>CM066034.1:439048641-440366690 GCA_033557465.1 Ichthyophis bannanicus
CCATAGACAAGACTGACAGGAAAACAAGGGGGTGCAACATACCTAAACTGCCCTCTGCCCAATCCAGGCAAACGATGTTGCGCTGGACAGGGTTCAGGCGGTTCCCCCACAGAAAACAGAAAAAGACAGCACTGACAGACGCCTGACGGGACGACGGAAGAACGAAGACCGTGGCCACGTGCAGAAAGAGGGGAAGCAGAAACGTCCCGTGGTCCCAGATTGCAGAGACAGCTGACCAGCACTCTTCCCTCCCTGGCCCCCTCCGGGGGCCGCAGAAAAGAAATAGCAGCCCCCACCCTGCTCCTTCCCCATTCCAGCACCCTTCCGGCCCCAGACAGCCACCTCAGAAAACACTGGGCGATTACCCTGTAGCCTTCTAGGGGCCGGAAGGGCAGCCACAACAGGGGAATCCTGCCTGCCAGCCACCCCCTTACCAAAAACCTGCACCGGGACTTCAACTGATGCCGGAACAGATGGAGCCACAGATACAGCAGCCATGGGGCCCGCAGACCCCCGACGTTGCAATCCCGGAAATAGATTAGAAGAGGCAGCCACCCGAGGACCGTCCAGCGCCACAACTTGCTTGGAGAGCAGCAAACAATCCTCCACGGAGTCTCTGCAAGGAGCCGGCATCAGGACAGAAGCAGACCCACGGTGACGTGTAGACTTCTGGGAAGACCCGGAAGTGACGCTATCACACCGGCGGCGGCCATCTTGGAGTTCCAAATGATCCGGGTAAAACCCTGCCAACCGCACCTCCTGCAGGGGAACTCCATCAGCTGCACTGACACGACTTCGGGAACTCCGGCGGCCATCTTGGAAGCGCCGTTCAGCTGACACGGACCCAGGAAGTGCCGGAATCGACAGAGACTCAGCCCCAGGAACCTGCTTCTTGCTTCTTTGTCCATCCACCAGCCATTCTGCCTGATACACGGGTGCAACAGCTGTTTGGGGATCCCGGGAATTTCGGCAAACTGGTGCCCCGCCCCCAAGCGCCTCGGGGGCAGCGGACCGCAAGGAACCCACCAGAGGAAGGCTAGGACA
Source organism: Ichthyophis bannanicus (assembly GCA_033557465.1). Lineage (NCBI taxonomy): Eukaryota > Metazoa > Chordata > Amphibia > Gymnophiona > Ichthyophiidae > Ichthyophis > Ichthyophis bannanicus. The sequence continues at coordinate 439,049,686 of CM066034.1, forward strand.
TGCCACCACAGCATCCGCAGTCATCAAACCAGATGTTGCAGCAGCCGAGAGGTAAGGCAATCTGGGGTCTGGAACACTAGGCAAGAAAGCCAACGATAACAGTCCTTTCTCTACGGTACCAAAGAAAGGCAAGGGGGGGTAGCAGGATTTGCGGGGATCCACCGGCCGTCCTACCCCCGGGGGCCCCCCTGAACTGCACGTTGGGCTGCCCAACGCTCATACTGTTGATATACTTCCGTGAGGGACCCACAACCCTGGGATTTTAAGGAATGAAGCTAATGATATCGGTCCCTCAGGGCCCGCTTTACCCCTTTTCGATAGGTCTTGTAGGCCACCCATTCCTCATCAGGAACGGTGGCCTCCAGGCTCTCCAGGTGGGAGAGCTGGGCTTGCAGCTGGGCCGCCTCCTCCTGGAGACCCCGAAGCCGCTGCACCGCCGCCACGATTTCATCTGGGGCCCTAGCTGGCTGCTGGAAGGAAGGCAGGCCCGACCCCCCATCCTCATCCTCACTGGAGGAGGTAGAGGCCTCCTCCAGGACCCGAGGCGGAGGGGGGAACCCGCCTCCTCCAGTGCTATACTCCACGGTCCTCCAGGGTCTCCCCCAGGCCTCTCCCTGCTTCCACCCAGCCTCCACACCCTGCCTGGGGAGGAGACAGGAGCCTCCTCCCTGGGGTAGCGGGCCCAAACCTCCATACCTGTGGGTCCCTCCACCCTGGCCAGGCACAGTCCTACCTGGGGGGTCCCCCACCCGGGCACCGGCTGTTCCAGGCTGCTGGTACCTCCATTCAGTGGCAGAGAAAGAGGCCCACCAGGCTTGGTAGGCCTCTGGGCCTGGGCCTCTCCTGCTGGAGAGGGCCCAGGACCCGACATCCAGGCTCCAACTGCTCACTAAGCTCCGCCCCCAGCAGGACTCACTCAGAGAGGTCCTCCCTCTAGCTCTGCTGAACAGCAACTGAGTGGAAATTTTGTTTATTGATACATGCAACAGAAAAACAGACAAAAGCAAATACAATCACCCCAACCAAGTCCCATACCCCCCCAAAACCCCCACCCCCCGACATAGTACAACAACAAATATCATAACCCCCCGTGACCCACCTCCCCAAACCCACCACCAAACCCAGCAACCACCAGCCGTGCCACTCCCCCCAACATCAACCCACAATAATCCATACAATGTCCATATAATGTCCATATCCCCCCCCCTCCCCCCCCCCCCCGCAGTCCAATGTCCATACCCGACCCATCCCCCCCCTTCAAAAACACCCCAGAGCAGTCCACACAATGTCCATTGGTGTTTGCGAACCCACACCCCTCCCCCGCACAACAACCCCCACCAGTCCAAATGTTCATTCTGTCCGCTGGTATTTGGGGACTGCCGACCTCCCCCCCCCAACCACCCAAAGGCAGTCCCCCGTCCCCATCCCTTCCCCTGCAGAGGGAGCAGCAGCTCCCCTCCCCCCTCCCCCCACCCCGATCCCGCCCCGCCCCTCCCCATCCACCCCAAAAAAAGCAAACACATGAAAAGCAAACAATCCCGCCCCGACCCCCCCAAACAAAAACATAAGGGCACCTTGAGCCCGTCCCCGACAGAATCCCACCATAACATAACATAACCAATTATATAAAGAAAAAATGAAACAAAAAATAAACAAAAGATAAACATAACCCCGTGCTGCCCTGCAACCCAGACAACGGAGCGGGATGCACAGGACACGAAAAGAGCAGACATACACAAAAACAATTGGGACAGCGACCCCTATAGAGAAAGGGAAAGCGGACAAGTGGTCTAACCCCTGCAGCAGCACCAGCTCAAACCCCCCCCCCCTCTGGGAGAAAAACAACCCCATAATCCTACCCAGTAACAAACCCCAGGGAAGGGAACCCTCCCCCTCTTGTCACACCCCCCTCCCCAGGGAAACAAAACAACCCCAAAGTCCTACAGGGATGAGAACCCCAAGGAACCCCTCCCCCTCACGGGGGGCGGAGGGTGAGGTGACGCCACAGACGCGCCCCACGAAGGGCCTCCCTCCACCACCCGCCTTTCGCGTGCGCCATGCTGGACACTTCCTCCAGAATGTCCCGCACCACCTCGTCGAGGGGCAGGACCAACCCCCGGGTCGAGACATGACAGCGCGCTTGCCACAGGTGGTAGCGCACTACTGCCGTGACGAGGTAGAGGGTCCCGGAGTCCTGCCTTAGAGGAAAGGACCAGGCCCCGTACACCCACTCCGCATACGTGAGGAGGGAAAGGTCGCGCAGGTGAAGAGCAGCGGAAACCAACCGGCAGGCCTCCACGTTAAAGGGGCACTGCCAGAGGAAATGGTCCATGGTCTCCGTCTGCCCTTCACACCCGGCCCTAGGACAGACCCGCTCGGCCTGTGACCTGTACTTGAGGTTGTCCCTCACGTACAAACGCCCGTGGAAAGACAACCAGGCCACATCCCGAACCTTCTTCGGTAGCCGAGGGGAGTTCAACAGCCGAAGGCCCCGCTGCATCACATCCGCTGGACAGTCCCGCAGGGCCCACCGTGGTTGAAAGTGGGAGGCGAGTACCATCCGGTCCAATCCTTTTCCGCCCCAAGGACTGGGCGAGCGGGTCGGTCACCCCCCACCGCCGAATGAGCCCCACCATCGCAAATACGTACGATGGGGCCTGTTCCCCGCTCCTCCGGCGCACACGTGGGACCGAGGACGCCCCCTCCCACTGCTCCCAGAAGCGGGAGAACCATTCCCGATAGGAGGCCACCCACCAAACCCCACCCCCTTCCCGCATCCGCATCTACCTAAGTGAAACGCCATAGACAGGACTGACAGGAAAACAAGGGGGTGCAACATACCCAAACCGCCCTCTGCCCGATCCAGGCAAACGATGTTGCGCTGGACGGGGTTCAGGCGGTTACCCCACAGAAAACAGAAAAAGACGGCACAGACAGACGCCTGACGGGACGACGGAAGGACGAAGACCGTGGCCACGTGTAAAAGAGAGGAAGCAGAAACGTCCCGAGGAGTTTGATCTTCTCCTCGTACGTACACCTCCACCCCCTCCACCGCAGCACCCGACACCGTGCAGTCTCGAGACAACGGTCCCAGTTGGACTCCGCACAGTCCTCCGACCCGAAGACAGGCCCAAAACGCGGACCTCCCCCACGGGAGGAGGAAAGGGGGCGCAGGAAGGCGGGGAGGCCTCCGAGGGGCCCAACCACAGCGTCTGGCACTTGCTGTGGTTGACAACAGAGTGGGCCACCTCCGAGTACTCCTCCACGGCCTCCCGCAGGGCCTCTACCCCTTCAGTGCCGTCCACGTAAACTGAGATGTCGTCAGCGTAGGCAACGACGGACACCGGAGGCGCACCAGGCGCCTCCAGGCCCCGCAACCCACCTGAGGACAATCTCCGGAGGAAGGGGTCGAGGGAGAAGACATACAGCAAGGGGCTCAAAGGGCACCCCTGCCGCACCCCCGAGGCGACACCAAACGGCCGTCCGAGCCACCCGTTAATAAACGGGAAGCTCACCCCCCCTCGGTACAGCGCCTGCATGACGAAGAGGAAACCTGCGGGGAGGCCGAAGTGCTGGAGCACCACCCACAGGTACCGGTGACTGACTCGATCGAAGGCTTTGGACTGATCCAAGGAGACCAACCAGTGGTCCCGTTGGAGCGACCGGCCTCTTTCCACCACCTCCCGGACTGTGGCGACAGCGTCCAGAACCCCTCTCCCCCGAACGTAACAATACTGGGAAGGTGACAGCAAAGCGCCCGACACCTCCACCAGTCGGCTGGCCAAACACTTGGCCAGGATCTTCCGGTCCGCGTTCAGGAGAGAGAGCGGCCGCCAAAAGTCCAAGGAGCTATCATCCTTCCCCTTGGAGAGTAGCAGCAGGACAGACTCGCGAAATGACCGCGGGAGAAACCCCGTGTCCATGATCTCCTGAAACAGAGAGGTCAGGAAGGGGGCCAGCTGGGCGATGAAAGTACGATAGAACTCCACAGGGAGCCCATCGCGCCCAGGCACCTTCCCCAACGGCATGGCACGAATCGCCCTCTCCACCTCCACCTGCTGAATCGGAGCAGCGAGTGCATCAACCTGTGCCTGGACCACAGCCGAATACACCGGGGAAGGCCCAGGTACTCTCGGATATGGGTGAGGTCCACGGGGCGATCCCCAAACAGGTCCGAGAAGTATTCCCCCACCATCCGCAAAAGGTCCTCCTGGGAGGTATGAATGGTACCGTCCTCGCCCCATAGGGCCATGACCTCCCGACGCCGGACCCTCTCCTTGCAAGTCAGGAAAGGGTCTGGAGCGGCGACCCCAACGGCCGTCCCCTCGAAGCATAGGGAGGCATGGCGATCGTAAAGCAGGCCACGGAGCTGGACTCGCACCTCTTCCACCTCCTCCCGCGCTGCCCCTCGGGATACCAAACGATCCAGCGACCTCCGGAGGACAGTGTAAGTGAGGTAGCGGGATCGAGCCATGGAGGTACCCCGGGAACGGAAGAGTTGGCGGGCACGCGTCTTCACCTCGTCCCACCAGGCGCCACGGGAAGGAAAAACACCCAACAGGGTCTCCTGGTCTGCGAGAAAGGCCAAGAACTCCTGGACCACCTCTGATGTTGCCAAGAACTGCACATTCAGTCGCCACAGACCAGGACCCCTGCTGAGCTCCTCGTGGTTAGCCAGGAAGGACACGGAGAGGACGCGGTGGTCCAAAAAGTCAACCGCCTGCAACTGCGGAGGGGAACACTCCACCCGGGCACTCACATATATCCGATCGATACGACTCCTGCAGGTCTCATGGTAGTAGGTGAACCCTGGCGACCGTGGAAAGGCCCGGTGGAAAACATCCACCAGGTCAGCCGTCCGGGTCATCTCGGCCAAAAAGAGGCCCTCGTAACTGGGTGGGCAACGATCCCCCCCTCGGTCCTGCAAAAAGGTGGTGGTGTTAAAATCCCCGGCAAGGACCACCAAACGGGAGGTGTGTAAGTAGGGGCGGATGACCCCAAACAGGGTCTTCCTCGCCAACTTAGACTGGGGGCCGTAGACCACCACGAAACGAAACCGATGAGGCCCGCAGTAGCCGTCTAAGAGCAAACACCGGCCCTGCTCCAGTTTCCACACGTACTGCACCTGAAATCGGTTAGATGTGAACAAAACCGTCACTCCTGCGTAGGGCTGTGCCGCAAGCGACCAGTACGAAGGGCCCCACCTCCACTCCCGCTTCGCCCGATGAAGGCTACCGAGCGAGGTGAGCCTGGTCTCCTGCAAGAAGATGACATCCAGCCCACTCGTGGAAAGAAAATCATAGGCCGTAGCCCGCGCCTGGTCCGAGAAAATGCTGGCCACGTTGATGGTGGCGCACGAGAACGCAGGAGTGCATGCCATGCCTAGTTCGTGTGCAGTGACCCTTTCCTCTTCTCACCATACCAGGGATCCCCAGAATCCCGCTTGCAGGACAAGCCCGCGAGCTGGAGCAACTCCTCACGGTCCACGTCGACCACCTCAAGGATCTCCTCCTCCTCCTGCTCGACCCTGTCACCCCACGAGGTGCTGGTGTCCCTGAGACCACCAGGCAAAGCTGTCGCAGGGGCTAACCCAGTTCCCATGGGGCGAGGGGGCACAGACAGGTCAGGGGTCGGAGGAATGATCTCCTCCGTGGGGTCCACCGCCGGTGCCTCCCCCCCCTCCCTGGACAAAGACTGAGACAACGGACCAGTGCCCACACCCGCGGGGGAGGCCGGGACGGCTGGGTCAGCAGGGGGCTCCTGCGAAGGCCCATCACCCAACTGCAGGGGCAAAGACCCGTCCTCCCTCACCCGTCGGGTGCCAGTATCCACCTTGATTGGAGGACCCTGACCGCGGCGCGCCTTCGACACTTTCGAAGGTCGCCGCTGAGGAAGAGGGGCCGCCCCCGCCGCTAACCGCTCCGAGCGCCGCACAGGAAGCCCTGCCTCCACAGGCATGCCCTCATCCGCCTCAGCCGCATCAGTCGCCAAAAAGACGAAACGGTTGATGTCCAACACGGGCTCTGCATCCGGCAATGGGGATGTCTCCCGTTTCTTCCTTTTAGACTTGCCACCCTTAGAAGGGACCGTGGTCCATTCCTGAGGTGGCACCACCCGCAACCCACTATCCTGTCATGACACATCAACCTCCACCACATCAACCCTCTCCTCCCTCCTACCCAAATCCCCTCCCCCTGGTGGCTCCCTCGGCTCGATGGACTCCTCCGCCCTAGGGCCCCCGGTCTCCTCCTGAGGGAGAGGGTCCTCTTCAGCCTCCTCCCGCACAGGAGCCCGAGGTGGAGTGACGGCATCCCCCCCCCGGTCCTTTGTGTGACGCGGAGGGGCAGCGGGCAAAGGGGTGGCCCAACTCCCCGCAAAGGTTACACCGAATAAGTAAACACCCGGCCGAGGCGTGACCCCGTCCACCACAACGGGTGCAGACCTGCTCGGGACAGTTCATCCTCAAATGGCGGAATGAGCCACAGCGGTGACACTCGCGGGGTTGCCCGGGGTAATAGCACAAGATGCGATCCCGACCGAGGAAACCGGCCGAGGGCACGTGCTGCACCATGTTTCCCACCTCACGCAAACGGATCTTACCTTTCCACGACCCGTCCCACACCCCTAGGGGCCCAGCGCCCTTAACCAGGGGTGCGAGGAGCACCGCATGGCGCGACAACCAAAACTGGATGTCCTGCCCTGGGAGCGACTCATTCCGGGATAGGATGGTCACAGGTACCGTCCCCTGGCGAGAGATAGGCACAAGACGAAAGTCAGCCCACCCTCCCTGCCCCCTCTGCTGCTGGTATCGGTCCCAGAAAATCTCCAGCCCCCGTCTCAGCATGAAACTAACATCATACTCAATGGTGTTGTTCATGTGGATAAAGGCATAGAGATCTCCCGGGAGAAACCCCAGCCCAAGGACCATCCTCAAGACTTGTTCCCTGGCTGGAGGGGGCCCCTCCCCAGCCCACCGGATCTGCGCCACGTTGCGCCGTCGGACCTCACCCCTACCCCTCGGAACCCTCCCCCACCTCCTCCCCCTCCTGCGGGACCATTCCCCTGGGAATCCCCCCTCCCCCCAACCCCACCCGACATCCCCGGAGTGGTACCCGACCCCCTCAGACCCTCCGCAAAGGTACGGGGGGGGGGGAACTGACCCCCCAGCCCCCATCCCCTGCTCTCCTCGTTCTTCCCCTGCATCCACCTGCGGGGGACCCTGCTGCTGGTCTGCAGGATCCGCAACCGCCTCACAGGGGGCGACCTGGGGACTGGGCAGGGTCAGCTCCGCAAAAACAGAAAAAGCGTAGTTACTCACCTGTAACAGGTGTTCTCCAGGAGCAGCAGGAATCAGTCCTCACTTATGGGTGACGTCGGCGCCGACGGAGCCCTCGCGGAGCAATTTTCCCCAGCTTTCAAAGAAAGCCTTTGGGAATTGCAGCGCGCATGCGCGGTCCTCTTCCCGCCCAAGGGTGCCATCTTAGCCAGTCAGATGACATAGCTAAAAAAGATAGCATAAAAATTTGCAAAAAAACTAAAGCAGACGATTGCAACTCCAAGGGGAGGAGGGAGGGTTGTGAGGACTGATTCCTGCTGCTCCTGGAGAACACCTGTTACAGGTGAGTAACTACGCTTTCTCCAGGACCAAGCAGGAAGTCAGTCCTCACTTATGGGACTCCCAAGCTCAAGGCTACCGGAGACCCTAAGCACAAAAAATGAGCTCCCTCTAGCTCAGCAGCACAGAAGGAAAGAATCTTCGCTGAATGAACACCCACCGGTAGCCCACATCCGGGATGGAGGGTAGGAGTTGCTCAGACCTCAAAGAGATTACGGAGGACTGCCTGTCCGAAAGCACTGTCCCTGCGGGACTCCCTCTCGAGGCAGTAATGGACCGCAAAAGTCTGGCTCGAAGACCAAGTAGCGGCCCGGCAGATGTCTGCCAGCGGAACAGAGCGGAGGTAAGCCACTGACGTGGCCTTTGCCCGAACGCAATGAGCCGTGACTCGACCTTCCAAGGAGAGTCCGGCTGCCCCATAAGCCCAAGTGATACAGTCCGCAACCCAGATGGACAGAGTACGCTTGGAGACCGGGAGCCCCAATTTATTGGGGTCAAAAGACACAAAAAGCTGAGCAGCTTTACGGTGCTCCCGCGTACGGTCAAGGTAGAAGTTCAAAGCCCTTCTACAGTCCAGGGTATGGAGGACCGTTTCAGCTCGGCTGGAGTGTGGCCTGGGAAAGAAGGTCGGAAGTACCACCTCCTGATTGATGTGAAAAGGGGAGACCACTTTTGGAAGAAATTTAGGGTGAGTCCGTAGGACTACCCTATTTTTGTAGAACCGAGTGTAAGGGGGATCAGACACGAGGGCCTGCAATTCACTTACACGTCTAGCGGAAGTGAGGGCTATCAAGAACAGCGTTTTCCAAGACAGAAAACGGAGAGAACAGGTAGCCATAGGTTCAAAAGGCGGACAGGTGATCCGCTGCAAAACCACATTCAGGTCCCAGTCAGGCGCTGGCGGGCGCAGAGGTGGTTTAAGTAGAAGGAGACCTCGGAGAAACCTCGCTACGAGAGGGTCGCTGGAGAGAGGTCTGCCGTCCACCGGCACATGATGCGCTGAAAGAGCACTGAGGTGAACTTTGACGGAGTTGGACTTAAGTCCCAGATTAGAGAGGTGCAGCAAGTACTGCAAGATCACCGACACCGGGCAGGAGAAGGGATCCTGAGACTGTTGGGTACACCAAACGGAAAAGCGACGCCATTTAAGGGCGTAGCATTTGCGGGTAGAAGGTCGTCGCGAAGCCAAGACGACCTCCTCCACCTCTGCCGGCAGGAGAAGGGGAGCAAGGACTACCCTCTCAGCAGCCAGGCCATTAGGTTGAGAGACCTGAGGTTGGGGTGTAGCAGAGAACCCTGATCCTGAGTGAGGAGATCCGGTTGAAACCCCAGAGGGAATGGATCCTCCACCGCTAATTGCAGCAGGAGCGGAAACCACGGCTGTCTGGGCCAGCGAGGGGCCACCAGGATCATGAAGGCTTTGTCCCAGAGAACCTTGAAAAGAGTCCGAGAGACTAGCGGGATGGGAGGGAAAGCATACAGAAGGCTTCCCGACCATGGGAGTAGAAAAGCGTCCGCCGCAACCCGACGGGGGTGGGGCTGACGAGAGCAGAAGCGAGGAAGTTGCCGGTTGTGAGGACTGGCAAAGAGATCCACCGTGGGGAGGCCCCACTTCAGAAAGAGCTTCTGAACTACCAAGGGATCCAGACGCCACTCGTGCGGCTGAAGGATCCTGCTGAGTTTGTCCGCCAGGTAATTCTCTTGGCCCGGGAGATAAACTGCCTTGAGGAGAATGCCGTGACCGACGGCCCAAGAGCAGAGCTTCTGTGCCTCCCGGCAGAGGAGGAAGGAGCCCGTGCCCCCTTGCTTGTTCACGTAGAACATGGCAACTTGATTGTCCGTCTGGACAAGGACGGACTGATGAGAAGTCAGGTGGGAGAAAGCCTTGAGAGCCAGGCGGATCGCCCTGAGCTCCAGGAAGTTGATCTGCTGAGCAGACTCCCATGTGGTCCAGAGGCCCTGAGTACGTGCCCCTTGGCAATGCGCCCCCCAGCCCAGGAGGGATGCATCTGTCGTCAGCACCCGGGCCGGCTGAGGTGACCGGAAAGGCATTCCGAATATCAGGTTCGGCTGCTGAAGCCACCACCGGAGAGATGAGAGCAGCGGCTCGGAGACGCGCACTAGGTCTGCTAGGTCGCCTGTGGCCTGTCGCCACTGCTGGCGGAGACACCATTGAGCAGGCCGCATATTCAGGCGGGCATTGGGAGTCACATGGACGGTGGAAGCCATATGGCCGAGCAGTCTCAGGAAGCGCCTGGCGGAGACCAGGGGCTGGCTGCGAAAACGGTCGGCTAGGTCCATGAGCCGTTGAGCCCTGTCGAGCGGTAGGTATGCTCGTGCCTGAGGAGTGTGCAGTCTTGCGCCGATGAACTCGAGATCCTGTGATGGGAGCAAAGTGGACTTTGCGAAGTTTATAACAAAGCCCAAGTGCTGCAGAAGAGTCACTGTGCGGCGCGTGGCGTTGGTGACCTCCAGAGCGGACGCTGCTCTGATGAGCCAGTCGTCGAGGTACGGAAAGACATAGAGGCCGTGAAGCCGGAGATGGGCCGCCACCACCGCGAGACATTTTGTGAAGACTCGCGGTGCTGAGGACAGGTCAAAGGGCAGTACTCTGTACTGGTAATGATTTCCTGCCACCACAAACCTTAGGTATTGCCGGTGGCTTGGGTGGATGAGGATGTGCGTGTAGGCATCCTTTAGATCCAAGGAGCATAGCCAATCTCCCTGCTGGAGGTAGGGCAGAAGGATTCCAAGGGTAAGCATCTTGAACTTCTCTCGCACGAGGAACTTGTTGAGGTTGCGCAGGTCCAGGATGGGTCTGAGGCCTCCTGTTCTCTTTGGTATCAGAAAATACCTGGAGTAAAATCCTTGACCCTCCAGGTGGTGGGGCACCGGTTCCACCGCCTGTTCCTGTAGAAGACCTGCTAACTCCTGAAGGAGTAGTTCCCTGTGCAGAGGGGGTCGTGGAGGTTCTCCCGGAAAAAAGGAGGGAGGGACCTGGTGGAAGTGGAGAAGATAGCCTTCTCGCACGACTTGAAGCACCCAGGCATCTGAGGTGATGCTGGACCACCTGTGGGCGAAGTGAACCAGCCGGCCTCCGGTGCTGGGAGGAACCAGCGGGGGGGGAGAGGCTATGCTTAGTGAGTCAAAAACCCCCACCCTGCTGAGCAGGGGCTGGTGGTGCAGGCTTGGGGGCTTGCTGCCTACGGGACCCGTTACCCCGTCCCTTGGCCTGCTGGACCTGTTGGGGAGCTGCAGGGGCCTGATAATGGGGGTATTGTTTGTAGGCAGCCGCCTTCCTCGGGTAAAAGGACTTCTTTCCCGAGCCCTTCTTTTTCTGGGAAGGGGCGGAGGTCTTCCTAGAAAGCCTAGTCCTGGTGAGAGTCTCCGTCTCAATTTGTGCAGCCTTTTCAGCCATGGGCTTGCCAAAGAGGTTTTCACCTCGGCAGGGGACATCGACCAACTTGTCCTGCACCCAGGGCTCAAGGTCAGATGACTGAAGCCAAGCCTGTCGGCGGGCACCGATGCCGGCTGCGGCCACTCGAGCCGACGCTTCAAAGCCATCGTAGGCTGCTCGGGATATGAATTTTGAGCATTCCCGAATACCAGTGGACAAGGCCAGGAACCTCCGCAAGGGTTCCTCGGACAAACCAGCGGAGAATCCGGCTAGCTCTTTAGCCAGGTCTCGGAGATACATGCCCATGTACAGCTGGTAGGTCTGGACACGACACGCAAGCATAGAGCCCTGGAAACACTTCTTGCCAAGGCCATCCAGGTTACGGGCCTCCCTGCCAGGAGGCACCGAGGAGTGCATCTTCTGGCTCTTAAGACGATGCATGGCCGATTCCACTACCATGGAATGGTGTGGCAGCTGTGCTTTTTGGAAGCCAGGGCTCTTGCGGACTCGATAGATAGAATCGACCCGCTTGCTCAGGACCGGCGAGGTGGCCGGACTCTCCCACATGCGGAAGAGTAGTCGTTCCAGCATGGGAGGAACCGGTACAGTAAAGTGTTCCCTTGCGGGAGAGTCATACTGGAGGGCGTCGAGCTCTTCGGCTCGAGGCTCCTCCTCGGGATCCGCAGGGAAGGCCAAAGCCTTGGCCATGTCCCTGACGAAGTCCGAGAACCGGGCATCCTCCGGGGGGGACTGCTTCCGAGGCTCGGACTCCGGTGAGTCCGAGGGACACACCGAGTCCGGAAAGAATCAGGCGACTCTTCCTCTTCAGACTCCCAGACCGACTCCGACGAGGACTCGGTGGGGTCGGCCCGGGCAGGGCGCGGCGCCTGCCGCCCCGACGCCGAGGGAGTCGGCGTCGGCGACCTCGGTCCCGAACGGGAGGCCGAGGGTGACCTCGACCGAGGATCGACTCGAGTTCGCATCGACTCGAGGATCGGCTCGGTCTCCGGGGTCGACTTGGACGTCGACGTCCCGGCGGTCGGGGCAGCGGCGCCAGCGAAGCCAGCGAGCAGTGCCCGCTGCTGGTCCATGAAGGCAGACAATCTGCTCTCCAAGGCCGTCAACCTGAGTCCGAGCTCAGGTGACCCAGCAGCCCCCGACTCGGGCCCCGACGGCGTCGGGCCCGACGTCGGCTGTCTCAGAGGCGAGTCCAGGAGGACCACAGGACTTACCCGAGCAGGCAGCTCCGACTCCAGGCGAGGTCGCTTCGTGAGATGCTCCTTCTCCAAGGACCCGGGACGGCTATCGGGGCTATGCGACCTGGCCCTCGTGGAGCCAGGAGCGTCCACCGACGCCGCCCTCGCGGGTTTCACCTTACGACGATGGTCCCCGGAGGGAGAACCCCTGTCGGAGGAACTCCGGCGACGGTCCGAGCTGGAGCCTTTGGACGCGGAGGCCTCCGACGAGGTCCGGGTACGGCTGGGGTCAGCGAAGATTCTATCCCGCTGATGCCGCCGACTTCTCAACGCTTTGGAGGACATTTTGCCGCAGGGCCCACAGATCATTTCTTCATGATCCGGGCCCAGGCAGCGGAGGCAAAAGTCGTGTGTGTCAGTTAGTGACATATTTCGGTCACACTGACCACACCGCTTGAAACCACTGGCAGCCATCGGGGGAAAAAGGGCCCCGGCGAGGTCAAAGGACCGGGCTGCCAGGGAAAAACCGAAAGGAAAAACTGACTAAGTCAGAAAAACTGGCGTCGAACCGAATGAAAAATAAGAGAAATTCTGAAGAAAAAATCAACTTTTTCGTGGGGACACGACGGGTACGTCTGTAGGGCTCCGCGGAAAAAAGAAGACTGGCTAAGATGGCACCCTTGGGCGGGAAGAGGACCGCGCATGCGCGCTGCAATTCCCAAAGGCTTTCTTTGAAAGCTGGGGAAAATTGCTCCGCGAGGGCTCCGTCGGCGCCGACGTCACCCATAAGTGAGGACTGACTTCCTGCTTGGTCCTGGAGAATCAGGGATGCTATCCCTTCCGGATCCCTGGGTGCCACCGAGAACCCCCTTCCGTCACATCTGGCTGCTGCCGAAAGGCAGCAAAGGCCCCTGGGGGGCCTGTCGGGGTCTCCAATGCCAATTGAAGGGCGTCACGGACCTGGTTCTCGGTAACACCCAGGGGACCAGAAAGCCCCCCCAAACCTCCGTCCCGGGTTCCCAACCCAGCGCAAGGCTCCTGGGTCTCGGCCACCACTACCGGGGACGGACCCCGCTCCCCTCCATTCCCGGGATCCAGGGGGACCACCCCATCCCCTAATCCCACTGAAAAAGGACCCTTCCCCCAATCAGGACCAACCACTACCTCCTTCCCTACTACTAGACCTGTCGTCCGCTCCCCCTTTCCCTCCGCCAGACCCTCCATCGACCCACCGTCCGCTACCCCCTGTACGGCTACCGGCAATAAGGCAGGACCATCCCGGGACAGTAGGGCAGGTCCCCCCATAACGAAATCCCCCAAACCTCAGCCCCCCTGCCCCCCGTCACTCCCAGGTCCTACCTTATTGTCGGTGCCAGACGTGGCACAGGGGTCCGGAGCCACGCAGCCTACAGCCAGGGCTCCACCATCAAGGGCAGATGCCCCCCTGCGAGCCAGGCCCTCCTCGGCCCCATGAGCTGACAGGACGGACGGCTGCACATCCCGCTCCGTAGTTCCAGGTTGCAAAGGCAGCCGACCGGCAAGCTTTCGGCCGCCCCCAGGGGCTGCAGTAAAAGAACAGCAGCCCCTGCTCTGCTCCTTCCCCCCCCCCCAGCACCCCTCCGGCGCCAGACAGCCACCCCTGGAAACGACGGGCGGTCATCCTGCAGCCGTCGAGGGGCTGGAAGAGCAGCCAGGACAGGGGAATCAATACTCCCAACAGCCCCCCCCCCCTCCCAGGTTCCTCCTCCTGAAGCTTTCTGCTTTCTGGTAGCCGGCGCAGAATCCACAGACCCACGACGCTGATGGAAAGCATCCTGCAGGGAACCACCAACCGGAGTGAAGCTTCCATCTTCAGAATGTTGGGGGAGAGCAATCAGAGTCTCTGCAGACCGCCGCCGATGCTCTTTCTGTAGGGCAGATGCAGGACCGCGGCTGTCTTCACACTTCCGGGAAGACCCGGAAGTGACATCATCTGCTGTACGGCGGCCATCTTTGGTACTGGATCGGGCTGGGGAAAGCCCTGCCGACACTACCTTCGACGGGGCAAACCTCTCAGCTGTGGTGACGTCACAGCATACTCTCCGGCGGCCATCTTTGAGGATTTCTGCAGCACACACTGATGTCGGGACGGCAGGAAAACGATCCAAAACTGCCCGCAAATGAGAGAGATCAGCCCCGCCGAACCCCTGCTCATTGCCATGATCAGCGTTACAGGGAACCAAGTGCCGCTGCGGGATGGGCTGTGCGGCTGCCATTTTTCCCGACGCCAGTGAGGCAGGGCGGGCTGGGACCCCATCCCCAAACTTCCAAGGTCCATCGTGCCCCGAGGAAGACAACGGGCCGGATACCACACCTTCAACACTCGGGGATGTGACAGCCAGTCTTCCTGGATCGTCCACCGGCTGCAGGTAAGCAGCGCTGAACTCAGAGAAAGCAGCAGTCTGGAATGTTGTTTTCGTTCTGTGTTCTTCACCCTGGCAGGGATAGGGCAGATAACTAGACCTTTGCGATCTGACCAGCCTACCTACCCCCGGGGGCCCCCCCTGGACTGCAGCTACACCAGTATTCCACCTATCAGAGTTATAATATATCTCCGCGAGGGACCCACAACCCTGTTGTTTGAGGTAAACGATGTCCTGGTATTTGCCCTTCAAGGCCCGCTTCACCCCCTTTCTATAGGTAGAATAGGCCACCCATTCCTCCCCGGGAATGGTGGCCTGCAGGCTCTCCAGGTGGGAGAGCTGGGCTTGCAGCTGGGCCGCCTCCTCCTGGAGACCCCGAAGCCGCCGCACCGCCGCCACGATTGCATCTGGGGCCCTAGCCGGCTGCTGGAAGGAAGGCAGGCCCGACCCACCGTCCTCATCCTCACTGGAGGAGGTAGAGGCCTCCTCCAGGACCCGAGGCGGAGGGGGGAACCCGCCTCCTCCAGCACTATACTTCTCGGTCCTCCAGGGTCTCCCCAGGGCCTCTCGCTTCTGCCACCCAGCCTCCACACCCTGCCTGGGGAGGAGACAGGAGCCTCCTCCCTGGGGTAGCAGGCCCAAACCTCCATACCTGTGGGTCCCTCCTCCCTGACCAGGCGCAGTCCTACCTGGGGGGTCCCCCTCCCTGGGTGCCGGCTGCACCAGGCTGTCGTCCTCCCCATTCGATGGCAGCAGAAGAGGCCCACCAGGCTTGGTAGGCCTCTGGGCCTGGGCCTCTCCTGCTGGAGGTGGCCCAGGACCCGACATCCAGGCTCAGGCTGTAGTTAAGCCCCGCCCCCTAGCAGGAGCTCTCTGGGAGAGGTCTGCACTCCACCACAGCTGAACAGCAACTGAGTGGAGAGACCACTCGTGTGGCAGCAGGACTCGACTGAGTTTGTCTGCCCACAAGTTTTGAATGCCCGGAAGGTATACTGCAAACAGGTGAATTTGCAACTCTCTGGTGAGGGCCTATAGTCGCAAAGCTTCGTTGCATAGCAACAGAGAGCCTGTTCCACCTTGCTTGTTCACATAGAACATAGCTACTTGATTGTCGGTTTAGACCAGAACTGTTTTGTTGCTGAGATGGGTCTGAAAGACTTGAATAGCATTGAAAATGGCTCTGAACTCTAGGAGGCTTATGTGAAGAGAAACCTCCTGTGAGGTCCAAAAATCCTGAGTGGAGAGATTGTGCAAGTGGGCCCTCCAACCCATCTTGGACGCATCTGTTGTTAGGGTGGCCTGATGTAGAGGCTGCTGGAAAGCAGAGCCTACGAGGTGGTTTTCTAGAGATTGCCACCATTGCAGGGACGAAATTAGACATGTGGTGTTTCTGATTTTGTCCATTAACATTAGACATGTGGTGTTTCTGATTTTGTCCATTAAATTAGACATGTGGTGTTTCTGATTTTGTCCGGAGGCCTGTGACCATTGAGAGGAAAGGGTCCACTGGGCTGCTCGCATGTGGAGGCGAGCATAGGGAACCACATGGACAGTGGATGCCATGTGTCCCAGAAGTTGAAGCATCTCTCGAGCAGTAAGGAAGACCTTCATAAATGCTTGAGATGCCAGTTGTATTATTCGTAGACAGCGTGGCTGTAGCAGGAAAGCCCTTGACTGCCGTGTATCTAGATGAGCCCCTGTGAATTTGAGAGATTGAGAGGGGGTGAGATGAGATTATGGGAGGTTTATGACCAGTCCCAAGTATTGAAGAATTCTCATTGCTCGAGAAAGAGCGAAGCTGGCCTCTGGAGCTGTCGATGCTCGAATGAGCCAATCATCTAAGTAAGGGAAGACGAATAGTCCCAGAGTCCTCATAAATGCTGCTACCACTGCCATGCATTTTGTGAAGTCTCTTGGAGCAGAGGTCAGTCCGAAAGGAAGAATTCTGTACTGGAAGTGTCTTCCTTGGACCAGGAATCGAAGGAACGTCCTGTGATCTGAGTGGATGAGAATATGCGTGTACGCATCTCTTAGATCTAGAGAACATAGCCAGTCCTGACTTTGAAGGTATGGTAGAAGTGTCCAGAGGGAGATCATTTTGAACTTTTCTCGGAACAAATATTTGTTTAATTCTCTGAGATCTAGTATAGGCCTGTGTCTCCGTCTTCTTTGGAATAAGAAAATAGGGGGAGTAAAACCCCGTCCCCTGTTGGGGTATGGGTACTTTGATTGCTCCTTGAGCGAGAAGTGATGTGACCTCCTGCCACAAGAGGTTGGTGGCAGGGACCTGAGAATTGAACTGTTTCATTATTGTAGGTGGGGGCAAGTTGAGAAAATGAAGCTTGTACCCCAGTCATACAATGGACAGAGTCCAATTTTCTGATGTTATTTGTTGCCATCTTTTGGCAAAATAGCATAGTCTTCCTGGAATGGTTAAGGGTTCTGGACCTTTCAGGGGCAGAATGACTAAGTTCTCTAGGTAGAAGTCAAAAGTCTGTTGTGTCGGTTGAGTTCTTTGAGCTTGCGGCTTTCTTTGCTGTCTGTTCTGTTGTTGCCCCTTCTGGGCAACATGAAGTGGACAGTGGCTGTGATGGGTGTAAGATGGGTAAAGCTTCTTGTTCTTACTGAAAAAGGGTTTTTGAATGTTTTCTTCTTTGCTGGATTGGCTGTAGACTTTGATAGTCTGTTCAAGGTAGTATTTTCAGATTCAAGCTGATCAAGGCATTTAGCCTTGTCCTGCCAGTCCTTGGCAAAGAGTTTTTCTCCTGTACAAGGAATGTTTGTTTCCCAGCTTTTCTTGCACCCACTGTTCTAAGTCTGATGCTTGAAGCCAAGCAATATGACGTGCTCCTATGGATATAGCAGAAGTTCTGCTAATACATTCAAAGCAATCAAAGGTAGCATGGTTCATGAATTTAGAGACATTCTGGGTGTGCTTGACCAGAATAAGGTAGTCTGCTCTTTTTTCCTCAGAGACACAAGGGCTAATGAGCTCTAAGTCTTTTGTGACTTCTTCCAGGAACATTCCCATATAAAGAATGTAGGAACTGATCCTGGCTGATAGCATAGAGGATTGAAAGCATCGACGCCCAAAGGCATCGAGTCTCCTGGATTCCCAGCCTGGAGGATTAGAAGAATGTGTTTTAGCACTCTTGATTCTTCGCATGGCCGATTACAATACCATTGAATGGTGTGGTAACTGAGTTTTTTGAAAACCAGGACAACTTGGCACTCGGTACATAGTGTCAAGGTGTCGGGAATGTGAAGATATCGTTAAAGGAGTTTCCCACATTCTCAACATCAGATCATGTAAGATATTGTGAATGGGAAGCATAGTTGCCTCCTTGGGAGACATAGTGTATTGTAGAATTCTTAATTCTTCTGCCCTAGATTCCTTTTCTGGAATCACAGTGATTGCAAGACCCTTTGCTAAATCCTGGAAGGACATATCTTCTGGAGGAGACATCCTGCATTGAGGAGGAGGAGTTGAATCCTCTAGTAGGTTCGCTCTGGTACTGGTAGAATCGTCAGAGTCATCGGAATCGGAAGACTCAAGGGCACTCTGTACCGGGTGTTCCCGTAACGCATGGTGTCGGTACCGCTCGAAGTCGGTTCCGAAAAGTCTCGGTTCCTGATCCCCGATACCCGAGATAGACACAGCTTACCTCAGCAACACAGGCATAAATAGCTGAACCAGACGTCTGTGATTCTCAGTCTTGAAGGGCTAGAAAAAGAGACTGCTACTTCTGGAGAGAGATCTGCAATTGGGAGTATATACTTCTGGGAATTTTCTGAAATTACTTCTTTGTATTAAAGCTAATTAATCTGTGACCCCAGTGTTTTTTGTCAAATCAGTCAGGGCCTAGTAGCAGCAGTTTAAGTTTCAATTTAAAACACAGAAGAGAACTTTCTGGTTACATTTCATACCCAGCAGAGAGCTTGTAGTTTAAATTTCATAATAAGTCAGAGCCTAGCAGCAGCAAAGATCTGTAATTTAAATCAAATCAGAATATAACAGCATAAAAAGCAAAACAGGGTCAGTACTCTTTGAGCAACAAATAAAGTCTTCTAGAGACCTTTACAAAGAGGCCTTCTACCTAGGGGGCAAGAAACCTGTGAAACTTTTTCAATAGGTGTTAACACCAGGTGGCAGGTCAAAAGGACATTTTGAAAGACTCCTTCTATCCAAGTAAGGACTGTTAATCACTCAGGAAGTTGGTCACAGCTTACCTAAGCAGCATAGGTCAGGATACTGTGTAGCAGCCCTCTTTTAATAAGTGTTATTTCCCTCCCTCCCTCCCTCCCCAATACCCACCCACCCACCCGTGGGAGAATAACAACTTTATAGGTACTTACACATCTTAAAGGGAAGGAGGTGCTCTCGGGGTGAAGCTCGTTATCCAAATCAGTCATACACTAAGGACCTGAGATTAATTAAGCTTCAGGTGAACAAGGTATATTAAATGTATTAGGTATGGTTTTATTAGTATAAATATCCATAGCAACCCTTAGTAAGTAAAGAACTTAAAGATCTAAACACAAGCTTAAAACTCAGATGTAGACAGCAGTCCAGCAGCGAGATGGGGGCTTTCCAGTCTTTTATATTGAGTGTCACATGTATGATTTTCTCCCAGTTGGTGAGAGGACTTACGTGTGCACTAGGTGCAATGAGCTCTTTGCTCACAGGGAACGAGTCCGTTCTCTAGAGGCTAGAGTAGCAGACTTGGAAGACATAAGAAAGACAGAGAGGTACATAGACGAGACCTACAGGGATATAGTCCTGAAGTCCCACCTCCAGTCTGGCAGCATCCCTGTTGCCATGGAGGAGAGAGGTCACGTGACAGGAGAGCATCACCCTGGTGCGGCAGGAAGTGATCCTGTAACTAGGACCTGTCCTCCAAGTGATGTGAAACCCTCTCGCACCGAGGAGGTTTCTCCAGAGGCATGTGCCCATGAGGGTAGGGTTAGGACAGCCATTATAGTTGGTGATTTGATCATTAGGCATGTAGATATCTGGGTGGCTGGTGGACGTGAGGATCGCCTGGTAACATGCCTGCCTGGTGCGAAGGTAGCGGACCTCACGCGCCACCTAGATAAGGTAGATAGTGCTGGGGAGAGGTCTGCTGTCTTGGTACATGTCGGTACCAATGACATAGGAAAATGTGGTAGGGAGGATCTGGAGGCTAAATTTAGGCTTTTAGATAGGAAGTTGAAATCCACGCCACCACCACCGCCAGGCATTTGGTGGAAACCCTGGGCGCGGAGGTTGGGCCAAATGGAAGTACCCTGTACTGGTAATGATTTCCTCCCACTACAAATCTGAGATATTGTCTGTGGTCTGGATGAATGAGGATGTGAGTATACGCATCCTTTAGGTCTAAGGAGCATAGCCAATCTCCCTGCTGGAGTTAGGGCAGCAGGATTCCAAGGGTAAGCATCTTGAACTTTTCCCTCTCCAGGAACTTCTTGAGATTCCGCAAGTCTAGGATGGGCCTGAGGCCTCCTGTTCTTTTTGGTTCTAGAAAATACCTGGAATAGAAGCCTTGACCTCTCAGGTGGTGAGGCACCGGTTCCACCGCCTGTTCCTTCAGAAGACTTGCTAACTCCTGCAGGAGTAAGTCACTGTGCAGAGGGAGTCTTTGAGGCTCCCCTGGAAAGTAGGAGGGAGGTATCTGGTGGAAGTGGAGGAGATAGTCCCTCTGGACTATACTTAGCACCCAGGTATCCCTTGTTACGGCTGACCACCTGTGGGCATACAGGGTCAGCCGGCGTCCTGTGCTGGGAGGGGCCAGCTGAGGAGGAGAGGCTATGCCACTGGAGTCAAAACCCCGCTCCCTGCTGTGCAGGAGCTGGAGCTGGTGGCTTGGGGGTTTTCTGCCTATGGGGCCCATATCCCTGCCCCTTGGCCTGCTGACCCTGCTGGGGAGCTGTGGAGGCTTGAAAATGAGGGTATGATTTGTAGGCAGATGACTTCCTTGGGTAAAAGGTCTTTTTTCCCGAGCCCTTCTTCTTCTGAGAAGGGGTAGAGGTTTTTCTGGACAGCCTTGTCCGGGTGAGAGTCTCAGACTCGTGTTCTGCAGCCTTTTCAGCCATGGGCTTACCAAAGAGGTTTTCACCTCGGAAGGGGACATCGACCAACTTGTCCTGCACCCATGGCTCGAGGTCCGATGACTGTAGCCAAGCCTGACGGCATGCACAGATGCCGGCCGCAGCTACACGGGCCGAAGCCTTGAAGCCATCATAGGCTACTCAAGAAATAAACTTCGAGCACTCGCGGATCCCCAATGACAGGGCCTTCCTCAGAGAGACCAGCAGAGAACCTGGCAATCTCCTTTGCCAGGTCTCGAAGGTACATGCCCATGTACAGCTGGTAGGTCTGGACACGGCAAGCAAGCATAGAGCCCTGGAAGCACTTTCTACTGAGGGCATCCAGGTTGCGGGCCTCCCGGCTGGGAGGCACCGAGGAGTACATCTTCTGACTCTTCAGACGATGCATGGCCGATTCCACAACCATGGAGTGGTGCAGTAGCTGTGCCTATTGGAACCCGGGGCTCTTGCGGACTCGATAGATGGAATCGACCTGCTTGCTCAGAACCGGCGTCGAGGCCGGCGCCTCCTACATGCGGAAGAGCAACCGTTCCAGCATCTGAGGAACCAGTATAGTAAAGGCCTCCTTGGGAGGAGAGTCATACTGCAGGGTCTCGAGCTTCTCGGCTCGAGGCTCCTCCTCAGGATTTGCAGGGAAGGCCAAGGCCTTGGCCATGTCCCGCACGAAATCTGAGAACCGGGTGTCCTCCGGGGGGGGGGGGGGGGGGGAAACCGTCTCCGAGGTTCGGACTCCAGCGAGTCCGAAGGGATACACCGGGTCCGAAAGGTGTCCGGGCACTCCTCATCCTGGGTTTCCCAGCCCGACTCCTCAGAAGAGGAATCGAGCGGCTCCGGTCAGGCAGGCACCGATGCCATCCGCCCCGACGCCGAGGGTACCAGCGTCGACGACCTCGGTCCTATCAGTGCCCACTGCTGTTCCATAAAGGCAGCCAAGCTGCTCTCCAAGGCTGTCAACCTGAGTCCAAGCTCAGGAGACTCAGCAGCCCCCAACTCGGGCCCCGACGGCATCGGGCCCCACGTCGGCTCCCCCGGAGAAGAGTCC
Source organism: Ichthyophis bannanicus (assembly GCA_033557465.1). Taxonomy (NCBI): domain Eukaryota; kingdom Metazoa; phylum Chordata; class Amphibia; order Gymnophiona; family Ichthyophiidae; genus Ichthyophis; species Ichthyophis bannanicus. Next base: position 439,071,446 of record CM066034.1, read on the forward strand.
ACGAGGACTACAGCACTCACGTGACTCGGGGACTCCGGCTCCACACGAGGTTGTTTTGCAGGCCTCTCTGACTCCGAAGACCCGGGACGGCGGTTGGGGCTATGCGAACTGGCCCTCGAGAAGCCAAGTGCGTCCACTGATGCCGCCCTCGTGGCTTTCTTCTTCCTGCGATGCTCCCGCGAGGGAGACCCCCTCTTAGAGGATCCCCGGCGATGCTCGGTATCGGAATCCCGAGACGTCGAGGCCTCTGAAGAAGTCCGGGCCCGGCCGGATGCGGAGTCAGAGAAGATTCTTTCCTTCTGATGCTGCCGACTCCTCAACGCCTTCGAGGACATTTTCCCACACTGACCACAGATCATCGGGTCATGATCGGGTCCGAGGCAGCGGAGGCAGTAGTCATGTGTGTTGGTGAGAGACATAAGTTTCTTACACCGATCACACTTTTTAAACCGGCTGGCAGCCATCGGGGGAAAAGGGGCCTCTGCGAAGTCAAAAGACAGGGCTGCCAGGGAAAAATAGAAAAATGGCGCAAACGCTAGTCACGAAGGACAAAAACCGAAAAAAGAAGTCCGGGCTCGATACCGGTGTACCGGCCCGAGGCGGGAAGGGGAACCCGGCATTGAACCGAGAAAAAACACGACAAAATCAAATTTTCTCGCGGGTGAACATGAACCACGTCCGTCGGGCTCCGCGGAAAAAAGAAGACTGAGCATGATGGCACCCTTGGGCGGGAAGGGGACCGTGCATGCGTGCTGGCAGTCCCAAAGGCTTTCTGTGAAAGCTGGGGAAATGCTCCGCATGGGGGCTCCGTCGGCGCCGACATCACCCATATGTGAGGACTGACTTCCTGCTTGGTCCTGGAGAACTAATGCAAGAGATAAGGGTGTTGGGCCACTTGGCAATAGTGTTCATAGCATGATTACATTTGATTTAATTAGTGGAGGAGGGATAGTAAGGAAATCCACCTTTTAACTTTCGAAAGGGAGACTATGATAAAATGAGGAAAATAGTTAAGAAAAAACTAAAAGGAGCAGTTGCAAAGGTTAAAGACTTACATCAAGCTTGGGTGTTGTTGAAAAATACTATCTTGGAAGTCTAGACTAGCTGTATTCCACGCTTTAAGAAAAGTGGTAGGAAGTCCGAAAAACTGCCAGCATGATTTAAAGATGAGGTCAGAGAGGCTGTTGCCAAAAAGGCATCTTTCAGGAAATGGAAAAAAAAGCCAAACGATGAAACCTGGGACCAGCACAAGCACTGGAAGTCAAATGCAAGGCATTGATAAGGCAGGCAAAGGGAGAATTTGAGAAGAGGCTTGCTGCGGAAGCAAAAACGCTAAATAAAGACTTTTTCAAGTACATTCGTAGCAAAAAACCTGTGAGAGAGTGAGGTGGTCCATTAGATGATAGAGGGGTTAAAGGGGCACTAAGAGGCGACAAGGCGATAGCAGAGGGACTGAATGAATTCTTTGCTTCGGTCTTTACTGCAAAAGATGTAGGGATGTTACCCATGACTGAAGTTGTATTTAAAGGTGTGGAAGAATTGAAGGAAATATATCGATACATCGGGAAGATGTATTACAACTATTAGATAAACTGAAGAGTAGCAAATCACCTGAGCCGGATGGTATACATCCAAGAGTGTTGAAAGAACTGAAATATGAGATTGCAGACCTGCTATTAGTAATCTGTGAATTTTCATTAAAATCATCTGTATTACCTGAAGATTGGAGGATCGCCAATGTAACGCCAATTTGTAAAAAGGGTTCCAGGGGTGATCCGGGAAACTACAGACCAGTGAGTCTGATGTCAGTACCAGGAAAAATGGTAGAAACCATCATAAAGAACAAAATTACTCAGCATGTAGATAGTCATGGCCTAATGGGAGACAGTCAACATGGCTTTAGACAAGAAAGATCTTGTCTTACTAATCTGTTATGTTTTTTTTGAAGGTGTGAATAAACAGGTGGACAAAGGTGAGTCGGTTGATATAGTGTATCTGGACTTTCAGAAAGCCTTTGACAAGGTCCCTCATCAGAGACATTTGGCAAAACTAAAGAGTCATGGGATAGGAGGCAGTGTACTATTGTGGATCAGGAACTGATTAAAAGATAGAAAGCAGAGGGCAGGGCTAAATGGCCAATTTTCCCAATGGAGAAAAGTGAATAGTGGTATTCCCCAGGGATCTGTGCTGGGTCCGCTGCTTTTCGACATATTCATAAATGACCTGGAAAAGGTTATCAAATTTGCAGATGACACAAAACTATTTAAAGTTGTTAAAACCCAAGAGGATTGTGGAAAATTGCAGAGGATCTTGATAAATTGGAAGACTGGGCATCAAAATGGCAGATGAAATTTAATGTGGACAAGTGCAAAGTTATGCACCTAGGGAAGAACAATCCAAACTATGGTTACACGATGCAGGGTTCCACATTAGGAACCACCGCTCAAGAAAAAGATTTAGGCATCATTGTGGATAATATTTTAAAACCCTCAGCCCAGTGTGTTGCGGCGGCCAAGAGAGCAAATAGAAAGAGTAGTTACTCACCTGTAACAGGTGTTCTCCAGGAGCAGCCGGAATCAGTCCTCACATATGGGTGACGTCGGCGCTGATGGAGCCCTCGTGCGGAGCATTTCCCCAGCTTTCAAGGAAAGCCTTTGGGAATTCAGCGCGCATGCGCAGTCCCCTTCCCGCCCAAGGGTGCCATCTTGCTCAGTATGATGACATCTGTATATGACACATGAAAGTAAAGATGTATCGAACTCAAAACTTAATGCATTCAATAGAGGGTACAAAAAAGCTGTTTCAAGCATATATTGAAAGCAACAAAAAGGTCTCAGACTTTAACGGGCAAACCATATACTCCAGGCAGCATTCGCCGTTAGAGCACAGCAAAGCCCTTCTTGCATCAACGACCTTAGATATTATGTTGCTATAAGAATAGCTATCACTAACTCCTTTAACATAAACTGTAGCAATGGTTTTCTTAATGAATTCTTCCAAACTGATATAGGAGAGTGAATAGCGTAACTTAGCTGAGAGAGTACTGCTTGAAATGCTGCTTTGCCATCATCTCATCCCCGCTTCAGCCCCAACGCTCTCAATCGCGCTGTTATTGCATTTCACCCGAGCAGGATTCTTCAGGGGGTGACTGGCAGAGGATGGCGAGAACACTAGACAATAAAACACAAGAATGCATCAGTTTGTGAAAGGCACATACTTTCCTTATTGTGCTGTAAGAAGACATCCAGTATGGAGAGGAAGATAAAACACATTGCTTACGGCAGAGTACAAAAATCCAAGCGTAACTAACTGCGTGTGGTGTGCTGCGTGTGGCAGCGGAATAGAAATTTTAAAGAACTGCTTAGCCCCACAGTACTTCGTCCTCTTCTGTCTTCAACCCATCCTGTGCAAGTTGGCCACGTAAAGTGTGGCGAATGTAATATCTGCGATATCACTAAAGAGTTGAGTGAGTTTCATTACCGAGGCAAAATCTTTCGGCTTCGACACTACACTTCATGTACCTCCATATTTGTGATATACTGCATCCAATGCCCGTGTGGGCTTGCCTCCCTCGGTTAAAACCACTCGCATGTTTAAAGTTCGGATGAATGAGCACAAGAGTAGGCTCAAGTGTCAACGCCGTGAAGCTCCAATTGTGGAACATTGCCTTAGCCTTCAACACACGTTTCAAGAACTACAATGTTTCTGCTTAGACACAGTCGATTCTGCACAACATGGAAAAACTAGAGACTACTCTGTCTTGGTTTGAACAACGCTGGATACATCGGGTTGGTTCGGTTTCCCCATATGGCCTCAACGCACGGGTTGAATGGGAAGCTTGTGTGTAGTTTTTTATTGGCCCTCTAATTGATCAATCAGTAGGGGCTATAAATGTGCAGTTCGCATGCGCGGCGTCTAGCAGCAGTTAGTTACGCTTGGATTTTTGTACTCTGCCGTAAGCAATGTGTTTTATCTTCCTCTCCATACTGGATGTCTTCTTACAGCACAATAAGGAAAGTATGTGCCTTTCACAAACTGATGCATTCTTGTGTTTTATTGTCTAGTGTTCTCGCCATCCTCTGCCAGTCACCCCCTGAAGAAACCTGCTCGGGTGAAACGCAATAACAGCGCGATTGAGAGCGTTGGGGCTGAAGCGGGGATGAGATGATGGCAAAGCAGCATTTCAAGCAGTACTCTCTCAGCTAAGTTACGCTATTCACTCTCCTATATCAGTTTGGAAGAATTCATTAAGAAAACCATTGCTACAGTTTATGTTAAAGGAGTTAGTGATAGCTATTCTTATAGCAACATAATATCTAAGGTCGTTGATGCAAGAAGGGCTTTGCTGTGCTCTAACGGCGAATGCTGCCTGGAGTATATGGTTTGCCCGTTAAAGTCTGAGACCTTTTTGTTGCTTTCAATATATGCTTGAAACAGCTTTTTTGTACCCTCTATTGAATGCATTAAGTTTTGAGTTCGATACATCTTTACTTTCATGTGTCATATACAGAGTCTCTTTTTGGTTTGACAGTGTGCGCTCTGTGTGAGTTTTTTGACCACTACCATATTTGTTACAGTATGATGACATAGCTAAAAGACAGCAAAAAATCAAAATGAAGTATATGACTGCAACTCCAGGGGAGGAGGGATGGTCGTGAGGACTAATTCCTGCTGCTCCTGGAGAACACCTGTTACAGGTGAGTAACTACTCTTTCTCCAGGACCAAGCAGGAAGTCAGTCCTCACATATGGGTGAGTCCCTAGCTCTGGGCTACCAGGAACCCAGGCTGAAAAAATGGCTCCCTCTCAAGAGCCTCAGCATTCGTGATAAGAATATCCTCTGAGAACGCCCCTGTACGGTAGCCCAACACAAGGGCCGGAGGGTAGGAGTTGCCTAAACTTCACAGAGATTACCGAGTACCGCCTGTCCGAAAGCACTGTCCCTTCGGGACTCTCTCTCCAGGCATTAATGGGCTGCAAAAGTCTGGCTTGAAGACCAAGTGGTGGCCCGGCAGATGTCTGCCAACAGAACAGAGCGGAGATGAGCTACTGACGCGGCTTTCACCCTGACACAGTGGCCCATGACTCGACCCTGCAAGAGGAGGTCAGCTGCCTTGTACGCCCAGGCGATACAATCTGCTAGTCAAATGGACAACGTACGCTTGGAGACAGGTAACCCCATTTTATTAGGGTCAAAAGAGACGAAGAGCTGAGTAGCCCTTCGATGCCCCCGCGTACGTTCTATGTAAAAAGACAACGCCCTCTTACAGTCCAGGGTATGCAAGACAGTTTCAGCCCAGCTGGTATGCGGCCTGGGAAAGAAGGTCGGAAGAACCACCTCCTGGTTGAGGTGGAAAGAGAACACCACTTTTGGAAGGAACTTGGGATGGGTCCGTAGGACCACCCTGTTCCTATAGAACCATATGTACGGACTATCAGAAACCAGAGCTTGTAGTTCACTAACACGTCTGGCCGAGGTAAGAGCTACCAGGAAGAGTGCTTTCCAAGAGAGGAAGCTCAAATGGCAAGTAGCCATCGGCTCAAACGGTGGGCGAGTAAGTTGCTGCAAGACCACGTTCAAATCCCACTCAGCTGCCAATGGACGAACCGGAGGCTTGAGCAGAAGCAGGCCTCTGAGAAATCTGGACACCAAGTGGTGAGCCGACAGAGACTGTCCTTCCACCGGAGAGTGGTGCGCTGACAGAGCACTGAGGTGGACCCAAACAGAGTTAGACTTAAGGCCTAGGTCTGACAGGTGAAGTAGATACTGCAGTGCTACTGGCACAAGGCAAGAGAAAGGATCTTCATTGCGCTGAGCACACCACACCGTAAACCTATGCCACTTGAGGGCATAGGATTTTCGGGTGGACTGCCTCCTAGAGGCCAAGACCACCTCCTCAACCTGCTTAGGTAGACATAAGGGAGCTAGCACTATCCTTTCAGCAGCCAGGCCATCAGATTGAGGGACCTGAGATTGGGGTGCAGAAGGGAACCCTGATCTTGAGAGAGGAGATCATGTTGCAACCCCAGAGGGAATGGAGTTTCCACCGCCAACTGCAGCAGAAATGGAAACCAGGGCTGCCTCGGCCATCTGGGGGATACCAGAATCATCGAGGCCTTGTCCCGGAGAATCTGAACAGAGTTCGGGCCACCAGGGGCGTGGGAGGAAACACATACAGGAGGCCCGTAGACCAAGAGATCAGAAAAGCATCTGCTGCCATCCTCAGGGGATGCGGCTGTCTAGGGCAGAACTTGGGCAGCTGACGATTCTGTGGACTTGCAAAGAGATTGATGGATGGAAGTCCCCAGTGAAGGAAGATCTTCTGGACCACCAGTGGATTCAACTGCCATTCGTGAGGCTGGAGAATCCTGCTTAGCTTGTCTGCTAGGAAATTCTCCTGACCAGGTAAACTGCTTTGAGAAATATGCCTTGATTGACTGCAAAGGAACATAGGGCCAGTGCCTCCCGACATAGGAGCCTGGACCCCATGCCCCCTTGTTTATTCACGTAGAACATTGCCACCTGATTGTCCGTCTGAACTAGGCCAGACTGGTGAGATAGGGCATGAGAAAATGTTGGCAGAGCTAAGCAGATTGCTCGCAGCTCCAAAAGATTGATTTGCTGCGTGGCCTCCCGAGGAGACCACAGGTCTTGAGTGCACATTCCCTGGCAATGTGCACCCCAGCCCATTAAGGAAGCATCGGTCATCAGCACCCTTTTGTGTGTTGGAGCCTGAAAAGGTACCCCCCTGAGAAGGTTTGGGAGATGTAGCTACCACTGTAAGGAGTCCAAAAGTGGTTTGGACAACTCTACTCTGTCTTGGAGGTCGCCTGTGGCCTGCGTCCACTGAACTCTGAGGCACCATTGAGCAGCCTGCATGTGCAGGTGGGCGTTGGGAGTCACATGCACCATGGATGCCATGTGGTCCAGAAGCCGCAGGTAGTGCCTGGCGGACACATGAGAACTGCTGTGGAACTGGTTGGCCAAGTCCATCAGTTTGTGAGCCCTGTCCTCGGGCAAGTAGGCTCTTGCCTGAAGGGTGTCTAATCTTGCCCCTATAAACTCTAGGTTCTGAGAGGGGAGCAAAGTGGACTTTGCATAGTTTATGACAAAGCCCAGATGCTGAAGAAGAGAGACAGTGTGAAAAGTGGCTTGTCGGGCCTCCTGGGGAGATTGGCCCCTGATGAGCCATTCATCCAGGTATGGGAAGATGAAAATTCCCTGATTCCTGAGATAAGCCGCCACCACTGCCAGGCATTTGGTGAAAACCCTGGGAGCAGAGGTAAGGCCAAAGGGAAGTACCCTGTACTGAAAATGGTTTCCTCCCACCACAAATCTGAGATATTCCTGATCGTCTCTCCAGTCTAGTCCTGGACCTCTGGGTTGTCCACCTTAATCAGCAGCTTGGAGACTGAGGAACCTCCCTCTTTTGTGATGTCATCTGTATATCCTCCTGGAAGCTTCCTTCATCCACCAGTTGCCTCAGTCTCCAAGCAGCTGAATAGGTCAGTGAGCCGGGGGTCCAGACTCACTGGAGGAACAATTGAGGATAGTGTAGAGTTAGGGTTTTGGTTAGTGAGAATTAAAAAAACAAAACAAAAAAAACCTTCAGGTAATTGGAAGAACAAACCTGGAAGTTATGAGGGAGAGCAATTAAGCTTTCTGCCTTAAGTTGATGGTGCTCTTGCTTTAGATGTGCTATAGGCTTTCCTCCAAGCTGGTCAGCTCCCCTTTGTCTCTGCCGTTTGTTCGGCTATAGCCCCGGAGGACACAGATCCCAGTACCTCGGGAACCGGAGGCTGAAAAGGAGCGGTGCACAGCCGGTGCTCTGCAGAAGTGCTGCCTGTGTACGCGCCTGGTCTGTCCGTGGTGATCGTCCGGTGTGGGGTGGTCCCGTGGTGCACGACGTCTTGCCCGCTCTCCGGATTTCACTTTGGAGGCGGAGAGCGAGCTCAGTCAGCCTGGCCCTTGACGGCGGAAGCCTGGAGAGGTAAGAAACCTCGGGGGGAGCCTTCCTCTTCAGCGCGTTTAAAGTGCGAAGGGAGGTATTGGCCCAGTCACGTGGGCTATGCGCGGGAAGCACACAAGCAGCTTCGCGGCCTGCAGAGTACCCAGTTTCAGGGAGGGGAGTCTTGATTTCAGTGCCTCTCCTCCATTTCTTGTTCTCGGTTTTAACTGGTTGTGAAATAAAAAAAAAAGTCAAACGGTAAGAATTATAAGTTAGTAGTGCGTTGGTTTTTGCCACTTGTTCTGGTAGTGGTACCAGAGCAGGTAGTCCCAAGGGTCTCCTTGCATCCTGCACAGCGCGGCCATGCCCTCTAAGCCCCAGTGTTTCATCTGTGGGGCTAGAAAAGGCTCTGTGGATGCTTCAGGGGTATGTAAGGGCTGCATCAGAGAGGCCGCGGTGGAGGCGGCAGAGGGCAAGGATGTCAGCCTGGAGACCACATCGGGTCCCACGGTCGCACAGTCCTCAAGTGCTTCCCTAGAGGAGCCAGTGGCAGGGCCGTTGTCTGCCCTGGACATTCCAACGCAGGCTTCGGCTTGGCCCAGGGGACTGGAGTCCATTTTTTTGGCGGAATTTGCAGTTCTCCTGCAGCTTGCAGTGGCAGCCTTACCGCAGGTTCCGCCGAAGGGGTCTACCGAGGGTCGCGGGCTGAAGAGGCTCGCAGCGGGGCCCCCTATGGAGGAGCCAGAAAGGCTCAAGAGATCGAGGACAGAAGGCGAAATCACTGATCAGTCGCTTGCCTCAGAGGGGCAACTGTCTGAGGAGGAAGGCAGGTGCATGGACCTCAACGAGGAGTTGGAAGAAGGAGAGCTCGAGGATAAGGAAGATCAGTCAAGAGTGGTGCATGTCTTTCGCAAGGAAGAGTTGCCAGCTCTCATTGCAGAAACGCTGCGTGCGCTAAACATGCCAGTACCAGGGGCAGCGGAGGATGTGACCCTGGAGGATCCCTTGTTGCAGGTCTTCAGAAAGACACAAAGGGCATTTCCGGTGCACAGAGTGTTTCAGGAAATGATACAAGAGGAGTGGAACGCTCCCGAGGCCTCGCTGAAAGGGACCAGAGTGATGAGCCGACTTTACCCTTTGATGGAACAGGATAAGGAGATTTTCAAAGCTCCCAAGGTGGATGTGGCCGTGACGGCGGTGATAAGGAAGATCACCATACCGGTTGAGGGCAATGCGGCCCTCAAGGATAGTCAGGACAGAAAGTTGGATTCCTTGCTACGTCAGATATTTGACATGAATGCCCTGTCTCTCCAGACGGTCATCTGTGGAGCCTGGGTGGCCAGAGCCTGTCTGCGTTGGGCGTAGCAGCGGGTTAGGGATGGACAGGAAGGCAATAAAGCCGAAGATGCTTCAAGGCTGGAATCCGGAGCTGACTATCTCGCGGACCTCCACTATGATCTGATGCGAGGCATGTCAAAGAGCATGGCATCAGCAAGGCGGTGTCTTTGGCTTCGCAATTGGGCGGCAGATAGTTCCTCGAAGGCACACTTAAGTAAGCTTCCTTTCAAGGGAAAGTTGTTGTTTGGGGAAGAGCTGGAGAAGTTGTTCAAGGATCTCTGGGAATCTAAGGGGGGTAGATTACCCGAGGATAAACCCAAACCAGGACGGGCGGCCCCCGCGGGTAAAGGTCAGCAGCGGGATTTTCGCCGCTTTCGCTTTCAGAGGTATGCGCCAGGTCAGCGAGGAAGATTTCTCAACAGAAACCAGGGGTTTAGAGGATTTCGGGGAGCAGGAAGGGGCTTCGGTGCTTCCTCCTCCTCCTCCTCATCCTCCAACTTCAGAAAGTTGAAATGAGATCAGGGGGCCCAGGCGTCCTTGGTTCCAGTAGGAGGGCGGTTGCAGGAATTCTTGGCCGCCTAGGCCCAAATCACCTCAGATCAATGGGTTCTGGAGGTCATCCGAGAGGGGTATGCTCTGGAGTTCCAGCGCCCAGTACGCGACGTTTTCATACTGTCTCCCTTCAAGTCGCGGGACAAATGCGTGGCGGTAAGGGAGACAGTGCGAGGCTATTAGATCTCAGGGCCATAGAGCCGGTGCCTCTAGACCAATACGGGTGCAGTCGATACTCCCATCTATTTCGTGGTGCCAAAGAAAGACGGTGGATTTCGGCCAATTTTAGATCTCTAGGGGGTGAACCGTTGTCTGCGGGTCTCTCATTTTCATATGGAGACTCTGCGATCGGTCATTGTGGCGGTACGGAGAGGAGAGTTCCTCACCTCTCTCGACATCTCCTAGGCATATCTGCACATTCCCATTCGTCAGGAGCATCACAAATACCTCCGTTTCGCCATCCCGTTCGGACGACTTCAGTTCCAAGCATTGCCGTTCGGTCTAGCGACGGCGCCGCACACATTTACCAAGGTAATGGTGGTAGTGGCCGCGGCGTTGCGCAGGGACAGAATTCTTGTGCACCCATACCTGGACGACTGGTTGATACGAGCAAAGTCAGAAAGCAAAAGCAGGAGCGCGACAGCCAAAGTGGTGTCCTTTCTGGAAAGCCTCGGTTGGGTAGTCAATATGGCAAAGAGCCAGTTGGTTCCCTCGCACTGTCTGGAATACTTAGGGGCTCGCTTCAACACGAAGGTAGGTCAGGTGTTTCTTCCTCAGAAGAGGGCACAGGGACTATGCAAGCTGGTCCGAAGTTTCCTCAGCAGCACAGCACCCACGGCTTGGCAGTATCTGCAGCTGTTAGGCATGATGGCGGCAATAGAATTGGTTCCCTGGGCAAGGGCACACATGAGACCATTGCAGAGAGCCTTGCTGCGGTGCTGGTCGCACCAGCGCGACCCCCTGTCACGGAGACTTCTCTGCGCAGCAGAGACACGGGTCTCACTGCGGTGGTGGTTGCTTCCCGGGTCCTTGGAAAAGGGGAAGCCATTGGAGGCACCTGCTTGGGTGCCGCTAATGACAGATGCCAGTCTCCTGGGTTGGGGAGCCCACTTCCAGGGACAGTTTGCGCAGGGTCAGTGGTTGGCTCAGGAGAAGTCTTGGTCAATCAACAGACTAGAGTTGAGAGCCGTGTTCCTGGCGTTGCAGAGCTTCCAGGATTGCCTCAGTGGCTCTGCGGTACAAGTGTTCTCAGACAACGCGATGGCGGTAGCTTATGTCAATCGACAGGGAGGAACCAGCAGTGTGGTGCTGGAAACCGAGGCAGAGGCCCTCTGCGGCTGGGCAGAGAAGAATCTCTTAGCGTTGTCGGCGGCTTATGTCGCAGGGGTGGACAATGTGGAGGCCGATTTCTTGAGCCAGGTGAGGGTGGATCCAGGCGAGTGGGTTCTTCATCTGGAGGTGTTCAACATGATCGTCCGTCGCTGGGGGGCGCCGGTGATAGACCTCATGGCAACCTTCCAGTCCACAAAGACCAGTCGCTTCTTCAGCAGACGCCGAGAAAGAATGTCAAAGGGTCTCGATGCGCTCATCCAACCCTGGCCGGAGGAGCAGCTTCTGTATGTCTTTCCTCCGTGGGTTCTGATAGGCAGAGTACTTCAACGAATAGAGAGGTTCCAGGGGCGGGTAATTTTGATCGCCTCAGATTGGCCCCGCAGACCTTGGTATGCAGATCTCATGAGGCTCCTAGCAGCGAAGCCGTGGCGTCTTCCAGTTCGAACGGATCTCTTGTTGCAGGGTCCTCTAATCATGCCGCACGTGGATCGGTTCTCGCTTACGGCCTGGCTATTGAGAGGGCGCGTTTAAAATCGAGAGGTTATTCGACTGCGGTTATTACCACGCTGTTGAAGGCCAGGAAACGTTCTACTTCTCTGGCATATGTCAGAGTCTGGAGAGTTTTTGAAGCATGGTGCAGCGACAGGAAGTTCGAAGCGCTGCAGGCTTCCATTCCGCAGATTCTTGAATTCCTACAGCTCGGGTATGTCTGCCTCTTCGCTTAAGGTGCAGGTGGCCACCTTGTCGTGCTACCGAGGCAGGATTGGTGGCCTTATGCTCGGGGGGCACGTAGATATCAAGCGCTTCTTACGGGCGGTATCACTTCTAAGGCCTATGGGTAGACATACAGTTCTGAAGTGGCATCTTCCGTTCGTGCTAGCGGCGTTGGAACGGGAACCGTTTGAATCCCTGAATCGGGATTCTCTGAAGGATCTCACCCTAAAGGTTGTGTTCTTGGTGGCAATCTCTTCCGCGAGAAGGATATCAGAACTGCAGGTGTTATCCTGTAAGGAACCTTATGTTACATTCTTTCGCTCTAAGCTAGTTTTGCGGCCGGTACCAGCTTTTTTACCCAAAGTAGTGTCGGCGTTCCATTTGAATCAGGTCATCTCCTTGCCGGTGTTCACTGGGGACACAGGGGGACCGTACTCACCAGGAAGTTGGATGTCCGGCGAGCGTTAAAGTAGTACTTGAGTTGCACAGTGAGTTTCCGCAAATCCGAGAGGCTCTTTGTTCTATTTGCAGGGCCTCGACGGGGAGAAGCGGCGTCAAAGGCCTCCATCGCTAGATGGATTAAGGAGGCAATTGCATCAGCGTACCTGTTGAAAGGCAAACCAGTACCGGAAGGGCTACGAGCCCATTCCACTAGAGCTCAAGCAGCGTCTTGGGCGGAGTTTCATTTAGTGCCACCTGTGGAGATTTGTAAGGCGGCGACTTGGTCCTCGTTAAATTCATTTGTGAAACACTACCAACTGGATGTGCACTCGAAGCAGGATGCGTGTTGTGGTTCGGCTGTTCTTTAAGCTGGTATACCAGGTCCCTCCCGTTAACTTACTGCTCTGGTACATACCCAGAGGTCCGGGACTAGACTGGAGAGACGATCAGGAAGGTGAAATTAGACTTACCTGCTAATTGTTGTTCCTGGAGTAAATCCAGTCTAGTCCAGAGTCCCTTCCCAGTGTGCATTTCCTAAGGATCGAGGTCTAGGGACCTTCAGGATGACAGGTAAGACGCTCTTCTTTAACACTTGGGAGAGTTCTGGGGAGGGTGCGGATTATATTTTTTCCAATCAGGGTGAGGAACGGCCTCAGCACGTTTAACGTTAGAGTGTTTAGTTAGCGCATAAGGCCATAAATTACAGGTTCTTTTTCATATTCAAGTTAAGTAGTATTTGCAGAGATTTCTTACCAAAGGTAAGAGAAGTTGAGATTTTTGAAATACTTACTTGTTGCTCTGGTGAGCCTGCTTTGTCAACAGTGAACTGGTGGATGAAGGAGGCTTCCAGGAGGATATACAGATGACATCACAAAAGAGGGAGGTTCCTCAGTCTCCAAGCTGCTGATTAAGGTGGACAACCCAGAGGTCTGGGACTAGACTGGATTTACTCCAGGAACAACAATTAGCAGGTAAGTCTAATTTCACCTTGTCTGTGGTCTGGATGAATGAGGATGTGAGTATAAGCATCCTTTAGGTCTAAGGAGCATAGCCAGTCCCCCTTCTGGAGGGAAGACAGCAGTATCCCAAGGGTAAGCATCTTGAACTTTTCCCTCTCCAGAAACTTGTTTAGGTTTCGCAAGTCTAGGATAAGCCTGAGGCCCCCTATCTTTTTTGGTACTAGGAAGTACCTGGAGTAGAAGCCTTGCCCTTCCAGGTGGTGAGGCACAGGGTTCCACCGCCTGTTCCTTTAGAAGACTTGCCAACTCCTGAAGGAGGAGGTTCATGTGCAGAGGGAGTCTGGGTGGCTCCCCTGGAGAATAGGAGGGGGGTAGCTGGTGGAAGTGGAGCATGTAGCCCTGTTGGACTATGCTTAGTACCCAGGTATCCCTTGTGATGGCTGACCATCTGTAGGCGTACAGGGTCAGCCGACCTCCTGTGCTGAGTGGAGACACCGGCGGAGGAGAGGCTATGCTGTAGAAGTCCAAACCCCGCTCCCTGCTGTGCAGGAGCCGGAGCTGGCGGCTTGGGGGTCTTCTGCCTATGGGGCCCATGCGCCTGCCCCTGCCCCTTGGCCTGCTGGCCCTGTTGGGGAGCTGGAGAGACCTGATATTGAGGGTAGGATTTGTAGGCAGCACCCTTCCTTGGGAAAAAGGGCTTCTTTCCCGAGCCCTTCTTTTTTTGAGAAGGGGCAGAAGTCTTCCTGGACAGTCTTGTCCTGGTGAAAGTCTCAGTCTCGATTTCTGCAGCCTTTTCAGTCATGGGCTTACCGAAAAGGTTTTCACCTCGGCAGGGGACATCGACCAACTTGTCCTGCACCCATGACTCCAGGTCTGATGACTGTAGCCAGGCCTGATGGCATGCACCAATGCTGGCCGCAGCTACCCAGGCCGAAGCCTCAAAGCCATCATAGGCTGCTCGAGAGATAAACTTTGAGCACTCTCGGATCCCTGTTGACAAAGCCTTGAACCTCGGCAAAGGTTTCTCGGAGAAGCCAGCTGAGAACCCGGCAATCTCCTTTGCCTGGTCTCGTAGGTACATGCCCATGTACAGCTGGTAGGTCTGGACACGGCAAGATAGCATAGAGCCCTGGAAGCACTTTCTGCCGAGGGCATCCAGGTTCCGGGCCTCCTGGCCGGGGGGCACCGAAGAGTGCATCTTCTGACTCTTCAGGCGGTGCATGGCCGATTCCACAACCATGGAATTGTGCAGCAGCTGCGCCTTTTGGAACCCAGGGCTCTTACGGACTCGATAAATGGAATCAACCCATTTGCTAAGAACCAGCGCCGAGGCCGGTGCCTCCCAGATATGGAAGAGCAGCCGTTCCAGCATCGGAGGAACTGGTACAGTAAAGGCTTCCTACGGAGGAAAGTCATACTGGAGGGCATCGAGCTCCTCAGCTCAAGGCTTCTCCTCGGCATCCGCAGGGAAAGCCAAAGCTTTGGCCATGTCCCTCATGAAGTCCGAGAACCAGGTATCCTCCGGGGAGGGACCTTCTCTGAGGCTCGGACTCCGGGGAGTCCGAAGGAATGCACAGGGTCTGGAAGGTGTCCAGGGACTGCTCGTCCTCTGTCTCCCATGCCGACTCCTCTGAGGAGGAATCGAGCGGCTCTGGCCGAGTGGGCCTCGGCGCCATCTGCCCCGATGCCGAGGGTATCGGCGTTGAGGGGGACCTTGACCGAGGATCAACTCATGACTTCATTGACTCGAGGATTGGCTCGGTCTCCGGGGTCGACTTAGACGTCGAAGTCCCGGAGGTCGGGGCAGATGCACCGGTCAGTCCAGTGATCAGCACCCACTGCTGTTCCATGAAGGCAGCCAAGCTGCTCTCCAAGGCCTTCAGCCTAAGTCCAAGCTCAGGAGACTCAGCAGCCCCCGACTCTGGGTCGACGCCGGTTCTCCCGGAAGAGAGTCCATGAGGACAACAGCACTTACATGACTTGGACTCCAGCTCCATGTGAGGTTGTTTGGACGGCCTCTCCTACTCCAAAAGCCCGGGGCGGCGGTCAGGGCTATGCGACCTGGCCCTCGAGGACCAGGAGCCTCCACCGACAACGCCCTCGTGAGCTTCTTCTTCCTTTTGTGCTCCCGGGCGGGAGACTCCCTCTCAGAGGAACCCCGATGGCGCTTGGGGTCAGACTCCCGAGATGTTGAGGCCTCTGACGAAGTCCGGGCCCGGCCGTAAGCAGACTCTGAGAAAATTCTTTCACGTTGATGCTTAGGGCTCCGAAGTGCCTTTGACGACATTTTGCTGCACGGGCCACAGATCAGCGGGTCATGGTCGGGTCCGCGGCAGCGAAGGCAGCAGTCATGTGTGTCGGTGAGAGACATAAGTTTCTTGCACTGATCACACTTTTTGAACCCGCTGGCAGCCATCTGGGGAAAAATGGCCCCTGCAAGGTCAAAAGACCGGGCTGCCAGTGAAAACACAAAAAAGGCACGAACGCTAGTCACGAAGGACAAAAACCGAAAACAAAAATTCCGGACTTGATACCAGTGTACCGAGCCCAGGCGGGGAGGGGAACCGGCGTCGAACCGGATCAGAACAAGCCAAAATAGCAGAAAAAAATCTACTTTTCCCGGGTGGCACGAACTCACGTCCGTTGGGCTCCGTGGAAAAAGAAAGACTGAGCAAGATGGCACCCTTGGGCGGGAAGGGGACCGCGCATGCGTGCTGCATTCCCAAAGGCTTTCCTTGAAAGCTGGGGAAATGCTCCACAGGAGGGCTCCGTCGGTGCCAACATCACCCATATGTGAGGACTGACTTCCTGCTTGGTCCTGGAGAATGCTAGGTATCATAAAGAAAGGAATGGAATATAAAACAAAATATATTATAATGCCTCTATATCGTTCCATGGTGAGACCCCACCTTGAATATTGTGTGCAATTCTGGTCGCCGTATCTTAAAAAGGATATAGCGTTATTAGAAAAGGTTCAGAGAAAAGCCACCAAAATGGTAAAGGGGATGGAAGGATACTCCTTATGAAGAAAGGCTAAAAAGGTTAGGGCTCTTTAACCTGGAAAAGAGACGGCTGAGGGGAGATATGATAGAAGTCTATAAATTAATGGACATAGTGGAACGGGTAAATGTAGATCGATTGTTTGCTGGGCAGACTGGATGGACCATGCTGGTCTTTATCTGCCGTCATTTACTATGTTGTATAATCATACAAAACTATGAAGGGTCTTCACGGAGCCAATTTAAATTATATTATCAAGAAATAGCTCCAAACAAACAATATTCAAATGGACATGATCTTTCATATAATCTCTCATGTGAAGAAAAATAGAGAATGGTCAACTATTTTAAACCATGCACATCAAAGTGTCCAGAAAGTCTCAGACCTCATGGCGCTTCAAGGTAAAAAGGATTATTGCCTGCTTCTTTATCATGCGCTTATTAGCATCAATGACTTTTCTGGATTTTTATGAATAGCTTATCACCAATTCTCCACCACCTTCGTGTCGAAGTCTAATAAATAAAACAATTTCTTATCTTAGTTGTTATCCCCAATGCCTCATTATGGCGCCTCTCGTGCGTTTCACTCCCGTAAGGGGTTTCATCAGGAGGGTCTAAAAGAATTATTTAAAACAATCAGTAATGACCTCATACATCTCGAAACTAATGTCCACATTGAAAAAATGTGATTTATATATTTTTATAGTTTCAAAAGCTGGTAACTCAAAACTGCACTGAACTGACAGATTTTAAAATTCAATCACGGATATTATCTAAAGATTTTGAAGACCGAGGCTATCCTCCTCGAATTGTTACAAATGCGTATAAAAGGGCATTGTTTCAAGACAGGGCCTGGCTAATTACATCACCTAAAGTTAATGCTACTGAGTTACACAATGAAAATATTAACATGATCACTAAATATTCATCTTTAAGCTACAAGATAGAGAGAATAATTACTAAACATACCAATATCCTCCAGACAGTTCCTGGTCTGGGGGATAAACGTATACGATGTGTGTGGCAACGTAATGCCAATCTGAAAGAACAACTGAGCCCGGCATCCTTACGATCGCCGACACGGAGATTAGATGAAAATAGTGAGAGAGGACCCTCACTTGGTTTGCAGCTTGTCGTGCTGTGAGGGCTTGTGTGCATCAGTGATGCTGAGAGCTAAACTATCGGTAGTTTAACTACTGGCAGGGTCTCCCAAGATGGACAGGTCTCAGCTGAGATGCCAGTCCAAGACAAACCACCCATCTGGGCAGCAGCAGAATGGGATAGTGTTGACGGCGGAGGATCACATTTCTGTGACAACGGCAACAACACCAAACTTAAACTGCGCGGAAGAAAGGCCCGGCAATCTACTTCTGTATCTTGCCATGAAAACCCAATGGATAGTTACAACAAAACAAATTATGCTGTAGTGCTGGAAGATGAGACCCCCAGGTTGGAAGGCACTCTACTAGCTACTGGGGAAGAGCTGAAGACTTTTCAGAGTAAAGCCAGCATTTATGATGTGGTTGGATCAAAGCCCTCGGGACATCTGACTGCTGATGTAGCTGCGCATGAAATGAGAGTCAGAAGCTGTAAAGATGTCTTACACATTGGAACATGGAACGTACGAAGCATGAACCAAGGGAAGTTGGAGGTGGTCAAGAATGAAATGGAACGTGTACAACTTGATCTGTTGGGTGTCAGCAAACTGAAATGGACTGGCATCGGGCACTTTGCATCAGAAGATCACATGGTCTACTATGCTGGAAATGAAAGACAAAGAAGAAATGGTGTTGCATTTATAATAAAGAAGAAACTTGCAAGAACTGTAATGAAATACAATGCAGTCAGCGAACACTTAATCTCTATTCGTCTACGAGGAATGTCTATCAACTATAATTCAAGTATATGCCCCAACAACAGCTGCAGAAGAGAATGAAATTGAAGAGTTCTATGAACAAGTACAAGCTGAAATTGACAGAACATGCAAACAGGATATCCTGATAGTCATGGGTGATTGGAACGCAAAGGTTGGCAACAAAGAAGACAAAGTAGTTGGAAAATATGGACTTGGCAACAGAAATGAAGCTGGAGAAAGACTGATAGAATTCTGCAAGACCAACGATCTATTCATCTCGAACACCTTCTTCCAGCAACACAAGCGGCGACTGTACACATGGACTTCACCCAATGGATTGTATAAAAATCAAATTGACTACATCTGTGGAAGTCAACGATGGAAAAGTTCTATAACATCAACAAAGACAAAACCTGGAGCTGACTGTGGTACAGATCATCAACTACTAGTATGCAAACTCAAGCTAAAGCTGAAAAAGAGCAAACCACTCATGAATGCAGCAAAATATGACCTTGAGAATATACCACTGGAATTTAAAGACTGCCTGCAAAATTGATTTGCTGCTTTAGATACAAATGATAGAGTTCCAGAAGAGTTAAGGAATGACATCAAGAAGGTTGTGTTGGAAGAAAGCGAGAAGTCTCTACAAAAGGTAGAAAAGAAAAAACGGCCAAAATGGATGACGGAAGAAACTCTGAAAATTGCCCAGAAACGCAGAGAAGCTAAAGCCAGAGGAGAAAGAAAGACAATCACAGAACTCAACAGAGATTTCCAACATGCAGCAAGACAGGACAAGGAAAAGTACTACAATGATGCATGCAAGGAAATAGAAGCAGAAACTATTAGAGGAAGAACAAGATCAGCTTTCCTAAAGCTACGAGAGTTAAAGAAAAGGTTCCAGCGTCGAATTGGAATGTTACAAGATGCTCAAGGTTCTATGTTGAATGATGCTGAGAAGATCAAGAAAAGATGGAAGGAATATACAGAGTTTTTATATGATAAAGATCAAGTGGACCAACAGCCGTTTCAACCTGTACCTTATGATCTGGAACCATTGGTGATGAAAGAAGAAGTTGAAGCAGCATTGAAAGCCTTATCAAAGAACAAAGCACCAGGCATTGATTGCATTCCCATAGACGTATTACAGCAATCTGATGCAGCTGTTACCGTACTTACAAGGCTCTGCCAAGAAATATGGAAAACAGCATCATGGCCAACTGACTGGAAAAGATCTGTGTTTATACCAGTACTAAAGAAAGGTGATCCAACTGACTGTGGAAATTATCGCACAATCGCTTTGATCCCACATGCCAGCAAGATTCTACTGAAGATTATTCAAAAGAGACTACAATCATACCTGGAACAAGAACTACCTGAAGTGCAAGCAGGGTTCAGAAAAGGGCGAGGAACGAGAGACATCATTGCGGATGTGAGATGGATCCTTGAAAAGACTAAAGAATACCAAAAGGATATCTATTTGTGCTTTATCGACTATAGCAAAGCTTTTGACTGTAAACCATGAGAAACTCTGGGCCACATTAAGAAGCATGGGTATACCAGAACACCTGATCATTCTCTTGCACAATCTGTACATTGATCAAGAAGCAACAGTTCGAACGGAACAAGGAGAAACAGAATGGTTTAAAATAAGCAAAGGTGTAAGACAAGGCTGCATACTTTCCCCCTACCTGTTTAATTTATATGCAGAACAAATCATCAGAGAAGCAGGATTGTATGAAGACAACAGAGGTGTGAAGATTGGTGGAAGACTCATCAACAACCTTCGCTATGCTGATGATACCACATTACTGGCGGAAAGTGAAGATGATCTGAAACATTTGCTTCTCACAATCAAAGAACATAGTCTCAAAATGGGCCTGCACCTTAATGTAAAGAAGACAAAGATCATGACAACTGGCATAATCAACAGGTTCATCGTCGAAGGAGAAGAAATTGAAATTGTGAATAACTTTAACCTACTTGGATCAACTATCAATAAAGAAGCAACAAGCAGTCAAGAAATCAGATGATGCATTGCTCTTGGCAGAATGGCTATGAAAGACCTAGATAAGATTCTCAAGAGCAGAGATGTCTCTCTCCATACAAAGATTCGACTTGTTCAAGCCATGGTATTTTCAATAACATCATATGGATGTGAAAGCTGGACAGTGAAAAAGATAGACAGGAAGAAAATTGATGCCTTTGAATTATGGTGCTGGCGGCGAATACTTTGTATACCATGGACTGCCCGAAGAACAAACCAGTCTGTACTAGAGGAGATCAAACCTAAGCTTTCTTTAGAAGCTCAGATGACAAGACTTCGACTTTCATACTTTGGACACGTCATGCGGAGAGAGAGATCATTAGAGAAAGACATCATGCTTCGCAAGATAGAAGGTCAACGCAAAAGAGGAAGGCCAGCTATGAGATGGATCGATACAATAACAGCAGCTACGGGTACCAGTCTGTCAACAATGAGCCGCCTGACTGAAGACCGAACACAATTTAGGATAGCTATCCAGAGGGTCGCCATGAGTCGACTCCGACTCGACGGCACTTAACAACAACAACAGTGAGAGAGGACACAAAAAATGCGGCCACTGCAATATGTGTGAGACTACTGACGAGGTGAAGGATTTCAAGTATCATGGTAAAATATATACCTTAAAACAGCTACATCGTGTGATAGTAATTTTGTGGTATACGCCATTAAATGTCCTTGCAGTCAACTCTATATCGGAAAAACCACCCGTTTATTCAGGATTCAATTGTCTGAACACAAAAGTCGCTTGCGATGTCAAGTATTAACAGCGCCATTAGTTCAACATTGTATAGATTTAGGACATAAGTTTGAAGAATTAAGGAGTTTTTGTATTGAACAAGTCCAGACTGCAATACGGGGAAAATCTCAGGAACAAACCCTTTTAATACATGAACAACCGTGGATTTTTAAGCTCAAAACTTTAATACCTCATCGCCATAATTCTTCGATTGATTGGGGCGTCTGTCTTTAAAAACATAGAAGGCGATTGAGTACATGTGCAGTTAGTCACAATGCACAAGAAACCTTAAAAGCCCGACCCTTTTAGACAGTCCGCATGCGCGGCGTTTTTTAGAAGCCTGAAGCTCGAAGATGAGTAATACTTAGAGGAACGCGGGCAGTACTTTGAATAGTACTTTGAATACCTTACACCTCTTATAGAATGCTTCAATACCATATCGGATTGGCTACAAGCACAAAACCTCCGCATCCAGCACAAGAAAACGGAGGTATTATTCATCGCTAGAGACCCAGACTTCACCCCACCGACACATATAAAGGTAAAGGAAGCGGAATTACAAACCAAAGAAACAATAAAATACCTGGGGATCACTTTAGACCAACATCTGGACATGAAATGTCATATAAGCAACATTGTCAAAGCGGTCTATTTTAAAATCCGTTCACTCAGACATCTGCGCTCCCTACTGGAGCCAGATGATTTCCGGACCATATACCAAGCACTGATCCTGCCGCACTTTGACTTTGCCAATTCCATCCTACAAGGTCTCCCGCAATCCACACTAAACCCGCTACAACTGGCCATGAATGCTGCAGCAAGGATTCTTCATGGAGCCTCCAGAAGAGACCACGTGACTCCGATATTAAAACAGCTTCATTGGTTACCTATACACGGAAGGATTATTTTCAAAACATTAATCCTCTCATTCAAGGCAATCAAGCACCTTTCCTCCACAGCACTTACGGATCTCATCCATACAGTGCCGCCCAACAGAGCTAGGAGGTCAACAGCCCTAAATTTATTAGCTACCCCGAAGACCTTGACAAAATGCAATAATACAACAGCAAATAGGGCCTTCAGCCTTTACGTCCCCAAATGTTGGAATGCACTCCCACCAGACATTCGAGCTATAGCAGACCTGACCCAATTCAGGAAGGCAATCAAATATCACCTCTTCCTCCAATACTACCCAACCAGCGATGAATTTAGTTAGCACCACCTAAGAATCACCGCCCTTTTGCAGCACATACTCACAAGGTATCAAGTATTCAAAACGGATTCATCATTTATTGAGCAACTCAACAATGTTATAGGAATGTTATAGGAATTGTTACCTCATGTATAGGAATTTTTACCTCATGTATATAGCATACTCCATGTAAATAGTTCATGTATATAGTTCAGCCCCTGTTATCCAAGTTTATATTCCTGTTCGATGTAAAACCAAACAGAATGTGTGTATTGGTCACTTTGTTATACTGTAAACCGCGCTGATGCCGAATAGTGCGGTATATAAGCAACTGTAATAAATAAATAAATAAAATAGTAAGAAATTTAAAAGTATTTGTGATTTGTGTTTTGTTAACAGCTTGTGAAACTATACAAATATATAAATCACATTTTTTCAATGTGGACATTAGTTTGGAGATGTATGAGGTCATTACTGATTGTTTTAAATAATTCTTTTAGACCCTCCTTACGGGAGTGAAACGCACGAGAGGCGTCATAAGGAGGCATTGGGGATAAGAACTAAGATAAGAAATTGTTTTATTTATTAGACTTCGACACGAAAGTGGTGAAGAATTGGTGATAAGCTATTCATAAAAATCCAGAAAAGTCACTGATGCTAATAAGCGCATGATAAAGAAGCAGGCAATAATCCTTTTTGCCTTGAAGCGCCATGAGGTCTGAGACTTTCTGGACACTTTGATGTGCATGGTTTAAAATAATTGACCATTCTCTATTTTTCTTCACATGAGAGATTATATGAAAGATCATGTCCATTTGAATATTGTTTGTTTGGAGCTATTTCTTGATAATGTCATTTACTATGTGTGATGGCCAAAATGTTCCAGAGCCCTTAGAAGTAGGAAAAAAGCACACTTTTACCTTAAGGGAGAGAAGCAGGAGGCGGGGATGTGAAACACAAAATGTTCTTGAACAGAAAAAAACTCATCTAGTGCCTAGCTACAAGCCACGCCCTAGTTCAGGAACAAGATGTAGGGCTAACGAAGGCCAGCTGAGGAAGCAGCACGTGGTTACTGCTCAAACACGTGCAGGGAGAGTCCCTAGGGGATTACAAAAGGAAGAGGGCAGTAACAGGAGATATGCTTATGCTCCTGCTCATGCTCATGACACTCACACTGATCAGGATCCGGACGCTGATGCAGAGGCTGAGGTTGAGGGGCAGCATCACAGGAGGAGTGAGGGAGTTCCCAGGGGAGGAGCTACCCGAGACTCAGAACACAGCAGAAGTCCTAACGTGCTGGATGGAGGAAGAAGCTCCCGGGCAGCTAGAGTGAAAGGTATTTCCCAGGACAGCCCAGGGGAGGAGAAGGAACTGCTGAGACAGACTTCTAAGAGAAGCCCAGCCTCAGAGGACACTGTAGGATCTGCTGGAACACTCAGGGGAAAAAGCCATAAGCCAGGGAGGAATCCAGAATGCAGGAGAGTTGCTTTGGAGCCTGGAGGCAGGAGATTTCCTTCTGAGAGAGCCTTAAATGAGGACACTTTTACTGCAAGCCAAAGGCTTGGTGAAAGCTTATCTGGTACAAGGACAACCGTGAGTAACCCTGTGTCCAACAGCAAGTTAAGCCAGCTGCAGACAATAAGCCAGTTAATGAGAGAGAGAGAATTGCCAGTATATGCTGAGAATTCTAGAGGCAAAGGAAAGTCTTGCTGGAAGAAAATTCTTGAGCTGTTAGAAAGGGCAGAGCCTGGGATTACCCGGAGAAGTTTAAACCACGATACACAAGAGTCAGATATTGAGGAAATGGAGACAGGAAGTTATCCTTCTGATATTGACTCTGATTGTTCTGCAATGGAATGTGCTCTGTGTCACAAGACAAGTTAAGTGTTTGAGCACTATAGAGTGTGAAGCTCAAACAACTGCATTAGCCAGTAAAGAAAAAGAAACAGGCTGGACAGTGTTTTAAAGCCGTTTGCTTTTAGAAATGTTTCCTTGAATGAAGCCAGAAATTTTGTTTTGAATGTTGGGAGGTTTCAAGAGGGCAAACTGGCATTTATGTTTAAAGGCTGGAAGAAGTAATGAAGCCTGATTTGTGAATTCTGGAAGTGACAGAAGCTAATTGTGTTAGGAGAAGAAACCCTACTTTTTTCTTTCTTCTTGCCCTTGCGCTGAGCTTTCTAAAAGCTCTGTATGGAGTAGTAGTAAAAATCAATAAATTTTCCTGTGTTAGCCTTAAGCCTCTCGGACTTCAATTTATTTGAAACCCACAACTACAGAAAGAGTGCTCGCCCTACCTTAGGCAACCGCCTAGGGTGGCAAAAAAAGGCGACACTATGTTACTATGTTTACA
This sequence comes from Ichthyophis bannanicus, assembly GCA_033557465.1. NCBI lineage: Eukaryota > Metazoa > Chordata > Amphibia > Gymnophiona > Ichthyophiidae > Ichthyophis > Ichthyophis bannanicus. The sequence continues at coordinate 439,095,906 of CM066034.1, forward strand.
TTATCAGAATATAGAAAGACTAGGGGACATGAAATGAAGCTACGGGGTAAATTATTTAAGACTAATAAAAGAAAAGCATAGTTACTCACCTGTAACAGGTGATCTCCGGGAACAGCAGGAATTTAGTCCTCACATATGGGTATCGTCGGTACCGACAGAGCCTGCGCGGGAACGCTCCCCAGCATCCAATTAGAAAGATTTTGGGAGCATCCCACAGCGCCTGCATGCTGCCTTCCCGCCTTTCCCAACTGCCTCTCTCCAGTTGAGTTTTAAAGCTGAGACAAAGAGAGAGAGAGGGAAAGGGAACGAGATAGAGAGATACAACTCCTAGGGGAGGTGGGTGGGTTGTAAGGACTAAATTCCTGCTGTTCCCGGAGATCACCTCTTACAGGTGAGTAACTATGCTATCTCCAGGAACAAGCAGGAATGTAGTCATCACATATGGGTACTCCCTAGCTTTAGGTGCCAGGGAGAGACCCCAGAAGTTGTGTGCCCCTGAACAGGGCTCCACTTCTCCCCATGGATCTCTGGCATCCTACCAGGGATGGTGGGTAGGAGTTGATTAGGTATGGAACAGGTGCTGGAGAACAGCCTGACCAAACAAGGCATCCCGGCGGGAGTCCTTGTCCATGCAGTAATGGGCTGTGAAGGTATGAAGCGAGGCCCAGGTGGCTGCTCGACAGATGTCATCGATAGACACAGAGTGCAGATGAGCCATTTGAGGCTGCCATGGCTCTCACATTGTGAGCTGTGACATGGCCCTCCAGAGAAAGGTTCTTACTCTGATAGGCGAAGGAAATACACTGAGAAATCCAGTTAGACAGTGTGCTCTTGGAGACTGGAAGTCCCAAATGAGAAGGATCAAAAGCAACAAAGAGTTGAGAGGACTTTCTATGTTGCTGTGTTGTTTGTAAGTAAAAGGCTAAAGCTCTTTTACAGTCCAAGGTATGTAGATTCCTCTCTGCATTTGATGCATGAGGCCTTGGATAAAACACAGGTAAGTAGACCGCTTGGTTCAGATGAAAAGGCGAGACCACCTTTTGCATAAAGTGTGGATGAGTCCTAAGGACTACCTTGTCATGATGGAACCTTGTATAAGGTGGATCAGCAACTAGCGCTTGCAACTCACTAATGCGACGTGCTTATGTGAGTGCAATGAGAAAGATAACCTTCAGTAGCTAAAGGTTCAAAAGGTGGCTTCATGAGCTGCCCCAGAACCAGGTTTCAGTCCCATGCCACTGGTGGTGGCCTAATGGGAGGCTTAGTTAGAAGAAGGCCTCTCATAAATCTTGCTATAAGAGGATAAGAGGAAATAGGATGTCCATTTAGAGGCTTAAAGGAAGCTGCAATAGCACTCCAACGGACTCTTACTGAGTTAGTCTCAAGTCCTGCATTGGATAAATGGAGATATTCTAGCAAGGATTCCAGGGGTATCGCATGGGGGTTAAGACCCTTTTGCGAACACCATATGGTAAACCTTTTCCACTTGAAAGCATAAGAGCGTCTTGTGGAAGGTTTCCTGGAAGCAAAAAGAATATCTTTTACTTGCTGAGGGAGATTAAGATTCTGAAGATCTAGGCCTTCAGCAACCAAGCCCTGAGATGCAGAGACTGGGGATTGGGATGCCATAACATTCCGTCCTCCTGAGATAGGAGATCTGGAGCAGATCCTAACTCCAGGGAGGGAGCTTGAGAGAGATGTAGAAGCAGAGGGTACCACACTTGCCGTGGCCAATGTGGAGCTATGAGAATCATATGGCCTTTGACTCTCTGAAGCTTGAATAGGGTTTTGGGAATTAGGGGAATGGGTGGAAAGGCATACAGGAAATCTTGACCCCAGTAAAGGAGGAAAGCATCCCTGGCCTGAGCCCCCTGAGCTGGAATTCTGGAACAGAACCGGGGAAGTTTGGCATTCCACGGACTTGCAAAGAGGTCTATGTCCGGGGTTCCCCAAATTTGAAAAATCTTGGCCACCTGGTCTGCATGCAGAGACCACTCGTGTAGAAGCAGAACTCGACTGAGTCTGTCTGCCCAAGAGTTTTGTATGCCTGGAAGATACACTGCCAGGAGATGAATCTGATGCGCTCTGGCGAGTGCCCATAGTCGCAAAGCTTCGTTGCAAAGCGACAGAGAGCCTGTTCCCCCCTGCTTGTTCACATAGAACATGGCTACTTGATGGTCCGTATGAATAAGGACTGTCTTGTAGCTGAGCAGGATGTGGAACACTCAAAGAGCAAGGAAGATTGCTCTGAGCTCCAAGAGATTGATATGTAGATGAGTCTCCCGTGGAAACCAGGTGCCTTGGGTGGAGAGGTCTTGCAGATGAGCTCCCCAACCCATCAGAGAAGCATCTGTTGTGAGAGTTGCTTGGGGTAAGGGTTGTTGAAAAGGGGACCCCAGCAACTGGTTTTGAGTGGACTTCCACCATTGGAGGGACAAAATAAGGCGACTTGTGTTTGCTATTTTGTCTGACAGGCATCCTGATGCCTGAGTCCATTGAGTGGATAAAGTCTACTGGGCTGCCCTCATATGGAGGCGAGCATAGGGAACCACATGCACAGTAGATGCCATGTGGCCTAGTAGTTGTAGCATTTCTTGGGCAGTGAGATGAGGCTTTAGCACTGCTTGAGAAGCTAACTGCACCATGCGAAGGCAGTGGGCCTGGGGGAGATAGGCCCTTATCTTTGTGGTATCCAGCAAAGCTCCTATCAACTCTAAAGACTGAGTGGGAGTTAGACTGGATTTTGGGATGTTTATTACCAGACCCAAATACTGAAGGATACGCATTGTGCAGGATAGAGAAGTCCTGGCCTCTGACTCTGTTGGGGCTCGAATGAGCCTGTCGTCTAAGTAGGGGAAGACGAATATCCCTAGAGAGCGGAGAAAGAGTAGTTACTCACCTGTAACAGGTGTTCTCCAGGAGCAGCAGGAATCAGTCCTCACATATGGGTGACGTCGGCGCCGATGGAGCCCCCGTGCGGAGCATTTCCCCAGCTTTCATAGAAAGCCTTTGGGAATGCAGCACGCATGTGCGTTCCCCTTCCCGCCCAAGGGTGCCATCTTGCTCAGTATGATGACATAGCTAAAAGATAGCAAAAATAGCAAAAAATAAAGCATATGACTGCAACTCCAAGGGGAGGAGGGAGGGTTGAGGACTGATTCCTGCTGCTCTTGGAGAACATCTGTTACAGGTGAGTAACTACTCTCTCTCCAGGACCAAGCAGGAAGTCAGTCCTCACATATGGGACTCCCTAGCTCAGGGCTACTAGAGGCCCCAAACTGAAACAATGAGCTCCCTCTAGAGCCTCAGAATGCAAGAACAGAATCTTCTCTGATAACGCCCCCGAACGGTAGCCCAACACCAGGGCCGGAGGGTAGGAGTTGCCTAGACCCCAAAGAGATTATGGAGTACCGCTTGCACGAAAGCACTGTCCCTGCGGGACTCCCTCTCAAGGCAGTAGTGGGCTGCAAAAGTCTGGCTTGAAGACCAAGTAGCGGCCCGGCAGATGTCTGCCAACGGAACAGAGCAGAGATGAGCCACTGACGCAGCCTTCGCCCTGACACGGTGAGCCATAATTCGACCTTGCAATGAGAGGCCGGCTGCCCTGTAAGCCCAGGCGATGCAGTCAGCAACCCATATGGACAAGGTACGCTTGGAGACACCCAACCCCAACTTATTGGGGTCAAAAGAGACAAAGAGCTCCGGTGCTCCCGCGTACGGTCAAGGTAGAAGGACAACGCCCTCCTACAGTCCAGTGTATGCAAGACCATCTCAGCCCGGCTTGCATGAGGCCTGGGAAAGAAAGTCGGAAGAACCACCTCCTGATTGAGGTGGAAGGAGGAGACAACCTTTGGAAGGAACTTAGGGTGAGTCTGCAAGACTACTCTGTTCCTATAGAACCTAGTATATGGTGCTTCTGCTACTAGGGCCTGAAGCTCACTCACTCGCCTTGCTGAGATAAGGGCTACCAGAAATAGCGCTTTCCAGGATAGAAAACGCAGAGGGCAAGTAGCCATAGGTTCAAATGGTGGGCAAGTAAGCCGTTGCAAGACCACATTTAAATCCCATTCAGGGGCAGGTGGACGCACTGCAGGCTTAAGCAAAAGCAGGCCTCTGAGGAAGCGAGCCACCAAAGGATGACTGGAGAGAGACTGACCCTCCACCTGTGAGTGGTGTGCTGAAAGAGCACTAAGATAAACTCTAATAGAATTGGACTTAAGGCCTAGGTTGGACAGGTGAAGCAAATACTGCAGCACCACTGGTACCAGGCATGAGAAGGGATTCTCGTTGTGTTGAGTACACCAGGTAGAGAATCTACGCCACTTAAGGGCATAAGACTTTCTGGTGGACTGCCTCCTGGAGGCCAAGAGTATGTCCTCCACTTCCCTAGGCAGTAGTAAAGGTGCTAGAACTACCCTTTCAGCAGCCAGGCCATCAAATGGAGGGACTGGAGATTGGGGTGCAAGAGAGATCCCTGCTCCTGAGACAGGAGATCGGGTTGCATCCCCAGAGGAAGAGGAGTGTCCACCGCTAGTTGCAAAAGAAGTGGGAACCAGGGTTGCCTTGGCCACCTGGGGGCCACCAGGATCACTGAGGCCTTGTCCCGGATCACTTTGAATAGTGTCTTGGACACTAGAGGCATGGGAGGAAACGCATATAGGAGGCCTGTAGACCATGGAATGAGAAATGCATCTGCTGCTACCTTGAGAGGATTTGGTTGTCTGGAGCAGAACCTGGGAAGTTGGCGGTTCAGAGGACTGGCAAAGAGATCTATGGTTGGAAGACCCCATCTCAGGAAGATCTGTTGAACCACTAAAGGATTCAACTGCCATTCGTGCGGCTGCAGGATCCTGCTCAATCTGTCTGCCAGGTAATTCTCCTGACCTGGGAGATAGACCGCTTTGAGAAGAATGCCGTGATTGACTGCCCAGGAGCACAGTCTCTGCGCTTCCTGACATAGAAGTCGGGACCCTGTGCCCCCTTGTTTGTTCACATAGAACATAGCAACTTGATTGTTCGTCTGAACCAAGACGGACTGGTCAGAGATGAGATGGGAGAAAGTTCTCAGGGCTATGCAGATAGCTCTCAGTTCTAAGAGATTGATCTGCTGTACGGCCTCCCAAGGAGACCACAGGCCTTGAGTACATGCCCCTTGGCAATGTGCACCCCAACCTTGAAGAGAAGTATCGGTTGTCAGCACCTGAGAGTATGGAGGTGCTTGAAAAGTCACCCCTTGCACCTGATTCGGAAGATGAAGCCACCACTGCAGAGAAGACTGTAGTAGGCTTTGTCCATGAGGCTTCCTGTGGCTTGGTGCCACTGAGTTCTGAGTCCCCATTGGGCTGGCCTCATGTGTAGACGGACATTTGGAGTTACATGGACTGTGGATGCCATGTGGCCTAAGAGCCTCAGGAATTGTCTGGCGGAGACCAGAGAATTGCTGCGGAATAGCCTGGCTAGATCCATCAATCTGTGGGCCCTGTCCACTGGCAGAAAGGCCTTTGCCTGTAAAGTGTATAGTCGAGCTCCTATGAACTCCACGTTCTGGGAGGGGTGCAAACTGGACTTTGCGAAGTTTATAACAAACCCCAGGTGCTGAAGCAGAGCGACAGTACGAAGGGTGGCTTGATTGGCCTCTTGCGGGGATTGACCCCTGATGAGCCAATCGTCCAGGTATGGAAAGACAAAGAGGCCTTGAACCCTGAGGTAGGCCACTACCACCGCCAGGCACTTGGTGAATACCCTGGGGGCGAATGTAAGGCCAAAAGGCAGTACTCTGTACTGATAGTGGTTTCCTTCCACTACAAATCTGAGATATTGTCTGTGGTCTGGATGAATAAGGATGTGAGTATAAGCATCCTTTAGGTCTAAGGAGCATAGCCAATCTCCCTGCTGGAGGTAGGGCAGCAGGATTCCAAGGGTAAGCATCTTGAACTTTTCCCTCTCCAGGAACTTGTTCAGATTTCGCAAGTCTAGGATGGGTCTGAGGCCTTCTGTTCTTTTTGGTACCAGGAAGTACCTGGAATAGAAGCCTTGACCTCTCAGGTGGTGGGGCACCGTTTCCACTGCCTGTTCCTTCAGAAGACCTGCCAACTCCTGCAGGAGTAAGTCCCTGTGCAGAGGGAGTCTGGGAGGCTCCCCTGGAAAATAGGAGGGGGGGTACCTGGTGGAAGTGGAGGAGATAGCCCTGCTGGACTATACTTAGAACCCAGGTATCCCTTGTGAAGGCTGACCACCTGTGGGCGTACAGGGCCAGCCTGCCTGCAGTGCTGATAGGGGCCAGCTGAGGAGGAGAGGCTATGCCATTGGAGTCAAAATCCCCCTCCCTGCTGAGCAGGAGCTGGAGTAGGAGGCTTGGGGGCCTTCTGCCTATGGGGCTCATGTCCCTGCCCCTTGGCCTGCTGACCCTGTTGCAGAGCTACAGAGGCCTGAAAATGAGGGTATTGTTTATAAGCAGATGTCTTCCTCGGATAAAAGGTCTTTTTCCCCGAGCCCTTCTTTTTCTGAGAAGGGGCAGAGGTTTTTCTGGACAGCCTTGTCCGGGTAAGAGTCTCGGTCTCGAGTTCTGCAGCCTTGTCAGCCATGGGCTTGCCAAAGAGGTTTTCACCTCGGCAGGGGCCATCGACCAACTTGTCCTGCACCCATGGCTCGAGGTCCGATGACTGTAGCCAGGCCTGAAGGCGTGCACCGATACTGGCCGCGGCTACTCGGGCCGAAGCCTCGAAGCCATCATAGGCTGCTCAAGAGATAAACTTCGAGCACTCACGAATACCCAAGGACAGAGCATTGAACCTCTGCAAAGGTTCCTCGGAGAGACCAGCAGAGAACCCGGCAATCTCCTTTGCCAGGTCTTGAAGGTACATGCCCATGTACAGCTGGTAGGTCTGGACACTGCAAGCAAGCATAGAGCCCTGGAAGCACTTCTTACCGAGGGCATCCAGGTTCCGGGCCTCCCAGCCGCGAGGCACCGAGGAGTGCATCTTCTGACTTTTCAGACGATGCATGGCTGATTCCACAACCATGAAGTGGTGCGGTAATTGTGCCTTTTGGAACCTGGGGCTCTTGCAGACTCGATAGATGGAATCGACTCGCTTGCTTAAAACCGGCGTCGATGCCGGTGCCTCCCACATGTGGAAGAGCAACCGTTCCAGCATCGGAGGAACCGGAACAGTAAAGGCCTCCTTCGGAGGAGAGTCATACTGTAGGGCCTCGAGCTCTTCGGCTCGAGGCTTCTCCTCGGGATTCGCGGGGAATGCCAAAGTCTTGGCCATATCCCGCAAGAAGTCTGAGAACTGGGTATCCTCCGGGGGGGACCTTCTCCGAGGCTCGGACTCGGGCGAGTCTGAAGGAACGCACCGAGTTCAAAAGGTGTCGGGCGACTCCTCATCCTCCGTCTCCCAGCCGGACTCCTCGGAGGAGGAATCGAGTGGCTTCGGTCGGGCAGGCATCGATGCCATCCGCCCCGATGCCGAGGATACCGGCATCAACGACCTCGAACGGGAGGCCGAACAGGAGGCCGAGGGAGACCTTGGGCGAGGATCGACTCGAGTTTGCATGGACTCGAGGATCGGCTCGGCCTCTGGGGTCGACTTGGATGTCGATGTCCCGGTGGTTGGGGCAGATGCACCGGTGAGACCGGCAATCAGTGCCCGCTGCTGTTCCATGAAGGCAGCCAAGCTGCTCTCCAAGGCCATCAACCTGAGTCCGAGCTCAGGAGACTCAGCAGCCCCCGACGTCGGCTCTCCTGGAGGTGAGTCCACGAGGACTACAGTACTCACGTGACCCGGGGACTCCATCTCCACACGAGGTTGTTTTGCAGGCCTCTCCAACTCCGAAGACCTGGGACGGCGCTCGGGGCTATGCGACTTGGCCCTCGAGGAACCAAGTGTGTCCACCGACGCCGCCCTCGCGGGTTTTTTCTTCTTGCGATGCTACCACGAGGGAGACCCCCTTTAAGAGGAGCCTCGACGCTGCTCGGGGCCGGAGTCCCGAGATGTCGAGGCCTCTGACGAGGTCCGGGCCCGACCGGACGCGGAGTCAGAGCAGATTCTTTCCTTTTGTTGCTGCCGACTCCTTAACGCCTTAGAGGACATCTTCCCACATGGACCACAGATCATCGGGTCATGATCGGGTCCGAGGCACCGGAGGCAGCAGTCATGTGTTTCGGTGAGAGACATAAGTTTCTTACACCGATCACACTTCTTAAACCCGCTGGCAGTAATCGGGGGAAAAAGGGCCCCTGCGAGGTCAAAAGACAGGGCTGCCAGTGAAAAAAGAAAAAATGGCGTGAACACTAGTCACTAAGGACAAAAACCGAAAAAAGAGATCCTGGCTCGATACTGATGTATCAGGCCCAGGCGGTGAAAGGGAAACTGGCGTCAAACCGAAGAAACAGGTTAATGCAGAAAAAAATCAACTTTTTCCTCGGGTGAAACGAAAATACATCCATCGGGCTCCGTGGAAAAAAGATGGCATCCTTGGACGGGAAGGGGACTGTGCATGCGCGCTGCATTCCCAAAGGCTTTCTATGAAAGCTGGGGAAATGCTTCGCACGGGGGCTCCGTCGGTGCCGACGTCACCCATATTTATTTATTTATTTAACAGTATTTCTATACCGTCTTATCCTAAAATCAAGGCGGTGTCACAACAATACAATCAAAAGTAGTGGGGGTGTAATTCATGCAGTGTAGGAGGTGTTATAATTTGCATGTGGGGAGAGTGTGTTAGATTAGGTTGAGCTATGTACAGTGTGCGCTATGGTACAGCATGGGCTATAATACAAGGTGCTATACAATTAGGGCTTAAGAAATATCCTGTGTCGTTATACAATTTCTTGTTAGGGTTGGAGGGGAGAGTACGTGGTTCTTGTTGATTAAGTGACATGTCCATAGTGTTCTATGAACAGTATTGTCTTCAGCTGTTTGCGGATGTCTTTGAGGTCCGTTGTCGATTTGAGTTCATCTGGGAGGGAGTTCCAAATTGTTGGGGCAGCCAGGGAGAGAGCTCTCTCTGTGGTATTCTTTCGTGTTTTTCTGAAGTCTCTCGAGGTGTTGACTCTGTTGGAGGTTCCTTTTCTTCTTGGGCGAGTGCTGGTGTCTGGATGAATGAGGGTGTGCAGGCTGTTGGCTGAAATGTGGTGTTTGATTTTGAATATGTTTATTATTGTTTTGTATTTGATGCGTGAGCTGATTGGGAGCCAGTGTAGGTCTTTGAGGACCGGGGTAATGTGTTCATGTCTTGTTGAGCCAGATATAATGCGGGCTGCAGTGTTTTGGGCTAGTTGGAGAGGTTTGAGAGTTTGTTTGGGTAGGCCAAGGTAGATGGGGTTGCAGAAGTCCAATAATGGAGTGATGAGTGCTTGGCATACAGTACGGAAGTGTTCTGTGGCGAGGAGGGGTTTGAGTCTTCTGATGATTCTCATTCTGTGGTATGCGTTCTTGATTGTTTTGTTTACGTGTGTCTTGAGATTCAGTTCGTTGTCCAGGGTTACTCCAGGGTATTTTACTTCCGATTTCATTGGTATGGTTGTGTCTGCTACTTTGATGTCCGGTGGGTGGATGAAGTCTGGGTTGCGAGTGATTATTAGTGCCTCGGTCTTGCTGTAGTTGATTGAGAGGTTGTTGTCCTTACACCATCTAGTCATTTGTGTTAGGCAGTCGGTTATTTTATGGTAGTCTGGGTTGTCGGTTGAGATAGGTGTGTATATCATAATATCGTCTGCATAGATGGTGTATTGAATGTTGTTCGCTTTCAGGATGTTGCATATTGGCTGGATGTATATGTTGAACAGAAGTGCCGAAAGGGCGGACCCCTGAGGTACACCTTGGAGGACTTTTACGGGTTGAGAGGTGTTGTGGCCTACCTTGACTTGTATCTGCCTGTCGGTGAGGTAGGATTGGAACCATTTTAATGTGGTACCATGAAGTCCAATTTTCTTTAGTCTTTCCAGGAGTGTTAGGTGGTCAACTGTGTCGAAGGCGGAAGAGATGTCTACAAAGATCATTAGGATACCTTTTTTGTTGTTGTCTATGACTCAGAGGATGTTATCTAAGAGGTAAATCAGCAGAGTTTCGACTCCATGTTGGGGGCGGAAGCCGTGTTGGTTGTCATCTAGAGGAGCATGATTGTCGATGTGTTCCTGTAGTTGTTGTTGCACTGATTTTTCTATGATTTTTGCTAGAAAGGGTATGCTGGATATTGGTCGGTATGCCATATGTGAGGACTGACTTCCTGCTTGGTCCTGGAGAAATGCTGCTACTACAGCCATGCATTTCGTGAATACCCTTGGTGCTGAGGCCAGGCCAAAAGGAAGCACCCTGTATTGGAGTGGAGGAGTCGCCTAGTGGTTGGGGCAAGGTACTTCAGGCCGGAAGGTCGGAGGTTCAAATCCCACCAGAGGACAGCAACCTTGGGCCGGAAGGACTGGGGTTTCTAGTCCCACAGGCGCTCCTTGTGGTCTTGGGCAAGCCACTTAACCCTCCATAGCCCATGTTCCCTGTAAAAATAGTTATCTCCAAGTTATAATGCCCTGTTCAATGTAAACTGCACTTATGCAGAATAACGCGGTATATAAGAGAATATAAATAAATAAAATGGTAGTGCTTTCCTTGAAAAAGGAACCGAAGGAACCTTCTATGAGTTGGACGGATGAGAACATGGGTGTACGCATCCTTGAGATCTAGAGAACAAAGCCAATCCTGATTCTGAAGGTATGGCAGCAGAGTTCCGAGAGAAATCATCTTGAATTTCTCTTTGACAAGGAATTTGTTCAATTCTCTGAGGTCCAGGATAGGTCTGTATCCTCCTCTTTTCTTTGGGATAAGGAAATAGGGGGAGTAAAAGCCTGTACCCTGCTGAAGCATGGATACTTCTTCTATTGCCCCTTGGGCAAGAAGCATAGTGACCTCCTGACCTAACAGGTTGATGAGAGAGGTCGGAGAATTGAACTGCCTTATTATTGTGGGAGGGGGCATGCTTGAAAAATGAAGCTTGTACCCCTCCTTTATGATGGAGAGTGTCCAATGCTCGGCTGTTATCTGCCCCCATCTGGGGGCAAAGTGACATAACCTTCCTGGAATGGTGGAAGGCTCTGGTCCCACGAGAGCCAGGAAGGCTAAGTTTTCTAGCTGAAAGTCAAAGGCCTTGTGGAGGCTGAGACTGCTGGGATGGCCTAGGCTTAGCAGGCTTTGCTTTCTTCTGTTTGGATGGTTGCTGACCTTTCCTGACAAGTTGACCTGCAGAACGTCCCTGCTGAGCAAAGCAGGATAATATCTTTTCTTCTTAGAAAAGAATGGTTTCTTGAAAGATTTCTTTCTAGCAGGATCAGCTGTGGACTTGGATAATCTATCCAAGGTGGAGTTGTCAGCATCCAACTCATTGGCCTTTTCCTGCCAATCTCTACCAAACAGGTTCTCACCAGTACAAGGGATATTTCCTAATTTGTCTTGTACCCAGAACTCCAGATCAGATGCCTGCAACCAAGCAATTCTACGTGCACCTATGGCAATGGCAGAGGTTCTGCTTATGCACTCAAAGCAGTCAAAAACTGCACGGTTGACAAATTTAGAAACATCTTGGGCATGTTTGACCAATGTGAGAAAATCCTGTCTTCTATCCTCAGGAAGAATAGGACTCAAAGCCTCTAAATCACCTGTGACCTCCTTCAGGAACATTCCCATGTATAGACTATAGGAACTGATCCTGGCAGAAAGCATGGAAGCTTGGAAGACACGACATCCAAAAGCATCCAGGGTTCTGCACTCACGTCCTGGAGGATTAGAGGCATGCCTCTTTGCACTCTTGATCCTTCTCATAGCTGATTCCACTACAATAGAGTGGTGAGGAAGCTAAGCTTTTTGGAAACCAGGACAAGGAGGGACTCGATACAGAGTATCCAGTCTGCGAGAATGAGGAGAGGTGGTAAGAGGTGTCTCCCACATTCTTAACATGAGATCATGCAAAATCTCATGAATAGGCAAGATAGCTGCCTCCTTAGGAGCTTTGGGATATTGTAAAATTTCCAACCCCTTAGCTCTGGGCTCTGTTTCAGGGGCCACAGTAATGGACAGACGCCGAGCCACCTCCCTGATAAAATCCTGGAAGGAAATATCCTCTGGAGGAGACATCCTGCTGCATCGCAGAACTGTCAGAATCCTCAGATTCTTCTGAGGACTCAAAGTACCGTCTGTCCGGATGCTCTTGAAGAGCCCGATACCCGTACCGAGCGAAGTCGGTACCGGGAGTAGTTGGTACCGGGGTATCGGTACCGGAAGGCATCGGATGACTGGGTACCGGCAATGCAGACACCGATACTGATGTCGATGCCATCGGTACCGGTACCAATACCGGCATCGGTACCGGCTGGATGGTCTGTCGCGGTTCCGAGGGCATCGATGCCGCAAGGAGAGCCGCCAGACTGCGCTCAATAGCCAGGACTCTCTGGTCTATCGACGCTGCCGATGCCTGGATGTCGGTACCGGAGAAGACCGCCGGTACCCCAGAGCATGGCACCAGTAGTTCTGCCGAGGTTGAGGCCTCAAGAACATCCTGGAGCCCCGATAATGCTTTGGAAGCCGGAGCCTCCCGCCAGGGCAGTTCTGCCGGTGCAGAATCCTCAAGGGCAGCGCCAGAGGCATCTTGATGCTTATAAGAACATAAGATATGCCATACTGGGTCAGACCAAGGTCCATCAAGCCCAGTATTCTGTTTCCAACAGTGGCCAATCTAGGTCATATGTACCTAGCAGTTTCCCCAAGGGACACAGGTTCCACAATGCTTGTATTGGTTCAAGCATTGATATCCTGGGTCCCTTCTTAATAATGGTTTATGGACCTTTCCTTCAGGAACTTGTCCAAACCTTTTTTAAACCCAGCTACATTAACAACCTTTACTACATCCTCTGGTAACAAATTCCAGAGTTTGATTACACGTTGAGTGAAAAAATATTTTCTTTTATTAATCTTAAATAGTTTACCCTGTAGCTTCATTGCATGTCCCCTAGTCTTTCTATATTCTGATAAGGTAAACAATCGATCTACGTTTACCCGTTCCACTCCGTTCATTAATTTATAGACTTCTATCATATCTCCCCTCAGTCGTCTCTTTTCCAGGTTAAAGAGCCCTAACCTTTTTAGCCTTTCTTCATAGGAGTATCCTTCCATCCCCTTTACCATTTTGGTGGCTCTTCTCTGAACCTCTTCTAAAATCACTATATCCTTTTTAAGATACGGTGACCAGAATTGCACACAATATTCAAGGTGCGGTCTCACCATGGAACGATATAGAGGCATTATAATATCTTTTGTTTTATTTTCCATTCCTTTCCTTATCATACCTAGCATTCTATTTGCTCTCTTGGCCGCCGCTGCACACTGGGCCGAGGGTTTTAACATGGTATCCACAATGACGCCTAAATCTTTTTCCTGGGTGGTGGTTCCTAATGTGGAACCTTGCATCGTGTAACCATAGTTTGGGTTGTTCTTCCCTAGGTGCATAACCTTGCACTTGTCCACATTAAATTTCATCTGCCATTTTGATGCCCAGTCTTCCAATTTATCAAGATCCTCTTGCAATTTTCCACAATCCTCTTGGGTTTTAACAACTTTAAATAGTTTTGTGTCATCTGCAAATTTGATAATCTCACTCGTTATTCCACTTTCCAGGTCATTTATGAATATGTCAAAAAGCAGCGGACCCAGCACAGATCCCTGGGGTACACCACTATTCACCTTTCTCCATTGGGAAAATTGGCCATTTAGCCCTACCCTCTGCTTTCTATCTTTTAACCAGTTCCTGATCCACAATAGTACACTGCCTCCTATCCCATGACTCTTTAATTTTGCCAAAAGTCTCTCATGAGGGACCTTGTCAAAGGCTTTCTGAAAGTCCAGATACACAATATCAACCGGCTCACCTTTGTCCACCTGATTATTCACTCCTTCAAAAAAACATAACAGATTAGTAAGACAAGATCTTCCTTGTCTTAGAAGGAGATCTACCCTTTGAGGACCGGCTAGACTTATGTTTAGTTACCTGAGATCCACGGGAGGAAGACGAAGCCCTGGAAGACGTTGTTGCCACCAAAGCTGCATCAGAGGGAAACAGGGTACTGAGCTTGGCAGCTCGGTTCTTTCGACCTCTCTTGGACATCATGGCACAGGCCATACATTCTGAGATGGAATGGTCAGGACCTAAACATTTCAGACACCACTCATGGGTGTCGGTGACGGAGATGGTACCGCCACACTTGGTGTACTTTTTAAACCCAGGGGAGGGTTTTTCCATCGTGGAAAAATTCCTGGGCGTAAGGCCCAAAATGGCGCGTGCACCTGGAAGAAAAAAACTGGGAAAAATACTAAAATTTTTTTTTTTTTTTAAAGAAAGGAAAGAAGAAAAAACCGGCAGTACCGATAAAGCGTCGAGGAAGGCAGACGTGACCACAAAAAAAGAACATTTTTCTCCGGTGACAGGAACACGACCTGCTGGCTCCGCAGAAAACGAAGAACTGGAGAGAGGCAGTTGGGAAAGGCGGGAAGGCAGCATGCAGGCGCTGTGGGATGCTCTCAAAAGCTTTCTAATTGGACGCTGGGGAGCGTTCCCGCGCAGGCTCCGTCGGTACTGACGATACCCATATATGTGATGACTACATTCCTGCTTGTTCCTGGAGATATATTTTTTCACTCGACGTGGAATCCAACTCTGGAATTTGTTACCGGAGGATGCAGTAAAGGCTGTTAGTGTAGCTGGGTTTAAAAAAGGTTTGGACAAGTTTCTGGAGGAAAGGTCCATAAACCATTATTAAGAAGGGACCCAGGATATCAATGCTTGACCCAGTACAAACATTGTGGAACCTGTGTCTTTTGGGGAAACTGCTCGGTATGTATGACCTAGATTGGCCACTGTTGGAAACAGGATACTGGGCTTGAAGGACCTTGGTCTGACCCAGTATGGCATATCTTATGTTCTTATGAGGCTCAGCATGGGGGGAAGCAGTCCTGTTTAAGCAGGTACTGTTGGTACCTATACCTGTTGAACTATCTGTAGCGGTCTTAGCGGTACCGAAGCTGCTAAGAGGGACGCTAGACTGCGTTCAATAGCGAGGATTCTCTTATCCATCGCTCCTGCCGATGCCTGGGTCGGTACCGGTGGAAGTGGCTACGACCCCAGAACATGGCACTAGTAGATCTGCAGAGGTGGGAGCCTCTGGAACATCCTGGAGCCCCGTTAATGCTTTGGAGCCCGAAGACTCCCGCCGGGGTTGTTTTGCCGGTGAACTATCCTCGAGGGCAACGCTAGTGGCATCTCGATACTTTGAATGAGATCTACTCTTCAAGGACCGGCCAGTCTTAGAAGACTTAAGTTTAGTTACCTGAGATCCATGGGAGGAAGATGAAGCCCTGGAAGACGTCAAGGCAAGTGACATCGTATCTGTGGCAAAAAGGGTACCGAGTTTTGCAGCTCTATTCTGCAGGCCCCTTTTGGTCACCCTCGTGCAGGAGAGACACTCCGTTGGACAATGTTCAGGACCTAAACATTTTAGACACCAATCATGGGTGTCAGTGACGGAGATGGTACCGCCACACTTTGAGCATTTTTTGAAACCACTAACTGGTTTCTCCATGCCTGAAGAAAAGTGGGCCTAGTGCCCAAAATGGCACCTAGCACCAGAAACAGGGGAATGATCCCTGAAGAAAAAGCGTAGTTACTCACCTGTAACAGGTGTTCTCCAGGGACAGCAGGAATCAGTCCTCACATATGGGTGACGTTGGCGCCGACGGAGCCCTCGTGCGGAGCAATTCCCCAGCTTTCAAAGAAAGCCTTTGGGATTGCATCGCACATGCGCGGTCCCCTTCCCGCTCAAGGGTGCCATCTTGCTCAGTCAGATGACATAGCTAAAAAGACAGCAAAAATGAGAAAAAATTAGTCAAAGGACTGCAACTCCAGGGAAGGAGGGAGGGTCATGAGGACTGATTCCTGCTGTCTCTGGAGAACACCTGTTACAGGTGAGTAACTACGCTTTCTCCAGGAACAAGCAGGAAGTCAGTCCTCACATATAGGACTCCCTAGCTATAGGCTACCGAGAGCCCATAGCTGAAAATGGCTCCCTCTAGAAGAGCCGCAGCAGCAGTGATAGGATTTTTCTCTGAGAACGCAACACCCACGGTAGCCTGACACCAAAGGGTCGGAGGGTAGGAGTTGCCTAAACCTCAAATAGGTTACGGAGTATCACCTGACCGAAAACACTGTCCCGCCGGGACTCTCTCTCCAGGCAGTAGTGGGCTGCAAAAGTCTGGCTTGAAGACCAAGTTGCGGCCCGGCAGATGTCTGCCAATGGAACAGAGCGGTGGTTAGCCACTGATGTGGCCTTAGCCCTGACAGAGTGGGCCGTGATTCGGCCCTGCAGTTGGAGGTCAGCTGCCCTCTATGCCCAAGCGATGCAGTCTGCCACCCAGGTGGATAAAGTGCACTTGGAGACAGGTAGACCCAGTTTACTAGAGTCATAAGAAAGGAAGAGCTGGGAAGCTCTCCGATGTCCCCGCATACGTTCCAGGTAGAAGGCGAGTGCCCTCTTACAGTCCAGGGTATGCAGGACCGCTTCTGCCCTGCTGGTATGTGGCCTGGGGAAGAAAGTTGGAAGAACCATCTCTTGGTTAAGGTGAAACGAGGAAACCACTTTGGGAAGGAACTTGGTGTGAGTACGTAGGACCACTCTGTTTTTGTAAAACCGTGTATTTGGTCTATCCGATACTAAAGCTTGCAGCTCGCTCACACGTCAAGCAGACGTGAGGGCCAACAGAAAGAGTGCTTTCCAGGAAAGGAAGCGGAGATGATAGGTGGACATTGGTTCAAAAGGTGGGCAAGTAAGCAGCTGCAAGACCACATTTAAGTCCTACTCTGTAGCCAGTGGGCGAATTGGAGGCTTCAAGAGTAGGAGGCCTCTGAAGAATCGGGACACCAAAGGGTGAGCTGAAAGAGGTTGCCCGCCCACTGGAGAGTGGAGAGCTGATAGCGCACTTAGGTGGACCCTGACAGAGTTAGACTTGAGGCATAACTCCGAAAGGTGGAGCAAGTACTGCAATACTGAGGTACTTGACAAGTGAACGGGTTCTCCTTATTTTGGCCACACCACCCTTCAAATCTATGCCACTTGAACGCGTAGGATTTTCTAGTGGATTGCCTCCTAGAGGCCAGCAACACCTCCTCACCTTGGGAAGGAGTAGAGGAGCAAGTACTACCCTCTCAGCAGCCAGGCCATTAAGTTGAGGGATCTGAGATTGGGGTGTAGCAAGGAACACACAACACACAAAAATATACTATTAGTGACCCCTCCACAAACAGTCCACGCACAAACCAACACATTCGTGTTCAAAGGCTTATCAAATTGAACCCTTCACCAATAAATAACCCCTTACAAAACACTACACATTCAACACAATTAAATTGCATACTTATAAACGCCAGGTCAATTAGGAATAAAATACCTATCATAATAGATCTCATCATAGACGAAAATCCTCATTTACTCTGCATAACCGAAACCTGGCTAAACGAATCTGACTCAGTTCTCCTTAACCAACTAAGAGTACATGGTTATACCATACTCAACAACAACAGAGACAGAAAAAACAGAGACAGAAAAAGAGGTGGCGGAGTTCTTATAATAGCAAAATCGCATCTCAATCTTTCATCTACCTTACTAGATAAACATGATGGTATTGATATCCTTAGAGTGGAAAGCCATACCATGGCCATCTGCCTTATCTACAGACCCCCCACAACTGACATACATAGTCTAGACATAATACTTGAGGCTGCATGTAACTCCTCACTGAGAAAGCCCTCTGTTATCTTAGGAGACCTTAACCTTGCCTCATTACCAGATAACCATGCTCTATCCTTCCTTGAAGCAATGGAGGAAATGGAATTTAAACAAATAATGACCCACCCCACCCATTCCAAAGGTAATACCCTTGATTTAATATTCATACCATCACACTTAACACTCTCATCGATTCCTACACCACCCACCACAACTCAGGTACCATGGTCAGACCATTTCATGATACATTTCTCTCTCCCTTTTCAACCCACCAACTCTACTCATGATAACAACAAATTCACAGAACAAAGATTTCACCAGTTTAACAAGGAAAGTTTTCTGGAATCTATTTCCCCAAAATTAGACAACACCCCAAACGATCTTAACGATCTTGTTTCTACCTGGAACTCCATTATTGAAGCAGAAGCTAAATATTCAACCTCTAATAAAAGAAAATCTAGAACTAAATTGACTGAGAAATGGTACACCTCTGAGCTTGCTACACTAAAGAAAAACCTTAGGAAACTAGAGTCTAAATGGAGGAAAAAAAAAACCACTGAACTCAGGGTTCAATACTTCACAAGTCTTAAAATCTACAAGGAAGCCATTAACAACACAAAAAGACTATACCACACTAAAATATTAGCTAACGCCATCAATCGACCCAGAGAACTTTTTGAGATTATTAAATCTCTAACTAAGGCTCCCGATAACACTCCTAACAAAACACCTATAGATCCACAACTCCTTGCAAACCATTTTGCTAATAAACTTAAACTAAGCGCCCGTCCAAGCATTATCTTGACCTCTCCCACACCAAAATCCACCACGGAATGGAGCTCATTCCATACAATTTCCAACAAACAACTGATAGAGATTATATCAAACCTTAATACTACCACGTCATTACTTGACCCTTGCCCGGTATCTTGGATTAAAGCAACAAAATCTGAACTAGCCCCATACATTTTGAAGCTGGTAAACCAATCTCTACTTCAAGGATTCATGCCGGATGATCTGAAATACTCGGCTATTCGCCCTTTACTAAAAAATAAAACCCTTAACAGTTCTGACCCTTCCTCATACCGCCCCATTGCAAGCATACCTTTCTTAGCTAAAATTATTGAAAAGGTAGCTCAGACACAACTTCAGGATCATATTGATATGAACTTCCCATTAGATGAGTACCAATATGGTTTCCGCTCATATCACGGAGTAGAAACCCTACTCATATCCCTTCTTGATTCACTTATCCGAGGTATGGATAATATAAAACAGACCTTCTTGCTCATTTTCCTTGACATTTCTTCAGCCTTCGACAGCGTTGATCATATTACGCTCTTATCTAGACTAGCCCAACTAGGTTTAAAAGATACCACTCTTAACTGGTTTAAGTCCTACATTTCTAATCGCTTCCAATATGTCCATTTAGACCATTCCCCCTCACTACCATTCCCACAAGAGCATGGTATCCCTCAAGGATCCTCACTCTCTGCACTACTCTTTAACCTTTACATACAACCTATTTGCACAATCTTTCAACGCCACAATCTAAAATATTTCATCTATGCAGATGACATCATGCTATTCGCCCCGTTAGACATAACTAACCTTAATTTCAACAAAATCGCCACCTGCCTCCTTGAAGCTGAAAAATGGCTTCACTCAATCCATATGGATATCAATTTCAAAAAGACCGAAGCACTCTTCGTAACCAGAAATACCACCTTCACTCCTCCAACTTCCATCAACCTTATGAACATTACTCTCCCAGTCAAGTCTGAAATTAAATACCTTGGAGTTACACTAGACAAGACCCTAAGCATGACTAACCACATAAAACAGACTGCCAAAACTATATTTTTCAAACTGAGAACTATACAGCAACTCAGACCCCTCATCGACATCAATGACTTCAGAACAGTTGTCCAAGCTCTTATTATGCCACATTTAGACTTCTGCAATGGCATACTCCAAGGAACATCCAAAAAGAATTTACACATCCTTCAAAGAGCTCAGAATGTCACTGCTCGAATAATTATGAAAGCTAAAATATTCGATCACATCTCTCCTATCCTATACTCTCTCCACTGGCTTCCTATCTATAGTAGGATTCTATATAAAACACTTGTCACCACTTTTAAACTCATTAATGACCTAGCCCCATCACAGTTGGCCACTCTACTCCAAACCCCGCAAGAAAACAGAACCAGAAGAAAAACTAACCTCAACATGCTATTAATTCCCATTGCAGTGACAAAATCAAAGCAAATAACCACCAACACTGCTTTTTCATATTATGCTCCCAGCCAATGGAATAAACTCCCACTATACCTCAGAGAGATTAAAGACCTTACATCTTTCAGGAAGGAACTTAAAACCTACCTATTTAGTCAACACTATAGCAACCTACAACCTGGAATCAAACTTACTACACAAAAACATGCAACAAACCAAACACAGGTCTACCCCACCTAATGCCGGACTTCATTTATCATCCACTCTAGTTAGTCTCCTCCCAATACTTTATTTATGATCACAAATAACTATAATAGTCTCTTACTAACCATGTAAATCTACCCTCCTGGTTCCTTGTAACATAGTTTTATGACTCCTTGTAACATAGTTTATATTTCCTTCTATGTTAATAACCCTTATATGTTTATAACCCTCACATTGTTCTCCATTTAACCTAGTTATTATGTAACCTAGTTTATGTTCACCTAATATTTAATGTAATTCAATATTGCACTGTTCTGCTATATTGCTATTTAAGTTCCTTGTTTTTACTCAACTAATGTTTAATGTAATTCAATATTGCAATGTTCTGCTATATTGTTATTTAAGTTCATTGTAAACCGCCCCTGATCTCTGGAAGGGGCGGTATAGAAAAGCACTGAAATAAATAAATAAAAAATAAAACCCTGTTCCTGGGTCAAGAGGTCGGGCTGTACCCCCAGTGGGAGTGGAGTTTCGACCGCCTGTTGAAGGAGAAAAGGGAACCAAAGCTGTCTGGGCCACCTGGGGACTATCAGGATGACAGAGGCCTTGTCCTGAAGAATCTTGAACAGAGTGCGTGCCACCAGGGGCGTGGGTGGGAACGCATAGAGAAGGTCCTGTGCCCACGAGATCAGGAAAGCATCTGCCGCCACGCTCAGCGGATGCGGCTGCCTCGAGCAGAACCGGGGCAACTGATAGTTTTGCAGACTGGCAAAGAGATCCATGGATGGGAGATCCCAGTGGTTGAAGATCTGCTGGGCTACATCCCGGTTCAGTTGCCATTTGTGAGGCTGAAGAATCCTGCTCAACTTGTCAGCCAGGAGGTTCTCCTGAACTGGCAGATAAATTGCCTTTAGGGACATATGATGTGCCACTGCAAAAGAGCAGAGGTCCAGAGTTTCCTGGCATAGGATGCGAGATCCTGTGCCTCCCTGTTTGTTGATGTAGAACATTGCTACCTGATTGTATCAGCACCGACTGATGTGTGAGAAGATGACAGAAGGCTTGAAGAGCTAGGCGGATGGCTCGAAGCTCTAGAGAATTGATTTTAAGTGCAGCTTCTTGCAAGGACCACAGACCCTGAGTGCATGAACCCTGGCAATGGGCTCCCCAGCCCTGCAAGGAGGCATCTGTCGTCAGCACTGTGGTGTGAGAGGGAAGTTGGAATGGTTCCCCCTGAAGCAAGTTGGGGGGGTGAAGCCACCATTGCAAGGCTGTCACCAGTAGCTTGGAAATCACTACCCTGTCTCTGAGGCGGCCAGTGGCTTGAGTCCACTGGTCTCTGAGGCTCCACTGAGCTGTGCACATGTGGAATCGAGCATATGGAGTCACATGCACCGTGGAGGCCATGTGGCCCAGGAGGCATAGGAAGACCCTTGCGGAGACTTGAGGTCTGTGCTGGACCTGCTGTACCAAGTCCAGCAACCGCCTTGCCCTGTCCAGCGGTAGGTAAGCCCTTGCCTGGTGTGTCCAGTCTTGCCCCTATGAACTCCAAGTTCTGAGTGGGGAGTAAAGTGGACTTTTCATGATTTATAACAAACCCTAGGTGCTGGAGCAGGGTGACTCTGTGAGCAGTGGCCTGCTATGCCTCCTGCGCCCATTGGCCCCTGATGAGCCAGTCGTCCAGGTATGGAAAGACGAAGACTCCCTGGCTTCTGAGGAAGGCCACCACCACTGCTAGGCATTTGGTAAATACTCTGGGAGCGGAAGCTAGGCCAAAGGGAAGCACCTTGTACTGGAAGTGATTTCCTCCTACCACAAACCTGAGATATTGTCTGTGGTCTGGGTGCATGAGGATGTGAGTATAAGCATCCTTTAAGTCTAAGGAGCATACCAGTCTCCCTGGTGGAGGTAAAGCAGTAGGATCCAAAGGGAACGCATCTTGAACTTTTCTCTCACCAGGAACTTGTTCAGATTTCGCAAGTCTAAGATGGGGCGAAGGCCTCCTTTTCTTTTGGTATGAGGAAATACCTGGAGTAGAAGCCTTGCCCCTGAAGGTGGTGGGGCACCGGTTCCACCACTTGATCCTTTAGCAGACCTGTCAACTCCTGCAGGAGGAGGTTCCTGTGAAGAGGGGGCCTGAGAGGCTCTCCTGGGAAAAAGGAGGTGGGCACCTGGTTGAAATGAAGTAAATAGCCCTGCCGGACTATTTTCAAAACCCAGGCATCGGTAGTAATGGCTGGCCACCTGTGAGAATACAGGGCCAGCCTTCCTCCTGTGCAGGGCCAAACCACTGGTGTGAGAGGAGCTATGCACTGGGAGTCAAAAAACCCCTCCTGGCTGGGTAGGAGCCGGAGCTGGAGGCTTGGGGGTCTTCGGCTTATGTGGGCCATGCCCCTGTCCCCTGGCCTGCTGCCCCTGTTGGAGGACTCGATGGGCTCTGGCCTCGAGGGCTTCGAGCCCGACCACCCCAACGCCGAGGGCACTGGCATCGATGACCTCGGTCCTGAACGGGAGGTCAAGGGGGACCTTGGCCGAGGATCGACTCAAGACCTGATCGACTCAAGGATCGGCTCGGCCTCCGGTGTCGACTTCGACATCGAAGTCCCGGTGGTCGGGGCAGATGGACCAGCGAGACCGGCCATCAGCGCCCGCTGCTGCTCCATGAAGGCAGCCATGCTGCTCTCCAGGGCCGCCAACCTGAGACCGAGCTCAGAAGGTGCCGCAGCTCCCGGCTCGGGTCCCGACGTCATTGGGCCCGACACCGGCTCTCCCAGAGGAGAGTCTATGAGGACAACAAAAATTACCTTGTCCAACATCTCTGGCTCCTTGCGAGGTTGTTTAGCTGGCCGTTCCGAGGACCCAGGGCGGCGGTCCGGGCTCCGCGGCCTGGAACCGAGGGCCCAAGCCGATCAGAGGCGTCCAGCGACACTGCCCTCATGAGTTTTTTCTTTCTCCAGTGTTCCCTGGAGGGAGACCCCCGCTCAGAAGACACACGACGGTGCTCGGGCTCAGATTCCCGAGATGTCGAGGCTTCTGATGAGGTCCAGGCCCAGGCGGATGCGGACTCAGGAAAAATCCTGTCACGCTGATGCTGCCTGCTCTTCAAAGATTTCGAAGACATCTTACCACACGGCCCACAGACCACCGGGTCATGGTCAGGGCCGAGGCATCGGAGGCAGCAGTTATGTGTGTCAGTGAGAGCCATTAATGTCTTACACCGATCACACTTTTTAAACCCACTGGCAGCCATCAAAAGGAAAAGGGCCCCTGCGAGGTCAAACAAGCGCGCTGCCAGTGAAAAATAAAAAAAGCGCGAACACTAGTCACGAAGGACAAAAACGAAAAATTTGACTGGACTCAATACCGGTGTACCGAGCCGAAGGCGGGAAGGGGAACTGGTTTTGAACCGGGAAGCTGAAAAAAATAATTCAACTTTTCTACTTTTTCCATGGTGAAAACAGGACCATGTACGTTGGGCTCCGCGGAAAAAAGAAGACTGAGCAAGGTGGAACCCTTGGGCGGGAAGGGGACCGCGCATGCGCGAGGCAATCCCAAAGGCTTTCTCTTTGAAAGCTGGGAAATTGCTCTGCATGAGGGCTCCGTCGGTGCCGACGTCGATGTCACCCATATGTGAGGACTCACTTCCTGCTTGTTCCTGGAGAATACAAGTTTGGGGGTTTTTTTTAAAAGAAAGAAGAACCGGTGGTACAGAGTAGTTACTCACCTGTAACAGGTGTTCTCCAAGAGCAGCAGGAATCAGTCCTCACATATGGGTGTCATCGGCGCCGATGAAGCCCCAGCAGAGCATTTCCCCAGCTTTCCATGAAAGCCTTTGGGAATGCTGGCACGCATGCGCGGTTCCCTTCCCGCCTAAAGGTGCCATCTTACCTCAGTCAAATGACATAGCTAAGAAGAGCACACAAAAATGTAAAAACACAAACTATGTACAACTGCAACTCCAAGGGGAGGAGGGAGGGTTGTGAGGACTGATTCCTGCTGCTCCTGGAGAACACCTGTTACAGGTGAGTAACTACTCTTTCTCCAGGACGAAGCAGGAAGTCAGTCCTCACATATGGGTGACTCCCTAGCTCTGGACTACCGAGGAACCCAGGCTGAACAAGAGAACTCCCTCTAGTCCCAGCAGCAAAGAAAGGCTTTTCAAGGACACAACCTCCACCGGTAGCCCTAAACCTCAAAGAGATTCTGGAGTACTGCTTGGCCAAAAGCACTGTCCCTACGGGACTCCCTCTCCAGACAGTAATGGGCCGCAAAAGTCTGGCTTGAAGACCAAGTTGCAGCCCTGCAGATGTCTACCAAGGGCACAGAGCGGAGATGAGCCACTGAGGCAGCCATTGCCCTGACACGATGGGCCATGACCCTACCCTGCAAAGGAAGGTCAGCCGCCTTGTAAGCCCAGGTGATACAGTCAGCCACCCAGATGGACAAGGTACGCTTGGACACAGGCAACCCCAACTTATTGGGGTCAAAGGATACGAAGAGCTGAGTAGCCCTTATATGCCCCTGGGTACGGTCAAGGTAGAAGGATAAGGCCCTCCTACAGTCCAGGGTATGCAGGACTGCTTGTCTGGCTCGCATGAGGCCTAGGGAAGAATGTTGGAAGAACCACCTCCTGATTGAGGTGGAAAGAGGAGACAACCTTAGGGAGGAACTTGGGATGAGTCCTGAGGACTACCCTGTTCCTATAAATCCTGGTGTAAGGCCTATCACAGACCAGGGCCTGAAGCTCACTCACTCGCCTAGCCGAGGTAAGGGCTATCAGGAAAAGTGTCTTCCAGGAGAGGAAGCGCAGAGGACAAGTAGCCATCGGCTCAAAGGGTGGGCGAGTCAGTTGCTGCAAGACCACATTCAGCTCCCACTCAGGAGCAGGAGGACGGATGGGGGGCTTGAGCAAAAGCAAGTCCCTGAGAAAGCGGGACACCAAGGGGTGGCCTGACAAAGAATGTCCCTCCACTAGTGAGTGGTGAGCTGCTAAAGCTGAGAGGTGGACCCGAACAGAATTGGACAAGTCCCTGATTGGATAAGTGCAGCAAGTACTGAAGCACTACCTGCACAGTACAGGAGAAAGGATCCACTGTACGTAGCTGACACCACACAGAAAACCTTTTCCATTTGAGGGCATAGGCTTTCCTAGTGGATTGCTTTCTAGAGGCCAGGACAACCTCCTCAACTTCCTGAGGTAGGCCCCAGGGAGCCAAGACTACCCTTGCAGCCTCCAGGCCATCAAATTGAGAGTCTTGAGATTGGGGTGTAGCAGGGAACCCTGCTCCTGAGAGAGAAGGTCGGGTTGCAACCCCAGAGGCAGTGGGGGATCCACCGCCAGTTGAAGCAGAAGAGGAAACCAAGGCTGTCTCGGCCATCTGGGAGCTACCAGCAGGACCGAGGCCTTGTCCCGAAGAATCTTGAACAGAGTTCGGGCCACCAAGGGCGTGGGAGGAAACGCATACAGGAGGCCCTGAGACCAGGATATCAGAAAAGCATCTGGTGCGATCCTCAAAGGATGTGGTTGCCTGGAGCAGAACTTGGGTAGCTGCTTGTTTAGTGGACTGGCAAAGAGATCTATCCAAGGGAGACCCCACTTCAGGAAGGTCTTTTGAACCACCAAGGGATGCAGCTGCCACTCGTGGGGCTGCAGAATCCTGCTCAACCAGTCGGCCAGGCAGTTCTCCTGGCCTGGGAGGTATACCGCCTTGAGAAGCATGTGGTGCTTCAGGGCAAAGGAACAAAGGTCCTGAGTCTCCCGACAAAGGATCTGGGACCCAGTACCACCCTGCTTGTTCACATAAAACATGGCCACCTGGTTGTCTGTTTGAAACAAGACTGAGCAGTGAGCCAGGGCTGGAGAAAAAACTCTGAGAGCCAAGCAGATAGCTCGAAGTTCCAGCAGATTGATCTGTTGGGCTGCCTCCCAGGGAGACCAGAGGCCTTGGGTGCACTTGTCCAGACAATGAGCTCCCCAGCCCTTCAGAGAGGCGTCGGTGGTGAGGACCACTGAGTATTCTGGCATTTGGAAGGGCATTCCCTCGAGTAGATTGGGTGGATGTAGCTACCAGCTGAGGGAGGCCAAAAGGGGTTTGGACACCCTTATCTTGTCTCGTAAGTGGCCTATGGCTTGAGACCACTGAGTCCGAAGGCACCATTGTGCAGGCCTCATATGGAGCCTGGCAATGGGAGTCACATGTACTGTCGAGGCCATGTGACCCAGAAGCCTGAGGCAGAGTCTGGCGGAGACCAGGGACCTGTTCAGAAACTGCTTTGCCACGTCCATCAGCCTTTGAGTCCTGTCTTCTGGCAAGAATGCCTTTGCCAGTTGAGAATCCAATCTTGCCCCTATGAACTCCAAGTTCTGGGAGGGGAGCAAAGTGGACTTTGCGAAGTTTATGACAAAGCCCACCTTTTGAAGTAGAACAATGGTGTTGAGAGTGGCTTGTCTGGCCTCCAGGGATGTCTGACCCCTGATGAGCCAGTCGTCCAGATAGGGAGAGACAAAAATGCCTTGATTTCTCAGGTAGGCCGCAACCACTGCCAGGCACTTGGTAAAGACCCTTGGAGCGGAGGACAGGCCAAAAGGCAGTACTCTGTACTGGTAATGGTTTCCTCCCACAATGAACCTGAGGTACTTTCTGTGGTCTGCATGAATGAGGATGTGAGTGTACGCATCCTTGAGATCTAAGGAGCATAGCCAATCTCCCTGCTGGAGGTAGGGCAGAAGTGTCCCAAGAGTAAGCATCTTGAACTTTTCTTTCTCCAGGAACTTGTTGAGGTTTCTGAGGTCCAGAATGGGACGAAGGCCACTGGTTCTTTTGTGTATCAGGAAATACCTGGAGTAGAATCCGTGACCTTGCAAGTGGGGAGGCACAGGCTCCACCGCCCTGTCCACCAACAGACCATGAAGCTCTTGTAGAAGGAGGTCTGTGTGCAGGGGAGGCCTTGGAGGCTCCCCTGGAAAATATGGTGGTGGCAGTTGGTGAAAATGGAGGGCATAGCCATTGTGAACTATGTCCAGCACCCAACTGTCCCCGGTGATAAGGGGCCACTGGTGGGCAAAGAGGGCGAGGCGACCTCCTGTGCAGGGTGGGGAGAGCAGTGGAGGAGAGGCTATGCTCAAGGAGTCAAAAACCCCCACCCTGCTGAGTGGCAGCAGGGGCCTGAGGCTTGGGGGTCCTCTGCCTACGGGGCCCATTACCCTGGCCCTTGGCTTGCTGACCCTGGGGGGCAGCTTGGGCAGCCTGATACTGAGGGTACTGTTTGTAGGCAGTGCCCTTCCTCGGGTAAAATGACTTTTTACCCGAGCCCTTCTTTTATGTGAAGGGGCAGAGGTCTTCCTCGACAGCCTTGTCCGGGTAAGGTGCTCTGTCTCGAGCTGAGCGTCCTTCTCGGTCACTGGTTTGCCAAAGAGGTTCTCACCTCGGCAGGGGACATCGACCAACTTGTCCTGAACCCATGGCTCGAGGGCCAATGACTGCAGCCACGCCTGGCGTCGAGCCACGATGCCGGCAGCCGCTACTCGGGCCGAAGCCTCGAAGCCATCGTAGGCGGCGCGGGAAATGAACTTCGAGCATTCCCGAATCCCCGAGGACAAGGTCTGAAACCTCTGCAAGGGTTCCCTGGAGAGACCAGCAGAGAAGCCGGCCAGTTCTTTGGCCAGGTCCCGCAAGTACATGCCCATGTACAGCTGGTAAGACTGGACACGGCAAGCAAGCATCGACCCCTGGAAGCACTTCCTACCGACGCCATCGAGGTTGCTGGCCTCCCTGCTGGGGGGCACCGCAGAGTGCATCTTCTGGCTCTTCAGACGATGCATGGCCGATTCCACAACCATGGAATGGTGTGGTAGCTGTGCTTTCTGGAAACCAGGGCTTTTGCGGAGTCGATAAATGGAATCGACTCACTTGCTTAGAACCGGCGCCGAGGCCAGGGCCTCCCACATCCGGAAGAGGAGCCGTTCCAGCATCGGAGGAACCGGGACAGTAAAGGCCTCCTTCGGAGGAGAGTCATACTGTAGAGCATCGAGCTCCTCGGCTCGAGGCTCTTCCTCAGGATCGGCAGGGATAGCCAAGGCAGCGGCCATATCCCGGACGAACTCCGAGAACCTAGTGTCCTCCGGGGGGGATCTACTCTGGGGATCAGACTGAGGTGAGTCCGATGGGACGCACCGAGTCTTAAAAGTATCGAGACTCCTCATCCTTCGTCTCCCAGGCGGACTCATCCGAGGAGGAGTTAGGGTCTGACCCCGCGGGGCCCCGAGGCACCCGCCCCGACGCTGGGGGCACCGGCGTCAACACCCTCGGTCCCGAATGGGAGGTCGAGGGAGACCTTGACCGAGGACGACTTCGAGCCGCGAGGGTCTCGAGTATCGGCTCGGTCTCCGGGGTTGACTTCGAAGTCGACGTCCCGGTGGTCGGGGCAGATGCACCAGACAGGCTGGCCATCAGTGCCCGCTGCTGCTCCATGAAGACAGACAGTCTGCACTCCAAGGCTGTCATCCTGAGACTCAGCTCGGGAGACGCAGCAGCCACCGACTCGGGCCCCGGCGGCGGCTCTCTGGGAGGAGAGTCCACGCGGACTATGGGGCTTACGTGTCCAGCAGACTCCGGCTCCACGCGAGGAACTTTGGCAGGCTTCTCTTGGTCCACGGGCCCGGGACGATGGTCGGGAGTCTTAGACCTGGCCCTCGAGGGACTAGGGACCTCCTCCGACGCCGCCCTCACGAGCCGCTTCTTCCTCTTACGTTCCCGGTCGGGGGACCCCCTGTCCGAGGAGCTTCGACGGCGCTCGGGATCGGAATCCCGAGATGTCGAAGCCTCAGACGAGGTCCGGGCCCGGCCGGAGGCAGAGTCCGAGAAAAACCTTTCCTTTTGATGCTGTCGACCCTTTAGTGCCTTGGGAGACATCTTCCCACATGGCCCACACGACTTCGGGTCGTGGTCAGGGCCGAGGCACCGAAGGCATCAGTTGTGTGTGTCGGTGAGAGACATAATTTTCTTACACCGATCACACTTTTTGAAACCACTGGAAGCCATTGGGGAAAAAATAGCCCCAGCGAGGTCAAAAGCCTGGCCTTCCAGTGAAAAATGAAAAAAGGGCGCGAACGCCAGCCACGAAGGGCAAAAACCGAAAAATGAAGAAACGGGCTCGATACCGGTGTACCGAACCCGGGGGGAGGGGAACCGGCGTCGAACTGGAGAAAAAATAGCGAAAATCGCCGAAGAAAAAAATCACTTTTATCCGGGAGAACAGGACACACGTCCGATGGGCTTCTTGGAAAAAAAGAGACTGAGGTAAGATGGCACCTTTAGGCGGGAAGGGAACCGTGCATGCGTGCCAGCATTCCCAAAGGCTTTCATGGAAAGCTGGGGAAATGCTCCGCTGGGGCTTCATTGGCGCCGATGACACCCATATGTGAGGACTGACTTCCTGCTTGGTTCTGGAGAACAGTATGCGTCGAATGAAGGCAGACGCGACCACAAAAAAACAAAGAATAAAAGGAAATTTTCTGCGGTGACAGGGTACACGTCCTGTCGGCTCCGCGGAAAACGAAGAACTGAAGTGAGAGAGGTACAGAGGCGGGAAGGCAGCACGCATGCACTGTGGGATGCTCCCAAAAGCATTCCTATTGGATGCTGGGGAGCATTCCCACGCAGGCTCCATCGGTACCGACGATACCCATATGTGAAGACTACATTCCTGCTTGTTCCTGGAGATAGACATTTACGAGTTATATTTTTGACAACACAATCTAGATATGATTTGAAACATGTTTCTAATTGCAACACAGAATTTGTTGTCTAAATTGCAATATGCCCCTGAAAGATACCTTATGTATGGAAGACCTGAAGATACTTTAAATGTTTGAGTTATGGAACACAGGAATTGCATCAAAAGGCACATTAAAGAAAAGCCATGCTTGAACACTGTATAGAAAAGGGACATGAGTTCACACATTTAAAATTATTTGTGATTTTTTTAACTCATATTTCAAAGAAAGAAAAAGACAGATGAGATTTTACTTAAAATGGAACAGAAGTACAGTATATTTTTCAACTAAATAATGTTAAACCCTTTGGTTTAAAACAAGGAATTTATTGTATGCATATACTGTTTTAAATTTATTAATTAAATATTGTATTTACTTATTTATTCATTCATTTTATTATTTAACAGCCCGGTATTCATCAGGTCTTATCTAATTTGTAGCACCTGTTAACCAGATGAGCCCCATTGACCATGATATTCAGCAGCACCGTTGAGACAGTGCCGCTGATCATCACCATTGACTGCCTTAGCACAATCTGGATTGTGCTGGGGCAATCCAGGGGTAGAGTCGGGGCACATCAGGAGATTATCTGGATAATGGCAATTTTCAGCACTCATATTTGGATAAATATTGTGATGACGAAGGCAGTTCAGAGGAAATGGAATGGCAGAAAAGTGAACCCTGTTCCTTTAAAAGTGCTAGCATTCAGGGTTTCCCAGGCAACCAAGAACCTCTGAGTCAGAGCACAGCCAGCATCAAGCCCCGCCCACTTCAGCACGTCAGGGCTAGAGTGAAGCCTAGCAGCTCCCACGTGTGCTAGGAGAAGGGTGTGGTCCCTAGCAAAGATAAGTTTAAAACTGCTGAGTTTGAACAGTCAGTTAGCACAGCAGGGGGCACGAGGACTAGCACAGCAGAGAGGGGCTCGAGGACAAGCACGGACCAAGGCACAAGCACAGCAGAGAGGAACACAGCAGGAAGGAGAATGAGAGGAGCTCAAGGGAATAAGCAAGAGCTCAAGGAAGCACGAGGAGTGCTGGCCCCAAGAGCAGAGACGAGCTGTGGGATCTGGGAAGAGCAGGTCCAAGGCAAACACAGCCAAGAGGAAAAGTGCTACAAGGGAAACAAGCGTCTCCAGAGAGAAGGCAGCATGGCTGTGAGCAGGAAGGAGGGGAGCAACTAAGAGGCCCAGAATTCAGGCAAGTGATTGTTCCAGAATCCCTGCACAGGAGAAAATGGAAGGAGTTAGTTCCTACTGGAGGGACCAATTCAGCTAGCCAGCTAACTGGTAGAAATAGGGAGAATAGCTTGTCTGCATTCCCTGACCAAAGGCTCTATGAGGAAATAGAGCAGGAAAAAATATTGCTAGGAAAGTTAAACAAACTGCTGCAGAAGCAGCATAGTAAGCTCTACAGCCAGGTACCCTCTGAAGAGTGTTGTAATGATTCTGTGGAAGAAATGGAAATAGAAAGCTGCTGTGAAGGTTATGAGAATAGTCCTGAAGAAATACAATGTGCTTATTGTAGGACAAATGAGCTGCAAGGGTGCTGAACCCCAGGCACAGCTGAATGAGTGAATGTTTAAAATAAGGAAGCTGATTTGAGTGAAAGGTACAGCAGAGAAAATAGTTGGTAGTTTTAACCCAAGCTATTTCTCCTCAATGCTTACAACTGAAAGAAAACTCAATGGACATTTTGAAGCTAATTGTGTATGGAAGGAAACTGTGAGGAAACAGTCTTCTGTTGAAAGTAACTTGCCTGTAAGGAAGTTAGCAGCCTGAGCTTGGTAAGCTAGTTCCGGTGTCCAAGTTAGCCATTGCTGAAGCTGACCAACCTATGAATACGTTGTTGTGAACTTTATTCCTTTGTTTTGGAGAAGTATCCAGTTTTTCTGTTCAGCCC
This sequence comes from Ichthyophis bannanicus, assembly GCA_033557465.1. Lineage (NCBI taxonomy): Eukaryota > Metazoa > Chordata > Amphibia > Gymnophiona > Ichthyophiidae > Ichthyophis > Ichthyophis bannanicus. Next base: position 439,127,839 of record CM066034.1, read on the forward strand.
TGTTACTTTTGATGCGAGGTGTAAAACCCAAGAACAAATAAATATTCTCTGTTTCGCCTAACCACTTGTGGTCACACTACTTTGCCTGCCAGGATAAGCAAACTACAGCTCCCAGCAGCCCTAGCTGGTAGCCATCTTGGGGAAACTTATTCTAAGGGCAACCAGGCGACACTCTCCTGCTGCCCGGCTATACGCCCGGCCAGGAGGTGGCGACAATATCTACATAAAACCTTTTGCTGTCCTAAACAATACCAGGATACTGGTGCTGAATATCCAGAATTTAATTAAATGCTGCAGTAGGCATTTTAAAAATCCTCAGATTGTGGAGCTTAAATATTGCCCTGCATAATAAATTTTTTTAGAAGTCACAATTTTCCTAGATCATTTATTGAAGATAATGTTTTCTCTTTGTTAATTACCATTTCTTAAAAGAATCCCTTTGTTCTGTGATCTTGCTGTTTTTGTTGTCCCTCAGATTTTGTGCAAATTGCAGCTGCTACTACTACTACTACTACTAAACATTTGTGTATAGCGCATTGCCTTTGCCATTTTCCCATGGAGATTTATACTCCAGTGTCTCTCTTTTTACATACTTCTAAAATTTGCAGAATCAAAGTCAATCTGTGCTCGTAAGTTGTTTTATCTTCAGACCTTAATATCTGCTGATGAGAATTTTGTGTTCTTGAAATGCATTTTGATACACTCTAATCTTCAGTTTACCTGTTCTGGCTTTACATAAGCACCATGCTGCTCACATCCAATTTCGAACACATACTTTCCAGGGCCTAGGGGCTACAAATAAAAACAATATGCTTGTTTTAGTAATCAAATAAGCTAAAAATGTCACTGACAAAAAAGACTGCACACATGCCCAGTAGAAAGTTTGCTGAATAACTGAGAATTTATTAGCCCTGAGAGGAGGCAGATTTGCTAAATCCAGAAAGGCAAAATCTCCTATTCATTCTGTATAGAAACATACAAGTCAATAATCAAAAGCACTTATCTGGATAGCAGCAGCCACTATCCGATAAAGCTTCGTTACTCACCTGTAACAGGTGATCTCTGGGAAAAGTAGGAATTTAGTCTTCACATATGGGTGACATTGGGTACCGATGGAGCCCGCACGGGAAGCTCCCCTTTGGGAGCACTTTGGGAGCACTCCACTGTACCTGCACTACTGCCTTCTCGCTCTTCCAACTTCCTCTCTTCAGTTACGTTTGTAGCTGAAAAGACAGAGTATAAAACAAAAAAAATAAAACCCTACAACTCCAAGGGGAGGAGGGCGGGTTGTGAAGTGCTGTTCCCGGAGATCACCTGTTACAGGTGAGTACGCTATCTCCAGGAACATGCAGGAATGTAGTCTTCACATATTTATTTATTTATATTATTTCTATACCACGCTCTTTAAAATCAGCGCGGTTTACATGTAACAACAAATTGTACAAAGCAGCGGAGCATGCGGTATACATTACAGAGAACAGGTTTATATAACTTGGGTTTAACAGGGGTAACTATATACAACTATGTACAACTGAGCTGTTCGTCAACAGGTATGCCACAGGTACTGCTATAGAATACACGACACGCTCTGAACTACTTACATATTAGATTATATACAAGTTTGGGCAGTCGTATTCAGACTGTGGTTATGTTATCATGCCCTGGGTGTATCGGTGGTGTCACTGTGGTGGGTGGGGGGTGGGTGGGGGGTAAGCTTGGTTGTGTTGTTTCACTGGGCAGGGAGTAATGTAGGAGGAATAAATGGTGCTTCAGTGCCTTCTGAAATTGGGCGAGGCCAGTTATTGCCCAGATGGGGGTTGGGAGGGCATTCCAGAGTGTAGGTGCATAAAATACAAATGCTCTGTTCCTTGCTGTCTGGGAGCATTTTGTTATTGCTCTAGGGATTACGAAGGTGTTTACAGCGAATGACCTTCTGGCCCTGTTTGCAGGTATGGGGAGGATAAGGTCTGTTAGAGAAATGGAGGATAGGCTGTTGATGGCCTTGAAAGCCATTAGTAAAACTTTGAAAGTGAGTCTGCAGTGGATCGGCAACCATTGGAGGTGTTTTAGGACAGGGGTTATGTGGTTCCTTCTGGAGGCTCCATGCAGGACTCAGGCGGCTGCATTCATTGCCAGCTGCAGGGGGTTCAGGGTGTTCTTGGGGAATCTCTGCAGAATAGTGTTGGCATAATCAAAGTGCGGGGTTACCAATGCTTGGAAAATTGTCCGGAAATCATCTGGTTCCAATAAGGGTCGCAGGTGGCGGATGGTTCGTATCTTAAGATAGACTGCTCTGACTGTATTGCTTATGTGTGCTTTCATGTCGAGATGCTGGTCCAGGGTGATCCCCAAGTAGTGTCACCAGCACCCCTTTATGGCCCTGTTAGGCGCCCGCCTAGGGCCGTGAGGTGTGGGTTGCCTTATTAAAGAAATAGTCAGTAGCCGTGTAATTAAGGCAAAAGAAATAATTCGGGCTTTATTCCCCGTCCCACATAGGATTCTTTATGAACAGCACAAAGGAACACAAAAGAAAACTTTCTTCACTGTATAAAAATAAACTCTTTGCCAGCACAATGTATCACAGAACTCTTGCTTGCCTGGCTAACATAGGGATGTAATTTCATCAGACAGACAAAGCGTGCAATCCATGGAATCCAGTTCTATATCACACTCCTGGTTTTCCCATTGCATCTGCTCGTAGTCTGTATCTGGAGGCACATAACAATCTTTACAACCAAAATCCTCACAGCTCTTCCCTTGAATGACACTGGTTATTCTATTTGTTAAGTGCTCTACATCAAAAGGGTTCAAGAGTCCTGTGCTAGGAACTGTATCTCTCAGGTTCCTTCTCCAATAGGGATTTTCCTTCCAATTACTGGGCTTTGCTCTGCTGGCAATGCCTGGCTTTTTCCTTCTAGCTACAACAGGGTACTTAGCTTTTGTCCCTGGGTAATGAGCATCTCCAGGAACAAGCAGGAATGAGTCTTCACATATGGGTATCGTCGGTACCGACGGAGCCTGCGCGGGAACGCTCCCCAGCGTCCAAAAGGAAAGCTTTTGGGAGCATCCCACAGCGCCTGCGCGCTGCCTTTCCTAACCGCCTCTCTCCAGTTCTTCTTTTCCGCGGAGCCAGCAGGTCATGTTTCCTGTCACCGCTGAAGAATTTCTTATTTTCTTTTATTTTTTCTTTAGTCGCGTGTCTGCCTTCTCGTCTCCAGACCGGTACCACCAGTCTTTTTTCTTTCTTTTAAAAAAAAAAAAAAAAACTACTTCTACTTCAGTGCATTTTTGCTTCTGAGGCCTTAGGCCTACAGATATATTTTTCCTCATGGAAAAACCCGCCTCCGGGTTTAAAAAGTGCACTAAGTGCAGTGGCACTATTTCTGTCACTGACACCCATGACTGGTGTCTAAAATGTTTAGGTCCTGACCACTCCATTGCAGATTGTGAGTCCTGCTCCATGATGTCTAAGAGAGGGTTACAAAATCGGGCAGCCAAGCTCAGTACCCTGTTTCCCTCTGATGCAGCTTCTGTGGCATCGACGTCTTCCAGGGCTTCTTCTTCATCCCATGGATCTCAGGTAACCAAACTTAAATCCGGCCGGTCCTCAAAGAGTATATCTCCCTCTAAGTATCGAGATGCCCCTGGGCTTACTCTTGAGGAATCCACACCAGCAAAATTACCCTGGCGGGAGGCTCCGGCTTCCAAAGCTCTATCTATGGGGTCACAGGTTGACATCGATGGCTCGGCCTTGACCGATCACCTGTTACAATGTTCTGGGGTACCGGCGGTTTCCATCGGAACCGACATCCAGACATTGGTGGCGTCAATGGATCAGAATATTCTGACCATGCAGCGTGCCATCACGGCATTCATACAAGCTGCGACGCCTACGGTACCGCAACAAACCTCGTTGTCGGTACCGATACCAGTACCGGATCCGATACCGGTACCGCTTGCATCGACATCAGCATCGACGGCAGCGGTACGCTATCCAGTGATGCCCATCAGTACCGACACGGTACCGATCACTCCCGATGTTGATACCCCCCGGTACACGTATCGGGCTCTCCAAGAGCATCCAGACAGTCGATACTTCGATTCCTCTGAAGACTCTGATGCATCAGAGGCCTCTGTTGAAGCATCGGAGATCATTCCTCAGGAACCCTCTTCTCCAAAGAGGAGAATGTCTCCTCCTGAAGACTTGTCTTTTCAGGACTTCATCAGGGAGGTGGCCAGAGGCCTGTCCATTTCAGTGACCTCTGAAACTGAACCTAGAGCCAAAAAATTAGATATCCTTCAATATCCTAAGGCTCCTAAAGAGGCAGCCACCTTGCCAGTACATGAGATTCTTTATGATCACATGTTAGGCATATGGAAGACTCCTCTTTCCACCTCCCCTCATTCTCGAAGGTTGGACACCATGTATCGTGTTCCTCCTTGTCCTGGTTTTCATAAGACTCAGCTTCCTCACCACTCCATTGTGGTAGAGTCTGCTATGACAAAAATCAAGAGTACAAAAAGGCACTCCTCTGCTCCTCCAGGAAAATGCAGAACCTTAGATGCCTTTGGCAGGAAGATCTTCCAAGCCAGTATGCTTGTGGCCAGAATCAACTCCTATAGTCTCTATATGGGGATGTTTCTGAAAGAGGTTACAGATCATCTGCAAACCTTATCTCCTTATATGTCAGAAGATAAGAGAGAAGAATATATCACCTGGCTTAAACATGCACAGGATGTATCCAAGTTTTCCAACCGTGCAGCCTTTGACTCTTTTGAGGGTGCCAGTAGAGCCTCGGCTATTGCCATAGGTGCACGCAGAGTTGCTTGGTTGCAAGCCTCTGATTTGGAATCGTGGGTACAGGATGGTCTAGGTAACCTTCCCTGTACAGGGGACAATCTGTTTGGCAAAGATTGGCAAGCAAAAGTCAACCAGATGGATGCTGAAAACTCTGCTTTAGATAGACTTTCAAAGTCTACTACTGCTCCTTTTAAAAAGAGGTTGTTCAAGAAAGGATCTTTCCCCAAAAAAGGGAAATTTTCTTCTGGTTATGGTCAAGCCTCTTCCCAAGGTCGTTTTGCTGCAAAGAGACAGTAACAACCAAAACAGACCAAGACTCAGGCTGCGAGGACTGCTACGGCCCAACAGTCTCAGCCTCCTCAGGGTCTTTGACTTTCCACTAGGGAACTTAGCCTTTCTGGCTCTAGAACATCCAGAGCCTCTCACCATCCCAGGAAGGTTAGCTCACTTTGCTCCCAGATGGGAACAAATCACAGCAGAGCAATGGACCCTCTCCATCATACGGGATGGGTACAAGCTTCATTTCTTAAACCTTCCCCCTCACACCATGGTGAAACAGTTCAACTCTCCAACATCTCTCCTCAACCTTCTGGGTCAAGAGATTGCTACCCTTCTTGCCCAAGGGGCAATAGAAGAAGTACCTCTTCTTCAACAGGGCTCAGGGTTCTACTCCCCTTATTTTCTTATCCCAAAGAAAACGGGGGGCTACAGGCCCATATTAGATCTCAGAGAGTTGAACAAGTTTCTATGCAAGGAGAAATTCAAGATGACTTCTCTCGGAACTCTCCTTCCATACCTCCAGAGTCAGGACTGGCTTTGTTCTCTAGATCTCAAGGATGCGTACACTCATGTCCTCATCCATCCAACACACAGAAGATTCCTTCGGTTCCTTTACCAAGGAAAGCACTACCAGTACAAAGTGCTTCCTTTCGGTCTGGCCTCTGCTCCAAGAGTGTTCACAAAATGCATGGCAGTAGTAGCTGCATTTCTGCGCACTCTGGGGATATTCGTATTCCCATATCTGGACGACTGGCTCATCTGAGCTCCATCCCAGTCAGAGGCCCAGGCTTCCCTGGTATGCACAAAGTGTGTTCTTCAGTATCTTGGACTGGTAATCAACATTCCAAAATCCCATCTCACCCCTACTCAGTCTCTAGAATTCATAGGGGCCTTACTGGATACCACAACTGCAAGGGCTTATCTTCCCCAGGCCCGTTGCCTACGCTTGGTGCAGTTAGCCTCCCAGATTCAGTTAAAATCCCATTTAACTGCTCGAGAGATGTTGCAACTCTTAGGCCACATGGCATCCACGGTGCATGTGGTTCCTTACGCTCACCTTCACATGAGGGCAGCTCAGTGGACCCTATCCACCCAATGGACCCAGGCATCAGGCTGCCTGTCAGACAAAATAGCAACCTCCAGTCACCTCTTTTGGTCCCTCCACTGGTGGAAGTCCACTCAGAATCTATTGCTGGGGTCCCCCTTTCAACAGGTGTTATCCCAAGCAACCCTTACAACAGATGCCTCCCCAAAGGGTTGGGGAGCTCATCTACAAGATCCCTCCACCCAAGGCATCTGGTCTCCACAGGAGACATCTCTACATATCAACCTCTTAGAGCTCAGAGCAATCTTTCTGGCTCTCAGAGTCTTTCACACCCTGCTCAGCTACAAGACAGTCCTCATCCACACGGACAACCAAGTAGCCATGTTCTACGTGAACAAGCAGGGAGGGACTGGCTCTCTGTCGCTTTGCAACGAAGCTCTGAGATTGTGGGCCTTCACCAGAGAGCATCAACTCCATCTCATGGCAGTGTATCTTCTAGGGGTTCAAAACTCTTGGGCAGACAGACTCAGTCGAGTTCTGCTTCCACACGAATGGTCCCTCCATGGGGACCAGATAGCCAGGATTTTTCGGATTTGGGGTACCCCAGACATAGACCTGTTTGCAAGTCCGTGGAATGCCAAACTTCCCCGGTTTTGTTCCAGGATTCCATGTCAGGGAGTTCAGGCCAGGGATGCCTTCCTCCTTCACTGGGGGCAAGACTTCCTCTATGCCTTTCCACCTATTCCCCTCATCCCCAAAACTCTGTTCAAGCTTCAGAGAGACAAGGGGTCTATGATCCTCATAGCACCACATTGGCCACGCCAAGTGTGGTACCCTCTACATCTGCATCTCTCTCAAGCTCCCTCCCTGAACCTGGGGTCTGCTCCAGATCTCCTCTCCCAGGAAGAGGGAACCTTGTGGCACCCAAATCCTCAGTCCCTTCATCTCAGGGCCTGGTTGCTGAAGGCCTAGACCTTCAGGATTTACACCTTTCTCAGCAAGTGAAGGATATCCTTCATGCTTCCAGAAAGCCTTCCACCAGACGTTCCTATGCTTTTAAATGGAAAAGGTTTTCTGTTTGGTGTGCAGAGAAGGGTCTCAACCCTCTTGCAATACCTTTGAAGTCTTTACTAGACTATTTGCTGCATTTATCCCATGCAGGCCTTAAAACAAATTCAATCAGAGTCCATTTGAGTGCTATTGCAGCATCCCTAAAGCCTCTCAATGGACAACCTATTTCCTCTCATCCTCTTATAGCAAGATTCATGAGAGGCCTTCTTTTGAGTAAACCTCCCATTAGACCACCTCCAGTGGCATGGGACTTGAATCTGGTTCTTGGCCAGCTTATGAAGCCACCCTTTGAACCCTTAGCCACTACCTCCTTGAAATTCCTTTCCTGGAAGGTTATTTTTCTCATTGCAGTCACCTCAGCTCGCCGTATCAGTGAGTTGCAAGCTTAGTGGCTAATCCTCCTTATACAAGGTTCCATCATGACAAGGTAGTCCTCAGAACTAATCCACACTTCATGCCTAAAGTGGTCTCACCCTTTCATCTGAACCAGGAGGTGTATTTACCTCTCTTTTTCCAGGACCTCATGCATCAAGTGCAGAGAGGAATCTTCATACCCTGGATTGTAAAAGAGCTCTTGCTTTCTACTTACAAAGGACACAGCAACATAGAAAGTCCTCTCAACTTTTTGTTGCTTTTGATCCTTCTCATTTAGGACTTCCAGTCTCTAAGAGAACTCTGTCCAATTGGATTGCTCAGTGTATTTCCTTCGCCTACCAGAGTAAGAACCTTTCTCTGGAGGGCCATGTCACAGCTCACAATGTGAGGGCCATGGCAACCTCTATGGCTCATCTAAACTCTGTGTCCATCGACCAAATCTGTCGAGCGGCCACCTGGGCATTGGTTCATACCTTCACAGCCCATTACTGCTTGGACAAGGACTCCCGCCGGTATGCCTTGTTTGGTCAGGCTGTTCTTAAACACCTGTTCCACACCTAATCAACTCCTACCCTCCATCCCTGACTAGATGCCTGAGATTCATGAGTGGAGGTAGAGCCTTTCCCAGGGACTCACAATCTGGGTGATCTCCCAGGCATCTCTAGCTGGGGAGTCCCCATATGTGAAGACTCATTCCTGCTTGTTCCTGGAGATAGCACAGTTACTTACCTGTAACAGGTGATCTCTGGGAACAGCAGGAATAAGTCTTCACAACCCACCCACCTCCCCTAGGAGTTGTATCTCTCTATCTATCTTTCCTTTCCTCTCTCTCTTTGTCTCAGCTTTAAAACTAGAACTGGAGAGAGGCAGTTAGGAAAGGCGGGAAGGCAGCGCACAGGCGCTGTGGGATGCTCCCAAAAGCTTTCCTTTTGGACGCTGGGGAGCGTTCCCGCGCAGGCTCCATCGGTACCGACGATACCCATATGTGAAGACTTATTCCTGCTGTTCCCAGAGATCACCTGTTACAGGTAAGTAACTGTGCTTTCTCTCTCTGGGCTTTGGCTGGCTCCTCTCCAAGACTTCCAGGTCTCTGTAGCCGGGTCCAAGCTGAAATCACTTTCTGAAGAGTCTGTGTCTGCTGCCTCTTGCTACCGGGACACTTCCTGGTTCTAGCAAGGTCTGCTGGTTGAGAGGACTTCCTTCCTCTTGGTTACTCACTCTCCAGTGACCGAGGCCCCCTCTGGCTTGGGAGACTCCTCTGCAGCTACAGCCTGCTCCACCCTTTGGCTTCTGCTCCTGCCTTTGCTGCCTTGGCTCCAGCCCCTTCCTTTGCTCCACTACTGGGCTTTCCCTGTAGTTGTTATGCTCCTGTTCTCTGCACGTTGTACGTGCCCTTCCACTCAGGTGAGCTTGATTAGCCTTTTGGCTTTCTACTGCGTCACTTTTGGTGAATGGAAAGTTTTCTCCACTAGGGCTTTTTAAAAGCTGAATATGTTTGCTGCCTATGTATTTGTGAGGTAAGCTCTTCCTCTTTTCCTATTACCATAGGCTCTGAGCTAGCCATTTCCTCATATAACATAGGCTCTGTACTAGTTACCTCATCACATAACCCCCCCTTTAAGATATTACGGGCTGGGGGACTCCTGTCCTCACAGTACGTAATACCAGAGTGGCGTGAGAGCTTAACCTTCTTCTGGCTAAAAACGGCTGTCCGCTCTTGCCAGGGTTTTAGAACATTAATATGATACACTTGAGATCGCCCTCTAGCGGTCTCTACCACGTACGAAACAGGCCCCTTTTGCTCTACTATAGTGTAGGGTCCTCTCCACTGGGCTTCAAATTTTGGCCCTGGGTCTGCCACCATCACAACTACCTTTTCTCCTATAGCTAACTGACGTGCTTTCTTCCCCCGGTCATAATACCGCTTCTGATGCAGCTGGCTGTCTTGTAGGTGACGTTCAGCCGCCTGGGAATCCCTCTGTAAACGTGACCGTAATTCTTGAAGAAACTGTGGTACCCCTATTTCCTCCTCTTTCAGTTCGGCCCACTGCTCTCTTAAAATGTCTAGGACTCCTCTTGGAGCCCGGCCAAACATTAGCTTGAAAGGAGAGGCTCCTAACGAAGCTTGTATACGCTCCCTACTGGCGTATAACACAAACGGGAGTAAGATGTCCCAATCGGCCATTCTCCCATCCAGCCCCTGCCTTAACATTTGTTTGAGGGTCTGATTAAAACGCTTCACCAATCCATTCGATTGGGGGTGGTAAGCTGCTGTCTTCACGTGGCGTATCCCGAAGGCATCCCATACCTGCGCCAAGTAACGCGACAGGAAATTGCTTCCCCTGTCTGTCAACATTTCTTTCGGGAATCCTACCTTGCAGAATAATTTGATTAGTTCTGCTGCTATAGTTTTAGCGGAAATGTTCCTCAGTGGAATTGCCCACGGGAACCGGGTGGCCTGATCCAATATTACCAGAATATATTGGAATCCCCTAGGGGTTTTCACTAGGGGACCGACAATATCCATTGCCATCTGTCGCACAGGTTCGGATATAATGGGTGTAGGTATCATGGGGACCCCTTTTGGTTTGATAGCCGAGACCCTCTGACAAGAAGGGCAGGCTTCACAAAAGCGTTTCGTCTCCCTAAACACCCCTGGCCAGTAAAAACGGGCCAGGATCTGATCCAGTGTGCCCAAAACCCCTTTATGCCCACCCACCGGGTGATCATGGGCCAATCGGAGGACTACCGCCTTAAAGGTAATCGGCACTACTAGCTGTTTTCTGACAGCTGCGGTCTGGGGATCACTGCTCTCCCTATATAATACATCTTCCTCTATCAGGAACCGGGGAAGAATGTCTCGGTCAGACCGGGCATACTCAAAGGCATGCTTTAATGCAGGATCTGCCTTTTGTTCCTTTGGGAACGATGGGAACTTTTTTACTAAATCCGCTGGGACCCAGGGAAAACCTAGCCCATCCCCCACTCCTGCTCTTAATTGAGCCCTATGGTGGCACTCTCGGCGTTTTTCCCCTTTGCTCTTTCTAGTACTCTTGGAAGGTGGATTAACTAAATCCTCATGTAGGGGTAGCTCACTTAAAGTCTCATTTATGGGCCTCTCTTCCTGCTCTAGAGATTCTGCATCTTCTTCTACAGACCGAGCAGTGTCCTTCAGGGGTTCTGTTTGCTCTCCTGAATCTCGGGCCTGTGACCTTGTGGATACCATTCCCCTCTTTTCTTGTATACGCTCTCCCATTCCCTTACTGAATGGGGGCCAATCTCGGCCTAGCACTATGTCATTTATTTATTTATTTATTTAACACTCATTTATATACCGCATCTTCCAAAGTTCAGTTGCGGTGTACAATTAACAACAATTAACAAAGCGCAGTTTGTTTTACATAGAACGTCATAAAATCTTACATAGAACATCATAAATTAAACAAAGCACAGTGTAATAAACAAATAGTATATTTAAGCTAGAACAGTGTGAGTAACAATTAACTAACATAGTGTAGTGTCCAACAGAGTAAGATAGAACATAACATATGCAACTATATACATGTGGAGGTATTTGGGCATAAGAGCTTGGGTCGTCATTTCCTTTAAGTTATATGTGTTGTCGAGTTAGAATGTTAGGTTTGTACTAGATGTGATCAGGTGGCTGTTTAGCCTTTGTCTAGGGTTTCCGTTGTATTATAGTGTTTAGTGAATAGATACGTTTTCAATTTTTTATGGAATTCCACGATCTCTGTCAGTGATCGTAGATTCTCTGGTAGTGAATTCCAAATGGTTGGAGCTATGTGAGAAAAGGCTCTATTATTTGTTAATTTATGTGCTTTTATGAAGTCTTTTGGAATCTTTAGTTTATTTAATTGTCCTTTTCTGTGAGTAGTCTTAGATGGTTCTTTGCATATTAGATTACATAGAAGTAGTCGGGGCCATGTCATTTAAGGCTTTGAATGATGTTATTATTGTTTTGTATATTATCCTGCTTTGTATAGGTAACCAGTGAAGGGATGCTAGGATTGGTGTTATGTGTTGAAGTGAGTTTATTTTTAATATAATTCTAGCTGTTGCATTTTGAGCTAGTTGAATTCTTTTAATGTTTTGTTTTGAAATGCCCATTATTATTAGGTTGGCGAAATCAAAGTGAGGGGTTATGGTAGCCTGTATTATATTAATAAAATCCTCTATAAATACTAGAGGGCGTAGTTGTTTGAGGATTTTAAGTTTGAAATAGATTTTCTTTATAGTATTTCTAATGTGGGTTTCCATTGTAAGGTGTGTATCTATGATTACGCCTAGATATCTTATTTCGTTTTTTAATTTAATTTATTGATCTTGTAGTGTTATTTGGGTTGGAGGGATAAATGATTGATTTTTTGTTACGATTAGGGCTTCTGTTTTGGCATGGTTTATGTTGAGATTTTGAGTTTTTAGCCAAATTGTGATTTCGTTATAGCAGTCTGATAGGAGTTGTAGCGGTAGGTTAGGGATCGTAAATGGAATGTACAACATAATATCATCCGCATAGAGGTGATATTGTACTCCAAATTTCTTAAAGATATTGCATACTGGTTTTATGTAAATATTGAAAAGTAGGGCTGATAATGCTGAACCTTGTGGTAAACCTATTTCATGCTTATATGTAGTGGAGGTTTGATTACCTATTCTTATATTTTGCGTTCTGTTATTTAAATAGGAGGTGAACCATTTATGCACTGTGGAGTTTATGCCTATCTGCCGTAGGTTGTTGAGCATTATTGTGTGATGTACACTATCAAAAGCTGCTGATATGTCAATAAACAGGAGGATGAATGCCTGTTTATGATTGTCAATACCTCTTAGGAGCGTATCGAATAATACTGTTAGAAGTGTTTCTACTCCGTGGCGTGGCTGGAATCCATATTGTTGCTCATCAAGTGGGTAAGATGCGTCTATATATTCCTGTGTTTGTAATTGCACTACTTTTTCAATTATTTTGGCCAAAAATGGTATGCTCGAAATGGGCCTGTAAGATACTGGGGATGTTTTGTCTAAATTGAAATTCTTTAGGATTGGGCGTATTTAAGCATGTTTGAGCGAGGGTGGAAGGTAACCTTGGGTTAATGAGAGGTTGACTATTGGGAGAATGTAGGATAGAAGTGTTGGCAGTGTGTTTTTATCCAAGATACAGGGCATGGATCTAAATGAGAAGTTGTAGTGTTGAGTCCAGAGATGATAGTTTTTAAAGTCACTTTTGTAACGGGGTAAAAGTCTGACCAAAGATCTACAGACTGGTGAGAAATGTTAAAGGTGTCTAAGGGTATTGATGGTTTCTTTGATTTGTTTTGGTAGTAATTAGCTAGGGTTTGTGGTGAGATGTCTGTGATTTCATTGCTGGAAGTTTGAGCGTTATTGGTTAGACTTCTGACAATGGTGAATAGCTCTCTAGGTCTGTTATATGATTTTGATAGGGTTGCTGCATAGTAGTTTTTCTTTGTAGTGTCTAATGTTTCTTTATATTTTGTGAGATGGTTATTGTATATTTCTTTGTGTATTGTCAACTTGGATTTTCGCCATTTAGTTTCAAGTTTTCTTAGTTCTCTTTTCATTTGTTTTAGTGTGTTGTTAAACCATGGTGTACGGTTTGTTTTAGAGTGTACTCTCTGTTTATTTGTGTAATTATTTTTAGCTGCATTGTTGATAGTTTCATACCAGTTGTTAACCGCATCATCCAGATCTGATGTGGATGGTAAGAGGTGTGGGATAGTTGAATCCAGGAATTCAGTTTCATTGAACTTTTTAAATTTTGAGGTAGGGCAACTACTTGTGTAATTTTTGATGCTAGTGGTAGGATATATGAGGTTTATTTTGATAATATAATGATCTGACCAAGGTGTCTCTGTGCATTCTACGGAGTTTGAGTTGACTAGCTTGAAGAATGTATCAGGGAGAAAAACCATATCAAGTGTTCCTCCTCTAATATGTGTTGCTGTGTTAATTATTTGATGATAATCTATATCTGATATAGTGTCAAGAAATAGTTTGGAGTCTAGTATTGGTAGCGATGGAAGGTTAAAATCGCCTAGCATGATTATAGGGTTTTGTTCGGTAGATGAGCTAAGGAGTTCAATAAGAGAGTCCAGGCAATCTGATCTTTGGTCTGGGGGTCTATAAATTAAACAAATTCTCAAGTGGTTGATTTTTATTAATAATGTGTCTATGCTACTAGAGATGTTTGATTGGATTGATTTGGCATTTAGTATCTTTTTCATCATCATTAGTACTCCTCCGCCTTTTTTATTGGATCTATGTTTGTAGAATATGTCATAGTTTTCATTATCAAGTTGATTTAGGTAGACTGTATCTGTTTCAGAAAGCCAGGTCTCTGTGACACATAAGATATCTGGTTTTAAGTCTGTTATCAGATCATTAAATATAGGGAGCTTGTTTTTCATTGATCGTGAATTGATAAGGATGCATGATAGGGAGGATGAATTGTTGGCGCAGATTTCCTTGCATGTTTGAAGTTTTGTTTGTTTTATTTGTATTAGTCTATGAAAATTTATATTTGGGTGGTTGTGTGAGTGAGTGTGTTCAAAATAACAGACATTTCTGGTGTGTGTGTGTATTATAGGAATGGTCATATGATTATTGCTGTTTAAGCTTAGTGATAGGTTGATTATTATTATCGCTAATAATATGCAGGTGTATGATATTCTTATTAGCATGATGTTAGGATGTGACATTTTCAGTATCTGGCTCAGTGGTATGTTAGCTGAGGTGTTAAAAACGTGGGTTCCTGGTTAAAGTGGACAGGGAACAATTGGGAGGAGAGTTAATGGTTAGCATGGGGAAAGTAGGAAGGTTTACAACAGTAGAGCAATCAGCTGTTACTTAGTAGCAAGGTAGTAAGCAGCAAGTCTGATGTGCGTTATTAGCAACAATAGTATTTCTGGAGTGGATTACTGGCAACAGTAATAATTCTGAGAGGAGTTACTGACAACAGTAAATCTGAAGTGAGTCATAAACAACAGTATTCAATCTGAGAGTAAGTTACTGACAACAGTAATAGGTATTGAATTGCTAAGAATGCTAAGGCTGGTTGTTGGGCACAGTTATAAACACTAACACAGTTGGGAAGAGATGTGATATTAGATACTAGTACAGCTCTAGAGTCGTTTAAGTAATACTTGCAGTTCAGGGTAAGAGACAGATGGATTTCTTGTTGTTTTATGGACGTTCCACCGCCTAAGGGCCACGCCAAAGGACCCTCTGGCGAGGTCCTCAGGCGCGGGCCCGCAAGGCGCGGGCGCGCTCTGTCGGCGCTGGTTTTAAATGCCTGCTGCCTCGTGCCCCGATTGGGCGATGCTGCCTGGTGGGAGGCTCCAGCCTGCTCGATCCCCGCCGGGAGAGCTCTTCACGAGGCCGGAGGGAGGAGAAGGGCCGCACGCTCTGTCGGCGCTGGTTTTAAAGGCCTGCTGCCTCGTGCCCCGATTGGGCGATGCTGCCTGGTGGGAGGCTCCGGCCTGCTCGATCCCCGCCGGGAGAGCTCTTCACGAGGCCGGAGGGAGGAGAAGGGCCGCACGCTCTGTCGGCGCTGGTTTTAAAGGCCTGCTGCCTCGTAATGAGGTAGCCGGGGTATCACCGCTACTAGGACATGTGTTCGGGTTCCTAAACCTTTTACCATTACCCTGTAGAGGGGGTAATAGGTAGCTGCCCCGTGTATGCACCTTATCCGGGATCTGCCTTCGGGATGACTAGGGGTAGACTTGTTACTGGCCTGTAAAATGCGCCAGAACGTTTTGGACACCATAGACTGGTCCGCGCCAGAGTCAAGGAAGGCTCGGGCAACTACCTCCTGCACTTCCACAGTGATGCTAAAGCCCTCTCGCTTGTTCCTTCCACAATCATTCATCAACGCTGTCCACCCCATACACTCATCTCTTCTATGACCCCTCTTCCCACATTTAAAACACTTAATGCGGGTGTCCACAACCTCACCTTTAGGCATACATTTTTTTACACACATTACAGGGTCATTAAGCATTTTTCCAGAATTGGCTACCTCACGCGGGTTTCCAGCGCCTCCCTGTGGTTTATGAGCAAGTTCCGCTTCCATAAACCTTTCAGCAAGGTGAGCTGCCTCGCTTGAGGTCTGGAAATTCTGTAGCGTTAGAAAAGATTTTATTTCGGCTGGAACAGCCTCCGCTAAGGTAGGCTATGGCCTAGCATGGCCTGCTACTATGAAAGGCCTGTAAGTTAGGCCTGGATCCTAACTCCCATTATAACTAGAAAAGAACCAAAAATCTGTGAAAAATAAGAAAACTGTTTTAAAATGCTTAATAAGAAGTTTTCATGAATTCATAAGTCTTCTATTATTCTCTTGTGTGAAAGAACAGAAATGTTACAGTATATGCATTCCAGAAGCCGAAGTTAACCTTGCAGTAGAAAAGTAACGAGATTCAGAACTGTACCATTGTTCAAGCAATCCTAAAGGAGGGGGCCGGTTGTTAGGCTCCGGAGGGATTTCTAATTGGACAGGTGCAGGGAATGTATAACCAATGAAAAGTTTGCATGTATCAAGTTGGAACCAATAGAAAATTCTCATGTATCAAACTGAAAAAGAGGTATAAAAAGTTATGTCTCTGTATAAACTTTTGCTCAGTACCTTTTGAAGCTTTGACTGACTGGGCCTTGTGCACAATAAACTGACTTGGACCCTGTCAATCGACTCCTGGACTTATTCATTGATTGCACTTTGCCACAGCATATTCTTGGTGCATTGGCCGGGAAGTGCGAGTGGTAAATGGTATTCAAGTGAATAATCCACGTAATTTGCCTTGAGGTTTGGCCCGGTTGGAACCGTGTCTGTCCGACCGCAGGGGAAACCTCAGGCGCCGCCGGCCCTTTTGTGCCGGAGAGGGTTCCGCCTGCCTCGGCGGGACATCGGGTCCAGCTGGCCAACACCTCCGACCCGGGGGAGTCCAGGTTCCAACTCAGAAGCTGGTGTGGTATCGGGGACCGGATCTGGTGAGTAGACATTTTCGTGATTTGATAGTCAGAAAGAACAGCCTGGGACAGCATCTTGCGTGCACAAGACTGATTTGGTATATTTGGTATAGACTAACTGGGAAATCTTGCATGAGTATGCGCGAGACAAGGGAGCCTGATCACCTCCCATAAGGGCGGTCCTAGTAAGCTCCGCGTAAGGAAAGCGGAAGCTGAAGCCATCGACCCTTCTTGTTTGGAATAGTCAGTTAGTCAGAAAACCTGGGCACTTGAAATATTGAAATATGATATCTTGTTGAAATATACTTGCGTGTGTGAGTGAGAGGTCTTGAAATACAGGCCGAGCGAGAGCGGACTCCTAAGTTGCGCAGTTCCTGGCCGGGCTACCGCGCCCAGGTCGCAAACAGGAGGAAGCGAGTGGTGTTTTCCCCCCCCAGTGTTCTGTGAGCTGTACGGACCCCTTACCTGCAGCCATACTACCTATCCTTATTGTTCGTTGTCTTGTACGTCATTACGTGTACGTAGGGACGTAGGGTACATAACGTACGCAGGTACGTTGAGTACGTAGAAAGTGTAGGTAGGTACGTTTACATTATGGGAGGGACGGAGTCCACGCACACTCCGTTGGCATGTATGATCAAGAATTTCTGTAAAGGATTTTCGGGCGATTATGGTATAAAAATGACTCCATCCAGATTAGAAATGTTATGTGAAAGGGAGTGGCCCGCATTAGCTGCTTCATGGCTCCGAGGGGACACCTTTGATTTTGAGACAGTTTTACGCATCCATCAGCTCATACTGAGAGCGTATCCTCTCCAGTTCCCCTATATAGATTCCTGGTTAAGTGTATGTGAACAGCAGCCCTCATGGATGAAGCGCTGTTATGAGGAGCACTGTAAAATATTTGTAGCTACTACTAGGGGAACCAAAAAGGCTAAGGAAGCGAAGCCGCCTGTGTATTCTGACCCAGAGTCCTCAGATATTTTGGATAGTTTACCCCGGCACCCATGGAAATTAGTCCCCACAGCCCCACAACTTGAAGTAGAGCCTGAAGAGGAGTCCCAGAAAATACCGAAGTAACAGCCTAAGAAGCACCCTACCCCGAGTGAAAGTCCCGGGTCAGGCCCAAGCACAGCAGGGGGACTCGAGTCTTCTGATGAGATAGAAAGTGGAAGCTCTCCTGCCAGTTCAGGGTCACCCACCAAGGAGACTAGTGCCCAGGAGCCTTATGATTTAAGAAGCGTAACTCCCAAGAAGAAGGAGAAAGCAGGGCACCTAATGCCATTACGCCAAGTGCCTGGAATACCTGTTTTAAATGATCAGGGCCAGATGGCACCAGGACCAACCAGCTTAGTTTATGTACCCTTTTCTACCACAGATTTATTAAACTGGAAAACCATTATGCTTCCTACACAGCCAAGCCCCAGGAATTAACAGAATTAATGTCTAGCATTATGCAAACCCATCAGCCTACCTGGGCCGATTGTCGCCAGCTCCTGTCCACCGTCTTCACCACTGAGGAGCGAGGCCGGATCAGACAAGCAGCCCTCCGGTGGTTAGAAGAGAACCCTGTAGAAGGGGGGGGGGAATAAATCCCCCGCAAGCAGCTGCTGCGGAATATCCCAATGAAGATCCCGGGTGGAACCCGAATGAAGAAAGGGGGGCGGCGGCCTTAACCAGATTTCGCCAGGCCTTAGTGCAGGGCCTGAAGAAGGGAGGCCAGAGGGCCATGAATATCAGGAAAGTATCGGAAGTTCTCCAGGGTCCAGATGAGAGCCCAGCGGCCTTTCATGAGCGGTTGTCTGAAGCTTATAGACTGTATACCCCATATGATCCCGCCGCTCAGGAAAATTTACGCATGGTAAATGCGGCCTTTGTTAGTCAGTCCCAGAGAGACATAAAGCGAAAATTACAGAAATTGGATGGATTTGCGGGCATGAATACAGCTCAGTTAATGGAAGTCGCTCAAAGTATTTGTGAATCGTGAAAATGAACGACACAGAGAAAGTGAACGAAAGATGAAGAAGAAGGCAGATCTGCTTGCTGCTGCTATAACCGAACGACGTGGAGGAGGTTTTCCTAGTCAAAGGACCAGAGGACGTGGAAGAGGCCGCGGAAGTGAAAGGCCTCCATTAGGTGCAAATCAGTGCTCCTACTGCAAGGAAGAAGGACATTGGAGAAATGAGTGCCTGCATTTGGACTCCGCCCCTGCAAGGGGAGGAGGGAGTCCCTGGAGGCCCGGAGGAAGATTTCAAAGGAGAGGAGGAATGAATCGAACACAGTTCCAGCAGGAGAGGGAAGAAGCCATTGAGGGAGTGGCAGTAGCAACGGGCTATGACCTGGACGACATAGATGAAGACTAGGCCAGACCGGGCTCCAAGTTCACCCTGGGTCCCCAGGAGCCTATGGTCAGTTTAAAGATAGGGGACCAATACATGGAATTTATGGTAGATACAGGAGCAGAACATTCAGTAGTAGCCAAGCCAGTAGCTCCACTGTCCTCACGATCTGTCACCATTATAGGAGCCACTGGAAATAAAGCCACAAAACCATTCTTGCAGAACCGCATGTGTGAACTAGGGGGAAAGAAGATAACACACCAGTTCTTGTATATGCCTGAGTGCCCTATTCCACTACTGGGCCGAGACATGCTTGCCAAGCTCCAGGCCCAAATATCCTTTGCTGAAGGGGGAGAAATGAAAATGACTGTGAACCCAAAGCCTGCTGGATTGATGGTGCTTACTGTTCCCCGAGAAGAAGAGTGGCGGTTCTATAGTGCACCTCCAATAAAGTCAACCAGCCCCTGTATACCTACCAACCTCATAGCCATACCTGAAGTATGGGCAGAAGATAATCCACCTGGCCTAGCGAAGAACATAGCCCCTGTCATTGTCACCTTCAAGCCAGGAATGGAACCAGTGCATGTGAAGCAGTATCCTCTCCCTCGACCAGCCATAGAAGGAATTCATTGCCATTTGATGAAACTGCTAAAGTATGGACTTCTCAAGGAATGCCAGTCACCTTGGAATACCCCCCTTCTCCCAGTAAAGAAGCCTGGGACAGGGAATTACCGCCCAGTACAAGATCTGAGGCGAGTAAATGATGCAGTTGAAACTATACACCCAGTAGTACCAAATCCTTATACTCTCTTGGGACTGATCCCCGCTGAGGCTACTCACTTCACCGTCCTGGACCTGAAAGATGCCTTTTTCTGTGTGCGCCTAGCACCCACCAGTCAACATTTATTTGCTTTTGAATGGCAAGACCCCACAACAGGAAGACGGGGTCAGCTCACCTGGACCAGATTACCCCAAGGATTCAAGAATTCATCTACTCTCTTCAGTACTGCCCTAAATCAAGATCTCTCAAGTTACCCAGTGGACCCAGGAAAAAGGGTTCTTCTTCAGTATGTAGATGACTTGCTCATAGCCACCAACTCAGAAAGTGAATGCCTACAAGCTACTAGTGAACCTTTGTACCTTCTCAAAGATGCCGGATACAAAGTCTCAAGAGCCAAAGCACAACTATGCCAAACTGAAGTCAAGTATCTAGGATTCCAGTTGTCCAGTGGGATCCGACGTTTAGGACCAGAACGCAAAGAAGCTGTATGTAATATCCCCACACCAACCACTAGGAGGCAAGTAAGAGCCTTCCTGGGGGCTGCGGGATATTGTCGCATATGGATCCACAACTTTGCTCTGATTGCAAAACCACTATACCAAGCCACCAGAAGAATGGAAAAATCCCCACTAGATTGGGGACCTGAACAAGATGTAGCATTCCAAACTTTGAAAAAGGCCCTGATGTCATCTCCAGCTTTAGGTCTTCCAGATGTTCAGAAGCCTTTCCATCTTTTTGTCCATGAGTCACAAGGAAACGCACTGGGAGTATTGACCCAATCTCTTGGCTCCTGGCAACGACCAGTAGCTTATCTGTCAAAACAATTGGATGTAGTTGCAAAAGGATGGCCCCCTTGTCTGAGAGCTGTTGCAGCAACAGCCCTCCTGGTGGGCGAAGCCGACAAACTCACATTAGGACAAACTCTTCAAGTCACCGTGCCACACTCTTCTGACTCTTATGGAACACAAGGGAAACTTCTGGCTAACCAATGCACGAATGTTGAAGTATCAGAGCATGTTGTGTGAAAACCCTCGGATACAGTTGAAAGTTAGTCAAGCTCTGAACCCTGCTACATTGTTTCCAATTGGTCCTGGGCCACCTGATCATAATTGCTTAGAAACCATGGACACTGTATTTTCAAGTCGCCCTGATTTGACCAATGTCCCTCTAGAGGACCCAGAACAGACTTTCTTTGTAGATGGAAGCAGTCTGGTCATCAATGGACATCGTTGTGCTGGATATGCAGTGGTGACCCTTGATCCTGGTAGTTGAGTCCTCAGCCCTGACCCCAGGAACGTCTGCACAGAAAGCTGAATTGATAGCCCTCACCAGAGCCTTGACATTAGGAGAAGGACTCCGCATAAATGTGTACACAGATTCCAAATATGCCTTCACTACTTTGCATGCACATGGAGCCTTGTATAAAGAGCGAGGGTTGATCACTTCAGGGGGTAAGGACATTAGGTATGGGCCCGAGATATTGATGTTATTAGATACTGTATGGGCCCCCAAACAAGTGGCAGTCATGCACTGCCGAGGTCATCAGGCAGGAGCAGGTGAAGTTGCCTGAGGGAATAGATTTGCAGATGCCACCGCCCGAAAGACAGCCACCACAGGACAAGTCAGGACCCAAGATACTGCAATGCAAGCAGCCCTATTCCCTGTGCCCCTTAGTTCCTGGGCACCCCGATACACGACAAGAGAGTTGGACTATTATTGTGAAAAGGAGGGAGGAGTCTTGACAGAACAAGGTTGGATAGTGCTGCCACCCCCAGAAGGTAGTCCACCTCCAGGTCCTACAGTCATCCCTGAAGCATTAGGACCAGCCTTTGTCCAAGCTTTCCACCAAGCCACACATTATGGAAAAACAGCCATGGAGAAAGCCCTGAGACCCCATTTCTGTATTTCACTGCTAGGATACTTAACTGCCTCAGTGGCACAGCAATGCCTGATATGTGCCAAAAATAACGCCAAGCAAGGTCCTGTTCCACCCCCAAGAGTTCAGTCAGTAGGGGTGACCCCCATGAGTGATATACAGATAGACTTTGCTGAAATGCCCCGTGTAAATGGATATCACTATATGTTAGTGTTAGTTTGCACATTTTCAGGGTGGGTAGAAGCCTACCCCACCCGAACTGAGAAAGCCCGAGAAGTCACTAGGGTATTGCTCCATGAGATCATTCCCCGATTTGGAATACCATCAACTATAGGGTCAGACAATGGTCCATCATTTGTATCCCAAGTGACCCAACAGTTAGCTCAAGCTCTGCGAATAAAATGGAAGTTGCACACTGCTTACAGATTCCAGAGCTCAGGGAAAGTAGAGCGTATGAATAGAACCTTGAAAACTCAGTTATCCAAGCTCTGCCAAGAAACACACCTGAAGTGGCTCCAAGTTCTTCCTATAGCCCTTCTTAGGATATGATCAGCTCCCACCAGATCCTTAGGAGTCTCCCCTTTTGAGATTTTGTATGGGCGACCTCCACCCATAGTGCAGGGAATAAAGGGAGACATGAAACAGATAGGATCTGAAATAACTAGACAAGAACTATTAGCTTTAGGTTCTGTTTTGCAGAAACTCCAAACGTGGGTGCAAGACCGACTACCCATCAACTTGACCGAGCCTCTGCATCCCTTCAAGCCAGGAACGTCCGTGTGGGTGAAAGAGTGGAGAAAGACCCCGCTGGCGCCGCATTGGAAGGGACCCTATGTCGTCATCCTATCAACCCCCACCGCAGTGAAAGTTGCAGAATTTGAACCCTGGATCCACCATAGTCGAGTGAAGCCGGCAGCTGCTCCTGATCCTGGCCAATGGACATCAGTAAATGATCCCGAGACTCCATTGCGACTCACCCTGAGGAGACAGCCAGCTTTATAGAGAATCTTCAGCATCCACTTACGTCACGCGAAAGTGACCATCACTACAGAAACAGAAGAAAACTCAGCACAGTTCATTATCCTCAACTTTCCAGTTAACCTCCAGAGACTGTAATCACAATGTTCTTCCACTATTGCCTTGTGGGAGTGGTGATCCTGGGAATCCTGGAAAAGACTTTTGCTCTACCCCCTTGTATAGCTTGCATAACCACCACCCGAACAGGACAAAAGATTACTCAGACTTTGCTCTATCATTCCTACTATACTTGCACTGGTACAGTCAGCCGGTGTGTTTATAAGGGCACCGAACTAAACATTTGCAGAAAGGGAAGAAGTAAGACTTGTTATACCCCTCGACAAAACCCATCATACTATACATTTGAGATACGCTGGAATGATGAAGATGGAGCCATCCTGAATGCGACAAAACCCCTTACCGACCCCACCAAACCTATCACTTTGAACTTTGACGCTTGTGATGCCATCAACAGAAATGCTTACCACAGATGTGGGTCATGGGAGCGAGTCTACTACCATGATGATAAATACATGTGTCCAGAAGGAGCCTACGAATGGGGATGGTGTACAGGAAAGAGTACTGCAGCCACTATTTACACCACCGCATCTAAACATGATTACTTTTGCCCAAAATGGGAATGTGTATATTTTGCTACCTGGAAGAATGCACTGACGGGACAAGACAGCGATCATCGCAAAGGCAGCCTAACGAAGATCAGCTTACCAGAACCCAAGAAATGCCAGAAAGGTGCCTGTAATCCTCTACAACTCTTCACAGCCAACCCCAGTCACTGGAAGCAAGGATACAAGTTTGGGTTGCGTATTGCAGGAGGAGGAGTAGATCCTGGGACTATTTTATATCTGCAATTAAACACCAAAACCCATGTATCCTCACCCTATCGTATACATCACTCTTTCTATGAAGCCATGAAATCAGAGTTTGAAATCCCTCCTGCCTCCCGGAACTTATTTCTCGAATTAGTGGGAGCAGTTGCTTCTAGTCTCCATGTTTCAGACTGTTTGTTTTGTGGAGGAACAAAAATGGGAGACCAATGGCCTTGGGAAGCACAAGAACTGAACTATTCTGTTCCATATAATCAGACTAATATACGCAATACCACAAGTGAATGGGTATTGGCCCACTCCATCGTGGGTAATTTATGTTTTTCTCGCTATGGACCAATGTTTAATATGGAAGTGGGGCAGCTGGTTTGTCTCAATCAGAGGTTTTACAACAGTACCACTAAGAAAACATCTTGGTGGTCAGGAGCCAACGCTACTGAACCTTCCAATCCTCTAGTCCAGTTCCCCAGACTTGCCAGCATCTGGACTAACCTAGCAGCATATAATTCTTGGCAAGCACCACCTGGACTGTACTGGATTTGCAGAACCCAAGCATATGCCAGACTTCCTCATCACTGGGGAGGCGCATGTGTATTGGGAACCATACGACCTTCCTTTTTCCCAGGGAGAACAGCTGGGATATCCTGTGTACAGAAGTCGACAGCTGAAGGAGGCATTGAAAATAGGCCAATGGGGCAAATGGGATGGTGAAGAATGGCCACCAGAAAGAATTATCTCATACTATGGACCTGCTACTTGGGAGCAGGATGGGACTTGGGGATATCGTACCCCTGTTTATATGATTAATCGAATAATACGTTTGCAAGCTGTTGTTGAAATAATAACCAATGAAACTAGTAAAGCACTAACCCTTCTGGCAAAGCAAAGTACGCAAATGCGCACAGCCATTTATCAGAATCGTTTAGCTTTAGATTATTTGTTAGCAGCTGAAGATGGGGTATGTGGGAAGTTGAACCTAAGTAGTTGTTGTTTACAGATTGACAATAATGGGCATGTAGTTGAAGATTTAGCCACCCAGATGAGAGAGCAGACATTTGTGCCTGTCCAGACTTGGCACAGTTTAAAGATGGATGGGTGGTTTGGTTCATTGTTTTCCTGGATTGGTGGTCTAAAAGCCCTTATGTTGATTGTACTGTTCATACTAGCCATGTGCTTATTGCTCCCTTGTCTCCTACCCCTTTGCTTACGCATGATAACATCATCAATTGATAACACAATAGAGCAGAAGGCAGCTGCGAAAGTATTAGCTATGTGGAAATATTATCCTATACCCCAAGATGATGATGCTATTACACCAGTATAATGTGTTAATTGACTAATGAGTGATTTAATTCTCACCCTTCCTCACTTGCGGGTGAGAATAATCAAAGGGGGGAATGAGGTAGGCTATGGCCTAGCATGGCCTGCTACTATGAAAGGCCTGTAAGTTAGGCCTGGATCCTAACTCCCATTATAACTAGAAAAGAACCAAAAATCTGTGAAAAATAAGAAAACTGTTTTAAAATGCTTAATAAGAGGTTTTCATGAATTCATAAGTCTTCTATTATTCTCTTGTGTGTGAAAGAACAGAAATGTTACAGTATATGCATTCCAGAAGCCGAAGTTAACCTTGCAGTAGAAAAGTAACGAGATTCAGAACTGTACCATTGTTCAAGCAATCCTAAAGGAGGGGGCCGGTTGTTAGGCTCCGGAGGGATTTCTAATTGGACAGGTGCAGGGAATGTATAACCAATGAAAAGTTTGCATGTATCAAGTTGGAACCAATAGAAAATTCTCATGTATCAAACTGAAATAGGTATAAAAAGTTATGTCTCTGTATAAACTTTTGCTCAGTACCTTTTGAAGCTTTGACTGACTGGGCCTTGTGCACAATAAACTGACTTGGACCCTGTCAAACGACTCCTGGACTTATTCATTGATTGCACTTTGCCACAGCACCGAAAATTGTTCTAACACAATTAAATCAAGCACTGTTTCTAGGGTTTTCCCCTCTGGGGCAAGCTATTTCTCCACCAGGTTACTAATTCTTTGGCGAAGTGCCTTAGGAGTTTCGCCTGGCTAGAGTCTGGTTGCTCTTAACATGCGCCGGTATACCGTCGGCGACAGGCCTAGCCTGTCCCTAATGGCAGCTTTAACTTCATCATACTTATTAGCTTGGGTGGCGGGCATAGCCCGGTATGCCGCAAGGGCCTCTCCCGTCAGGGATGTGGCTAGCCTCATTGCCCACTGCTCATAGGGCCATTTTGCGCTATGTGCTACTCGCTCGAAAGCTTCTAAAAAGTCATCTACATTATCTGCTTTCGTTAGCTGTCCAAAAGATAAGACCCAACAACTTTGTGGGCCTACCCCACAGAAATGTCCGGTAGGAGTTTTCTCCTCGGCTGGTCTTGTCAGCAATGTCTGCATTAAGTCCGTCAGAGGCTTTTGCTGGGCCCTCATGGCATCCAGCGCTCACTCCTGGCTCAACTGGGCCAACTCCCTCTGCCTTTCGAACTGCAGTCCGATCCACTGCATCATATCCGGAGGGTTTTCCATGCTCACAGACTGAAATACAAACAAACACACAAAAACACCAAGTGTGGTCCTTTTTTTTTTTTTTTTTCTCAAAAAAAAACAGCTATGCCTAGGTTCCTCCTTAGTATCCCTTCTCACCGGTGCCCCCACCGCCTGTGCCCCAATACGTTTTACCTGAGTTAGGTGGTGCATCAAACTTTGAGAAGGTACTTTTCCTCTGGTTTCTGGAATTTTCCCGGGCGTGGTCAGTAGCAGTCTTTGTCCGCTCTTCGGTACAGTTAGCTCTGCCGTGCTCCCGCTGTACTCCTCTTCCAGAATCCGCAACAACTACGCCATATGTCACCAGCACCCCTTTATGGCCCTGTTAGGCGCCCGCCTAGGGCCGTGAGGTGTGGGTTGCCTTATTAAAGAAATAGTCAGTAGCCATGTAATTAAGGCAAAAGAAATAATTTGGGCTTTATTCCCCGTCCCACATAGGATTCTTTATGAACAGCACAAAGGAACACAAAAGAAAACTGTTTCTTCACAGTATAAAAATAAACTCTTCGCCAGCACAATGTATCACAGAACTCTTGCTTGTCTGGCTAACATAGGGATGTAATTTCATCAGACAGACAAAGCGTGCAATCCATGGAATCCAGTTTTATATCACACTCCTGGTTTTCCCATTGCATCTGCTCGTAGTCTGTATCTGGAGGCACATAACAATCTTTACAACCAAAATCCTCACAGCTCTTCCCTTGAATGACACTGGTTATTCTATTTGGTAAGTGCTCTACATCAACAGGGTTCAAGAGTCCTGTGCTAGGAACTGTATCTCTCAGGTTCCTTCTCCAATAGGGATTTTCCTTCCAATTACTGGGCTTTGCTCTGCTGTCAATGCCTGGCTTTTTCCTTCTAGCTACAACAGGGTACTTAGCTTTTGTCCCTGGGTAATGAGCTTCTCTCTCTGGGCTTTGGCTGGCTCCTCTCCAAGACTTCCAGGTCTCTGTAGCCGGGTCCAAGCTGAAATCACTTTCTGAAGAGAGTCTGTGTCTGCTGCCTCTTGCTACCGGGACACTTCCTTTACTTCCTGGTTCTAGCAAGGTCTGCTGGTTGAGAGGACTTCCTTCCTCTTGGTTACTCACTCTCCAGTGACCGAGGCCCCCTCTGGCTTGGGAGACTCCTCTGCAGCTACAGCCTGCTCCACCCTTTGGCTTCTGCTCCTGCCTTTGCTGCCTTGGCTCCAGCCCCTCCCTTTGCTCCACTACTGGGCTTTCCCTGTAGTTTTTATGCTCCTGTTCTCTGCACGTTGTACGTGCCCTTCCACTCAGGTGAGCTTGATTAGCCTTTTGGCTTTCTACTGCGTCACCTTTGGTGAATGGAAAGTTTTCTCCACTATACTTGGGCTTTTTAAAAGCTGAATATGTTTGCTGCCTATGTGTTTGTGAGGTAAACTCTTCCTCTTTTCCTATTACCATAGGCTCTGAGCTAGCCATTTCCTCATATAACATAGGCTCTGTACTAGTTGCCTCATCACAGTAGCGGATGGTGGGCTTGCTCTAGAGCTCCGCGTCTCTTACTCTTATTGATGTTGGTGGGGTGAAGGAGTGATTCCTAGTGATGAAGAAGACATCAGTTTTCTTGAAATTAATTCTGAGGCTCTGTGTGTGGAGCCAATCTGCGACAGCCTCGAAGCATTTTGTCAAGGTCGAGAAATCGGGTTGGTTGATTGAGAATGGAGAGAAGAGCAGCACATCATCGGTGTACACTAGGCAGGAGACCTTGAAGGAACAGATGATTGAGCAAATGGTTTGCATGTATATCCTGAAAAGGAGGGCTGAGAGTGATGATCCTTGGGGGACCCCTTGCATTTCTTTAAAGGCTTGGAGGTCCCTGAGTCAGTTCTTACCGGCTGCAATCTATTTATCAGGTATGACTTGTACCAACTCAAGGCTGAGCCATGGATTCCCTTCTCTTGGAGCCGTGACAGAAGCGTCTTATGGTTAACCGAGTCAAAAGCGGCAGCAATGTCCATGAAGATTAATGAGTATCCTTTACTGCTGTTATCAATCCCTGTGATTAGGGTGCTGAGTAGAGTGGTGAGGAGGGTCTCAAAGCCATGGGATTCTCTAAATCCATGTTGACATGGGTCAAGTGGGGCAGTAGTATCAATGTGGTGTTGGATTTGTCGTTGTACATCCTTCTCTATTATCTTGGCCAGTAGGGGAATGCTGGAGATTGGACGGTAGGATTCCGCTTTTCTGGGGTCGAGCTTGCTGTTTTTAAGGAGGGGTCGGATGGAGGTCTGTTTTAGGGCTGACGGGAACACACCTGTTGAGAAGGATAGGTCCATGATCTTGGTTAGGAATGGGCTTAATTCAGTGTGCAGTGATTTTATCCAGAATGCTGGTCGTTGGGGGCTGTAGTGGTGTTTATAGATGTGATGGTCTCTTCTATTCTTCTCGTGGACGGAGGTGTGAATGCTGTCAACGGTGTTGGGTGGTGCTGCTTGGGCTCTGGAACTTGGGTTATGGTGGTGTTGGTTTGGCTGGACTTGGCTTGTAGGTGGTCAGCGAATTCCTGGGGGTGTAGTAGGCCTGGTTGGGGGGGAGCAGACTCCTTCGTCAGGGACCTCACAATGTTGAACAGGTCATGAGGTTTATTTAGGGATTGTCGCAGGAGTTTGGCGTGATGTTCTTTCCGTTTCTTTGAGATTGTTTCTTGTGTATGTCCAAGTAGTAGGTGTAGGCTGCCAGGTCATCTTTGGATCGGGAACGCCTCCATCATCTCTTGACCTTCCTAACATGGAGTAGAGAAGATCGAATTTCGGCGGAATACCATTGTGCCACTTTTCTTCTTTTTGGTAGTGTGTTTGAGGCAGGTACATATGGGACTCCCTAGCTCCCACATCTCTGAAGAGTTAGACAGGGTCAGAAAGTCAGACAAGGTCAGGTTAGCCGAGATGTCCCTGCCACGGAGATCTGGTAGGAATATTGGTCGGGGGGTAGGAGTTGTCTTTACATTCCAAAGAGATGTTGAAGGACCACCTGGCCAAAAGCTGCATCTCGGCGGGAGTCCTTGTCCAAGCAGTAGTGGCGGCAAAGGTGTAAATGGATGACAATGTTGCAGCCTGGCAGATCTCGTCGATGGCTACTGAACGTAGGTTCGCCACTGATGATGCCATGGCTTGGACATAATGAGCAGTAACGTGCTCGGTGAGGGTAAGTCCTGCTTTGTCATATGCCAGTGATATGTAGTCTACTATCCATCTGGAGAGCGTGTGTTTCGTTACAGGGAGACCCAGGCAGATAGAATCAAAGGACACAAAGAATTGAGAGGATTTCCTGATATTCTGCATCCTTTGGCGAAAGAAGGCTAGAGCCCTTTTGCAGTCAAGTGTGTGCAGTGTTGTCTCTGCGCGAGATGCATGAGGTCTCGGGAAGAAGGATTACTGATTGATTGATATGGACATCACCTTTGGCAAAAAGTGTGGATGTGTCCAAAGGACGATTTTGTCATGATGGAATCTGGTATATGGTGGATGCGCTACTAAGGCTTGCAGCTCACTGATGCACCTGGCTGAGGTCAGGGAGATAAGGAATAGAACTTTCCAAAATAAGTATCGCAGGTGTATAGTTGCTAAGGGCTCAAACGGAGGCTTGAGGAGTTGAACCAATATCACAATAAGATCCTACGCCACTAGGGGTGGTCGAAGGGGTGGCTTGGTGAGGAGAAGGCCCCTCATGAACTGTAACACTAGCGGGACTGTGGAGATGGGTCGACCATCGACAGGTTTATGAAAAGCCAAAATAGCATTGAGGTGTACACGTACTGAATTTGTTTTGAGTCCTAGAGAGAACAAATGCAAAAGGTATTGAAGAAGTGTAAGTACTGATGCTTCAAAGGAATTGTGGTTATTTTGAGAGCACCATGAAGCCTATCTATGCCATTTAAAAGATTATGTCTTCCTGGTGGAGGGCTTTCTGGAAGAAAGGAGGACATCTTTCACGGCTGCTGATAGTGGTAGAAGTTGAAACATCATGCTCTCAGTATCCACACCATTAGTCAGAGAGACTGAAGATTGGGATGCAGAACTGTTACGTTGTCCTGGAAGAGAAGACCTGGCTTGGATCCCAATGGAATTGGAGGAGTTTGTGTCATTTGAAGCAGGAGGGGAAACCAAGGCTGACGGGGCCAGCAAGGGGCTATGAGGATCATAGATCCCTTGTTTGCTTGAAGTTTGAGGAGGGTCTTCGGGATCAGGGATATGGAGGGAAACACATAAAAGAGTCCCCGACCCCAGTGAATCATGACAGCATCTGATGCCAGACTGAATTTTAATGGTATCCTGGAGCAGAACTGTGGAAGTTGAGAGTTCGGTGAAGTGGCATAGAGATCTATGTTTGAATATTTTTATTAATATTGCAAATGAACAACATGACAGGGCGATAGGAGAACATGATAACTGTACAAAAAGAAAAACACAAGTACAAACCATCAACCGGCAGCCTCCAGAATCATAGCCCATAGCAAAGTCAGACATCTAATGACAGAGGCAAATAAGAGGAGCAACGGAGCGGCAATGCCCAGCCTCCCAACTCCAGGCATCACCGCAGGCTGAGCCCCGCCATTCAATCTAATGGCGAAGACAATACATTTTTACCAAAACAGTTCCCCCCTGAAGAGTCCCCCCACCCATCCCTCCTACCTCTCCCCCCCCAACCCATCCATCCCCCCCCTCCCTACCCCCCACCTCCCCCCCACCCAAACCACTGCAGCAATCAATCAATAGATCCCCCTCCGCAAAGAGGGAAGAGGAAGAAGTAAACCAGAGACCCGAAACCCCCCAAGAGCGAAGCAGGGGAAAGGGGCAGAAAAAGAATGAAGGAGAGGAAACGCCAGAAGAGACCACCCCCTGTGGATCCTAAACATCGCCCACTAGCCGGGTACGGGTGCCTCTAGGTAAGGAGTGCAGGTGTGGGCCCCACCCCTCCAAGAATCTTTGCCATCTCCGGGGATAGCCACTCGCACGACGCCTCTCCATCAGCAACACCGCATGCAAGCACCCCCTCCATAGCCCGTAAGTGGGTCCCCGTACATCCAACCACCTCTGCAAAATAGCCCCACGGGCAACCACTAACGCCAACCGCAGCCACTGCCACACCACCTCCCCCATTCCCACTTCCCCTGGGTCATCCCAAATGTCCAGCACTAAGTTTTGTGCCGTGAAAGGCAAACCCGAGGGTACGCAGCTCCCCAGATGATTACGGACCAGTCCCCAAAAGGTCTGTACCCGCACACAAAGCCAAAACATGTGGCCAAGTGTGGCTCTGCCTTCCCCACACCAAGGGCAACAATGCGAGGCGCTGACCCCGGCCCTCCAAGCCCGCAACGGCGCAAAATATAGGCGTCGCAACAGCTTGTAGTGCATGTCTCTGTGCAACACCAGCACACTCAACTTCGGGGTGCTAGCCAAGCTCCGCAGTAGTTCCTCTCCCACCACCGCCACTCCCAAGTCCCGAGCCCAAGCCCCAGCAAGATCCTCCAAAGAGGGCGGCGGCACCAATTCCCACATCATTCTGTGTAACCAAGCCACCCCGGTGCCCAGGTCCCCCCCCATCAGGCCTTCCTCGATCCCGGTACTAACTGCCCCGCTCAGTGCACCAGAAGGTAAACTGCGGACGTAGCTGCGAATCTGAGCGTAGGAAAACACATCCCGCCCACCCCAGGAATAACGTTGACTTAAGAGAGCAAAGGATTCCAAGTGGCCCTCATCAGTGAGCAGATGTTCCAAGTTAACGATACCCAGCTGCTGCCACCGAGCAAAACTGCCCCCAAGGGTGCCAGGAAGGAAATCCCCATTCCCCCGTAACGGGAGATAAGGAGAGTGATTGGCCGGGAGGCCCTTAACTCCACAGAAGAACCTCCAGGCCTTTCGAATGGGTTCCACCAACACACCGCGGATGTCAGAACTCAGCCGCTGAAGCACTTGGGCATGCAACAGGTACCTCGGATTCCAGGGCTTCAGCAACTCCCGAAGCATTACGGTCGGAGTATACACTCCTAGCTCCCATATCCAATCCCGCACATGTCGCAGGAGACAGGCGACATTATATTTCCGAGGATCAGGAATTGCCATACCTCCTTTATCCCATGGTTGCCGCAGAACTGCCAGCGAGATCCTAGGCCTCTTCCCTTTCCAAAGCAATTGATTTATTGAGCGGTCCAGTTTCCGAATATCCGAACATTTAAGCCACAACGGGAGAGTCTGGAGCACATACAACATTTTAGGGAATAAGGCCATCTTATAAAGCGCAATACGACCCCCCAAGGACAAGGGTAGATCCCGCCATTTATCCACATTAAGAGTCAAGTCCATCAAGATCTTTTTAACATTCATCTGATAGAGATCTTCCAACTTAGCAGGCAAGTAAATACCCAAATATTTAAACTTCCCCTCCGCCCATTTCAAAGGAAAGTTACCCAACCACCCATTGGTCGCCGCCTCCCCTATCAACATGGCCTCAGACTTATCTAAGTTAAGACGAAAGCCTGAGGGCACCCCATAAGCTTCAATCAGTTCTAAGAGCCTAGGCAAGCCACTCTGAGGGTCGACAATGTGCAGAAGCAAATCATCGGCAAAGGCTGCCACCCGGAACTCAGTTCTTCCCACTGCTACTCCCTGAAACCTTGCACTTGACCTGATTTGTATCAATAGCGGCTCCAATGTCAGAACAAATAGCAAAGGGGACAAAGGACACCCCTGTCTAGTCCCCTTCCCAATATGGAATTCTGGGGACATAGTACCATTAACCATAATGGCACCGCGGGGATCAGCGTACAAGAGCCGTATCACATCCACAAAAAACCCAGAGAAGCCCGTGCCGCCCAGCACCTGGTACAGGAACCCCCAGTCGACCCTGTCGAACGCTTTTTCCGCATCGAAACTAATTAGCATAGAGCCCCGACGAGCTGCCCGCCCCGCACACATGGACATCAACACTCGATGGAGACTGTACGCCGCATGCCTCCCCCTCACAAATCCCACTTGGTCCGGATGAACCAGCGCCGGCAGAAACTCCGCTAGGCGGTCAGCCATTATTTTGGCCAGAATTTTAATATCCACATTCAGTAGGGAGATGGGCCGATAGGAACTAGGTAGTAACGGATCCCTCCCTGGTTTTGGCAGGATAGTAACCAGGGCTTTATTAGCCTCATAAGGAAAGCAGCCACGTTGCACCAGATCACTAAAGTATTCCACCAGGGGGATCACCGCCCTGTCCCCCAATGTCTTGTAAAACTCACTTCTAAGCCCATCTAAACCGGGAGCCCGGCCCCGCTTCAGCGCTTTGATACCCAACTGAACCTCCCGCGGGGAGATAGGTTGGTTCAAAACCTGTAAGTTCTCCGCAGATAGAGTGGGCAACAAACATCCTTCCAAAAACGCCCGACCCTCCGCCTCCTTCCCCTCTTCCCTTCCATACAAATGCTGAAAGTAAGCTGTGAAAATCCCAGCAATCTCTCCTTCATCCCTCCGCAAAGTCCCATCCGGGTGTTTGATGACCCCTATTTGTCTCGGGCCCCCCTCCGGCTTAATCAGAGATGACAATATTCTTCCCGCCCGATTCCCATGCTGGTAAAGCTGAAAGCGATAATACATCAGCGATTTCCTGGCTCGCTGGTGCAACAGCGCCTCCAACTCCGTTTGCAGCTCCCGCATACGGAGCCTATCCCCAGCAGTCCCGGTCTCCGCCAGCCTCCTGCGCGCCTTTCCAAGGTCACGCTCTAGCGTGATAATGCGTTGGTTCACCCGTCTGCGCTTCGCGCTCAGATAGCTAATAATCTCTCCCCTGAGTACAGCCTTTCCCGCCTCCCAAAATAAAGTAGGATTGACATCCGGGCCCTCATTCGAAGCTTTGTAAACCTCCCATTTGTCTCTCAGGTAGCCCTCGAACTGTGCGTCCCCGCACAGCTCTAAGGGGTAACACCACAACCCGCTACGTCGAGGAGTCTTCCGCCGCAGCTCCAAAATAACCATGGCATGATCCGAGATGATGGCTGGTCCCACTTCCGTCCTGGAAACCTGCCCAAACAAGGAGTCAGAGATCAGAAAGTAATCTATTCTGGACCAGGTGCCATGACTCCTGGACATGTGGGTATATTCTCGGTCGCCCGGGTGCAAGACCCTCCAGACATCCATCAGGCCACGCGCCTCACAAATCCCCAGTAGTCTTCTCGTACTCCGCGAGTCCCGGCTGCCCGCACTTCCCGACCGATCCAGATTGTCGTCCAACACTGCATTGAAATCGCCCCCCATAATAACTTGATAACCGCCAGTGTCGGCAATTAAGTGGGTCAGCCTTCGGTAAAACTGGGCTTCAAATACATTAGGTGCGTAAATGTTACACAACACCACTTTAATACCATCCAAGGTCCCCCACAGCACAACAAACCTACCTTCCGAGTCGGTTTCCACTCTCTCTTCCACCCAGCCCACGGACTTAGAAATCAAGGTGACCACTCCCCGTTTTTTCCCCCCCCACAGCCTGGGCACCGTAGACTTTGGCAATATGGCCCCTACCAAGCTTGTTAAATTCCTTCGCCATGAGGTGGGTTTCCTGTAAAAGGATGACCCCTATGCCTTTGCGCTTTAATTGTTGCATTACCTTGTACCGTTTGACGGGTGACCCCAAACCACAGACATTCCAGGAGGCAATCCCAGTAGTGCTAGCCATCATCTTCCCAGTCCTGCTCATCAGACAGTAAAATTCTCATGCGAAAGGCTGGCGAGGCCCCCCCCAGCCTAGGGGCCCCCCCCACTCCACCCAGATCCTCCACCCCTCGTCTAGACACAGGCACTCTCCGCCAACATCCTCTCCGGCAAAACACACATACCCGTCTTCCTCGCTTAGAGATCAACCCACCGCTGCAGCCCATCCCTCCCCCCCCTTTCCCACCCGCCCCACACCCGCCCCCAGTCTTCACCCCCTCCTCCCCTCTAACCACTCGTACCTCCCAGCACTTAAAAGGAGGCCCCTCCATGACATCCGGCACCTGCAGAGCCCAACCCCCCCCCATCCCCACCCTCTCAGCCGCTATCACTCCGCCCCAAAATTAGTACTAAGTAGCCTTCCCATTTTCACCCCATCCCAACCAAGAAGCATCAAAGCAATCCGCCGAGCCTCGGTGGTAGAAGTCCCCAACCCCCCCCCTCCCCCCCAGTTTACAACATTACCAAGGGTCCCGTGCATCCCCCATACCTCCCTTCTAGAACTGCCAGGTCGCTATGGGGGACCCTCCTTCCCGGAACTATCCAAGTATGTCTAGCATGCTTAGTGGTAATACCTTAGAGACATGTGAAACAGTTGTAACCTTAGAGATGAGAGTTAATGGAAACATTGAGACCTTGAGACATTGATGCTTGTGGGAATTGGAAACATTGGGGACACTTAAAGCCTTTGAAACAGTTGAGACATCGGATACATGAAAAGCAATTGAGATAATGGAGACAATTGAAACATTGGAAACAATGGAAAACCATAGCCCCCCTAGAGAGCCAAGAAAGCACCCACGTGGATATACACTGACCTTTTGCTTACCGAGTATGTCCAACAGACGTAGTCTAATGCCTATGAGACATTGGAAACACTCGGTATAATGAAGAGTAAGAGTTATTCGAAACAATTAAATCCGGAAACATTGGAAACATTTTGAAACAATGGCAGCATTTAAAACAATGGCAGCATATAAAACCTTTGGGGCACGGGAGACCTTTGCAGGCCATAACTGCCACCAGGCCCCTGGTGAAACTCTCAGGGGTATTCCGTGACTTCAGCTGGGGGATCCCTCCCCCTCCCCCCAGGACGGCAGTTCCAGCCCGCTAAACATGCCACCAAGCGATATATGAGAAAAAATTTTGGACGGGAATCCCCCCGCCTCCCAACCCCCCGGAGCACCCACTCGCAAGTGCCATATAGGAGAGCCAGCATATGCCCTGCAATCGTGTGCCCACCTGGAAAGGAGAGTACCATCATTAACCGAAACATAAACGTGTACAAACTGAATGCAAACAAAATATAAACATAAAAATAAACATAAAATTCAGGCGGGCAATAACTGCGCAACTATGGCAAAGGCCCTCCACGTGGCAGTCCAACGGGCTGTGGTGAATCAGGCAGACAAAGGCGTCAGACCCTAGCCCGCCTTTTAGCCACTAGTCGTGCCTTAAATCGGGACTCCATCCACGTCTGGCCACTGCTCCCGGGGTCTCACCTTACAGCAACCAGTCCGGTAGGAACACAAGAAAGTCACCCCCGTTGGTCGCAATACGCCATAGCCTCTTCCGGCGATGCAAAGATGCGTTGGCGGCCCTCACAGTCCACACGCAGCCGTGCCGGGTATGCCAATGTGAAGCGCAGGCCTTTCTCCACCAATCGGGTGCACACGTCCTTGTAGGCCCTCCGACGCTGGGACACCCCCGCAGAATAGTCCTGGAAGATGAGGACTCTGCAGCCGTTTCCCCCGTCACGCCGCTGCTGCCGCGCTGCCCTCAGCACTCCCTCCTTCTGGGCTGCGTTCAGGAAGCGGGCAATGACCGTCCGAGGCCGATTCTCTCCAGCCCGGAAGGGTCCCAGCCGGTGTGCTCTCTCCAAGACAATTGGACCCAGCCCGTCTTCCAGCGGTAGATTAGCCGGCAGCCAGTGCTCCAAGTGGCGGCGCAAATCCTTCTCCAGCACTGACTCTGCAATGCCGATGAAGCGCAGGTTGTTTCTCCAGCTCCGGTTTTCTAGGTCCTCTAGCTTGTCGGTTTGTTTTTGCAAGGCCTCTTCCAACTTCTGGATCCGGGCCTCGGCCCTGGACTGCACATCCTCCACCGAGCTAATTCTTTGCTCTGCTCTGTCCACCCGGCCATGGAAGTCATTAACCGCTTGCACCACCGTAGCCAGCTGTGCGGCCAGGCCCCCCAGGCGGTCCTCCAGGGCTAGAACCACAGCCTTGGACACGTCCTCCACCATCGTGCCCGGGGTAACAGGGTCGCCATCCGCCATCTTGACTTCAGCTCCGCGGGGTTTTTCGCGCCGGGAGGGTTTCGCCGCCATCGACTTCCCGGGCGATCCTGTACAAGTTGCGACGCGCCCCGCCAGCTGAGAGAGGGCTCCCACACAAGGCCGGAGAAAATTAGGCTGAACCAGCAATTTAGGAGAGCAGGGGGGAGGGTGGGCTCCGGAGCCAAGAAAGACACGTCTTTCCTAGCCCACCATGTCACCGGAAGTCCTGGCATAGAGATCTATGACTGGGGTTCCCCAGGCTTGGAAGACTTGTGCCACTGTCTTCGGATCTAGGGTCCACTCTTGTAGCTGTAAGATCTGACTCAGTTTGTCCGCCAAGTGATTGATCTCTCCTGGAATATAAACTGCATGGAGTTGCATGTGGTACAGAATAGTGAAGCTCCATAGGTGGCAGGCTTCCTGGCAGAGGGGAAGAGAGCCTATCCCACCTTGCTTGTTTATGTAAAACATTGCCACATGATTGTCCGTCCTAACCAGGATCTGGCTGTTGGAGAGGTGGTGCTGAAAAGCTCAGAGGGCATTCCTGATTGCTCGAAGCTCGAGGAGGTTGATTTGTTGAGTTGATTCCTGGGCTGTCCACAGTCCTTGTTGTGGAGATGGAATCTAGATGGGCTCCCCAACCGAGCTTGGATGCATCTGTAGTCAGGGTATGTTGAGGCTGGGGCAAACAAAAAGGTGACCCTTCGAGAAGATTTATTGGGGTGCAACACAAGAGGAGTGATTGGGCCAAAGGGAGTGATACTTGAACGATATCCCGTAGATTCCCTGTGGCTTGGGTCCACTGGGTTGAGAGAGTCCACTGTGTTAGCCGTATGTGCAGTCTTGCATAAGGTACTATGTGCACTGTGGATGCCATGTGGCCTAAGAGCACAGGAAGGCTTGAGTCATTGCAGTCTGCTGTTGGTGCATGTGGGTGGCTAGGTCCACCAATCTGTTCATGCGGTCCATAGGAAGAAAGGCCCCGGACTGTTGAGTGTCCAGTATGGTGCCTATGAACTCTAATCTTTGGGTAGAAGTGAGCTGGGATTTTGGGAAGTTTATTAAAAATCCCAGATGCTGCAACAGTGCAAGAATTTATTGAATAGATGAGCAGAGTTCTCCAGTAGAGTCTGCCTTTATTAGCTAGTCATCGAAGTAAAGGAAGACAAAGACTTTGTTTCGAAAATATGCTGCCACTATGGCCATGCACTTTGTGAAGACTCTTGGTGCAGATGAAAAGCCGAAGGAAAGGACCCTGTATTGATAATGGGTGCCCTGACAGGTGAAGCGAAGATGCTGCCTGTAGTCTGGGTGAATCAGAATGTGAGTATAGACCTCTTTGAGGTCTAGGGAACAGAGCCAGTCATGTTCCTGAAGGTAGGGAAGGAGGGTTCTCAGGAGATCATTTTGAATTTCTCCTTGACGAGGAATTTGTTTAGCTCTCTGAGGTTGAGAATGGGCCTCTAGCCCCCTGATTTCTTTGGAATGAGGAGGTAGGGGAAGTCTTTTAGCAGTTGGTTTTGAGGAACTGCTTCTATGGCTGCTTGGGAAAGGAGATTGTTGACCTCCTTCTTGAGGAGAGTGTTGAGGGGAGGGTGAGTGGGGAAATCGCCCCTGAAGTGGTGGTGGTGGGGGGGGGGGGTTCTGAAAATATAACTGGTCACCCTTTTGAACTATGGACAGGGTCCACTATTCTGTGGTGATGGAGTGCCATCGATGTGAAAAATGGCAGATTCTCCCTGGAATAGTAGTGGGTTCCTGAATGTGTAGGAACGGACTGGCTGTGCTCCCTAGGTGGAAGTCAAAAACTGGGTGCTGCCGGCGCCTAGGTGGCTGGCTGTGGCTTAGCTATCCTAGACTTTTTTGCTTGCTTAGGATCCTGTTATTTTTGCTGGGGCTGATAAGCTGGCTGAGAATAGGAGGGGTAGAACCTCCTCTTCTTTGGGTAAAAGGGCCTCTTAGCTGCTGTCTTCTTCTTTGTTTGGTCAGCAGTCTTTCTGGAGAGCTGTTTCAGCGTTGTGTCATCTGTTTCCAATAAGGGTCGCAGGTGGCGGATGGTTCGTATCGCCTTCTCCCTCCAGTTCTTATCAAAGAGGTTCTCTCCTGTGCAGGGGATATTGCCAAGTTTGTCCTGGACTCATTGTTCCAGGTCTGATGCTTGGAGCCAAGCTAACCAGCATGCACCAATGGCAAGGCTCTACTAGTGAATGCTGCCCTGCTTACAAATTTTGACACATTTTGGATGTGTGCAAGTACAGCTTGAAAAGCAGGTCTTTTTTCCTCAGGAAGGAAACCCTCCCAGCCCTTAAGTTCTTTGAGGAACATTCCCATATAAAGAACATAAGAGTTGATTCTGCTGGCTAGCATCGACGCTTGAAAGGATCGGTGGGCAAAGGAATTGTGATTCCTGAATTCTCTTCCTGGAGGTATGGAAGAGTGGTTTTTGCTGCTCTTGATGTGACACATCGCTGATTCAACTACCATAGAGTGGTGTGGAAGTTCTGGTTTCTGAAAACCAGGATACTCTGGTACCCTGTACATGGTATCAAGCTGATGGCTAATTGGGAATACCATGAGAGGGGTCTCCCACATCTGGAGCATCAAGTTGTGGAGGATATGATGCACCGGGAGGATTGCAGCCTCCTTTGGGGGCTGTAGGGTACTGGAGCATTTCCAGCTCTTCCGCCCTTGGTTCCGGTTCCGATGTAGCTGGAATCGATAGCCCTGCCGCCATGTCTCGGATAAATTCTTGAAAAGACATGTCTTCAAGTGAGATTTTCTGTGAGTGCTCGTGGTTGGAGGCGAGGGCTCGGAGGTGATGATATGGAGATACATGGAATCAAAGGAGCAATGGCCAGAATCGGACATATCTGACCAGTGAATATTGACGATGTCGATGACACCGTTCATACGGGCAATGTTCCTTGATACCTTTGGGATCTAGAACTGTGATTCTCACCCATGGAATCTCAGTAGCTGATACTGATGTCGGTGTTGGTACAGAAGCCTCGGTTTTCAATGCAGACTGGATCGGTGCCGATGGTGGTACCAATGTCAATGCCTGGATTAGTGTCGATGGGGTCACGATGTCGATGCCCCAGTATGTGGTCCCCCAGCTGTTGGTGCAAGAGGAACCAAAGCTGCAAGGAGAGCTGCCAAAGTCCTCTCCAAGGACAGCATGCACTGATCCAAGGAGGTTGCCTGTGTCTGGTCCAATGTAAGAATGGGGCTTGCTGCCACCATACCACAGTAAGGTATTGGGGGGGCTCTCCAGAGGTTGAGGCCTCAGGTGCCTCCCGATTCTCCACCAAAGCTTTGGAGGACAAGTCCTCCCACCGGGGATGCCTGGGTAGATAGCCAGAGTCAGAAGAGGCAAGTGAAGGTCACAGGAGCCTTTATTTGATGAAACCCCAACGTGTTTCGGCAACACTTTCCTCAGGGGGTATGCAGCTTATGAATTAAAATAAAATTGGCAAATAAGACAATATATATATATCATAAATACAATAAAGCATAAAAATAATACATAAATACACATTTTAAAACCATAAAAAAGAAAGAAACAAAACGCCGGGCAGTAAAAAAGAAAATACGTGTATAGACACTAAATGTGAAAAAGGTACTGTCTAGGATATGAGGAGGACAATAAGAAACCATTAAATTATGAATATTGAGGACAGTACTCACTGGAGCACCCTGTGGTGAATCTCACGTGGAGGATAATCTTTAGCGTTCTACTCTAGCTATGGAATGAATAACAAAGCAGATTAATAATCTCAATAGTGTATTGTACTTTTCAGAAAAAAAAATATATAAATATTTTCAATAGTTTGTTGTATGTTACAGAAATTGTTTTTTAACTGTAGACAAGTTTTATGACGATTCAACATGCAGTAGAATTTTTTTTTTACCAATGATCATCTGTAGGATGCAAAAACTCAAATACTTTGATATGGTATATGATGTCTTGAAAACATGGATACCACCGATACAAAAAAATATCAATATGAAAGGCAAAGGGATCATGGAACAGATATTATAAATGAAACAGAGAAACTATATCTAAAAAGTGTAAAACGCTGATGGAGGGTTAAAATATTATATTCATACTTTCAATACTATATAAAAATGTTGCGTTAAAATCCTGACAAAGTATAAAAAGTTGTTAAATTAAAAACTGAGCCGAGTAGGTGATAATTAGATCTTAACCTCATGGGCCAATTGAAAAGGCCAGGTTTATTCTCTTGTAAAGGGTAATATTAAAAGCACCTTAACCGTGATGAATGAACGTCTGTGGATAACTAATCCAGTAGCAAAGTTAACCACAGCTTATACCGTATATGTATCTGGATATCCCTGATATAGTAGTCTCATAGTAAAACCAAAAGTAAAAGATCATTTTGAAGCTGAGCAAAGCCCACATACGACCGTTTGAAATAAGGAGCAGTATGAGGTAAAAAACAATGCTTTAAAAATAAGAAATTCAATGCTTTTTTAAAAAAAGGGGGGGGGGAATACTTCAGTAGACTCAGTGCTGAAAATATGATACTTAGTTACTTATCAGCACAGGAAAGTGGGGTTACTTACCTGTAATGGTAGTTCTCCATGGACAGCAGGATAAGTCAGCCACACCTGGTGACGTCATCCGACGGCGCCATGACGGAAGTGCTCTCTAGAGCTCAGAGATTCTGAGCATGTGCGGTGGTGGTCCCACTTCCCCAGCCCGCCCCTAGCCCATTCAGTGCGTGATTAGCTATGCCGTTACAGGAAAGTAACCCCGCTTTCTCCTTGGACAAGCAGGATGTGTCAGCCACACCTGGTGACTCCCCAGCTGTAGATGTGCTGTGGAGGATGAGGAAGGCATGCGTTAGTAGCAGACATGCCCCACACGGAAACACTGCACGTTTTTCAGGATTTATTTGTGCACAACACACTAACAAGGTGGGTGCCCTAATGGGTGAACAGCAACACAGTGCAGAACAAAGTGCGAGTGCAGAACAATATGTGTAACTGCAATATGCATAGCAACAACAGTGCGAAAAACAGACATGTGCAAATAGTAATGTGCAAACAGTCATGTGCAAAACAACAGTTATGTGCAAGAAACCATCTCGTGGGGTCGCAGGTATAGCGGGAGATCCACTATGCAACCACGGCAGCAGAGAAGGCCTGTAACACAGGTGACATCCTAGTCTCTAGTCATTAACTGTGAAGTGTCCCGGGTTCCGGTGGCCGATCACTGTGTCCCGGTGGTGACCGCTGCGAGGACCGCTCGGCCGAAGGAACTATCAGCCTCCGCTTGGAGGTCGAGGCAGTAATGTTTCTGGAAGGTGAGGCGCGAAGACCAGGTCGCGGCCTAGCAGATGTCGGTCACCGGGACCTCGCGCAGGTTGGCAAGTGAGGTAGCTAGTGCGCAGAGTTGGTGGGCGCCGGCCTTGCTGCCGGGGAGAGTATCTGCCTTCTGGAGGCAGTACGCGACACATTCTTATATCCAATGGGAGAGCGTACGTTTGGAGACGGGACGTCCGGGTCTGTTTGGGTCAAAGGACACGAAAAGCTGAGCCCCTTGTCTAAAGGTAGAGGTCCTGTCAATGTAGGTATGCAGGGCTCTGACGCAATCCAGCGAGTGGAGGCGTTGTTCCTCAGGAGAGCCGTGTGGAGCCGGAAAGAAGGTGGGTAGCTCCACCGATTGGTTTACGTGGAAGGCCGATGCGACCTTCGGGATGAACTTGGGGTGCGTCCTGAGGGATGCCCGGTTGTGGTGTAGTTGTGTGTATGGTGGGTGGGCCACGAGCGCTTGCAGCTCGCTGATACGCCTGGCCGAGGTGATGGCAATGAGGAAGAGTGTCTTCCATGACATGAACTTGAGGTCCGCCGATTGAAGCGGTTCGAACGGTTCCCTTGTCAGCTGTTGCAAGACCAGGTTAAGGTCCCATGTAGGTACTGGTTTCTGGACCGGAGGTCGGAGGTTTGTAAGGCCTCTTATGAACTGGGTTACGATGGGCAAGGCTGCGAGGGAGCCCGTGGTATTCCCACTCCTGTGTTCGTGCAGGGATGCAATTGCTGCGAGGTGGTCCTTTATAGATTGTGGTTTCAGCACCAGGTCAAAGAGGGAGGTGAGGTACTGCAGGATCTTGGGTACGGGGCAGGAGGTTGGGCTGATCCCTTGGTCGGCGCACCACAAGCCGAAGCATTTCCATTTTAGGCTGTACGACTTCCGTGTGGAGGGTCTTTTGGCGGCCAGTACTATCCGCTGCACCTCCGATGGCAAATGTAGAGCTGCCAGGGTTATCCTTTCAACCTCCAGGCTGTCAAGGCCAGAACTTGCAGGTTGGGATGCAGCGTGCTGCCGTCATCCTGGGCGAGGAGATCCAGCCTCAGTGGCAGACCAATTGGAGGTTCCTGGGCAAGGCGGAGTAGCAGGGCGAACCACATCTGGCGTGGCCAGTAGGGTGCGATAAGTATGACATGCGCCGAGTCGGTGATGATGCGCTGTATCGTGGTCACGATCAGCGGGGTTGGAGGAAAGGCGTATGTCAGCGTCCACTTCCCCCAGGGCACTGTGAATGTGTCTGAGGCCAACCTCTTGCTGGACGGGTGCTTGGAGCAGAACACTGGGCACTTGGTGATGAGCTCCATTGCGAAGAGATCGATCTGGGGGGTTCCCCAGCGCAGGAAGATGCTGTCCGTCACTCCCGTGTGGAGTGACCATTCGTGGGGTCGTAGGTGCCTGCTCAGTTTGTCTGCCAGGGTGTTCTGTTCCCCGGGGAGGTAAGTTGCTTGCAGGACACAGTTGTTGGATAGTGCTAGGGACCAGGTCGCTAGGGCTTCCCTGCAGAGGGAACGTGACTCCGTGCCCCCTTGCTTGTTGATGTAGAACATCGTAACCTGGTTGTCCATCTGGACCAGGATAGATTTCCCTGCAACTTGGGTCTGGAAGGTCTGTAACGCATATCTGACTGCCCTTAGTTCGAGCAGATTGATGTGGAGGGACTGTTCCGACGTGGACCAAGCTCCCTGAGTGTTGAGGTGCCGCAGGTGGGCCCCCCAGCCCGTGGCCGAGGCATCTGTAGTGAGGACAATCTGGTGGTGGCGCTGCTGTAGGTCCCTGCCCTTGGATAAGTTGCCAGGGTCTGTCCACCAGTGGAGGTCTTTTACGATCCGTGCACTGATGCGGATGCTGGTGTTTAAAGGCTGGGATAATTGCTTCCAGTGTGTCCTGAGGTGCCACTGAAGCGGGCGCATGTGAAGCCGTGCCAGAGGGAGGACCGAGGTCGTAGCTGCCATGTGGCCTAGGAGGCACAAGATGCAGCGTGCAGTGGTCTGACTGGCCTTGGAGACTGTCCCGGCTAGGGAGATAATTGCTGCGATCCGCTGTTTGGGCAGGTAGGCCTTTGAGGTGCGAGTGTTGATGACCGCCCCGATGAATTCTATGTTCTGTGTCGGGTCTAGGCAAGATTTCTCCGAGTTGAGGAGGAACCCCACTCTGGCTAGCAGGTGTGTCGTTGTTCGCACAGCTGTCCAGAGTTCGGAAGCTGAGGGGGCAGAGAGAAGCCAGTCGTCCAGGTAGGGAAAAATGGCGACGCCTTGCTTGCGTAGGTGTGCCGCGACCACGGCTACACACTTCGTGAAGATTCTGGGTGCTGGGGAAAGGCCGAATGGCAACACCCGGTACTGGTAGTGGTGACCCATCACAATAAAGCGCAGAAACTTCCTGTGCACCTCGTGCATCGGGATGTGGGAGTAGGCATCCTGCAGGTCCAGAGTAGCCATCCAGTCCCCTGTTTTGATGAGGGGAAGGATGGAGTTGAGGGAGTACATCCTGAACTTCTCCTTTGCGAGGACGGTGTTCAGCTTGCGAAGGTCCAGGATCGGGCGTAAGCCACCGGACTTCTTG
The DNA here is from genome assembly GCA_033557465.1 of Ichthyophis bannanicus. NCBI lineage: Eukaryota > Metazoa > Chordata > Amphibia > Gymnophiona > Ichthyophiidae > Ichthyophis > Ichthyophis bannanicus. The sequence goes on from CM066034.1 coordinate 439,172,727, forward strand.
GGGATAAGGAAGTACCGGGAGTAAAATCCAGTGTTGATCTGGTCTATTATTTGTGAGGTGAGGAGGTGCCGAAGGAGTTCCGACATTGCAGCAGATAGGTGCGGGGGTGTCTCGCTTATAGGCTGCTTGGATTGCCATGGTGGAGAGGTGAAGCTCAGGCGGTAACCCGATTGGATGATCCGGGTCTGCCACGTGTCCGTCGTAATGGCCTGCCAAGCAGGTAGGAACAGGGTGAGACGGCCGCCCACAGGTGGCGCATCCCGGCCTCCCGGAACCGTGGTCGGCTGCGTCTGATTGTCAGAAGGAGGCTGCGTTCTTGCCGGCCTGCTGTGTGTTTTGCTTTCTCTGCTTGCGGTCTCGTGGCTGCTGTCTCTGAAAGGACGATGCGTGATATGATTGCTTATATTTGGGCGCCTGCCATTTCCTGCTGGCCCCATAGCTCTTGGATGGGTAATATGGTTTTCAGAAGTTACTCCCTTTTTGCGAAGCGGAGTGGCATTCGAGTCCATCCGCCGCCAGCGTCTGTAAGGTTGTGCAGTGTTCTTTTAGGTCGTTCACTGTGTCCGCGACCTTGTCGCCAAAGAGGGACTCGCCAGTACAAGGTGCATCCGCAATTTTTTCATGTGTGTCCTCCCTGAGACCTGAGGCACGTAGCCATGCCCACCGCCGAGCCGCTATAGCCGTGCCCGCGGTCCTGATGGCTGTGTCAAAGGCATCAAAAGCCGTGCTCATTAGGTGCTTGCTGCATTCGGCCAGGTCCTGTAGCGTGGCGGAAGCTGCTTGCTGGTTTTCCTTGGAAAGAGTTGTCAAGTGATCCTTGAGGTTGGCCAGCAGTGTCCTGGAACAGGATATGCTGGAATTGGTGAGCTGCCACTCTGGCACTGAGCATGGCACCTTGGTAGACTTTCCTGCCCACCTCATCGAGAAGCTTTGGGTCTCGGCCCGGTGGGTGGTTGGCTTGGTTGCGTGTGGACTTTACCCCTTTGAGGGCTGATGACACAACGATGGAATTGTGTGGCAGTTGAGTTTTCTGGAATCCTGGACTCTGATCTAAGAGGTATTTGGTATCGAGCCTCCTGGAGCAGGCACGGCCGGAGGCCGGGGATTGCCACAGAGCTAGCTGGTTGACCTGCAGCTTGCGGTGGAGGGGCAGGGCAAGCGCTGGCTTGGGAGCATTAAGGTATTTCATGACCTCTGGCTCCTTTTCTGTAGAGTTCTCCTCAGTTGCTAGGTGCAGTGTACCCATCACCTTCCGAAGAAATTTAGGGTAGGTGAGGTCCTCAGGTGGAGGGGGAGGTTGAGTGTCCTCATGTGGTTCAGCTGGAAGGCTTGGAGTGTCCTTAGAAATGGAGGAGTCCAGGCCTGCGTCCTCGACCTCACTTTCTCCCGAAGTGAAAATGTCATTCCTGGATGACAGGGGGCGCTCTGGTGATGGAGAAATCCTGGGGGGGGGGGACCCCTGCGTGTGGAGAAGGCTAGATGCTGCAGGAGCCGCTTCTGGAGTGTCCTTGTGGAGCTGCCGTTCAGACTCCTGCCCTTGGCTCCGACCTGTAGTCTGACTGACCAGACGTGTCAGGAGCCTGAGAATGGCCTCGGAGGTATCTGTAGATCTCCGCCGCCTGTGCTTCCTTGAGGGTGGAGAGCAGGATCGTGAGTGAGAAGAGGCCCTCGAAGAGTCAGAGGAGATGGCATGGTTGTAGCGCCGTTTGCTGTGTGAGGAGCGACGCTCTTTACTGATCTGTCTCCTTCTGTTCTTTTTGCTGCTGCTAGTGCCGCCGGCCCGATCGGCACTAACAGACTCATCGCGCCGTCTCCTGCGCTCCCCGCGCCGAGGGGAATCTCTTTTTGAGCACGGAGGGGATTCCCCGTGCCGGTGCGACTCTGTAGGCATGGCTCCGTAGCGATGAGGGGATTCCCCGCGCCGATGCAAGGCTGAAGCGTCGGCGTGTCTAGGTAGATCTGCTTGCTGCAGGGGGGTGGAGCCTGGGGCGGAGCTGGAACAGTCAGGTCTGATGTGTCCAATCCGCGGCAAGTGGGAGGAGCTGAGTGGAGCCATGATGCCGACGCCATCTTGCCCGGTGGCCGGAGAACCCCGAGGAGGTGAAGAAGGTCCGGGAACGGCAGAAGAGCCTGCGGGAGCAGGAGAACTCACAGGAACCATCGCGGTGGCCGAGAGAGCCGGTGGAGGGCTGGAGTTTTGCCCGGAATGGCCAGGGATGGAGGCCCTGCAGGGTGCATCCTGTGCCGGGGCAGAAGACTGGGAAGGCAGCTTGTTTTTATCCGGTCTGGGTTCCCGTGTCTTTTTATGTCCCCTGGGATCCGGGTTCTTACCATCCTTTCTGGATTTATGCGCAGTGAGACCGGAGGCTCCAGAGGTAGAAGCTATGAAGTCCTGCAGAGCATGTCCTCTGTGTTTCCTCGCTCTGGGGGACATCCTCAAGCAAGCAGAGCAAGTCTCAACATTGTGGGATTCTCCCAGGCAACGGATGCAGAGTTGGTGAGTGTCCGTTGAGTTCATTTTCCTGTTGCATTGTGGGCACTTCTTAAAGCCCGGCATTTTAGAGTTGTACAATTTCTTCTTAGAGAGCTGTAGAGATCTATCTTGAGGCAAGGCGGAAGAAGAAAGACTGAACGGGCTAGGGGCGGGCTGGGGAGGTGGGACCATCACCGCACATGCTCAGAATCTCTGAGCTCTAGAGAGAACTTCCGTCATGGCGCCGTCGGATGACGTCACCAGGTGTGGCTGACACATCCTGCTTGTCCAAGGAGAATACCGGATATCTAAAGTAACTGAAACAGAATGCTGTGCAACTTTACTATTGACACCTTTAGAATGCATATAGATGGAAAAAACAATACTAAGAGTAAAGATTCCAAGTCTTTTGGCAAATGTATCCAAAGTAAAAAGCCTGCGGATAAGCCGAATCCTTTATGGAGACGTTCAAGTGTGCGCCAAAATGAAAGTGAAAACTGATCTTGTGGGTGGAGCTAGAGTACCGCACAGACTCAGTGCAGTGTAGAGAAACACCAAAAGATCAATTTCCTGATTTAAACCATGAGGTTCCAAGCTGTTAAACTCATGGAGAGGAGGGGATATTGATAAAATTTTATTTAAATTGGAACAACGCTATATCTATGAGTTTAACAGCTTGGAACCTCATGGTTTAAATCAGGAAATTGATCTTTCGGTGTTTCTATGATTAAATGTTTATTACAATTGATACAATTTAGTTTCTGCAATAGCCCTTTTTGTCTCTATATTGCAATTTTTCATAGAACGATAAGAAGTTTCGTAATCTTTAGTCTAGTTTTGTTCTCATTTTGAAATGAGCATTCATACTTTTAAGTTCTGCTCGCCAGATTTTAATATGGGATTTTAACTCTGCTTGTATTTTCATTTTGGAACGCATTTGAGCATTTATATAACAAGCTCTGCTTGTCCACAAGATTGTTATTTTAAGATACACTTGTTTTTAACATTTGCACGCTAGTTTTCAATACGGGACCATAATTTTGCCCCCAAAATTTAAATTTCATTTTTCTATATCTGCACATCAGTTTCTAATACGAGACGATTATTCTACCTCCAATATTTAACCTTCAATTCCCATTCGTCTCTCCGGGCCAGTCCAGGTACATGAGGGTAGTCAATCCCTTCCAGCAGCTGAGGACTGAAAAGTGAAACTCTGCTGACAGCCTATCTAGCTCCACCTGACGTCAGAGCCACAGTCTTTTCAGTCCTCAGCAGCTGAACAGCACGGATGGCTGACAGGCTCCCGGAGAGATGAGTAGGACGTAGGCTGTTAGCAGCTTAAAGGAGGAAGTTTAGTTTGTATAGTTAGTAGTGTAAAAAAAAAGAAAAAAAGAAGGAAAAAGACAAAGGCTTGTTTGCTTGATTGCCCTGGCTGGACAGTTGAGGCAAGGGAAGTATCTTTTAAAGTTAAAGCAAAAAAAAAAAAAAAGGAAATAAGGAGCAATAAGGGAGTGGTTCGGACGAAACTCAGCTGCCTAGAACAAAAAGGTTGAAGCAGCAGGGAGCAGAGCCTGCCCTGTCTGATGCTCCATCGCTCCGGGGGAGATTCGGGTAAGAAGCTGGGAGCCCCAGATTCCTCTGCCTCTCCTCCGTTAACTGCAAGTGCCGTTCTCCGCTAGCAGCGAGCAGACGGTGAGCAGGAGAATAAAGCACAGTTACTTACCTGTAACAGGTGATCTCTGGGAACAGCAGGAATAAGTCTTCACATATGGTACATCAGTACCGACGGAGCCTGCGTGGGAACGCTCCCCAGCATCCAATCAGAAAGCTTTTGGGAGCATCCCACAGCGCCTGCGTGCTGCCTTCCCGCCTTTCCAACTGTCTCTCCTCAGTTGAGTTTTATAGCTGAGACAAAGAGGGAGAGAGAGGGAAAGGAAGAGAGAAAGAGAGAGAGAGACAACTCCTAGGGGAGGTGAAGACTTATTCCTGCTGTTCCCAGAGATCACCTGTTACAGGTAAGTAACTGTGCTATCTCCAGGAACAAGCAGGAATGAGTCTTCACATATGGGGACTCCCTAGCTTTTGATGCCAGGGAGAGCGCCCAGAAGTTGTGTGACCCTGGGACAGGGCTGCACTTCCTCACCTGGATCTCTGGCATCCCCTGAGGGATGGTGAGTAGGAGTTTATTAGGTATGGAACAGGTGTTTGAGAACAGCCTGACCAAACAAGGCATCCCGGCGGGAGTCCTTGCCTAAGCAGTAATGGGCTGTGAAGGTATGAACTGAGGCCCAGGTGGCTGCTCGACAGATGTCGTCGATAGACACAGAGTTCATTGAGGTTGCCCTGGCTCTCACATTGTGAGCTGTGACATGGCCCTCCAGAGAAATGTTCTTGCTCTGATAGGCGAAAGAAATACATTGGGCAATCCAGTTGGAAAGAGTTCTCTTGGAGACTGGTTGTCCCAAATGAGAAGGATCAAAAGCAACAAAGAGTTGGGAAGACTTTCTATGTTGCTGTGTCCTCTGTAAGTAAAAAGCCAGAGCTCTTTTACAGTCCAGGGTATGAAGATTCCTCTCTGCAGGTGATGCATGAGGCCCTGGAAAAAAGACAGTTAGTGTGGTGAGGAGGATGCTGCAGAGGAAATGGAATGGCAGGGAGAGGAGCCCTGTTCCTTTAAATCTAGAGAGAAAAGCAGTTCCCATAGAAACCACAAGCCTCCAGGGCAGAGTATTCCGAGTGCTAAGCCCCGCCCACCTAGTGACGTCAGGGCTAGGTTGAGCACTGATGAGCTGCACATGGGCAGGAAGAAAGGCATGGTGCCTGAAAGGCAACAGTTTAAAAGTGTTTCAGTTTTAGAACAAACAGAAACGCAGCAGAGAGGAACAGGCAGTGTTTGGAATCCGTGGAGTTCCAGAAGCAGTTCAATAAGGGGAGCTGATTCTGAAGGGAAGAAGCCTGGAATCAGAAACTTGCTGGGTTTTGAAGCAGGCACTTTAGTTCCATTGAAAAGAGGAGCTTCAGGAAGAGACCTGGCTGATTCACATGCAAGAGTAAAGGAGAAACAGAGGGTGTCTGGAATCCAGGACAGGCAACAGTTTCCAGGACAAAGAAGTGTTTCCAGGTGGGGAAGTAGTTCAAGACAGCATTTAAACCCTGAAGGTAATGAAAATGTCTTTTCTTTAATTCCTAACCAAAGCCAGGCTGAAGGCATTGTTAAAGAATTAAGAGACAGTGCTAAATGCTGTGTGCCCCTGAACTCTGGAAAGCAAACCTTTATTAAGCCTAGAACTTATGCCAGTGACTGCCAAACCTCCACTCTAACAGAGCTTGCTAACTTGTTGAAAGGGAGAGAAACTCCGTTGCAAGAGCCTGTGGCTGGAGACCATAGGGAACAGCTGTTGTTAAGATTGCAGGAGCTGATAAGGCAGGAGAATAACCAGTCAGCTGATATTCAGGATAGAAACAGCGAATCTGGAAATGAAATGGATATAGATTTGCTGGAGGATCCTAATGGTTCAAATATAGAAGAAATGCAGTTGTGTCTGGCCAAGAGCATGAATAGCTGCTGATTCTTTGCCTATGTAAAAGACTGTATCAGGAAAGCCATTTAAGGACTTGTGCTGTGCATGGCTTGAAGAAAGGAAGCTGTTGAAAAGAATGACAAGTGTTGGTCTTCCAACTTGTACAAAGTAAAAATCCTGTTTGAAAGTGAATAACAAGAAGCTAATCTGGAGAACAGATTGAGCTTTAGAAGCTTGTTCCTCACGGGAAGTGGAAAGCTGATGTTTTAAAAGGAAATCCTGTTTTCACATTCTTGTTTGCCTTATTGGAGAGTTTATCCATTTTTAGTTGAGGTTTTTGAATTCAATGCGGAGGGGAAACCCCGAAATAAAATTCTCTGTTTTGCCTATTTACCGTGTGGTCACACTCCTTGCTCTAAAAACTACATTACCCAGCAGCCTTCCTTGGCGGCCATCTTGGACACTAATTGTAGAGAGTAAGACAGGCAAGTTCACCTGCTCCTAGGCTACCGCCTGGATGAGTAGGTGTGACAGTAGGTAGACCTCTTGGTTGAGGTGAAAAGGCGAGACCACCTTAGGCATAAAATGTGGATTAGTCCTAAGGACCACCTTGTCATGATGGAATCTTGTATAAGGTGGATTAGCTATTAGTGCTTGCAGTTCACTGATGCGGCATGCTGATGTGATTGCAATGAGAAAGATAACCTTCCAAGAAAGGAATTTCAAGGAGGTAGTAGCTAAAGGTTCAAAAGGCGGCTTCATAAGCTGACCAAGAACCAAATTTAAGTCCCATGCCACCGGTGGTGGTCTAATGGGAGGCTTTGTTTAAAAGGAGGCCTCTCATGAACCTTGCTACAAGGGGATGAGAGGAAACAGGTTGTCCATTTAGAGGCTTGAGTGAAGCTGCAATAGCACTCAGATGGACTCTTACTGAATTTGTCTTAAGGCCTGCATTAGACAGATGCAGGAGATACTCCAGCAACGATTCCAGAGGTATGGCATGGGGGTTAAGACCCTTTTCAGAACACCAGATGGTAAACCTTTTTATTTATTTATTTATTTATTTATTTAACAAGCGCTTATATACCGCAGCTTCCAGAGATCAGCTGCGGTTCACAATTAACAACAGTCAACAAAAGCATAGTTTGTTTTACATGTAACGTCATATAACTATATACAATGTAAATTTAACAGAAAATGTTGAACAAATTGGCACATAACGGTGCAACACTTTATACATTATATATACATATACATTTTATGTGAGGTATAACCGTATTGAGTTCTGATTCAATTGGAGGGGATTATCTTTTCTGATATAGCGGGATGTTGAGCATAGAGTTAGTGATTATCCATTATCAAGTTCTTTTAAGGGTTGGTCTATGCTATTGTAGTGAATTGTGAAAAGGTGTGTTTTCAGTTTTTTACGGAAATCATTAATTTCTGTTGATATTCTTAGTTCAACAGGGAGGGCATTCCAGGCTATTGGGGCTGCATGAGAGAACGCTCTGTTGTTTGTTGATTTTTTTGTTTTTATGAAGTCATTGGGGGTTTTGAGTTTATTCAGATGACCTTTTCTTTGAGTAGGTTTTGGATTTTCTTTGGTAATTAAGTTACTTAATGTTCTTGGTGCCATGTCAAATAGTGTTTTAAATGCAGTTATTAGTGTTTTGTATGTTATTCGGCTTTGAATTGGTAGCCAGTGAAGTGAAGCTAGTATTGGTGTTATATGTTGATGAGAGTGTGTTTTTGTTATAATCCTCGCTGCTGAGTTTTGTGCAATTTGCAGTCTTTTAATGTTATGTTTTGATGTACCTAATAATATAAGATTAGCAAAGTCAAAGTGGGGGGTTATGGTGGCTTGGATTATACTGATGAAATCATGTATGTATACAAGCGGTCTAAGTTGTTTCAGTGTTTTGAGTTTGAAATAGATTTTCTTTGTGGTGTTCCTGATATGGGTATCTAATGTGAGGTGTTTGTCTATAATGACCCCTAAGTATCTCACTTCATTTTTTATTTTAATTTCTTGGTTTTGAAGTGTTATATGTGTAGGTGGGGTGTAGTCTTGATTTTTAGTGACAATTAGCACTTCGGTTTTTGAATGGTTTATTTGAAGATTGTGGGCATTTAGCCATAAAGTTATTTCATTAAAACAATCTGATAGTAGCTGCAACGGTATGTTAGGAATTGTGAAAGGGATGTACATCATAATATCATCTGCATATAGATGATAGAGTACACCATATTTTTTAAAGATGTCGCAAACAGGTTTTATATATATTAAATAGCAGAGCTGAGAGCGCTGAGCCCTGTGGTAAACCTGTTTCAAATTTATATGATTCCGATGTTTGATTGCCTATTCTGACATTTTGGGTTCTATTGCTCAGATAAGACGTGAACCATTTATGCACTGTAGAATATATTCCTATGTATCTTAAGTTGTTCAGTATTATTGAATGGTGAACACTATCAAAAGCGGCTGATATGTCTATAAATAAGAGGATGAAAGCTTTTTTGTGGTTGTCAATTCCTCTTAGGAGTGTATCGGTCAGAACAGTCAAAAGTGTTTCCACTCCATGCTTAGGACGAAATCCATATTGTTGGTCGTCAAGAGGGTAGGATGAATCAAGGAAATCTTGTGTCTGTATTTGTACGGTTTTTTCTATGACTTTAGCTAAGAAAGGTATGCTTGATATAGGTCGGTAAGATTTCGGGGCAGTTTTGTCAAGTGAGTTATTCTTCAGTATTGGTCTGATTTGTACATGTTTAAGTGATGGTGGGAGGTATCCTTGGAGTAGTGATAGATTAACCATGGAGAGTATGAAGGGTAGAAGAGTTGGGAGTGTGTTTTTTATCCAGGTTACCGGGCAGGGGTCTTTTCCACTTGAAGGCGTAAGAACGTCTAGTGGAAGGTTTTCTGGAAGCTTGAAGAACATCTTTCACTTGCTGAGAAAGAGGAAGATCTTGGAGATCTAGGGCTTCAGCAACCAAGCCCTGAGATGCAGAGACTGGGGATTGGGATGCCACAACTTTCCGTCCTCCTGAGAGAGGAGGTCTGGAGCAGACCCTAACTCTAGGGAGGGAGCTTTAGAGAGATGTAGAAGCAGAAGGTACCACACTTGCCGTGGCCAATGTGGAGCTATGAGAATCATGTGGCCTCTGTCTCTCTGAAGCTTGAACAGGGTTTTGGGAATTAGGGGAATGGGTGGAAAGGCATACAGGAAGTCTTGACCCCAGTGAAGGAGGAAAGCATCCCTTGCCTGAACCCCCTGAGCCGGAGTTCTGGAACAGAACCGGGGAAGTTTGGCATTCCACGGACTTGCAAACAGGTCTATGTCTGGGGTTCCCCAAATTTGAAAAATTTTGGACACCTGGTCCATATGTAGGGACCACTCGTGTGGAAGCAAAACTCGACTGAGTCTGTCTGCCAAGTGTTTTGAACCCCTGGAAGATAGACTGCCAGAAGATGAATGTGATGCTCTCTGGCGAGGGCCCACAGTCGCAGAGCTTTGTTGCAAAGCGACAGAGAGCCAGTTCCTCCCTGCTTGTTTATGTAGAACATGGCCACCTGATTGTCCGTGTGGACAAGGACTGTCTTGTGGCTGAGCAGGGTGTGGAAAACTCGTAGAGCAAGGAAGATTGCTCTGAGTTCCAAGAGATTGATGTGGAGACAAGTCTCCTGTGGGGACCAGATGCCCTGGGTGGAGAGGTCCTCTGTTGTAAGAGTTGCCTGGGGTAGAGGCTGTTGAAAAGGACACCCCAGCAAGAGGTTCTGAGGGGACTTCCACCACTGGAGGGACAAAATGAGGCGACTTGTGTTTGCTATTTTGTCTGACAGGCAGCCTAATGCCTGGGTCCATTGGGTGGATAAAGTCCACTGAGCTGCTCTCATGTGAATGCGAGCATATGGTACCACATGAACGGTGGAAGCCATGTGGCCTAGCAACTGTAACATCTCTCGAGCAGTGAGTAGGGGTTTCAACTCTGCTTGAGAAGCTAACTGCATCAAGCAAAGGCAATGGGCCTGGGGAAGAAAGGCCCTTGCCTTTGTGGTATCCAGCAGTGCCCCTATGAACTCCAGGGACTGAGTAGGGATCAAATTGGATTTTGGGATGTTTATTACCAGCCCTAAGTATTGAAGGATAAGCATTGTGCAGGTTAGAGCAGTCCTGGCCTCTGATTGAGTGGGAGCTCGAATGAGCCAGTCGTCCAAGTAGGGGAAAACAAATATTCCCAGGGTGCGCAGAAAAGCATCCAGGGTTCTACATTCACGTCCGGGAGGATTAGAGGTATGTCTCTTGGCACTTCTAATCTTTTTCATTGCAGACTCAACCACAATAGAGTGGTGAGGAAGCTGAGTCTTATGGAAACCAGGACAAGGAGGGACACAATACATGGTGTCCAACCTGCGAGAATGAGGAGAGGTGGTTAGAGGTGCTTCCCACATCCTTAACATGAGATCATACAGAATCTCATGAATAGGCAAGGTAGCTGCCTCTTTAGGAGTTTTAGGATATTGTAAAATATCTAACTCCTTAGCTCTAGGCTCTGACTCTGGGGCTACTGTAATAGAGAGACCCCGAGCCACCTCTCTGATAAAGTCTTGAAAAGACAAGTCCTATGGAGGAGACATCCTTCGTTTAGGAGAGGACTCCTCCTGTGGAAGAAGCATCGCTGCATCGACAGACTGTTCAGAATCCTCAGAGTCATCAGAGGAATTGAAGTATCGTCTGTCGGGATGCTCTTGCAAAGCCCGATACCCGTACCGACCGGGGTCGGTATCGGGAATCATCGGTACCGGGGTATCGGTACCGGAGGGCTGCAGAGGACAGGGTACCGGCCTGGCTGACACCGATGTCGATGCCATCGGTACCGATGGCGATACCGGAGCCGGTACCTGCGGAGTAGTCTGATGCGGTACCACGGGCGTCGATGCCACAAGGAAAGCCGCCAGACTGCGTTCCATGGACAGAATCCTCTGATCCATCGACGCTGCCAATGCCTGGAAGTCGGTACCGGTGGAGGCCACCGGTACCCCAGAGCATGGCACCAGGAGATCGGTTGAGGCCACGCCATCTAGATCATCCTGGAACCCTGATGATGATGCTTTAGAAGCCGAAGCCTCCCGCCAGGGTAATTTTGCCGGTGCAGAATCCTCGAGGGCAAGGCCAGAGGCATCTCGATGCTTAGAAGGAGATTTGCCCTTCGAGGACCGGCTGGATTTATGTTTAGTTACCTGAGATCCATGTGAGGAAGAGGCAGCCCTGGAAGACGTCGATGCCACCAAAGCTGCATCAGAGGGAAACAGGGTACTGAGCTTGGCAGCTCGGTTCTGTCGACCTCTCTTAGACATTATAGAACAGGACATACAATCTTTGATGGAATGGTCAGGGCCTAAACATTTGAGACACCTGTCATGGGTGTCGGTGACGGATATAGTACCGCCACATTTTGTGCACTTCTTAAAACCTGAGGCAGGTTTTTCCATATTTGAGGAAAAAGATTTTGGGCCTAAGGCCCAAAACTGAAGTACACCTGAAGAAAAAATAGAAGGTCTTTTTTTTTTTTTTTTTTTTTTTTTAAGAAGAGAATAAGAACCGGCGGTACCGGTATAGCGTCGAGGAAGGCAGACGCAACAGAAAAGAAATAAATAAAAAAATAAGGAAATTCTTCTGCGGTGACAGGAACACGACCTGCTGGCTCCGCGGAAAAAGAACAACTGAGGAGAGACAGTTGGAAAGGCGGGAAGGCAGCACGCAGGCGCTGTGGGATGCTCCCGAAAGCTTTCTGATTGGACGCTGGGGAGCGTTCCCGCGCAGGCTCCGTCGGTACCGACGTACCCATATATGAAGACTCATTCCTGCTTGTTCCTGGAGATACATTGCTACTCAGGTAGGGGTAGGCATTTCTTTCTTGTGAATGCGGGTGTGTTTTGGCCGCTGCCGCGGGGAGTTCAAACATCACTAAGCTTGTTTTTTTTAGGGCAGTTGTTTCGGCTCGGCATCGGCTTGTGTCATTTTCTGATCGCCGCGGTCGGCGGGGATCGAGCTTTCTCATCGCAAGCTTGTTTTTTTGCGGGGCAGTTCATTTCGGTTACAGAGGCCTATTTACAGGGCACATGGAAGGCAAAGCAGCATCGGGGGAAGTTCTGGACAGGCCTCAGGGCGCCTCCGAAAAGGCAGGAACGGCAGCCATCTTGTCAGAGGCTGCCGTTTCTCCCACGCTGCTCTCAAAGCCCAGTAAGAGAAAGACGAAATCAAAACACGTGTCTTCTGTGGAGCCTTCCATTCAGCCACAGCTGCCAGTTGTGCAGGGACCCTTGGACTCCTTGTTTTCTCCTGAATTTATTCTGGCCTTGCATAAGGCATTCCTTTTAAAGAAGGCTCAGTCTATGGATATTCAAGCTACTTCCAGTCTGTTGGATTCACAGAAGGGGGAGTCCAAGGAGATAGACCCAGGGGAAGGGGTCTCCTCAAAGGGCAAAGTTCTGGAGACTGGTTTTGATGGCGTCGAGCAACAGTCCTCTGATGCTCAGGTAGGGCAGGAAGGTGATATTCTTTCAGAAGCTGGTTTAGACTCCTGGTCAGTGGAATTGGAAGAAGGGGAAATTGGGCCTGGCGAAGACCCAAATGTATTCCGAGTTTTTCGCAAGGAAGAGCTTGGGGCCTTAATTTCTCAATCTCTCACGGCGTTGAATTTAGTGCACCCAGCGGTTCAGCAGGAGCCTCTGGAGGATCCACTCTTGCAGGGGTTTCAGGCTGAGCAGCGCTGTTTCCCAGTTCATAGAGTAATTAAGCAGATGATTGAATCTGAGTGGGAATGTCCCGAAGCTACCCTTAGAGGAGGGCGTGCCTTGGGGCGGCTTTACCCGGTTCCCCAGGAGGAGAAGGAGTTGTTGCGCATGCCTAGGGTGGATGCTCTAGTGACTGCTGTCACCAAGAAGACGACCATTCCCATAGAAGGGGGTGCAGCTCTTAAGGATCTTCAGGATCGTTGGTTAGAGGCTCTGTTAAAGCAGGCTTTTGATTCCAGTGCGTTGCAAGCCTCTATCTGTGGCCTATGTGTCTAGGGCCTCTATCCGGTGGCTGCAAGGCAATCTGGGTCCAGATAGGGCAGAGGATTCTTCTGCGGAAGGAGCAAAGCTAGAGTCGGCGGCGGCTTATCTAGCAGATGCCTTCTATGATTTGGTGAGGATATTGACAAAATCTATGACATCTCTCATTGCCGCTCGGCGTTTTCTTTGGTTGAGAAATTGGGCGGCAGATGCATCTTCGGAGTCTCACCTTAGTAAGCTTCCCTACAAAGGCAAACTGCTGTTTGGAGAGGCATTAGAAAAAATTGTGAAAGATTTGGGTGATTCCAAGGGCGGACGTCCTCCGGAGGACTGTCCGAGAGCGCCGAAGGCGAGCTCCATGCCGAGAGATCAAGGTAGAGAATTTCGCAGATTCCGAGGTCCTCATTTTGTGCCTTATCAAAGAGGCCGTTTTGTAGCCAGGGGGCAGTCCTTTCAAGGAGCTAGAGGGTTCAGCAGGGGCTATTTTGGCTCCCAGAAGAACTCTACTAAGAAGCCGTAATGAAGGTCAGCAGGTCCAGGCGGAGATCCCAGTAGGAGGTCATTTGCAGGACTTTCTCTCCGCCTGGACCAGCATACCTTCGGACCGGTGGGTGCTGGAGATTATCCGCGAGGGGTATGCGCTCGAGTTTGCGCATCCGATAGCGGAGGCCTTCGTGATATCCCCGTATGGACCGCTGGCGAAGAGGATGGCAGTCAACAACACGTTGCAGCTTTTGCTATGACTTCAGGCGGTGGTGCCGGTTCCCCAAGACCAGTGCGGCTCAGGTCGATACTCGATTTATTTTGTGGTTCCAAAGAAAGAGGGTTCTTTTCAGCCAATTCTGGATCTCAAACACGTGAACCGCTGTTTGCGGGTGCCGCATTTTCGGATGGAAAGCCTAAGGTCGGTTATTCGAGCGGTAAGGCCAGGAGAGGTACTTTTGTCCATAGATCTAATGGAGGCCTATTTACACATTCCGATCAGAAGGGATCATCAAAAGTATTTACGTTTTGCGGTCCCCATGGGTCATTTTCAGTTTCGAGCATTACTGTTCGGACTGGCGACAGCGCCCCGAACTTTCACCAAGGTAATGGTGGTGGTGGCAGCGGCGCTCAGGCAGGAAGGAATTCGAGTGCATCCCTATCTGGATGACTGGCTTATCCGGGCGGCTTCTCTATAGGAATCCATCGCAGCGACCTCGCGAGTAGTGGACTTCCTGGGACAGCTTGGTTGGGTCATAAACCATGCAAAGAGTCAGTTGCAGCCCGTGACGCGTCTGACATATCTCGGAGCTGTGTTCGACATGGAGATAGGTTCGGTGTTCCTACCAGAGGAAAGGGTACAGAAGATTTTCTTTCAGGTAAAGGCCTTCTTGAGAATGCGAGCGCTGACGGCTTGGAGGTACTTGCAGTTGTTGGGTTCAATGGCGGCGGCCTTGGACCTTGTTCCGTGGGCAAGGGCGCATATGCGTCTGCTTCAGCGGGCCTTGCTGTCCAAATGGTCTCCACAGGATCACCCTCTCTCTCAGAAACTGGCTTGCCCGGAGGAGGTGCGCAACAGTCTGCTGTGGTGGTTGGTTCCGCAGCATCTTCAAGCGGGGGTGCCTCTGGATCAACCACAGTGGGTGTTGGTTACAACGGACGCCAGCCTGTCCAGTTGGGGGGCTCATTGTCTGTCTCAGATAACGCAGGGTGTGTGGTCTGTGGAGGAGAGCCTTTGGTCGATAAATTGTTTGGAGCTGCCAGCTGTACGTTTAGCCCTACAGGGGTTTGTCCATCTACTCGAGGGTCAAGCGGTTCGGGTGTTCTCCGACAACGCAGTGACCATTTCTTACATCAACAAGCAAGGAGGTACTGGCAGTGTACTTTTGTTGGAAGAGAGTCAATTACTTCTGCAGTGGGCGGAGAGCCACCTCCTTGCACTCTCAGCGGCACATGTGGCCGGGAAGGACAACATTCAAGCCGACTATCTCAGTCAGCATCTTCTGGATCCCGTGGAGTGGGAGTTGAACATGGCGGTGTTTCACGACATTACGGTAAGATGGGGTCAGCCTGTCATGGATCTCATGACGACCCTTGCCAATACCAAAGCGGCCAGGTTTTACAGCAGGCGCAGAGAACACATGTCGGAAGGGCTCGACGGCCTGGTGCAGCCTTGGCCGGAGGAAGTGCTGATTTATGTGTTCCCACCGTGGATGCTGATAGGGCGAGTGGTTCAGAGAGCAGCAGGCCACAATGGACGACTTATTCTGATTGCTCCAGATTGGCCGAGACGTCCTTGGTATGTGGATCTCGTGCGGCTTCTAGGGGATTCTCATATTCATATTCATATTCATTTATTTGATTGACCGCCCTTCATTAATAGGCAGAGCGGTTTACAATAAAAAAATTACAAACGAAAAGCACAAGGCCAGGAGTCAGAAAGGATGTTACATATTGGACAGGAGAGAAGATCGAGAATAATAACAGGAAGGATAGAGGAAGAGGCAAAAGGATCAAGGGTCGGGGGGGAGAAGGTCAAAGGCAAGGGAGAACAAATGAGTCTTAAGGGAGCGCTTGAAGGTGGGGTAGCGAGGTTCGAGATGGAGAGGTGGGGGAAGGGAGTTCCATAGAGCAGGGCCAATAAAAAAGAAAGCTGAAGATCGAGTGGACTGTAGATGGGCGCGTGAGGGGGATGGCAGTACTAGTCGGTTGAGGTGGAAAGAGCGGGGGGTATGGCGGGGTGTGTGGAAATGGAGAAGATCAGCCAAGTATTGGGGGGTAGAGGTGTGGAGCGCCTTGTGAACTAGTGTGAGAAGTTTAAATTTGATGCGAAAGGAAATAGGGAGCCAATGAAGTTGGAGAAGAAGGGGAGTGACGTGATCCCGAGGAGAAGAGTGGGTGATAAGACGGGTGGCAGTGTTTTGGATGCGTTGGAGTCGTGAAAGTTGCAATTTAGAGATACTGGAGAGAATGGAATTGGAGAAATCAATACGGGAGATAACAAGGGTCAGTAACAGAGTAGTTAAGGCAGAGGGAGAAAGGAAAGGACGGATAGCGCGAATCTGACGAAGGTGAAAGAAAGAGAGTCTGGAGACGTGAGAAACATGTGCTGAGAAGGAGAGATCGGAATCAAAAAGAACCCCAAGATAACGAAAAGTAGAAACTAATGAAATGGGTGCATTAGGGAAAGATAGAGCCAGGGAAGGGGGGTGGTGGCCATGGGAGCTCCTTGGCGGCTGCCCAATTGCATCAACCTGCTGAGCCAAGGGTCAGTGTTAATGCCACAGGTGGATCGGTTCTTGCTTATGGTTTGGCTCTTGAAAGGGAATGGCTGAAACATCGCGGTTACTCGCGGTCCATGATTGCCACAATGTTACAGTCCAGGAAGAGGTCGACGTCTGTGGCTTATGTCTGCGTATGGCGCATTTTTGAAGCGTGGTGTGCAGGCCGTTCCGTTAAGCCGGGCTCGGCGGGGCTTCCCGAGATCCTGTCTTTTCTTCAAGACAGGCTTGAAAAGGGGCTGGCCTTCAGCACGCTTAAGGTGCAGTTGGCAGCACTAGCTTGTTATAGGGGAAGAGTGCAGGGAGGAACTCTCGTGTCACATCCAGATGTTCATCGATTTCTTAGAGCGGCTAGGAATATTAGACCTCCGGTACGGCAAGTCGTGCCTCCTTGGAATTTAAACTTGGTGCTGGAGGCGTTGACGCATCCGCCTTTTGACTCAGGGCCATCGGTGAGTCTAAGAGAGTTATCGTGGAAGACTGAGTTCCTTGTGGTGGTGTGCTCCGCGCGACGAGTTTCGGATCTGCAAGCGCTTTCGTATCGAGAGCCGTACCTTCAATTTTCGGCGGAAAAAGTGGTGTTGCGTCCGGTGCCATCTTTTCTTCCTAAGGTTGTGCCTGCTTTTCACATAAATCAATCCGTCTCGCTTCCCACCTTTCTGTGTCAGAAAGGGGATAAATTGGATTGTTCACTTAGGAAATTGGATTTGGGTCGTGTGCTGAAGAGGTATCTCAGAATGACAAAATCGTTTCGGAGGTCCGATAGGTTGTTCGTGCTTTTTGGAGGATCTCGTAAAGGGGAGGCGGCTACAAAGGCTTCCATCGCCCGGTGGGTGAACTGGGCGATAGGGGCAGCTTATGAAGCGGAGGGCAGATTGCCTCCACAAGGGCTCAGGGCACACTCTACGCGAAGTCAGGCTACGTCTTGGGCTGAGTGTGCGTTGGTTCCGCCTGTGGATATTTGTAGGGCGGCAACATGGTCATCGCTTCATACTTTTGCGAAGCACTATAGGTTGGATGTTCAGGCTAGGGGGGATGCAAAGGTGGGGGCCTCGGCTACTGTGGCGGGGCTCACAGGACCCTCCCGAATTTAGGTACTGCTTTGGTACTACCCTCATGTACCTGGACTGGCCCGGAGAGACGAATAGGAAGGAGAAATTAGACCTTTCCTGCTAATTGTCTTTCCTTGAGTTCTCTCTGGGCCAGTCCAGGGCCCACCCAGTGTGTCTGCGAGTTGTTACCAGTTTCGGAGGGGGCGGTCCTAGTGTGGACTTGGAGTGTACCGAGGTTTTTGGCGGAGGTCAAACTGAAGGGAGTGAACTTTCTCTGTCAAAAAAAAATTTTTTTCCTGGCGGAGGCTTAGTTATTACGGTCTAGAGTTCTGGCAGGTTTTTGTTATTTTGTTCACAGTTATAGTTGGAGTACCTACTGCTTGGACAGGGGTAGACTGAGGCTCTGACGTCAGGGGAAGCTAGATAGGCTGTCAGCAAAGAGGTTCACTTTTCAGTCCTCAGCTGCTGGAAGGGATTGACTACCCTCATGTACCTGGACTGGCCCGGAGAGAACTCAAGGAAAGAGTAGTTACTCACCTGTAACAGGTGTTCTCCAGGAGCAGCAGGAATCAGTCCTCACATGTGTGATGTCGATGCCGACGGAGCACCCATGCGGAGCATTTCCCCAGCTTTCATAGAAAACCTTTTGGAATGCAGCGCGCATGCGCGGTCCCCTTCCCGCTCAAGGGTGCCATCTTGCTCAGTCTGATGACATAGCTAATAGACAGCAAAAATAGCAAAAAAGAAAGCATATGACTGCAACTCCAAGGGGAGGAGGGAGGGTTGTGAGGACTGATTCCTGCTGCTCCTGGAGAACACCTGTTACAGGTGAGTAACTACTCTTTCTCCAGGACCAAGCAGGAAGTCAGTCCTCACATATGGGACTCCCTAGCTCAGGGCTACCAGAGGCCTCAAACTGAAACAATGAGCTCCCTCTAGAGCCTCAGCATGCACGAACAGAATCTTCTCTGAGAACGCCCCTGAAAGGTAGCCCAACACCAGGGCCGGAGGGTAGGAGTTGCCTAGACCCCAAAGAGATTATGGAGTACCACTTGCCCGAAAGCACTGTCCCTGCAGGACTCCCTCTCAAGGCAGTAGTGGGCCGCAACAGTCTGGCTTGAAGAGTAGCGGCCCGGCAGATGTCTGCCAATGGAACAGAGCGAAGATGAGCCACTGATGCAGCCTTCGCCCTGACACGGTGAGCCGTAACTCAACCCTGCAACGAGAGGCCGGCTGCCCTGTAAGCCCAGGCGATGCAGTCAGCTACCCATATGGACAAAGTATGCTTGGAGACAGCCAACCCCAACTTATTGGGGTCATAAGAGACGAAGAGCTGAACCTCCCTCCGGTGCTGCTGCGTACGGTCAAGGTAGAAGGACAACACCCTCCTACAGTCCAGGGTATGCAAGACCATCTCAGCCCGGCTAGCATGAGGCCTGGGAAAGAAAGTCGGAAGAACCACCTCCTGACTGAGGTGGAAGGAGGAGACAACCTTTGGAAGGAACTTAGGGTGAATCCGTAAGACTACCCTGTTCCTATAGAACCTAGTATATGGAGCTTCTGATACTAGGGCCTGAAGCTCACTCACTCGCCTTACTGAGGTAAGGGCTACCAGAAATAGCACTTTCCAGGATAGAAAACGCAGAGAGCAAGTAGCCATAGGTTCAAATGGTGGGCAAGTAAGCCGTTGCAAGACCACATTTAAATCCCATTCAGGGGCAGGTGGACGCACTAGAGGCTTAAGCAAAAGCAGGCCTCTGAGGAAGCGAGCCACTAAAGGATGGCTGGATAGAGACTGACCCTCCACCTGTGAGTGGTGTGCTGAAAAAGCACTAAGATGAACTCTAACAGAATTGGACTTAAGACCTAGGTTGGACAGGTGAAGCAAATACTGCAGCACCACTGGTACCAGGCATGAGAAGGGATTCTCGTTGTGTTGAGTACACCAGGTAGAGAATCTACAACACTTAAGGGCATAAGACTTTCTGGTGGACTGCCTCCTAGAGGCCAAGACTAGGTCCTCCACTTCCCTAGGCAGTAGTAAAGGTGCTAGGACTACCCTTTCAGCAGCCAGGCCATCAAATTGAGGGACTGGAGATTGGGGTGCAAGAGAGATCCCTGCTCCTGAGACAGGAGATCGGGTTGCATCCCCAGAAGAAGAGGACTGTCCACCGCTAGTTGCAACAGTAGTGGGAACCAGGGTTGCCTTGGCCACCTGGGGGCCACCAGAATCACTGAGGCCTTGTCCCGGATCACCTTGAATAGTGTCTTGGACACTAGAGGCGTGGGAGGAAACGCATATGGGAGGCCTGTAGACCATGGAATGAGAAACACATCCGTTGCTACTCTGAGAGGATGCAGTTGTCTGGAACAGAACCTGGGAAGCTGACGGTTTAAAGAAATCTATGGTTGGAAGACCCCATCGCAGGAAGATCTGTTGAACCACAAAAGGATTCAACTGCCATTCGTGGGGCTGCAGGATCCTGCTCAATCTGTCTGCCAGGTAATTCTCCTGAGCTGGGAGATAGACCGCTTTGAGAAGAATGCTGTGATTGACTGCCCAGGAGCACAGCTTCTGCGCTTCCTGACATAGAAGTCGGGACCCTGTGCCCCCTTGTTTGTTCACATAGAACATAGCAACTTGATTGTCCGTCTGCACCAAGACGGACTGGCGAGAGATGAGATGGGAGAAAGTTCTCAGGGCTAAGCGGATAGCTCTCAGTTCTAAGAGATTGATCTGCTGTGCGGCCTCCCAAGGAGACCACAGGCCTTGAGTACATGCTCCTTGGTAATGTGCACCCCAACCTTGAAGAGAAGCATCGGTTGTCAGCACCTGAGAGTGTGGAGGTGACTTAAAAGGCACCCCTTACACTAGATTCAGAAGATGAAGCCACCACTGCAGAGAAGACTGTAGTAGGCTGGACACCCTCACTTTGTCCGCGACGCTTCCTGTGGCCTGGTGCCACTGAGTCCCCATTGAGCTGGCCTCATGTGAAGATGGGCATTTGGAGTTACATGGACCGTGGATGCCATGTGGCCTAAGAGTCTTAGGAATTGTCTGGCGGAGACCAGAGAATTGCTGTGGAATAGCCTGGCTAGATCCATCAATCTGTGGGCCCTGTCCACTGGAAGAAAGGCCTTTGCCTGAAAAGTGTCTAGCCGAGCTCCTATGAACTCCATGTTCTGGGATGGGTGCAAACTGGACTTTGCAAAGTTTATGACAAACCCCAGGTGCTGAAGCAGAGCGACAGTGCGAAGGGTGGCTTGATTGGCCTCTTGCGGGGATTGACCCCTGATGAGCCAATCGTCCAGATATGGAAAGACAAAGAGGCTTTGAACCCTGAGGTAGGCTGCTACAACCGCCAGGCACTTGGTGAATACCCTGGGGGCCAAAAAGCCAAAAGGCAGTACTCTGTACTGATAATGGTTTCCTCCCACTACAAATCTGAGATATTGTCTGTGGTCTGGATGAATAAGGATGTGAGTATAAGCATCCTTTAGGTCTAAGGAGCATAGCCCATCTCCCTGCTGGAGGTAGGGCAGCAGGATTCCAAGGGTGAGCATCTTGAACTTTTCCCTCTCCAGTAACTTGTTCAGGTTTCGCAGTCTAGGATGGGTCAGAGGCCTCCTGTTCTTTTTGGCACCAGGAAGTACCTGGAATAGAAGCCTTGACCTCTCAGGTGGTGGGGCACCAGTTCCACCGCCTGTTCCTTCAGAAGACCTGCCAACTCCTGCAGGAGTAAGTCCCTGTGCAGAGGGAGTCTGGGAGGCTCCCCTGGAAAATAGGATGGGGGTACCTGGTGGAAGTGGAGGAGATAGCCCTTCTGGACTATACTTAGAACCCAGGTATCCCTTGTGACGGCTGACCACCTGTGGGCGTACAGGGCCAACCTGCCTGCAGTGCTGATAGGGGCCAGCTGAGGAGGAGAGGCTATGCCATTGGAGTCAAAATCCCCCTCCCTGCTGAGCAGGAGCCAGAGTAGGAGGCTTGGGGGCCTTCTGCCTACGGGGTCCATGTCCCTGCCCCTTGGCCTGCTGACCCTGTTGGGGAGCTACAGAGGCCTGATAATGAGGGTACTGTTTATAGGCAGATGACTTCCTCGGGTAAAAGGTCTTTTTTCCCAAGCCCTTCTTCTTCTGAGAAGGGGCAGAGGTTTTTCTGGACAGCCTTGTCCAGGTAAGAGTCTCGGTCTCGAGTTCTGCAGCCTTGTCAGCCATGGGATTGCCAAAGAGGTTTTCACCTCGGCAGGGGACATCGACCAACTTGTCCTGCACCCATGGCTTAAGGTCCGATGACTGTAGCCAGGCCTGACGGCGTGCACCGATGCCGGCCGCGGCTACTCGGGCCGAAGCCTCGAAGCCATCATAGGCTGCTCGAGATATAAACTTCAAGCACTCACAAATACCCGAGGACAGAGCATTGAACCTCTGCAAAGGTTCCTCGGAGAGACCAGCAGAGAACCTGGCAATCTCCTTTGCCAGGTCTTGAAGGGACATGCCCATGTACAGCTGATAGGTCTGGACACGGCAAGCAAGCATAGAGCCCTGGAAGCACTTCTTACTGAGAGCATCCAGGTTCCAGGCCTCCCAGCCGGGAGGCACCGAGGAATGCATCTTCTGACTTTTCAGACGATGCATGGCCGATTCCACAACCATGGACTGGTGCGGTAATTGTGCCTTTTGGAACCCGGGGCTCTTGCGGACTCGATAGATGGAATCGACCCACTTGCTTAAAGCCGGCGTCGATGCCGGCGCCTCCCACATGCGGAAGAGCAACCGTTCCAGCATCGGAGGAACCGGAACAGTAAAGGCCTCCTTCGGAGGAGAGTCATACTGTAGGGCCTCGAGCTCCTCGGCTCGAGGCTCCTCCTCGGGATCCGCGGGGAATGCCAATGCCTTGGCCATGTCCCGCATGAAGTCCGAGAACCGGGTATCCTCCGGGGGGGGGGACCTTCTCTGAGGCTCGGACTCGGGCGAGTCCGAAGGAATGCACCGAGTCCGAAAGGTGTCGGGCGACTCCTCATCCTCCGTCTCCTAGCTGGACTCCTCAGAGGAGGAATAGAGCGGCTCCAGTAGGACAGGCATCGATACCATCCGCCCCGATGCCGAGGGTACCGGCATCGACGACCTCGGTCCCGAACCGGAGGCCAAGGGGGACCTTGGCCGAGGATCGACTCGAGCTCGCATGGATTCAAGAATCGGCTCGGCCTCTGGGGTCGACTTGGACGTCGATGTCCCGGTGGTCGGGGCAGATGCACCGGTGAGACCGGCGATCAGTGCCCGCTGCTGTTCCATGAAGGCAGCGAAGCTGCTCTCCAAGGCTGTCAACCTGAGTCCGAGCTCAGGAGACTTAGCAGCCCCCGACTCGGGCCCCGGCGGTGCCGGGCCTGACGTCAGCTCCCCTGGAGGTGAGTCCATGAGGACTACAGTACTCATGTGACCCGGGGACTCCATCTCCACACGAGGTTGTTTTGCAGGCCTCTCCGACTCCGAAGACCCGGAACGGCGCTCGGGGCTATGCGACTTGGCCCTCGAGGAGCCAAGTGCGTCCACTGACGCCGCCCTCATGGGTTTTTTCTTCTTACGATGCTCCCACGAGGGAGAACCCCTTTCAGAGGAGCCTCGCCGCTGCTCGGGGCCGGAGTCCCGAGTTGTCGAGGCCTCTGATGAGGTCCGGGCCCTACTGGACGCGGAGTCAGAGAAGATTCTTTCCTTTTGGTGCTGCCGACTCCTTAATGCCTTAGAGGACATCTTCCCACATGGACCACAGATCATCGGGTCATGATCGGGTCCGAGGCACCGGAGGCAGCAGTCATGTGTGTCAATGAGAGACATAAGATTCTTACACCGATCACACATTTTAAACCCACTGGCAGCCATCGGGGGAAAAAGGGTCCCTGCAAGGTCAAAAAACAGGGCTGCCAGTGAAAAAAGAAAAAATGGCGCGAACGCTAGTCACTAAGGACAAAAACCGAAAAAGAGATCCGGGCTCAATACCGATGTATCGTGCCCAGGTGGGAAAGGGAAACCGTCGTCGAACCGAAGAAAAACAGGTTAACGCAGAGAAAATCAACTTTTTCCTCGGGTGAAACGAACACATCCATCGGGCTCCGTGGAAAAAAGAAGACTGAGCAAGATGGCTCCCTTGGGCGGGAAGGGGACCGAGAATGCGCGCTGCATTCCCAAAGGCTTTCTATGAAAGCTGGGGAAATGCTCCGCACGGGGGCTCCGTCGGCGCCGATGTCACCCATATGTGAGGACTGACTACCTGCTTGGTCCTGGAGAAAGACAATTAGCAGGTAAGGTCTAATTTCTCCTTTTTTTTGGTGAGGATTTGTATGTTCATATTAAAGGCTCTGTTTATTCACACAATTCTATTTCAGGACATATTAGGCTGAATATTTAGAAATGATACATTTTGAGGTTAGTTATCTTCAATTAATTCTGCACACATGAATGTCTCTTTTGCTCAATGGACATACTATGGCTTTTACCAGCTATATTAAAAAAAACACCTGGTGTCATTCATGTTAGCAAATTAACAGGATAGAATGAATCCCTTATGTTTAACAATATATTCCACACAAGGATTATCTTAATATGGGTAACATTACAATGTTTCACACTACTTTGTAGTTGAAAGAGGTTTCAATTTGGTTCAAAATTATCCCTCATTTCTAGGTAGCTACGAGTTGAACGACAATACAGTAAGCTGTATACATAAAAAAAATTTATATGACTTGCACATTAAGGTATTTAGTTACATTTTTTGTTCCAGTATACAGATATAAAATTTCTTTAGATGGACACACATATAGAACCAGACGGCAACAGGTCCTCCAAGCCAGATCTCTACACTGCACTGAGTTTGTGCAGTACTCTAGCTCCACCCACAAGATCAGTTTTCACTTTCATTTTGGCGCGCACTTGAGCGTCTACATAAAGGATTCTGCTTATCCGCAGGCTTTTTACTTTGGATACATTTGCCAAAAGACTTGGAATCTGTACTCATATACTTAGTAATCTTAGTAGGTTAGTAATCTTTATCGGACAATGTTCTTAGTATTGTTTTTTCCATCTATATGCGTTCTAAAGGTGTCAATAATAAAGCTGCATAGCATTCTGTTTCAGTTACTTTAGATATCCGGTATTCCTGTGCTGATAAGTAAATAAGTATCACATTCTCAGCATTGAGTCTACTGAAGTATTTTCCCTCCCTTTTTTAAAAAAAGCATTGAATTTCTTCTTTTTAAAGCATTGTTTTTTACCTCATACTGCTCCTTATTTCAAACGGTCGTATGTGGGCTTTGCTCAGCTTCAAAATTATCTTTTACTTTTGGTTTTACTATGAGACTGCTATATCAGGGATATCCAGATACATATATGGTATAAACTGTGGATAGCTTTGCTACTGGATTAGTTATCCACAGACATTCATTCATCACGGTTAAGGTGCTTTTAATATTACCCTTTACAAGAGAATAAACCTGGCCATTTATTTATTTCTTCTATACCGCCCCTTCCAGTGATCAAGGGCGGTTTACATGGAACAAGTTAACAAATTAAGTATACTTTCGTATGCATTACATTGAACAGAAAGAAACTTTCCAACTTTTTACATATAACAACAGATGTAGAAATAAAAACTGTCCAAACTATTTACATAAGTTATTTACAAGTTGTTCTATACAAATGTGTTACAGAGTAATCGTACAATGTGTTACAGAATAATGGTGTGTCATGTGTAGGTGGTGGAATTTATTTCCATTATTATCATAGGTTTTGTGTGTGTGAAGGGGGTCTGTGTGGGGTTATTAAATTGTGGTTTTGGGGGTTCTGAGTTGGTGTGTCTGTGGATGTTGTGGGACAGAGCATGGGGGGTAGGGAATTTGGAAATATTCGGAGAATAGGTATGTTTTAAGTTTCTTCCGAAATTGGGAGAAGTCTTTTATGGTGCGGAGGTCTAGTGGGAGATCATTGGTTGCCCTTTAACCTTTCCCAGCATTCGCGGCTTCACAGGAACAGCCGCCAGCGTGAAGGAAAAGGCTTTTCACGCTGGTGGCTGTACAGAGGGAGCCGGGGCCTCGCGCGGGCTTCCCCGGCTCCCTCTGAAGCCTCAGACAGCCGCGATGCTGGTTGGGGGGGGGGGGAGGGCAAGGACTGCATTGGCTGTGATGGGGGGGACCTGGACTGGAAAAGGGCTAAGGGGGGGGGGGGACTTGGACTGGAAAAGGGCTAGGGGGGGGGACTTGGACTGGAAAAGGGCTAAGGGGGGGGGGGACTTGGACTGGAAAAGGGCTAAAGGGGGGGACTTGGATGGAAAAGGGCTAAGGGGGGGGACTTGGACTGGAAAAGGGCTAAAGGGGGGGGGGGGGAACTTGGACTGGAAAAGGGCTAAGGGGGGGGGGACTTGGACTGGAAATAGGCTGTGATGGGGGGGGGGACCTGGACTGTAAAAGGGTTATGGGGGGGGGGACATGGACTGGAAATGGGTTGTGATGGGGTGGAGAGGACCTGGACCAGAAAAGGGCTATGGGGGGGGGGGGGGGGAAACTTGGACTGGAAATAGGCTGTGATGGGGGGGGGGGACCTGGACTGTAAAAGGGTTATGGGGGGGGGGACATGGACTGGAAATGGGTTGTGATGGGGGTGGAGGGGACCTGGACTGGAAAAGGGCTATGGGGGGGGGGGGGGGAACTTGGACTGGAAATGGGCTATGGTGGAGGAAGGGGGATCTTGGACTGGAAATAGGCTGTGATTAGGGGGGCTAGGACTGCAAATGGGCTGTGATGGTGCGGGGGGACTCGGACTGCAAATGGGCTGTGATGGTGCGGGGGGACTCGGACTGCAAATGGGCTGTGATGGTGGGGGGGGGGCCTAGGACTGGAAATAGGCTGTGATGGGGGACTTGGACTGGAAATGGGCTGTGATTGGGGGGGGGGAGCTAGGACTGGAAATGGCCTGTGATGTGAGGGCTAGCACTGGAAATGGGCTGATGAAGAGCTGGAATAGGACTGGAAATGGGCTGATGTGGGGCATGGGAGAATGGGACTAGAAGGGAGTGGATGCTGGGTGGGCCTAGAACTATAAGGGAATTGATTTGGGGGGAGGACTAGAATGGATGGGGAATGAGAATGGAGAGGGGAAAAAAATATTTTGTGTGGAAGAAAAGTCTATGATGGGCCGGTATTGGGAGAGTAAGAGGGGCTTGAGAATGGAAGGGTGAAATTTAAACGGATGATAAAGGAATAAGGAAAGAATTGGGGGAAAGAGCAAAAGGGAAACAATCAGTATGTTAAAGCAGAAATAGAGAGAGAATGGAAAACATCTAAAAGAGAAGAAAGGACAAATGGATAGCTCGCAGAAGACACGAAGAAACCAGAAGAAAGTGACTGGAGCAATTGCAACTGAAAAATAAAACGCCCAAACAGAAGGTAGAAAAATACTTTTTATTTTGAATTTATTAACTGGAATATGTCTGGTCTGGGAAGTGTGTATTGCTAACATCTTTGCGTTTTTGTTTAGTGCAAGAGGAAATTACTTTATAGTTTTATTTCTCCAGTGTTGTACATTTCATGTTTGGATTTTGGGGTTCCCAGTTTAATTATTATCTGACCAAGGAAATTAGCCTACACGTATCCTCGGTAATTTTTGTGGGTGGGGCTGGGGGCGGGGCAGGGGTGGGACTAGGGGCGGAGAATGGGTGGAGCATGGCGAGCCACAGGTGTCGGGTTTTTCTCGGTGAAAAAGTTGGCAACCCTATGCACATTACATAGAACATTTGGTTTAACAGTTATTTAACATCAAAATGGTTTATGGCTTCCCTATTTACAAACAGTTATTTAACCTTGAATAGTTTAAAAAGGCTTAACTATTTACAAGGTACAACAGGTTTGCATAATGAGGTGTTCAGTGTTCCGTGTTAGTTCCATAATACTCCAGGAACAGCAATCTCTAAGTTTTTGCAGAATTGGTTGGTTAGCTGGATGGATCTTATTTGAGGTGGCAGCAAGTTCCAGATGGTGGGCGTGTATAGAGAAGGCCCTGTGGTTGGTTCTCTGGCTATATAAGGGTTTGTTGGTGGGTATTTCAAGCATGTTGACTGTAGATTTTCTCCTGGGTCTATTGGAGTAGTTGTTTGCTTGTAGTGGAGAGAAGCTGACTGTTTATTTAAGATATTGTGGGTGTTTAGAATGATTTTGTATTTAATCCTGTTGTGTTGGGCAGCCAGTGCAGCTGTTTGAGGAGTGGGGTGATGTGAGTTTGCTGAGAGTTTGCCAAAATGGTTCTAGCTACAGTGTTTTGCACTAGTTGTAGGGGATATAAGGTGCTCTTGGGAAGGCCCTGGTATATTTATTTATTTATTTTATTTATAGTTCTTTTATACCGCACTCTTTTTCGTCAGCGCGGTTTACATTAAACAGAATACTCATTGGAGTATATGGAGTTATATGGAGTATATGGAGTTATATGGAGTTATATGGAGTTATATGGAGTATATGGAGTTATATGGAGTATATGGAGTTGCAATAATTGAAAACTGGCGTGATTACTGCGGAAGTCTACTGGGGAGAGGAGTTTGCATAGGTTCTTTAGTGCGGAGCTTAAGATAGACAGACTTGATGATATGGCTTATCTGTGGCTGGAAATTGAGATCATGGTCGAGTGTGATGCCCAAATAATTGATTTGGGTTTTGACTGTGAGTGGTGTGTTGTCTATCATGATTGTGGGTGAAGGATTGAATTGCTTGTTTCTCGTGATGTGGAGTGCTTCTGTTTTGTTGTGATTTATTTTGAGATTGTGTTCTTTGAGCCATAGATTGATTGCTGAAAAGCAGTTGGAGATTTGCTGTAGTCTGGCAAATTGGTGGAGAAAGGAGTGAAAATCATAATATTATTTGCATATAAGTAGTTGACTCTTGCTTTTTCATGATTTCGTAGAGAGGTTGAAAATAGATATTGAACAGAAGTGAGGAGAGCGTGAACTCTTATGGTATTCCTTGGCTGAGAGGGAAAGGTGTGGATGTGAGGGTATGAGATTTGATATGCTGCATACGGTCTGATAAGCAGAAGTGGAACCATTTCAGTGGAGTTCCTTGAATCGCAATATTGGGGAGTCTGTTTAGGAGGAGTTGATGTGAGATGGAGTCAAACCCACAAACCCTTGCCAATCACTTTGCATCTAAACTAAAAAGCAAAAAAACTACAACCACTGCTTTATCACAAGCAAGTCTATACCTCCCCCCCCCCCCCCAATAAATGGAACACACTCCACACCATCAAGGAGAAGCAGTTACTTGATTCCATTACTAAAATCAACACAACCACTTCTCACCTGGATTCATGCCCCATAGCTTGGATAAAGGCAACTAAATCTGAGCTAGCCCCTTTCTTTCTTGGCATAGTGAACCAGTCCCTCCTCCTAGGGACAATGCCAAATGATCTCAAACCCTCCACCATCTGTCCTATACTCAAGAACAGATCCCTAAATAAAGATGATCCCGCCTCCTATAGACCAATTGCAAGCATTCCCTTTAACAAAAAATCACTTAAAAAATAGTTCAAACTCAGTTGCAGGACTACATTTACTCAAACTACCCCCTTGACGAACACCAGCATGGTTTTCGCCCATACCATGGAGTGGAAATCTTACTAACAGTCCTGTTTGACTCCCTCATCTGTGGCATGGATAATACTAATCAATATTTCATACTTGTCTTCATAGATATTGCTTCAGCCTTTGACAACATGGATCAAAATATACTTGCTAGACTAGCTCAATTAGGAATAGCAGGTACTGCCCCAATGGTTTAAGTCATACACCACCAATAGAATTGACCAAGAATCCTCCACGACCTTCCCACAAGAACAGGGAATTCCTCAAGGCTCAGCATTATCAGCTCGTCTGTTTAATCTCTACCTTCAGCCAATCTGCTCAATCTTCAAAAAGCATCAACTAGGTTACCTCTTATATGCCGATGATTTTATGTTAATTACCCCAGTAAACATAAAAACCCCAGCCTATCACAACATCCAAGATCAGCTGTTATCTGTGCTTATTGAGCAGGGCAAAACTGATTGCTCCACTACACACAGCTGGTGACTGTTTTTAAAAGTAAGCAACATCGGGCGCGCCTGTGCTTGAGGGCCTCGCTAGAGGGCCCTTTGGCGTGGTCCTTAGGCGCGGGACAATTTGGCGTGATGTCGGAAGCTCCAACTGACTTGAATAACCCTCTGGAAACCTCAGGGTAAGCCATTAAGATAATATCTTTTACGTAACATATTTGACTTTCCTTTGTACTGGAACTTAAATAATCCACAATCTCCTGTATCTAAAGAACCCACAGTAAGAATATAAACCACAATAATATCCTCCGCTCAAAGTCTTAATAGTTTCTAACAAGTATCTACAGAAAATAATCTGTCTTGATAACTTCGTACTTTAAATAGTTTTAATAGCTGCAAACATGCATAAAATGTACCAATTCTTTCTTCTATATTTTAGTATGATATTCCTCACCCAACAGACTCTACCCAACAATTTAATACCAAACCTTTTAATGCCTATGCATGTGAGTAATAATAACCTCAATAAACAAACTCTATAGAAATAAAAACAAAAGACCAACCAAGATTTCTTTCCCTCCATCCAAACCTACCAAAAATAATCCAACTCTTAATTCCCCCATTTGTTTTGCACTAATTAACGCAAGATCTGTAAAAAAACAAGCTAAACACTATATATGATTACATCATAGACCAAAAAATTGATATTATGTGCATAACGGAGACTTGGTTAAAAGATACAGACCAGGTTATTATCAGTCAAATTACTCCTCATGACTTTGAAGCGTTTACTTGTCATAAAGAGCGCAAAAGAGGTGGTGGAATTATAATCATTGCACGTAAAACTTTCAAATTTAAAACTGTTATAATCAATAATTCATCTGATACAAATTCAATGGTGATATCTATTCACCATCTCAGTATTTGTCTTGCTTACAGATCACCCAATGCCACAAAAGATCAACTGTCAGCAATCCTTGAATTAATTTGTTCACACAGCTTGCCCTGTAAACCATTAATTGCTTTAGGGGACTTCAATTTAAGTTCCTTACTGCCTAAGGAATCTAAAGCCTTCCTAAAAGCTTTGGACTCTTTAGATTACAAACAGGCAATTACTCTACCAACACATCAATATGGTACTATTCCAGATATGATTTTCCACCCAAAGCTTCTTACTGCTCTAAACCAAATCTCAATTCCAAAAATATCTCCTGTGCCATGGTCAGATCATTATGTGATATCTATTACTTTACATTTAAAACCTCCTTCTCACCAATTAGAAACTAATTGTAAAACAAGAAAATTTAGAGCCTTTCATAAAGAAAATTTCATAGCAGATGTCATTCCTCACTTGCACCAGGATTATAGTAATTTAGATGCTGCAATAGACAACTGGAATAAAGTCATTTCTGATGCCTCAGTAAATCTCAACAGAGGCAAGGCACAAGTATGTAGAAAGAATAATGCACCATGGTATTCAAATGATATCAGAGAGGCAAAACGTATACTAAGAAATTTGGAACGTAAATGGAGACAGAACAAATCTCAGCATACAGAGTTTTTATATAAGGTGAAGCTAATTGAATATAACAATTTGATAAATAATCGCAAACAACAATACCATACAAACTTAATTTTGAAATCTGCTAATAAACCAAGCTTACCAAAAACAACTCTCCTTGTCAAAATCACCAGATAGATCCTCAAGAATATGCAAACTACTTAATAAATAAAAACAGAAATCAATTAACCTCTATAATATCTTCACAGCCTAATCAATTAACGACAAAGATACTCTCTGATTCCAGACACCTTTGGTCTAATTTTTCAATGCCAACAAAAAACCAAATTGAAAATATAATAAGTACAATTAATACAACAACCTCCCCAACTGATCCATGTCCAGTAGAATGGATTAAAAGTGCAAAGAGTAAATTAAGTTGCCATCTAGTCAAATTTGTAGAATTTTCACTAAAACAAGGTTATTTACCTCCTGTCCTCAAAAGAGCCTCAATTAGACCAATCTATAAAGGAAATTCATTAAGCACCTCTGAACCTAAATCATACTGTCCAATTTCTAGTTTACCTTTTTATCTCCAAGGTTATAGAGAAAGTAGTACAGGGGCAATTGCAAGATCACATAGACTCATATGCTCCACTGGATCTACACCAACATGCTTTCAAACCATTTCATAATGTAGAAACTCTTCTTATTTCTTTATTTAATAACCTCTTAACGGGTCTAGATAAGAAAAATAGTGTTTTTCTTTTAATATTTATTGACATTTCAGCAGCTTTTGACACAATCTCTCATCCTTTAATGCTTCAACGTTTAGAAGATATTGGACTATGCGACAATACACGTAAATGGTTTACATCCTACCTGAATAATCGTATGCAAATAGTAAAATGTGGAGACAAAAAATAATCTCAAATCCCAATTACACAAGGCGTACCACAAGGGTCAGCATTATCATCAATCCTTTTTGACATCTATATTCAACCTATATGTAAAATTATTCAACAATATGGAATAAATTACCATCTATATGCTGATGATATTATGATCTACACTGCAGTTAACCAGAATACATTTGACACAGAAATAATTAATAACTGTTTGACTGATATGAACAATTGGCTCACAGCTAACAACTTTAAAATAAACCCAGATAAAACAGAAGCGTTGTTCATTTTTAATAATCAGAACTTAATAACTCCTAAAGAAATCAATATACTAAACAAACCCATAAAGGTCAGCGAGGAAGTAAAATACCTTGGTATAATCATAGATAAACATATTAACTTAAAATCCCTTATAAATAAAATTATAGCTAGAGTATACCATTGTTTAAAGATCATTAGGAACCTCAAGCCAATTTTACAACTAAATCACTTTCGAACGGTATGTCAAGCAGTTATAACACCACTCCTCGACTTTGGAGATATTCTTTATCAAGGTCTTCCAAAACATACTACCCATCCCCTCCAATTGGCACAAAATACAACCGCAAGAACTATAATGAATTCTCCAAAATTTGATCATATAACTCCCTTGCTTCGAGAATTGCACTGGCTTCCAATCATTATGAGATCGAAATACAAGAACCTCATGAATATTTTCAAAATTTTACATGAGTCATCAGCAAACGTTCTAACAACTATTATTTCTAAGGACATAGGCTCAAGGCCCCGTCGCTCACAGTCTACTAACAGACTTAATTCCCACTTGAAGTTTAATAGATCCAAACAAATGACATGCACGCTGCCGGGAGTCCCTCTCTGCACCGATCACCAGCGCAGCTTCTCCGGACCCCAGTTCCTGCACAGAGAGAGGTCAGAGCACGTTTGCCCCTCCCGCAGCTCCCACAGCCCAATCGGGGCCTTGCAGCACGGTAGAAAAACAACTGCACACTCCAGGCGTGCCCACGCCTGAGGGCCTCGCCAGAGGGCCCTTTGGCACGGCCCTTAAGCAACGGCCCACATTGACACATAAGAAACCTCTCCGGACCCAATGAAGCCGTTTACCTCAGAGGGCCCATCCCATCTCAACAACTGACTGCCAGCCTGAGATCCCCTCTGTGTATCTTACATGATCTTGCAAGTATATTTACTTTAGCTAACCACCGCAGTAGTCAGCTTTTCTGTAGCCAAGTTACCCTGCCTAGGTTGCCTTACCTAACACTGAGAGCAAAATACTGTAACATTTGATCCCTTTCTAAGCTTAATAACGGCAGTCCATTACATTAATTTGTAGCTATTGCAGGCAGGATATTGCAACATTGTCTCATGGCTTACTGACTGCTACATTGTCTCATGGTTACTGTCTCATTCTTTACTGAGTGTTACATTGTCTCATTATCTGCTGACTGCCACATTGCCTCATTGTTTGTTCACTGCTGTACTGTTTCATGTCTTGCTTGCTGCCACATTGTCCCAAATACCTACTCATTGTCAGGCAGTGAGTTTATACCTCGCTGGTAGCTACTACAGTAGTCAGCACAGGACCCTACTAACTACCCAACAACGAACAGCTCACATACTATCCATCACTCCACGAAGTCGACCACAAGATGCATCCACTACTAGCCCTGGCATGTCTACACCTAGCCACCTGGCTCCCCCATACATCCCACGCCTTTCACACAAGCACCAACCACATCCCAATACTCCCCACGACCTCTTCAATATAGTGAAATCTCTTATAAGAGAACCTCCTGCAGACCAATCACATATGCCACAGCCCCAGGCATACTCCAACTACCTACAATCAAAAATGATCCAAACTGGTGCAACCTCAAGCAACTACCTACAACCAAAAGCGATCCAGGATGGTGCAACCTCGAACTCCGCAGACAACACCCTCCAGCATAACTTGCCCCAACCATCACCACTATTCGAATTTGACAAAATATCATGCAGAGAGATTGAAGACACTATCGCTGCAATCAACCCCACTACCGCACCCAATGACCCATGCCCAGCTCTATGGATAAAGGAGTTATGCTGCGACTTAAGCCAATATCTGAGCGAATTAATAAACCAATCCCTTACAACTGGATCGTTCCCACAGAGTCTGAAACAAACATCAATCAGACCACTGCTGAAGAATAACAAGCTGGACCCAACAAAAGTGGAATCATACAGACCAATTTCAAGTATCCCCATGCTTGCCAAAATAATCGAAAAGTTAGTACAGCGCCAAATTCAACAGCATATTGATACTGAAGCCCCACTGGATCCCTCCCAGCATGGGTTCAGAGAATCACACGGGGTGGAAACCCTCCTCACCACCCTATTTGACAACCTAGTCTCTGGAACCGACAAAATTCCCCAGGGATTCACCCTCATCTTCCTCGACATTGCAGCGGCCTTCGACTCGGTGAGCCACGAGATCCTCATACAACGCCTCAGCGAGAAAGGAATTCAAGGAATGGCTCTAGAGTGGTGCAAGTCATACTTGACTAATAGATGGCAACATGTAAGGTCTGGCTCCACAACCTCTGAACCATTTTTACAAAACCAGGGTGTGCCACAGGGGTCGTCACTATCTGCATTGATGTTTAACATCTACATGCAGCCCATATGCGCCCTAGCACGTTCATTCAAGGTCAACTGTCTAGCCTACGCAGACGATATCCTGCTATACATCCCATTCAGGACCAACCAACCAGACCTCTCCCCTCTAACAAGATGTTTTGAGGCAGTAGCAGAATGGTTCAACACACAAAACTTGCGAATCAACTACAGCAAAACAGATGTCCTTTTCATCTCAAGGAACCAGGACTTCACCCCTCCACCCTCTTTAAAAATCGGCAACACAGAACTGAAAACTAAACCCACAATCTGCTACCTTGGCGTTACACTGGACCAACAACTGGACCTGAAAACCCACATAAAAAACACCGTAAAAACAGTATACCTGAAAATAAGGACATTAAAACATCTCCGACCACTACTCGACTTCAGCGACTACCGATCGATCTATCAAGCATTAATATTACCACATTTCGACTACGCCAACGTAATTCTACATGGTCTCCCTCAAGCAACACTAGCACCGCTCCAGCTCGCAATGAACACTGCCGCGAGAGTACTAACAGGGGCTTCACGGAGAGAACACATAACGCCAGTCCTGATGAGCCTCCATTGGTTACCTGTTCAAGCAAGAACCCTCCACAAAGTTCTAACCTTGACCTTCAAAGCCTTAAACACTCTGACCCCCACAGCTATCAGCAAGATGATACACAAAGTACCACATAACAGAAACAGAAGACCCACGATGCAAAACACCCTAGAGGTCCCAAAAGCAATAACGAAATGCACAAAAGCAACAACGAATAGGGCCTTTAAGATTTATGCTCCCAGAGCATGGAATGCCCTCCCCATTTATATTCGAAACATCACCTACCTAACCCACTTCAGGAAGGCATTAAAACATCACCTGTTCACTACATACTACCCCGAATCCAGCCTTAGTAAACATACATGTTGCCCCTTAGACAATCACTCACTACACCTAAACAATCAGATTCAGTATGAAAAAGGATAAGCAACTCGATCCCTCAACAGTACTCCCTGAAATAGATTTCAGACTCCCAGTGTAAATAAAATGTAGATATAACCTGCCTGATAATAGGTACCAGTGTAAATACAATGTAGATAGTTACCCCAGTTACTTCCAAGTTGATATCCCTGTTTTATTGTAAATACAATTCAGAGGACCTGTGTTGTATAGTTGATGTTAAATGTAAACCGCACTGATCTAAAATAGCACGGTATAGAAGAACTGTTAAATAAATAAATAAATAAATCTAATAGGGCTTTCTCCTTTATGGCACCACAACTATGGAATTCTATTCCTAGTGATTTAAGAAATGAGTATGATATCAAAGATTTTCGAAAGCCCTTAAAACGTACCTATTTATTGAAGCATATGGCAATTAATCTAATTCCAATAGAACAAAATGTTTTAACCCTTTGAATTTCAATTTTCCTATAATGTTTAAATTATTTTAACATTTTGTAAGATTGCAATTATTTGTTTAATGTAATTGTAATGAATTATGAAATGTAATTTTGCTGTAGTTTATGTATAATTTAATGTAATGTACTGTAGTTTACTGTAATGTACTATCTTGTTGTCTCCCCCCCCCCTCGATGTAGTCCCTCCGTTATCTTATTGACCACTTTGATTGAAGGATAAGGTGGTATATAAAACTGATTAAATAAATAAATAAATTGACTGCATCCTCGAAGCAGAGTCCTGGCTTTGTGAGAACAACCTCCAAATCAACTTCAAAAAACTGAAATTACGTTCACAACAAGAAACCAAAACTTCACCCCCACCCGCCTCCCCCCCAATGAAATCAAGATACAAAACACCACCATTCAAGTAAAATAGGAGGTAAAATACCTGGGAATCATCTTGGTTAAATCATCTTGGTTTCTAGTCCCACAGGTGCTCCTTGTGGTCTTGGGCAAGCCACTTAACCCTCCATAGCCCATGTTCCCTGTAAAATAGTTATCTCCAAGTTATAATGCCCTGTTCAATGTAATTTCAGTTTGTTCAATGTAAACCACACTGATGCAGAATAGCGCGGTATATAAGAGAATGTAAATAAAATAAAATAAATATGTATGTCATCCCATGTAAGACAAACAGCCAGGACTATATTCTTTAAACTAAGATCCATCCAGAACGCAGTGATTTCCGAACTGTAGTCCAAGCGCTTATATTTCCACACTGGGACTACTGCAACAGTTTATCCCAGGGTCTGCTCAAAAAGACAACCACCACCTTACAACAAGTTCAAAATGTGACTGCCCGAATAATAGCTAAAGCACGCCTGACAGATCATTTTACACCAATTCTTAAGGATCTACATTGGCTTCCAATAATAAAATATAAAGTAATAATTACCACTTTTAAGCTACTCCATAAAATCTCACCCTCCTTCCTCACATCTAAGATTCACACACAGGCAGAGATTAGGAGCAGAAGAAACAGCAATCTAAATACATTTGCAATATCATCATCAATCCATAGAACAAAACAAGTAACCAGCAACAGGGCCTTCACTTACACTACAACCAAACTATGGAACCTTCTGCCAGACCCCATCAGGTCTATCAAAGACCGCCAAATGTTTAGGAATGAACTGAAGACACTACTTTTCACCAAATACTATAACAACGACTGAAGTACATCCTGTTCACCCTTGTCCCACAACCAATATAAATGTATATAATTGACATTATATATAGTGTTGCTCCCCAACTAATGGCTCCTGATCCAGGCAGCTACTTTGTACATAGTTGAAAGTTTATTATGGTTTGTTTAATTGTTCTCTGTAAACTGGTTTGTTCAATGTAAACCACCCCTGATCTCTGGAAGGCGCTGCAGCCTATATGTCTAGGAAGATGCGTATAAAGCCTTGTGTTATGACTTCAGTGCTTTTGATGAGGGTGTTAAGTAGGGAAATCATGAAGACTTCTACACCATGTTGAGGGTGGAAACCATGTTGGTGAATATTCAGAGGTGAGTGTTCGTCCAGATGATCCTGTAGCTGCTCCTGAACAACTTTTTTGATGATTTTAGTGATGAATGGGATACTGGCGATTGGCCTGTAGGAAGCTGGGGAGGCAGTATCTCGGTTTTGCTTCTTTAGGATGGGACGGATGGAGGATTGCTTGAGTGGTGGGGGGAAGAGATCCATATGTTAATGAGTCATTTATCATCTTGCATATGTATGGTATGAAGTGTATTTTTTCTAGCTTAATCCAGGACACAGGCAGGGGTCAAATGGGGAGGTGGTTGTGTTGATAGCCGAGAGTATGCTGTCAATATACTTGTAGCTGACAAGATTGAAATAGTTACATGTGTGTTCTTGATCTGAGTTGACAGATGGAGAGTGAAGCTCCAGTTCATGATGTGTCTGTCTCCCATCGCTAGCTTGGAGGTGTTGAGCCATCAGGTGAGGGTTTATTGGTGGCTTCATTAGTGTTGATGTTTTTTTAATGAGTGAATTAGCTATACTGAATAATTCTCTTGGTTTGTTGATAGAAGATTTGATAAGGTTGGTGTAGTATTCTTGTTTTTCTTTGTAGGTGCTGTCACAGTATTTATTTAGTTCTTGTAGGTATAGTGCTTGTGTGTTGGTGTTATTGGAAGTTCTCCACTTGCATTACAGTTGATGTAATTTAGATTTCTGGTCTTTTAGGCACTTTGGAGTACCAGGGGCATTTGCATTTATGGGCTGTAGATAGTGCTTTGGTGGTGGCTGAAATAGAAATTACACTTACCTGGTAATTGTTGTTCTTTGAGGAACTCCAGTTCAGTCCTCCACCTCTGGGTAGTGTACCTCCTCCTGCAGCTTGGAGACTGGGCATGTCAAAACTGTGACATCACTGGATGTACCCTGCTGGTCTCTCCCATCAGCCCCAGTGAACTACTGACAAAGCAGACTCAAAGGAGCAACAAATAAGTAGCTATCATAATAATTACAACTTTACACTCAACCTTAACTTTAAACTAACTTTTAACTAACCTCCCTTCAAATGAGAAGGAAACTTCTTCTTGTACTTTCCCTCCCCCCCCCCCCCGAGCTGAGTAAGAGAGAAAGAAGACAAAGAAAGACAGAGATAAAGCCTCACCGCGATCCCAAGACTATTACGATTTTTTTACGATTTTTAATCCACTTGGTGACTGGTACTCCCCCTAAACCGATAAGCAACCTCTGAAAAACCATCCCCGGGCGGGAATAAGAACTGAACTGGAGTTCCTCAAGGAACAACAATTACCAGGTAAGCGTAATTTCTATTTCCTTATCGTTCCTGTAGTTCAGTCCTCCACCTCTGGGATATAATAGAGCAGTAATCATTGGGAGGGACCTTTCCACCCAGATCGCAACACCGCTGACCCGAAACAGACATTGTTTGCTGCGAGAACATCCAGGCGGAAGTGTTTTATGAAGGTATGAAGAGATGACCACGTGGCCGCTCTGCAGATCTCCACTGGCGGAACCAAACTGTGCTCTGCCCAGGATGTCACTTGCATAGTAGAGTGAGCCCGTAACCCCGCTGGCACCTGACGACCTTGCAAAATATATGCTGATGCAATTGCTTCTCAAACCCATCTGGAAATTGAAGCTTTAGCAGCCGCTTCCCCTTTTACGGGGACCTCCGAACAGAACAAATAGGTGTTCAGACTTGCGAAAAGACTCTGAAACCTTTAAGTATTGCCGTAGCACTCTCTTTATGTCCAAGTGGTGTAAACTAGACATTCCCCTCTGCAGATCCTAACACTGGCAAAGAAACCGATTGATTCAAGTGAAATGGAGAAACTACCTTTGGCAAAAACGACGGAATGGTCGTAACACCACCTTTTCCCTAGAAAAAGGCAAAAATGGCTCTCGACAGGACAACGCCTGCAGTTCCAAAACTCGCTGCGCCGAGCAGATGGCCACCAAAAACACTGTTTTTAAAATTAAATCCTTAACTGAGGCCCGGTGCAAGGGCTCAAAGGGTTCCTTAGCTAATGCCGCCAAAACCAAATTGAGATTCCACAGCGGCACCATTATTCTGCAAGAGGGCCGCATCCTAGATACCGCTTTAAGAAAACACACCACATCGACGTGTGAGCCCAAGGCTACTCCCTGGACTTTGCCTCTATAGCAAGACAGAGCTGCCAGCTGGACCCTTAAAGAGCTGGCTGCTAGGCCCTTATCAAAACCATCTTGTAGGAAGCTTAACACTATAGGAACGGGTACCGTGGAAGCACGGACCTGATGCCGAGAACACCAGTCCTCAAAAATAAGCCATATTCACACATATGCGAGGGATGTGGACCTCTTTCTGGCTCGAAGTAAAGTCGTGATGACCGCTCCAGAATAACCTTTTTTTCCTTACCCTCGCCCTTTCAGTGGCCAAGCCGTAAGCGATAACCGATCCACCTGAGGCATTCGAAGCGGACCCTGAAGTAACAGATTCTCCGTTACTGGTAATCTCCAAGGATCCCCGTTGAGAAATTGAACTAGATCGGCATACCATGGGTGCCTTGGCCAGTCCGGAGCCACCAACAGCACTCTTCCTTGATGCGCCTCGATGCGCTGAACCACTCGCCCTATAAGTGCCCACGGGGGAAAGATATAGAGGAGACCTGATGACAGCCAATATTGTATCAGGGCGTCGATCCCTTCTGACATCCTCTGTTGTCTGCTGTAAAAGCGACTCGTCTTTGCTGACCAAAAGGTCGCCATGAGATCCATAATCAGCGGCCCCCATCTGCAGACTATTTGCGCAAACACTTCCGGATGGAGCTCCCATTCCCCTGCATCCACTCGGACCCTGCTGAGAAAATCTGCCATCAAATTTATTTTTTATTTATTTATTTAACATCTTTTATATACCGCGCTATTTGTTTTCAGTGCGGTTTACAAGTAACAGCAGCTGCACAATCAGAGGACACTGGTGTGCTTACATTATAACAGGAAACTTAAACTTGGAACAACAGGTGTAAGAACTGTAACTATGTACAAACATATTGGATTCTTACATGTACAAACACCTTGGACCTGGTGTGCTTACATTATAACAGGAAACTTAAACTTGGAACAACAGGGTAAAAACTGTAACTATGTACAAACATATTGGATTCTTTAGTAATTGTCCTTTCCTGCAATGTGTGCCACCGAGATCGCTTGAAGTCAGGGTTCTACCCAAGCGAACAATACCCCTGCTTCCTCTTCCATGGCCACGCTTCCCGTTCTACCTTGCCGAATGATGTAGGCTACCATCGCGGAATTGTCTGAAAGTATTCGCACCGCCCGGTCTTTCTCCGTGGCTTCGAATGCCTGTAGGGCTAGAAACACTGCTCGCAGCTCAAGACGGTTGATCAACCATTAGTCCTCCTGGTTGGTCCAAGTACCTTGCGCGAAGAGATCCCTGCAATGTGCTCCCCATCCTGCAAGACTCACATCTGTCAATAATGGGAGCCACTGCAGCTGTTCCAGGGGCAGGCCCGCTTCCAGATTTCCTGGACAAAGCCACCACTGAAGAGACCGCCTGACCCGGAGAGGGCAGGGAAGATGTTTGTTCAGTGAATCATTCTGGTGTGACCATCGGTGAAGCAGCGCCCTCTGCAACAGTCACATGTGAGTTCTGGCCCACGGGACTACCTCCAGGGTCGCAGCCACTGTCCCTAGCACACGAAGATAGCTCCATGCTGATGGTGCCGGAGTTGACCTGAACTTGCGTACTAGCTGTCGAAGGACTTGGGCCCGCCGAAAAGGCAAAAACACAGCGAACTCAGGACTGTACAGAGATGGGTACACCTTCTACACCACAATGGGAAGCTCCAACTTTACTATGGTGAACCCTTACTAAGCTGGATTTAAATCCATATGCTGAGAAGTATAGAAGATATTCAAGCAGTGTTTGTGTGGGGCAAGTAAAAGGATCTATGGGCCCATTCCCCATATCAGACAGTAAACCTCACCTATTTGAAAGCATAGGGTTTCCTTGTCGAGGTCCATCTGGAAGCCAAAAGGACATTGTTAGCACCAATTGGCAGGTTGAGAGCAGACAAAGTTAACTTCTCAACATCCAAGCTGTGAGGACTAAGGATTTGCAAATGGGATACATCACTCTATTCTCCTGCGAAATTAGATTTGATGCACGGCCCAGATGAATTAGCTCCTGGATGGAAAGTTCCAGAAGAAGAGAGAACCATGACTGTTGGGGCCAGTAAGGAGCAATGAGAATTATAGAATCATAGAAACATGACGACAGAAAAAGACCACATGGCCTATCTAGTCTGTCATTCCATATCAACCACTACAACAGTCCCATAGAAACATAGAAACATGATGACAGAAAAAAGACCACACTGTACCTCTGTCAGTTATGAGTTTCAGGAGCTCTTGGCGATGAGTAGTATTGGAGGCTATGTGTACAGAAGACCTTCCTCCCAGTAGAGGAGAAAAGCATCTGAAACTAGTTTGTTGTGTGACCCTTCTCTGGAACTGAACTGATGCATCTGGGTATTATGAGGAGTGACAAAGATATCTATCGAGAGGGCGCCCCACTACCGAAAAATACAAAAAGCTATCTCCCTGTCCAGGGTCCATTTGTGAGGGTGAAGGACTCAACTCAGCCAGATAATTTTGTTCACCAGGTAAATAAGTGACTCTCAACTCCATCCCCTGAGAAATGGCAAAGTTCCATAGTCTGGCCATTTCTCAGTGCAGGAGATACAGTCTTGTTCCTCCATGCTTGTTGATGTAAAACATGGCAACCTGATTGCTGGTCAGGATCAGAACAATTTGATTCGCTAACCGATATATGAAAACCCTTAGAGCATTTTCTATTGCCCTCAGTTCCAATAAGTTGTTTTGAAGAGATTCTCTTGGAGGGATCAATTTTACGAAGTGTAAGGCGCATTGAGGTGAGCTGCTCAATCCAGTTTAGACTCATTTGTTATGAGAAATCTTTAATAAGGAGGAATTTTAAAGAGTAGACCTTTGGCCAAATTGCTGCAGAGAGTCCACCTGGCAAGAGACTCTGTGGATGGATGAGTGACCGATGCAGTATTGTTGAGTTTTTGGGTGACCTGAATCCACTAAGTGCTCATGGTCTGCTGAGCTGGTCTCATATGAAGACATGCCAAGATGTTAAATGAACAGTCGAGAGCATGTGGCCTAACAGTCTTAACATGGTAGAAGCTGATGTCTGCTGGCTCATTTAAATCTCCTGCACCATCACTACCAATTTGGATAGTCTGCCATGGGGGAGGAAAGCCTTAGTTGAAGTTGTGTTGAGCAGAGCTCTGATAAACTCGAATTGTTGGGAGGAGCAGAGATGGTATTTTGAGTAACTGATTATGAACCCTAGCTGTTCCAGCAACTGAATGGTGACTTGCAGAGTGCCTTCAGGAGTGATGCTCTTGAGCATCCAATCATCCAATTAGGGAAAAATGTGCACCCCCATCATACGCAGAAATGCTGCTACTATAGCAAAGCATTTTGTGAATATTCAAGGTGCTGATGTGAAGCCAAAAGATAATATGCGGTACTGGAATTGCTGCTTCCCCACAACGAATCTGAAATATTTCCTGTATATACATCCTTGAGATCCAGAGAGCATAGCTAATCTCACTTTTGCAGATTGGGAAGTAGGGTGCCTAGAGAAAACATTCTGAACTTTTCTTTGGACAAACATTTACTCAGATCTCTTAGGTCTAGGATGGGATGGAATCTTCTTGTCTTTCTGAGGACCAGAAAGTACCTCGCATAAAACCCCTGCCTTCCTACCCTGGTGGAACAGGTTTGATCATGGATGAAGTCTGAAGAGTGGAAATTTCCTGATGAAGCAACACCTGGTGTTGAGGGCCTAGAGACTCGGAGGACAATTTGAAAATAGTTTAAATAGATAAAGTTTGTAGCCCTTTTGGATAATTTGTAAAAATAAGAATGAAAGGTACAAGGAGCCACATCTGTGCAAAGAGAGTGAGTCTTCTCCCTACCGGTGGATTCGCCAGAAAGGCTATGGGAGTCATCCAGAATAGCAATTAGTGGGGATGTACATTTGGTTTAGACATACATTCCCCACAAATCACTTGGGATCTATTATGCATCCAAAGCTCTCCGCACGTACAATGCCAATGTGCAGGGGGTGAGCAGGGGCGGCAACAGGGAGGTGAGTAGGAGGGGCAGAGGCGGGCCCACGACCCTGGACATACAGGGCCTGTATGTCCAGCATGGGGAGATGGCTGGGGAACTTATTCTACCTCAGAGGTGGAATAAGTCTCCACGATGCTGGCAGCCTGCCATGGCGGATACCCTCTGGCCAGGTGAGCAGCAGCAGGAGTTCCCCGCCACTTGATCCCGGCCTTGGTAGGCCCCTCCGGGGGTCAGGCAGCAGGGAAAAGCAGCTATAAAATTTTGCAGGGCAGCGGGGCTCCTGCATGGTGTCCTGGTGCCGTGGCTCCTCAACGCCTTCGAGGACATTTTGCCACAGGGACTACAGACCTTAGGATCATGGTCAGGCCCCAGGCACCGGAGGCAGCAGTCATGTGAGAGACATCAGTTTCTTGCACCGATCACACTTCTTAAAGCCACTGGCAGCCATCGGGGGAAAAAGGGCCCCTGCAAAATCAAAAAATTGGGCTGCCAGGGAAAAGAAAAATTGTCGTGAATGCAGTCTCTAAGGACAAAAACCGAAAAAAAGAGATCTGGGCTCGGCACCGGTGTACTGAGTCCAGGCGGGAAAGGGAACCGACGTCGAACTGAAGAAAGAACTCGTCTCAACGCAGGAAAATCCACTTTTTCCATGGGTGACAAGGACACACGTCTGTAGGGCTCCGCGGAAAAAAGAAGACTGAACAAGATGGCACCTTTGGGTGGGTAGTGGACTGCGCATGTAAGACTCCAATTCTTCCTGTACTAAAGGCTGACGGTAAGACTTATAGATTTGTACAAGACCTGCAAGCAGTAAATAATGTGATTTTGCCAATTTTTCCAATGGTACCTAATCCACATGATATCTGGACGCAGATACCTTCAGGGAGTACCTGGTTTTCTGTTGTGGATTTAGGTTCTGCTTATTTTTCAGTGAAAATGAGCAAAGAAAACACATTTTGTTTTTATTTTTCATTTTGAAGGGTACGCTGCTAGTCCTGCATATTTTC
Source organism: Ichthyophis bannanicus (assembly GCA_033557465.1). Classification (NCBI taxonomy): domain Eukaryota; kingdom Metazoa; phylum Chordata; class Amphibia; order Gymnophiona; family Ichthyophiidae; genus Ichthyophis; species Ichthyophis bannanicus. The sequence goes on from CM066034.1 coordinate 439,217,346, forward strand.
ACAGGCCCTAAGAACTGCATTATTTGATGTAAGACTCGACCATTCCTCTTTAGCTCAATATGTGGATGATTTGCTTTTATGTTCACCATGTTATGAGTTTGTCTCTTAGCTCATATTACTAATTTAGGTTTGAAGGTTGATCTGTCTAAACTGCAATTTGTATCTCCAAATGTTACTTTCCTGGGTGTTGATTTACCACCATCTGGTTGTGCGATTACCTCTGCTAGATTAAAACCTATTCTGTCATTGCCTTTTTCCAGCGACACCAGTATTATTGTGTAGCTTCCTGAGTTTATTAATTTTCTGTAAATAATAGCTAGCGAATTTCTCAAGATCTTACTGCTCCACTTTATGCTCTTATTGGGAAAGAAGGATCTGAAGGCCTTATTGTACCCACATTATCACAGTGGGAGGTTTGTTTTAGATGTAACAAAAAAAATTTTGCATTGGGAAATGATTATTCTTTACCATTCAAATTGTATGTGGCTATTTCTGATTCCTCTGCTACCTGTGTGCTTTTACATGCTTTCCCAACTGGTTGCAAGCCGGTGGGATATTTCTCAAAGCGATTTGATGCAGTGACTTTGGGACTCCCACTATGTCTACATAGTTTAGTAGCAGTGGCTTTTTGCAATTGAAATTTACTGATTTTCTGGTTCTACAGCGCCCTTTTGTTCCATTTAACCAGGCCTCAGCCTTTTGTCCTCCACACGTTTTATTGACTCTGGAATTAATAATTTCTTCGCTTCATGTTTCAGTCTGTACTACATCACTATGCAACCTTTCAACACTTGTGGAGGAAGATGGGTCTCGTAATTGTTTCCAAGCAATTTTCAATTGTTTCCAAACTGTACCTCTACCAGCCCCGGTTTATACCTTTGTTTGTGGATAGTTCTGCTTTTAGAGATGACAAGGGCAAACTTTGTGTAGGCTATGCAGTCACTACAGTTTTGTGGAAATTTGGCAATATTTGGCAGCAACGAGGGTTTTGACTTCTGCTAATAAACCAATTAAACAAGCTGCATACATTCCCGTTTGTTACAGTTTAAAATGCAAAGGACATTCTTCTGCTGAAGATTTTGTGTCAAATTTTGCAGACCACGAAGCACAGCGAGCTGTTCTTCAAGCATCGGTGTTCCCGACAGTGCTGTATTTAACACCATTTAATATGACTTTGTTTTCCCTTTTATCTTTCTTGCAGCAATAGCAAGATACTTCCTTTGAAAACCTGTTCCTGCATTATAAGCTTTGCTGCTGTGGCTATGAATTATGTCTTTTTGGTTCTCCGGTATCACCTGAACTTCTGTTATTTTTTTTCTTTGGCACAGTTTGTCTGCACTGTTTCAAGACTGGCACTGTAGGGTCAGCTTAGGGTCAGTTATTAAGGGGGCAGATTTCTGCCTTCTGAACTCTTTTTGATTTTGCAGCCTGTTTTGCAGAGCTGCCCTGTGCCAGAGGAAGGGGGTGGTATTTGTCCGGATGGGTAGCAGCTTATCCATTACCAGTTTATTCCTGTCATCCGCAAAGCTCTGGCCAGGTGGAGCGGATGCATAGGACAATCAAAGGTCACTTGCGCACGATGACACAGGATTGGGCTATAGATTGGACGGAAGGTGCGGTGAATTCAAGGTGCGGTCGTACCATGGAACAATACAGAGCCATTATAATGTCCTCGGTTTTATTTTCCATCCCTTTCTTTATGATACCTAGCATTCTATTTGGTCTCTTGGCTGCCGCTGCACACGGGGCCAAGGGTTTTAACATGTTATCCACAAGGGCACCTAAATCTTTTTCCTGGGTGGTGGTTCCTAATGTGGAGCCTTGCATCGTGTAACCATAGTTTGGGTTGTTCTTCCCTAGGTGCATAACTTTGCACTTGTCCACATTAAATTTCATCTGCCATTTGGATGCCCAGTCTTCCAATTTATCAAGATCCTCTTGCAATTTACCACAATCCTCTTGGGTTTTAACAACTTTAAATAGTTTTGTGTCATCTGCAAATTTGATAACCTCACTCGTTATTCCCCTTTCCAGGTCATTTATGAATATGTCAAAAAGCAGCGGACCCAGCACAGATCCCTGGGGTACACCACTATTCACCTTTCTCCATTGGGAAAATTGGCCATTTAGCCCAACCCTCTGCTTTCTATCTTTTAACCAGTTCCTGATCCACAATAGTACACTGCCTCCTATCCCATGACTCTTTAGTTTTGCCAAAAGTCTCTGATGAGGGACCTTGTCAAAGGCTTTCTGAAAGTCCAGATACATTATATCAACTGACTCACCTTTGTCCACCTGTTTATTCACACCTTAAAAAAAACATAACAGATTAGTAAGACAAGATCTTCCTTGTCTAAAGCCATGTTGGCTGTCTTCCCTTAGGCCATGATTATCTACATGCTGGGTAATTTTATTGTTTATGTTGGTTTCTACCATTTTTCCCGGTACTGACGTCAGGCTCACCGGTCTATAGTTTCCCGGATCACCCCTGGAACCCTTTTTAAAAATTGGCATTACATTGGCGATCCTCCAATCTTCAGGTATTACAGATGATTTTAATGAAAATTCACAGATTACTAATAGCAGGTCTGCAATCTCATATTTCAGTTCTTTCAACACCTTTGGACATATACCATCCGGCCCAGGTGATTTGCTACTCTTCAGTTTATCTAATAGTTGTAATATATCTTCCCAATGTATCGATATTTCCTTCAATTCTTCCGCACCTTTAAATACCACTTCAGTCATGGGTAACATCCCTACATCTTCCTCAGTAAAGACCGAAGTAAAGAATTCATACAGTCTCTCTGCTATCGCCTTGTCGCCTCTTAGTGCCCCTTTAACTCCTCTATCATCTAATGGACCAACTGACTCTCTCACAGGTTTTTTGCTACGAATGTACTTGAAAAAGTCTTTACTTCACGTTTTTGCTTCCGCGGCAAGCTTCTTTTCTAATTCACCCTTTGCCTGCCTTATCAATGCCTTGCATTTGACTTGCCAGTGCTTGTGCTGGTTCCAGGTTTTGTCGTTTGGCTCTTTTTTCCATTTCCTGAAAGATGCTTTTTTGGCAACAGCCACCTCTCTGACCTCACCTTTAAACCATGCTGGCAGTTTTTTGGACTTCCTTCCACTTTTCTTAAAGCATGGAATACAGCTGGTCTGGGCTTCCAAGATAGTATTTTTCAACAACACCCAAGCTTGATGTAAGTCTTTAACCTTTGCTACTGCTCCTTTTAGTTTTTTCTTAACTATTTTCCTCATTTTATCATAGTCTCCCTTTCGAAAGTTAAAAGGTAGTACTGTGGATTTCCTTACTATCCCTCGTCCACTAATTAAATCAAATGCGATCATGCTATGATCACTATTGCCAAGTGGCCCAACACCCTTATCTCTTGCACTAGATCTGGTGTTCCACTAAGGGCTAGGTCTAATATGGCTTCCCCTCTGGTCAGTTCATGAACCAGCTGCTCCAAGAAGCATTTATTTCATCTAGGAACTTTATCTCCCTAGCATGTCCTGCCGTGACACTGACCCAGTCGATGCTGGGGTAATTGAAATCACCCATTATTATTACTGCACTGTAACATTTATTAGCTTCCTTGATTTCTTTGAGCATTTCATCATCCATTTGTTCATTCTGGCAGGGCGGTCAGTAGTACACCCCCCACTGCCTTCGCCTTCCCCTTTTTACATGGAATTTCAATCCATAGAGATTCTACAGCAAATTTTGTTTCCTGCAAAACTTTAATCCTTTCTGACTCAATGCCCTCTCTAACATAGAGCGCAACCCCTCCACCAATTTGATCAGCTCTATCATTACAACATTGTTTGTACCCAGGTATCACAGTGTCCCACTGGTTGTCTCCTTCCACCATGTCTCTGATATTCCAATCATATCTAACCTCTCATTTAGTGCTATTTATTCTAACTCTCCCATCTTATTTTTTAGACTTCTAGCATTTGCATACAAGCATTTTAGAGACTGTATTTTATTCATATTAATCTGGCTATTGGTAGGCACGGGTAATTTGGGATCTTTAAGCTCTGTCTGCTCCATGTTGTTGTTAAGTGCCGTCGAGTCGGAGTCGACTCATGGCGACCCTCTGGATAGCTATCCTAAATTGTGTTCGGTCTCCAGTCAGGCGGCTCATTGTTGACAGACTGGTACCCGTAGCTGCTGTTATTGTATCGATCCATCTCATTGCTGGCCTTCCTCTTTTGCGTTGACCTTCTATCTTGCCAAGCATAATGTCTTTCTCTAATGATCTCTCTCTTCGCATGATGTGTCCAAAGTATGAAAGTCGAAGTCTTGTCATCTGAGCTTCTAAAGAAAGCTTAGGTTTGATCTCCTCTAGTACCGACTGGTTTGTTCTTCTTCTGGCAGTCTATGGTATACTCAGTATTCACCGCCAGCACCATAATTCAAAGGCATCAATTTTCTTCCTGTCTGTCTTTTTCACTGTCCAGCTTTCACATCCATATGATGTTATTGAAAATACCATGGCTTGAACAAGTCTGCTCCATACTCGAGAACATTTGGGCTACTTTACTCTTTTTTGGAACCTCTCTCCTTTTGGTAGTATCCTTCAAGGATACATTCTTACGAACCATGCGCTCTTGGGCGACTGTCGGCTTTCCCCTATTATTTATTTTAAAAGCTGCTCTATCTCCTTTTTAAAGGTTAAAGCCAGCAGCCTGGTTCCATCCCAGTTAAGGTGAAGGCCATCCCTTTGGAAGAGCCCCTCCTTTCCCCAGAATGTTCCCCAGTTCCTAACAAATCCAAAACCCTCATCTCTGCACCATTGTCTCATCCAAGCATTGAGATTCCAGAGCTCTGCCTGCCTTTTGGGTCCTGCGCGTGGAATGGGAAGCATTTCGGAGAACGCTACCCTGGAAGTTCTGGATTTCAACTTCCTACCTAAAAGCCTAAATTTAGCCTCCAAAACCTCCCTACCACATTTTCCTATGTCATTGGTACCAACGTGTACCAAGACAGCAGACTCCTCCCCAGCACTATCTAAGACCTTATCTAGGTGGCACGTGAGGTCTGCTACCTTCGCACCAGGCAGGCATGTTACCAGGCGATCCTCACGTCTACCAGCCACCCAGCTATCTACATGCTTAATGATCGAATCACCAACTATAACAGCTGTCCTAACCCTTTCCTCATGGGCACATGGCTCTGGAGAAACCTCCTCGGTGTGAGAGGGTTTTATATCACCTGGAGGACAGGTCCTAGTTATAGGATCACTTCCTGCCACACCAAGGTGATGCTCTCCTGTCTTGTGACCTCTCTCCTCCATGGCAACAGGGATGCTGCTAGGCTGGAGGTGGGACTTCAGGACTATATCCCTGTAGGTCTCGTCTATGTATTATTTTATTTATTCTATTTATATTCTCTTATATACTGCGCTATTCTGCATCAGTGCGGTTTACATTGAACAAACTGAAATTACATTGAACAGGGCATTATAACTTGGAGATAACTATTTTACAGGGAACATGGGCTATGGAGGGTTAAGTGGCTTGCCCAAGACCACAAGGAGCACCTGTGGGACTAGAAACCCCAGTCCTTCCGGCCCAAGGTTGCTGTCCTCTAGTGGGATTTGAACCCCCAAACTTCCGGCCTGAAGTACCTTGCCCCAACCACTTGGCCACTCCTCCACTCTGTCTTTCTTATGTTTTCCAAGTCTGCTACTCTAGCCTCTAGAGAACGGACTCGTTCCCTGAGAGCAAAGAGCTCCTTGTACCTAGTGCACTATTTTGCACTTATGACGATCATCATTCATGACATGATTAAAAACATAACAAAACATATGCACAAATGGTACCATGATAAGTTTCAGTAAAGCTCATTAATGGAACTCAGAGTCACTATGGATATCCTGGTGGAAAGATTATTATAAAATAGCTATATTTATCTAAAGAACCAAAGATATTCACACGGCACAAAATTCTGTGGTTCATTTTTACAAATTCTATAGTTTATCGCATATGTAGTTAGGTCACCATTCCTTTTTCACATTCAATATGAGAGGCAAAAATAAATATGCCCTTATGTTATAGTTTCAATACTGATAGGAGTTTCGGTGCCTAAGGTTTTTATATGTTTTTTTATACAGTCATGTCATATTCATGTGGTCAATTTATCCTTGCGGTTTTTACATAGCCCCCTTTTTTTAAACAGTTCTGTCATTCACTCCTGCTTCCTTTTTACCCCCTTTTTATCTTTTTATTTTTTTATCTTTTGGTCATATGGTTTAATTGTTTTTGTTTTAACTTCCGATAAATTGGTTTATTTATTGTTATTTTATAATTTTAATGTTTTAGTACAAAAAAATTGTGCACAATCGGCACAATCATCCAAAGAATAATCTGCAAATATTATACAAGACAGCCAAGAGAGGTATCTGTATTATTTATAGTTGTTTAGTTGTTGTCTCATCAATTATTCAAAGTGGTTCACTTGACATTAAAGATTTTAATGGATTTTATTGTTTTAGTATTGTCATGGTGTAGATCTAGCAGAACCTATGGAGATAGGTAAAACTGCAGAGAATGGATCTGACACTGACAGCTCAGAAAAGCACATGGCCCAGAGTTGCTGTAGGCAACGTATACAAACAATGTCACCAGGTGGGAGAACACGCCCAAGCAGCAAGCAGGCTCAGGATTCATTAGATAATGAAGGGCAGCTGAGAGGGGGCGGAGTTCAGGCAGACACTACGACACACGCACATAAAACTAACTCACCTGAAGTTAGGGGGGGGCAGAGCTGATGGAACCAGATGTGGTGGAGCCGAGAGGACGAGTGGTGGAACAAGGTGTGGATCCAGGAGAGCTGAGAGAGCTGAGAGATCCAGTTCCAGAGCAACAAGAGACAACCACAGAGACTGCTCCAGAGAGCAGCATACAGACAAGCACAAGCTCAGTGACGTTTACCATGAAGGTAGCAGAGAACACGGTCTTGGAGCCAGGTTTAGGAAAGCCGAGGAAGCTAGCCACCCCAGCTGCAGGCACAGAAGGGAAAAGGAGTTCTGGCCTGAAGACGTTTTCATGTCAGAGGAAAAGCTGAAAGGAAAAGGCAGTAGGAACCTTCCGTCCTGGCCAAGCCCTGTTAACTCAGCTGTACCGAAAAACTCCGGTCTAAGGGAGCTAGAAGGTAGGCTGTTTAAATCTAATATAAGGAAAGCTGAATGCAGAAGTTTTCCCTGCAGTTGTCAGAGTTTGTGAGGCTCTCAGGGAAGAAACTATAGAGAATGTGGTAATCTTCCATTCCACTCTGTTACTGAGGAGGAGGGGAAGTCTCAGTGCCGTGAGGAGAGACTGTTTGGCAATAGCACTTTTTACAATCCGAAAGAAGGACAGTCTGAAGGGGAATGTGAGGAAATGCAACTTGATATTCATGGGGAACAACCCTCAGATGATTGCATGGATTGTACACTCATTATTGCTGACCATATTACCTCTTTATGCTGAAGAGGCTGTTAAGACTTTCTAATAACAGGAGTGAGAGAGAGAAACTTACCTGTTTGTAAAAAGGACTGTTTTGAGCTACCTATTGTTCTGTTCATAGAAGCTGAAGATAGAAGCAATATTTTGGTTCCTGTTTGTTTCCTTTCTTTTGTACCAGAAGTATGGTCTTTTTGTCTTTGTTTCCATTGATATAAAATCCACCCAGAAGGGGAATAAAAGTCCTGTCTAAAGCCTTACCACCCGACTGCAACTCACTTCTTTACTAGCTTGTGGGACTACAACACCCAGAGGGCAGTGCAGGGCCCTCTACACAACTCCCCTTGCTGGTTTAAGATACGCCCCAGTGAAATACCCATGCCTTTGCCTCTGGGGACCTTCGCTGGGTGACAGTATGTATGTATTTATTATGTAACAAGTCATACGTGTGTATTATATTAATTCCTTTCCTTCCTCTTACCCATTTCATATATTTTATTAGTTATTATTTATGTTTTTAATGTAATTTTTTATGTGTTTTAATTTTGTTTGTTTTATAATTCTAGTATGCCAATACCCCTGATGACGTTGTGATGAAACACGGCCTGTGTAGGGTCGTTGGCACGCAATTTTGATTAAAAATAAAATACCTTTTAAGCATTCCCTTCTTGAGGCTACGTTTTTGTACTTGGGTTCCTGGTTTGCGTGGCACAGTGCTTTTTTTGCTGGTGCTCACCAGTGACTTGTACAGTGGCATTAGAACCTCTTCCTTTCTGCTGGTAATTCCTCTTTGTATGCAGCCCAACATCCTCCTGCCTTTTGCCACCGCCTTATCGCACTGTTTTGCCACCTTGAGATCTACAGAAATAATCACACCAAGGTCTTTCTTCTGATCGGTACACACCAACCTCTCGCCCCCTATCGCATACATTTCCCTTGGGTTTAAGCTACCCAAGTTCATGACTCTGCACTTCTTTGCATTAAATCTTAATTGCCAATCATTAGACCATTCTTCCAGCTTTTGTAGATCTTTTCTCATGTTAAGCCCTCCCTCGGGGGAGTCCACTCTGTTGCAAATTTTCATGTCATCTGCAAAAGGACAGACCTTTCCATTCAGTCTTTCAGCAATATCACTCACAAATACATTGAACAGTGCCGGGCCCAGGACCGAACCCTGGGGCTCCCCGCTAATCACCTTTCTTTCATCCGAGTGAGCTCCATTTACCATCACCTTCTGTTGTCTATCAATCAAGCAATTTCTGATCCAGTTTACCACCTTGGGACCCATCCCCAAATTACTGAGTTTATTGATAAGCTTCCTATGAGGGACAGTATCAAAGGGTTTGCTGAAATCCAGGTAGATGACATCCATCACATACCCCTGATCTAGTTCTCTGGTCACCCAGTCAAAGAACTCAATCAGATTTGTTTGGCAAGATCGTCCTTCGGTAAAACCACGTTGCCTCGGATCTTGCAACCAGTTGGTTTTGAGAAAGTTCACTATTTGCTCCTTCAGAAGTGCCTCCATTACTTTTCCCGCCACCGAGGTAAGGCTCATGGGCCTGTAGTTTGACACTTCTTCCCTGCCACCACTTTTGTGTAGAGGTACGACATCTTTCATTTGCCATTTGAATGCCCAGTCTTCCAATTTATCAAGGTCCTCTTGCAATTTTTCACAATCCTCTTGGGTTTTAACAACTTTGAATAATTTTGTGTCCTCTGCAAATTTGACTACCTCACTCATTATTCCCATTTCCAGGTCATTTACAAATACGTTAAAAAACAGTGGATCTAGCACAGATCCCTGGGGTACTCCACTATTCACCATTGGGAAAATTGGCCATTTAGCCCTACCCTCTACTTTCTATCTTTTAATCAGTTGACAATTCACAATATTACACTGCCTCCTATCCCATGACTTTTTAACTTCGCCAAGAGTCTTTCATGAGGGACCTTGTCAAAGGCTTTCTAAAGATCCAGATACACCATATTAACAGGCTCACCTTTGTCTGTTTATTCACACCTTCAAAAAACTATAACAGATTAGTAAGACAAGACTTTCCTTGGCTAAAGCCATGTTGACTTTCTGCTATTAAACCATGCCTATCTACATGTTCAGTAATTTTGTTCTTTATAATGTTTTCTACCAGTTTGCCCGGGACTGATGTCAGGCTCACTGGCCTGTAGTTTCCCGGATCACCCCTGGAATCCTTTTTAAAAATTGGCGTTACATTGGCCATTCTCCAATCTTCTGGTACTACAGATGATTTTAATGATAGTTCACAGATTACTATTAGAATTTATTTATTTATTTTATTTAGACGTTTTTCTATACCGCCCCTTCCAGAAATCAGGGGCGGTTTACATTATAACAAAACCTTTACACAGAACAGTACTAATGTAGTAGGTCTGCAGTCTAATATTTCAGTTCTTTCAACATCCTAAGGTGTATACCATTTGATCCAAGTGATTTGCAACTGTTTAGTTTATCAAATAGTTGTCATATATCATCCCAGTTTATTGATATTTCTTTCACTTCTTCTGATGCATCACCTTTAAATACCATTTCAGTCATGGGTATCTTTCTTAATTCATTCAGCTTCTCTGCTATGACCTTGTCCCCTCTTGGTGCCCCTTTTATTCCTATATCATCTAATGGTCCAATTGACTCTCACAGGTCTTTTGCTATGAATGTACTTGAAAACGTCTTCATTAAGCTTTTTTGATTCCACAGCAAGCATCTTCTCAAAATCTCTCTTTGCCTGCCTCATCAATGCCTTACATCTAACTTGCCAGTGGTTATATTGTTTCCAGTTTTCGTCATTTGACTCCTTTTTTCATTTCCTGAACGATGCTTTTTTTGGCGACAACAGCCTCTCTGACTTCACCTTTAAACCATGCTGGCAGGTTTTTGGACTTCTTTCCACTTTTCTTAAATCATGGAATACCTCTGGTCTGGGCTTCCAAGATAGCGTAGTTACTCACCTGTAACAGGTGTTCTCCAGGAGCAGCAGGAATCAGTCCTCACCTATGGGTGACGTCGGTGCCAATGGAGCCCTCGTGCGGAGCATTTCCCCAGCTTTCATAGAAAGCCTTTGGGAATGCAGCGCTCATGCGCGGTCCCCTTCCCGCCCAAGGGTGCCATCTTGCTCAGTCTGATGACATAGCTAAGACAGCAAAAAACAAAAATGAAATATATAGATATGACCGCAACTCCAAGGGGAGGAGGGAGGGTTGTGAGGACTGATTCCTGCTGCTCTTGGAGAACACCTGCTACAGGTGAGTAACTACGCTTTCTCCAGGACCAAGCAGGAAGTCAGTCCTCACATATGGGACTCCCCAGCTTAAGGCTACCGGGGACCCAAAGCTGAAAAATGAGCTCCCTCTAGAGCCCCAGCATGTGCGAAAAGAATCTTCTCTGATATCGCCCCCATACGGTAGCCCAACATCAGGGCTGGAAGGTAGGAGTTGCCTATACCTCAAAGAGATTACGGAGTACCACCTGCCCGAAAGCACTGTCCCTGCGGGACTCCCTCTCGAGACTGCTGTCTTGGTACATGTCGGTACCAATGACATAGGAAAAAGTGGTAGGGAGGTTCTGGAGGCTAAAATTAGGCTTTTAGGTAGGAAGTTGAAATCCAGAACTTCCAGGGTAGCATTCTGCGAAATGCTTCCCATTCCACGCACCGGACCCAAAAGGCAGGCAGAGCTCCGGAGTCTCAATGCATGGATGAGACAATGGTGCAGAGATGAGGGTTTTGGATTTGTTAGGAACTGGGGAAAATTCTGGGGAAAGGAGGGGCTCTTCCGAAGGGATGGGCTTCACCTTAACCGGGATGGAACCAGGCTGCTGGCATTAACCTTTAAAAAGGAGATAGAGCAGCTTTTAAACTAGATATTAGGGGAAAGCCGACAGTCGCCCAAGAGCGGATGGTTTGGAAGAATGTATCTTTGAAGGATACTACCAAAAGCAGAGAGGTTCCACAAAAGAGTAAAGTAGCCCAAATGCCCTCAAGTATGGAGCAGACAGAGCTTAAAGATCCCAAATTACCCATGTCTAACAATAGCCAAATTAATATGAATAAAATACATTCTCTAAAATGCTTGTATGCAAATGCTAGAAGTCTAAAAAATAAGATGGGAGAGTTAGAATATATAGCACTAAATGAAAGGTTAGATATGATTGGAATATCAGAGACATGGTGGAAGGAGGACAACCAGTGGGACACTGTGATACCTGGGTACAAACTATATCGTAATGATAGAGCTGATCAAATTGGTGGAGGGGTTGCTCTCTATGTTAGAGAGGGCATTGAGTCAGAAAGGATTAAAGTTTTGCAGGAAACAAAATCTGCTGTAGAATCTAAATGGATTGAAATTCCTTGTAAAAGGGGGAAGGCAATGGCAGTGGGGGTGTACTATCGAGCGCCTGGCCAGAATGACCAAATGGATGATGAAATGCTCAAAGAAACCAAGGAAGCTAACAAAAGTTACAGCGCAGTAATAATAATGGGTGATTTCAAATACCCCGGTATCGACTGGGTCAGTGTCACGTCAGGACATGCTAGGGAGATAAAGTTCCTAGATGAAATAAATGACTTCTTCTTGGAGCAGCTGGTTCATGAACCAACCAGAGGGGAAGCCATATTAGACCTAATCCTTAGTGGAACACCAGATCTAGTACAAGAAATAAGGTTGTTGGAGCCACTTGGCAATAGTGATCATAGCATGATTGCCTTTGATTTAATTAGTGGAGGAGGGATAGTAAGGAAATCCACAGTACTACCTTTTAACTTTCGAAAGGGAGACTATGATAAAATGAGGAAAACAGTTAAGAAAAAACTAAAAGGAGCAGTTGCAAAGGTTAAAGACGTACATCAGGCTTGGCTGTTGTTTTGGAAATACTATCTTGGAAGCCCAGACCAGCTGTATTCCACACTTTAAGAAAAGTGGAAGGAAGTCCAAAAAACTGCCAGCATGGTTTAAAGGTGAGGTCAGAAAGGCTGTTGCCAAAAAAGCATCTTTCAGGAAATGGAAAAAAGAGCCAAACGACGAAACCTGGAAACAGCACAAGCACTGGCAAGTCAAATGCAAGGCATTGATAAGGCAGGCAAAGGGAGAATTTGAGAAGAAGCTTGCTGCGGAAGCAAAAACGTGAAGTAAAGACCTTTTCAAGTACATTCGTAGCAAAAAACCTGTGAGAGAGTCAGTTGGTCCATTAGATGATAAAGGGGTTAAAGGAGCACTAAGAGGCAACAAGGTGATAGCGGAGAGACTGAATGAATTCTTTGCTTCAGTCTTTACTGAAGAAGATGTAGGGATGTTACCCATGACTGAAGTGGTATTTAAAGGTGCAGAAGAATTGAAGGAAATATCGATACATCGGGAAGATATATTACAACTACTAGATAAGCTGAAGAGTAGCAAATCACCTGGGCCGGATGGTATACATCCAAGGGTGTTGAAAGAACTGAAATACGAGATTGCAGACCTGCTATTAGTAATCCGTGAACTATCATTAAAATCATCTCTAATACCTGAAGATTGGAGGATCGCCAATGTAACACCAATTTTTAAAAAGGGTTCCAGAGGTGATCCGGGAAACTACAGACCGGTGAGCCTGACATCAGTACCGGGAAAAATGGTAGAAACCATCATAAAGAATAAAATTACTCAGCATGTAGATAGTCATGACCTAATGGGAGACAGCCAACATGGCTTTAGACAAGGAAGATCTTGTCTTACTAATCTGTTATGTTTTTTTGAAGGAGTGAATAATCAGGTGGACAAAGGTGAGTCGGTTGAAATTGTGTATCTGGACTTTCAGAAAGCCTTTGACAAGGTCCCTCATGAGAGACTTTTGGCAAAACTAAAGAGTCATGGGATAGGAGGCAGTGTACTATTGTGGATCAGGAACTGGTTAAAAGATAGAAAGCAGAGGGTAGGGCTGAATGGCCAATTTTCCCAATGGAGAAAGGTGAATAGTGGTGTACTCTAGGGATCTGTGCTGGGTCCGCTGCTTTTTGACATATTCATAAATGACCTGGAAAGTGGAATAACGAGTGAGGTTATCAAATTTGCGGATGACACAAAACTATTTAAAGTTGTTAAAACCCAAGAGGATTGTGGAAAATTGCAAGAGGATCTTGATAAATTGGAAGACTGGGCATCAAAATGGCAGATGAAATTTAATGTGGACAAGTGCAAGGTTATGCACCTAGGGAAGAACAACCCAAACTATGGCTACACGATGCAAGATTCCACATTAGGAACCACCACCCAGGAAAAAGATTTAGGCGTCATTGTGGATACCATGTTAAAACCCTCTGCCTAGTGTGCAGCGGCGGCCAAAAGAGCAAACAGAATGCTAGGTATGATAAGGAAAGGAATGAAAAATAAAACAAAAGATATTATAATGGCTCTATATCATTCCATGGTGAGACCGCACCTTGAATATTGTGTGCAATTCTGGTCGCCGTATCTTAAAAAGGATATAGCGATTTTAGAAAAGGTTCAGAGAAGAGCCACCAAAATGGTAAAGGGGATGGAAGGATACTCCTATGAAGAAAGGCAAAAAAAGTTAGGGCTCTTTAACCTGGAAAAGAGACGGCTGAGGGGAGATTTGATAGAAGTCTATAAATTAATGAACGGAGTGGAACGGGTAAACGTAGATCGATTGTTTACCTTATCAGAATATAGAAAGACTAGGGGACATGCAATGAAGCTACAGGGTAAACTATTTAAGACTAATAAAAGAAAATATTTTTTCACTCAACGTGTAATCAAACTCTGGAATTTGTTACCGGAGGATGTAGTAAAGGCTGTTAGTGTAGTTGGGTTTAAAAAAGGTTTGGACAAGTTCCTGGAGAAAAGGTCCATAAACCATTATTAAGAAGGGACCCAGAATATCAATGCTTGAACCAATACAAGCATTGTGGAACCTGTGTCCCTTGGGGAAACTGCTAGGTACATATGACCTAGATTGGCCACTGTTGGAAACAGAATACTGGGCTTGATGGACCTTGGTCTGACCCAGTATGGCATATTGTGATGCAGCGGGCCCTCTGCTGGAGAGAAAAAAAGTTTTAAACTCTGAAAGAAAAAGAAATTGCCTGCAATTTCCAGAGAACTTACCTAGAGGGAGCAGGAGAGCTAGGACAGAGACTACAGAACCACGCCCTAGGGGGCAGGACTCTTATTCCAAAAGCTCACATTTAAGAGCAGGGAAGCCAGAGTTTGGGGGGAAGCCAGAGTTTGGAGGCAAGCCAGAGTTTGGAGACAAGCAAGAGTCTGGAGACCAGCAAGAGTCTGGAGACCAGCAAGAGTCAAGAGGCAAGCAAGAGTCAAGGGACTTGCCGGTAAGGAGCTCAGCTGCCAAAGCCTCATCTGCTGAGAGAAAAAGGACAGGCTGGGAGAGGAGGACCAGTCCTGAGAGAGAGGCCGAGAAGGCCGAAGCCAAGCCAGACCGGGCCCAGAAGCCCACAAGAGAACAGGCCTTAAGGGCCAGAGAAGGAAAGACTGGGAAAGCAGGAGGTATATTCCAGAGAACACCGATACTGAAGGCAGCAGTCACGGTACGCCTCCAGCCTCACCCCAGAGAATCAAACACAAAGCAAAAGGTAAAACTTTTAACCTTTGTCATTGTATACCTGAACTTAAGCTAAGAGAAGAATCCTGGGAAGGAGATTCTGCATATAGAAGACAAGAGCAAAAGCAAAAGCTAAAGGATAGTTTGTGCCACAAAAGGACTGTTAGAGGAAAACATAGAGATAATGTTTTTAAACCTCTTGAGCAAGCAATGCCTTTCTGGTATGCCCCTAAGCTGAATCGTGGGCCTAGACAGACTGATAAGCCGTGGGAAACAGTGAGACTAAATCCCATGAAGGACACTTGCCCTGATACCTCAGAGCCGTCAGAGGAGGCCATGCAAGTGGAATCTGTGTATGAAGACAGTGATAGTCCCATGGAATGCACATACTGTGCTGGAAGCGAAATAGAGGCCTTCCAGAGTCATTGAGCGAAGGAAGCATTTTTTGCTGTTACATATTTGAATACTGTGAAGTTAACAGTGTTTGGTTATTTTATTTCTCACCTTTAAAAATCTGCTGTAAAGACTTATTTTGCCACGTACCGGAGTGTATATCCTTTGTTTTTGAACCCTTAGTGCTTAAAGGGGAAAATAAAGCCTGTTTTTTTTCCCACCACTTTTGTGCAAGTCTGAATCTCTTCAGGAGTTGGTAACGAGGCTGACACAAGGCTCTGACCCACGACCCTCGCACCTGGCCAACCCTGATTACCATCATCTTAGTGACCCCCCCGGCTCCAGCCCTCCGGTGGAACTATTACGCTGCCACCAGGGGGTGCTGTGCGGCCGGAGCTTGGCATCACAAGTGGCGTAGTTGGCAGGATATACGCCAACGCAACGGACATGCCAAGTTAACCCACAGCAGTAAAATTGGAAAGGCGAATTTTTTTTTTTGAGGAAAAAAGGAAAAAAAAAAAAAAAAAGGACGTGGAAAATCCGGAACGGAACAGACAATTTTCCTGGATTGGACTCGCGAAAACCTGGAACGGAGTTGCTGGAAAGTGCGGATCGGATTAGAAGGAAAGTCCTGTGAGCTGACCATCCTAAGACCGTCCGGGAGAAGCAGCAAGGTCGTGGACAGCAGCGTACCTTCCTCTAAGCTGACTCAACACGTAAACCAGGGATCATGGAACCCAAGGAGCTATGTGCTTGGATGGCACAACAGTTTAACAAACAAGCGGAGTTGGCGCAGTTAAGCCAAACGCAGGCATTACAAGCAATGCAGAAGCAGCAGCAGCCGGTCATAGAGACCATGGATAAGTGGCTTGCACAGCAGCAAGAAGCATTGGCAAGGAGCAAAGCTGAGAGTCAGGCAACAGCTGGACCCTTGAACATGGACCATGGACAATGGGCATGTAATGACTTGGTGATGGGAAAATTGTGTGCAAACGATGATATAGATGATTTCCTAGATACCTTTGCTCGAATAGCTACTTCAGCTAAATGGCCGAGCGAACAGTGGGCAATTCGCCTAGCTGCGTCCCTTACGGGCGAGGCGCTAGCCGCCTATAGGGCAATGCCTCCAAGCTTAGCAGGTTCATATGAGGATGTAGTGTTAGCTATAAGAGATCGTCTAGGCCTCTCATCTTTTACATATAACAAAATGTTTAGGGCTACTTGTTTAAGAGATAATGAAACACCTAAGGCCCTAGGTCATCGTGTTCGTAGTTTAGCTCAGAAATGGCTACAGCCTGAGAGGAGAGATATAGACACCCTAATGGATGTTATAATCCTTGAACAGTATATGGCTGCTCTGCCCAATCGAGTGCAGAACCTTTTAATACTGCAAAATTGCTGCACTACGTCTGATGCTATAACCCTCACGGAAAGGTATTTAGAAGCTGAAAAAGTTGCCCAACCTAGGGTGAGCTCCAAGATAGCGATAGGAGCTGAGGTACAAAAGCTGGAGAACCCTTCTCGTCCTCCATTTGCTGGTGGGAAAAGTGTGAAACCCCAGGCAAGGGGGAATGTAAAAGAATGTTTTAAATGTGGTAAGAGAGGACACCTCCAGTATGAATGTTTTTCACGAACTGCTTTGGTGGGAGAGTCCCCCAGTGCAATACGTGAAGGGTTGGTCCTGGAGGTAAAGATACAGGGCATAAAGGTGAAAGCATTGTTGGATACTGGAGCCGATCAGACCATGGTCTCTAAAAAATTATGGTCGCTGATCCAAGCTCAGGGTCTACCGGTTCCAGAATCTCCAATAGGACAAGTAAAAATTAAATGTGTGCATGGTGCAGCCACTAGATATCCTGTGTACAGATTACAGGTAAAATACGTGGGCATTGTAAGGGAAATGCCAATTGCCGTGGTACCTAGGCTACCAAAGGAATTGGTTCTGGGCCGTGACTGGCCACAGTTTAAGAGGATCCTAAAGAAAGGTTTATTGCCAGTGGCAAAATCAGATTCCACCTGCATCCAGCCAAAACCTGATGAATGCTCATCCCTACGACAGAGTCAGACCCGCCAAGATGGTCCTTTGGTGAAGGCTCTAGTCTCTACAAGGTCACATACGCAAGATGGTGAGCAGCCTTCCTGCTCCAAGGATATTTCCCTAAGCGAGCTCCCTTCCCATGACGGACTAATAGGGGACCCCTCAAGCCGGGAAAGGAAGCCGAAGGCAGAGCGAAGAAGAGAGAGGCAACACCGCTCTAAAGCAAGAGCGGAGCTGGAAGCAGGAAAAGGGATGCCATGAATTCCGGCCGAGGTGATGGAAAGGTTCCCATCATTTAAAATGGAACAGAGAGCGGATTCAGCGCTCACTCACGCCTTTGAGCAGGCTAAAGAGAAAAGAGAGACATACCCAAGATTTCTCCTAGAGGAGGAGATCCTCTATCGTGAAAGTAAGGACCTGCGAACTGGTCTAATAAGGAAACAACTGGTGGTCCCGAGTAATTTTAAGGCTTCAGTTTTACGTCTGGCGCATGACCACCCTGTTGGGGGTCATAAGGGTGCGCAGGGCACCCTGGATCAGATTTTGACTAGATTTTACTGGCCAGGGGTGTTCCGAGAGACGACACGTTTCTGTGAGTCTTGTGCCTCATGCCAAAGAGTCACGACGCAGAAACCAACTGGAGTGCCATTAGTTTCGATGCCTATAATCACAGACCCCGTCCGTAGACTTGCTGTGGACCCGGTAGGACCCCTCATCAAGTCGCCACGGGGGTTTCAATATATACTAGTGATTATTGATCAAGCCACCAGATTCCCTTGGGCCATTCCCTTGAGGAATATTTCGGCCAAATCTGTGGCCATCGAATTGATAAAACTATTCTGCGAAGTGGGATTCCCACAAGAAGTGTTGACAGATCAAGGAAGCAATTTCCGGTCGAAATACTTGAACCAAGTATGGGACGCTTTTGGCATCCGCCACGTGCAGACAGCCGCTTACCACCCACAGTGCAATGGCCTGGTAGAGCGGTTAAACCAGAGCTTAAAGCAGATGCTCAGGCGTGCTCTGGATGGACAGATGAGTGAATGGGACACGATGCTACCTTTCGTGCTTTACGCCTGCAGAGAGAGAAAGCAGACCTCATTAGGGACGTCCCCGTACGAACTTATGTACGGCCGAACACCCAGAGGCATTCTCGATGTGCTTAGAGAGCAGTGGTCTGAGCTGAAGGAGGTCGAAATGGGGATACCCTTATTCCTACAAAACTTGAGGACCCGACTCGAGCGAACTTCCAGGTTCGCCACTGAGGAACTGGAGAAAAGCCAGAGGAAACAAAAATTCTACTATGACAGGCGAATGAAGCCCAGACATTTAAAAAACGGAGACAAGGTGATGGTGTTAGTCCCTGGAGCCACACCTAAGTTTGAGTCTCGCTGGAAAGGGCCCTCTACGGTCATCTGCCCGGTAGGGGCCACTTCATACGTCGTTCGAGAGACGAGCGGACGGGAGCAGGTGTATCATGCTAACCTTCTCCGACCGTGGTATGAGCGCGCTGCGTTTCTAACTTCTACAAAGACTTCATATCACTGTGGTAAAAGACCGCTGATCGGAGCAGAATCCAGTATTACATGCTATGGAGAAGAGGCTGTCCCAGCATGTAATATTTTGAGAAGGGGGATATGTGATGCAGCGGGCCCTCTGCTGGAGAGAAAAAAAGTTTTAAACTCTGAAAGAAAAAGAAATTGCCTGCAATTTCCAGAGAACTTACCTAGAGGGAGCAGGAGAGCTAGGACAGAGACTACAGAACCACGCCCTAGGGGGCAGGACTCTTATTCCAAAAGCTCAAATTTAAGAGCAGGGAAGCCAGAGTTTGGGGGGAAGCCAGAGTTTGGAGGCAAGCCAGAGTTTGGAGACAAGCAAGAGTCTGGAGACCAGCAAGAGTCAAGAGGCAAGCAAGAGTCAAGGGACTTGCCGGTAAGGAGCTCAGCTGCCAAAGCCTCATCTGCTGAGAGAAAAAGGACAGGCTGGGAGAGGAGGACCAGTCCTGAGAGAGAGAGGACAGGCCGAGAAGGCCAAAGCCAAGCCAGACCGGGCCCAGAAGCCCACAAGAGAACAGGCCTTAAGGGCCAGAGAAGGAAAGACTGGGAAAGCAGGAGGTATATTCCAGAGAACACCGATACTGAAGGCAGCAGTCACGGTACGCCTCCAGCCTCACCCCAGAGAATCAAACACAAAGCAAAAGGTAAAACTTTTAACCTTTGTCATTGTATACCTGAACTTAAGCTAAGAGAAGAATCCTGGGAAGGAGATTCTGCATATAGAAGACAAGAGCAGAAGCAAAAGCTAAAGGATAGTTTGTGCCACAAAAGGACTGTTAGAGGAAAACATAGAGATAATGTTTTTAAACCTCTTGAGCAAGCAATGCCTTTCTGGTATGCCCCTAAGCTGAATCGTGGGCCTAGACAGACTGATAAGCCGTGGGAAACAGTGAGACTAAATCCCATGAAGGACACTTGCCCTGATACCTCAGAGCAGTCAGAGGAGGCCATGCAAGTGGAATCTGTGTATGAAGACAGTGATAGTCCCATGGAATGCACATACTGTGCTGGAAGCGAAATAGAGGCCTTCCAGAGTCATTGAGCGAAGGAAGCATTTTTTGCTGTTACATATTTGAATACTGTGAAGTTAACAGTGTTTGGTTATTTTATTTCTCACCTTTAAAAATCTGCTGTAAAGACTTATTTTGCCACGTACCGGAGTGTATATCCTTTGTTTTTGAACCCTGTTTTTTTCCCACCACTTTTGTGCAAGTCTGAATCTCTTCAGGAGTTGGTAACGAGGCTGACACAAGGCTCTGACCCACGACCCTCGCACCTGGCCAACCCTGATTACCATCATCTTAGTGACCCCCCCCGGCTCCAGCCCTCCGGTGGAACTACTACGCTGCCACCAGGGGGTGATGTGCGGCCGGGGCTTGGCGTCACAATATCTTATGTTCTTATGTTCTTATGAGACAGTAGTGGGCCGCAAAAGTCTGGCTTGAAGACCAAGTAGCGGCCCTGCAGATGTCTGCCAACGGAACAGAACGAAGATGAGCCACTGACGCAGCCTTCGCCCTGACACGGTGGGCCGTGACTCGACCCTGCAATGAGAGGCCGGCTGCCCTGTACGCCCAGGCGATACAGTCTGCTACCCAGATGGACAAGGTACGCTTTGAGACAGGCAACCCTAGCTTATTAGGATCAAAAGAGACGAAGAGCTATACAGCCCTTTGGTGTCCCTGCGTACGATCAAGGTAGAAGGACAACGCCCTCCTACAGTCCAGGGTATGCAAGACCATCTCAGCCTGGCTGGCATGCGGCCTGGGAAAGAAAGTCGGAAGAACCACCTCCTGATTGAGGTGGAAGGAGGAGACAACCTTGGGAAGGAACTTAGGGTGAGTCCGCAAGACTACTCTATTCCTATAGAACCTAGTGTATGGTGCATCTAACACCAGGGCTTGAAGCTCGCTCACTCGCCTTGCTGAGGTAAAAGCCACTAAAAACAACGCTTTCCAAGAGAGAAAACGCAAAGGGCAGGTAGCCATAGGCTCAAATGGTAGGCAAGTAAGCTGTTGCAAGACCACATTCAAATCCCACTCAGGGGCAGGTGGACGAACTTAAGCAAAAGCAGGCTTCTGAGGAAGCGAGTCACCAAAGGGTGGCTTGAAAGAGATTGGCCCTCCACCGGTGAGTGGTGCGCTGAGAGAGCACTGAGATGAACCCTAACAGAGTTGGATTTAAGGCCTAGGTTGGAAAGGTGAAGCAAATATTGCAACACCACTGGTACCAGGCATGGGAAAGGATCCTCCTTGTGTTGAGCACACCAGGTGGAGAACCTATGCCACTTGAAGGCATAAGATTTCTGGGTGGACTGCCTCCTGGAGGCCAAGACTACATCCTCCACTTCCCTAGACACCAGTAAGGGTGCTAGAACTACCCTTTCAGCAGCCAGGCCATCAGATTGAGGGACTGGAGGTTGGGGTGTAAGAGAGATCCCTGCTCCTGAGACAGGAGATCTGGTCGCATCCCCAGAGGAAGAGGAGTGTCCACCACTAGTTGCAAAAGAAGTGGGAACCACGGTTGCCTTGGCCATCTGGGGGCCATCAGGATCACCGAGGCCTTGTCCCGGAGCACTTTGAACAGTTTCTTGGGCACTAGAGGCGTGGGAGGAAATGCGTATAGGAGGCCTGTAGACCATGGAATGAGAAACGCATCCACTGCTACTCTGAGAGGATGCGGTTGTCTGGAGCAGAACCTGGGCAGTTGACGGTTCAGTGGACTGGCAAAGAGATCTATGGTTGGAAGACCCCATCTTAGGAAGATTTGTTGAGCCACCAGAGGATTCAACTGCCATTCGTGGGGCTGTAGGATCCTGCTCAATCTGTCTGCTAGATAATTCTCCTGTCCAGGGAGATAGACCGCTTTGAGAAGTATGCCATGATTGACTGCCCAGGTGCACAGGTCCTGTGCTTCCTGACAGAGAGGGCGGGACCCTGTGCCCCCCTGCTTGTTCACATAGAACATAGCAACTTGATTGTCCGTCTGAACTAAGACGGACTGGTGAGAGAGGACATGAGAGAAAGTCCGTAGGGCCAAGCGGATAGCTCTCGGCTCCAATAGATTGATCTTCTGTGCGGCCTCCCAGGGAGACCACAGGCCCTGAGTGCATGCTCCCTGGCAATGTGTACCCCAACCGTGAAGAGAAGCATCGGTATTGAGCACTTGGGAGTGTGGAGGTTCCTGAAAAGGTACTCCTTGCACCAGATTATGGAAGATGAAGCCACCACTGCAGAGAAGATGCTAGCAGCTGGGACACCCTCACCTTGTCCGCCAGGTTTCCTGTGGCCTGCAGCCACTGAGTCAAGAGGCCCCACTGAGCCGGCCTCATGTGCAGACGGGCATTTGGAGTAACATGGACCGTGGATGCCATGTGGCCTAAGAGCCTTAGGAATTGTTTGGCGGAGACCAGAGAATTGCTGCGGAATTGTCTAGCCAAATCCATCAGTCTGTGGGTCCTGTCCACAGGCAAAAAAGCCTTTGCCTGAAGGGTGTCCAGTCTTGCTCCTATGAACTCCAGGCTCTGTGAGGGGCACATAAAGTGGACTTTGTGAAGTTTATGACAAACCCCAGATGCTGGAGAAGAGAGAGAGTGTGGAGGGTGGCTTGCTTGGTCTCCTGTGGAGACTGACCCCTGAGGAGCCAGTCGTCTAGGTATGGAAAGACAAAGATTCCTTGAATCCTGAGGTAGGCTGCCACCACTGCCAGGCACTTGGTGAAAACTCTGGGGGCGGAGGTTAGGCCAAAAGGGAGTACTCCGTACTGAAAATGGTTTCCTCTCACCACAAATCTGAGATATTGTCTGTGGTCTGGATGAATAAGGATGTGAGCATAAGCATCCTTTAGGTCTAAGGAGCATAGCCAATCTCCCTGCTGGAGGTAGGGCAGCAGGATTCCAAGGGTAAGCATCTTGAACTTTTCCCTCTCCAGGAACTTGTTTAGATTTCGCAAGTCTAGGATGGGCTGGAGGCCTCCTGTCCTTTTTGGTACCAGGAAATACCTGGAATAGAAGCCTTGACCTCTCAGGTGTTGGGGCACCGGTTCCATCGCCTGTTCCTTTAGAAGACTTGCTAACTCCTGCAGGAGTAGGTTCCTGTGCAGAGGGAGGCTCCCCTGGAAAGTAGGAGGGGGGTACCTGGTGGAAATGGAGCAGATAGCCCCTCTGGACTATGCTTAGCACCCAGGTATCCCTTGTTACGGCCGACCACCTGTGGGCGTACAGGGTCAACCGGCCTCCTGTTGCTGAGAGGGGCCAGCTGAGGAGGAGAGGCTAAGCCACTGGAGTCAAAAACCCGCTCCCTGCTGTGCGGGAGCCGGAGCTGGTGGCTTGGGGGGTTTCTGCCTACGGGGCACATGTCCCTGCCCCTTGGCCTGCTGACCCTGTTGGGGAGCTGTGGAGGCCTGGTACTGAGGGTAAGATTTGTAGGCAGATGACTTCCTCGGGTAAAAGGACTTTTTCCCCGAGCCCTTCTTCTTTTGAGAAGGTGCAGAGGTCTTCCTGTACAGCCTTGTCCTGGTGAGAGTCTCGGACTCGAGTTCTGCAGCTTTTTCAGCCATGGGCTTCCCAAAGAGGTTTTCACTTCGGCAGGGGACATCGACCAACTTGTCCTGCACCCATGGCTCAAGGTCTGATGACTGTAGCCAGGCCTGACGGCGTGCACCGATGCCGGCCACGGCAACCCGGGCCGAAGCCTCAAAGCCATCATAAGCTGCTCGAGACATAAACTTCGAGCATTCTCGGATCCCAGTTGACAAGGCTGTGAACCTCTGCAAAGGTTCCTTGGAGAGACTAGCAGAGAACCCGGCAATCTCCTTTGCCAGGTCTCAAAGGTACATGCCCATGTACAGCTGGTAGGTCTTGACACGGCAAGCAAGCATAGAGCCCTCGAAGCACTTTCTACCGAGGGCATCCAGGTTCCGGGCTTCCCGGCCGGGAGGCACCGAGGAGTGAATCTTCTGACTCTTCAGGCGATGCATGGCCGATTCCACAACCATGGAGTGGTGCGGTAGCTGTGCCTTTTGGAACCTGGGGCTCTTGCGGACTCGAAAGATGGAATTGACCCGCTTGCTTAGAACCGGCATCGAGGCCGGCGCCTCCCACATATGGAAGAGCAACCGCACCAGCATCGGAGGAACCGGTACAGTAAAGACCTCCTTGGGAGGAGAGTCATACTGCAGGGCCTCGAGCTCCTTGGCTCAAGGCTCCTCCTCGGGGTCCGTGGGGAAGGCCAAGGCCTTGTGCATGTCCTGCACGAAGTCTAAGAACTGGGTGTCCTCCGGGGGGGGGACGGGACCGTCTCTGAGGTTCAGACTCCGGTGAGTCTAAAGGGACACACCGGGTCCGGAAAGTTTCCGGGGACTCCTTGTCCTCCATTTCCCAGCCCGACCCCTCGGAGGAGAAATCGAGCGGCTCCGGCCGGGCAGCCACCGATGCCATCCGCCCCGACGCCAAGGGTACCGGCATCGACGACCTCGGTCCCGAGCGGGAGGCCGAGGGAGACCTTGGCCGAGGATCGACTCGAGAGCGCATGGACTCAAGGATCGGCTCGGCCTCCGGGGTCGACTTGGACGTCGATGTCCCGGTGGTCGGGGCAGATGCACCGGTGAGACCGGTGATCAGTGCCCGCTGCTGCTCCATGAAAGCAGCCAAACTGCTTTCCAAGGCCGTCAACCTGAGTCCGAGCTCAGGAGACTCAGCAGCCCCCGACTCGGGCCCCGATGGCATCGGGTCCGACGTCGGCTCCCCTGGAGGAGAGTCCAGTCCACGAGGACTACAGTACTCACGTGACTCGGGGACTCCGTCTCCACACGAGGTTGTTTAGCAGGCCTCTCCGACTCCGAAGACCCGGGACGGCGTTTGGGGCTATGTGACTTGGCCCTCGAGGAGCCAACTGCGTCCTCCGAACGCTAGTCACAAAGGACAAAAACCGAAAAATAAAGTCTGGGCTCGATACCGGTGTACCGGGCCCAGGCGGGAAAGGGAAACTGGCGTCGAACCGAAGAGAAACACGGATCCACGTAGAAAATCAACTTTTTTCTTGGGTGAAAACGAAACACGTCCATCGGGCTCCGCAGAAAAAAGAAGACTGAGCAAGATGGCACCCTTGGGCGGGAAGGGGACCGCACATGCGCACTGCATTCCCAAAGGCTTTCTATGAAAGCTGGGGGAATGCTCCGCACGAGGGCTCCGTCGGCGCCGACGTCACCCATATGTGAGGACTGACTTCCTGCTTGGTCCTGGAGAAAGTATTTTTAAACAACGCCCATACTTGATGTATATCTTTAACTTTTGCAACTGCTCCTTTTAGTTTTTTCTTAACTAATTTCCTCATTTTATCATAGTCTCTCTTTTGAAAGTTAAAAGGCAGTACTGTGGGATTTCATTGCTGTCCTTCCTCCATTTATGAAATCAAACACAATCATGCTATGATCACTATTGCCACATGTCCCCAAAACCCTTGTCTCTTGCACCAGATCTTCTGTTTGACTAAGGACGAGGTCCAAAATGGCTTCCCCTCTTGTTAGTTCATGAACCATCTGCTCCAAGAAGCAGTCATTTATTTCATCTAGAAACTTTATTTCCCCCTAGCATGTTCTGCCGTGACACTGACCCTGTCAATACTGGGGTAATTGAAATCACCCATTATTATTACTGTGTTGTAACTTTTTGTTAGCTTCCCTGATTTCTCTGAGCATTTCATCATCCATTTGTTCATTCTGGCCAGGTGGTCGGTAGTACACCCCCACTGCCATTGCCTACTCCTTTTTGCATGGTATTTCAATCCATAGAGATTCTACCGTGCATTTTGTTTCCTGAAAAATAATCTTGAGTGACTCAAAGCCTCTCTAACATAGAGTGCAACACCTCCACCAATTTGATCTACTCTATCATTGCGATATAATTTGTACCCAGTTATCACAGTGTCCCACTGGTTGTCTTCCTTCCACTATGTCTCTGAGATACCAATCATATCTAACCTCCCATTTAGTGCTATATATTCTAACTCTTCCATCTTATTTTTTAGACTTCTTGCATTTGCATACAAGCATTTTAGAGACTGTATTTTATTCATATTAATTTGGCTATCAGTAGGCAGGGGTAATTTGGAATCTTTAAGCTCTGTCTACTCTGTATTCAAGGGCATTTGGGCTACTTTTGTCTTTATTGGAACCTCTCTGCTGATATGCCCTAATTTCATTCTTTTGGTAGTATCCTTCAAGGATACATTGTTCTGAACCATGCGCTCTTGGGTGACTGTCAGCTTTCCCCTATTATCTAGTTTAAAAGCTACTCTATCTCCTTTTTAAAGGTTAATTACAGCAGCCTGGTTCCATCCCGGTTAAGGTGAAGCCCATCCCTTTGTAAAAGCCCCTCCTTTCCCCAGAACGCTACCCAGTTCCTAACAAATCCAAAACCCTCATCCTTGCACCATCGTCTCATCTATGCATTGAGATTCTGGAGCTCTGCCTGCCTTTTGGGTCCCGTGCATGGAATGGGAAGCATTTTGGAGAACGCTATCCTGGAAGTTCTGGATTTCAACTTCCTACCTAAAAGCCTAAATTTAGCCTCCAGAACTCCCTGCCATATTTTCCTATGTCATTGGTACCAACATGTACGAAGACAGCAGACACCTCCCCAGCACTATCTAAGACCTTGTCTAGGTGGTGCGTCAGGTCCGGTACATTCACACCAGGCAGGCATGTTACCAGGTGATCCTCACATCCACCAGCTACTCAGATATCTACATGACTAAAGATCGAATCACCAACTATAACGGCTGTCCTAACCCTTCCCTCATAGGCACATGGCCATGGAGAAACTTCCTTAATGTGAGAGGGTTTTATATCAACTGGAGGACAGGTCCTAGCTACAGGATCACTTCTTGCCACACCAGGGTGATGCTCTCCTGTCACATGACCTCTCTCCTCTATGGCAACAGGGATGCTGCCAGACTGGAGGTGGGACTTCAGGACTATATCCCTGTAGGTCTCGTCTATGTACCTCTCTGTCTTCCTTATGTCTTCCAAGTCTACTATTCTAGCCTCTAGAGAACGGACTCGATCCCTGAGAGCAAAGAGCTACTTGCACCTAGTGCACACGTAAGACCTCTCACCAACTGGGCGAAAATCATACATGTGACACTCAATGCAAAAGACTGGAAAGCCCCCATCTCGCTGCTGGACTGCTGTCTGCATCTTAGTTTTAAGGTTGTGCTTAGATAATTAAGTTCTTTACTTGTTAAGGGTTGCTGGGGATACTTGTACTAATAAAGCTATACCTAATACGTTTAATGTACCTTGTTCACCTGAAGCTTAATTAATCTCAGGTCCTTAATATATGCCTGATGAGGATATACAGCTGCACCTGAAAGTGAATATGGCACCTCCTTTCCTTTAAGAGGTTTAAGCACCTAAAAAGCTATGATTATCCTAGGGTTGGTTGGGTGTCGGGGAGGGAAGGAATGAAGACTTATTAAAAGCTGGTTGCCACACAGTACCCTGTCCTGTGCTTCTAAGGTAATCTGTGACCAATTTCCAGGGGGAGTCCCACAGCCCTTGATTGGATAGAGGGAGTCTTGGGGTCTAAATTTAACCAGAAAGCTCTCTTCTGTGTTTTAAATTTAAACTGAAAGCTCTTTGCTGCTACTAGGCCCTGACTGATTTAACAAATACACTGGGTTCACAGATTAATCAGCTTTAATCCAAAGAACTCCTTTCTCCCCAAGATTCAGAAAAATTCCCAGGAGTAAATACTCACAATTGCAGATCTCTCTCCAGAAGTAGCAGTCCCCTTTTGTAGTCCTTCAAGGGCTACACGGGAACTGACCTAAGCTACCACCATGGCATTGCCCGTCAACACTTGGAATGCCTGACCCTTGACCGAAGGACGGAAATGCAGAAGAGCCAACCAGATGGCCCTTGCTTTTAGGCAGTTGATGGACCACATTACCTACCTATAATTCCAATGGTCCTGAGCCACGGCCTTGGCCATGGGCTTCCCAGCCCGAGAGACCGGCATCAGTCAACAGAAAGATCCATGAGTAATCATGCTATGATCACTATTGCCAAGTGGCCCCAACACCCTTATCTCTTGCACTAAATCTGGTGTTCCACTAAGGACTAGGTCCAGAATGCCTTCCTCTCTGGTCAAGTTCATGAAACAGCTGCTCCAAGAAGCAGTCATTTATTTCATCTAGAATCGTTATCTCCCTAGCATGCCCTGCTGTGACGCTGACTCAGTTGATACAGGGGTAATTGAAATCACCCATTATCATTACTGTACTGTAACTTTTATTAGCTTCCCTGATTTCTTTGAGCATTTCATCATCCATTTGTTGGAACAGCCATCTACAAGTATGCGTCCACAGCACCAGCCTGCCCACAACCAGAGGGACCAGGGAAAGGGCTCCCAAAACCTTTATTGCGCAGCCCGAGATGGTCCTTCTCTGGATGGGAGCTGGTCCCTGGGCCCACGCGCTCCACGAATGGACTGAGAGCGAGTCTAAAGTCCATAAGGGGAAGAAAGTCTCTCCAGGCCAGTAGCGATGGGATTCCCAAGACCCCCGAGAATCCAACCAGCGCTATTGCTAGGAGCAGGGCAGAGGCTGACAGAAAAGGAGTTTCTGCTTGCTATACACGCCCATCCTCTAGAAGGCAGAAAGATTTTGGCTTGCCCAGGTCCTTTACCTCCGTTACCAAATCAGACTGAACAGAAGCACCCATCTAAGGCCAGATGGGCAACCGGGCTTTGGAAGAGGAGTCTGCTGCCCCTTGCCAAAGCAAAGCTAACACCATGTTACCGTCACTAGGGCACAATCCTTGGCTGTCAGACATACCAGGTTGTACATGGCATCAGAAAGAGTAGTTACTCACCTGTAACAGGTGTTCTCCAGGAGCAGCAGGAATCAGTCCTCACATATGGGTGACGTCGGCGTCTGACTCTTCAGGCGATGCATGGCCGATTCCACCACCATGGAATGGTGCGGTAGCTGTGCCTTCTGAAATCCGTGGCTCTTGCGGACTCAATAGATCGAATCGGCCCGCTTGCTTAGAACCGGCATCGAGGCCGGCGCCTTCCACATGCGGAAGAGCAACCATTCCAGCATTGGAGGAACCGGGACAGTAAAGGCCTCCTTGGGAGGAGTCACACTGCAGAGCCTCGAGCTCCTTGGCTCGAGGCTCTTCCTCGGGGTCCGCAGGGAATGCCAATGCCTTGGCCATGTCCCGTACGAAATCCGAGAACCTAGTATCCTCCGGGGGGGGACCTTGTCCGAGGCTCGGAGCCCGGTGAGTCCGAAGGGACGCACCGAGTCCGGAAGGTGTCAGGGGACTCCTCCTCCTCCGTCTCCCATGCCGATTCCTCCGAGGAGGAATCGAGAGGCTCCGAGTGGGCGGGCACCGACGCCATCCGCCCCGACATTGAGGGAATTGGCGTCGACGACCTCGGTCCCGAACGGGAGGCCGAGGGTGACTGCGGCCGAGGAGTGACTCGAGTTCGCATGGTCTCGAGGATCGGCTCGGCCTCCGGGGTCGACTTGGATATCGATGTCCCGGTGGTCGGGGCAGATGCGCCGGTGAGACCGGCAATCAGCACCCGCTGCCGCTCCATGAAGGCAGACAACCTGCTCTCCAAGGCCGTCAACCTGAGTCCAAGCTCAGGAGACCTAGCAGCTTCCGACTCGGGCCCCGACGGCGGCTCCCCCGGAGGAGAGTCCATGAGGACTACAGTACTCACGTGACTCGGGGCCTCTGACTCTACACGAGGATGCTTGGCAGGCCTCTCCAACTCCGAAGACCCGGGACGGCGATCGGGGCTATGCGACCTGGTCCTCGAGGAGCCAAAAGCGTCCACCGATGCTGCCCTCGCGGGTTTCTTCTTCCTTCGGTGCTCTCTCGAGGGGGACTCCCTTTCAGAGGAGCCCCGACGATGCTCAGGGTCAGACTCCCGAGACGTCGAGGCCTCTGACGAAGTCCGGACCCGTCCAGAGGCAGACTTGGAGAAGATCCTCTCACGCTGGTGCTGATGACTCCACAATGCCTTGGAAGACATTTTGCCACAGGGACTGCAGACCGTAGAATCGTGGTCTGGACCCAGGCACCGGAGGCAGCAGTCGTGTGTGTCGGTGAGAGACATCAGTTTCTTGCACCGATCACACTTCTTAAAGCCACTGGCAGCCATCGGGGGAAAAAGGGCCCCTGCAAGATCAAAAAATTGGGCTGCCAGGGAAAAGAAAAAAGGCGCAAACGCAGTCTCTAAGGACAAAAACCGAAAAAGAGAGATGCGGGCTCGGCACCGGTGTACCGAGTCCATGTGGGAAAGGAACCGACGTCAAACCGATGAAGAACTCGACCCAACACAGGAAAAATCAACTTTTTTCATGTGTGACAAGGACAGGCGTCCGTAGGGCTCCGCGGAAAAAAGCAGACTGAGCAAGATGGCACCTTTGGGCGGAAAGGGGACCGCGCATGCGTGCCTGCATTCCCAAAGGCTTTCTTTGAAAGCTGGGGAAATGCTCCACATGGGGGCTCCGTCAATGCTGACGTCACCCATATGCCGACTGACTTCCTGCTTGGTCCTGGAGAAAGGAAGGCCATAGCAAACTCCAAGAGGGGTACAATCATCAGGAGACTGAGACAACTGGAGCAGGGCTCGAAACGTCAGGTCTGCACATACCACCAACTGAAGAATAGCAGCTGTCGCAGCAAACTGGTTCTTTAACACAAATCCACCTTCCGGTACAGAGTATTATTTAAGGCCAATCCACCTTCCACAGAAATGGTTATCCAGCTGGGAACTGCTGTGATCTGTGCTTCCACCTTGATAATATCAAACCACACAATGCACTTCTCCTCTGGGAGAGCATGCATATTCTTAAACACCCTTAGCCCTTTAGGCGAGGAGTTGGGAGAATCCCACTCCGACCAGAAGAGGCCCTTGAGCACCTCTGGAAATGGGATGACAGTAGTGGATTTCCACACCTCTTGCAGGAGTGGATGCCTCTTCAGTTCCTGCTCTGTGCCTGGAGCCTCCACAAAGTTCAAGGTGGATAAGACCCTGGGATCAATACCTCCAGTTCCTATCTTTTGGAACAGATGGACAACATCGGCCTCCTCACAATCTTCTGAAAGCGAGTGTACTTCTCAATCCACATCAAACATCTCAATCCAAGCCACAGTCCATATCTCAGACAGATCCCAGCCAGGGACACTTAGCCATCAATTGAACAGGGCCTCCACTCTCAGTCTCTCACGAAACCACGCTCGGGGGAAACCAGAGGCCACAGGGCCTGAATTTCCACACCAGAGTGAACAGCCTGCTGTAAAAGGAAAAGAATCCCAGGGGATGACAATCCGGAAGCTCTCATTGCGTAAATGACCTCCCTATACTAGGGAGCATAGTCACCATCAATCCTCCAGAGAATGGAGAGAGACCCATAGCACAGTCGCCGAAATCTTCAGCTGGCTGAATATCCTTTACCATAGCGCCATCCATCACCTCCTGCCCTGAGGCAGGCAAAGTCGGACTAACAGCATCCCTCAGCTGAAAGAGGGAAATAGGCCCTTCAGGGATGACTCAGAAGCAGCAATGCAAGAAGAGCAGAGTCCAGAAGCCAAAGATGAGGCGCTTCACTTGCCAAAGAACAAACCATGTTTTCTGAAAGGCAAGTATGACAACAGCGGGTGCTAAGGCTCTGGCAGTCCGGAAGGCCGGCATTAACTGTGCTTTTATTGCAACACACATTAGAGGCACGTATTGGAGCCATTTATGCCCAAGGGCCGTGTGACCACCAGGTGCACAATATTAAAAATGCTATGAGCAAGTGCAGGAAACAGCGGGAAACCCACACATAGCGCCAACGGTCGCCAGCAGTCCACCCCGAATTGCATCCCACACAGATGGAATTGGGAGCCTCCAACAAGGACAATGAGGTTCCAGCTTTGGTACTCACCTCCTGAGAGCCCCAGGCAAAGGATCTGTGCTGGGCTCAGCTCTACTCCCCTGAAACCATTTCTCTGGCTTGACAGTATTGCGTTTAAGATGACTGGCAGGAAGATCCCTCTTCTGCAATCTCTGCGAGAGCAGAGGGGCAGAGTAAGAGGGAGGGGGCGATGAGGTTGTGTGAGGTTGCTGAATTCTTCTGTCCGTCCAGATCCTTCCAATTTTCTGGCTGCTCAACAGCTCTTATCCAGGGTAAGAGTGGAGCTGAACCGATTTTCCCTCCTCCTATGGCTACCGAAAAGATCGCAGTCTAGTGGAGTCTTCCACGTCACGCTCAAGTGAGAAAGTCACCCTCAATGTGGTCTGTCACGAGCATTTTTAACAATCTTTTCCTCACAATTCTTCAGATTTTCTTCATAGAGGAGAAAATCCATTCACCATCTGCTAGAGACAAAGAAATACTGAAGAGACCTCTGGTGGCTGAGGCGAATAAAAGCATGGAAGCAATGTTATTGAAACATTGGTAGAGATAAAGAACCAATGAAAAGCCCATCTGCTTGTAGGGGAGCACAACCCACTTGTCTGGACTGGTCTAGCAGGACAATATGGAATTAACCTTTACAGATGCTAGATAACACAGCATGCAATGCAATGAGTGTCATTGAGTCAATGCTGACTCCTGGTGACCCAGCAGGACCTGCTAACCACATAAAGAGTGGCAATCCATCCTGATAGTGCCACTGAGTATCACCACAAACTGCGAAATGATGACTGATTAAAACCGGACTGGTCTGTGGGTGGTGCTGGGATGGTCCAAGCACTATCCAGTTAGTGTAATATTTAGCCACTAACGGTTTAGCTAAACTGCATAAAGTTAGGACAGCCATTGGCCTATCCTAACATTATGCAGTTTTTGCTTTCTGGTTAACGGCTGAATAGCGTCACTGACCAGCTAGTAATCACTCTGTCTGATGAAACCAGACATTCAACAGCGGATGCTGGGTAAACTCCAGTGCTGAGTACAGAAACATAGAAACATGATGACAGAAAAAGACCACATGGTCTATCTAGTTTGTCCTTCCATATCAACCACTACAACAGTCCCCTTTTTCCCTTTAGAGATCCTCTGTGTTTTAGAGCTAGGCGAATGGCACAAATTTCCAGGAAATTGATCTGCTGTGTGCTTTCGTATGGAGACCACACACCTTGAGTGCAAAGTCCCTGGCAATGGGCTCCCCAGCCCAGCAAGAATGCATCTGTAGTCAGGATCCTCGTGTGTTGAGGAGCCTGGAAGGTCACTCCCGCCTCCAAGTGTTTTGGTTGAAGCCACAAGGCCAAGGACTGCACCAGTCTTTTGGATACCTTGACTCTGTCTCGGAGCCTGCCTGTGGCCTTTGTCCACTGGTTCCTGAGGCAACACTGAGCTGTTCACATGTGGAGGCGGGCATTTGGTGCCACATGGACTGTGGGGGCCATGTGGCCGAGTAGGCCCAGGAAGTGTCTTGCTGATAAGTGGGACCTGAGACTCACTTGATGTGCCAGGGCCAGAAATTTCTGTGCCCTGTCCACTGGCAGGTAAGCCCTTGCCTGAAGGGTATCTAGTATGGCCCCAATGAACTCTAGTTGCTGAATGGGCCTTAGGCTAGACTTGGGGTAACTGATTACAAACCCTAGATGCTGAAGCACCTGAATGGTGCGAGATGTGGCCTGTTGGACTTCCATGGCTGACGTGGCTCCGATGAGCCAGTCATCTAGGTAAGGGAAGACAAACTCCTTGTATTCTGAGGAAGGCGGCCACCACCGCCAGGCACTTTGTGAATACCCTGGGGGCGGAGGCCAGGCCAAAGGGAAGCACTCTGTACTGATAGTGGTTACCCCTACCACAAAGCGTAGGTATTGTCTGTGGTCTGGATGAATTAGGATGTGTGAATACTTATTTATTTATTTATTTATACAGATTTGTATACCACTTTTTCCTTCAATCAAAGTGGTGGTTACAAAGGATGGGTTTACATTGACTAAAGGAATAACATAACCTACAAAGGGAAAGTATGACATTAATGCCTGTTTGTAATATATAAATTCATGCATAGTTAAATGAGTTCATAAGTTTCTTGGTTACAAAATCCCATAAATAAGAATGTCTTAAGGGATTTACGGAAGTCCTTTAAATCTTTTGTGTCCCGCAATTTATCCAGGAGAGAGTTCCAGAGTATGGGTGCAGTTAATGAAATTACCCTATTAGAGGTAGTTTGTTTTGTTTTATGGAATCCAGCAGGCGTTCGTAATTTATTAGCATTGCTAGATCATCTAGGTCTGTCATTGATGTCTTTGGTTAGCAGGCTGTAGAGAATATCTGCTGTGCATTTGTTCAGAATCTTGAAGATGATTGTAATTGTTTTAAATTTTACTCTCTCAGCTATTGGTAGCCAGTGCAATTTTAGCAGCATAGGTGTAATATGTTCATTTCTTGCTGTACCAGTTATAATGCAAGCTGCCATGTTCTGGACTAACTGGAGTGGATGAATAGTCTGTTTAGGTAGTCCTTGATAAAGCGAATTTGCATAGTCCAATATTGGTATAATAATTGCCTGGCATACTGTTCTGAAATGGTCCTGAGTATCAGCTTTAGCCTTCTAATGAGCTTTAATCTTTGGTAGGCTTTTAGCAGCAGTATTGTTTATATGAGTATGAAAATTTAAATTTCTATCAAGTGTAATATCTAAGTACTTCACCTCATCTTTTAATGGAATAGAATGACTCAGAATATTGAGGATTTGAGGTGGATTAAAATTTGGATTTCTGGGAATAATCATTGCATCAGTTTTAGCAAGGTTGATTTTCAGATTGTTATCAGTTGGCCAATTGTTGAGGTCTTTGAGGCAGTGGAGCATGGGATTAATGTTTGGTGCTAGCGTGTCTATCGAAGGGTACAGCATAATGCCATCCGCATAAATATTATACTGTAACATATGTCGTTTGATAATATCACAAATTAGTTGTAAATATATGTTAAATAATATGGATGAAAGTGCTGATCCTTGTGGAATTCCTTGTTTGATGGGGACTGTGTGGAATTTTGGTGGTCACCTTTGATTTGCTGTGTTCGGTCTGTTAGATATGATTTAAACCATTTTAAAGTGTTGTTACATAATCCAATCTCCTGTAATCTATTAAGTAGTACTGAATGACAGACTGTATCAAATGCAGCAGAGATGTCCAAAAACACAAGTAAGAAACCATTGCTTATATTATCTAGACCCTTCAGTAGATTATCAAATAAAGATGTGAGAAGGGTTTCTACATTATGTCTTGGCTTGAAACCATGTTGATGAGGGTCCAAAGGGGCATGTATATCAATGTGGTCTTGTAATTGCCTTTGTACCACTTTTTCAATAACTTTTGATAAAAATGGAAGACTCGAAATAGGTCTGAATGATTTTTGATCTTTTGGACACAACTTTGAACCTTTAAAAATAGGTTGAATTATGGCTTGTTTAAGTGATTGTGGAAGATGTCCTTGAATCAGAGATTCATTTACAATTTTTTGGATGTAAGTCGAAAGCTGTTCCCTAGAGTTCTTGATCCATTCAACTGGACATGGATCAGATGGGGAGGTAGTTGTATTTAATGTATTCACAAATATCTTCTATTTGTTTTACTGTTGTTATTGAGAAAATTTTCTAAGTTTGTCCAGTGTTAAAACACATTAAATTGGACATTACAGTGAATTGCATTGAATTCTTATTCATTAGATAGTATGCATACTCTTGAGGGTCAATTTGATATTCATTATGTACTGAATGGACTTTAGTGAGCTTTTTTACAATGTTAAAAAGCTCCCTTGGCTTGTTCGCTGCTTTCATAATGAGGTTAGTATAGAATTGTTGTTTATGGTAATTGATAAGATTATTATAATTTTGCTGTTCATTTCTATATTGAAGTAAAATTTCTGGAGACTTGCTACGTCTCCATTTTCTTTCAATTCGCCTAAGGGTCCGCTTTGCTTCCCTGAATGTACCAGGGGGCATGAGTTCGTCTGTTAGTGAAAAGATTTTTTTTTGGAGCAAAAGCAGCCTTAACTATTGAATAATTCCATTGTCTATAGTATCATCTAGGGTATTGCATCCTTGTTGAAGATGTGGAATTATTTCCTTCAGGAAATCTTCCTTATTATATGATTTAAATCTTATCGAATTCTGTTTGTAGTGAAAAGTTGTGCTTTCCAGTTGTAGTGTGAATGTGATTACACAATGATCTGACCATGGTACCTCTGTGAGTATTGCATTAGAGAAATAATTTTGATTTAACAGATGTGATGGAATAAAGATTAGGTTCGGACTGTTTCCATGTTTATGTGTAGGTGCCTTGATCGTTTGCTTATAACCAAGTGCATCTAATGCTTTGAGGAATGATCTTGCATGTTTTGTTTGTGCAGAAGTCAGATTGTAATCACCCAGGACAATGAGAGGTTTGTATATCTTATCGTTTGCACATATTGATTCTAGTATTACTGATAGATGATCGTCCTTGGCATTAGGGAGTCTATAAGTGAGGCAGAAACTGACGTAGTGGTTTGAAATGATTATGGTGGAGGATTCAGAAGAGGTAGATGTGAATATAAATTGAAATTTGTAATTTTCTCTAGCAAGAATTAATACTCCGCCTCCCCTTTTGTTTGTTCTAGGGCAGCTGAATGCTTTGAATTCAATTGGAGTGATCTGGTTTAGTATAACTTGGTCTGTTTCTGCCAGCCATATCTCAGTAATGCATACAATGTCCAGATTATGATCCGAAATGTAGTCATTGATGGTATAGAGCTTGTTTCTAATTGACCTGGCATTAATGAGTGCACAGTGAACAGAGTTGTCAAGAATGGGGTTAAAATTCATTCTTTTTAATGAAGAATTTTGTCTGGTTTTATTCTTTTTGTTTGTCTTTAACTGACAGGGATATTGGTAGAAGTGCTGAGCGCTATAGTTAGGTCTAAGGAGCATAGGCAGTCTCCCTGGGGGAGGTAAGGCAGCAATATTCCACGGGAGAGCATTTTGACCTTCTCTCTCACCAGGAAATTTGTTTGTTGCGCAGGTCGAGGATGGGTCTTAGGCCTCCTGTCCTTTTTGGTATCAGGATGTACCTGGAATAGAAGCCCTTGCCCTGTAGGTGGTGGAGCACTGGTTCTACCGCTTGATCCTCGAGAAGACTTTCAGAAGGTGGTCCCGGTGAAGGGGAGACCTCAAAGACTCTCCTGGAAAGTAAGGGGGAGGTACCTGGATCAAATGGAGCAGATAGCCTTGATGGATCTGAAGAACCCAGGTGTCTGTGGTGATGGCTGGCCACCTGTGGGCATACCGGGCAAGCCTTCCCCCTGTGCATTGCAGTTCTCCTGTGGTGAGAGGGGTAATGCATTGAGAGTCAAAAGCCACTACTAGGCTGGGCCGGAGCCGATGCCTGGGGTTTGGGGGCTTTCTGCTTAGTGGGCCATGCCCCTGTCCCTGTCCCTTGGCCTGCTGCCCCTGTTGGGGAGCCGGGGAGGCCTGAAATGGGGGGTAGCTTCGGTAAGCAGCACCCTTCCTCGGGAAAAAGGGCTTCTTACCAGAGTCCTTCTTTTTTTTTTTTTTAATCACTTTATTTATAACAGAGAGTACAAGTCACCAACAGTCCAAAATCAACAACAGGCCTCCAGACAAGGCTGACTCTTATCCCCGTCAAGAGGCCAATGAGCGACATCAAAGTGACAGAAGATATGAACCAACATTAACATACTGTAATTATAAAGTTTTATACAATATGGAAAGATACACATTAATCCCTCCCCCCTCCCCACCCCCGCACCCAGTCGCAAATCTAAAGTTCTTCACCACCTCAGCCCCCTATGTTAAGCCCCTCCAATACTCCCCCACCCTAAGCCGCTTTCCCAAACCCTATCTCTAATGGCCCACACTCAATATTTCATTACGGCACCTTGGGCCCAGACTTTGTATATAGGGGTCCCATTGCAACAGGAAGGTAGACCATCTCTGTACATTGCCCCTCGCTCTCCATCTCTCTGCCAACATAAGTTGATGAAAACTATTACGCCATTCCCAAAAGGTTGGCGGTTTCGGTTCCCTCCATCTACGAAGTATGGGGCCCTTACCCACCAGACAAGCCTTACGTACCCACAGCCTTGCCCATCTCCCTCTGGGGAGATCCTTGTGTAGTTGATCAAGAACCACCAGGGAGCCCGACCAAGGAAACCTCTGTTGGAGCCGCTCCATTATCCACCCCCTAATCCGTGCCCAATATGATCGAAGATATTTGCAGTCCCACCACATATGTAATAAACCAGCCAGCGGCTCCGCACATCTAGGGCAACTCCCATCTCTGGTGAGATGGCTACGCAAAGTTCTTCTGGGTGAAAAATGTGCTCTAGTAATACATTTAAATTGGATTTCTCTCCAGCGAGCCCCTTCTGCCAGGTCAGCGATCTCCCCCAAGGCTTTCAAAATAGTACCTATGGGCACCTCCCATCCTAGTTCCAAAGCCCACGCCCTCTCTACTCCTCTGCAATCCGGCTGAAGTCGATAGCACTCCAAGCGGGCCCGCAACTTAGCTACCGATGGGGGATCCTCCCCTCCCAGGTCAAAAAATTCTATAATCTGTGCAGATCGCTCAACCGTGAGCTCTCCCGTCGGCAGTCCCGCCACATAGTGAGCCAATTGCATGTATGCAAAATAATGAGTTGACCACAGCTCATATTCTCTCATCAAAAATGATTGCCAAATCTCAGATCTGTGTAATAAATCCAATTGAAAAATCAGATCATATATTTAGGACAAACAAAACTAACATTTACAACATAAAACATATATAATTAATTAAATGTAGGAACATCCGTCAAGTCGGGGGACAAGAAACCCCTTCATATGAACGGACTTCTCCCTTTAATCTTTTTTATTATTTTATTTGTACAACAGTCTTAATGAAAACAAAGCAGACCCAAAGAGCCACAATGCTAAGATTATAAATTCTTAATGACCAAAAAGTCAAAATCAAACTTAGCTGGCAATGGGGTCCTGCAGTAATCTTCCAATTATTTCAATGGGAAAACCTCCCAAGATATTTCAATGGGAAAACATCCTCTACAATTGACTCATCGAGAAGGCATTTCTTCAAAATTCCATAA
Organism: Ichthyophis bannanicus; assembly: GCA_033557465.1. Taxonomy (NCBI): domain Eukaryota; kingdom Metazoa; phylum Chordata; class Amphibia; order Gymnophiona; family Ichthyophiidae; genus Ichthyophis; species Ichthyophis bannanicus. The sequence goes on from CM066034.1 coordinate 439,256,481, forward strand.
CCCAGCGCTGTGTTTCGGATCCTCCGACCCTGCTTCAGATGGCATGAGAATAATCGTCTTTAGGTTTTGGGATGTCTCACAAATAGCCGTTATACTTTCAGAGAACGTCCTTCCAAAAGAATATTCTCTCATCAGCACAGGCAATGATTTGCATTTTCCAGATAAATCCACCACATGTCCTATATTTCTGATGCACTTTTCATACCAAATTCGAAACACCCGCGTCTCGGAGCCCGGGGGAAAACACACATTACCCTGCAAGGGCAACCAGCTTGATACCATCCAGTTCCGTTTCCAGTATACATTAATTTGTCTCCACGTACGGCGCATGGAATTTAACAACCCGCTCCTTTTGATGCGATCCGGCAGTCTGACATTCTCCATATGAAGCACTGCAAGAACCGTATACGGACTTACTCAGGCCTCTTCAAAGGCCAGAGGCGTATAATTCTCTGTCCCCCCCAGCCAGTCTCCAATGTGTCTAGCCTGACAAGCTAAGGCATAGGCCCAGAGATCTGGAAGCCCGACACCTCCTTTCTTCCAAGAACCCACCAGACGATTTAGAGGTATACGAGCTCTGGCCCCCCTCCACAGAAACCCCTGTATCTCCTTCTCCAATTTTCGTAAATCTCTCCTCAACAGCCACACCGGGAGAATCTGCAACCAGTACAAAATCCTCGGCAAAATCACCATTTTAACTGCCGCTACCCTTCCCAACAAAGACAACGGGAGTGGAGACCAGGCGCTCAACTGGGTCCGCAGTTGCATCATCACTTTCTCTAAGTTACGACGATATAACTCTTGTGGCAGTCTTGTCAAAACTATACCCAAGTAAACAAACTGATCAGAGGCCCATTTTAACGGGAAATCCCCCCCCCAACATCCCCGAAGGTGACCTAATATATCAAGCGCTTCTGATTTCTCTTTATTAATGCGAAACCCCGCAACACTTCCATAGGACTGAAACTCAGCCAAAAGTCGAGGCAAAGACTCCTTCGGATCCAGCAAATGAACCAGCAGGTCATCTGCGAATGCCGAGACTTTAAACTCCTGTACACCTATCCGCACTCCACCTATTCGATTGTCCAGTTCTATTCTACGAATTAAAGGATCCAACAATAGAACAAACAGAAGCGGGGATAACGGACACCCCTGCCGGGTGCCACGCTCCAGAGGGAGGGGCTGAGATAGAACCCCATTACACAGCACCCTGGCCGTCGGTTTAAAGTACAGGGTCTTCACCAAATCACAAAAAATCGGTCCTAACCCATATAGTGGCAATAAGTAGTGTAGATAACTCCAATTAACCCGGTCAAACGCCTTTTCAGCGTCAAAACTGACCAGGAGCGACTGCAAATTCCGCTCATGTACCCATTCCAACAAGGCCAGTATTTTGCGCAAATTACGCACCGCGTACTTCCCTCTGACAAAACCAAGTTGGGAACCATGTACCAAATCGCCCAGTACCTCAGCCAGACGTTCCGCCAGAATTTTAGCCAATAACTTTGAATCAAAATTCAGCAGGGAAATCGGTTGATAGGACGCCGCCTGAGTCCAGTCCTTACCCGGCTTAGGGATCAATACTATATGTGCCTGATTGCTACCCCAGCGCAACGAACCAGCTTCCCTATGTTGGCCAAACATAGCCACCAACAAAGGGCCTAACCCATTCGATAATAATTTATAGAATTCAGCCCCGAACCCATCGGGGCCGGGTGATTTGTAACAACTCGCCTTCGAAATCACCTGCTGCACCTCCAAAAGAGTAATAGGCTGCTCAAGCTGTTTAGCTTGCTCTGCAGTCAATTTAGGCAAGGAAAGATCTTATAAATACTCTTCCATGGCACTAGGGGTCTCCGTCTCCACACTATACAACTTTTGGTAAAATGTTTTAAACACTTCCACTATCTCCCCCCGCCCTCTGCACAGGTCCCCCTGCGCATTATAAATAGCCGCCACCGTTCTTCCCCCTGGTGGGCCCCTTAAACACCGTCCTAGTAGTTTACCTGGCTTATCTCCAAAACAGTACAATTTATATCGGTAATAGAGCAATGATTTCTTAGCTCACTGATGTAACATCTTGTTTAATGCCACTTGCGTCTCCCAGAACTGTTTCTTATTCTGAGCTGTGGGCAAACGCACACAAAGACGCCGCAGCTTCGACACCTGCTGCTCCAGTCTAATAATCTGCTCCGCCATCACTCTCCTCCTCCTAGCCACATATCCAATGATATCACCTCTCAATACAACTTTAGCAGTCTCCCACACCAGTTCTGGATCCTCCTGATGGCACCTATGATTCACCTCAAACTCCTGCCAGCGTTGGCGAAGAAATTGGGAAAACTGGCTATCCTTATAAAGATCTATGGGAAAATGCCAAATATGGCTAAAATTCACACCCCCTCCCCCCACTGCAATTCTAACCAAATTAGGGCATGGTCGGAGATCTCCGTGGGACCAATCTGTGCCGCTCCCACCATGGAAAAGAGACTCCCCGCAACCATCAAATAGTCTATACGTGCACTGGTTCCATGTGCCCTAGATTGATGAGTGAAATCCCTCTCCAGGGGGTGGAGCAACCGCCATGGGTCCACCAACCCCAGTCTCGCCCGAAATCTTTGCAAGACCTTAGCTGTCTTGTTCCTCTCCCGTGAGGTCGACTCCTGAGAGATATCCAGTTCAACATCCAAAACCCCATTAAAATCCCCCCCAAAATAAGCGGGAGATCTTCAAACTGTTCTACTTTCGCTGCCACCCGATTATAAAAAGCTGGGTCCAACACCATAGGACCGTAGAGGTCCCCAGAATCACCTCCCGTTCCTCCAATTTTCCATGCAGTAACACAAAGCGGCCGTTGGGGTCTACTACCTCCCTAATCAGGGAGAAACGCACTCGTTTATGAACTAAGATAGCCACCCCCCCTTTTTTACCTACTGCCGCGGCTCCCCATTCTTGACCCACCCAATCCCTGCACAACTTACTGTGCTCTTCAGCTGTCTGGTGGGTTTCCTGTAACAGCGCAATATCACAACGCTGTCTGGCCAAGGCCTTCAAGATTTTATATCTCTTCACTGGGCTACCTAAACCACAGACATTCCATGATATGATCTTCAGGTAGATAAGGAATAATCAGGTCCCATCCACAGCATAGAACTCAGCATTATGGAAAGGGCCCTCCCAGCCTGGCCCCCCCCCCCCAATCCCTCCTCTCAGAGCTAAAACCTGCCGTTCTGGAGCATCTAAATTGCGACTATCCCCCCCCCCCAGCCCAAAAAACCCTACCCCCCATCCCTCCACCCTTAGTCTCACCCGTCCCCCCAATCTTCCCTCCTCCCCCCCTCCCCAAGCCCTTCCCCTATCCCCTCATCTGCCCCCCTCCATCCTCCTACCTCTTGCCCCATCGCCATGCTCTCCCCTACTAACCAATCACCTTGATGTGTCCGGGCTCCCCAACCCCCTTAAATTCTCATTCCATATCCCCCCCATTAAACGTCCTGCGCCCCAAGCAGAGCTTAACTAACCATAGTGAATTAATAACACCCCACATACAGATAACAGTATAATTAACACAGTAACAGACTGTGACTAACAATAGTACTTTGTTAAATAACCCCAGCCTAATTCCCTCCTGAGTGACAATCCAGGAGGAGCCGGAAGAGGAATCTAGACCAATAAATAAATTAGAGTATAGCCACCACCCAGTTCTCTTTCCCCCCCCCCCCCCTTCTTTCTTATAGGGCCCATCATAGGCTAAAATACTCCCCCAAGGGCCGCTCAGCCTAGTAGCCTTTACGCATTGCACAAATTCCATAACAAATAGCATTTCTAACAAAACTCAGGGCCTCCTTGGTAACTTGTGGCACCCCCGAGGGGAGGAAAAACCCCTCCGAGGCAGTAACAGCAGTACTCGCTGCCCAAAACTCTCCCAAACGCCCTGAAATCTCTCAAGGCCAAACACACAGACGTTCCCCACCAGAGTCTCATAGCAGTCAATCTGGCATGGCTGCCAGCAATGTGCCCTGTCTTCCCACTTGCTCAGCATACACCGCCGCTTCCTCTGCCGAGCCAAACACCCGATGGCGGCCCTCCTGGAGCACGTGTAGGCGTGCTGGATACCGCACCATAAATTTGATATTTGCTGCTATAAGTTTCTGAGAGATCGGGGCGTAAGCCCTGTGACGCTGACTCACCGCTGCTGAATAATCCTGTGTTATGCAGATTTTTGCATTGTCCCGCTCAATAGTCCCACGCTTCCGGGCTTCCCGCAGGATTGCTTCCTTCTGCTGAAACTGCAAGTATTTAGCCAATACAATCCTAGGCCTTGAATTGGCGAGTTTCTTCGGGCCCACTCTATGCACCCGTTCGATGACCAATGGAGAGCTCTGCTCTTTCTCCCCCAGCAGGGATAACGACAGGGCCTCAATATATGAACGCAGTTCTTTATCTCCTATTGAGCCCGGGATCCCCAGGAAACGTAAATTGCTGCGTCTTGAGCGATTCTCAAGATCCTCCAATTTCTCATCCTGGGCCTTCAGGGTCACCCATACCTGTGCCAGCTCCAGGGTAAGCTTTCCAACCTCTTCTTCGGCCTGTGAGAGACGTGCTTCCGCCTGTTGCATGCGGAGCCCGAACGCATCGACTGAGTTCTGCACCGCATATATTTTGCTCCGGAGGGTTTCAAATTGCAGGGAGAGGGCCTCCGAAACCGCTGCCGAAATCTCTGTAGCAGAGGCCGCTGGAGCCATAGCCAGTAATGCCCCTTGGCTCGGAGGCGATTCCGCCATCTTGGATGTCCCCACAGCGTGGTCTTTCTCCCTCCTTCCAAGTCTCGCTGCCGCTGCCATCCTCAGCCAAGTCCCCAGTTCAGGCTCTCCGTATCCTCAGCCCTACGGAGGGGGTAAATTCCCGTTGTCAGTGCCCTTACAAAAAGGCACAATTAGCCGGTTTAGAGCTAGGGAGCCCGGAGCTCAGAAAGGACACAGCTTCCCCAGCTCACCATATCACGTGATCCCAGAGCCCTTCTTTTTAAAAGGGGCAGAAGTCTTCTTCGAGAGCCATGTCCTGGTCATGTACTCGGACTCGATTTCAGCAGCCTTTTCAGTCATGGGTTTGCCGAAGAGGTTCTCACCACGGCATGGGACATTGACCAACTTGTCCTGAACCCATTGTTCAAGGTCTGATAACTGTAGCCATGCCTGGCGGCATTGCATCGATGCCAGCCGCAGCTACCCGGGCCGATGCCTAGAACCCGTCATAGGCAGCTCGAGTCATAAACATCAAGCATTCACGGACTCCAGTAGACGGTCTTGAAGCACTGCAAAGGTCCCTCGGAGAGACAAGCCGAGAACCCGGCGATCTCCTTCGCCAGATCCTGCAGGTACATGCCCATTACAGCTGGTATGCCTGGATCTGACATGTCAGCATAGAACCCTGGTAGCACTTCCTGCCGAGAGCATCCAAATTGTGGGCCTCCCTGCCAGGAGGCACCGAGGAGTGCGTCTTCTGGCTGTTGAGCCGGCGCATGGCCGATTCCACAACCATGGAGTTGTGCAGCAGTTGTGCTTTTTGGAACCCAGGACTCTTGCGAACTCGATACATCAAGTCGATCCGCCTGCTGATCACTGGCACCGATGCCGGCGTCTCCCACATGCGGAGCATCAGCCGTTCCAGGATCGGAGGCACTGGTACAGTAAGGGCTTCCCGAGGGGGAAGTCATACTGGAGGATCTTGAGCTCTTCGGTTCGAGGCTCCTCCTCGGACTCCGTAGGGAATGCCAAAGCCTTTGACATGTTCCTTATGAAGTCCAAGAACCTAGTGTCCTCTTGGGGGGGGGGGACCTTCTCCGAGGTTCGGACACCGGTGGAATCGGATGGGACGTATCTGGTCCAGCAGGTGTCTGGGGACTCCTCTTCCTCAGTCTCCCAGCCCAATGCCTCTGAAGAGGAATCGAGTGGCTCTGGCCTTGGAGGGCTTCAGCATCGATGACCTCAGTCCCGAATGCATGGTCTCGAGGATCGGCTCAGCCTCCGGGGTCGACTTGGATGTCAGGGGCCCGGTGGTCAGGGCGGAAGGACCGGTTAGACCGGCTATCAGCACCCACTGCTGCTCCATGAAGGCAGACATGCTGCGCTCCAGGGCCACCATTCTGAGACCAAGCTCAGAAGGCTTCGCACCTCCTGGGTCGGGTCCTCAATGACGACAGTTGTTACCTGCCTCGGCTGCTCCAGGTCCCTTTGAGGAAGTTTTGCTGGACGCTCCAACTCTGAGGATCTGGACCAGCGGTCGGGGCTCTGTGACTGGTCCCACGAGGAACCAGGCCGTTCAGAATCATCCAACGATGCTGCCTTAGAGGATTTCTTCTTCCTCTGATGTTCCCGTGAGGGAGACCCCCTCTTCGAGGAAATCTGACGCTGCTCAGGCTCAGACAATTCCCAAGACGTCAAGGCCTCAGATGAGGTCCAGGCCCAGGAGGGTACGGACTCAGCAAAATTCCTATCATGCTGCTGCTGGCGGCTTCTCAGGGCCTTCAAGGACATTTTCCTACATAGGCCACAGACCTTTGGGTCGTGGTCAGGCCTGAGGCACCGGAGATAGCAGTCATGTGTATCGGTGAGGGACATTAATATCGTTTAGTAGTGTGTTCAGAAAGGAAAGGGCGGATTTTGCTGATGTTATAGAGAAAGAAACTGTTGTGTTTTTGAAAACTCTGCATTACAACGTGAAAGTATCAAGCGACTTGCAATGACACTGAACTGATTATATGAAAATGGCTGATAGGTCTCAGAACATCCAGGCATATTGATGACCATTTAAACTGTGGTCAGTTTAAATGGTCATCAATATGCCCGGATGTTCTGAGACCTATCAGCCATTTTCATATAATCAGTTCAGTGTCATTGCAAGTCGCTTGATACTTTCACGTTGTAATGCAGAGTTTTGAAAAACACAACTAATTAGGACTCTGACAAAAGGACCATAGATATTGTTGTAAGCTACAAAAATAGAGAAAGAAACGGCAGGTCTTAGCTATCAGATGGATATGTGTGGAGAAAGAGAGAGAGGAGTCAAAGACAACCCCCAGATTGCGGGCTGAGGAAACAGGAAGGAGTACAGAGTTATCCACAGAGACTGAGAAAGGAGGAAGAGGAGGGGAGGTTTTAGGGGGAAAGATAAGAAGTTCAGTCTTGGCCATGTTCAGTTTCAAGCGGCAGTGAGACATCCAGGCAGCAATGTCAGAAAGGCAGGCAGAGATCCGGGTCTGGATTGCTGGAGAGATTTCGGGCGTAGAGAGGTAGATCTGGGGGGAGTCAGCATACAGATGGTACTGAAAGCCATGGAAAGAGATAAGCGTACCAAGGGACTGGGTGTAGAGAGAGAAAAGGAGTGGACCCAAGACAGATCCTTGGGGTACACCAACTGGGAGCGGGGCAGCAGAGGAGGAGGTGGTGACTGGGGTTGTAGGAAACAAAAAGCTGAGAAGTTTTGCTGTGCACCTGGGTACGATGAATGTAGAAGGACAGGGCCCTCTTACAGTCCAAGGTGTGAAAGATGGTCTCTGCCCTGCTGGAGTGAGACCTTGGGAAAAAGGTGGGTAGACCACCTCCTGGTTGAGGTGAAAGGAAGATACCACCTTCAGAAGGAATTTGGGTTGTAACATGACCCTGTTCTTGTAGAATCTGGTATATGGCGCCTCTGTCACTAGGGCTTGGAGCTTGCTGACCCTGCGAGTTGAGGTGAGCGCCACCAGGAACGCAACCTTTCATGAGAGGTACCTCAGGTAGCAAATAGCCAAGGGCTCAAATGGCAGGCGGGTGAGCTGCACCAATACTATGCTGAGGTCTCACTCTGTCGCCAGAGTTTGGACAGCAGGAGTCCTCTCAGGAAGTGGGTCACCAGAGGCTAGACCGAGACGGACTTGTCCTCAACTGGGTGGTGGGATGCCGCTAGAGCACTAAAGTGTACCCTGACTGAGTTCAATTTGAACCTGGATTGTGAGAGATGAAGAAGGTACTGCAGCACCATCTGCACCAGGCAGGAGAATGGGTTTTACCCATTGCTCCACACCGAGAATCTGCGCCATTTGAAGGTGTAAGCCCTCCTGGTGGAGGTCTTGCAGGAGGCCAGCAGGATCTCTTCCACTTCTCCTGAGAGGTTGAAAGGGGCTAAGGTTACCCTTTCAGCAGCCACGCTGTCAATGATAGGGACCCCAGGTTGGGGTGCAGGAGAGAGCCCCCTTCCTGAGACAAGAGCCCTGGGGAACTCCACAGGGGGATCAGAACCTCCACTGACAATCAGGGGAGCAGCAGGAACCACTTCTGCCTGGGCCACCATGGAGCCACCAGAATCAGTGAAGCTTTGTCGTGAAGAGCCTTGAAAAGGGTCTTCAAATAAATAGAACCCCCCAATGTCCAATGACTGCAAATGTGTATCAGAAACCGAAAGTCATTGGGAAAACCACAAGGATTCCCCCAACACTTCCAATAAGCTTGTAAACTCAAGTTTTTGTCGGGACCAGATCGGCAAGAGAGGGGAGAGGGAAACTCCCGCCTCAGCGTCGAACGGGCCCGTTTTGTTCAACAAGCAACAAGCAAAAAAGAAGTGAACATAGTGCAAAAACACACTTATCTGTGAGAGAAGGCGAAAGGACTTCAAATCGGTTCAGCACAGCACGACATGCATGTTTCGGGCGTCAGCAGCCCTGTATCAAGTGCTCGATAATTGAACTGAAAGGTCGCCTCTCTTGAAAAGGGTCTTGGCAGTCAATGGCATGGGTGGGATGAGAAATGCATCTGCCGCCACCCAGGACAGGTGGGGCTGATGGGAGCAGAAGTGGGGCAACTGGTGGTTGTCCGAGCTGCAAAAAGGTCCACCCATGGGGTCCTCCAGAGTCAGAAGAGCTGGGTGGGTACTCTGGGGTCCAGCTGCCACTCATGCAGTTGGAGGACTTGCTCAGTTTGTCCGCCAGGGTGTTGTCCTGGCCTGGTAGGTATACAGCCCATAAGAGTATTCCCTGATGAACTGCGTAGGAACAGAATGCCATCACTTCACAGTAAAGGGTGAGAGACCCTGTGCCTCCCTGCTTGTTCATGTAAAACATTGCCACCTGATTGTCCGTTTAGATCAGCACTGACTGGTGCCTCAGGTGGTGGCAAAATGCTCAGAGGGCTAGATATATTGCCCAAAACTTCAGGAGGTTGATCTGCTGGTTGTCCTCGGCTTGTGATCAGCTGCCCTGGATGCGAAGTTCCTCGAAGTGGGCTCCCCATCCCAGCAGTGAGGCACCCATTGTGAGGACCCTTCGGGGACTTGGAGTTTGGAAGGGAATCCCTGCTTGAAGGTGTTGCAGATTTTGCTACCAAGTCAGGGATTCTGCCAACTGGTGGATCTCGGAGACTCTGTCTTGGAGTCGGCCCGTGGCCTATGTCCATGGGTCTCGAAGGCACCACTGAGTGACCCTCATGTGCAGAAAGGGTCTGGAGTGACATGGACCATGGAAGCCATGTGCCCGAGTAGGCGCAGCAGGAGCCGAGCCAACACTTATTTTATTTATTTAACATTTCTTATATACCGCGCTATTTCTCATCAGTGCGGTTTACAATGAACAGAATATTTATTTATTTATTTATTTATTTAACAGTATTTCTAAACCGCCTTATCATAGTAATCAAGGTGGCATCACAGCAAACAATCTGGTAGTGTGAGTGTGTTATACATGCAGTGAGGGTGAGGATTTTGTTGAGTGTGTGTTGTATTGTGTGCTAGATTGGTTTGAGCTATGTACAATGTGGGCTATATACAGTGGTGCTAAAGACATTTATATACATACAGTGTTAGGCGGTAACATTCGTCCTATGTTACATAAAACAGGAGTTTTAAACTTGGGTTAACTGGGGAAACTATATGCATACATATAACATGTTTTACTGTCAGAGTTAGTTTACAGCATGTTTGTATTCAACAAGGTGATGATGCGTTAATGAATTGTATTATAATACTGATCAGCAGTCGGGCTGCAGCTAAGTAAAACATGTGTTATCAAGTGACATAACTGGGTGAGTGTGTGGGTAATGAGGTGAACACTGAGGAACGATGTTGTATGCCTGCAGCTAGTGTCCTGAGATAGTTGACCCGGTCCAGGGGGAGGAAGGCCTTTGCCTGAACAGTGCCCAGCTTTGCCCCTATGAACTCCAGACATTGTGTCGGGAGGAGATGGGACGGAGTGGTTTATCATGAACCCTAGGGGTTGTAGGATGTAGATGGTGCGTTCCATAGCTTGCTGCACCTCTGTGGCCATGCCTCCTTTTATGAGCCAGTCATTCAGGTAGGGGAAGACAAATATCCTCTGGAGGCAGGCCAATACTGCCAGACATTTGGTGAAGACCCTGGGGGTGGATGCTAGGCTGAATGGTAGTACCCTGTACTGGTAGTGGCCTCCCCTCACCATGAAGCAGAGGTACTGCCTGTGGCTGGGGTGAATGAGGATGTGGGTATAAGCATCCTTCAGATGCAAGGAGCATAGCCAATCTCCCTGCTGGAGGTAAGGCAGCAATGTTTCAAGGAGAGCATCTTGAACTTTTCCCTCACCAGGAAATTGTTCAGGTTTCACAAGTCCATGATGGACCTTAGGCACCCCTGTTCTTTTTGGCATGAGGAAATACCTGGAGTAAAACTCTTTGCCCCGAGATGTCCTCAAGAAGGCCTGCGAATTCCTGCAGTAGACGTTCCCAGTGAAGGGTAGACCTGGGGGGCTCTCCCGGAAAGAAAGGGGGCGGTATCTGTGCCAGATGGAGGAGGTAGCCCTCCCTGAACACCTGAAGTGCTCAGGAATCAGTGGTGATGACCTTTGGGCATAATGGATCAGATGTCTCCCTATGGGCTGCTGTCCTCCTTGAGGTAGAGGAGCAATGCCCAAGGACTCAAGAGCTCCCCCCATGCTGGGCCAGAGCGGATGCCTGGGGCTTGGGAGCCTTCTGCTTATGAGGGCCATGCACCTGTTCCTTAGCCTGCAGACCCTGCTGGGGAGGCCTGAAAATGTGCGTAGTTTTTGTAAGCAGCCCCTTTCCTCGGGCAAAAGAGCTTTTTACCTGAGCCCTTTCATTGGGGAGGGCTAGCGGTCTTTTTGGAGAGTCTGGTCCTCATCACGAACTCTGTCTCCAACTCGACGGCCTCTTCAGTCATGGGTTGCCAAAGAGTTTCTTCTCTTGGCATGGGACATCGTCATAGGCTGCTTGAGTCATGAATTTGGAGCACTCACGGATGACTTTGGCCAGGTTCTTGAACCGCTGCAGGGGTTCCTCAGAAAGACCAGCTGAGAACCCAGCAAGCTTCTTCGTCCGGTCTCTCAGCTAAATGCCCATGTATAGCTGGTAGGCCTGGATCTAGCCGAGGAGCATTGAGCCCTGGTAGCACTTTCTGCCAAGGACATCCAGGATGTGGGCCTCCCTACCCAGGGGCACCAAGGAGTGTGTCTTCTGGCTCTTTAGCCAATGCATGGCCGACTCCACCACCATGGAGTTATGCGGCAGCTGTGCCTTCTGGAAGCCAGGGCTCTGGCGGACCCGATACATCGAGTCGACCTTCTTGCTCATAACACAGCATTAGCCATTCCAGGATGGAAGGAAAGGGTACCATGAGCAATTCCCTTGGTGGGACCTCGTATTGGAGGATTTCTAGTTCCTCCATCCGAGGGTCCTCTTCCAATTCTGTTGGGAATGCTAGGGCCTTTGACATGTCCCACACAAAGTCGAGGAACGCCATGTCCTCGGGTGGGGACCGACACCAAGGCTCGGAAGGTGGTGAGTCCGATGGGACATCATGGTGACAACGGGCATCCAGGAACTCCTTGTCCTTGGTCTCCCATTCTGAGTAGTTGGTCGAAGACTCGAGGGAGGGGTGACCCACAGGCTCTGGGCCTGAGCCCTGCCCTAATCCCTCAGGGGCCCCGTTGGCTGGTGTCATGTGTGCTAGTCGGGGAAGACCTCAGTCCTGTTGAATAGGACCTGATCTAGACCTTGGCCGATGATCGACTTGAGGCCGCATAGTCTCGAGTATCAGCTCGGCCTCCAGGGAAGTCCTCAAAGTCAAGGGCTGCTGGTCCATGAAGGCAGACAGGCTGCGTTCCAGGGCCGCCATTCTGGTTTTAAGTCCAGAAGGCTCTGCAGCTACCGGCATGGGCACCAAGGAACCCGGGCCCGACGCTGGTTTTCCTGAAGGGGAGTCCTCAGCAAGGATGGCCTTGGGAGTCTGAGGCCAATCTCTGGGTGATTCCTTCCAGGCAACCTTGGTGTGCCGCTCCCGCTCTGAGCCCTCGGATGAATGTCGTGGACTGCGGGACCTGGCTTGGGGCTTACCCGACATGCTGGAACCATCCAGGGACGCTACCTTCAAGGGTTTCTTATTCTTGGGTTCCCTTGAGGGAGACCCCCTTTCTGAAGATCCACAGCAGTGAGCGGGGTCCACAAGGGTGCCACAGGAGTCTGTGGCTTCAGATTGGGCCTTGGCTTTCGGAGGCACCAGGAACTCCGGGAAGAACTTATCGTGCTGCTGCTGGCGGCTCTTGAGGGCCTTGGTAGACATCTTCTTACAAAGACCACAGGCTGTGAGGTCATGATCCGGCCCTGGGCAGCGTAGGCAGCAGTCATGTGTATCGGTAACAGACATGATTTTTGAACACCGATCACACGTCTTAAAGCCACTGGTAGCCATGGGGGAAAAAGTACACCAGCAAGGTCAAAGAACTGCAGTGCTGCCAGTTGGAAAAAAGACTTAACGGCGCCAAGAGGAAAAAAATATCTACGGACCTAAGACTCGATGCTGGGACAGCAGGTTCAGGTGGCAGGAAGAGTACTGATGTGCAACCGGAGGAGAGTATTAGGCACAAAGAAATCAACTTTTTTAGGGGGAAAGCAGATAGACGTCTGAAAGGCTCTGTGGAAAAAAGGAGACTGAGCAAGATGGCAGCCTTGGGTGGGAAATGCACCATGTATGCATGGTGGCATCTCCCAAAGGCTTTCTTTGAAAGCTGGGGAGATGCTTCTGCAAGGGCTCTGTCGGTGCCGACATCACCTATATGCAAGGATTGACTTACTGCTTGTTCCTGGAGAAAATCAGGGACTACAAATACCATACTACATTGCAATGAACATTTAAAACCAGAACTAACAAAAACAATCTCACTCCTGGAACTGGGTAACTGCAATTCTACTCATCTGACCAGACAGATTCAATTCTTAGGCAGCTATGTGAACCTGGGGAAATGGCAAGCTGATAACTTGTGATCTGAAGAAAACAAAGGTACCCCAGATCCTAGGATTTGCCAACATACTTACACTGTTATTAACAAAGGTGCCCTGGTATTTGTGGTTTAGATGAACAAGTTCCCCTGGTCCTTCTTGTTTTCCATTTACCCAGGTGCCCATGTATTTCGAACCTGTGGCTGTATAGGTGTATATACCTTGTCCATGTCTGAAGAAATAGAAAAACATTACAGATTTCTTTATAGTGCTTACAATTTTACATTTTACTGTTAACTACAAAATGTTTGTTATTTGGAACACACTCAGAATTATTGACTGAAATATGGTCATTAGCAAATCATGATTTAAAACAAACCATTAGTCAATGTGGACAAACTAAAAAGTTTAAAAGTGAAAAATTACAACAGCAGAAATTATAAAATACCACTTTGTATTATAATGCCACGATGAAATGTAATAACATGAGTTATTTTTCCAATGAGAAATTTAAGATAGGCCTATACAGGTTTTTGCTTTCTCCTCTGAGTTTCTGCCCTTTCTTCATCCTTATACAGTCTGCTTTCATGATTTCTTACCACAAAAATCTATGCCTATTTTACTGATGCTTTATCATAGGTTTCTCATCTGTCATTCCCTGCTATGACTTTCAGCAAAACTATCTTCCACTAAAGCAGGTGTTCTCAATCCAGTCCTTGGGACACACATACACAGCGAGGTTTTCAGGATAATCACAATGAATGAGAGATATTTGCATACAATAGAGGCAGTGCATGCAAATTTCTCTCATGCATTTCCATTGTGGTTAGGTGTGTCCCAAGAACTGGGTTGAAAACCATTGCACTTAAGAATTTCTCCTCCTATACCTATATCCCAATTCGCTTTCTCATACCTTGGCTCAGAATTCTATATAACTTTTTCCTCAAGCTTTTATAAACTAATTTGTCTCTATGCTTTATATTTGTTGAACTTCTTTCATTCCAGTGCTTTCTCTTACAGGGACAATTTCGCTAAATGGGTTGGTTTTGTGCATACCATGAGAGTCATGAATCTCACTCCTAACCCTTGTGAAGTATGATTTCAGTCTCTCAAATTTACTGCTAACGCTCACCATACTATTTGCTTTGTGCCAAAGAGAGCTTCCTTCTGAAGTTCATAAGATGTAACATGTATAGGTAATTTGTCAAGGGGTGAATGGAAATTTTGCTTAATCAGGCCTGTGGCTCCCAACAGAATGGGAAATATTTCTGTATCTTTCTGCCACATTTTCTTGCTCTCTGACTGCACTTCTTGATTCTTCAGGATCTTCTTCTTCTCCATAAGACTCACAGAATAATCGTTTGGAACAGTAGCCTTTATTATCAATGCTGTTCTGGTGTTTTTCTTCACTACGTCAGTCTTTGCCAGTTTCTTACCAATTGGATTGGGAATGTCCCAAGTTAACCAAACCTCTGCATTCTTTGTAATTCTTTGTGTGGAGGTGTAGCCTACTGGCTGCTGCAATATCTTCATGGTCAAACGTCCAGGCAGGCAGAGCTCCACAGTCTCAATGTGTGAAAGAGACGATAGTGCAATAAGGTGGTTTTGGATTTGTTAGGAACTGGGGAACATTCTGGGGAAAGGAGGGGCTCTTCCGAAGGGATGGGCTTCACCTCAACTGGGATGGAACCAGGCTGCTGGCATTAACCTTTAAAAAAAGGGGAGAGCCGACAGCTGCCCAAGAGCGCATGGTTTGGAACAATGTATCCTTGAAGGATACTACCAAAAGAATGAAGTTAGGGCTTATCAACAGAGAAGTTCCAATGAAGACAAAAGTAGCCCAAATGCCCTTGAGTACGGAGCAGAGAGCGCTTAAAGATTCCAAATTACCCATGCCTTCCAATAGCCAGATTAATATGAATAAAATACAGTCTCTAAAATGCTTGTATGCAAATGCTAGAAGTCTAAAAAATAAGATGGGAGAGTCAGAATATATAGCACTAAATAAGAGGTTAGATATGATTGGTATCTCAGGGACATGGTGGAAGGAGGACAACCAGTGGGACACTGATACCTGGGTTCAAACTATATCGTAATGATAGAGCTGATCAAATTGCTGGAGGGGTTGCACTGTATGTTAGAGAGGGCATTGAGTCACAAAGGATTAAAGTTTTGTAGGAAACAAAATTTGTTGTAGAATCTCTATGGATTGAAATTCCATGTAAAAAGGAGAAGGGGAAGGCAATGGCAGTGGGGGTATACTACTGACCGCCTGGCCAGAATGAACAAATGAATGATGAAATGCTCAAAGAAATTGGGGAAGCTAACAAGTTACAGCACAGTAATAATAATGGGTGATTTCAATTACCCTGATATTGACTGGGTCAGTGTCACGGCAGGACATGCTAAGGAGATAAAGTTTCTAGATTAAATAAATGACTGCTTCTTGGAGCAGCTGGTTCATGCACTGACCAGAGGGGAAGCCATTTTGGACCTAGTCCTTAGTGGAACACCAGATCTGGTGCAAGCGATAAGGGTGTTGGGGCCACATGGAAATAGTGATCATAGCATGATCGCGTTTGACTTAATAAATGGAGGAGGGATGGTAAGAAAATCCACAGTACTACCTTTTAACTTTCGAAAGGGAGACTATGATATAATGAGGAAAATAGTTAAGAAAAAACTAAAAGGAGCAGTTGCAAAGGGTAAAGACTTACATCAAGCTTGGGTGTTGTTTAAAAATACTATCTTGGAAGCACGGACCAGCTGTATTCCATGCTTTAAGAAAAGTGGAAGGAAGTCCAAAAAACTGCCAGCATGGTTTAAAACACGTAAAAAATACTTTTTCAAGTACATTCGTAGCAAAAAACCTGTGAGAGTGTCAGTTGGACCATTAGATGATAGAGGGGTAAAGGGGGCAGTAAGAGGGGACAAGGCTATAGCAGAGAGACTGAATGAATATTTATTTATTTATTTAGCCAGATTTGTATACTACCTTATCCTTCAATCAAAGTGAATTCTTTGCTTCGGTCTTTACTGAGGAAGATGTAGGGATGTTACCCATGACTGAAGAGGTATTTAAAGGTGATATTGTGGAAGAATTGAAAGAAATATCGATACACCGGGAAGATGTATTACAACTATTTGATAAATTGAAGAGTAGAAAATCACCTGTACCGGATGGTATACATTCAAGGGTGTTGAAAGAACTGAAATATGAAATTGCAGACCTGCTATTAGTAATCTGTGAACTATCATTAAAATCAACTGTAATGCCTGAAGACTGGAGGATTGCCAGTCTAACGCCAGTTTTTAAAAAGGGTTCCAGGGGTGATCCGGGAAACTACAGACGGGTGAGCCTGACATCAGTACCGGGAAAAATGATAGAAACCATCATAAAGAACAAAATTACTCAACACGTAGATAGTCATGGCTTGATGGGAGACAGCCAACATGGCTTTAGACTAGGAAGATCTTGTCTTACTAATCTGTTATGTTTTTTTGAAGGTGTGAATAAACAGGTAGACAAAGGTGAGTCGGTTGATATAGTGTATTTGGACTTTCAGAAAGCCTTTGACAAAGTCCCTCATCAGAGACTTTTGGCAAAACTAAAAAGCCATGGGTAGGAGGCAGTGTACTATTGTGGATCAGGAACTGGTTAAAAGATAGAAAGCAGAGGGTAGGGCTAAATGGACAATTTTCCCAATGGAAAAAGGTGAATAGTGGAATACCGCAGGGATCTGTGCTGGGTCCGCTGCTTTTTCACATATTCATAAATGACCTGGAAAAGGGAATAACGAGCGAGGTTATCAAATTTGCAGATGACACAAAACTATTTAAAGTTGTTAAAACCCAAGAGGATTGTGGAAAATTGCAAGAGGATCTTGATAAATTGGAAGACTGGGCATCCAAATGGCAGATGAAATTTAATGTGGACAAGTGCAAAGTTATGCACATAGGAAAGAACAACCCAAACTATGGTTACACGATGCAGAGTTCCACATTGGGAACCACCACCCAGGAAAAAGGTTTAGGCGTCATCGTGGATAACATGTTAAACCCTCCGCCCAGAATGCTAGTTATCATAAGGAAAGGAATGGAAAATAAAACAAAGGATATTAGAATGCATCTGTATCGTTGCATGGTGTGACCGCATCTTGAATATTGTGTGCAATTCTGGTCGCCGTATCTTAAAAAGGATATAGCGTTATTATTTATTTATTTATTTACATTCTCTTATATACCGCGCTATTCTGCATCAGTGCGGTTTACATTGAACAAACTGAAATTACATTGAACAGGGCATTATAACTTGGAGATAACTATTTTACAGGGAACATGGGCTATGGAGGGTTAAGTGGCTTGCCCAAGACCACAAGGAGCACCTGTGGGAGTAGAAACCCCAGTCCTTCCGGCCCAAGGTTGCTGTCCTCTAGTGGGATTTGAATCCCCGACCTTCTGGCCTGAAGTACCTTGCCCTAACCACTAGGCCACTCCTCCACTCCAAAAGGTACAGAGAAGAGACACCAAAATGGTAAAGGGGATGGAAGGACAATCCTATGAAGAGAGGCTATAAAGGTTAGGGCACTTCAACCTGGAAAAGAGAGAGGGGAGATATGATAGAGGTCTATAAATTAATGAATGGAATGGAACGGGTAAACGTAGATCGATTGTTTACGTCATCAGAATATAAAAAGACTAGGGGACATGCAATGAAGCTACAGGGTGATCTATTTAAGACTAATAAGAGAAAGCATAGTTACTCACCTGTAACAGGTGATCTCCAGGAACAGCAGGAATTTAGTCCTCACATATGGGTATCGTTGGTACCGACGGAGCCTGCGCGGGAATGCTCCGCAGCGTCCAATCAGAAAGCTTTTGGGAGCATCCCACAGCGCCTGCGTGCTGCCTTCCCGCCTTTCCCAACTGCCTCTCTCCAGTTGAGTTTTAAGCTGAGACAAAGAGAGTGAGAGCGGGAAAGGAAAGAGATAGATAGAGAGATACAACTCTTAGGGGAGGTGGGTGGGTTGTGAGGACTAAATTCCTGCTGTTCCCGGAGATCACCTGTTACAGGTGAGTAACTATGCTATCTCCAGGAACAAGCAGGAATCTAGTCATCACATATGGGGACTCCCTAGCTTTAGGTGCCAGGGAGAGACCCCAGAAGTTGTGTGTCCCTGAGAAGGGCTCCACTTCCCCCCATGGATCTCTGGCATCCTACCAGGGATGGTGGGTAGGAGTTGATTAGGTATGGAACAGGTGTTTGAGAACAGCCTGACCAAACAAGGCATCCCATCGGGAGTCCTTGTCCAAGCAGTAATGTGCTGTGAAGGTATGAACAGAGGCCCAAGTGGCTGCTCGACAGATGTCGTCAATAGACACAGAGTTCAGATGAGCCATTGAGGCTGCCATGGCTCTCACATTGTGAGCTGTGACATGGCCGTCCAGAGAAAGGTTCCTACTCTGATAGGCGAAAGAAATACACTGAGCAATCCAGTTAGAGAGTGTTCTCTTGGAGACTGGAAGTCCCAAATGAGAAGGGTCAAAAGCAACAAAGAGTTGAGAGGACTTTCTATGTTGCTGTGTCCTTTGTAAGTAAAAAGCTAGAGCTCTTTTACAATCCAGGATATGAAGATTTCTCTCTGCATTTGATGCATGAGGTCCTGGAAAAAAGACAGATAGGTAGACCTCCTGGTTGAGATGAAAAGGAGAGACCTCTTTAGGCATAAAGTGTGGATGAGTCCTAAGGACTACCTTGTCATGATGGAACCTTGTATAAGGTAGATTAGCTACTAGTGCTTGCAATTCACTAATGTGGCATGCTGATGTGATTGCAATGAGAAAGATAACCTTCCAAGAAAGGAATTTCAAGGAGATGGTAGCTAAGGGTTCGAAAGGTGGCTTCATGAGCTGCCCAAGAACCAGGTTCAAGTCCCATGCCACCGGAGGTGGTCTAATGGGAGGCTTAGTTAGAAGGAGGCCTCTCATGAATCTTGCTATAAGAGGATGAGAGGAAATAGGTTGTCCATTTAGAGGCTTAAGGGAAGCTGCAATAGCATTCCAATGGACTCTTACTGAATTTGTTTTAAGGCCTGCATTAGACAAATGGAGGAGATACTCCAGTAAAGATTCCAGAGGTATCGCAAGGGGGTTAAGACCCTTCTCAGAACACCAAATAGTAAACCTCTTCCACTTGAAAACATAAGAACGTCTAGTGGAAGGTTTCCTGGAAGCATAAAGAGTAGTTACTCACCTGTAACAGGTGTGTCTCCAGGAGCAGCAGGAATCAGTCCTCACATATGGGTGTCATCGGCGCCGATGAAGCCCTAGCGGTGCATTTCCCCAGCTTTCCATGAAAGCCTTTGGGAATGCAGGCACGCATGCACGGTTCCCTTCCCGCCTAAAGGTGCCATCTTACCTCAGTCAAATGACATAGCTAAGAACAGCACATAAAAATGAAAAAATAAACTATGTACAACTGCAAATCCAAGGGGAGGAGGGAGGCTTGTGAGGACTGATTCCTGCTGCTCCTGGAGAACACCTGTTACAGGTGAGTAACTACTCTTTCTCCAGGACCAAGCAGGAAGTCAGTCCTCACATATGGGTGACTCCCTAGCTCTGGGCTACCGAGGAACCCAGACTGAACAAGAGAACTCCCTCTAGACTCAGCAGCAAAGAAAGGCTTTTCAAGGACACAACCTCCACCGGTAGCCCAACAGAGGGCAGGAGGGCAGGAGTTGCCTAAACCTCAAAGAGATTCCGGAGTACTGCCTGGTCAAAAGAACTGTCCCTACGGGACTCCCTCTCCAGACAGTAATGGGCCACAAAAGTCTGGCTTGAGGACCAAGTTGCAGCCCTGCAGATGTCTACCAAGGGCACAGAGCGGAGATGAGCCACTGAGGCAGCCATTGCCCTGACACGATGGGCCGTGACCCTACCCTGCAAAGGAAGGTCAGCCGCCTTGTAAGCCCAGGTGATGCAGTCAGCCACCCAGATGGACAAGGTACGCTTGGACACAGCCAACCCCCAACTTATTAGGGTCAAAGGATACGAAGAGCTGAGTAGCCCTTCTATGCCCCTGCGTACGGTCAAGGTAGAAGGATAAGGCCCTCCTACAGTCCAGGGTATGCAGGACTGCTTCAGCCTGGCTTGCATGAGGCCTAGGAAAGAATGTTGGAAGAACCACCTCTTTATTGAGGTGGAAAGAGGAGACAACCTTTGGGAGGAACTTTGGATGAGTCCTGAGGACTACCCTGTTCCTATAAATCCTGGTGTAAGGCCTTTCACAGACCAGGGCCTGAAGCTCACTCACTCGCCTAGCCGAGGTAAGGACTATCAGGAAGAGTGTCTTCCAGGATAGGAAGCGTAGTGGACAAGTAGCCATTGGCTCAAAAGGTGGGCGAGTCAGTTGCTGCAAGACCACATTCAACTCCCACTCAGGGGCAGGAGGACGGATTGGAGGCCTGAGCAAAAGCAAGCCCCTGAGAAAGCGGGACACCAAGGGTTGACCTGACAGAGAATGTCCCTCCACCAGTGAGTGGTGAGCTGCTAGAGCTGAGAGGTGGACCCAAACAGAATTGGACTTAAGTCCTTGATTTGATAAGTGCAGTAAGTACTGAAGCACTACTGGCACAGTACAGGAGAAAGGATCCTCTGTACGTAGCTGACACCACACAGAAAACCTTTTCCATTTGAGAGCATAGGTTTTTCTAGTGGACTGTTTCCTAGAGGCTAGGACAACCTCCTCAACTTCCTGAGGTAGGCCCCAGGGAGCCAAAACTACCCTTGCAGCCTCCAGGCCATCAAATTGAGAGCTTTGAGATTGGGGTGCAGAAGGGAACCCTGCTCCTGAGAGAGAAGGTCGGGTTGCAACCCCAGAGGCAGTGGGGGATCCACTGCCAGTTGAAGCAGAAGAGGAAACCAAGGCTGTCTCGGCCACCTGGGAGCCACCAGCAGGACCGAGGCCTTGTCCTGAAGAATTTGAAGAGAGTACGGGCCACTAATGGCGTGGGAGGAAACGCATACAGGAGGCCCTGAGACCATGGAATCAGAAAAGCATCTGCTGCTATTCTCAGAGGATGCGGTTGCCTGGAGCAGAACTTTGGCAGTTGATTGTTCATTGGGCTGGCAAAGAGATCCACCAAAGGGAGACCCCATTTTAGAAAGATCCTCTGAACTACTGAAGGATGCAGCTGCCACTCGTGGGGCTGCAGAATCCTGCTTAACCTGTCGGCCAGGTAGTTGTCCTGGCCTGGGAGGTATACAGCCTTGAGAAGCATGTTGTGCTTGAGGGCAAATGAAAAAGGTCCTGAGCCTCCCGACAAAGGATTCTTGACCCAGTCCCGCCCTGTTTGTTCACATAAAACATGGCTACCTGGTTGTCTGTCTGAACCAGGACAGATTGATGAGCCAGGGTAGGAGAGAAAGCATTGAGTGCTAATCGAATAGCTCTGAGCTCGAGGAGATTGATCTGCTGTGCAGCTTCCCAAGGAGACCACAGGCCCTGGGTGCACTTGCCTAGACAATGAGCTCCCCAGCCCTGCAGGGAGGCGTCTGTGGTCAGTATCACTGTGTATCCAGGAATCTGAAAAGGTACCCCCTTTAGAAGATTGGGTGGGTGCAGCCACCAGTTGAGGGAGTTCAGAAATTGTCTGGACACCCTTATCCTGTCTCTGAGGCTGCCTGTGGCTTGTGACCACTGAGTCCAAAGGCACCACTGTGCAGGCCTCATATGGAGCCTGGCATTGGGGGTCACATGTACTGTCGAAGCCATGTGGCCAAGCAACCTCAGGCAGAGTCTGGCGGAGACCACTGACCCCTTGAGAAACTGATTTGCTAAGTCCATCAGTCTTTGGGCCCTGTCTGCTGGCAAGAATGCCTTTGCCAGGACAGAGTCCAGCTTTGCCCCTATGAACTCCAAGTTTTGGGAGGGGAGCAAAGTGGACTTTGCGAAGTTTATGACAAATCCCAGGCCTTGAAGAAGAGCAATAATCCTGAGGGTGGCTTGCCTGGCCTCCTGGAACGTCTGGCCCCTGATGAGCCAGTCGTCCAGATAGGGGAAGACAAAGATTCCCTGATTTCTCAGGTAGGCCGCTACCACTGCCAGGCATTTGGTGAAGACCCTGGGAGCTGAGGTGAGGCCGAAAGGCAGCACTCTGTACTGATAATGGTTTCCTCCCACCATGAACCTGAGGTACTTTCTGTGGTCTGGATGAATGAGGATGTGAGTGTACGCATCCTTTAGATCTAAGGAGCATAGCCAATCTCCCTGCTGGAGGTAGGGCAGAAGTGTTCCAAGAGTAAGCATCTTGAACTTTTCTTTCTCTAGGAACTTGTTGAGGTTCCTGAGGTCTAGAATGGGTCGAAGGCCACTGGTTCTTTTGGGTACCAGGAAATACCTGGAGTAGAATCCGTGACCTTGCAAGCGGGGAGGCACAGGCTCCACCGCCTTGTCCACCAGCAGACCTTGAAGCTCTTGAAGGAGAAGGTCTGTGTGCAGGGGAGGCCTTGGAGGCTCCCCTGGAAAGTAAGGCAGAGACAGTTGGTGAAAATGCAGTGCATAGCCCCTGCGGACTATGTCCAACACCCAACTGTCCCCGGTGATAAGGGGCCACTGGTGGGCATAGAGAGGGAGGCGACCTCCTGTGCAGGGTTGGGAGAGCAGTGGAGGAGAGGCTATGCTCAAGGAGTCAAAACCCCCCACCCTGCTGAGTGGTAGCAGGGGCCAGAGGCTTGGGGGTCCTCTGCCTATGGGGCCCATTACCCTGCCCCTTGGCTTGCTGACCCTGGGGGGCAGCTTGCGGGTACTGTTTGTAGGCAGTGCCCTTCCTCGGGTAAAAGGGCTTTTTACCCGAGCCCTTCTTTTTATGAGAAGGGGCAGAGGTCTTCCTAGACAGCCTTGTCCGTGTGAGGTGCTCAGTTTCGATCTGAGCGGCCTTCTCGGTCATGGGCTTGCCAAAAAGGGTTTCACCTCAGCAAGGGACATCGACCAACTTGTCCTGAACCCATGGCTCGAGGTCCGATGAATGCAGCTATGCCTGGCGTCGAGCCGCGATGTTGGCTGCCGCAACTCAAGCCGAAGCCTCGAAGCCATCGTAGGCGGCGCGGGACATGAACTTCGAGCAGTCCCGAATCCCCGAGGACAAGGACTTAAATCTCTGCAAGGGTTCCCCGGAGAGTCCAGCAGAGAACCCGGCCAACTCCTTGGCCAGATCCCGCAAGTACATGCCCATGTACAGCTGGTACGACTGGACACGGCAAGCAAGCATCGAGCCCTGGAAGCACTTTCTACCGACGCCATCAAGTTTTCGGGCCTCCCTGCCAGAGGGCACCGCGGAGTGCATCTTCTGGCTC
Organism: Ichthyophis bannanicus; assembly: GCA_033557465.1. Taxonomy (NCBI): domain Eukaryota; kingdom Metazoa; phylum Chordata; class Amphibia; order Gymnophiona; family Ichthyophiidae; genus Ichthyophis; species Ichthyophis bannanicus. The sequence goes on from CM066034.1 coordinate 439,280,066, forward strand.
TTCAGACGATGCATGGCCGATTCCACAACCATAGAATGGTGTGGTAGCTGTGCCTTTTGAAAGCCAGGGCTCTTTCTGAGTCGATAGATTGAGTCGACTCGCTTGCTGAGAACCGGCGCAAAGGCCAGTGCCTCCCACATACGGAAGAGGAGCCGTTCCAGCATCGGAGGAACCGGGACAGTAAAGGCCTCCTTCGGAGGAGAGTCATACTGTAGAGCCTCAAGCTCTTCAGCTTGAGGCTCCTCCTCGGGATCCGCCGGAATAGCCAAGGCGGTGGCCATATCCCGGACGAACTCCAAGAACTGAGTATCCTCCGGGGGGATCTACTCCGGGGCTCAGACTGAGGTGAGTCCGACGGGACGCACCGAGTCTTGAAGGTATCAAGAGACTCCTTGTCCTCTGTCTCCCAAGCTGACTCGTCCGAGGAGGAGTCAGGGTCCAACCCCGCAGGGCCCTGGAGCACCCACCCTGACGCTGGAGGCACCGGCGTCGACGCCCTCGGTCCCGAACGGGAGGTCGAGGGAGACCGCGACCAAGGTCGACTCCGAGCCACGATGGACTCGAGTATTGGTTCGGTCTCCGGGGTCGACTTCGAAGTCGATGTCCCGGTGGTCGGGGCAGATGCGCCAGACAGGCTGGCCATCAGTGGCCGCTGCTGCTCCATGAAGGCAGACAGTCTGCTCTCCAAGTCTATCATCCTGAGACTCAGCTCGGGAGATGCAGCAGCCACTGACTCGGGCCCCGGCGGTGCCGGGTCTGACGTCGGCTCCCAGGGAGGAGAGTCCTCGAGGACTACGGGGCTTACGTGTCCAGCAGACTCCGGCTCCACGCGAGGAACTTTTGCAGGCTTCTCATGTTCCACGGGCCTGGGGCGATGGTCGGGGGTCTTAGACCTGGCCCTCGAAGAGCCAGGGACCTCCGACGACGACGCCCTCGCGAGCCGCTTCTTCCTCTTGCGTTCCCGGTCTGGGGACCCCCTGTCTGAGGAGCTTCGACGGTGCTCGGGATCGGATTCCTGAGATGTCGAGGCCTCAGACGAGGTTCGGGCCCGGCCGGAGGCTGAGTCCGAGAAAAGCCTTTCTTTTTGTTGCTGTCGACTTCGGAGTGCCTTGGAAGACATCTTCCCATATGGCCCGCACGACTTAGGGTCGTGATCCGGGCCGAGGCACCGAAGGCAGCAGTCGTGTGTGTTGGTGAGAGACATTAATTTCTTACACCGATCACACTTTTTAAAACCACTGGAAGCCATCGGGGAAAAAAAGAGTCCCTGCGAGGTCAAAAGACCAGCCTTCCAGGGAAAAGGTGAAAAAAGGGCGCGAACGCCCGCAACGAAGGGCAAAAACCAAAAAAGAAGAATCGGGCTCGATATCGGTGTACCGAACCTGGCGGGAGGGGAACCGGCGTCGAACCGGAAGAAAAAATAGCGATAATCGCCAAAAAAATCTACTTTTAACCGGGAGGACAGGACACACGTCCGGTGGGCTTCACGGAAAAAAAGAGACAGAGGTAAGATGGCACCTTTAGGCAGGAAGGGAACCGCGCATGCATGCCTGCATTCCCAAAGGCTTTCATGGAAAGCTGGGGAAATGCACCGCTGGGGCTTCATCGGCGCCGATGACACCCATATGTGAGGACTGACTTCCTGCTTGGTCCTGGAGAAAGAACATCTTTCACTTGCTGAGAAAGATGAAGATCTTGGAGATCTAGGCCTTCAGCAACCAGGCCCTGAGATGCAGAGACTGGGGATTGGGATGCCATAACATTCCGTTCTCCTGGGATAGGAGATCTGGGGCAGACCCTAACTCCAGGGAGGGAGCTTGAGAGAGATGTAGAAGCAGAGGGTAACACACTTGCCGTGGCCAATGTGGTGGTATGAGAATCATGTGGCCTCTGTCTCTCTGAAGCTTGAAAAGGGTTTTGGGAATTAGGGGAATGGGTGGAAAGGCATACAGGAAGTCTTGACTCCAGTAAAGGAGGAAAGCATCCTTTGCCTGAGCTCCCTGAGCCAGAGTTCTGGAACAGAACTGGAGAAGTTTGGCATTCCACGGACTTGCAAAGAGGTCTATGTCCGGGGTTCCCCAAAGTTGAAAAATCCTGGCCACCTGGTCTGCATGCAGAGACCACTTGTGTGGAAGGAGACTGAGTCTGTCTGCCCAAGAGTTTTGAACGCCTGGAAGATACACTGCCAGAAGATGAATCTGATGCTCTCTGGCGAGGGCCCACAGTCGCAAAGCTTCGTTGCAAAGTGACAGAGAGCCTGTTCCCCCCCTGCTTGTTCACGTAGAACATGGCTACTTGATTGTCCGTATGAATAAGGACTGCCTTGTAGCTGAGCAGGGTGTGGAACACTCGCAGAGCAAGGAAGATTGCTCTGAGCTCCAAGAGATTGATATGTAGACAACTCTCCTGTGGAGACCTGGTGCCTTGGGTAGAGAGGTCTTGCAGATGAGCTCCCCAACCCATTGGAGAAGCATCTGTTGTAAGAGTTGCTTGGGGCAGGGGTTGCTGAAAGGGGGACCCCAGCAACAGGTTTTGAGTGGACTTCCACCACTGGAGAGACAAAATGAGGCGACTTGTGTTTGCTATTTTGTCTGACGGGCAGCCTGATGCCTGGGTCCATTGAGTGGATAAAGTCCACTGAGCTGTCCTCATGTGAAGGCGAGCATATGGTACCACATGCACGGTGGATGCCATGTGGCCTAGTAATTGCAACATTTCTTGAGCAGTTAGATGGGGCTTTAGCACTGCTTGAGAAGCTAATTGCACCAAGCGAAGGCAACGGGCCTGGGGAAGATAGGCGCCCTTGTGGTATCCAGTAAGGCTCCTATGAACTCTAGAGACTGAGTAGGAGTTAGACTGGATTTTGGGATGTTTATTACCAGCCCTAAATACTGAAGGATACGCATTGTGCAGGAGAGGTCTTGGCCTCTGACTGTGTTGGAGCTCGAATGAGCCAGTCGTCCAAGTAAGGGAAGACGAATATTCCCAGAGTGCGTAGAAATGCTGCTACCACAGCCATGCATTTCGTGAACACCCTTGGTGCAGAGGCCAGACCAAAAGGAAGCACCCTGTATTGGTAGTGCTTTCCTTGAAACAGGAACCGAAGGAACCTTCTGTGGGTTGGATGGATGAGAACATGGGTGTACGCATCCTTAAGATCTAGAGAACAAAGCCAATCCTGACTCTGAAGGTATGGAAGCAGAGCTCCGAGAGAAATCATTTTGAATTTCTCCTTGACAAGGAATTTGTTCAATTCTCTGAGATCTAAGATAGGTCTGTATCCCCCTGTTTTCTTGGGAATAAGAAAATAAGGGGAATAGAACCCTGTGCCCTGTTGATGAAGAGGCACTTCTTCTATTGCCCCTTGGGCAAGAAGGATGGTAACCTCCTGACCTAACAGGTCGATGAGAGAGGTCGGAGGATTGAACTGCTTCACTATTGTGGGAGGGGGCATGCTTGAAAAATGAAGTTTGTACCCCTCTTTTATGATGGAGAGTGTCCAATGCTCTGATTTTATTTGCCCCCATCTGGGAGCAAAATGACATAACCTTCATGGAATGGTGGACGGTTTTGGTCCTTCCAGAGCCAGAAAGGCTAAGTTCTCTAGTTGAAAGTCAAAGGCCCTGAGGAGGCTGAGGCTGCTGGGCCGGTTGAGGCTAGCAGCCTTTGCTTTCTTCTGTTTGGGTGGTTGCTGACGTTTGGATGAAAACTGACGTTCAGAAGATGCCTGCTGACCATAAGCAGGATAAAATCTTTTCTTTTTAGAAAAAGGTGTTTTCTTGAACAACTTTTTCCTAACAGGATCAGCAGTAGACTTGGATAGTCTATCCAAAGTGGAATTTTCAGCATCCATTTCATTGGCTTTTTCTTGCCAATCTTTACCAAACAGATTCTCACCAGTACAAGGGATATTTCCCAATTTATCTTGTACCCAGAGGTCTAAATCAGATGCTTGGAGCCAAGCAATTCTACGTGCACCTATGGCAATAGCCGAGGTTCTGCTTATACATTCAAAACAGTCGAAGGCTGCACAGTTAGAGAATTTAGAGACATCTTGGGCATGTTTGAGCCAAGTGAGAAACTCCTGCCTTTTATCCTCAGAGATGAAAGGACTTAAAGTCTGTAGATGATCAGAAACTTCCTTTAGGAACATTCCCATGTAGAGACTATAGGAACTGATTCTTGCAGCAAGCATGGAAGCTTGAAAGACTCTACGTCCAAAAGCATCCAGAGTTCTGCATTCACATCCTGGAGGATTAGAGGCATGTCTTTTTGCACTTCTAATCCTTCTCATAGCAGATTCCACCAGAATAGAGTGGTGAGGAAGCTGAGTTTTATGGAAGCCAGGACAAGGAGGGACACGATACATAGTATCTAACCTACGAGAATGAGGAGAGGTGGTAAGAGGTGTTTTCCACATCCTCAGCATGAGATCATATAGAATCTCATGAATGGGTAGGGTAGCTGCCTCCTTAGGAGTTTTGGGATATTGTAAAATATCCAACTCCTTGGCCCTTGGCTGTGTCTCAGGGGCCACAGTGATGGACAGGCCCCGAGCCACCTCTCTGATGAAGCCTTGGAAAGACATGTCCTCTGGAGGAGACATCCTGCGTTTAGGGGAGGAAGACTCCTGTGGAAGAAGCATCACTGCATCGACTGAGTCCTCAGATTCTTCTGAGGAATCGAAGTATCGTCTGTCCAGATGCTCTTGCAGAGCCCGATACCCGTACCGAGCAAGATCGGTATCAGGAATAACCGGTACCGGGGAATCGGTACCGGCGGGCATCGGAGGACAGGGTACCGGCATAGCAGACACTGATGCCGATGTCGATGCTATCGGTACCGGTACCGATACCGATGCTGGTGCCACTGCCGGTACTGGTGGAGTTGTCTGTCGCGGTACCAAGGATGTCGATGCCACAAGGAAAGCCGCTAGACTATGTTCTATGGACAGAATTCTCTGGTCCATAAACGCTGTCAATGCCTTTAAGTCGGTACCGGTGGGAACCGCCGGTACCCCAGAGCATGGCACCAGGAGATCTGTTGAGGCCGAGCCATCGAGAACATCCGAACATAATTACGGCCCCATCAATATTAGCCACAAATACTACAACCCAAGCCCTCAGTCTGCAACATCCACAACTAGCAACACCACAGCTCCTCAGAACACACAATGTTCTCCTTAGAGATACACACATTAGTAACCATTACCATCACCTACCTTCTCACTGCACTATCTGGCCAAGCGAGTGCCTTTAACGATGACCAACAATCCATACCAATATTAAGTTATAATTGGAAGAGATGGTCAAACAAGACTTACATAAATCAAACAAACGTTAACCATACACATCACTCACATCTACTTCATATTGCCCTTCAGATCACCAAAAAACCTAAACCAAAACAACAATACTATCCACCATTACACTGTGCTCTTATCAATATAAGATCTATTCGCACAAAATGGCCTCTAATGTCTAATCTCATCACCACACATAACCTTGACATCTTGTTGATCACAGAAACCTGGCTAACAGATTCTGACAATGTCATTCTTAACCAGATGCTACCGCCAGGATTCTCTATTCACACGTGCCATAGGAACCAACAAAGAGGAGGCGGAGTACTTATTATCTCTAACAACCAACTACAGTTTCAAATTAACAACAGTATTAGTTCAGCACACCTAAATATACTAAACATATCAAACAATGTGCACTCAATCAGCCTAGTTTATAGAGCTCCTACATCATCAGCTGATGATCTGCCATCGATAGTTGACCTTGCCTGCAACACAGAAAAGCCAAAACTATATAATTGGATACTGGGAGATTTCAACCTCCCCTCCCTTCAGGACTCGCAAACTACAGCATTTATAGAAGCAATTGACAACCTTGGATACAACCAAATAGTCAAAGACCCCACTCACAATATGGGAAACACCCTTGACCTGATATTTGTCCCACAAGCTACGTCAGACACCAACCATAACTATGACCTATCCATAATACCAGTACCTTGGTCCGACCATAGTCTAATTTTATTCAAAATCCCCAACTCCTCCAGTCCATCTAACCCCAAACCTACTCATGATAAACCAACATCTAGGAGGTTTCGCCCCTTTGTCAAAGAGGAAATACTTAATAATCTTCTCCCAACACTACAAGCATCTAAACCCGACCTGGACAATCTAATCAACACTTGGGAGCAATCTCTCAGATCCAACTCACAACCATCAAACAAAGCGAAAAAGAACAACCAACGTACACATGTAGCTTGGTACTCCAAGGAGCTAAGAACATCCCTCTTACATCTTCGAAAACTCGAGAAATACTGGAGAAGATCACGCTCTAATGAAGCATACACAGAGTACTGCAAATACTTAGAAAAGCACCGTCAAGAAATAGCAGATCGAAGGAAACAATACCATACTAACCTACTAAAGAAATCATTAAATAAACATCACGATCTCTTCAACATTGTAAGAACAATGGCAAAGGAACCGACACCTCAACAAATACAAACAATACACCCTCAAGAATATGCTATATACCTAAAGTCAAAGATGACAAAAACATCCAACATCTGTACCTCTGGACCAACAAAGAATGATAAGTATTCACAGTCAACCACCCTGACTAAATTTAATACACTATCAATCAAAGAAATTGAAAATACTATTGCATCAATAAATGCCACCACTGCTGCAAGCGATCCCTGCCCGGCAGCCTGGATAAAAAATCTCAAACATGAAATAAGCTTCTTTATACAGAATATCCTTGAACAATCTTTCTCAACTGGAACCTTTCCTCAAAGCCTCAAACAAACCTCAATTAGACCATTACTAAAAAACAACAAATTAGACCCTCTAAAAGTAGAATCCTACAGGCCAATATCCAGTATCCCACTCCTAGCGAAGATAATTGAGAAAGTAGTCCAAAGGCAAATACAACAACACATAGACTCTGAAGCTCCACTTGATCCTGCACAACACGGCTTTAGAGAATCTCACGGAGTTGAGACCCTTCTCATAACACTATTCAACACCCTAATCACAGGAATGGATAACATTCACCAAGGATTCATACTTATATTCATGGACATCTCAGCGGCGTTCGACTCAGTAAACCACCAAATACTTATCAACTGTCTTAAGGAAAAAGGAATAGTTGGAGCCGCACTAGATTGGTGTATATCCTATCTAACAAACCGCTGGCAACAAGTACGAATCGACGAAACCACTTCTGAACCATTTCTTCAAGATCAAGGGGTACCACAAGGTTCTTCTCTGTCAGCGTTATTGTTTAACATATACATGCAACCCATTTGTGACCTCATTCGTTCCTTTAATGTCACCTGTTTAGCATATGCAGATGACATTCTACTATACATGCCATTCTCCATCAACCAACCCGATTATACATCATTGATAGCATGCTTCGAAGCAGTAGAAGATTGGCTCTTCTCCCAAAATCTGAAAATCAACCATAGCAAGACTGATGTGATGTTTATAACAAGGAACCAAAACTTCACACCCCCTACCTCCCTAAAGATAAACGATAAGGAATTAACAGTAAAACCTACATTACGCTACCTAGGTATAACCCTCGACCAGCGCCTCAACATGAAAGCCCACATAAAAAACATAACAAAACTAATATATCACAAGATACGCACATTGCGCCACCTGCGACCCCTACTGGAACCCTCAGATTTCAGAACCATCTATCAAGCCCTGATAATGCCCCACATTGACTTTTCAAATGCAATTCTTTACGGACTCCCTCAAGCAACATTAAATCCTCTCCAACTGGCGATGAACACTGCTGCCAGAGTACTTGAAGGAGTATCAAAGACAGACCACATAACCCCAATCCTAAAAAGACTCCACTGGCTACCAACCAAAGCACGAATCCACTACAAGATATTAATCACTACTTTCAAAACCATAAACAAGCAAGCACCATTAACCATTACCAACCTTGTACACCCACAGGCTCCCAATAGATCTAGAAGGTCAATCGCAATAAATACACTAATAATCCCTAAACAAACAGCCAGATATACGAAGGAAACAACTAAAAGAGCCTTCAGTATCCATGCCCCAATAGCCTGGAATGCCCTTCCACTAGAACTGAGAGTTATCAATAGCCTAACGCAATTCAGAAAAAGCCTCAAACATCATCTCTTCCAAAGCTATTTCCCAATCTAATCTTTTGCACATGAAAGTATATTACAGCCACTTTCCCACTATGACATTATCCAATTGATATATCCAGATTTGAATAACGTACTTGAATATTCTGTAAATAGTTAGCTAGTTTATATAGCTTTACCCTGTTATTCCCAAGTTTAAAAAACCCTGTTACCTGTAAAATGCATTTTTCAGTTCTATGTATGCATATGTTTTGTTCCATGTAAACCGAGCTGATGACAATAGCGCGGTATATAAAAGATGTTAAATAAATAAATAAATAAATCCTGGAACCCCGATGATGATGCTTTGGAAGCCGAAGCCTCCCGCCGGGGTAATTTTGCCGGTGCAGAATCCTCGAGGTCAACGCCAGAGGCATCTCGATGCTTAGAAGGAGATCTACCCTTTGAGGACTGGCTGGATTTATGTTTAGTTACCTGAGATCCACGAGAAGAAGAAGAAGCCCTGGAAGACGTCGATGCCACCGAAGCCGCTTCAGAGGGAAACAGGGTACTGAGCTTAGCAGCTCGGTTTTGTCAACCTCTTTTAGACATCATAGCACAGGACACACAATCTGTGATGGAGTGGTCAGGACCTAAACATTTTAAACACCATTCATGGGTGTCGGTGACGGAAATGGTACCGCCACATTTTGTGCACTTTTTAAAACCTGAGGCAGGTTTTTCCATGTTGAAGAAAGTTTTTGGGCCTAAGGCCCAAAAAGGCAGGTGCACCTGAAGAAAAGGAAAAACATATATATATATATATATATATTTTTTTTTAAGTAGAAAAGAAAGACCGGTGTACCGGTAGAGCGTCGGGGAAGGCAGACGCGACCACAAAAAGAAATAAAGAAATAAAGAAATAAAGAAATTCTTCTGCGGTGACAGGAACACGACCTGCTGGCTCCGCGGAAAAAGAAGAACTGGAGAGAGGCAGTTGGGAAAGGCAGGAAGGCAGCATGCAGGTGCTGTGGGATGCTCCCAAAAGCTTTCTGATTGGACGCTGGGGAGCGTTCCCGCACAGGCTCCGTCGGTACCGACGATACCCATATGTGATGACTAGATTCCTGTTTGTTCCTGGAGATAATATTTTTTCACTCAACGTGTAATCAAACTCTGGAATTTGTTACTGGAGGATGTAATAAAAGCTATTAGTGTAGCTGGGTTTAAAAAAGGTTTGGACAAGTTCCTGGAAGAAAGGTCCATAAACCATTATTATCCTTGTTAAACCGCTTTGACCCGGTGAAAAGCAGTATATAAATGCAATTAAATAAATAAATAAATAAAATTATTAAAAGGGACCCAGGATATCACTGCTTAACCCAATACAAGCATTGAGGAACCTGTGTCTTTTGGGGAGACTGCTAGGTACTTATGACCTAGATTGGCCACTGTTGGAAACAGGATACTGTGCTTGATGGACCTTGGTCTGACCCAGTATGGAATATCTTATGTTCTTATGTTCTCTCTCTATACAAAGATTTGACTCGTTCAAGCCATGGTATTTTCAATAACATCATATGGATGCAAAAGCTGAACACTGAAAAAGATAGGAAGTAAAGTGATGCCTTTGAATTATGGTGCTGGCGGCGAATACTGCGTATATAGTAGACTGCCCAAAGAACAAACCAGTCAGTACTAGAGGAGATCAAACCTAAGCTTTCTTTAGAAGTTCAGATGACAAGACTTCGACTTTCATACTTTGGACAGATCAAGCGAAGAGAGAGATCATTAGAGAAAGACATCATGCTTGGCAAGATAGGTCAGTGCAAAAGAGGAAGGCCAGCAATGAGATGGATCGATACAATAACAGCAGCTATGGGTACCAGTTAGCATAGTTACTCACCTGTAACAGGTGTTCTCCAGGGACAGCAGGAATCAGTCCTCACATATGGGTGACGTCGGTGCCGACGGAGCCCTCGTGCAGAGCAATTTCCCCAGCTTTCAAAGAAAGCCTTTGGGAATGCCTCGCGCATGCGCGGTCCCCTTCCTGCCCAAGGGTGGCATCTTGCTCAGTCAGATGACATAGCTAAAAAGACTGCAAAAAATAATTAAGCAATAATAGGACTAATAATAAAGAGTAGTTACTCAACTGTAACAGGTGTTCTCCAGGAGCAGCAGGAATCAGTCCTCACATATGGGTGACGTCGGCGCCGACAGAGCCCCCATGCGGAGCATTTCCCCAGCTTTCATAGAAAGCCTTTGGGAGTGCAGCGCGCATGCGCGGTCCCCTTCCTGCCCAAGGGTGCCATCTTGCTCAGTCTGATGACATAGCTAAAAGACAGCAAAAATAGCAAAAAATAAAGCATATGACTGCAACTCCAAGGGGAGGAGGGAGGGTTGTGAGGACTGATTCCTACTGTTCCTGGAGAACACCTGTTACAGGTGAGTAACTACTCTTTCTCCAGGACCAAGCAGGAAGTCAGTCCTAACATATGGGACTCCCTAGCTCAGGGCTACCAGAGGCCCCAAACTGAAACAATGAGCTCCCTCTAGAGCCTCAGCATGCAAGAACAGAATCTTCTCTGATAACGCCCCCGAATGGTAGCCCAACACCAGGGCCGGAGGGTAGGAGTTGCCTAGACCCCAAAGAGATTATGGAGAACAGCTTGCCCGAAAGCACTGTCCCGGCGGGACTGCCTCTCAAGGCAGTAGTGGGCCGCAAAAGTCTGGCTCGAAGACCAAGTAGCGGCCCGGCACATGTCTGCCAAAGGAACAGAGCGGAGATGAGGCACTGACGCAGCCTTCGCCCTGACACGGTGAGCCGTAACTCGACCCTGCAATGAGAGGCCAGCTACCCTGTAAGCCCAGGCGATGCAGTCAGCTACCCATATGGACAAGGTACACTTGGAGACAGCCAATCCCAACTTATTGGGGTCAAAAGAGACGAAGAGCTGAATCGCCCTCCGGTGCTCCCGCGTACGATCAAGGTAGAAGGACAACGCCCTCCTACAGTCCTGGGTATGCAAGACCATCTCAGCCTGGCTTGCATGAGGCCTGGGAAAGAAAGTTGGAAGAACCACCTCCTGATTGAGGTGGAAGGAGGAGACAACCTTTGGAAGGAACTTAGGGTGAGTCCGCAAGACTACTCTGTTCCTATAGAATCTAGCATATGGTGCTTCTGATACTAGGGCCTGAAGCTCATTCACTCGCCTTGCTGAGGTAAGGGCTACCAGAAATAGCGCTTTCCAGGATAGGAACCGCAGAGGGCAAGTAGCCATAGGTTCAATTCAAATGATGGGCAAGTAAGCCGTTGCAAGACCACATTTAAATCCCATTCAGGGGCAGGTGGACGCACTGGAGGCTTAAGCAAAAGCAGGCCTCTGAAGAAGCGAGCCACCAAAGGATGGCTGGAGAGAGACTGACCCTCCACCTGTGAGTGGTGTGCTGAAAGAGCACTAAGATGAACTCTAACAGAATTGGACTTAAGGCCTAGGTTGGACAGGTGAAGCAAATACTGCAGCACCACTGGTACCAGGCATGAGAAGGGATCCTCGTTGTGTTGAGTACACCAGGTAGAGAATCTACGCCACTTAAGGGCATACGATTTTCTGGTGGACTGCCTCCTAGAGGCCAAGAGTATGTCCTCCACTTCCCTAGGCAGTAGTAAAGGCGCTAGAACTACCCTTTCAGCAGCCAGGCCATCAAATGGAGGGACTGGAGATTGGGGTGCAAGAGAGATCCCTGCTCCTGAGACAGGAGATCGGGTTGCATCCCCAGAGGAAGAGGAGTGTCCACCGCTAGTTGCAAAAGAAGTGGGAACCAGGGTTGCCTTGGCCACCTGGGGGCCACCAGGATCACTGAGGCCTTGTCCCGGATCACTTTGAATAGTGTCTTGGACACTAGAGGCATGGGAGGAAACGCATATAGGAGGCCTGTAGACCATGGAATGAGAAAATGCATCAGCTGCTACCTTGAGAGGATGTGGTTGTCTGGAGCAGAACCTGGGAAGTTGGCAGTTCAGAGGACTGGCAAAGAGATCTATGGTTGGAAGACCCCATCTCAGGAAGATCTGTTGAACACTAAAGGATTCGACTGCCATTCGTGCGGCTGCAGGATCCTGCTCAATCTGTCCGCCAGGTAATTCTCCTGACTTGGGATATAGACCGCTTTGAGAAGAATGCCGTGATTGACTGCCCAGGAGCACAGTCTCTGCGCTTCCTGACATAGAAGGCGGGACCCTGTGCCCCCTTGTTTGTTCACATAGAACATAGCAACTTGATTGTCCGTCTGAACCAAGATGGACTGTTGAGAGATGAGATGGGAGAACGTTCTCAGGGCTAAGCGGATAGCTCTCAGTTCTAAGAGATTGACCTGCTGTGCAGCCTCCCAAGGAGACCATAGGCCTTGAGTATATGCCCCTTGGCAATGTGCACCCCAACCTTGAAGAGAAGCATCGGTTGTCAGCACCTGAGAGAATGGAGGTGCTTGAAAAGGCACCCCTTGCACCAGATTCGGAAGATGAAGCCACCACTGCAGAGAAGACTGTAGTAGGCTGGACACCCTCACTTTGTCTGTGAGGCTTCCTGTGGCTTGGTGCCACTGAGTTCTGAGTCTCCATTGGGCTGGCTTTATGTGTAGACGGGCATTTGGAGTTACATGGACTGTGGATTCCATGTGGCCTAAGAGCCTCAGGAATTGTCTGGCGGAGACCAGAGAATTGCTGCGGAATAGTCTGGCTAGATCCATCAATCTGTGGGCCCTGTCCACTGGCAGAAAGGCCTTTGCCTGAAAAATGTCTAGTCGAGCTCCTATGAACTCCACGTTCCGGGAGGGGTGCAAACTGGACTTTGCGAAGTTTATAACAAACCCCAGGTGCTGAAGCAGAGCGACAGTACGAAGGGTGGCTTGATTGGCCTCTTGCGGGGATTGACCCCTGATGAGCCAATCGTCCAGGTATGGAAAGACAAAGAGGCCTTGAACCCTGAGGTAGGCCACTACCACCGCCAGGCACTTGGTGAATACCCTGGGGGCGAATGTAAGGCCAAAAGGCAGTACTCTGTACTGATAGTGGTTTCCTTCCACTACAAATCTGAGATATTGTCTGTGGTCTGGATGAATAAGGATGTGAGTATAAGCATCCTTTAGGTCTAAGGAGCATAGCCAATCTCCCTGCTGGAGGTAGGGCAGCAGGATTCCAAGGGTAAGCATCTTGAACTTTTCCCTCTCCAGGAACTTGTTCAGATTTCACAAGTCTAGGATGGGTCTGAGGCCTCCTGTTCTTTTTGGTACCAGGAAGTACCTGGAAAAGAAGCCTTGACCTCTCAGGTGGTGGGGCACCGGTTCCACTGCCTGTTCCTTCAGAAGACCTGCCAACTCCTGCAGGAGTAAGTCCCTGTGCAGAGGGAGTCTGGGAGGCTCCCCTGGAAAATAGGAGGGGGTACCTGGTGGAAGTGGAGGAGATAGCCCTGCTGGACTATACTTAGAACACAGGTATCCCTTGTGACGGCTGACCACCTGTGGGCGTACAGGGCCAGCCTGCCTCCAGTGCTGATAGGGGCCAGCTGAGGAGGAGAGGCTATGCCATTGGAGTCAAAATCCCCCTCCCTGCTGAGCAGGAGCTGGAGTAGAAGGCTTGGGGGCCTTCTGCCTATGGGGCCATGTCCCTGCCCCTTGGCCTGCTGACCCTGTTGGGGAGCTACAGAGGCCTGAAAATGAGGGTACTGTTTATAGGCAGATGACTTCCTCGGGTAAAAGGTCTTCTTCCCTGAGCCCTTCTTTTTCTGAGAAGGGGCAGAAGTTTTTCTGGACAGCCTTGTCCGGGTAAGAGTCTCGGTCTCGAGTTCTGCAGCCTTGTCAGCCATGGGCTTGCTAAAGAGGTTTTCACCTCGGCAGGGGACATCGAACAACTTGTCCTGCACCCATGGCTTGAGGTCCGATAACTGTAGCCAGGCCTGACGGCATGCACCGATGCCGGCCGCGGCTACTTGGGCCGAAGCCTCGAAGCCATCATAGGCTGCTCGAGAGATAAACTTCGAGCACTCACAAATACCCGAGGACAGAGTATTGAACCTCTGCAAAGGTTCCTCAGAGAGATCAGCAGAGAACCCGGCAATCTCCTTTGCCAGGTCTCGAAGGTACATGCCCATGTACAGCTGGTAGGTCTGGACACGGCAAGCAAGCACAGAGCCCTGGAAGCACTTCTTACCGAGGGCATCCAGGTTCCTGGCCTCCCGGCTGGGAGGCACTGAGGAGTGCATCTTCTGACTTTTCAGACGATGCATGGCCGATTCCACAACCATGGAGTGGTGTGGTAATTGTGCCTTTTGGAACCCGGGGCTCTTGCAGACTCGATAGATGGAATCGATCCACTTGCTTAAAACCTGCATCGATGCCGGCGCCTCCCACATGCGGAAGAGCAACCGTTCCAGCATCGGAGGAACCGGATCAGTAAAGGCCTCCTTCGGAGGAGAGTCATACTGTAGGGCCTCGAGCTCTTCGGCTCGAGGCTCCTCCTCGGGATCCACGGGGAATGCCAAAGCCTTGGCCATGTCCCGCACAAAGTCCGAGAACCAGGTATCCTCCGGGGGGACCTTCTCCGAGGCTCGGACTCGGGCGAGTCCGAAGGAACGCACCGAGTCCGAAAGGTGTTGGGCGACTCCTCATCCTCCGTCTCCCAGCTGGACTCCTCGGAGGAGGAATCGAGTGTCTCCGGTCGGGCAGGCATCGATGCCATCCGCCCCGACGCCAAGGGTACCGGCGTCAATGACCTCGGTCCTGAACGGGAGGCCGAGGGAGACCTTGGCCGAGGATCGACTCGAGCTCGCATGGACTCGAGAATCGGCTCGGCCTCCGGGGTCGACTTGGACGTCGATGTCCCGGTGGTCGGGGCAGATCCACCAGTGAGACCGGCGATCAGTGCCCGCTGCTGTTCCATGAAAGCAGCCAAGCTGCTCTCCAAGGCTGTCAACCTGAGTCCGAGCTCAGGAGATTCAGCAGCCCCCGACTCGAGCCCCGGCGGCGCCGGGCCCGACGTCGGCTCCCCTGGAGGTGAGTCCACGAGGACTACAGTACTCACGTGACCCGGGGACTCCATCTCCACACGAGGTTGTTTTGCAGGCCTCTCCGACTCCGAAGACCTGGGATGGCGCTCGGGGCTATGCGACTTGGCCCTCGAAGAACCAAGTGCGTCCACTGACGCCGCCCTCGCGGGTTTTTTCTTCTTACGATGCTCCCACGAGGGAGACCCCCTTTCAGAGGAGCCTCGACACTGCTCGGGGCCGGAGTCCCGAGATGTCGAGGCCTCTGACGAGATCCGGGCCCGACCGGACACGGAGTCAGAGAAGATTCTTTCCTTTTGGTGCTGCCAACTCCTTAACGCCTTAGAGGACATCTTCCCACACGGACCACAGATCATCGGGTCATGATCAGGTCCGAGGCACCGGAGGCAGCAGTCATGTGTGTCGGTGAGAGACATAAGTTTCTTACACCGATCACACTTCTTAAACCCGTAGGCAGCCATCGGGGGAAAAAGGGCCCCTGCGAGGTCAAAAGACAGGGCTACCAGTGAAAAAAAAAAAATGGCGTGAATGCTAGTCACTAAGGACAAAAACCGAAAGAAGAGATCCGGGCTCGATACCGATGTATCGGGCCCAGGCGGGAAAGGGAAACCGGCGTCGAACCGAAGAAAAACAGGTTAACGCAGAAAAAATCCGCTTTTTCCTCAGGTGAAACGAAAATACATCCGTCAGCTCTGCGGAAAAAAAAAGACTGAGCAAGATGGCACCCTTGGGCGGGAAGGGGACCGCGCATGCGCGCTGCACTCCCAAAGGCTTTCTATGAAAGCTGGGGAAATGCTCCCACGGGGGCTCCATCGGCGCCGACTTCACCCATATGTGAGGACTGACTTCCTGCTTGGCCCTGGAGAAAAAGCAATAATAGGACTGCAACTCCAGGGGAGGAGGGAGGGTCATGATGACTGATTCCTGCTGCTCCTGGAGAACACCTGTTACAGGTGAGTAACGACGCTTTCTCCAGGGCCAAGCAGGAAGTCATTCCTCACATATGGGACTCCCTAGCTACAGGCTACCGAGAACCTATAGCTGAAAAAGGACTCCCTCTAGGCGAGTCACAACAGCAGCGAGAGAACTTTCTCCAAGAATGCATCCCCACAGTAGCCTCACACCAGAGGCCCGGAGGGTCGGAGTTGCCTAAAGCTCAAATAGATTCCGGAGTACTGCCTGACCGAAAATGCTATGTCATTGGGACTCCCTGTCCAGGCAGTAATGGGCTGCAAAAGTCTAGCTTGAAGACCAAGTTGCGGCCCGGCAGATGTCTGCCAACGGAACAGAGCGGTGATTAGGTACTGATGCGGCCTTAGCCCTGACACAGTGGTCTGTAATACGACCATGCAGCTGAAGGTCAGCTGCCCTGTATGCCCAGGCAATGCAGTCTGCCACCCAGGTAGATAACATGCGCTTGGAGACCGGTAGACCCAGTTTACTAGGGTCATAAGAGACAAAGAGCTGAGAAGCCCTCCGATGTCCCTGCGTACGCTCCAGGTAGAAGGCGAGCGCCCTCTTACAATCCAGGGTATGCAGAACTGCCTCTGCTCTGTTGATATGTGGTCTAGGAAAAAAGGTGGGAAGAACCACCTGTTGGTTGAGGTGAAACGAGGAAACCACTTTTGAGAGGAAGTTGGGGTGCGTGCGGAGCACTACCCTGTTCCTGTAAAACTGTATGTTCAGCCTATCTAACACTAGAGCGCCTGCAGTTCACTCACATGCCTAGCCGACGTGAGTGCTAACAGGAAGAGCACCTTCCAGTAGAGGAAGCAGAGATGGCAAGTTCCCATCGGCTCGAAAGGGGGGTGAGTAAGTTGCTGCAAGACCACGTTGAGATCCCACTCTGTCGCCGGAGGGAGGATTGGAGGTTTCAGCAGGAGCAGGCCCCTGATAAACCTGGCTACCAAGGGGTGAGCCGAGAGAGGCTGACCGTCTATCGGTGTATGGTTAGCCGACAAGGCACTCAGGTGGACCCTGACGGAGTTAGACTTGAGGCCTAGCTCCGAGAGATGAAGTAGGTACTGTAACACCTTGGGAACCCAAGATGAGAAGGGTTCTACAGTATGTTGGCGACACCACACTTGGAACCTGCGCCATTTACATGCGTAGAATTTTCTGGTGGATGGCCTCCTGGAGCTAACAATACTTCTTTCTACCCCTTCAGGTAAGAGAAAAGGTGCAAGGCCTACCCTCTCAGCAGCCAGGCCATCAAGTTGAGGGACCTGGGATTGGGGTGCACTAGGGAACCCTGCTCCTGGGTAAGGAGGTCGGGTTGTACCCCCAAGGGGAGAGGGGTTTCCACTGCCAGTTGAAGAAGAAGTGGGAACCAAGGCTGTCTGGGCCACCTGGGCGCTACCAGGATTACCCAGGCCTTCTCCCTGCGAATCTTGAAGAGAGTTTGCGCTACCAGAGGCGTAGGCGGAAAAGCGTACAGGAGGCTTCCCGACCAAGGGAGAAGAAACGCATCTGCTGCTACCCTGAGGGGGTGCAGCTGTCTGGAGAAAAAGTGGGGCAATTGACGATTCTTTGGACTGGCAAAGAAATCCATGGAAGGGAGGCCCCAGTTGTTGAAAATCTGCTGGGCAATCTCCCTGTTCAGTTGCCATTCGTGGGGTTGAAGAATCCTGCTCAGTCTATCTGCCAGGCAGTTCTCCTGGCTCGGTAGGTAAACTGCATGGAGAGACATGTTGTGTCGAACTGCGAAGGAACAGAGATCCAGAGACTCCTGGCAAAGGATCCGCAAACCTGTGAGGCCCTGTTTGTTCACATAGAACATAGCCACCTGGCTGTCCATCTGTACTCGGACAGACTGGTTGGAGAGGACAGGAGCAAAGGCTTTTAGAAACATAGAAACATAGAAACATGATGACAGAAAAAGACCACAAGGCCCATCTAGTCTGTCCTTCCATAACAACAACTACAACAGTCCACTTTTTACCTTTAGAGATCCTCTGTGTTGGTCCCATGCTTTTTTGAATTCAGTTACTGTCCTCATCTCTACCACCTCCACTGGGAGACTATTCCACGGATCCACTACTCTTTCCGTAAAGAAATATTTCCGCATATCACTCCTGAATCTATCTCCCTTCACCCTCATCCCATGTCCCCTCGTCGCAGAACTTGCTTTCAATTGAAAGAGGCTCTCTCCCTGAACATTTATGCCATGGAGGTATTTAAACATCTCAATCATATCACCTCTATCCCGCCTTTCCTCTAAGGTGTACATATTAAGATCCTTAAGTCTGTCCTCATATGCTTTATAATGAAGACCACTAATCATCTTAGTAGCACCCCTCTGTACCGACTCCATCCTGTTCACATCCTTTTGAAGGTGCGGTCTCCAGAATTGCACACCATACTCCAAATGAGGTCGCACCAAAGACTTATACAGAGGCATTATCACCTCCTTTTTTCTGCTAGCCATTCCTCTCCGTATGCACCCAAGCATCCTTCTAGCTTTAGCCGTCGCCTTTTCTACCTGTTTAGCTACTTTAAGATCATCGGACACAACTATGCCTAGGTCCCGCTCTTCTTTAGTGGACAAAAGTACTTCACCTCCTATGCTGTATTGCTCCCTTGGATTGCTGCAGCCCAAATGCATGACCTTACATTTTTTAACATTAAATCCCAGCTGCCAAATTCTAGACCATTCTTCAAGCTTAGCTAGATCCCTCCTCATGTTATCTACACCTTCCTGGGTGTCTACTTTATTGCAGATTTTGGTATCATCTGCAAAGAGGCACACCTTACCCGACAGCCCTTCCGCTATATCACTAACAAAGATGTTAAAAAGAATCGGACCAAGGACAGATCCCTGGGGCACACCACTGGTAACATCCTTCTCCTCAGAGTGAGCTCCATTTACTTGTACTCTTTGTCGCCTCCCACCCAACCAATTTCTAACCCAAGCAGTAACTTTAGGGTCCATCCCTAGGGTGCTCAGTTTGTTTATAAGTCGCCTGTGAGGAACAGTGTCAAAGGCTTTACTGAAATCTAAATACACCACATCTAGAGCTCTCCCTCGGTCCAACTCCCTGGTCACCCAGTCAAAGAAATCAATCAGATTTGTCTGACAAGACCTGCCTCTGGTGAATCCATGCTGCCTCGGATCCTGTAATCCGCTGGACTCCAGAAACCTCACTATTTTCTCTTTCAACAGCGTTTCCATTAATTTACTCACCACTGAAGTTAAACTAACCGGCCTGTAGTTTTCAACCACATCCTTACTTCCGCTTTTGTGTAAAGGCACCACATGAGCCTCTCTCCAGTCCTTTGGCACCACTCCCGACTCCAACGAGGCATTGAAAAGGTCAGTCAGTGGAGTTGCTAGAATGTCCCCAAGTTCCCTCAGTATTCTAGGGTGTATCCCATCCGGTCCCATCGCTTTGTCTACTTTGAGTTGAGCTAGTTTCTCACAAACACAGTCTTCTGAAAATTGTTCAAGATGTCCCTCGCTTCTGTTCTTATTTGTGGGTGTTTTCTGAGGTCCTGCTCCTGGTTTTTCATCTGTGAACACAGAACAAAAATATTTGTTAAGTAATTCCGCTTTATCCTTATCAGCTTCTACATATTCCCCCCCTGTACTCTTGAGTCTGACAATACCACTTTTGCCCTTCCTCTTCTCACTAATATATCTGAAAAATGTCTTATCCCCCCATTTTATTGCATTGGCTATTTCCTCCTCCTTTTGAATCTTTGCCTTCTTGACTACTTTGCTAGCTTCTCTAAGTTTTTCCAAATACAGATGCCTGTCTTCCTCTCTCTGTGATCTCTTGTATTTCATGAAGGCCTCCCTCTTTTTCTTCACTTTTTCAGCTACTTCCTTCGAAAACCATAGCGGTCTCCTGTTCCTTTTGCCTTTGTTTACCATTTTAACAAAAAGGTTGGTTGCCTTTAAAATACCCCCCTTTCAGTTTTGCCCACTGTTGTTCTACATCCCCCAGCTGTTCCCATCCCACTAACGACTCCCTGAGGCATTGGCCCATCATCGCAAAGTTAGTCTTCCTAAAGTCTAAGATCTTCACCTTGGAATGGATTCTAACAGCCCTAGTCCTAATACTGAACCACACCATCTGGTGATCACTGGATGCAAAATGATCTCCCACTACAACATCAGAAACACTTTCACCATTGGTAAGCACTAAGTCCAGTATGGCCCCTTCACGTGTGGGGTCTGTTACCAATTGCCTGAATAGTTCTCCCTGTAGAGAATCCAGGATCTCCTTACTCCTAGATGATACTGCAGCAGGAATGTGCCAATCAACATCTGGCATATTAAAATCTCCTAGCAGTAGCACTTCCCCTTTCCTAGCAATGCTGCGTATGTCTTCAATTAACTCTCTGTCCACCTCTTCCTCTTGTGAGGGAGGTCTGTATATCACACCAATGCAAATAGATTTCTCTTTCCCTCTTTCTAGTCTAACCCACAATGCCTCCTCTCTCCCTTTTAAGCTCTGTAATTCCAAAGCTTTAATAGTAGTTTTTACATATAGTGCTACTCCTCCTCCCCTTCTTCCTACCCTGTCCTTTCTGAATAAAGTATAGCCAGGTATAGTTACATCCCAGTCATGGTTTTCTGTGAACCATGTTTCTGTAACTGCCACTAAATCTAAGTCAGCCACTCCCACCAAAGCTTCAACTTCAGAGATCTTATTTCCCATGCTACGGACATTTATACACACTGCTTTCCATATGTTACCCCTGTTACCCATTTCCATAAAGGTATTTGATGTATCACTTACCTGGGGGCTTTCACTTACCTGGGGGCTTTCTTCACCCATCCCCAACGAATCTAGTTTAAAGCCCTCTTCAGTAGATTAGCCAGTCTACTACCAAAGATGTGTTGACCTTTCTTGGACAGATGGATGCCATCTCTGCTCTGCAACCCTTGGAACAGCATCCCATGGTCTAGGAAACCAAAACGCTCTCGAAGACACCATCCACGCAGCCATGCATTAATCTCCAGGATGCGAGCCTCTCTGCCTTGGCCTTTACCCTCAACAGGGAGGATTGAAGAGAACACCACCTGTGCACCTACCTGCTTCACCCTCTGTCCCAGAGCCATGAAGTCACTTTTGATACGTTCCGAGGTATACCTGGCAGTATCATTTGTTCCAACATGGATTAGCAACATTGGGTAATAGTCAGTGGGCTTGATGAGTCTCGGCAAACTCTCCGTAACATTTTGGATCTTGGCACCAGGCAGACAGCATACCTCTCTGGACATCAAGTCTGGTCGGCAGATGGATGCCTCAGTACCCCTCAGAAGAGAGTCTCCAACCACCACTACCCTTCGTTTCCTTCTGGTCACTGATTCTGCAACTATGGGGTACTTGAACTCTGGTTCTTCCCTTTCCAGGGATGCTTTCACCTCCTCCACTTTCATGGCTGCATAATGGTTCTTCAATTCAAGGGCTGGAGAAGTTGGATTGGTGATTTTGCAGGCTCTGGTGACTTTTGTCCAACCATCGACATTCTGTCGGCACCCATCTTCTCCTGTGCTGGAGAGCCTGGTTGCTGCAAGCAGCATCTCATCAATGTACTTCTCACTGTCTTGAATACTAAGCAAATGTCTTGAATACTAAGCGAATGGCCCAGAGTTCCAACAGGTTGATCTGGAGTGTGGCCTCCTAAGGAGTCCACTGACCTTGAGTGCAAGAGCCCTGACAATGGGCCCCCAGCCCATCAAGGAAGCATCCGTGGTCAGCACCCTGGTATGCACTGGAAGCTGGAATGGTACCCCCCGCAGGAGGTTCCCTGATTGTGACCACCACTGCAGGGACTGCACTAGGGGTTTGGATACTGCCACTCTGTTGGACAGGTGTCCCGTGGCCTGTGACCACTGGTCCCGCAGGGTCCACTGAGCTGTCCGCATGTGCATGCGTGCATAAGGAGTAACATGAACCGTGGAGGCCATGTGGCTGAGCAGGCGTAAGAACCTCTGTGCTGACACCTGGGATACTTGACTCACCATGCCCACCTGAGACCGCAGGCGGTCTGCCTTGTCCAGCGGCAAGTAGGCCCTGGCCTGCAGGGTGTCTAGCCTTGCCCCGATGAATTCCGGGTGGGGAGCAAAGAAGACTTTGCGTGATTGATGACGAACCCCAGATGCTGAAGCACAGCAATTATGCAAGCTGTGGCATGGTGCGCCTCCTGAGCTGGCTGGCCCCATAAAAGCCAGTCATCTAGGTAAGGGAACACAAAGATCCCCTGGCTCCTGAGGAAGGCTGCTACCACAGCTAGGCACTTGGTGAAAACCCTTGGAGCGGAAGCTAGACCAAAGGGAAGCACTTTTTTTATTGGAAGTGGTTTCCTCTGACCACAAATCTGAGGTATTGTCTGTGGTATGGATGTATGAGGATGTGTGTGTAAGCATCCTTTAGGTCCAAGGAGCATATCCAGTCTCCCTGCTGGAGGTAAGGCAGAAGTATCCCAAGGGAAAGCATCTTGAACCTTTCCTTTACCAAGAATTTGTTGAGATTTCGCAGGTCTAGGATGGGGTCTTTTCGGTATCAGGAAATACCTGGAGTAAAAGCCTTTCCCCTGCAGGTGGTGGGTCACCGGTTCCACCGCCTGATCCTTGAAGACCAGCTAACTCCTGCAAGAGGAGGTTCCTGTGTAAGAGGGGTCCGAGATGCTCTCCTGGGAAATAGGAGGTAGGTACTTGGCTGAAAGGGAGAAGATAGCTGTCTTGGACTATCCTTAGAACCCAAGTATCAGATGTAATGGCTGGCCACCTGTGGGCGTACAGGGACAGCCGACCTCCTGTGCAGGGCCAAACCACTGGTGGGAGAGGAGCTATGCAGAGGGAGTCAAAACCCCCCTCCCTGCTGGGCAGGAGCAGGAGCTGGAGGCTTGGGGGTTTGAGGCTTATGAGGACCATTCCCCCGTCCCCTGGCCTGCTGCCCCTGCTGGGGAGGGTAGGATGGTAAGTGGGGTAGTTTCTGTAAGCCTGTCCCTTCCTCGGGTAAAAGGGCTTTTTCCCCAAGGTCTTCTTCCTGTGAGAAGGAGCAGATTTCTTCTTCGACAGCCTTGTCCGGGTCATGTACTCGTACTCGAGTTCAGCAGCCTTCTCAGTCATGTGTTTGCTGAAGAGGTTATCTCCTTGGCAGGGGACATCGACCAACTTGTCCTGTACCCATGGCTCGAGGTCAGACGACTTGAGCCAAGTCTAGCGCCTTGCACCGATGCCGGCTGCGGCTACCCGGGCTGAAGCCTTGAAGCCGTCGTAGGCTGCTCGAGACAAACTTGGAGCACTCTCTGATCCCGGTGGACAGGGCCTTGAAGGGCTGCAAGGGTTCCTCGGAGAGGACAGCAGATAACCCAGCAATCTCCTTTGCTGGGTCTCTTAAGTACATGCCCATGTACAGCTGGTAGGTCTGGACATGGCACGACAGCATCAAGCCCTGGAAGCACTTTCTGCTGAGGGCGTCCAGGTTCCGGGCCTCCTGGCCAGGAGGCACCAAGGAGTGCGTTTTTTGGTTCTTGAGCCTTTGCATGGCCGTTTCCACAACCATGGAGTTATGCAGCAGCTGTGCCTTTTGGAACCCGGGGCTCTTACAGACTCAATAAATGAAATTGACCCATTTGCTGAGGACTGGCGCCGAGGCCGGGGACTCCCACATGCAGAGCATCAACCGTTCCAGCATTGGAGGCACCAGTACAGTAAGGGCCTCCTTCGGAGGAGAGTCATACTGGAGGGCATCAAGCTCCTCGGCTCGAGACTCCTCCTCGGCATCTGCAGGGAAAGCCAAAGCCTTGGCCATATCCCTCACAAAGTCAGAGAACCTGGTGTCCTCCGGGGGCGACCGTCTCCGAGGTTCCGAACCCAGGGAGTCTGATGAGACGTACCGGGTCTGGTGGATATCGGGCGAGTCTTCCTCCTCCGTCTCCCAAGCTGAGCCCTCCGAGGAGGACTCGATGGGCTCCGACCTCGAGGGCTTCGAGTGTGTCTGTCCCGACGCCGATGGCCCCGGTGACGACGACCTCGGTGGTCGGGGCAGATGCATGTCGAGGTCCCGGTGGTCGGGGCGGATGCACGGGTGAGACCGGCTATCAGCGCCTGCTGCTGGTCCATGAAGGCAGACACGCTGCTCTCCAAGGCCGCCAACCTGAGACCCAGCTCAGAAGGCTCCACAGCCCCCGGCTCGGTTCCTGATGCCGGGACCGATGCCGGTTCTCCCGGAGAAGAGTCCACAAGGACAACAGGCATTACCTTGTCCGACACCTCCGGCTCCGTATGAGGTATTTTAGCAGGCCTCTCCGACTCGGCGAACCCTGGGTGACGTTCGGCACTCCGCGACCTGGAACCTGAGGGCTCCGGCCGATCTGAGTCCTCCAGAAACACAGCCCTCACGGGTTGTTTCTTCTTACGGTGCTCTCGGGTGGGAGACCCCCTTTCAGAAGACCCTCGATGGTGCTTGGGTTCAGAGTCCCGAGACGTCGAGGCTTCTGACGAGGTCCTGGCCCAGATGGATCCAGACTCGGAGAAAATAGTCTCGCGCTGGTGCTGCCTGCTCCTCAGCGCTTTGGAGGACATCTTGCCACATGGACCACAGACCATCGGGTCATGGTCGGGTCCGAGGCAGCGGAGGCAGCAGTCATGAGTGTCGGTGAGGGACATAAGTTTTTTACACCGATCATACTTCTTGAACCTGCTGGCAGCCATCGGGGGAAAAAGGGCCCCTGCGAGGTTGAAAGACTGGGCTGCCAGTTAAAAGAAAAAGAGCGCGAACGCTAGTCACTAAGGACAAAAATGAAAAAGTCAGTTGGACTCAATACCGGTGTACCGAGCCGAGGCGGGAAGGGGAACCAGCGTTGAACCGGTACCAAAAATGGTAGAAATAGTCAAAAAGCAATCAACTTTTTCCGAGGAAAATGGGACAACGTCTGTCGGGCTCCGCGGAAAAAAGAAGACTGAGCAAGATGGCATCCTTGGGCGGGAAGGGGACCGCGCATGCGCGAGGCATTCCCAAAGGCTTTCTTTGAAAGCTGGAGAAATTGCTCCACACGAGGGCTCCATCGGCACCGACGTCACCCATATGTGAGGACTGACTTCCTGCTTGTTCCTGGAGAATGTCAACAATGAGCCGTCTGACTGAAGACCGAACACAATTTAGGACAACTATCCAGAGGTTCGCCATGAGTCGACACTGACTCAATGGTACTTAACAAAATGGTACTTAACAAAAACAACAGATATAAAATGTGATATCAAGAGGTATTCTGATCAAGAAAGCCAAAGGAGCCAAATAGATGTTAAAAAGAATAGTTCATAGTTCACTCATGTCACAGAACTGACCGCCGTGGCGGAGGGGTACTCATCCTATCCAAATCAGATCTTAGGTTCCAGCTTGCAGCCTCAAACAGCACATCAACCCTTGACTTTGTGACCATCACAAATAAGCAGGTCTCTATCAATTTACTGTATAGAGCACCATCCTCCTCACCAGACGATTTAGCCACAATCATTGATATGGCCTGTAACTCTACGAACCCACACACCCCAAATTGGGTTCTAGGCGACCTCAACCTCCCAACCATTCAAGATAGCCACACCAATGCCTTTATTGATGCTCTCAGTGAACTAGGTTATGTTCAGTTGGTCAACACACCTACTCATATAAAAGGTAACACACTGGACCTTATCTTTGCACCAGAATCAGCTCTTCCCCATTGGCACAATTCATACTTAAATTCAATCACAGTTCCATGGTCTGATCATCTCCTAATCCTATTTCAGATGCCTATATCTCCTAGATCTTCCAAGCCATTACCAACAGATGCACTCTCCTCAGAACACTTTAGACGTTTTCAGCCTTTTAACAGAGAAGACATCCTAAAGAAGACCCAGAACCTAATATACTCTCCGGAAAAAAGCCTTGATGACATGGTTGATTCGTGGAACTCCTGCCTTGATGCTGTGATCCACTCTCCTACCTCAACCAAAGCACCCCATAAGAGAAAGAATGCACCATGGTACTCCCCAGAGCTAAGAAATCACTTCTCCTCCTCAGACAACTAGAAAGACGATGGCGACGATCAAGAACAACCGAGAATCATGATGCTTTCAAAACACAATTAGCAAGACATCGCTCATCCGTATCTTCTAACATGAAAAAATATTACGCAGGCAGATTACAGCGTTCCCTCAACAAACCTCACAAGCTCTTCCACATCGTGAAAACCCTAACAAAGGAACCCTCTCAGAGCGCCCCACCCCTCCTAGATCCTCAGAAATATGCCAACTACTTACGAAGCAAAAGTAATCAGCTTGATCCAACCTCTACTCCCCCCACTTCAGCCAACACTTCAGCCAACACTGTCCCTCCACCCTCACCTAGCCAATTCTCGGGTGAGACTCAACACACTCTCTCTTCCTTCTCCACTCCAAATGACAGAATCATTCAAGATACCATCTTAAAAATAAATCCTACAACAGCACCCTCCGACCCCTGTCCAGCTTCCTGGATAAAGTCACTACGAGCTGATCTCAGCCCATTTCTAGCAAAAATAATAGATGCATCGTTCTCTGCAGGAACATTCCCCCACACCCTGAAGCAGACCTCCATCAGACCCCTCCTAAAAAACAGCAGGTTGGACCCCTCTTTGATGGAATCTTATAGACCCATCTCCAGCATTCCCCTCCTTTCGAAAGTCATCGAAAAGATCACTCAACGTCAACTACAAGACCATCTTGACTGCAATGCACCCTTACACCCATGTCAGCACGGATTTCGTGAATCACACGGTGTGGAAACCCTACTGACTTCCTTGTTCAACACTCTTACCATAGGCCTAAACAATGTCAGACAAGGTTTTGCTTTGATCTTCATGGACATTGCAGCGGCGTTTGACACTGTGGATCATGAAGTTCTCCTATCGCGTCTTAGAAAGAAGGGAGTTCACGGATCCGCCCTCTCTTGGTGTTCCTCATACCTCAGAGACCGTTGGCAACATGTTCGTTCTGGATCTTCAACCTCCGACCCCTTCCAGCAAACCAAAGGTGTGCCACAAGGCTCCTCCCTTTCCGCCCTACTTTTCAATGTTTATATGCAGCCTATCTGTGACCTCATCCAATCATTCAACATCAACTGCCTGGTCTATGCTGATGATGTCCTTATGTATATGCCATTCTCAACAGAGCTCCTTGACCTCTCCCCACTAATCGAGTGCTTCGACGCGGTTACAGACTGGTTAAAATCACAGATGCTTAAGATAAACTTTAAAAAGACAGAAGTCCTCTTCGTGACGAGAAACCCTGCATTCACCTCACCAAGGTCCATCAAAGTGCGTGACGCCGAGCTCATCTGCAAGTCTACAGTCAGATACCTAGGGGTTACCCTCGATCAACAGCTCAATATGAAGGCCCACATCAACAACGTAGCGAAATCCGTCTATCATAAAATCCGGACCCTTCGTCATTTGCGTCAGCTGCTTGAACCAGATGACTTTCGATCAGTCTTTCAGGCCTTAATAATGCCCCATCTGGACTACGCCAATGCCATTCTACATGGCCTACCAAAGAGTACGATTAACCCCTTACAATTGGCCATGAACTCGGCTGCAAGAATTCTCTATGGAGCCTCCAAGCGAACCCACATC
Source organism: Ichthyophis bannanicus (assembly GCA_033557465.1). Lineage (NCBI taxonomy): Eukaryota > Metazoa > Chordata > Amphibia > Gymnophiona > Ichthyophiidae > Ichthyophis > Ichthyophis bannanicus. The sequence goes on from CM066034.1 coordinate 439,307,872, forward strand.
ACTCCAATACTGAAACAGCTACATTGGCTTCCTATGCACTCCAGGATCTCTTTCAAGATCCTTACCATGACTCACAAAGCGATCAATAATAACTCCGCATCTTCTATCACCGACCTGATATCAACTACACCCCCTAATCGCGCAAGGAGATCGACTGCCTCCAATTCTCTTGTATTACCCAAGGCAATCACGAAGTGCTCTCAAGCCACCAGATCCAGAGCCTTCTCTTACTTCGCACCATCATGTTGGAATGCCCTACCAACAGAAATCAGAACCATCAGTGACCTCTCCCAGTTCAGGAAGGCACTGAAGCATCACCTGTTCTTGCAGCACTACAATATTTCAGACACTGCCTCACACCAACCTACCTCTACATCCCATGTCAACACGTTAAACCCATGCTCTCCATAGTCTTAACGCGAAGAGCTGCAATCTCACCTTGCTTCTTCCCTCATCAAGAAACATATAGCTGCGCCTAGTTGTTCTGTACATAGTTGCTTTTTGTACATAGTTATTATGTTCCTCTGTTTATGAAACCTGTTGAATGTAAACCTGTTTAATGTATACCCAGCTGTTCATTGTAAGCACCGATCAATATTTGGTAAGTGTAGTTTCTGTTCATTGTAAACCGCGCTGATGTCGAATAGTGCGGTATAAAAGAAACTGTAAATAATAATAAATAAATAAATAAATATGGCCAAGGACAGAACCTTGGGGAACACTACAGCAAATAAATTGTGGAGACAAAAGCGTAGAGGACCAGGAAATCCGGAAAGACCAATCAAGCAGGTATGAGTGGAACCAGGCCAGAGCAGAATCCATGATACTGATGGAATAAAGTTGTGAAATAAGGAGGGAATGAACAACCAAATGAAAAGATGCCATGAGGTCAAGAGAAATGAGTAGGACTTGGTGACGAGAATCCAAAGAAGTGCAAAGGTAGTCGATAATGGCCAGAAGAGAATGCTCAGTTGATAAATGAAGATGGAAGCCATTTTGGGCAAAGTGAAGGGCACCAGAGAGGGAGAGGAAGTCTTGCAGCTGCTGAGTGACCAGGCACTCGACAACTTTGGAAAGAAAAGGGTAGGATAAAGATTGGGCGGTAATTCAGAGGGTCAAGAGGATCAGTGGCAGCGGGCTTAAGAATAGTGAGAACAGTGACCTGCTTCCAGCAAGAGGGAAAAACACCAGAGGAGAAAGAGGAAGATAACGAATGACTCATAACCACCCCACTCCAATACCGCACAATGCCTAGAATATGCTGCTACTTTGTAAATAGTTTTACAAGTTGACAGGTAACCGGTTTCATGTCTAACGATTGTTACTGTTTATTGTAAATGAGTTCTGATGAATCTGTTCCCTGTAAAACTGTTGAGTTCTGTGGTGGCGAGGCCACAGGAGAGCAGGAGAAAAGGGGGAAAAAACAGGCATTTTCCTCTGGAAAAGGAATTAGCTCCAGGAGTTTAGGGGTTAAAACTCCAGAGTTAGAAAAAAATTCCCTGCAGAAAGTTGGTGATAGAAAGACACGCCCTAGCTCCATGGCAACCAGCACTGCTCACGAGGAACAGCTGGGAGTGGAGATAGAAAACGAAAGGGAAATACACAGATATAAGGTGGAGGAAGTTAGAGGAAGGGAGGAGCATAAGCAGCAGCACAGGAGGCAGCAGCACGAGGAGCACGGGGGAGAGAAGGAACACGGAGCAAGGCCTGTACACGGAGCAAGGCATGAGCCCAAGGAGTCCTGCAGGAGGTACAGAAGAAATCCTTTGAGAGGGAAAGCTTATCAGGGAGACGAACCAAGCTATAAAAATGGCAGAGAGTTGTCCCCAGCAGAGCAGATGGAAACAGAGCCTTCGGCAGTAAAGTCTCAGGAGAGCTTATTTCCACAAAGTAAGGTGAGCACCTTAAAAGCCTCTCATAGCTTCCTGAGAGATAAGAAACCTCCTAATTCCTCCAAGAGCCCTCAGCAGAGAGAGGAAGCCATATTACAGAATGTTTTAAAGGTTTTAGAAAAGTTAAAGCCTGTTACTTCTGAGACAAGGTTAAACCATTTACCAACAGATTCTGAAGGGGAAAGCATGGACCTAGAAGAATCTGTGCTAGAGGATTTGCCCTCAGATATGGAAATGGATTGCTCTTTACTTTATGCCCAAAACTGACAAGCTATAAGGTTTGGAAAGTAGGAAACCTAGAAGCTTAGCTTTCAGTGGGGCAGTGCTGAGAAGAATATGCAAATGAGGTGCTGAGCTCCGAGGTTTGACTCAGAGTTTTTCAAAAGACTGTTTTGCAAGTGAAGGCCAGAGTTTGTAATTCAGCCTCTAAGGAAAGCCTGTGGGTGAGAGAAAATAGTTGCAGTAAAAGTGCCATTGGTCTGCATAACTTGAAGAGTGTAAAGTTTGTAACCAAGCTGGAAGCTGTTGTTTGGCATGAAGAGTACTGGCTATTTCCACCTGAAGATATACTGTTGCCTGGCATTGTAAATAACGTACTTAAGGTCCTATCTTACAGAGTAAAAATACTGTTAAGCTGTATGTGAATTATCTTACTCCAAATTTTCTTAAGAACTATTAACCGTTCCGTTTGTTGATTCTTAACACTTGTTCTTATACTAAAGCAACAGGTCTCAGACTTCAGAGAGCCATTGGTCCTTAGTAAATACAGACCGTGCTCTTATTTGCATCAACGACCTCTATGTTGCTTATAATTAGTAGTCACTTATATTCTTAGTTAGTAATGACTTGTCTTTCAATCTTAAGCTTTACAAGTAGAAAAATTAATGAGTGCTTATCTTCAAATTGCCCGACGCTTTCTGTAGCGCTATCGCGTTTCACAATCACGCTGTTTCTTCAGGGGCGACCTTCACTCAATTTTCAAGAATAAATATGCTGAATGGCAAGTTCAATTATCGACACTGTTGTAGATTTCTCCTTCTATACAGGGAATCATATATTAGTTCCAGCATTAAATATAGATATAAATTGTAATAGACTACATAGAACAGCTTGTACAATATGAAAGACTTAAACCAGTTTACCGTAGCCGTACTATCAGTTGCTTCTTCCTTTCCAAACCTTGTGTCTCTGAACAACGCCGCGCATGCGGTCTTGGAATACTGTTTGCTATTTAACCACTTCCTCTCTAGCTTGTTGACCTTTACACACACAGATTCCAATCAATTTGAGTGTTAAGACCTGTTGGTTTTATCGTTTGCAGCATAAATATCCAGCGTTGCTCCTTCACTATTAATGTCTGATCCCGTGATTTTCCTTCAAATCCTGATGAACAGTAATCAATGCAATAGCATTTTAAATCTTCAAATCTGTGTCCTTCCTGCAGGCAATGTTCAATGATTGGAGCATTTATTGTGCGGCATTTTAACCTGCTTCGATGCTCTGCTAATCGAATTTTAAATTGCCGTGTTGTTTTCCCGATATAGATTAGCCCACACGGGCATTCTATAGCATAGACTACATGAGATGTAACTTCGGAAGCAATTTATTCTGTTGATTTTGTTTCACTGGAGAAAATATCCACCATTTTTATGTTTTGGTATTTTTGAACTGCAAAGTTCATTTGGCTGAAGAATAAATAAAAATCCTGTGTGCCTTGGAAAAACCTCTCGGCTGAATTCATTCAACCTCACAACTACATGCATAGGTGATTAAACAAGGGACATTAAAAAAATAAGTTCCGTCCCCCACCACTAGGCTACCGCCTGGCCAGTAGGGGGCGCGACAGTTCATTGTAAACCGCCTTGATAAACATGAAAGGTGGTATATAAATAATGTCAAATAATAAATAAACTACCATTATAGTGGACTAACACAACTTTCACACTTCTTTATCCAGTTAGAGAGATGTTTTCAGCTGCCCTCAATTTTCTTCCAAGACTTCCTGCCTTGGCGCATTTATCCAGACCAAAAGCCATTCTGTCATTATCTAAGAAGCTTTTTGCTAGATGTTTATCACTGGAACTAGCATATTTTTCCTAGAAAGAAAGCTGCCAACACTCATATGTAGGACCATAAGTCAGTTTAGCAGGCAATAAAAGAGGTTCTGGTATTCTGTACCACCTTGTACGCCCTCAAAAAAAACACCAACTGGAAATATAGAACTTCAAGTCATCTACAAACAGTAGGTGTGATGTCGCCTCTGGGTCTTTGTCAGCTTTATGGTTAAGGCTAAAACTATACCCCAAAGAGTTAAGAAGTGCACGCAAAGAATTAAGTGTTATACAAAACAAGAGTGGTGACTAGTCTCCCTGAAATATTCTTCGCTGGATCTTGCTATCAGGAATGGTGAACTCTTCAACTGCATACTGTTGGTGGAGTGCAATTTGCCACATTTTCATAGTGAATTCATGTACTCAATCAATTTAGAATGTATTGTGTACATTTCAAGGCAATTTATTATCCAGGAGTGTGGGACACTGTCAAAGGCTTTCTTATAGTCCATCCAGGCTATGCTGAGATTTCTGCTTTTCTTAACACTAACCATGATTGCTTTGTATAGAGTAGATAGTTTTTGGTTCCGTGTACTCCTTTTTGTTACCTCTATTCTACTGTCATGATATTATTAGAATCAATACGGTCATATATACTGTAGGCATCTATTGAAGTGAATAGCTTGTAGATTATAGGCAGACAAGTTATTGGTCTTTAATTTTTGAGACTACTACTACTACTATTAAGCACTTATATAGCGCCACGCACGCAGTGCTGTACAGGCATGCATACAAGAGACAGTCATACAAACAAGAGACAGTCCCTGCTCGTCAGAGTCATGCTCGTCGGAGCTCACAATCTAGTTGAGACAATACAAAGCATTAGTCAATGTTAGTTGGGTTTCCCTTTGGAAGGAGACGTGCTTTTCCGGCTATTAGTTATTGCAGTATTAAATCTGTCTGCCTGATTAATTGATTTTTGCAATTTGCCAGGTCATGGTGAAGGAATGTTAACTGTTAAATATGGGTCAGGGCTTTTCCAGTTTGAGGCTCTTTTTAATCTGTTTTCCAGTTCTTGTCTCCATAGCTTTTATGTTCAACACTTTCAAATTCTCTCTTATGATGGATAGCCATTCTGCTTTTTGGTTGTGCTCTAAAGGGTTTTTATATAAATTTCTCCAGAATATTTCTGTGTCAGTCTTAGCTGGTGGTATTTTTACTGATGCTCTTTCCAGTTCCCCCAGTGCTTTCTCTTATACATCTCCGGCAGTCTCACTGTCCTGTCCTCCTGTCCCTATTCCTCTCTTCCCTCTCTACCTTATGAACGCTATCCCTGTATTTTGGGGCAGACGCCCTCACAAGCTGCCTCAAACACGCTTTTGATGCCTCTCTAACCTTCTTCCATGCCAAAGACTCCCTACTTCTCTCTTGTCCTCTTCACCACCCCCTCCTCTAAGTTTCCTCTCTCTCTTGGTCTAGTCAACTGTCGGTCTCTACGTAGCAAAACTCTCCTCATCCAGGATCTAGCCCTTAGATCCTCTTTCGACCTCCTTCTTCTAACTGAGACGTGGCTCAGGGACGGGGAGGATGCTCTCCTCGCCCGTTGTCTTCCCCCCGGTTTCTCTGCAGTCTCCACTTCACGTCAAGGTAAACCTGGGGGCGGTGTGGCTGCTCTGATACGGCCCACCTTTTCCTTTACTCAGCTCTTCCCTCCACCGCTCCACTACCCTGAAGCCCTTCTGCTCCATCTTCACACTCTCCCCCCTATGCACGTGCTCCTTGTCTACTCCCCCCCTGCTCTTCGCTCTGAGCTTTGGGATTCCCTTCTTTTAACTATCACCGATCTTTCTCTCACTTTCCCTCATCTACTCATTGCCGGGGATTTTAACTTACATCTGGACTCACCTACTTCGACCAGAGATCTCTCCTTTATCTCTCTCCTACAGGACTTATCCCTCATACAGCACGTGCCTTTCCCTACACATCAGGCTGGGCACACTCTTGATCTTTTTCTAACATCCTCCTCGTCCTCTCTCACTCTCTTCAATCTTTCCTCAATGACTCTCCCTTGGACAGACCATGTCTGCCTCTCTGTCTCATGCTCTCATTCTCAGGGGTCTCACTCTCCCTCCCCCCTCTCTTCCTCCCCTCCCTCGCCTTCTTCTACCCCGCCTCCTCCACGGCTCTCCCGTGCCCTTTCATCTCACACCATTCACCAATTTCCCACAGCAGCCGAGCTTTTCCCCCCTGACTTCTCTCTTCTCTCTCCCAACTCTCAAGCTACCCTTTGGTCATCAGCCCTCTCAACGGCGCTTGACCATATTGCCCCACTACGTCCTCAACCTCCCCGCCGCCGCCCCATGCATCCGTGGTACCATGGGGGTTTACGGCTCTTACGCACACAACTCCGCAGAGCAGAGCGACTGTGGCGTAGGAATCCTTCACCCACATCACTTGCTTTCTTTAAATCTACCTATTCCCACTACCGCTCGTCCGTCCATCTTGCCAAACGTACCTTCTTCTCCAATGCCATTCTCAATGCCCCAAATCAGACCTGGCACCTTTACTCCACCCTTCGATCTCTTACCTCCCTTCACTCCCCAGCCTCAGCTCCTCTGGTTCTTCCTTCTCCTCAGCCTTCCCTTCTAGCTACCTGTTTCAGTAATAAGATCTCTTCCCTGCGAGCTTCTTTACCCTCCTGTCCCGCTCCAATTCTCTCTCCTCCCCTCACTGCCTCGCCTCCACCCATTTCTCAAACTTCCCACTGTTGGGCGTCCTTCTCACTGATCTCTTCCTCCGAACTTCACCATCTTATTTCCTCCTCAAAAAAGACTTCTTGCGCTCTTGACCCCATTCCCTCTTCTTGGCTCCTTGAATCCTCACTAGGTCTCCTCCCCTATATTCTCACTATGTTTAATTCCAGTCTTTCTTTAGGGTCCTTTCCCCACTCTTGGAAACATGCCTTAATTCGTCCCCTTCTTAAAAACCCCTCACTTGATCCCTTGGTTCCCGCCCACTACCGTCCTGTTTCCAACCTCCCTTTTCTTTCTAAGCTCTTGGAGAAATTCGTCTTTGCACAGCTGTCACATCACCTTGATTCCACTAACTTCCTTCACCCTCGTCAATCGGGTTTCCGTCAGGGTCACAGTGTAGAAACTATTCTTCTTGCCTTTACTAATGCACTGCATGTAGCTCATGATCGCGGTTATATCTCGGTGGCGGTTGCACTTGATCTTTCAGCTGCTTTTGATCTAGTTGACCACTCCCTTCTTCTTCTTCGTCTACGGGAAGCGGGTCTCTGTAGTACTGTCCACCGCTGGTTTCACTCTTTTCTTTCCTCTCGTTCATGTGCAGTCCTGTCACCTTCCTCCTCCTCTGCCCCCCTCTCGGACTCCTTTCCTCTTTCCTGTGGAGTTCCTCAGGGCTCTGTCCTGGCTCCCCTTCTTTTCAACCTTTTCTTAGCCCCCTTAGCCCTCTTAATTCAACAGTCTGGAATATCTGCCTTTTTCTATGCTGACGACATTTTATTACTCCATCACACTTCCCCATCCTGTCCTGATCTCTCCGCGCTCAATTCTTGTCTTTCCACTGTGGCTGATTGGCTGACTCAAAATTGCCTTCACCTTAATCTCACCAAGACTCTTGCTATCTGGTTCTCTCACAACAATCCACCCCCCACATTGGCCCCCTCCTTCTCTGGCTCTCTGGTTCCCTTAGTTTCTTCCTTTCGTTACCTTGGGGTTCACTTTGATTCTGACCTATCTTTTCATACTCATATATCTCATGTTACCAAGTCATCCTTCTTCTTCCTCCGTCAAATCCGTGCAGTCCGCCCCTTCTTATCCCCGTCTACCCTCACCACTCTGTTGCTATCCTTGGTCATGTCACGGGTGGATTTTGCTAACTCACTTTTCGTCGGCCTTTCCAAGGCGCAACAGTCCCGGTTACAACGTATTCAGAATACTGCCGCCCGTCTGGTCACCAATTCCTCCCCCCGTGATCACATAACGCCCCTTCTGTTTCGTCTTCACTGGTTACACTTTCCCCACCGTGCTCATTTCAAACTGCTTATCCTGGTTCATAAAGCTCTTCATACAGGCACCCCTCAATACTTAACAGACCTTCTCTCCTTTCACTCCCCCAGGTACACCCCTCGCTCCTTCCATCTTAACCGCCTCACTCTTCCCTCCCCCTCCCGTGCTCACTTACAATCTACCCGTTCCTCTGCTTTCTTTTTTGCTGGTCCTGCCCTCTGTAACTTCCTGCCCTCCTCACTCCGCCTGGACCCTCACCACCCCACATTTAAACAAAACCTGAAAACTCACCTCTTTTCCCTGGCGTTTGATGTTCCCTCCCCTTTTGTGTGAATCCCATTTGTTCTATCCGCTGCTTTTTTGTGATTTGTCTTTATTTATGTTTTGGTCTTGTCCCTCCTGCTTTTATTGCTCTTCTGTCCAGAAATTGTATTTCTTTTCTATTTTACTGGCTTTGGCCTTTTTTTTTTTAAATTTGGTTTTATTGTACACCGCTTTGCTTGCCACTGAAAGGCGGTTTTTATCAAGTAAAATAAAACATAAAACATAAAACTGCTTTGGGTTCTCTCTAAATAGTTTGTTTTTGATATCTGTCTTTCCTGTTTTCTTCATATCTTCACAAATTTTGTGCTTCTTTTACTTTCAGTTTATTATTGGAGCAAATGAATTTAAGGTCTTCTTCTGTAAATGCAGCATGTTTCATTTTGACGTTTTGGATCTTTTGCATTATCTTTGCTGATTTTGATCCTTTGAGATACCCATCTAACAGGGACACTTGGCATGCAGTGATTTTATTTTCAATACATTTTTTTCCAAGAAGGAGTTATCTTTCTCCTTTTTTTCTTAACTGTTTTTTTTTATAGAATTGTCTTGGTAACAAGTTTTGCTGCACAGTACTGGATCCCATCTATCTCTATAATATTCATTGATGGTCTCTTAAGTTCAATTAATAAAGCCATAATTTATGTTACCATGCTTTCTGCTTTAGATGTAAGATGTAAATTTTGTAATCACTCTTTTGAGCCCCAGCATACCTATCAGCCTCCACGCAGGCCAGGAGATTTGCAGTCAACTCTTCAATCTCTTGACCTCTCCCCTGTCTCCTTTTCTTTCTGCCTCCTGGCCTGTTCCACATTACTCAATTTCTCCCCAAATACTCCGTCACTGACTGGACCATCCTGCATTTTCTCCTCATGTGCTTTATGCCACTGTCCCTCCAGGTCGATGTTCTCAGCTTCCTCAGATATGTCCTTTAATGCCTCATGCAAAGTGTGCTGGTTGTTGTAGCATCTGACTCTTAAGAGAGTTCAGGACCAACCCCTGGTCCAAGACTGCTTGTAAGAAGACTAACATAGCCCCTATATCTGCTTTCCCAGTCAAGAGGGCCTGAGAAGAAGACTACCATGCAAAACTCCTCCAAAACCTAACACAGGCTAAGGAGTTTGAGGCCCTTTGGGTTCTGAGCAGGGTATTCACTACTGCCCAACCATTAAAGAGAAGGGAGCAGGGTTCCCATTATCTGGGATCCTTGACAAAGAAGGCCCTTCATGTGGGAGCAGGAACAGGAACCCCATTAACAGTCCCACTAGATCCACGTACCACAGGGTTTGCATGGTCAGACTGAAGAAACCAGAATCACCAGGCCTGTATGAGTTTGAATCATGCAGAGATGGGGGGTTCACCAGGGACCACAAAAGGAAGACAGAATACCCTTCTGGGACCACAATTGGAGCAAGGTATTTAAGGCCATTGCTTCCTGGTCCCTTCAGCAACTGAAGAAGTTGTTTACCTTGGTATTATCTCACATGGCCATAGATCAAACACTGGAAAGCCCCACCTTCTTACTATAAAGCTCAATGCGTGGGAGCTCAATTCCCATTCCCCAGGATCCATTGTGTTCAGACTTAGAAAGTTGACCTGAACATTGACGACACCTGCTATGTGGGCCACTGAGAGCCACTAGATGCTCCTCTGCCCAACTGCAGAGAGCAGTCAACTTAAGTACCACTCCAATACTTTGAGTTCTTCCTTGTTTGTTGACATATGCCACTGCTGTGGCGTTGTCTGAGACGACACAGACTGCTTTGCCTGCTAGCAAGATTTGAAACTTCTCCAGCAATAGCTGGATCACTCTGGCCTCCTGCCAATTGATCAGCAAGGAGACCTCCTCAGGGGGACTAAACCACCACCCGAGTGGCATACCGATCATCAGATGGCAGGTGTGAAGCCACCATGACAACTGTTCCCTGAGCTCCCCAGGGAGAGAAATGGTCTGCTCAAAGAGTTGAGAGTAGGCAACAGGTGTCTATAGTGGGCACATAGTGCCTAGGCCCATGGGATAGACTCCAGAGTCATTGCCATGGACCCCAGGAGCTGAAAATAGTCATAGGCCTATAGTGCCAACTGCAGACAAAATTCTATGAGTTGATTTTGCAGCTTGAGCATCCTCTCCATCATGAGGAAAACGTGACTCTGAAGACTGTTGAAACATGCCTCCAAATACTCCAGCTCCTGAGAGGGATTGAGGCTGCTCTTGGGGTAATTGATTACCAGCTCCAGCCATTCCAGCCATTGAATCATGAGAGCTGTATCCTCTTTCTCTAGGGAGTCTGACCAGATCAGCCAGTCATTTGGTAAAGGTTAGACCAGATTCGCTGGCATAATCACTTTGAGAAACTAAGGACTAAACTGAAGGGCAGATGCCTGAACTGGAAATGATGGCCCAGGATACAGTAGTAGAGGAACTACTGATGATGTTCTTTGAGAGAAATATGAAAGTAAGCCTCGGCTAGGTCCACGGAGGTAAGGAACTCCCCCAGCTGAATGGATGCAAAAATGGGGGTTCTTAAGCCTAGCATTGACTGCTTTTGGGTCCAGGATAGGCCAAAAGGAACTGCCCCTCTTGGACACTATAATGTAGATGAAATATCGGCCCTAACCATGCTATGTGGCAGGCATGAGTATAATAGTCTGCAACTGCAGGAGACGCTGTAAGGTTTCTGTGAACGCCGCTCATTTGAGTGGGGAGCCACAAGGAGTCTTTATGAAGGCATCTCCGAAAGGTTATGCAAATTCCAATGTGTATCCCTGACTTAAGACCTCTAGAACCCATTGATCTGATGTGATTTGAGTCCATTCCTACAGAAAGTGCTGAAGCCGCACTCCACCAGTTGTACCTTGGAAAGCACTCACTGGATCTCATTTATGAGGGCTTTCCAGCTTTGGTAGTGGTCAACAAGGAGTCTCCAGACTGATGGGAGCTCTGAGAGGGCCAGCCCTTCCTGAGCATAGATTCATTAGATGAATGGATTGAGCTCAAGCTTTTGGATGCCCTCAGGCATCTACAGGCTCCATAAGAAGTTCTCTGAGAGGCTGAATTATTACCATTCAGCTGTCTTCCAGTAGCCTCTTAGGACAGGCCTCATCCAGGTCCTTCACCAACTTTTCAAGATCTCCAAAAAGCAACCTGCTCTGAAAGGAAAACTTGCTGAATTCACAACTTGGAGGCCACATCCGCTAATTAGCTGTGAAGTCACCACCTCGCCACAACCACCATGGATGTGGAGGACACATATGAATTGCATAGAGCATTAACTACAAATGTAACTCTCAACTCCAGCCTGGCAGGGCTGTGCGGCAGCAAACCCAGTGCAAAATTGCCCTGGCTACAAGGACTGCACAAACAGCTGTTTGCCCAAGGTCAAGAAGGCATTCTTTAGGAGGGTTTCTACCCTCCTATCATGAACCTCCTTAAACACAGTGCCTCCTTCTACCTAAATAGTCATGTACTCCATCATCACAGAGAAATAGGCATCTACTTGATGTAGCCCAAAGAGCTGGAGACAACAAAAAACAGGTGCGCCAAACAGTAGAAGATTTGAGCAGCTTTATTAGGAAAATACCTAATACAGCTGCTCAAACCTTCCTCTGTTTGGTGCACCTCTTTTTTGGTGTCACCCAAAGAGCTGGTCTAGCAAGCCCTGAGGCAGAGGCTATAACTGAGCCAGGGCCTTCAACCCCTGGAAGACCAACTCTGATTCCCCCATTGAGAAACTGGAAGCTCATGCCCTCCAGGATGGAATACCCCTGAGACAGTGGAGGAGATGCAAGCTCCTCGAGTCATAAGGTTGCCATAGCATCCTGGATCAGCACTGCTGCCAGTAAAAAAGGCAGATCATGGATTGATCCTCATAAGCCATAATGGGAAATTCCCTTTCTTCCTCAATAAATCACCTCCAGATGCAGATCTTCTTTCGCATCCTAGCCAACTGTTGTAGGGGATAAGACTGGGGTCCCAGAGGAATGCTCAGGCAAATGGGTGAGACAGGGGTGCTTATCCCTCTGAATTGCCATGGCAAAGCCACTTGAGGGCCTGGAGTCCCCCATGTAGGAAGCTAGGGCCCCCAACCTCTTCAAAAGGGGTGTCATGCAGCAAAAAAACATGTGAAAACAGCCCAGGAGCTGTTTCAGCAGCTGCTACTCATTGCTAGTCAACTCCATGGGACACACTAAAACTCTCTGACCTGAACCTGGGCCTTCCTCAGCCCTGTGTGAAGCACCTATCTCACTTGGTGGCTATTTGCCTTGTGGACCAAGTGGGCATAGGAGAAGAAGAGGAGGTGGCTCCCAAACTGGCATTGGGCCCCAAGTCCCCCATGTGGGGGGATCCTGATGATGCCAAAAAATCCTGGGCCCTTACATTCCCATCACAATGGGGGCAAAAGGAGCCCACCGCATAGCTGATCCTGCTTGTGTCACATGTGGCAAAGCAGCAGGTACATGGCATGGCATATGTGCCTGGCTCCATGCAGCTATACGATAAAAAGCACAAAATAGGTCCGCAACAAATGGCCCACTAAAAAAAAAGGCACACTGGCTGCGAAAAAAAGGCGGCCAAAACAAAGTACTGAAGCAACGGTAATGCATAGTTACTCACCTGTAACAAGTGTTCTCCAGGGACAGCAGGAATTAGTCCTCACATATGGGTGATGTCGGTGACAACGGAGCCCTTGTGCAGAGCAAATCCCCAGCTTTCAGAGAAAGCCTTTGGGAGTTGCCATCATGCATGCGTGGTCCCCTTCCCGCTCAAGGATGCCATCTTGCTCAGTCAAATGACATAGCTAAAAAGTCGGCAAAAAGAACAAATATAATAATAATAGCAGGACTGAAACTCCAAGGGGAGGAGGGAGGGTCGTGAGGACTGATTCCTGCTGTCCCCGGAGAACACCTGTTACAGGTGAGTAACTACGCTTTCTCCGGGAACAAGCAGGAAGTCAGTCCTCACATAGGGGACTCCCCAGCTATAGGCTACCGAGAACTCATAGCTAAAAACGGCTCCCTCTACGAGAACCACAAGCAGCCACAATAGCAATGCAAACTAAGGAAACAGCACTCCGGTAGCCTGAACACAGAAGGGTCGGAGCACAGGAGTTGCCTAGACCTCAAAAAGGTTAGCGAGTACAGCCTGGCCAAAGGCACTGTCCCAACAGGACTTCCTGTCCAGGTAATAATGGGTTGCAAATGTCTGACGCGAAGACCAGGTGGTGGCCCGACAGATGTCTGCCAAAGGAACCGAGCGCAAATCAGCCACTGATGCCGCCATGGCCATAACACAACCCTCCATTGGAAACTCAGCTGCCTTGTATGCCCAGGCAATGTAGTCTGCCACCCAGGTGGGCAGCGTACGCTTTGATACCGCTATACCCAGCTTACTGGGGTCGTAAGATACGAAAAGCTGAGAAGCCTTCCAATGTGGTTGCGTATGCTGGATATAGGACAAGGCCCTCTTACAGTCCAGAGTATGCAGGACCAACTCTGCTCGACTGGCATGCGGTCTGGGAAAAAAGATAGGCAGAACCACCTCCTAGTTGAGCTGGAATGAGGAGACCACTTTCGGAAGGAACTTGGGGTGCGTGCGAAGCACCACCCTGTTCCTATAGAATCTGGTGTAGGGCCTTTCCGACACTAGGGCCTGGAGCTCACTTACCTGCCGAGCGGACATGAGTGCCACCAGGAAAACCACCTTCCAAGAGAGATAGCGTAGCTGGCAGGTAGCCATTGGCTCAAAGGGCGGCCTAGTAAGCTGCCCTAACACCACATTCAGATCCCACTCGGTCACAGGTGGGTGGACCAGGGGTTTCAAGAGAAGTAAGCCTCTCAGAAACCGAGAGACCAAGGGGTGGGTGGAGAGAGGCTTCTCATCCACTGAAAAGTGGTGCGCCGCAAGGGCACTGAGGTGCACTCTGACCTAGTTGGACTTGAGGCCCAGATCAAAGAGGTGGAGAAGGTATTGCAGAACCACCCCTACCGGGCAAGAGAGAGGATCTATCTTGTGCTCCTTGCATCTTGAACAGAGTCTTGGCTACCAGAGGTGTCGGGGGGAATGCATATAGAAGGTCCCCCGACCATGATATCAGAAACGCATCGGCGGCCACCCTCTGCAGGTGGGGTCGCCTGGAGCAGAAATGGGGCAACTGATGATTGTCTGGGCTTGAAAAAAAGTCCATCACCGGCTGCCCCCAGGTCTGGAAGAGCCAACTGGGGGCAGCTGCCACTCCAGCTGCCACTCGTGGGGTTGAAGAACCCTGCTGAGTCTGTCGGCTAGCCAGTTGTCCTGGCCCGGCAGGTAGACTGCTTGGAAATGAATGCCATGCCAGGCTGCAAAGGGTTTCCTGACATAGGGGATGGGACCCCGCACCACCCTGTTTGTTCACATAGAACATGGCCACCTGGTTGTCTGTCTGACCTAAGACAGGTTTGTGGGCCCGGATCTGCCTGAAAACTTCTAGGGCTAGGTAGATGGCATGGAGTTACAAGAAATTGATTTGTTGGGTCCTCTCGCTCGAGGACCTTAGTCCCTGAGTACGGAAACCCTGACAATGTGCCCCCCAGCCCAGCAGGGATGCATCTGTGGTCAGAATCTTCATGTGCAGAGGGGCCTGAAAGGGCACTCCCGCCTCCAAGTGATGTGGTTGGAGCCACCAGGCCAGGGACCATACCAGATGTCTGCATACCTTGACCCTGTCCCGGAGGTGCCCTGTGGCCTGAGACCACTGGTCTCTGAGACATCATTGAGCGGTTCGCATGTGGAGGTGGGCATCTGGGGTCACATGGATTGTGAAAGCCATGTGCCCGAGGAGGCACAGAAAATGTCTTGCTAACACTGCAGACCTCTGACTTACTTGTCCTGCCAGAGCCATAAGCCTGCCTGCCCTGTCCGCAGGCAGATAGGCCTTCGCCTGAAGGGTGTTGAGTCTGGCCCCAATGAACTCTAGCTGCTGAGTCGGAGTGAGCCTGGACTTGGGGTAGTTGATCACGAACCCTAGGGGTTGCAGCACCTGGATGGTGCGAGTTGTGGCCTGGTGGACCTCGGCGGCTGATGTGCCTCTGATGATTGAGTCGTTGAAGTAGGGGAATGCAAAGACCCCTTGAAGCCTGAGAAAGGCAGCAACTACAGCCAGGCACTTTGTGAACACCCTGGGGGCCGAGGCAAGGCCGAAGGGAAGTACCCTGTACTGGTAGTGATTGCCCCCCACCACAAAGTGCAGATATTGCCTGTGGCTGGGGTGTATTAGGATGTGTGTATGGCTATGCTCCTTAGACCTAAAAGATGCGTAGTCTCCCTGCGGAGGTAAGGCAGCAATATTCCAAGGGAGAGCATCTTGAATTTCTCCCTCACCAGGAATTTGTTGAGGTTGTGCAGGTCGAGGATGGGTCTGAGGCCTCCTGTCCTTTTTGGCACCAGAAAGTAACTGGAGTAGAAGCCCATTCCCTGCAAGTGGTGGGGCACCGATTCTACCACATGATCCTCCGAAGACCTGCTAACTCCTTCAGAAGAAGGTCCCGGTGAAGTGGAGACCTGATGGGCTCTTCTGGAAAGTAATGAAGAAGGTGAAGAAGATAGCCCTCCCGGACAACCTGCAAGGCCCAGGCATCGGTTGTAATGGCTGTCCACCTGTGGGCATACAGAGCAAGCTGGCCTCCTGTGATCTGCCTGTCTCCTGTGGGAAGAGTGGCCATGCTGTAGGAGTCAAAAGCCACTGCCAGGCTGGGACGGAGCCATTGCTTGGGGTTTGGGGGCTTTCTGCTTATGCGGGCCATGCCCCTGTCCCTTGGCCTGCTGCCCCTGTTGGGGAGCTGGGGAGGCCTGAAAATGGGGGTAGCCTCGGTAAGCAGCACCCTTCCTTGGGTAAAAGGGCTTTTTACCTGAGCCCTTCTTGCGAGAAGGGGCAGAGGTCTTCTTGGAGAGCCGTGTCCTCGTCATGTACTTGGTCTCCAGCTCTGCGGCCTTGTCGGTCATGGGTTTGCCAAAGAGATTCACTCCTTGGCATGGGACATCGACCAACCTGTTCTGAACCCATTGTTCGAGGTCTGACGACTGCAGCCAAGCCTGGCGGCGTGCACCGATGCCAGCCATGGCTACCCGGGCCGCCGACTCGAACCCGTCATAGGCTGCCTAAGACAAACTTCAAGCACTCACAGATGGCTTTGGACAGGCCCCTAAAGCGCTGCAAAGGTTCCTCGGAGAGACCAGCCGAGAACCCGGCGAGTTCCTTCTCCAGGTCCCTCAGGTACATGCCCATGTACAGCTGGTATGCCTGGATTCGACAAGTCAGCATTGAACCCTGGAAGCACTTCCTACCGAGGACATCCAAGTTGCGGGCCTCCCTGCCAGGGGGCACCAAGGAGTGCATCTTCTGGCTCTTCAGCCTGCGAATGGCCGATTCCCCAACCATGGAGTTGTGCGACAGCTGTGACTTTTGACACCCAGGGCTCCGGCGGATTCGATACATCGAGTTGAGCCACTTGCTGATCACTGGCACCAACACCGGTGTCTCCCACATACGGAGCATCAGTGGTTCCAGGATCAGAGACATGGGTATAGTAAGGGCCTCCCAAGGGGGGGCCTCATACTGGAGGATCTCATCGGCTCAAGGATCCTCCTCAGACTCCGTGGGAAACACCAAAGCCTTGGACATATCCCACACGAAGTCAAAGATCCTCATGTCCTCCAGAGGGGACATTCTCCAAGGCTCGGATAGAGTAGTTACTCACCTGTAACAGGTGTTCTCCAGGAGCAGCAGGAATCAGTCCTCACATATGGGTGACATCGACGTCGATGGAGTCCTTGCGGAGCATTTCCCCAGCTTTCCATGAAAGCCTTTGGGAATGCAGGCACGCATGCGCGGTTCCCTTCCCGCCTAAAGGTGCCATCTTGCTCAGTCAAATGACATAGCTAAAAACAGCACACAAAAAATGTAAAAATAAACTATTGTGGTGAGGAAAGCACTGCTGAGCATAGAGATACACAGGGAAATGAGTCCTGTCACTTTAATTCAGAAAGTATCAAGGGTTTCCCTAGTAACCAAGAGTCTCTGACTCAGAACCTAGTCATCCCTAAGCCCCGCCCACAGCAGCACGTCAGGGAGAAGCTTGACCCTAATCACATGTGCTGGGAGCAAGGTGTGGCTCAGGAAGAAGGAAAGTTTAAAAAGCTGACTTTCAGAAACACAGATAGAGAGGGAGACGGAGAGAGAGAAAGTAGCAGAGGCAGAAGAAGTGGAGGTGAGAGTGGAGCTGGAAGTGAAGCAGCAAGAACAAGGAACGCAAAGAGGGAAGCGAGAGCAAGTGAGAGAGTGCTTGCTGAGCATGAAAGACAGTGTGAAGGAAACACTGGAAGCCGAGAGAGAGAACTGATGAGAGATTGCCAAGCACAGCTGAGAGAGCAAGGAAAGAGAGGCTGGTGCAAGCAAACGAAGCTGCTGCAAACGGAGGACAGCATGACTGGCTTGCAGGGCAGAGAGAGATTCTGAATACCTCTGAAACCAGGCAAGTGTGTCCTTCTCAGTTCTTAACCAGTAAAAGTTTGAGAGAATTAGCTTTAGAATTAAAAGCTGATTCCAGCAATAAGCAAAACCCCAGGATAAAGAGAGACTGTTTATCTAAGTATCAAGTAGCTCATATAGCAGACAAGCTAGTGCAGAAACAAGCCCTGCTTAAGAAATTGAGTGAACTGATTAAGAAAGAGAATAGCAAGCTCTCCCCTCGGATGTCTTTGGATGTGTGTGAGAATGATAGCGTTGAAGATATGGAGATAACAGATATGGAAGACAGTTCCTTTGAAATGCAATGTGCTGTATGTCAAGCCTCTGACGTAGAAGAGAGCTGAGCCAGAAAGCCATTGAATGTATGCCTGCTTAGGAAGCAGCCTGAATTGTGAAGACGTCACAACCGAAGAAAACAGCTGAGTGCTAAGTTCAACTGATAAGGTTGAAAGCTGATACTAATGTTCAAGGGACATTTAAAGAGTTGTTTTGCTGCAAGAGTTTTGTTCCTGTAAAGAAGAGAAACATTTAAGAAGTTAAAAGTTTTGGAATAAGTGGCAATTTGATTTACAAGCAAAGTTGTGCCTGTTTCTTTGCATTTTTGGAATACAAGCAAAGTTGTTCCTATGTCTTTTGAAGCTGTAGCGTGGGATTAAAAATCCTTTATTTGATTTTTCCACTTGTGTCCTGTGTATGAAGGAACCCCTGATTACATTAAATAAATTTTCTCTGTCTTATGCCTAACCCTCGGATCACAACTCCTTTGCTTTAAGATAGGACTAGAATTCCCAGCAGCCCTCCTGGTAGCCATTTTGAGGGAAACTTATTTTAAAGCCAAAAAGGCGACCTCACCTGGTATCAGTTATCTACCTGGCCAGGCGGGGGCGACAGAGTGGCGTAGTTGTTTGGATGCGGAGTGGGCCACGCCACAGAGGAACATAGTTCTTTGGATTGCAGCTGGAGTACGACTGCGCACCAGAAGAACACGAGCACAACGGATTCCAGAGCTCGACAGGAGGACGCCGGTGAAAGTTGCAAGTGGCTGAGACAGAGTCCAGAGTTCCTGCAAAGCCGGAGGGTCCGGAGACCTGCCGAGGTCCTACGCTGTTGCTGAGCGAGACGCACCACTTGTACCAGGTACACCGTATTTAACTAGAGAAAGTTAAGGATACCGGTACTGGGTGGGGGCGATAGCAGCAGATAGAGGGGAACACATACCTAGTGTTGGGTACCGCACTTGGGTGTTCTGTGTTTTCTCATTCTACAGGAAAGGAGACGACGATGGAGACACAAGATATCCTTGCATGGGCAGCGGTGGAGCTCAAGCGGCAAAGAGACTTGTCATTAGAGCTTCAGGAGCAAGTGGCTCGTCAACTGCAGGCCCAGCAGAAACCGCTGGTAGAGCTTATGGAGGCCTGGGTGAAGGAACATAAGAAACCACCAGAGCCTGATCCGGTTACCACAGGTTTTTCATTGGGATTAGCCCATACCTTTGTACTCGGGTCCAAAGAGACCTTTAGTTTTGGACAACTAAGAGATGGAGAAAGTGTAGACGCATTCTTGGATGCGTTTGAAAAGGTGGCACAAATAGCCAGGTGGCCACCCGAACAGTGGGCGGTAAGGTTAGCTGTCTCACTTACTGGTGAGGCATTGGCAGCCTACCAGACCGTTCCCGCTGAGTTGGCCAATGACTATTTGGAGGTCAAGAAGGCTATAAAAGATAGGCTTGGCCTAACTCCTATAGTCTACAGACGCCAGCTTAGAAATGCAAAATTGCGCGTGGATGAGTACAGACCAGACGAGGGCGTCAGCAGTTGTTTCATATAAACTTGCTCAAGCCTTGGCATGAACGAATGGCACAAGTGCAGGTGGTCACCAGTACCCAGGGTAGGCAAGTAGGACAAAGCAACGAAGAAGCTTATAGGAGAATTACGTGCTGTGATTTTATGAGAACCCCAGCCCGTAATATCTTAAGAAGGGGAATATGTGGTGAGGAAAGCACTGCTGAGCATAGAGATACACAGGGAAATGAGTCCTGTCACTTTAATTCATAAAGTATCAAGGGTTTCCCTAGTAACCAAGAGTCTCTGACTCAGAACCTAGTCATCCCTAAGCCCCGCCCACAGCAGCACGTCAGGGAGAAGCTTGACCCTAATCACATGTGCTGGGAGCAAGGTGTGGCTCAGGAAGAAGGAAAGTTTAAAAAGCTGACTTTCAGAAACACAGATAGAGAGGGAGACGGAGAGAGAGAAAGTAGCAGAGGCAGAAGTGGAGGTGAGAGTGGAGCTGAAAGTGAAGCAGCAAGAACAAGGAACGCAAAGAGGGAAGCGAGAGCAAGTGAGAGAGTGCTTGCTGAGCATGAAAGACAGTGTGAAGGAAACACTGGAAGCCGAAGAGAGAGAACTGATGAGAGATTGCCAAGCACAGCTGAGAGAGCAAGGAAAGAGAGGCTGGTGCAAGCAAACGAAGCTGCTGCAAACGGAGGACAGCATGACTGGCTTGCAGGGCAGAGAGAGATTCTGAATACCTCTGAAACCAGGCAAGTGTGTCCTTCTCAGTTCTTAACCAGTAAAAGTTTGAGAGAATTAGCTTTAGAATTAAAAGCTGATTCCAGCAATAAGCAAAACCCCAGGATAAAGAGAGACTGTTTATCTAAGTATCAAGTAGCTCATATAGCAGACGAGCTAGTGCAGAAACAAGCCCTGCTTAAGAAATTGAGTGAACTGATTAAGAAAGAGAATAGCAAGCTCTCCCCTCGGATGTCTTTGGATGTGTGTGAGAATGATAGCGTTGAAGATATGGAGATAACAGATATGGAAGACAGTTCCTTTGAAATGCAATGTGCTGTATGTCAAGCCTCTGACGTAGAAGAGAGCTGAGCCAGAAAGCCATTGAATGTATGCCTGCTTAGGAAGTAGCCTGAATTGTGAAGACGTCACAACCGAAGAAAACAGCTGAGTGCTAAGTTCAACTGATAAGGTTGAAAGCTGATACTAATGTTCAAGGGACATTTAAAGAGTTGTTTTGCTGCAAGAGTTTTGTTCCTGTAAAGAAGAGAAACATTTAAGAAGTTAAAAGTTTTGGAATAAGTGGCAATTTGATTTACAAGCAAAGTTGTGCCTGTTTCTTTGCATTTTTGGAATACAAGCAAAGTTGTTCCTATGTCTTTTGAAGCTGTAGCGTGGGATTAAAAATCCTTTATTTGATTTTTCCACTTGTGTCCTGTGTATGAAGGAACCCCTGATTATATTAAATAAATTTTCTCTGTCTTATGCCTAACCCTCGGATCACAACTCCTTTGCTTTAAGATAGGACTACAATTCCCAGCAGCCCTCCTGGCAGCCATTTTGAGGGAAACTTATTTTAAAGCCAAAAAGGCGACCTCACCTGGTATCAGTTATCTACCTGGCCAGGCGGGGGCGACACTATGTACAACTGCAACTCCCAGGGGAGGAGGAAAGGTTGTGAGGACTGATTCCTGCTGCTCCTGGAGAACACCTGTTACAGGTGAGTAACTACTCTTTCTCCAGGACCAAGCAGGAAGTCAGTCCTCACATATGGGTGACTCCCTAGCTCTGGGCTACCAGGGAACCCAGGCTGAACAAGAGAACTCCCTCTAGTCCCAGCATCAAAGAAAGGCTTTTCACTGAAAGAACCTCCACCGGTAGCCCAACGGAGGGCTGGAGGGCAGGAGTTGCCTAAACCTCAAAGAGATTCCGGAGTACTGCCTGGCCAAAAGCACTGTCTCTACGGGACTCCCTCTCCAGACAGTAATGGGCCGCAAAGGTCTGGCTTGAGGACCAAGTTGCAGCCCTGCAGATGTCCACCAACGGTACAGAGTGGAGGTGAGCCACTGAGGCAGCCATTGCCCTGACACGATGGGCCGTGACCCGACCCTGCAAGGGAAGGTCAGCCGCCCTGTAAGCCCAGGTGATACAGTCAGCTACCCAGGTGGACAAGGTACGCTTGGACACAGCTAACCCCAAATTATTAGGGTCAAAAGATATGAAGAGCTGAGTAGCCTTTCTATGTCCCTGCGTACGGTCAAGGTAGAAGGATAAGGCCCTCCTACAGTCCAGGGTATGCAGAACTGCTTCAGCCTGGCTTGCATGAGGCCTAGGGAAGAATGTTGGAAGAACCACCTCTTGGTTAAGGTGGAAGGGGGAGACAACCTTTGGGAGGAACTTTGGATGAGTCCTAAGGACTACCCTGTTCCTATAGAAGCGGGTGTAAGGCCTGTCACAGACCAGGGCCTGAAGTTCACTCACTCGCCTGGCCGAGGTTAGGGCTACCAAGAAGAGTGTCTTCCAGGACAGGAAGCAGAGAGGACAAGTAGCCATCGGCTCAAAAGGTGGGCGAGTCAGTTGCTGCAAGACCACATTCAACTCCCACTCAGGAGCAGGAGGACGGATTGGAGGCTTGAGCAAGAGCAAGCCTCTGAGAAACCGGGACACCAAGGGGTGAACCGACAGAGAATGTCCTTCCACCAGTGAGTGGTGAGCTGCTAGAGCTGAGAGGTAGACCCAAACAGAATTGGACTTAAGTCCCTGATTTGATAAGTGCAGTAGGCACTGAAGCACTACTGGTACAGCACAGGAGAAAGGATCCTCTGTACGTAGCTGACACCACACAGAAAACCTTTTCCATGTCAGGGCATAGGTTTTCCTAGTGGACTGCTTTCTAGAGGCTAGGACAACCTCCTCAACTTCCTGAGGTAGGCCCCAGGGAGCCAAAACTACCCTTGCAGCTTCCAGGCCATCAAATGGAGAGCTCTGAGATTTGGGTGCAGAAGGGAACCCTGATCCTGAGAGAGAAGGTCGAGTTGTAACCCCAGAGGCAGTGGGGGATCCACTGCCAGCTGAAGCAGAAGTGGAAACCAAGGCTGTCTTGGCCATCTGGGAGCCACCAGCAGGAGCGAGGCCTTGTCCTGAAGAATTTTGAACAGGGTTCGGGCCACCAGGGGCATGGGAGGAAACGCATACAGGAGGCCCTGGGACCAGGAAATCAGAAAAGCATCTGCTGCCAGCCACATAGGATGTGGTTGCCTGGAGCAGAACCTTGTCAGTTGTTTGTTCGATGGACTGGCAAACAGATCTATGGTTGGAAGTCCCCATTTCAGGAAAATCTTCTGAACCACTAAGGGATGGAAATTTTGATTTATTAGAAACAAGCAACAAAATACATACAAAAAGCAAAACAGCAAAACCCAAACAAGACCCACACCCCCCAAACCCCCACCCACCCCGACAAAGCAAAAACAAGAAACCTGACCCCCCGACCCGCCGCCCGTGACCCACCCCAACCCACCACCATACACAGAAAACATCCCTTGTGCCCAACCTCCCGCCCGACAACAGCCCATAACAGTTCAAGCAATGTCCAAGTCCATGTCCATGGTACCCAGCTGTTGGAGACTGCCAACCCCACATGACAACCCCCCCCAACCACACCCAACAATCCCGCACTACAATTACAACCTAATATACATATTCCTCCATCCCCACCCCCACCCCCAATCCGGAACAGCAGATCCCCCACCCCCCACCCCAACCCCTGCACCATCCCCAACCACCCCACAAAGAAAAACAGTAAAAAACCCCACATCCCCTTACCAATACGAAAACCAACCACCCCCACAAACTAAAATAAAGGCAACATCTGGCCCTTCCCCAACAAAGTCCCACCAAAAGAAACCAAAGAAATAATACAAAACCAAAGAGAACAAAACACAGCGATGCCCTGCAATGCAAGACAATGGAGCGGGATGCACAAAAAGACGATGAAAATTCGTCACTCCGGGAATGAGAGACAGAGTGAGAAAACCCCATCCCCCGACTGCAGACCAGAACTGACCACAGCAGCCCAAAAGGAGAGAGGGAGAGAGAGAGAGTGGCCAAACCCCCTTCTAACTCTCCATCACCATTCCCCACCCCCCCCACCTGGTCATAGGGAAAAAACCCCAAATCCCTAAAGAAAACCCCAGGCTAACCCTCCCCCCGACTTCACGGGGGGCGGAGGGTGAGGTGACGTCACAGACGCTCCCAACGATGGGCCGCTACCACCCCCCCGTTCGCGTTGCACCATGCTGGCCACTTCCTCCAGAATGTCCCGTCAAGGGGCAGGATCAACCCCGGGGCGGAGACATGACAGCGCGCTTGCCACAGGTGGTAGCGCACTACAGCCGTGACGAGGTAGAAGGTCCCGGAGTCCTGCCTTGGGGGAAAGGACCAGGCCCCGTACACCCACTCCGCATATGTAAGGAGGGAAAGATCACGCAGGTGAAGAGCAGCGGACACCAACCGGCAGACCGCAACATTAAAGGGGCACTGCCGGAGGAAATGGTCCATGGTCTCCGTCTGCCCTTCACACCCTGCCCTCGGACAGCCCCGCTCAGCCTGTGACCTGTACTTGAGGTTGTCCCTCACGTACAAACGCCCGTGGAAAGACAACCAGGCCACATCCCGAACCTTCTTCGACAGCCGAGGGGAGTTCAACTGCCGAAGGCCCCGCTGCATCACATCCACCGGACAGTCCCGCAGGGCCCACCGTGGTTGAAAGTGGGAGGCGAGTACCATCCGGTACAATCCTTTCCGCCCCAAGGACTGGGCGAGCGGGTCGGTCACCCCCCACCGCCGAATGAGCCCCACCATCGCAAAAACGTACGATGGGGCCTGTTCCCCACTCTGACACACACGTGGGACCGAGGACGCCCCCTCCCACTGCTCCCAGAAGCGGGAGAACCACCCCCGATAGGAGGCCACCCACCAAACCCCGCCCCCTCCCGCATCCTGCCCAAGTGAAACGCCATAGACAGTACTGACAGGAAGACAAGGGGGTGCAACATACCCAAACCGCACTGTGCCCGATCCAGGCAAACGATGTTGCGCTGGACAGGGTTCAGGCGGTTACCCCACAGAAAACAGAAAAAGACAGCACTAACAGACGCCTGACAGGACGACGGAAGAACGAAGACCGTGGCCACGTGCAGAAAGAGGGGAAGCAAAAATGTCCCGAGGAGTTTGATCTTCTCCTCGAACGTACACCTCCACCCCCTCCACCGCAGCACCCGACACCATGCAGTCTCAATACAACGATCCCAATTGGACACCGCACAGTCCTCCGAGCCAAAGACAAGGCCCAAAACGCGGACCTCCCCCACGGTAGGAGGAAAGGGGGCGCAGGAAGGCGGGGAGGCCTCCGAGGGCCCCAACCACAGCATCTGGCATTTGCTGTGGTTGACAACAGAGTGGGCCACCTCCGAGTACTCCTCCACGGCCTCCCGCAGGGCTTCCACCCCTTCGGTGCCGTAGACGTAAACTGAGATGTCGTCAGCGTAGGCAACGACGGTCACCGGAGGCACACCAGGTGCCTCCAGGCCCCGCAACCCACCCGAGGACAATCTCCGGAGGAAGGGGTCGAGGGAGAAAACATACAGCAGGGGGCTCAAAGAGCACCCCTGCCGCACCCCCAAGGCGACAACAAAAGGCCGTCCGAGCCACCCGTTAATAAACGGGAAGCTCACCCCCCCCTCGGTACAGCACCTGCAAGACGAAGAGGAAACCTGCGGGGAGGCCGAAGTGCTGGAGCACCACCCACAGGTACCGGTGACTAACTCGATCAAAAGCCTTGGACTGGTCCAAGGAGACCAACCAGTGGTCCCGTTGGATCGACCGGCCTCTCTCCACCATCTCCTGGACTGTGGCGGCAGCGTCCAGAACACCTCTCCCCCGAACGGAACAATACTGGGAAGGTGACAGCAAAACGCCCGACACCTCCACCAGTCGGTTGGCCAAACACTTGGCCAGGATCTTCCGGTCCGCGTTCAGAAGAGAGAGCGGACGCCAAAAGTCCAAGGAGCTATCATCCTTTCCCTTGGAGATCAGCAGCAGGACAGACTCGCGAAATGACCGCGGGAGAAACCCCGTGTCCATGATCTCCTGAAACAGGGAGGTCAGGAAGGGGGCCAGCTGGGCGATGAAAGTGCGATAGAACTCCACCGGGAGCCCATCACGCCCAGGCACCTTCCCCAAAGGCATGGCACGAATCGCCCTCTCCACCTCCACCTGCTGAATCAGAGTAGCAAGTGCATCAGCCTGCGCCTGAACCACAGCCGAATACACCGGGGGCAGGCCCAGGTACTGTCGGATATGGGTGAGGTCCACAGGACGATCCCCAAACAGGTCTGAGAAGTATTCCCCCCACCATCCGCAAAAGGTCCTCCTGAGAGGTATGAAGGGTACCGTCCTCGCCCCGCAGGGCCATCACCTCCCGACGCCGAACCCTCTCCCTGCAAGTCAGGAAAGGATCTGGGGTGGCAACCCTACCAGCCGCCCCCTCGAAGTAAAGGGAGGCGTGGCGATCATAAAGCAGGCCACGAAGCTGGACTCGCACCTCTTCCACCTCCTCCCGCGCTGCCCCTCGGGATACCAAACGGTCCAGCGACCTCCGGAGGACAGTATAGGTAAGGTAGCGGTACCGAGCAATGGAGGCCCCCGGGAAAGGAAGAGTTTGCGGGCACGCGTCTTCACCTCATCCCACCAAGCGCCACGGGAAGGAAAAATGCTCAACAGGGTCTCCTGGTCTGCGAGAAAGGCCAAGAAATCCTGGACCACCTCTGATGTCGCCAACAACTGCACATTCAGTCGCCACAGACCAGGACCCCTGCTGAGCTCCTCGTGGTTAGCCAAGAAGGACACGGAATGGACGCAGTGGTCCGAAAAGCCAACCGCCTGCAACTGCGGTGGGGAGCACTCCACCCGGGCACTCACATATATCCGATCGATACAACTCCTGCAGGTCCCATGGTAGTAGGTGAATCCCGGTGACCGTGGAAAGGCCCGTTGGTACACGTCCACTAGGTCAGCCGTCCGGGTCATCTCGGCCAAAAGAGGCCCTTGTAACTGGGTGAGCAACGCTCCCCCCCTCGGTCCTGCAACAGGGTGGTGATGTTAAAATCCCCTGCCAGGACCACCAAATGGGAGGTGTGTAAGTAGGGGCGGATGACCAGAAACAGGGTCTTCCGTGCCAACTTAGACTGGGGGCCGTAGACCACCATGAAACAAAACCGATGGGGCCCGCAGCAGCCGTCTAAGAGCAAACACCGGCCCTGCTCCAGTTCCCACACATACTGCACCTGGAATAGGTGGGACGTGAACAAAACCGCCACTCCTGCATAGGGCTGGGCCGCAAGTGACCAGTACGAAGGACCCCACCTCCACTCCCGCTTCACCCGATGAAGGCTAGCGAGCGAGGTGAGCCTGGTCTCCTGCAAAAAGATGACATCCAGCCCACTCGTGGAAAGAAAATCATAGGCCGTAGCCCGCGCCTGGTCCGTCAAAATGCTGGCCACGTTGATGGTGGCGCACGAGAACGCAGGAGTGCACGCCATGCCTATTTTGTGTGTAGTTTCCCCTTCCTCCTCTTCTCGCCTACCCCTGGATCCCCAGAATCCCGCTTGCAGGACAAGCCCACAAGCTGGAGCAACTCCTCGGGGTCCACGTTGACCACCTCGAGGATCTCCTCCTCCTCCTGCTCGACCCTGTCACCCCAGGGGGTGCTAGTGCCCCCGGGACCACCAGGCAAAGCTGTCGCAAGGGCTAACCCAGCCCCCATGGGGCGAGGGGGCACAAACAGGTCAGGGGTCGGAGGAATGATCTCCTCTGTGGGGTCCACCACCGGTGCCCCCCCCTCCCTGGACACAGACTTAAACAACACAACAGTTCCCACCCCCTCGGGGGAGGCCAGGACGGCCGGGTAAGCAGGGGGCTCCTGCGGAGGCCCAGCACCCAACTGCAGAGGCAACATCCCGTCCTCCCTCACCCGTCCCGGCAGCCGCTCCAGGGCTACCACCGGGAGCCGGGCGCCAGGAGCCACGCTTTTTGGAGGACCCTGACTGTGACGCGCCTTCTGTACTGGAGGCCGCCACTGAGGAAGAGGGGCCGGCTCCGCTGCAAACTGCACCGGGCGCCGCACAGGGGGCCCTGCCTCCAACGGCAAGCCCTCATCAGCCTCAGCCGCATCGTCAGCCAAGAAGACGAAACAGTTGATGTCCAACACAGGCCCTGCATCCAACAATGGGGATGTCGCCCGTTTCTTCCTCTTGGCCTTGCCGCCCCTAGGAGGGACAGTAGTCCACTCCTGAGGTGGCACCACCCGCAACCCACTATCCTGCCGTGAAACATCTACCTCCACCACATTAACCCTCTCCTCCATCCTACCCGTATCCCCTCCCCTGGGTGGCTCCCTCGGCTCAATGGCCACCCTAGGGCCCCCGGACTCCTCCTGAGGGAGAGGGTCCTCCACAACCTCCTCCCGCACAGGAGCCCGAGGTGGGGTGACGACATCCCCCCCCGGTCCATTGTGTGACGAGGAGGGGCAGCGGGCAAAGGGATGGCCCAACTCCCCGCAAAGGTTGCATCGGATGAGCAAACACCCGGCCGAGGCGTGACCCCGTCCACCACAACGGGTGCAGACCTGCTCGGGACAGGTCATGCTCAGATGCCGGAATGAGCCACAGCGGTGACACTCGCGGGGTTGCCCAGGGTAGTAGTACAAGATGCGATCCCGACCGAGGAAACCGGCTGAGGGCACGTGCTGCACAACATTTCCCACCTCACGCAGACGGATCTTACTCTTCCACGACCCATCCCACACCCCTAGGGGCCCGGCGCCCTTAACCAGGGGTGCGAGAAGCACCGCGTGACGCGACAACCAAAACTGGATGTCCTGCCCTGGGAGCGACTCATTCCTTACTAGGATGGTCACAGGTACCGCCCCCTGGCGAGAGACAGGCACAACACGAAAGTTGGCCCACCCACCTTGCCCCTTCTGCTGCTGGTATCGGTCCCAGAAGATCTCCAGCCCCCGTCTCAGCATGAAACTAACATCATACTCGATGGTGTTGTTCAATGTGGATGAAGGCATACAGATCTCTCGGGAGAAACCCCAGCCCAAGGACCTCCTCAAGACATTTTCCCTGGCCGGAGGGGGCCCCTCCCTGGCCCACCAGATCTGCGCCACATTGCGCCGTCGGACCTCACCCCCTACCCCTCGGAACCCCCCCACTTCCTCTCCCGCCCACAGGACCCCTCCCTTGGGGAACCCCCCTCCCCCCAGCCCCACCAGAGGTCCCTGTAACAGTACCAGACCCCCTCAGGGCCTCTGCAAAAGTACGGGGAGGAACCGGCCCCCCTGCCTCCATCCCCTCAGCTCCTCTCCCCTTTCCCTCGACAACCTGCGAGAGAGGCTGCTGCTGCAGCTCAGGGTCCCCAGCTGCCACCAACGGAGCGGCAGTGGGACTGGGGAGTACCATCTCCGCCAATAGAGAATCGGGGATACTCCCCCTGCCTCCTTCCGAGGTGCCCCCTTGCAACTCCGGTTCCCCTCCCTCCACCCTATCCGACATTACCTCCACAACCTGTCCCCCGCTAAGTGCCGCAAAGGCCCCTTTAGGGCCCTCCGGGGTCTCCAGGGCTAACAGAAGGGCATCATGTAATTGCTCCTCTGTGATTCCGGGTATACCAAGGAACCCCCCTGCACCCCTGCCCTGCATTCCCACACCCTCCACCCCTTCCTGAGTATCTGCTACCAGGACTGGGGAGCCATACGGCCCCCCCCTTGCCTTGGACTCTCGGGTGCTAGCCCATCCCCCATCCCCTCGGACGACGGCCCCCTTTCCCCACCCAAGATGGCCACTGCCCCCCTACTACTGGAGAGCAAGCCTTCCACTCCCCCTCCCTCTCCCCTGCGACCACGGGGCTCCCCTGCTCCATTACATTGAACACCTCATGTGCAGAACCCCCAATCATCCCACCAACCGCTCCCCCCTGCAGGGCTCCCAGCAACAAGGCAAGGCCTCCCTCCAACAAAGCAGGGCCCTTTAACAACACGACAGGGCCTCCGGACGACAAGGCAGGGCCCCCCGATCCCCCTCCCTGCTGCCCCCTGCCAATCCCAGTTCCTACCTTATTGCCGGTGCCAGAAGCAGCACAGAAGCCAGGGATGTGCAGGCCGTCAGCCAGGACTCCAGCGGAGGGGAGGTGCTGCCCCCCGCGAGCCAGGCCTCCCTCGACCCCCACCTCTCCATCTGTAGTGGAAACAGGTTGCCCCAACTGCAGGGGCCTCTGGAGATACCAAGACTCCGCAGGAGCCCGTGCATCCCGCTCCGGTGCCACAACCCCCAAAGACAGCTCTGTATCAATCTTCCGGCCCCCCCACGGGGCCGCAGCCAAAGGAAGGCAGCTCCGACCCTGGTCCTTCCCCTTCTTGGCACCCTTCCGACGCCAGACAGCCACCTCTGGGAACATAGGGCGGCCATCCTGCAGCTTTCTAGGAGCCGGAAGAGCAGCCAAGACAGGGGTGCCCCCATCTGCAGCATCCCCCCCACCCCAAGTCCCAACCGGAGCTCCTTCTCGGGATGCAGCAAAAGGGATACCAGGAACACAGTGGACAGCCGGCACGGAATCCGCCGATCCCCGATGCTGCTTCAGCACCTCCTGTAATGAATCCGGAATCCAAGTTAAACCTGCGACTGAAGAATTGCAGGGAAGATGAAGCAGAGCCTCTGCAGACCTCCGTCTCTCTTCCTGCGGCCGGGCAAAAGCAAAATCGCTGCCACCTCTGCACTTCCGGGCGGACCCGGAAGTGACCTCACACAGCCGCTGGCGGACATCTTGTACAGGCAATCGGGCTGGGGGAAGCCCCGCAGACACCCCCTCCAGCGGGGCAACCCCTGCAGCTGAACTGACGTGTGGCAGACTGACGTCACTGCCAACTCTCCGGCGGCCATCTTGGGGAGTCCCAGCAGCGCTCGATGTCGGGAGGGCAGGGAAAAAAGCTGGAAGTGCCCGCTGATGGGAGGGATCGACTCCGCTGAGCCCCCTCTCCTTTCCCTGGTCTTTGCTGCACGGAACCGACATCTGCACACGGGTTGACAGATCGGATGCCATTCCAGTCTCCAGCAAACCCTGGTGGGCCGAGACCCCGCCCCCGAACGCCCAAGCGCCATCTTTCACCAAGGGGTCCAGCAGACCAGGCACCGTATCCCCAGCACCCTTGGACTCGACATCCACACTCCCACCATCTCCAGCCACCTTCAGGTAAGGGTCTCCTGACCAAGATAGTGCAGTAGACGGTAGTTTCAGATATCGCGCTTCTCCCCCCACTGCAGCCTGGAATTGCAAGGGCAGATAGCGGGACCGTTGTTTTCCGACCGGCCTACCCGCCCCCGGGGGCCCCCCCTGGACTGCAGTCGCAATGGCGGCCCAAAGGTCGCGATTTTGATACACCTCAGCGAGGGACCCACAACCCTGGTTCTTCAGGTACTCAATCCACTGGTACGTGGCCTTCAAGGCCCGCTTCACCTCCTCCACCCAGCCTCCACACCCTGCCCAGGACGGAGAAGCGAGCCGCCTCCAGGGGGTAGCTGGCCCAATCCCCCGCGCATGTGGGTCCCTCCTCCCTGGCCATGTGCAGTCCTACCTGGGGAGCCCCCCTCCCGGTGCCCGGCTGTAAACATGTTCCAGATTCCACATCTTCCTGCAGTGAAGGAGTCCTACCAGGCCTGGTAGGCCCCTGGGCCTGGGCCTGGGCCTCTCCCGCCGGAGGCGGCCCAGGACCCGACATCCAGGCTCAGTCTGTAAGCAAGACTCCACCCCCAAGCAGGAGCTCTCCAGAATAGGTCCTCTCCCTACGACAGCTGAAGAGCAACTGACTGGAGCTGCCACTCGTGGGGCTGCAGAATCCTGCTCAACCTGTCTGCCAGGTAGTTGTCCTGGCCAGGTAGATACACTGCCTTGAGGAGCATGTTGTGCCGGAGGGCAAACAAGCAAAGGTCCTGTGCCTCCTGACAAAGGAGCCTGGACCCAGTTGCGCCCTGCTTGTTCACATAAAACATGGCTACTTGGTTGTCCGTTTGAACTAGAACAGACTGATGAGCCAGTGTTTGAGAGAAAGTCTTGAGGGCTAAACGAATAGCCCTGAGTTCCAGTAGATTGATCTGCTGTGTGGCCTCCCAGGGAGACCACAGGCCCTGGGTGCACTTGCCTAGACAATGAGCCCCCCAGTCTTGCAGGGAGGCATCCGTGGTCAACACCACTGTGAACCCAGGGATCTGAAAAGTCACCCCTTGCAGTAGATTGGGTGGGTGCAGCCACCAGCGGAGGGAGTTCAGAAATTGTCTGGACACCCTTATTCTGTCTCTGAGGCTGCCTGTGGCCTGTGTCCACTGAGTTCGAAGGCACCACTGTGCAGGCCTCATATGGAGCTGGGCATTGGGGGTCACATGTACTGTCGAAGCCATGTGGCCAAGAAGCCTCAGGCAGAGTCTGGCAGAGACCAGTGAGCTGCTGAGAAACTGGTTTGCCAAGGTTATCAGTCTTTGGGCTCTGTCTTCTGGCAAGAACGCCTTTGCCAGCAGAGAGTCTAACCTTGCCCCTATGAACTTCAAGTTCTGGGAGGGGAGCAAAGTGGACTTTGCGCAGTTTATGACAAACCCCTGGTGTTGAAGAAGAGCAATAGTTCGGAGGGTGGCTTGTCTGGCCTCCTGGCACGTCTGACCCCTGATGAGCCAGTGGTCCAGATAGGGGAAGACAAAGATACCCTGATTTCTCAGGTAGGCCGCCATCACTGCCAGGCATTTGGTAAAGGCCCTCGGAGCGGAGGTGAGGCCAAAAGGCAGTACTCTGTACTGATAATGGTTTCCTCCCACAATGAACCTGAGGTACTTTCTGTGGTCTGGATGAATGAGGATGTGAGTGTACGCATCCTTTAAATCTAAGGAGCACAGCCAATCTCCCTGCTGGAGGTAGGGCAGCAGTGTTCCAAGAGTAAGCATCTTGAGTTTCTCTTTCTCTAGGAACTTGTTGAGATTTCTGAGGTCGAGGATAGGCCGGAGGCCACCGGTTCTTTTGGGTACGAGAAAGTACCTGGAGTAGAACCCTTGACCTTGGAGGTGGGGAGGCACAGGCTCCACTGCCTTGTCTCGCAACAGACCTTGAAGCTCCTGAAGGAGAAGATCTGTGTGCAGGGGAGGCCTTGGAGGGAGTATGGAGGAGGCAGCTGTTGGAAGTGTAGCATATAGCCCTTGTGGACGATGCTTAGCACCCAACTGTCTCCAGTGATGAGTGGCCACCTGTGGGAAAACAGGGTAAGTCGACCTCCTGTGCAGGGTTGGGAGAGCAGGGACGGAGAGGCTATGCCTAAGGAGTCAAAAACCCCCACCCTGCTGAGTGGGAGCAGGGGCCGGAGGCTTGGGAGTCCTCTGCCTACGGGGCCCATTACCCTGCCCCTTGGCCTGCTGACCCTGAGGGGGAGCTTGGGAGGCCTGGTACTGTGGGTACTGTTTGTAGGCAGTGCCCTTCCTCGGGTAAAAGGGCTTTTTACCCGAGCCCTTCTTTTTGTGAGAAGGGGCAGAAGTCTTTCTAGACAGCCTTGTCCTCATGAGGTGCTCGGTTTCGAGCTGTGCGGCCTTCTCGGTCATGGGCTTGCCAAAAAGGTTCTCACCTCGGCAAGGGACATCGGCCAACTTGTCCTGAACCCATAGCTCGAGGTCCGATGACTGCAGCCATGCCTGGCGTCGAGCCGCGATGCCGGCTGCCACAACCCGGGCCGAAGCCTCTTAGCCATCGTAGGCAGCGCGGGACATAAACTTGGAGCATTCCCGTATCCCCGAGGACAAGGACTTGAACCTCTGCAAGGGTTCCCCGGAGAGACCAGCAGAGAACCCGGCCAGGTCCGGCAAGTACATGCCCATGTACAGCTGGTAAGACTGGACACGGCAAGCAAGCATCGAGCCCTGGAAGCACTTTCTACCAAAACCATCCAGGTTCCGGGCCTCCCTGCCAGGGGGCACCACGGAGTGCATCTTCTGACTTTTCAGGCGATGCATGGTCGATTCCACCACCATGGAATGGTGTGGTAGCTGTGCCTTCTGAAAGCCAGGGCTCTTCCGGAGTCGATAGATAGAATCGACCCGCTTGCTTAGAACCGGCGCCGAGGCCGGTGCCTCCCACATCCAGAAAAGGAGCCGTTCCGGCATCGGAGGAACCGAACAGTAAAGTCCTCCTTCGGAGGAGAGTCATACTGTAGGGCCTCGAGCTCCTCGGCTCGAGGCTCCTCCTCGGGGTCCGCAGGGATAGCCAATGCAGTGGCCATATCTCAGACAAACTCCGAGAACTGGGTATCCTCCGGAGGAGATCTACTCCGGGGCTCAGACTGCAGTGAGTCTGACGGGACGTACCGAGTCCGGAAGGTGTCGGGGGACTCCTCGTCCTCCATCTCCCAGGCAGACTCGTCCGATGAGGAATCGGGGTCCGACTGCGCAGGGCCTGTGAGCACCCGCCCCGACGCCGAAGGCACCGGTGTCGACACCCTCGGTCCCGAACGGGAGGTCGAGGGAGACCGCGACCGAGGTCAACCTCGAGCCTTCATGGTCTCGAGTATCGGCTCGGTCTCCAGGGTCGACTTCGATGTCAATGTCCCGGTGGTCAGGGCAGATGCGCCAGACAAGCTGGCCATCAGCGCCCGCTGCTGTTCCATGAAGGCAGACAATCTGCACTCCAAGGCTGTCAGCCTGAGATCCAGCTCAGGAGACTCAGCAGCCACCGACTCGGGTCCCGAAGGCACCGGACCCGACGTCGGCTCTCTGGGAGGAGAGTCCATGAGGACTACAGGACTTATGTGTCCAGCAGACTCCGGCTCCACACGAGGTACTTTTGGAGGCTTCTCCTGTTCCACGGGCCTGGGGCAGCGGTCAGGGGTCTGAGACCTAGCTGTTGAGGAGCCAGGGACCTCCTCCTCCGACGCCCTCCTGAGCTGCTTCTTCCTCTTTTGTTCCCGGTCGGGGGACCCCCTGTCCGAGGAGCCCCGACGGTGCTCGGGATCCGATTCCCGAGATGTCGAGGCCTCAGATGAGGTCCGGGCCTGGCCAGAGGCTGAGTCGGAGAAAAGCCTTTCCTTTTGGCGCTGACGACTTTGAAGCGCCTTGGAAGACATCTTTCTGTCAGCATACATTTCATGCAGCTATGGACTCTGTTTAATTCAGTCTAAACTCTGACCCCTGGGTGACGTCAGTCTCTAGGACCTGGCTGCAGCCCCTCCTTGCTAAATCAAGAAGGGCAGACCTTAAAGGGAGTGGCCAAAGACAATAGCAGACCTCAAGGGGAACTGCTGGAGAGGCACTATAAAGGACAGACACACTTCCTGTCTCTCTCTCTCTCTTTCATCGGACAGGTTTGGACACTACAATGAGACTCTGATACTCAACTCCCTTCACCCCTCCCCCTCTCTCTCTCTCTACCCACATGTTCTGGCCTACCATGTGGCCTGACCCACAGGTTCTGGCCTCTATCTCTCTCACACTTCACACATGCACACACACAGATTCAGTGATGCACACTGAAACAGCTCTGTAACAATCACTATATACCTCTGTTCAATACCTATGTATTAAGCCTATTTTTACATAAAAACCTTTCTCCAAGCCACACCTGTTTGCTTGTCTTATTACAATACCCTCCTGCGTCTGTGAAGTGAAATGAACCCAGGACCAAGCGGAGACTAGACCAGAGATTACATATTCGGAAGATTACATATTGGGGGCTCGTCTCTCGGATTTCACAGCAGACCTCCAGTTGGGTAAGTAATAATTTTGTATAATACATTAAGTAGATTTCAGACAGAGTGAGACAGGAAAATCAATAGCCCTTGTGACCATTTACAATTTTGTTTTGTGGGTTAGACAAGGTGAGACTTTTAGTGTCAAAAGGCTCTGTAAGAATCTAGAATTTTAAGGACATTACACAGAGTGGCTTGCAATTGTCTTATTTTTATGTATAGGCTTGCTACAGATTTTATATAGTATTTGAGCTGCTAAGAAAATACAGAGTTACACAGTTAAATATTCCTCATAGAGTACAATATACATCTTTCCTGGTAACATTAATTTACCTCTTGTCTGTTTGACTTTTATTTCTCTCTCCTGTCAGTATATATCTTGGTGTGAGCAGGAATATCTGACTATTCTGTTAATCTCCTGTCCCTTTTTTACTTTTATTTCTCTGTCTCCTGTCAGTAACTTTCTTACTGAGAGCAGGCTTGCAGCTGGCTGCAACTGATACAATTCTGTTAATCTACTCCACCCTGTTAAATAGGTGTGAAATACCTTTTAAGTTAGCATTCCTCCTTCTATGGTTACACATTTTAGATAGTCCAACTACAGCCTTTCTGCAGTATCAAATATGGCAGCATTTGATTTTAAAGAACTTACAGAAATTCTAATTTCATATTGTAAGAGAAAAGGAGGTCCATATGAAGGGGAATTCCCTGACTCATGGTATAATATTCAAAAACGAATGTTAAGCCATGATCATGAATTCAAAAAGAAAACAAATAAAAGAAAATGCCTCTTCATCCAGGGCATGTACAGAGGTCTAATTAGCATGAAAAAAGAAAACTCTGAACTGACTTCTCAGTGTAGCCAATTGATCAAAGAACTGGAGGAGGCACAAAGTTGTATTTCTATTCAGAGAACTCAAGTGATTCAAGCCACAAATTCTTTTATAACTGTTAGTGAACAATTAGAAGCACTTAAACTTGAATTGAGGCACGTTAAACATCAAGTGGCCTCTGCAAGAAAGTCAACACCTACCCCTCCCTCAGCACCATATGCCTATGAGCCATGCATACCAGCTAGAGAGAAACAAAAGAACAAAGATACACCCATTCCCTATGCCTATGACACACCTGATCAGCAACAAAAGAATTCTAAAGTATGCATAGTTGAACTTAGGAATGGAAAGAATACAGCTGAATCAGAACAAAATTCTGATAG
Organism: Ichthyophis bannanicus; assembly: GCA_033557465.1. NCBI lineage: Eukaryota > Metazoa > Chordata > Amphibia > Gymnophiona > Ichthyophiidae > Ichthyophis > Ichthyophis bannanicus. Next base: position 439,344,502 of record CM066034.1, read on the forward strand.
TTTATCTCAGCCAGAACCCAGCAATCTCTGTCAGGAAAATAATTCTGATGACTTAGACATGACACCCAGTAATGAAGTTAAATTAATGTTCCAGGAAAATTTAAAAGATAGAGATATTGAAAAAATAGTTGAGAAAATTGGCACTATGCCTCTTAATGTAAATCAGTGGGTTAAATGGGCGATTGATATTCTGATTCACTGGGGTCTAGGGAAATACAGAAGAAAACAATCAGACTTTGATAGACTTATGCATCTGGCTCTAGGGCCACACTATTACAGGGTTGGCTCTCTCACTCACCCATACCAGTTGGTTAAAAGGGGTACTGAGAAACTATTTCACTGTTCCCCAATGCAAGTATTTAAAATTATTTCACCTTTACCAGATGATACACTGGAACAGTTTGCATATAGAGCCTGGATTTTAAAAGCAGTTCTTAATGAGCAGGAGTCCTGGCCCAAAGCAGAAGATTATGGGGAGAGCATGCATAAGGAATTTTTATTAGAATTGCTATCCCCTGAGATTACAAAACACCTTCTGTTATTTTCTGAAGACCCTGAAGCAACCCCTTTTGATACTCTAATGCTCAGAATTGGGTCTGTTTGGAAGACCCAGCCCTCGCAGGTCATTACAGTATCAGAGGCACGGAAGTGGCAGGCCAATGAATCCTCTCAGTACATAAGAAACACAGACAGAGGACACACCCCTAAGTGGCAAGCTGAAGGATCCTCTCAGTACACAAGAAACACCGACAGAGGCCACGCCCCTTGGAGAGCACACGGCAGAGGTACTTTTAGAAACTCCTCCGGTTACATCCCCTTTCAAGAGCTCAAAGCACAGAGAGATGGGCTAGAAAAGGAAAAAACTAAATGGGAACAAGATAAACATACACTGCAGATAGAAATAGATAAATTAAAACAGGATTTACAAGCAGCTCAGGACAAACACAAGGCTAGGGCATAGGGATGTCCTGACCTCTTGAGTTCAGATATCAAAATGTCTCAAGCCTTCATAGCCCAGCCTGCCTCCTTTATCTCAGCAGAGGACTCAATTCCAGAGCCTCTGGGTGATGAAATGGATACAGGCCCAGGACACAATTTAAGGCTTGTAACACCCTTGATACTGGACTCTTGTGCACGCCCCAATGTTATCAGTAGAGTAGGGGGTCAGGATAAATTAGCTTTGATTGACACAGGGGCTGGAATTAGTTTTACAAACAGAGCTTCTCCCACTGCACATCAGAAAAATATGGAAATTTATGAAATTCAAGGAATTAATGACACAGCTTCCAAATGTGTGGCTATCCCAGTTAAATGGGGTATCCCTGTGCACAGTGAACAAAATAAGGAAATGTTAGAAACCACTGCCTCCACTATAGTGAACACACCAAAAGAAATAATTGGAACTGATGTTCCCAACCAGTTAACTTTGGTGGGGGATATGGCTAATCTTAAATTGTGGCAGTATTCAGGAACTTCAAGTGCTTCTAAAACTTTAGTGCATGAAGTCATCCCCATGCAGTTAGCAACTCAGTGCACTAAGGCAGCTCAGCAGTATGATCTGTGTGTAATTCCTTCAGAGGTGGCTGATATTCCAGTCTGGGCTCAAGACAAGTTAGATTGTGGGAAAATGCACACAGAAATACTGTTGGAAGGTGAGGATCCTCCACCACAGAAGCAATACCCAGTACCTCATCAGGCTATAGAACCAGTGACTAAAATTGTGAAGATACTGGAGGAGAGGGATCTGATTAGACCTATTTCTTCCACATGCAATTCACCAGCCAGGCCAAACAGTGTGCATGGACTGTGCCTCCACAGGGATATAAGGATTCCCCATCAATATTTCATGAACACATGAAGGAAGCCCTGTCACTAGTGTCTTGCAGAGATGAGACCTAGACCAAACCTCCACTTTGTAACTGCACAGTGGGAGGGACCATACTTAGTTACTGATACCTTAGGCCCAAGCCTATCCTAATGCACGACAACCAGCAGTACTGGAAACACATCACCCAGTTAAAACCATATGGGTAATATGTGTGTTATCAGTCTTTGTTTTCAGATACCACCTGAAGACAGCACGGACAGCTGCTTTATGAAGACAGCACGGACAGCTGCTTTCTGAACAAAAGTCGCTTGAGGACGGTAACTATTTACTCCTGCTGTATAGTTGACATGTGTTTAATAGTTATGTAAATAAGTAGTTAGTTATGTAAATAAGTAGTAGAAATTATTAATTTTGTTTGTTTGTTTTGTTGTTACATAGTATAAGTGGGCAGTATTAGTTTACTCCCTAGTAGAGTGAAACAAGTTAGCTTTTATTATGTCTCGGTTTGCTGTTGTTCTTGTATCTGCTCTCTTCTACTCAAGTCTCATTACAGGAACTATCATCCGAATATGCACGATTGGCTGGGCTAACTCCACAAGTGGGGTATATCGTTATCAAGAAATACCCCCACCGTTCCCGGAAGGAAAGGATCTGGTCATCCTGAGTTTCTGTTCGGTACAGGACAAGCCAGTGTTCTATTCATTAAACATCACTCAAGTACAGTGGGAGCCACCAGTTTCCACTTCTCTAGAAAGGACACAAGAATTGAGGGCATGCCCAGAACGTTACTTTCTAGGTCCTCCTGCTTTGATTTTGTACAATATTTCCTGGGCTCTTGCCTGTGATCAAGTACAGATCGAGCTTATTACTATACTAAAGGAAATTCTGATCACTGCTAAGTTAGGACACTGGCCACCATCTCTCATCCATATGGCTAGTACCAAAATACCTGAATTTGCTATAGCTCACCTTGATTGGTGGACAGTTAGTGTTCCCATTTGTTCACCACAAGGCTGCTCTATCTGTACTTTGATCCCATGGTCAGGACAACACACAGTTATTTATCCTGTTGTTAATATTGGGGTGCAGTTTGATAATATGCTTATGTATCCTGAGGACCATCTCACATGGGTACAGCCACTGGACGACACCTGGACTTCATTCAAGCCGATGGACCCCAGTTTGTGCGAGCAGACTACATTTCAGTTCAAGTGTCAACCTCACCAGTTCAAAGAGGCTGACACCTCCTGCTGGAACAATTCTTCCTCTTGCTCCCTGACTGTTAAGCTCTCATATCCCCTGACTACCTTGGAGCTGGACACTTTTGTTTTCATCTGTTCTTTCCCCAGAATGTTTCTTTTTTTGATTGCTCCCAGAATGCATGACATTCGCCTTCCCAAGAACACTTTGTTGTACAGTTCAAACTATTTACTAAACAATACCTGGTGCAGTCATACACCACTGGTCTCCATCACCATTAATGGGACAACTTATTCCACACCGCTGGTTACCAATGACTCTATGGACATTCCAGACTTTATCTCATATGCTGTGCATCCATTACCACTTAGCATGGGAGAAGAGACACTACATAAACTGCTCAACTTTACAGAACTCCATGCCTATATTGATCACCTTAAAACAACATCCACTGAAGTGAATCACACCATCGCCTATGAGAATGGACACATTCAACAAATTGTTGGACACTTGCTACAAGATGCTCATGTGTCGGTGTGGGAATTGTTATTTGGTTACTCACCTACTGCTGATCATGTCTTTAATGTTTTTATTCACCCTATTATTATTTTAACTGCTGTACAAATATTGCTATGCATTATTGTAATTTTCTTGTGCTGTAAGATGAAAAAAAAATGTACATTTCCTTGCAGCGCATGTCATACAGAACAACAACATTTTAAGGTAGTTACACTGAACCTCTCCAGCATCCACCCCTACATCCAGGCTAATTTGGCCTGCTAATTTGGCTAATTCGGTATTTCCTATTACACTGAATACCAGAGTCAGCTGCAGTCTAGTATTGCTTCCTATCCTCACTCATAGCATCCTGGTACCGTTTGGTTTTAGCCTCCTTAAAAATTCCTGCAGACCTTATGCACTGTTCACTCTCTCTAAGACGGGTATGTAAGTGGCATATTGGGTTCCCCCCCCAGTAGTGGCTGCTCAACCTAAGACACGAGGTTTGGACTCATAAGGAGACTTGTTTATCTCTAGAACACTAGAGACAGTACTAGAGACAGTACTGTGCAGGACAGGGGACCTGCTAGACATAGCAAGGTATTTAATACAGGAGGTATTCGACGAGCTGCCTACTATCAGGTAATGGCAGCTGGGACAGGTACCACAGGTTTGCTTCCACCAATTCCAGGCACAAATAATAAATAAAAATAAAAAAGGTGTGGGAGATGTCAGCATACATTTCATGCAGCTATGGACTCTGTTTAATTCAGTCTAAACTCTGACCCCTGGGTGACGTCAGTCTCTAGGACCTGGCTGCAGCCCCTCCTTGCTAAATCAAGAAGGGCAGACCTTAAAGGGAGTGGCCAAAGACAATAGCAGACCTCAAGGGGAACTGCTGGAGAGGCACTATAAAGGACAGACACACTTCCTGTCTCTCTCTCTCTCTTTCATCGGACAGGTTTGGACACTACAATGAGACTCTGATACTCAACTCCCTTCACCCCTCCCCCTCTCTCTCTCTCTACCCACATGTTCTGGCCTACCATGTGGCCCTGACCCACAGGTTCTGGCCTCTATCTCTCTCACACTTCACACATGCACACACACAGATTCAGTGATGCACACTGAAACAGCTCTGTAACAATCACTATATACCTCTGTTCAATACCTATGTATTAAGCCTATTTTTACATAAAAACCTTTCTCCAAGCCACACCTGTTTGCTTGTCTTATTACAATACCCTCCTGCGTCTGTGAAGTGAAATGAACCCAGGACCAAGCGGAGACTAGACCAGAGATTACATATTCAGAAGATTACACTTTCCACATGGTCCACAGATCTTAGGATCGTGGTCAGGACCCAGGCACCGAAGGCAGCAGTCGTGTGTGTCGGTGAGAGACATTAGTTTATTACACCGATCACACTTTTTGAAACCACTGGAAGCCATCGGGGAAAAAAGAGTCCCCGCGAGGTCAAAGGACCGGCCTTCCAGGGAAATAGAAAAAAAGGGCGCGAACGCCAGCCACGAAGGCCAAAAACAAAAAAATAAGATCGGGCTCGATACCGGTGTACCGAACTCGGCGGGAGGGGAACCGGCGTCGAACTGGAGAAAAAATAGCGAAGGAATCGCAAAAAAATCCAACTATTTTCCGGGAGGACTAGGACACACGTCCGACGGGCTTCACGGAAAAAGAGAGACTAAGCAAGATGGCACCTTTAGGCGGGAAGGGAACCGCGCATGCGTGCCTGCATTCCCAAAGGCTTTCATGGAAACCTGGGGAAATGCTCCACAAGGGCTCCATCGATGTCAATGTCACCCATATGTGAGGACTGACTTCCTGCTTGGTCCTGGAGAAGCCGGGGAGTCAGAAGGTACATCCCTGTGCCGGCGGGTATCCGGGATTCCTCGTTCTTGGTCTCCCACGCAGACGTCTCCGAGGAGGAATCAAGGGGCTCGTCAGGCATCGAGGGCCCTGGTGCCAACCGCCCCAACGGCGATGACCTCGGTCCCGAATGGAAGGCCGAGAGAGACCTTGGCCAAGGATCGTCTCGAGTCTAAGTAGGGTGAACACAAAAACTCTGAGGACCCGGAGGCAAGCAGCTATGACCGCCAGGCATTTTGTGACTAGCAGCAGGGCAGAAGCAAGGCCAAAGGCAAGCACCCTGTACTGATAGTGAAGACCTTCTAGTACGAACTGGAAGTACTGATGGTGCCTTGGATGGATCAGAATGTGGGTGTAAGCATTTTTGAGATCCAAGGAGCATAGCCTGGAGGAGGTAAGGCAGCAAGGTTCCAAGGGATACTATTTTGAACTTTTCATTGACCAGGAAGCTGTTGAGGTATCGAAGATCCAGAATGGGCCTAAAGTCCCCTGTCTTCTTGGACCAGGTAGTAGAACCCCCGTCCCTGAAGATGAGGAGGGATGGGTTTGACCGCCTGATTCTTGAGAAGCGACCCGCACTCTTTCTGGGTTCATAGGTAATTCCCCTGTGAATGAGGGGGGAGGCCCGTTACCTCCTGAAGGAGGGAGGCTATGCCCAAGGAGTCAAAAACTACCCCCAGGCTGTGGTTGAGCTACTGTTTGGGGTTTGGGAGCTTCAGGCTTATGGGAGCCATGCCCTTTGCCCTTGGCCTGCTGCCCCTGAGGGGGAGTGGGGTAGGCCTGGAACTTAGAGCAGTTTCCATAAGCCTTCTTGGACTTCGGGTGGAAGGACTTTTTCTCCTGAAGCCTTTCGGCAGGGAGGGCCTGACACTTTCTTGGACAGCCTGGTACTGGTCATGAATTCCTTCTCCAACTTACTGAAGAGGTTATCTCCCTGGCATGGGACGTTGGCTAGCTTGTCCTACACCCATTGCTCCAAGTCGGAGGACTGCAGCCAGCCAAGACGGCAGACACTAATTCCCACCATGGCCACATGAGGGACCGACTCGAAGCCGTCAAAGGCTACTCGAGTCTGAAATTTGGAGCACTCCTTGAAAGAGGAAACCAGGGTCCGAAAGCATTCAAGGGGCTCACCTGATAGACCAGTCAAGAACCCGGCGAGCTCCTTTGCCAGGTCTCTCAGGTACATGCCCATGTACAACTGGTAGGACTGGATCCGGGTTGTGAGCATGGAGCCCTGGAAACACTTCCTACCAAACGCATCCATGGTGCAGGCCTCCCTGCCAGGGGGCACCGAGGAGTGCATCTCCTGGGTCTTGATTCGATGAATAGCCGACTCCACCCCATGGAATTGTGTGGAAGTTGTGCTTTTTTGAATCCTGGGCTCTTGTCTACTCGATACTGAGAATCGAGTTGACGGTTTACAATCAGCACTATCACCAAGATCTCCCACATCCTGAACAGCAGGTGTTCCAGGATGGAGGGTACAGACACTGTCAGTGCCTCTCAAGGAGGAGCCTCGTACTGGAGGATTTTGAGGTCCTCAGCATGAAGCTCGTCCTCAGGCACAGCCATGAAGGAGAGTGCCTGGGACATCTCCCTCACAAATTCAAGAAAGGCTAAGTCCTCTGGAGGGGACCGACACCGATGATGGAGTGGAGAAAAGTCAGAGGGGATCTCCCAGTGGAGCACAGTGTCGGGGGACTCCTCATTGGTTTCCCAGTCTGACTCTGAGCCTGAGGGGTAGATGAGCGCCCCTCAGTCCCAACTTGGTGGTCTGACGGCATTGTGTTGGTTGTCGATGGCCTCAACAGTGACCACACGAGGTGCTCCAGAATGGCTGGAGCCTCCTCTGGGGATGTCCTCAGTGAGGAGGGGTCCCCATGTGGGGCACCAACAACCCGGAGGGACAGGGAGTCGGGTCCTGCTGCACCCAGCCATGCGGGCCTCGATGCCAGAGGGCTCTGCAGCTGGTTTCGACCCCGATGGTGTCAGGGCCAGAGCCAAATCCCTGGCTGGGGAGTCCCATATTGTGATGTACTTGCATGTGATTTGCTGCGCCTTCGACATCGCAGGAGACTCGTCTCTTCAGAGCTGCTTCGATGTGTGCTCCTGTCCACCATCTCCCAAGTTACACTGAGGGCTCCGAGGCCAAGGTGGACTTTCCACTTGATGCCGGGTCGGTCCTCAGCGTCAACTTTAAGGGAGTCACCGATGCACGAAGGAGGTCCTCTGAGGACAACTCAGATGCCCAATGACCCCTGGGCTCAGAACGAGCTTGGGCACATAATGCTAAGTCGCCCAGTGCTGGCATCGAAGGAAGGGATTCCACCCCCAATGCCAGACCTACCAAACAGCTCCCCCTGCTGTCTTTTGCGTTCCTTACAGGTTTTGGCCGGATACGAGGAGGCAAAGCGGGCAGGAAGACCCATTGTGGTCTGCCCTGAGGCACTTGATGCAGGTGCTGTCGTGGTTCATATGGAACATAGTGTTGTTGCACTTGCCACACTGCTTAAAACCGCTGTCGAGGACATAGTGGGGAAAACGAGACCCACAAGATCAAACTCAGACGCCTCGACCAGATAGGCCATGATAGAAAAAACCCACATGCCAAAAGATGTAAAATTAAACAAAAAAATACTCAAGTGAAAATCGAGACGCCGAGGCGGAGACTCGGGCGTGGAAGGTGATCGACTCGAGCACTTGAAGGAAAGGGGAAAAACGAGTAAAGGGTCAAAAAAAATCCACTTTTATCAGGGTGCACAGATGGGACATTTGCAGGGCTCCGCGGAAAAAGACAGACTGAGGCAAGATGGCAGCTTTGAGCGGGAAGGTGACCACGCATGCACGGTGTAGCTCCCAGAAGCTTTCTTTGAAAGCTGGGAAGTGGATCCACGCGGGCTACATTGGCGCCGTCACCCTTCTGTGAGAACCGACTTCCTGCTAGTTCCTGGAGAAATATAGCTTCATAAGAACACTCTTCTCCACCTCCGAGCTAAAGGAAACCAAAAGAGTAGCCCTCCTTGTGACATTGTCTAGAGAGGACTCAAGAAATTGCATCAACTCCAAAGAATCCATATTCACAAGTTCGTCCATATCTCCATCTGGATTAGCAACATTAAAACTATGAGGCACATTAATATATTGAAGTAACTGATGAATCTTGAAATGAAGAATATAATACCTCTTTCATATACTTTTTAAATAATTCCAGCGTAGAAAGTAGACAAACTACTGGAAAATTAAAAAAATCTAAGGTTCCAAACCCTAGCCCTATTTTCTTTAACGCGTAGTTACTCACCTGTAACAGGTGTTCTCCAGGGACAGCAGGAATCAGTCCTCACTTATGGGTGGTTGGCACCGACGGAGCCCGAGCGGATCAATTCCCCAGCTTTCAAAGCCTTTGAGATTGCTGCCACACATATGTGGTCCTCTTCCCGCCCAAGGGTGCCATCTTGCCCAGTCAGATCTCATAGCTAGAGCCCTACTCAGCAGATGGCAAGGGAAGAAAAACAGAAATGGCAACTCTTAAGGGGAGGTGGGAGGGTAGTGAGGACTGATTCCTGCTGTCCCTAGAGAACACCTGTTACAGGTGAGTAGCTACACTTTCTCCAGGAACAAACAGGAAGTCAGTCCTCACTTATGGGACTCCCCAGCTACAGGCTACTGAAACCTGCAAGCCAAAAACGCCTCCGCAAGGCTGTGAGCAGAAGCCGATGACTGAAGGAAGCCTGAGTCCTTGAGCCCTTGGAGCCAAGCTCTTGGTAACCGCAGAAGAAGGGTCGGAGGGCAGGAGTTGCTTATACCCCAAACAGATTATGGAGTAAAGCCTGGCTGAAGGCACTGTCCTGGCGGGACTCCCTCTCCAGGCAGTAGTGCGAAGCAAAGGTATTCGCGGAGGACCAGGTCGCAGCCTGGCAGATCTCCATCAGAGGCACTGAACGCAGCAAAGCCTCTGTCATCACCTTGGCCCATATGCCATGCGCGGTGACTCCGTGATCCAGCGGGGCCCCGGCCTTTGCCTGAGCAAAGATGATGCAGTCCACCACCAAGATGGAGATGGTGTGCTTGGTGACTGCGAGCCCCAGGCGATTAGGATCATAGGCAATGAAGAGCTGGTTGGACCTGCGATGACCCTGGGTGCGCTGCAGGTAGAAGGTGAGAGCTCTCTTGCAGTCGAGCATATGTAGGACCGCCGATGCCCGGTCGGTATGGAGTCTCGGGAAGAAAGTTGGTAGGATGATCTCTTGATTGAGATGGAAATCCGAGACAACTTTCGGTAGGAACCCGCGGTGAGTTAGAAGGACCACCCTGTTCCCACAGAACCTCGTGTAAGGAGCTGCGGCCATGAGGGCTTGCAGCTCACTGACTCGCCAGGTCGAGGTCAGCACCACCAGGAAGACTACCTTCCAGGAGAGGTGCCGAAGTGAGCACATCGCCATCGGCTCGAAGGGTGGCTGCATCTGCTGCATGATCACGATGTTCAGGTCCCACTCTGCCAGCGAAGGCTGGATGGGAGGCTTGGAAAGAAAGAGGCCCCGCATGAAGCGGGAGACCAGAGGCTGGCCTGAGAGGGGAAGTGTATGGCCAAGATGGCGCTCAGGTGAACCCGGACCAAATTGGATTTCAGCCTCACCTGCAAGAGGTGGAGGAAGTACTGGAGAACCCACTGGGTAGAGCAGGAGAATGGGTCGATCTGGAACTCGGAGTACCAGACCGAGAAGCGCTGCCGCTTCAGGGCATAGGCCCATCTCATCAAGTCCTTCCTCGATGCAATGAGGACCTCCTCGATCTCCTTTGGGAGGTGCAGCGAGGCTAAAGACACACGTTCAGCCGCCAGGCTGTCAGGGATAGCGAGACCAGGTTCAGGTGAAGCAGCCATCCCTCCTCCTGTGTCAGCAGACCTGGGGTACTACCCAGGGGGACTGGAGGTTCTGACGAGAGCCGGAGTAGAAGCGAGAACCAGGGCTGTTAAGGCCATGAAGGAGCCACGAGAATCACAGAGGCTCGGTCCCGCTGAATCTTTGGAGGGTCCTCGCAATGAGAAGAGTGGGAGGGAATACATACAGAAGCCCGGAAGTCCAGCTCAGGAGGAACACATCTGGGGCCACCCTGCTTGGGTGCGGTATTGGCCCACAAAAGCGGGGAAGCTGCGTGTTCCCCAGGCTGGTGAACAGGTCCAAGGACAGAGTCCCCCAGCGCCAGAACAGGTGGAGAACCACCTCGACTCAGCGCCACTCGTGTGGGCAAAGGAGCCTGCTGAGTCTGTCCACGAGGACATTGTCCTGGTCCGGGAGGTAGACCGCTCTTAGAGTCATGCCCCGGCATACGGCGAAGGAGCAGAGGAGGACTGCCTCCCGACAGAGGAGGCAGGAGCCCGTATCCCCCTCCTTGTTTATGTAGAACATCGCGACCTTGTCTGTCTGCACGAGCACCAACTTGCCTCGCAGGTGGTACTCGAAGACCTTCAGGGCCAGCTGGACCGCTCAAAGCTCGAGCAGGTTAATCTGCTGCTGAGATTCCTCGGGTGATCACTACCCTTGGGTATGGAGGTTGCTGCAGTGGGCTCCCCAGCCCAACAGTGAGGCACCTATCGTCAAGATGAGCTCGTGTTGCCGAATCTGGAAGGGCATGCCCCGTTGAAGGCTTTGGGAGTTCTGCCACCAATCCAGGGAACTGGAGAGGCTGCGGAAGACCGAGATGGGATCTCGGAGATGGCCTGAGGCTTGGGCCCATTGCACTCCAAGGCACCATTGGACCGTTTGCATGTGCATGTGAGCGTGGGGGGCGACATGGACGGTTGAGGCCATGTGCCCCAGAAGGCGCGACATGGTCCGCGCTGAGATCCTGGACTGACTTTGGGCCTCGGCGGACAGAGTGCGGAGCCAATTTGCATGCGCTTGAGGGAGGAAGGTGGTTTTCCATCCCATGTCGAGAAGAGTGCTGATGAACTCCAGGGTCTGCACCGGCTTGAGGTGGGACTTGGCGAGGCGCTCGAGGAGGAGGACCATGCGCGATGTCGAGAGGCAAGCCTCCTCTGCTGATGTGACCATAATGAGCCAGTCGTCTAGGTAAGGGTAGATGGATATGCCCTGTAGCCGTAGGTGGACTGTGGCTGCTGATAGGCATTTCGTGAAGACTCGCGGGGCAGATGCAAGCCTGAAAGGGAGCATTCTGTATTGGAAGTGCTCCTCTTGCACCCTGAAACGCAGGTACTTCCTATGCTTGGGGTAAACAGGGATGTGGGCGTAAGCATCTCTGAGATCCAAGGAGCATAGCCAATCGCCCTGCTAGAGGAAGGGCAGCAGGACGCTATGTGATAGCATTCTGAACTTCTCCCGCACCAGAAATTTGTTCAGATTCCTGAGGCCCCCCGTCCTCTTCGGAACAAGGAAGTACCGGGAGTAAAATCCCCAACCTCGGAGGTGCGGCAGAACTCTCTCGACCGCCTGTTGACCGAGGAGGTTGTTCAGCTCTTTCTGCAAGCAAGCCTGGTGTGAGGGTATGAGGGAAGCAGAGTAGACTCCGCTGGGGAGAAGGGAGGAAGGAATCTGTCCAGATGAAGACGATAACCATCCCGAATTACCTGAAGGACCCAGGTGTCTTTTTTTTAATTTTTTTAATTTATAGATTTTAGTCAATCTAGAATAACCAAAAAATAATACAATCGCAAGAATACAATAATAATACAATCGCAAGAATAATTTACAAAAGAAAAATCAACCATCTAGAATCCAATAATATCGATAAAGTCCACATCAAGAGAACCAGGCTGCAACCCCCCCCCCCCCCCCCAAAAAAACAATAAACCAAAACAAGCAAACAAGGCAAAACTGCCCACAATTAGGAGGCAATTTAAATCATTCACCCATTAACCACTGTCAATACGCCCTGCCTCTCAGATATAATTTTTTCCAGATGTGTAACATCAACAAAAACAAAGGAAGCATCTTCAAAATTGATGATGCATTTACAAGGAAAACAGAGAAAAAAAAGTAGCACCCAAAGCCAAGATCTGAGTCTTCAAAGCTAAAAGGAGCCTCCGTTGAAGTTGGGTGCCATGAGAAACATCGGCAAAAACATTCATAACTTGTCCACAAAATTTGGCAGACTTAAACTTAAAGAAAGCCCTAAGGATATGCTGTTTAATTTCTACAGACTTAAAAGTCGCCAACAAAGTGGAACGTGAATTAATAATATCTAGAGAGTCCTCTAAAAAGGCAGGCAAATTGGAAATAGAAGGCTCTACCTCATCCAGCTCACCTTCAACAGGATTTACTTTTTTGAGGCTTGAAGGGATGTAATAAATTTGAGAAACCTCAATAGGTTCTGATATGGATAAAACGTCTTTCAAAAATTTGTCTAAAAGAATTTTAGGTGCAAGAAGAGAGGTTTGAGGAAAGTTCAGAAAACGCAAATTACATAAACGCATAGAATTTTCAAGAGCTTCAAGCTTAGCATGAAGAACCAAAGAATCTTTAATCCCTGCAACATTTACAGCATGAAGCGGAAGGACTTGAGGCTCTAGCTTAGTAAGTGCCATATCAACAAGCGAACCCTTCCCATCAAGTTGCTGTAAATTAACAACAGCTTCCTGTGAGAAGGCACATAATGAATTTAACGTCGAAGACATTTTATCATCGATACACTTTAAAGCCCCCCAAACATATTTCAGCATAATCTCTGCATCACGAGACAAGGCCGGGAGCTCAGAAGAGCTACCGGACATTGCAAATTGAACCGGTTTAGGCAGAGTGACTATCGAATTAACACCCCTTACCTGTTCAGAGGACTCCCCAGAAAAAACAGAAGGGAACAAAGGTACAGGGCAAGGTGGAGGGGATCTCCCTCCCAAATTCAGGGAGACCCCGTCAGGAGAAGACTGTGCCAATGGCAAGGGAGCAAAGTGCTTATCTAGGTGGCCAGCTGATTTTACCTTCAAGGCTGAAGCACCCTGCACCCTGCTCCCAGCTTTAGCCTTCCTTTTCCCCATAGAAAACTAAAAGGAAAAATGACAAGACTTAAGGTACAACAACAATAGGAAAGAAAAGTAAGGACTCTAACGCCACAGTGACGCCAAAGGGGCAGGTCTCGCCCCTTTAGACACACCCCTTCGGAACATGTACCGCGGTCACACTCAGTGGTTATGAAGGAGATCAATCCAAACTTATAGGCAGAGGGGGGCCAGACCCCACTGGGTGTGGGCTACCCCCACGATACCTGCCCAAAGTTGTATGAAGAGTTGAAGTGTCAACAGCAGCGTCCAAAAGCGGCAGCAGTCCCAAGGGCTGATGGTCAGGCCCCACACACCTCCAGCACACACAGCTGATTCCAAGGAGCAAGCCACAGGATCGAGATTTTATAGACCAACCAAGGGTCCTCGCTGGGTGCGGGCTACCCCACGGTGTCTGCCCGATGTTGTATGAACAGCTGAAGCATCAACAGCGGTGTACAAAAGCGGCAGCAGTCCCAAGAGCCAATGGTCAGGCCCCCCACACCTCCAGCACACTCACAGACGATTCCCAGGACCCAGGTGTCTGATATAATGGCTGCCCATTCAGGGGCGAAAAGGGACTGATGCCCTTCCATGGGCAGAGGTGCTGCCGGGAGCTGAGGGGCTATGCACTTGGTGTCAAAACCCCGGGGCTGGTTGGGGCGGTGCCGGTGGTTGAACTTTGGGCCCCTTTGGTTTCCAGTGAACCTGAGCTCCCCCTTTACCCTGGCCACTCGGCGTCAGTGCTGGGACAGGCGGATATGGCAGTAAGGGAGCCTCTTCCTCTGGAAGAAAGGCTTCTTGCTGTGTTTCTTCCACGGAAGAGAAGAGTTTTACGAGAGACTGGTGCGGGTTACAAACTCCGTCTTGATCTCGGCTGCCTTGTCCTCCATGGGCTTGCCGAACAGTTGTTCGCCGAGGCAGGGAACATCCAAGAGCTTCTCCTGGACCCATTGTTCCAGGTCTGAAGACTGGAGCCACGATTGACACCAGACTCCGATGCCGGCCACTGCCACACAGGTGGAAGACTCGAGCCTGTAATATGTGGCGCAGGAAAGGTATTTCAAGCAATCTGCGACCGATCTCAGAAGGGTCTGAAATCTGAGGAGGTGTTTGCCTCCGAGGCCTGTGGTGAAACTGCCGAGCTCTTTAGAGAGGTCACGAAGGAACATCCCTGTATACAGTTGGTATACCTGGATGCAGCACGCCAGCATGGATCCCTGGTAAGCCTTGCGCCCAAGGGTGTCGAGGGCACAGGATTCTCTACCAGACGGGACCGAAGAGTGAAACTTTGGGCTCTTCTGCTTCCACATCGTGGATTCAACTATGCATGGATCCTTGGTAAGCCTTGTACCCGAGGGCATCGAGGGCATGGGATTCTCTACCAGACGGGACAGAAGAGTGAAACTTTGGGCTCTTCTGCTTCCGCATCACAGATTCAACTACCATGGTAGTATGGGGAAGTTGGGTCTTCCGGAACCCCGGGCTATGCTGGACCCTATACATGACATTCAGTCTTTTACTGACAATAGAGACCGAGGCAGGTGCTTCCCACATGCAGAGGAGCAGCCGGGTCAGGTCAGAAGGCAGGTCTCTATGGGCACGGATTTCAGGGGATGTGTCCCTGTCCAATTCCCAGCCCAAGAAGTCCGAGGAGGAGTCGGACTGAACCCCATGCCCAGTGGCCAAGGCCCGCTTGGAGCCGGAAGCACTGACTCTGGAATACCTCACCCCTAAGGAATGGGATGGCGAGTGAGATCGGTGCTGAGGACCCTCATGAGGCCCGCGGCTCTCGGGGATTTCCAAGGCAGTTTTCAGGTCCCCCGTCGAGGGACCCTTGGTCTTGAGGCACGAGCCAGTTGTGCTGGGTAAAGGTGCCTGCTGGGCAGCTAGGAAGGTAGAAAAGCTGCGTTCTAGTGCCAGCATACAGGAATCCCACTCAGGAGTGGGCCCCTGTGCCATCAACACCGGGGTTACCTGGTATGGCATGGAGGAGGAGAGGGGGTCCTCGCCGGGACGACCCTCAGGAGACTGGGCACCATCGTCAGAGGCCTTTGTATCCATATGAGTTATCTTTCGAGGCCACTTTTTGTCAGACTCTTGGGAACGCTGAGGAGGGCTCAGGGAACGAGCGCGAGACTGCTTGCACTTGTCTAGAGCCCCTGACAGCAACTTAGAGGCCTTTTCTTCTTTCACCGCTCCACCTCAGGCAAACCCTGATAGGAGTGATGCATAGGGTCACTGTGGGGGACCCCGCAAGTGGTGGATCATTGGGGATAGGCAACACCAGGGACCTCGGGGCTGCCTTACAAAAAATGTCGTCAGACTTCTGCTTACGGCTTAGCAAGGCCTTAGATGACATTTTCTTACAGAACGAGCAGAGTTCTGGGTTGTGGTCCACCCGCAGAGACCACAGACAACAGTCGTGGGTGTCTGTGAAAGACATATTCTTGAAGCATCTGTCACTTTTTGAAGTCGGTGGCCATGGGGGCAAAAACAGCCCAAGCGAGGTTGAAGACCCTCAAGGCCAGCAGTTGGAAAAAAGGGTGCGAAAAGGGCCCGAAGAGAAAAAAATCACTAAAGGAGAAAAAAAGGGATCCCTTGGCCCACAGTTGGAGCAGGGACGATGGGGAGGATGGGAGAGGGCCGGTGTTACTGGAAAAAAGGGCCAAAAGGCTGGAAAAGAAAAACTTTTTCCAAGGGACGAGGACGTGCGTTCAAAGGGCTCCATGGAAAAAGGGAGACTGAGCAAGATGGCACCCTTGGGCGGGAAGAGGACCACGCCTGTGTGGCAGCAATCCCAAAGGCTTTCTTTGAAAGCTGGGGAATAGCTCTGCACAGGCTCCGTCGATGTCATCACCCATGTGAGGGCTTACTTCCTGCTCGTTCCTGGAGAACTTCCAATTTATTGTGCAAGTTTAAAATATCCTTAATGAAGGCATTACACACAGCTTGCATACTCACAAGTTTACTTTCCAGCCCGGCAACCTTACCAGTGGTATCAGCGAGAAGGGCGCCATGCTGAGATAAAACCTGAGAGGTTTCCTGAGAAAAAGCACATAATTGAGCCAGTGATCCTTTCAATACCACCTCCATCCTGGTTATTGCGGAACAAATATCCCTCAGAAGAATGTCCCCATCACTAGGACCTGGAACCCCCAAGTCCATGGAACCAGCAGGCAGAGGTACAGATGTAGGATACTTCAAACCTGCTGTAACGGATCCTTCTGTGGTTTCAGTCTGCTCCCAGGGTAGAGGTGTAGATGACACCAAAGACCCAACCCGAGAGGGATGGATCAGGGAAGCGCTGGCATAAACAGTCAGTTGGGAGGAAGGGGAACGCAACCCAAAATCTAAAGATGCACCCGAAGACAATGTCTCCCCTATAATTTGGGAAACACAGAGAGAGCAAACAGAGGTCCTCGCAACAGAAATCCAGAAAAAGCACAGGGAGCGAGTGTGTAGAAGGTCACTGTTTATTGAAACGAAACCCCAACGCGTTTTGGCAGAAATGCCTTCTTCAGAGGGCACACATCTTCAAAAATAAAAACATACATTGATAAACATAAAAAGCACATTATTAAAAACTGAATATTAAAAATAAACATAAAAAACTCAATGTAAAAAATACATATAAAAGAATGAATGAAACATACTAAATTCATATAAAAGAAATAATGTGTTAAGTCAATTATTACAATGATAAAACATAAAACATATGCTTAAATCCAAACTGCAAAACAGTCGTAGAGGAACAAACTTATTAAATAATATCAACATAAAATAATTTATATAGAGTCAAATAAATAGCTAAAATATAGATTGAATAATAGGAACAGCTTTGAAAGTGTGCTATAATGCCGTTTATCCAAATAGTTACAAGAACAATTGGTTACTATACAAGTATGTTTTTAACACACATTTTTATATTTTACAACTAATGAGCTTTCTTGCCTCTGTTCCCCTGCATGTCCAATTCTCATACAATGATTGACTCTACATCCCTCTGGCTCTGGGGTATATTTGTCTCAATTAGTATCTTCACTTGAAGTCTTTTTAAAGACTAAACAGTTCACGTCCCTGCTGTAAGTATTTTCACTGTAGATTCATTGTATATTTATAGTCCTATTGTGTTCCTCTTATATATTGTAATGTATTTTTTAACATTGAGTTTTTTAATGTTTATTTTTAATATTCAGTTTTTAATAATGTGCTTTTTATGTTTATCAATGTATGTTTTTTATTTTTGAAGATGTGTGCCCCCTGAAGAAGGCATTTCTGCCAAAACGCATTGGGGTTTCGTTTCAATAAACAGTGACTTTCTACACCCTCGCTCCCTGTGCTTTTTCCCCTATAATTTGTACAGATGTCTTGGGACCTGACATGCACACTACATGTTGGTCCACTGGGCTTTTAACAGTTTGAACCTCTAAAGGGCCCTTAACTTTTGCTTTCTGTTTACCCATAGAAACTGGCTGGACACAGCATCCTCAGGCATACTCCAGTGCTCCAAAGGGGCTTACAAGGGGCTAAACCTGTCCCTTAGAACACACCCCTTTGGAAACGCACCCACATCCCATGGAGTAGGTTGGCATTTATCCCTGATGCACTGGAGGGAGGAGCTATCACCCGGAACTGCCACCAGTATCCGGCCCTCAATCAGTCTACTGGTATCTCCGCCAAAGCCTACAGCCGGTTGGCCTTTATCCCCTGATGCGCTGGAGGGAGCAGCTATTACCTGGAACTGCTGCCAGTATCCAGCACTCAATCAGTCTGCTGGTATCTCCCTCGACCGGTCTTTCTGAATTTGGGTGGAATCGTGAGTGTCATTTGTGCATGTTCCCTTCTTCTGTCGTTAGCAGTAAGGCTTATTAGAGAGCTGAGGTATGTGGATGATAAGCTATGTAGAATTTTGAAAGTCAGCATTAGGGATTTATATTTTACTCTACTCTCCACAGTGAGCCAGTGAAGGTGTCGTAGAATGGGGGTTAAATGTTTGTATTTCGGTAGTTTGAGTAGCACGCACCCTACAGTGTGTTGTGCTAGCTGTAGGTGATAAATTGATTGCTTTGCTAGGCTTTGGAGTATTCCATTACAAAAATCAAACTGTGGCGTGATAATTGCTTGAAGTACTGTTCTGTAATCCTTGATTGCAATTAATGGTCTTAGATGCTGTAGCGTTCTTAGTTTGCTGTAGATTGTGTGAGTTGTCTTGCTGATATGTGTTGTAAATGTTAGGTTTTGATCGAGTATTACGCCAAGATAGCAATCATCCTTTTTTACTTCTATTGATGCTTCTTTAAGATTTATCTCTGTTGGTGGATTAAAGTTCTTATCCTTTCTTAAACATTATTTTAGACTTCTTGTAATGTATCCTTAGGTTATGCATTGTTAGCCATTCGGTTATGTCTTCAAAGCATGACTGTAACTGTTCAGTTAGGGTGTATGGGAGGTAAAACATATTGTCTGCATAGATAGCTTTTGGCAGCATCCCTCGCGCCTGCGCAGTGACTTCCCGCCTTCTCCACAGCCTCTCTTCAGTTTTCGTTTTTCCGCGGAGCCGGCAGGACGTCCTCCTGTCACCGCAGAAACTTTTCTTTTTAATTGCTTTAATTATTTAAATTTTTTTGTTTTCTTGTGGTCGCGGCTGTTTTTCCCGGTACCGCCGGTGGTTTTTAGGCTAAAATCTGTAAAACTTTTCTTCAGTTTTTTTTGCCTTAACTCTTAGGCCTACTAGGCCTTTTTCATTATGGAGCCTTCTTTTCCTAAGAAGTGCATCCGCTGTGGAAACACCTGTTTCTTTTTAGACACCAATAGTTGGTGTCTCAACTGTGTGGGTCCTGACCCTTTTTCCCCTGACTTGTCAGGAGATAATTTTGTGAGAAAACCTTCAGTATTTAGAGTTTCCCTCGATACCGTTTTTTCTTCGGCAGTGAGGGTACCCGGTTTCTCTACTTCACAGGATCAGGTAACCCAAAAACAGTCTGTTAAGACTAGTCAATGCTTGAGTGGTATGTCCCATGCCCAGCATGGTGACGGCTCCGGCCTTACCCTCAAGAATCCATTGGCATTACCCCTGCGGGAGTCTTCGGGCTCCAAAGCGTTAAAGGGGTTTCAGGATGTTCCTGGGGCTCACCCCTCACAGAACATACCTGAGCCATGCGCGGGGGTGGTATCCGCTTCGAGCGGTACCTAGCCTCCGGCATCGGCACCGGTGTCGAGTACTCCACTCTTCACCAGGGATCGTCATCGGGCATCCTCGGTACCTTCGGGACCGATCGATACGCACCGCATTGACTTCCCTCAATCTCAGCCATGCTCCTGGACGGTACCGACGTCGATCGGTTCCGATACCCTAGCATCGGCATCGACATGGATGGGTGCTCATCGGGTATCCTCGGTACCGTCGGTATCGATCGATGTCACCCAGGCTGCCTTAGTGGTATCAGCATCGCTGATACTACCACTGGCGTCGGAACTGTCAAGACATGCATCGCTAGTCTCGCTCTCTTCGATGCCGAGTCTTGAGTCGATATCGAGTCTCGAGGACTGCATCCCGACGCGTCCCGGAACCGACTCCGGTCGTTTCCCAATAGGTAGTTCCGAAGATCCTAGCCATAACTCCCTCATGATCTCGGTACCACTACAGCAGTTCCCGATGACTACTTCACCTGCTAGTCCTTTATCAGTAGCAAGGTTGATGCCTGTTCTTGCACCGCTGCCTAGTTTGGAACCGATACCTGGCATTGGTGCAGTACCTTGTACGTCCTCTGATACTCAGGTTCTTTCTTTAGCCTCACCAGGAATAGTTCCCATAGGAGATCAGTCTTTTCAGACTTTTCTCCTGGATATGGCAACCTTTCTTAATATTTCTATCCCTGGTTGTGATCCTACACATGGCTCACCGGCACAAATGCAACATATACAGTTTACTTTACATCCTGCTCTGCAGGATCTCCTTCTTAGGGTATGGAAATCACCCTTACGACTTCCTCAAGTTTCTACTGACGTTGAGGTTAGGTACCATGTGCCACCCTCTCCAGGGTTCCAAAAACCTCAACTTTCCCATCGTTCCCTTGTAGTGGAATCAGCACTGAGGAAGGTTAAGAGCAAGAAGAAGCATTCTTCTTTTCCGCCAGGTCGTTCTTCAAGAACACTTGATGCTTTTGGCCGTCAGGCCTTCCAAAACTCTATGCTGGCTTCCAGAGTTCTCTCATATATTTTTCACATGAGTCTAACACTCCAGGAAGTCACAGAGAAATTGTCTCTTTTGACCCCTTTTTTACCAGAGCCCAAGGCTACTGATTATACCTTGCTCATCAATCACAGCCGGAATATATCCTGGTTTCTGTCTCGTGCTTCTATAGATTCTTTTGAGTCCATTAGCAGATCCTCTGCTATTGCCATTGCAGCACGTCGCAGAGCCTGGCTTGAGGCTTCAGACTTGAGCAAATGGGCACAAACTATACTAGCTCATTCTCCTTGTACAGGGGAAGGTCTTTTTAATAAGGAGGCTTTACGTCAGGTTGCTCAATGCTCCCCTGACTCTTCTTCCACTAGAAACCATTCTAAGCCACCTCCTTCTTCAAATAGTAGGAAATGTCCTACCAAACCATCTTTTCCTAAGAAAAGAAAGTTTCATTCCTCTCCTGCCCATCATTCGGCTGTACCTAAACAAGAGACGCCTCAGCCTAGTCTGAAGTCCTCCAGTTCTGGCCAGTTTCAACATTCCCAGCAACCATAGGGGCCGGGAATTGTAACTTACATATTAAAAGATTATTCACTATGCTTTTCTTTTTCAGTGTACTAACCTGTCAAAAAATTATTTTGTTCAGGTACTACACACTTCTCCTCTTCTTACTCTCCAGAAGAGCAGTTGCAACTATCACCTGATAGTTTCTTTCCCAACTGAACATTTTTCCTTCAGTTGACTTACCCCATGAGTATGTCACCCTCCAACTACTTGAGGGCTACCATACTGAACTACTTCTCTGGTCGTTCCCCAGACAGTGAGAAGAGATATCCCCTCTCTTTTCTTGTCTGTTTTTCTTTATTCAGCACAGGACAATCTCTCTGCTGTTTCTGTCAGCAGCTCTGCCTGCAGGAGTTGTAGTAATTGTATTACTGGGACTTTTCCAAGTTCCAGTCCCTTGTTCAAAATTTTTGTCTAGCCTCAGTAGTGATTCCAAACTATCTTGGATCCTCCTACTCGTTAGGCTTTCTCACATTATTCTAACCATCTCCTTTTCTAGGATATGGCCACATAACTGATTTTCAGTCAGTTTCTCTCATAGCTCTCCTGCACAATGCTCTCTGCAGTCTTCAGAGAAGCTTTCTACTATGAGGGCTTTGCTATAGAGCATTGTCCTTGTCTCTGAAGTTCCTCTATTATTAGAGAGAAACTTCTCAACCCTTCCTATACCTGTGAGGGTTCTCCACACCCCCTCTAACCTGGGGTGTTAACACGAGATAGCAGTTCTTCTGCGTGAAAATCCAAGGCATCTACCATGTCAGTGTTCTGTAGAACTCCCTGCCTTGTTCCCTACAGATTCATATCTTCATCTGTTCTCACGCGAACATCACGGTTATTTCACTGGGTTGCTTTCCTGCATCCCTCAACCCACGAAAATAGATTCTCTATGCATATCCCAAGTGGGCTCACCCTCTTGCAGAACGCAGATTCTTTTTCATTTATATTCCCCATGTACAATTATGGGGCTGGGTGGTAGACATGTATCTCAATCTGTTGTCTTGTATGTAGCATCTCCATATATGTCTACATACTTATATCATTACTCTGGTGGTGCTAAACCATGCCCCACAAATTTCCATATATCTAGGTATATCATCTCTCTCTCTCTCTATATATATATATATATATATTTGATATATTTCACCACCCATATCCTAATATACAAATCTGGACAAATGTATATTTATATATCTATATATATCTATGAATATATACATATCTATTCCAGCCACATATATATATATCTCCCCATATGTATGTGTTTGATGGGAGGCTCTTAAGGGTTGGTCAATCTTATTCACTATCACCCTTACTGTCTATACTACATGATTTACCTCTTAGAGGTTTTAGACAGATTGTTGCCCTACGTCCCATACCAAATTATGATACAGGACCTGTTAAGCACCAACAACCACTTTGGTGCTAACATCTTCCATTTTTTCTTTATGTCCTTGAAGCATCCAGCTTCAATATTTTTCCTATCTCTCGCCAGCTAGGAAAAACAGTGTACATCTTTATCTTCGAGTACACAACTGTTTTCCGTAGGAATAGGGGTTTTCCATTCCCCCTTTCCTGCCAGGACTGGGCTAGTTCTTTAACTCCGTCAGTCTTCTTCCTTTAGTCCTCAATGTTCATGATGCCTAAAGGACTTTTCAGCTTTTCCCATAAAGCTTTCCATTGAAGACCAGACGTCTACTCCTACCCAGTTAACACCTGGATCATCCACTACCTCCAGGTCTGAACCTTCATCCTCACTCTGAGAGGTCACCTTGAAGATTCCGTCACAGCTTATCCAGTAGACTCCATCATGCTTTCTACTTCCTACCATACAGTAGGTAAGCTGCATATTTTAAGTGTACATTACATATGTTTAATGCTACTTATCATATCTACCAAGGACTCCTGTACTCTGTAGAACCTTCTAGTCCTTGGCTATGCTGTTTCTTTCCTTACAGCTCTTTTATTATCAACTCCTACCCTCCATCCCACATTGGATGCCAGGGATTCCTGGAAACAAAATGCACCCCTGTTCCAGGCACTTGCATTTTTATGGGATCTCCCCCTGGCATCTCCAGCTAGGGAGTCCCCATATGTGAAGACTCATTCCTGCTTGTTCCTGGAGATAGCACAGTTACTTACCTGTAACAGGTGATCTCTGGGAACAGCAGGAATTAGTCTTCACAACCCTCCCACCTCCCCTAGGAGTTGCATCTTTTTTATTTTTTCCCTTTTCTCTCCTCGCCTTTGTCTCAGCTCTGAAACTCAACTGAAGAGAGGCTGTGGAGAAGGCGGGAAGTCACTGCGCAGGCGCGAGGGATGCTGCCAAAAGCTTTCTAATTGTGTCTTTTGGTACTCTTTATCTTTTTCATAGCAGACTTCACCACAATAGAGTGGTGAGGAAGCTGAGTCTTTTGAAAACCAGGAGAAGGAGGAACCCGATACATGGTGTCCAAACGACGAGAATGTGGAGATAGGGTGAGAGGAGCCTCCCACAAGTCCATCATGTGTTCTTGAAGAATTTCATGTATGGGTAAGGTGGCTGCCTCTTTGGGAACCTTAGAGTATCCTAAAATATCCAATTTTTTTGCTGTAGATTCCTTTTCAGAGGATACAGATATGGAGAGTCCTTTAGCTACTTCAATGATGAAGTCTTGAAAGGACAAATCCTCTGGAGGAGACATTCTCCTTTTTGGAGAAGAGGGCTCCTCAGGAAGAGTAAAAGAGACGTCAGCAGAATCATCTGATGTATCAGAATCTTCAGAGGATTCAAAGTATCGTCTATTTGCCTCCAGAGATCGATACGCGTACCGATCGGTACCGACATCGGGCGTACCGGGAATCGGAGCGGTATCGAAGAAAGCTCTGAAACCGGAGACCGGAACCAGCATGCTACTGGAAGTAGATGCTCTGGGTACCGGTATCGGTTGCGGTACCGGAATCGGAGTCGGAACCGATTGTCGCGGTACCGATGGCGGTGCAGCATTAATAAAAGCCAGTAAGGCCTGCTGCATGGATTGTACCGTAGTACCCATAGTCGCCACGACTGCCTGGAAGTCAGTACCGGTGTTAGCCGGTACCCCAGAGCAGTCTAACAGGAGATCGATCGAGGCCGTGCCATCGATGTCTACCTGTAACCCCATAGGAGGAGCTTTGGAAGCCGGAGCTTCCCGCCGGGGTTGTTTGGCTGGGGCAGGGTCCTCAGGGTCAATTGCAAGGGCCTCTCGCTGCTTAGAGGGAGATTTGCCTTTTGAGGACTTGCCTGAAGAATGTTTGGTTACCTGAGATCCATCAGGAGAAGAAGACCTGGAGGATGTTGATGCTGGAGTATCGGTAGAAAACAGCATATGAAATTTAGCTGTTCTGTTCTGTAAGCCCCATTTGGACATCAGAGAGCAGGATGGACAATCCGGAATGGAATGGTCAGGCCCCAAACATTTAAGACACCACTCATGGGTATCTGTAACTGAAATAGTACCGGTACACTTAGTGCATTTTTTAAAACCAGAAGCTGGTTTTTCCATGAGGGAGACCTGAGAAGGCCTAGAGGCCTCACAGAAAAAATACACCAAGTGAACAAAGGTAATTATTATTATTATTTTTTTTAAATAAAGGAAAAAAACGACCGGCGGTACCGGTCCGGAATCGGGGAAGGCAGACACGCGGTCAAAGAAACAAATTAAAATAACAATTTCTTCTGCGGTGACAGGAACACGACCTGATGGCTCCGCGGAAAAAGAAGAACTGAAGAGAGTTGGTCAGGAAGGCGGGAAGGCAGCGCGCATGCGCTGTGGGAGGCCCCAAAAGCTTCCTTTCTGGGAAGCTGGGGAGCTTTCCCGCGCAGGCTCCGTCGGTACCGACGTACCCATATGTGAAGACTCATTCCTGCTTGTTCCTGGAGATAGCACAGTTACTTACCTGTAACAGGTGATCTCTGGGAACAGCAGGAATTAGTCTTCACAACCCTCCCACCTCCCCTAGGAGTTGCATCTTTTTTATTTTTTCCTTTTCTCTCCTCGCCTTTGTCTCAGCTCTGAAACTCAATTGAAGAGAGGCTGTGGAGAAGGCGGGAAGTCACTGCGCAGGCGCGAGGGATGCTGCCAAAAGCTTTCTAATTGAAAGCTGGGCAGCATTCCCGTGCAGGCTCCGTCGGATGCTTTTGGACCCACTCTGACTTCCTGTGACCTATCCATTAGATAAGACTTGAACCAGAGAAGGATGGATCCTCCTATTCTGATAGTTTGAAGTCTTTTCAATAGTATGCTATAGGAGAGAGAATCAAACACGGATACTATATCCAGAAATTTTAGAATAAATGATTGATTTGGTTTTGCAATTCCTTTTATTAGTATATCAAGTAATGAGATATAAAGTGTCTCTACTCCATGGAAAGGCCGAACGCCATGCTGGTGGTCAACCAATGGGGCATGTTGTTCTATGTGATCTTGTAGCTGTCTGTGAACTATCTTCTGAATTATTTTTTCTATAAATGAATGCTAGATATTGGTCGATATGATTCTGGATTGTCTTTACCTAGTGAGTTGTTTTTTAATAATGGCCTAATAGCTCTGCCTTTATTAATGATTTGGGCATGTATCCCTGTGTTAGTGATAGATTGACCATTTTGAGTATCGTGGGTAGTGTTTCTGAACAAGTGATCTTTATCCAGCTAACTGGACATGGATCTAATGGAGATCTGGTAGTATTGATTGCGGTGATTGTATGTTCAAGCTGGTCCTTAGAGATCATGGAGAATTTTTTCCATATCGTTGTTGTAGGAGTGCAGTCAGTGGTCATCAAGTCCATACCTTTGTCTTGCATTTGGAGTTAGCTCTTGTAGTGGTTAGCGAGTGTTTGTGGACTAATGTTGCCATATTCTACTCTTGGAGGCTTGGTAAGGCTTTTCACGTCTCAAACGGTTCTCTTGGTCAATTTAAGGATTTCAATAGTAGTTTTGTGTGGTAGTCCCTTTTGTGTAAGTTGATGTGATCATGTTATACCTCCAACATATTCAACTTTGTCCAGTGATGCCTGTCAGTCTCTATATACGTTCCTGTTTTCTTAATTTCCATTTTAAGCTTCTGATTTCTTGATTGTACCATGCTTCTAATTGTATACGTCTTGTGCGGTTTTTGGTATGGTTAGACCTGGAGGCTGTGTTTATGATAGCATTCCAGTTGTTCACTAATGAATCCATCATGTTGATTTTAGGTAGAATATCATTTCAGAATTAATCCCTACTAAATTTCTTGAAACGGGAGATTAAACTTTGTCCGCATTCTTTATTGCTTTTAGTTGGATGTTGTGCTATTCTAAAATTAACCATCAGGTGATCTGACCATGGTACTGGAACGGTTTGTGTATCGCTGGCATTAATGTCCTTATAACATCCAAATGGAATAAGTATCATGTCTAATACCGTTTTTCCCCGAAAATAAGACCTACCCCGAAAATAAGCCCTAGCACGTTTTTCTGTGATTCCCATAATATAAGCCCTACCCCGAAAATAAGACCTAGTGAAGATCATGGAGGAAGGCTGCCTGTGTGTGTTCTTGAGGTAGGGGAATGCATTTTTAGATAAATAGGCATTGTTCCTTTTGGTCCCCATGCATTCATTTCAACCCTTCAGCCTAAATTCACTGCACTTTACATTAAGGTATTTTTTAACACCGAGTAGATTCTGCACTACCGTAGCTGTGAATAAACTGGGGATACGGGAACTCATTCATAATGGACATGAACAGCACAGCATGAAGGAGAGCAAGCAGATAATATTTCTACCTACCGGTATGGCGATTTCCATGTCCGAATTATCTTTCCAAGGCACGGGGGTTTCTGCAACGTGCTTCGCGGGGGCCTTTCAAATCCATCATGTCCACGGGAGATTGTTACACACGCGCCGAGAGGGGGTGTATCCATCACGAAGAACGCGCAGTCTCGCGGCGTGGACTGGGAAGGCAGCCGCATTAACGAGGTGGCGTTTAGGGAGACAAAATACTTGCGACAAAGTTAAAGGGCAAGCTGGCGCTTCGGCTTCTCTTTATCTCCCTCGGGCCCGCCTCTGCTCTGTCCTTATGCTCGGAGAAAAGAAAAACACCGACGCCGATCAGCTGCCGGTGCTGTCTCTGCGCTGCGGGCCTCTTCCTTCTCTCCAAGGGGCTGTCGCTGCCCGCATCCACTGCTTCCCTGTGCGTTCTGTGGTAACACTTCACTGATTGGCTGACTATCATGAGGTGGCAGCCAATCAGCAAGTGCTACCGGTATCAGTAAAAAAATAAGCCCTACTCCGAAAATAAGCCCTAGTGCATCTTTTGGAGCAAAAATAAATATAAGACCCGGTCTTATTTTCGGGGAAACACGGTATATTACCCTTGTTGTGTGTAGGTGTATTGACTAACTGTTTGTACTCCGTATTGTACATTGCATCTAGGAAGGACTTTGTGTGATGACGGTGTGAGGATGCAAGGTTGAAGTCTCCCAGAATAATTAATGGTTAGAGGATAGAGGTATGAACAGGGAAGCCAGGGTTCACATCCCATTGCTGCTATCATTGACATTGTCCTCAGTACTGGGGATGGAGTGCTATTTTCTCTACATCCTCTGGATATTATTCAGCCAAAACAAGCACTTTTCACATGCCTGTTTGTGCCTGGAACAGGTCAAAACTTAGATGCAACGAGCGGGAATATTCAGGTTCCTGGGGACACTGGTTTTTAGCTTGCCTGCAGTCTGTTGCTCCTCCGGCCCCAGTGACTCTGTGCAGGATTCTGTGGTTGCTGAATGGAACATGCAGATAAAAGTGTAGCATTTTTTTGTGAGAAGATCTAGAAGCGTAGTTACTCACCTGTAACAGGTGATCTCTGGGAACAGCAAGAATTTAGTCTACACATATGGGTGTCATCGGTACTGATGGAGCCCGCGCAGGAATGCTCACCAGCATCCAATAGGAAAGCTTTTGGGAGCATCCCACTGCGCTTGCGTAGCTGCCTTCCCAATTCTCCCTCCTCAGTTGAGTTTGTAGCTGAGATAAAGGAGAAGAAGAAAAAGACCTGCAACTCCTAGAGGAGGAGGGTGGGTTGTGAAGACAATTCCTGCTATTCCCGAAGATCACCTGTTACAGGTGAGTAACTACGCTATCTCCAGGAACAAGCAGGAATGTAGTCTTCACATATGGGACTCCCTAGCTCGGAGATGCTAGAGAGATGTCCTCAGAGTCAGCTATGGAATTATAGGAATAACTAAGGAGGTCATGTATCTTCCAAGAATGTCTGGTATCAGAACCCGGGATGGAGGGTAGGAGTTGATCTAAGTCTGAAAGAGATGCTGGAGAACAGCTTGGCCAAACAAGGCATCCTGGCAGGAGTCCTTGTCCAGGCAATAGTGAGCAGCAAAAGTGTGGACAGAAGACCAAGTTGCTGCTTTGCATATCTCATTATTTGTTTTATTTACTTATTTAACATTTTTTATATACCGCCTTTCAGATTCTCAAGGTGGTTTACATAGAACAGAACTTTGTTTACATAAAACACTTTTTCAGAATTATATACAAGAGATGTTAACTGTGTTTACATTTAACAATTTAACTATTTACATGAGGTTTGAGCTCTGCAGGGTGCCTGAGAATTTCAGGTCTATTTGACGTGGCAGTCAATACGTTACACTGTTGGTGAGATTTGGAAGTGTTTGGTAAATAGGTGAGTCGTCAAGAGCTTCTGGAAGTCAGTGACGTCTGTGGTGGCTCTCAGGAGGTGTGGGAGAGAGTTCCAAAGTGATGGGATGTAGAGTTTGAATACTCTCCTTAGGGTATTCTGAGAGATTCCAGTATGGGATGTGGAGCTTGCAAGAAAGTTTTGATACTGTGTTCTTCTTGATCTGTTGTCAGGGGCTCTTTGGATTAGGTCTATTAGGCAGCCGGCAGATTGGTTGTGTTGAATTTTGAAAGCCATCATTATGGCTTTATATTTTATTCAGGAATTGATGGGGATCCAATGGAGGCATTCAAGAATGGGGGTGATGTGAGTATGTTTGCTGGATCTTGTGATTAGTTGGGCTGCTGCATTCTGGGCTAGCTGTAAGGCCTGGGTTGCATTTTTGGGTAAGCCATGAAGGATTAGGTTGCAATAATTGAGGTGCAGTGTGATTAGCGCTTGGCACACAGTTCGGAAGTGGTTTTGCTCAAGTAGAGGACATAGGTTTTGCAGGAATTTCATTTTGTAATATAATTTGGAGGTGGTCTTGTGTCACAGGCCTCTGGGTGCACCTACCGGTGAGCTTTGGTATTGCACTAGGCCCCGGTGTAACTGGCCTCCCGGTAGTTGTAGCTGCTGCCAGATTACACCAAAACAGTTGTGGACAACGAGTGAAGGTAAATAGGGCTTTATTTCCCTTCCCAAATAGGATGTTCAATTATTTACAGCAACACAAACAAAAACCCTTCTTGGGTGAAACAGAAAGCAAAAATAAACACAAAATAGCTTTCTTTCAGCAACCAAAAATATACTTTTAACATAGGCTTGTAGCCACAGTGAATAAGGCTTTGCTGTGCCTTGACAGGCTTCTTATTCCTTTTTATCTGAGAGATACTATATCATCTGCTACAGAAATGGTACAGTCCATTTTCACAATATCTTCATTTACTGGTAAATCATATTGCATGGGCTCCACATCAGGAATCAATCCCTCTGCACTCTCCCTCTGTGTGGGCTCAGCAAACAGCCCGTCCTGGCTGTGGCGTCGTTCTCCCTGGCTAGATGAGAACGGTTGGTAATTACCACAATCTCCCTGTCTGTGGTAATAGGAGCCTCCCCTTTGCTGACCTCTGTGCAACAGTTTGAGGAATTGCTCTGCCCCAATATTAGGGGAAATTGACCCTGCTATGAGCTCTGCTTTAGGCAGGAACTGATAACCAGCTGAGACTCCTGACGATAGCCTTTGGGAAACTCTAGGTCTCACGTACCTTGCAAAGGGTGTCCCTTTTCCTGGTAAAAAGCTTTTACTTTCCTTAGCTGTGTCACGCTGTCTGCCCCTTCCACTCAAGCACTCTTCAGACTCATACAGACGTCCATTCAGGCTTCCAGTGAGGTACTCTGACACGCTCTCTCCACAGCTCCTCTCGTCCTGAAACAAGTTCCTTCTCTGGGTTTCTCTCCAGTTCCTGTCTTGGCTCCTTGTCTTGCTCTGAGCCTGGCTCATGAACTGCTTCTGCTCGGGCTTGCTCCTGAACTCTGTTCCGGTCCTGGTCTGGAACTTGGTCTGAGTCCTGAACTCCCTAACTGTTTGTGAGCTAGGTTTATTTAGGTAATTCCTAGCTGCACCACTCCCTAGCTGATTAGAGTCAGGTGAAAATCCCCTGGCTTCCCTATTGGCTGAGGGTGTCTTCCAAGCTTGTGACCTCACCTGCTTACGTTGCCCCTGGCAACTTTCCAGCATGTGTTTTCTCAGAACGTCATTTTTTTCCTGAGCTGCACTATCTTCTGTCTCCATAGGGGTCACTGATGAGTCAGCACTGTGACACTTGCTGATGTGGGTCTGTAAGTTGAGCCTCTTGTCGAGGCAAATTCCTAGATATTTTACCTCATATTTTACAGGGATTGATCTGCTTCCTATTGTTATGTTGTCTGGGGGTTTGAATGTGGAGTCCTTTGTGACTATAAGGGCTTCCAATTTTTTGTAGTTGATCTCGAGGTTTCGTAATGTTAACCATTCTGTTACTGCTGTCATGCAGGATGAGATGGTGGAGTAGTTGGGTTTCTTTATGTCTAGGGTGGTGTAAATCATTAGGTCATCTGCGTATAGGTGGTAGTGAATGTTGTAGGCTTGTAGTATTTTGCAAACTGGTTGTAAGTAAAGGTTGAAGAGTAGAGCTGA
Organism: Ichthyophis bannanicus; assembly: GCA_033557465.1. NCBI lineage: Eukaryota > Metazoa > Chordata > Amphibia > Gymnophiona > Ichthyophiidae > Ichthyophis > Ichthyophis bannanicus. Next base: position 439,375,525 of record CM066034.1, read on the forward strand.
AAGAGAAGATCCTTGTTATAGTGAGAAAGGTCTCGATACATTGCATTTTATATTGACTTGAGATTTTCTGTCTGTGAGGTAGGAATGAAACCATGCCAGGGGTATGCCACTTACTCCTATTTCGCTTAGCCTCTCCAGTAGTATGGGGTGGATTATTGAGTCGAAGGCAGCTGTTATGTCTATAAAAATGAGGACAAAGCCTTTCTTGATGTATTTGATTCCTTTGATTACTGTGTTCAGGAGGGGTGTCAGTAAGGTTTCAACTCCGTGGGCCTCTCGGAACCCTTGCTGTTGGGGGTCAAGTGGAGCGGTAGCGTCTACATGGTCTCATCAATCGCTACAGAGCTTAGATTTGCCATAGAGGCAGCCATGGCCCGAACATTATGTGCAGTGATGTGACCCTCGAGAGAGAGTCCTGCCTTTTCATAAGCAAAGGAGATGCAGTCTGCTATCCACGTGGAAAGAGTTTGTTTGGATACTGACAACCCCAGTTGACTCGAGTCAAAGGAGATAAACAGTTGGGAAGCTTTTCTGTGCTCTCGAGTTCTCTGGAGACAAAAGGCCAAGGCATGTTTGCAATCCAGAATGTGAAGGGGTGCCTCTGCCCTAGAGGAATGAGGTCTAGGGAAAAAGACAGGAAGGTAGACTGGTTTAAATGGAAGGGCGAGACCACCTTTGGCATAAAGTGAGGATGAGTCCTAAGGACTACCTTATCATGGTGGAATCGTGTATAAGGAGGGTCAGCCACCAAAGCCTGGAGCTCACTAATGCATCTTTCTGGAGTGAGGGCAATAAGGACGGTGACCTTCCACATGAGAAACTTCAGCGAGGTAGTTGCTAGAGGTTCAAAGGGCAGCTTGAGAAGCTGTCCTAAAACAATATTAAGATCCCATGCCAATGGAGGGGGCTTAATGGGATATTTGGTTAATAGAAGACCCCTCATGAAGCGTGCTAGAAGTGGCTGAGAAGAGGGACTGGCCATCTAAGGGCATGTGAGAGGCCGCAATTGCACTTAGATGTACTCTTACCGAATTGGTTTTGAGTCCAGAAGAAGATAGGTGGAGGAGATATTCAAGTAATGCCTCCACTAGAGCTGAGAAAGGGTTAAGATCCCTCTCAGAACACCAGAGAGCAAATCTACACCACTTGAAGGCGTAGGAACGTCTGGTGGATGGCTTCCTAGAAGCCAAGAGAATGTTCTTAACCCCCTGGGAAAGGTTAACGTCCTGGAAGGCCCTCAGCAACCATGCGGTGAGATGGAGGGACTGCAGATTGGGATGCAGCAATGTCCCCTCCTCCTGAGATAGGAGATCTGGAGCAGACCCCCGATCTATGGGTTGAGCCGGAGACAAACATAGAAGAAGAGGATACCACGGTTGTCATGGCCAGTGTGGGGGCTATGAGTATCATGTAGCCCTTGTCTCTCTGGAGTTTGAAAAGAGTCTTGGGAATGAGGGGAATGGGAGGGAAGGCATAAAGGAAGCCTTGACTCCAGTGGAGGTGAAAAGCATCCACCTGCTGGCTGTCCGGTGCAGGAGTCCTGGATCAGAAGCGAGGAAGCTTGGCATTTTGAGGACTTGCTAACAGGTCTAGCTCTGGAGTTCCCCAGATCTGAAAAATGTGAGCAACTTTGTCTGCATGGAGAGCCCACTCATGGGGTAGAAGGACTCGGTTCAGTATGGCAAAAGACCACAGATGCAGGGCCTCGCTGCAGAGGATCCAAGAGTCTTTTCACCCTGCTTATTCAAGTAGAACATGGCTACTTGATTGTCCGTCTGGACTAGAACTGTGCGGAATCGAAGATGGTCCTGGAACACTTTGAGAGCATTATGAATGGCTCTGAGCTCCAGCAAATTTATGTGGAGTTGTGACTCTTGATGAGACCAGAGACCCTGAGTGGAGCGATTGTCCAGATGAGCTCCCCAGCCCAATCTGGACACATCCGTCGTCAGGGTACATTGATGTGCTGGCATCTGAAAAGGTGACCCTACCAGGATGTTTTCTGGGGATTGCCACCACTGGAGAGACAAGATTAGGTGGGTAAAGACCATTATTTTGTCTCCCAGGTGACCCGATGCTTGAGACCACTGGGAAGCCAGAGTCCATTGAGCTGCGCACATATGTAGACGAGCATATGGAACAATGCCCGTAAGATTACCCCAGATACACTTTCTCAATTTACCCCTTCCACTTCCTTATTTCTGGAGGATTTTGAATCACGACCCATCGATGCTCAGGCGTATCTTTGGTATTCCTCCCTTGCTTCTGCCCTGGATAGTATTGCTCCTCTTTGTCCCCGTTCGGCCCCTCGTCACCGTCCCCGGCACCCCTGGTTCCACCCCGGCCTTCTTTTGCACCGGAAATATCTTTGTCGCGCAGAGCGCCACTGGCGAAAACATCCATCTCCATCTAACTTGCAGAATTTCCGTTCCTGTCACCGACACTACCGAACCCTTCTTCATTCGGCAAAGCGTGATTACTATTCTAGACTTATTTCCTCCTCCTCCAACTCCTCACGTCAACTGCATACTGTTTTTTATTCTCTTACCGCTTCCCATTCGGCCTCCTCTTCTATCCCCTCATCCTCCCCTACTCCTCCCGACCCTTCATCTCTTGCCTCCTTTTTCTCCTCTAAGATTCACGCTTTTCGTCAATCTTTCCCTCTGTGTCCTCCTCCCCTTTCCCCTCCCTCTGTGTCTTCTCCCTCCCTTCTTTCCCCCCCTATTTCCCTTACCCCCACCTTATCACACTCCTGGTCCTCCTTTGAGTTAATCTTCCCCGCTGTCCTACATAAGACCTTTCTTTCAATTCGTAAAACAACTTGCTCCGCTGACCCTATTCCCTCGCGGTAGCTACTGGAGCCCTCATTGCTTTTGTCCCCCTATATCCTTTCTCTCTTCAACACTAGTCTGTCCTCTGGTATTTTCCCCACACCATGGAAGCATGCTGTTGTCCGCCCAATCCAGAAATCTCACACTTCTGATCCCACCATTCTTTCCAACTGGCGCCCTATTTCTAATCTCTGTTTTCTCTCGAAACTCCTTGAGAAACTTGTTTTTCTTCAACTTTCCTCTCACCTTGAAGCCTCTCTTACTCTTCACCCCCGGCAATCTGGTTTTCGCCCTGGTCACAGCACGGAATCTATCCTTCTTTCTTTTCTCAATGAACTTCACTATGCACACGATCACGGTCTTTTCACTCTTGTTGTCTCCTTTGACCTTTCCGCGGCTTTTGACTTGGTGGACCACCGTACCCTTCTTGTTTGCCTCCAGGAAGCTGGTATCTCAGGCACGGTTCTCCAGTGGTTTCATTCTTTCCTCTTTAATCGCTCTTTCTCTCTCCTTTCTGGGTCCTTTTCCTCAGCTCCAACCCCTCTTCCCTGTGGTGTACCCCAAGGGTCGGTTCTTGCCCCACTTCTCTTCAACATCTTTCTGGCTCCCCTCGCTCTCGTTGTTCAACAGTTTGGTATCTCCGCATATTATTATGCGGATGACATATTCCTTCTGCATCACACTGACTCTCTTTCTCCGGACATCACCCCTCTTAACCGTTGTCTTTCTGCTGTTGCATCCTGGTTCTCTTCTAATTTTCTTCACGTAAACCCCTCTAAGTCCTCCGCCACCTGGTTCACATTAGGAAGCCCTTCCCCCACGTGTGCTCCCACTCTTTCTTCCCAATCTATTCCTCTGGTCTCTTCTTTCCATTACTTAGGTGTGGTTCTCGATTCTTCCCTCTCTTTTAAGGAACACATCTCTTCAGTCGTCCAGCGGTCATTCTTTTCTCTTAAGCAACTACGGGCTGTTCGCCCCTTTCTTTCCTCCCCCGCCCTGGCTACATTCTTACTTTCCTTAGTGATGTCTCGACTCGACTATTGCAACGTTGTCTTAGCAGGTCTCCCACGGTCCCAACTTTCCCGTCTCCAGCGCATTCAGAACACTGCAGTCCGCCTCTTAACCTATGCTTCCCGGTTTGAACACGTTACTCCTCTTCTTATCCAACAACATTGGTTACCAGTATCATTCCGCATTCAGTATAAGATTCTCACATTTGTTCACAGGGCACTTCACACAGGCACTCCCCTTTATCTCACAGATCAGGTTCACTTTCATACCCCACACCGTTCACGCCGCTCTATCCATGTCAATCGTATGTCCTTCCCCCTCCCTCACACGCTCATTTGGAATCCACTTGCTCCTCTGCTTTTTATTTTTTAGGCCGGAGGCTCTGTAATTCACTTCCCCTTTCCCTCAGATCTGAAACATCATTCCAGCTTTTCAAAACAAAACTCAAGACCCACCTGTTCAACCTGGCATTTGATCTTCCCCCGTAGTCCTCACTCCTTTTCTTCCTGTACTCCTTGATGTGTTTCCGTTGTCCTTTCCTGTTTAACTGTTCCCTGTCATCTTTTCTCCTCTTTACTTTTGTTAAATAATGGCGTTCTTTTCTGTTTCTGCAGCTATGTATTTTTATGATTTTATGATTGTAAACCACCCAGATGCCCATGGTGTTGGGTGGTATAGCAAATTTTAAATAAATATAAACATAAACAAACATGTACTGTTGATGCCATATGGCCCAGAAGTTGTAGCATTTCTCGAGCAGTGAGACAGTCCTTGAGGCATGCCTGAGATGCTAACTGATTGAGTCAAGCACAGCGGAGTTGGGGCAGAAAGGCCTTTGGCAGGACTCTGTATTGATAATGTCTCCCTTGGAACATGAAGCGCAGGAACTTTCTGTGCTGTGAGTGAATAAGTATATGAGTATATGCCTACTTTAGATCTAGAGAACAGAGCCAAACCTGACTCTGGAGATAGGAGAGAAGGGCCCCTAGGGAGATCATTTTGAACTTCTCCCATAGTAGGTATTTGTTCAGTTCTCTGAGGTCCAGAATGGGCCTATAACATCCTGTTTTCTTCGGAATGAGGACGTATGGAGAATAAAAGCCCATTCCCTGCTGGGATAGTGGTACTTCCTCTATTGCGCCCTGTGAGATAAGGGAGGTGACCTCTTGCAGCAGCAGAGCAGTGAGAGGGGGCTGAGAGCGGAACTCTCTTGGAGGAGTCTGGGGTTAGACTTTGTAGATGAAGCTTGTACCCCTCCCGTACTATGGACAGTGTCCACTGCTCTGATGTGATAAGATGCCACCTGTGGGCAAAGTGACAGAGTCTGCCGGGGGTGTGGATGGGATCTGGAATCTCCAGAGGCAGAATGGCTATGTTCTCTAGAAAGGAGTCAAAGACTCTGAGGAGGCTGGGTCTGCTGAGGTGGCTGTGACTTCGGAGTCTGAGCCTTCTTTTGCTGCTTTAATGGCTGCTGCCCCTTCTGAGGAGCATGGTGTTGACACTGTACAGCAGGGGTGTAAGAAGGATAGCACTTCTTATTACTGAAAAAAGCTTTCTTTGCTGCTTTTTTTCTAGCTGGGTTGGCAGTGGATCTAGATAGCCTATTAAGAGTGGTGTTCTCGGATTCTAACTGAGCGACCTTATCCTGCCAATCCTTGCCAAAAAGGTTTTCACTGGTGCAAGGGATATATATTACCCAGCTTATCTTGAACCCATTGTTCAAGATCCGATGCTTGGAGCCAAGCAATCCTGTGTGCACCAAAGCAGATGGATGAAGTTCTGCTGATGCACTCAAAACAGTCAAAGGTTGACCTGTTAACAAACTTTGAAACGTTCTGAGCATGCTTTACAAGGGTGAGATAATCTGCTTTCTTGTCATCAGGAAGAAGAGGAACCATTAACTCCAAATTCTTAGCCATCTCTCTAAGGAACATACCCATATAGAGTATGTAGGAACTGATCCTGGCCGATAACATGGAGGCCTGAAAACAACATCGATCAAAGACATCTAGGGTTCTCGATTCCCTACCTGGAGGGTTTGAGGAATGTGTCTTAGTACTCTTTATTCAACGCATTGCTGATTCCACCACCATGGAATGGTGCAGCAATTGCGACTTTAGAAATCCGGGACACTGGTACATGGTATTGAGTTGCTGGGTATAAGGAGAGACAGTAAGGGGTGTCTCCCACATATGAAGCTTAAAGTCGTGAAGTATGCGATGGATAGGGAGTATAGCAGCCTCCTTCGGGGCTGTACGGTACTGAAGAATTTCAAGTTCTTCGGCCCTAGGCTCTTACTCCGATGTTACTATTATGGACAGACCCCCAAGCAACATCGCGAATAAAGTCTTGAAAAGACAAGTCCTCTGGAGGGGACATGCAACATTGTGGAGATGGAGATGGGTCTTCCGGGATAGTTCTCATATCCCGGGTATCAGTTGATTCATCATCCAACGAATCGGAATCCGAAACATAGAAACATAGAAATATGATGACAGAAAAAGACCACATGGCCTGTCTAGTCTGTCCTTCCATATCAACAACTACAACAGTCCCCGTTTTACCTTTAGAGATCCTCTGTGTTTGTCCCATGCTTTTTTGAATTCAGTTACTGTCCTCATCTCTACCACCTCCACTGGGAGACTATTCCATGAATCCACTACTCTTTCCATAAAGAAATATTTCCGCATATCACTCCTGAATCTATCTCCCTTCACCCTCATCCCATGTCCCCTCGTAGCAGAACTTGCTTTCAATTGAAAGAGGCTCTCTCCCTGAACATTTATGCCACGGAGGTATTTAAACATCTCAATAATATCACCTCTATCCCGCCTTTCCTCTAAGGTGTACATATTAAGATCCTTCAGTCTGTCCTCATATGCTTTATAATGAAGACCACTAATCATTTTAGTAGCTACCCTCTGCACCGACTCCATCCTGTTCACATCCTTTTGAAGGTGCTGTCTCCAGAATTACACACTATACTCCAAATGAGGTCACACCAAAGACTTATACAGAGGCACTATCACCTCCTTTTTTCTGCTAGCCATTCCTCTCCATTTGCATCCAAGCATCCTTCTAGCTTTTGCCGTTGCCTTTTCTACCTGTTTAGCTACTTTAAGATCATCAGACACAAGCACGCCTAGGTCCCGCTCTTCTTTAGTGGACAAAAGTACTTCACCTCCTATACTGTATTGCTCCCTTGGATTGCTGCAGCCCAAATGCATGACCTTACATTTTTTAACATTAAATCCAAGCTGCCAAATTCTATACCATTCTTCAAGCTTAGCTAGATTCCTCCTCATGTTATGGACACCTTCCTGGGTGTCTACTCTATTTCAGATTTTGGTATCATCCGCAAAGAGGCAAACCTTATCCGACAGCCCTTCCGCTATATCACTAACAAAGATGTAAAAAAGAATCGGACCAAGGACAGATCCCTAGTACAAACCACTGGTAACCTCAGCTCCTCAGAGTGAGCTCCATTTACTTGTACTCTTTGTCGCCTCCCACCCAACCAATTTCTAACCCAAGCAGTAACTTTAGGGTCCATCCCTAGGGTGCTCAGTTTGTTTATAAGTCGCCTGTGAAGAACAGTGTCAAAGGCTTTACTGAAATCTAAATACACCACATCTAGGGCTCTCCCTCGGTCCATCTCCCTGGTCACCCAGTCAAAGAAATCAATCAGATTTGTCTGACAAGACCTGCCTCTGGTGAATCCATGCTGCCTCGGATCCTGTAATCCGCTGGACTCCAGAAACCTCACTATTTTCTCTTTCAGCAGCGTTTCCAATAATTTACTCACCACCGAAGTTAAACTAACCGGCCTGTAGTTTTCAACCACATCCTTACTTCCGCTTTTGTGTAAAGGTACCACATGAGCCTCTCTCCAGTCCTTTGGCACTACTCCCGACTCCAACGAGGCATTGAAAAGGTCAGTCAGTGGAGCTGCTAGAACGTCCCCAAGTTCCCTCAGTATTCTAGGGTGTATCCCATCCGGTCCCATCGCTTTGTCTACTTTAAGTTGAGCTAGTTTCTCACAAACACAGTCTTCTGAAAATTGTTCAAGATGTCCCTCGCTTCTGTTCCTGTTTGTGGTTGTTTTCTGAGGTCCTGCTCCTGGTTCTTCATCTGTGAACACAGAACAGAAATATTTGTTAAGCAATTCCACTTTATCCTTATCAGCTTCTACATATTCCTCCCCTGCACCCTTGAGTCTGACAATACCACTTTTGCCCTTCCTCTTCTCACTAATATACCTGAAAAATGTCTTATCCCCACATTTTATTGCATTGGCTATTTCCTCCTCTTTTTGAATCTTTGCCTTCCTGGCAACTTTGCTAGCTTCTCTAAGTTTTTCCAAATACAGATGCCTATCTTTCTCTCTCTGTGATCTCTTGTATTTCATGAAGGCCTCCCTCTTTTGCTTCACTTTTTCAGCTACTTTCGAAAACCATAGCGGTCTCCTTTTCCTTTTACCTTTATTTACCATTTTAACAAAAACGTTGGCTGCCCTTAAAATATCCCCTTTCAGTTTTGCCCACTGTTTTTCTACATCCCCCAGCTGTTCCCATCCCACTAACGATTCCCTGAGGTATTGGCCCATCTTGGCAAAGTTAATCTTCCTAAAGTCTAAGATCCTCACCTTTGAATGGATTCTAACAGCCCTAGTCCTAATACTGAACCACACCATCTGGTGATCACTGGATGCAAAATGATCTCCCACTACAACATCAGAAACACTTTCACCATTGGTAAGCACCAAGTCCAGTATGGCCCCTTCACGTGTGGGGTCTGTTACCAATTGCTTGAATAGTTCTCCCTGTAGAGAATCCTGGATCTCCTTACTTCGAGATGATACTGCCGCAGGAATGTGCCAATCAACATCTGGCATATTGAAATCTCCTATCAGTAGCACTTCCTCTTTCCTAATGATCTCTCTCTTCGCATGATGTAATAACCCTATCAGCCTGTAAATAATTCCCAGTATATAAGCTTCAATGAATGATCATTGATCTACCAATGTAAATAGTTAACTATATATATAGTGTAGTTACTCACCTGTAACAGGTGTTCTCCAGGAGCAGCAGGAATCAGTCCTCACATATGGGTGACGTCGGCACCGACAGAGCCCTCGTGCGGAGCATTTCCCCAGCTTTCAAAGAAAGGCTTTGGGAATGCAGCGCGCATGCGTGGTCCCCTTCCCACCTAAGGGTACCATCTTGCTCAGTCAGATGACCTAGCTAAAAGACAGCAAAAATCAAAATGAAGGATAGGACTGCAACTCCAGGGAGGAGGGAGGGTCGTGAGGACTGATTCCTGCTGCTCCTAGAGAACACCTGTTACAGGTGAGTAACTACGCTTTCTCCAGGACCAAGCAGGAAGTCAGTCCTCACATATGGGACTCACCAGCTCTAGGCTACCGTGAACCCAGAGCTGAAAAAATGGCTCCCTCCCAAGAGCCTCAGCATCCGTGATAAGAATTTTCTCTGAGAACGCACCCCATATAGTAGCCCAACACAAAGGGCCGGAGGGTAGGAGTTGCCTAAACCTCAAAGAGATTACGGAGTACCGCCTGGGCGAAAACAATGTCCCGCTGGGACTCTCTCTCCAGGCAGTAATGGGCTGCAAAAGTCTGGCTTGAAGATCAAGTTGTGGTCCGGCAGATGTCTGCCAACGGAACAGAGCAGAGATGAGCTACTGACATGGCTTTCGCCCTGACACGGTGGGTAGTGACCCGACCCTGCAAGGGGAGGTCGGCTGCCGTGTACGCCCAGGCGATGCAATCTGCTACCCAAGTGGACAACGTATGCTTGCAGACAGGTAACCCCATCCTATTAGGGTCAAACAAGACGAAGAGCTGAGTAGCCCTTCGATGCTCCCGCATACATTCTATGTAAAAGGACAACGCCCTTTTACAGTCCAGGGTATGTAAGACTGTTTCAGCCCGGCTGGCATGCGGCCTGGGAAAAAAGGTCGGAAGAACCACCTCCTGATTGAGGTGGAAAGAGGAGACCGCTTTTGGGAGGAACTTGGGATGGATCTGTAGGACCACCCTGTTCCTATAGAACCGTGTGTATGGTCTATCAGAAACCAGAGCTTGTAGTTCACTCACACATCTGGCCGAGGTAAGAGCCACCAGGAAGAGCACTTTCCAAGAGAGGAAGCGCAAATGGCAAGTAGCCATCGGCTCAAACGGTGGGCGAGTAAGTTGCTGCAAGACCACGTTCAAATCCCACTCAGTCGCCGGTGGACGAACCGGAGGCTTGAGAAGCAGACCTCTGAGAAATCTGGACACCAAGGGGTGAACTGACAGAGACTGCCCTTCCACAGGTGAGTGGTGCGCTGACAAAGTACTGAAGTGGACCCGAACAGAGTTAGACTTAAGGCCTCGGTCTGAAAGGTGAAGTAGATACTGCAGTACTACTGGCACAAGGCACGAGAAAGGATCTTCATTGTGCTGAGCATACCATACTATAAACCCACGCCACTTGAGGGCATAGGACTTTCTGGTGGACTGCCTCCTAGAGGCCAAGACCACCTCCTCAACCTCCTTAGGTAGAAGTAAGGGAGCTAGCACTATCCTTTCAGCAGCCAGGCCATCAGATTAAGGGACCTGAAGTTGGGGTGCAGAAGGGAACCCTGCTCTTGAGACAGGAGATTGTGTTGCAGCCCCAGAGGGAACGGAGCTTCCACCGCCAACTGTAGAAGAAGTGGAAACCACGGCTGCCTCGGCCATCTGGGGGCTATCAGAATCACCGAGGCCTTGTCCCGGAGGATCTTGAACAGAGTTCGGGCCACCAGGGGCGTGGGAGGAAACGCATACAGGAGGCCCGTAGACCAAGAGATTAGAAAAGCATCTGCTGCCATCCTCAGGGGATGCAGCTGTCTGGAGCAAAACCTCGACAGCTGATGGTTTAGTGGACTTGCAAAGAGATCGATGGATGGAAGTCCCCAGCGGAGGAAAATCTGCTGGACCACCAATGGATTCAACTGCCATTCGTGAGGCTGGAGAATCCTGCTTACCTTGTCTGCTAGGAAGTTCTCATGACCAGGTAGATAAACTGCTTTGAGAAACATGCCTTGTCAGACTGCAAAGGAGCAAAGGTCCAGTGCCTCCTGACATAGGGGCCTGGACCCTGTGCCCCCTTGTTTGTTCACATAGAACATTGCCACCTGATTGTCCGTCTGAACTAGGACAGACTGTTGAGAGAGAGCATGGCAGAAGGTTTGCAGAGCTAAGCGGATTGCTCGTAGCTCTAAAAGGTTGATCTGCTGTGTGGCCTCCCGAGGGGACCACAGGCCTTGAGTGAACGTGCCCTGGCAATGTGCACCCCAGCCCATTAAGGAAGCATCTGTCATCAGCACCCTTGTGTGTGCTGGGTCCTGAAAAGGTACCCCACCCTAAGAAGGTTTGGCAGATGTAGCCACCACTTTAAGGAGTTCAGAAGTCGTCTGGACACCTTTACCCTGTCTCGGAGGTCAACGGTGGCTTGTGTCCACTGATCTCTGAGGCACCATTGAGCAGCCTGCATGTGCAGACGGGCATTCGGGGTCACATGTACCGTGGATGCCATGTGGCCCAGGAGCTGCAGGTAGTGCCTGGCGGAAACACGAGAATTGCTTTGGAACTGGTTGGCCAAGTCTATAAGTCTGTGGGCCCTGTCCTCGGGCAAGTAAGCTCTTGCCTGAAGAGTGTCCAACCTAGCCCCTATAAACTCTAGGTTCTGAGAGGGGAGCAAAGTGGACTTTGCATAGTTTATGACAAAGCCCAGATGCTGAAGAAGAGAGACAGTGCGAAGAATGGCCTGTCGGGCCTCCGGGAGAGACTGGCCCCTGATTAGCCAGTCATCCAGGTATGGGAAAACAAAAATCCCCTGATTCCTGAGAAAAGCCGCCAGGCATTTGGTGAAAACTCTGGGGGCAGAGGTTAGGCCAAAGGGAAGTACCCTGTACTGAAAATGGTTTCCTCCCACTACAAATCTGAGGTATTGTCTATGGTCTGGATGAATGAGGATGTGAGTATAAGCATCCTTTAGGTCTAAGGAGCATAACCAGTCTCCCTGCTGGAGGTAGGGCAGCAGTATCCCAAGGGTAAGCATCTTGAACTTTTCCCTCTCTAGAAACTTGTTCAGATTTCGCAAGTCTAGGATAAACCTGAGGCCTCCTATTCTTTTTGGTACTAGGAAGTACCTGGAGTAGAAGCCTTGCCCTTTCAGGTGGTGGGGCACCGGTTCCACCGCCTGTTCCTTTAGAAGACTTGTCAACTCCTGTAGGAGGAGGTTCCTGTGTAGAGGGAGTCTTGGAGGCTCCCCTGGATAGTAGGAAGGGGGTAGCTGGTGGAAATGGAGCATATAGCCCTTTTGGACTATGCTCAGTACCGAGGTATCCCCTGTGATGGCTGGCCACCGGTATACGAACAGGGTCAGCCGACCTCCTGTGCTGAGTGGAGCCACCGGCGGAGGAGAGGCTATGCTGTGGGAGTCAAAAAACCCCTCCCTTCTGAGCAGGAGCCAGAGCTGGGGAGCTTGTGGGTTTTCTGCCTACGGGGCCCATGCCCCTGCCCTTTGGCCTGCTGGCCCTGTTGGGGAGCTGGAGAGGCCTGATATTAAGGGTAAGTTTTGTAGGCAGCACCAGGGCCGGATTTACCTTGAGTGAGGCCCTACGCCAACAAAAATTGTGGGCCCCCAGCAGGGGCGGCCCAAGGGGGGTGCGGGGCCTCATTTGCATAAGGGGCCTCATTTGCATACATATTTGCATAATGTTACCATATACTAACTTTTAGTAAACGTGCCTCTTAATGAGTGTATGGATAAAGAAAGACTAAAAGATTTCTACATTACTATAATCCAGTGCCAACTGCCAGACACATTAGGAAACTACTACAAACACTGCCCATTTAGAACCCATAGCAAACCCGCCGTATCCTAACAGCACTACCGGGACTCACAAAGCACCATACTCTACCAATCAAAAGGCAACACTGCAAATATTAAACCAATACATTTCAGAGAACAACAATACATGACCTACTGGGGAAAGAGAACAAGTGGCAATGTCAAATAGGAATTATATAAACAGAACACCTCAGCTCAGTTACACATGCAGAACATAGACCATCACCAAACAAGTAATCACAATTTAGAAACAGGAAGACAATAATTAAACTGGGCATCCCAAAAGCCAAACTTGGAATGTACAACACTGTAGAAATAAAACTATACATTAATTTGCTCTTGTACTAAACAAAGCGCAGACGTTAATGATGCACATTTACCAGAGCTGACATATTCCAATTAATAAATTCAAAATAAAGAGATATTTTTCTACCTTTTGTGCATTTTTTTCAGCTGCAATTGCTCCAGCCACTTTCTTCTGGTTTCTTCGTGTCTTCTGCTAACTCTCCATCGTCTGCTGTCCATTTGTCCTTTCTTCTCTCTTCTAGTTTTTTTCCATTCTCTCTCTACATCTGCTTTAACATACTAATCTTTCTCCTTTTGCTCTTTCCTCATTCCTATTTCATCCACTCAAATTTTACCCCTCCATCCTCAATCCCCACTTACTCTCCCAATACCCGGCCAATTGTAGATTTTTTATCCCTCCCACACAAAATATTTTTCCCTTCTCCATTTTACTCTTCCAGCCCCATCCCATTCTAATCCTCCCCCAACATCAGCTCCCTTCTAGTTCCAGCCTCACCCAGCATCCATTCCCTTCTAGTCCCTGCATCAGCCCATTTCCAGTCCTAGCCACCCATCAGCCCATTTCCAGTCCTAGCAACCCCCCAACCCAATACCAGTCCTAGCCCCCCTCATCAGCCCACTTCCAGTCATAACCCCCATCACCCCATTTTCAGTTTAAGCCCCCCCTATAACCCATTACCAGTCCTAACCCCCCATCAGCCCACTTCCAGTCCTAACCCCATCAACCCATTTCCAGTCAGCCCCCCATAGCCTATTGCCAGTCCTAACCCCCCCTCCCATCAGCCCACAGCCCATTACCAGTCCTAACCCCATCAGCCCACCTCGAGTCCTAACCCCACCAACCCATTTCCAGTCAGCCCCCCATAGCCCACTTCCAGTCCTAACCCCCCCATCAGCCCACAGCCCACTTCCAGTCCTAACCCCCCCATAGCCCATTACCAGTTCTAACCCCCCCTCAACAGCCCACAGCCCATTACCAGTCCTAACCCCATCAGCTCACCTCAAGTCCTAACCCCTCCCCATCAGCCCATTTCCTGTCCTAGCCCATTATCAGTCCTAACCCCTCCATATCCCATTACCAGTCCTAACCCACCATCAGCCCACAGCCCATTACCAGTCCTAACCCCATCAGCCCACCGCCAGTGTTAGCCCCCCCCAACAGCCCACTTCCTGTCCTAGCCCCCGCATAGCCCATTACCAGTCCTAACCCTCTCCCAACAGCCCACAGCCCATTACCAGTCCTAACCCCATCAGTCCACCACCAGTCTTAACCCCCCCAGCCCATTTCCAGTCCTAGCCCCACCCATAGCCCATTACCAGACAGCCCCCATCAGCGCACAGCCCTTGACCAGTCTTAACCACCCCACAGCCCATTACCAGTTCTAAACCCCCCCAACAGCCCACAGCCCATTACCAGTCCTAACCCCATCAGCCCACCTCCAATCTTAACCCCCCCAGCCCATTTCCAGTCCCAGCCCCCCAATAGCCCATTACCAGTCCTCCCCCCCTCCCCCCATCGGCCTAAAGTAAAATTTAATAAAAAAAATAAAACGCTGGCTGCTACCGCTGCTGCCGCAGCCGCGGCAGCGGCAGCATGGACTGACCCGCGGGGCCCCCTCTGCCTGGCTGAATCCCTCCCTCCCTCCGCGACGGCTGAGCCCCTCCGTGCAGGCTTTGAGAGGCGTGAAGGGAGAGTGTCTCCCTCGCATCTCTGGTAAGCGTGCGGGCTTAACAGAGATGCGAGGGAGACACTCTCCCTTCGCGCCTCTCAAAGCCGGCACGGAGGGAGGGAGGGAGGGACGGACGGACGGATTCAGCCGGGCAGAAGGGGCCCCGCGGGACAGTCCATGCTGCCGCGGCGGCAGCCAGCGTTTTTTTTTTAAATTTAATTTTAAGGCGGCTAACAATTTTTTAAATTTTTGTGGGCCCTTGTCAGCTGTGGGCCCTAGGCCATGGCGTAGTTGGCGTATAGGTAAATCCGGCCCTGGGCAGCACCCTTCCTTGGGGAAAAGGGCTTCTTTCCCAAGCCCTTCTTTTTTTGAGAAGGGGCAGAAGTCTTTCTGGACAGTCTTGTCCTGGTGAGAGTCTCTGTCTCGATTTCCGCAGCCTTTTCAGTTATGGGCTTGCCGAATAGGTTGTCACTTCAGCACAGGACATCGACCAACTTATCCTGTACCCATGACTCCAGGTCCGACGACTGTAGGCAGGCCTGACGGCGTGCACCGATGCTGGCCGCTGCTACCCGGGCCGAAGTCTCAAAGCCATCATAGGCTGCTTGAGATATAAACTTTGAGCACTCTCGGATCCCTGAAGACAAGGCTTTGAATCTCTGCAAGGGTTCCTTGGAGAGGCCAGCCGAGAACCCGGCAATCTCCTTTGCCAGGTCCCATAAGTACATGCCCATGTACAGCTGGTAAGTCTGGACACGGCAAGACAGCATAGAGCCCTGGAGGCACTTTCTACCGAGGGCATCCAGGTTCCAAGCCTCCCGGCCGTGAGGCACCAAGGAGTGCATCTTTTGACTTTTCAGCCTGTGCATGGCCGATTCCACAACCATGGAGTTGTGCGGTAGCTGCGCCTTCTGGAACCCAGAGCTCTTACGGACTCGATAAATGGAATCAATCTGCTTGCTAAGAACCGGCGCCGAGGCTGGTGCCTCCCACATACATAAGAGCAGCCATTCCAGCATCAGAGGAACCGGTACAGTAAAGGCTTCCTTTGGAGGAAAATCATAGTGAAGGGCATCGAGCTCCTCGGCTCGAGGCTCCTCCTCGGTGTCCGCAGGGAATGCAAAGCCTTGGCCATGTCCCTGACGAAATCCAAGAACCGGGTATCCTCTGGCAGGGATCGTCTCCGAGGGTCCGGAAGGTGTCAGGAGACTCCTCGTCCTCTGTCTCCCACGCCGACCCCTCTGAGGAGGAGTCGAGCGGCTTCGGCCATGTGGGTCTCGATGCCACCCACCCCGACGCCAAGGGCACCAGAGCCAACGACCTCGGCCCCGCACGGGAGGTCGAGGGAGACCTTGGCCGAGGATCGACTTGGATTCGAGGATCGGCTCGGCCTCCGGGGTCGACTTGGACGTCGACGTCCCGGTGGTCGGGGCAAATGCAATGGTCAGACCGGCGATCAGTACCCGCTGCTGCTCCATGAAGGCAGCCAGGCTGCTGTCCAGGGCCGTCAGCCTGAGACCAAGCTCAGGAGACTCAGCAGCCCCTGACTCGGCCCCGACGGCGTCATGCCCGACGTCGGTTCTCCCAGAGGAGAGTCAACGAGGACAACAGAACTTACATGATTTGGGGACTCCGGCTCCCAGTGAGGTAGTTTAGACAGCCTCTCTGACTCCGAGAGCCTGGGACGGCGGTCAGGGTTACGAGACCTGGCCCTCGAGGACCCAGGTGCCTCCACTGACGCTGCCCTCTCAAGCTTCTTCTTCCTTTTGTGCTGCCGGGCGAGAGACCCCCTCTCAGAAGACCCACGATGGCGCTCGGGGTCAGACTCCCGAGATGTCGAGGCCTCTGATGAAGTCCAGGCCTGGCCGAATGCGGACAGAAAAAATTGTTTCACTTTGATGCTCATGGCTCCGAAGCACCTTCAACAACATCTTGCCCCACGGGCCACAGAGCAGCGGGTCATGGTCGGGCCCGAGGCATCGGAGGCAGCACTCATGTGTATCGGTGAGAGACATAAGTTTCTTACACCGATCACATTTTTTGAACCCGCTGGCAGCCATCGGGGGAACAAGGGCCCCTGCAAGGTCAAAAGACCGGGCTGCCAGTGAAAATAACAGAAAAAGCGCGAACGCTAGTCACAAAGGACAAAAAACGAAAAAGAAGTTCCAGACTCGATACTGGTGTACCGAGCCGAGGCGGGATGGGGAACCGGCGTTGAACTGGACAAAGAGAGACAAAAAAAATTGCAGAAAAAAAATCAACTTTCACCGGGTGACACGGACTACGTACATTGGGCTCCATGGAAAAAGAAAGACTGAGCAAGATGGCACCCTTGGGCGGGAAGGGGACCGCACATGTGCACTGCATTCCCAAAGGCTTTCTTTGAAAGCTGGGGAAATGCTCCGCGCAAGGGCTCTGTCAGCACCGACGTCACCCATATGTGAGGACTGACTTCCTGCTTGGTCCTGGAGAAACCTTGTTCACATGTTGACATGTTTAATATGTTAAATGTAATAATATGTTAAATGTAATATGTTAATATATACTGTTCCATGTACTATGTTGTTACCTTGTAAACCGTGCTGATCTTGAATAGTGCGGTATAAAACCAAATAAATAAATAAATGTTTGATACCAGCAGGAACAGTTACAGTGGTAAGTGATAGACTGAGGATATGACAGATGGAAGGGACAACAGTAGAGAAAAAGAGTTACTAGACGGTTGTATAGTGAGTTTGGAGGAGGAAAAAAGATGTGCACTTTCATCCTTTGTGATTTTAGTAAAGGAAGAAAAGGTGACAAGGGTTGGAGGAAGGATTTCAAAGTGGGAAAGGGGAGATGAAGGTGACAGAGTGCAGAACTCAATACTAATCTGCGAAATTTGTCAGCTAAAGTCTTGGCAGAAATCGAAGGAGGAGTTGGGGACAGAGGCACTTTGAGGACAGGGTTGAGCATTGCAAAGAGTTGACAAGAGTCACAGACAAGAAAGATTTCCAGATGGGCATAATATTCTTGCTTGGAAAGTACTATGGCAGACTGGAAGGAAGTTAGCATGAATCTGAAATGTATATAGTAAGCTTGGGCATTGGATTTAAGTAAGAGGAGTTCAGCTGATCGAGCACTGGACCCTAGATAGTGGATTTTGAGGGTCAGCCAAGGCTGAGGTACAGTACGCCTCATATGGTGTGGATAAGAAGGAGCAAGAGCATCTAAAACGGATGAGATAGCGTAGTTACTCACCTGTAACAGGTGTTCTCCAGGAGCAGCAGGAATCAGTCCTCACATATGGGTGACGTCGACGCCGACGGAGCCCTCGCGGAGCAATTTTCCCCAGCTTTCAAAGAAAGCCTTTGGGAATTGCAGCGCGCATGCGCGGTCGCCTTCCCGCCCAAGGGTGCCATCTTAGCCAGTCAGATGACATAGCTAAAAAAGACAGCATAAAAATTTGCAAAAAAACTAAAGCAGATGATTGCAACTCCAAGGGGAGGAGGGAGGGTTGTGAGGACTGATTCCTGCTGCTCCTGGAGAACACCTGTTACAGGTGAGTAACTACGCTTTCTCCAGGACCAAGCAGGAAGTCAGTCCTCACATATGGGACTCCCAAGCTTAAGGCTACCGGAGACCCTAAGCACAAAAATGAGCTCCCTCTAGCTCAGCAGCACAGAAGGAAGGAATCTTCGCTGAATTATTACCCACCGGTAGCCCACATCCGGGATGGAGGGTAGGAGTTGCTCAGACCTCAAAGAGATTACGGAGGACTGCCTGTCCGAAAGCACTGTCCCTGCGGGACTCCCTCTCGAGACAGTAATGGACCGCAAAAGTCTGGCTCGAAGACCAAGTAGCGGCCCGGCAGATGTCTGCCAGCGGAACAGAGCGGAGGTAAGCCACTGACGTAGCCTTTGCCCGAACGCAATGAGCCGTGACTCGACCTTCCAAGGAGAGTCCGGCTGCCCCATAAGCCCAAGTGATACAGTCCGCAACCCAGATGGACAGAGTGCGCTTGGAGACCGGGAGCCCCAATTTATTGGGGTCAAAAGACACAAAAAGCTGAGCAGCTTTACGGTGCTCCCGCGTATGGTCAAGGTAGAAGTTCAATGCCCTTCTACAGTCCAGGGTATGGAGGACCGTTTCAGCTCGGCTGGAGTGTGGTCTGGGAAAGAAGGTCGGAAGTACCACCTCCTGATTGATGTGAAAAGGGGAGACCACTTTTGGAAGAAATTTTGGGTGAGTCCGTAGGACTACCCTATTTTTGTAGAACCGAGTGTAAGGGGGATCAGACACGAGGGCCTGCAATTCACTTACGCGTCTAGCGGAAGTGAGGGCTATCAAGAACAATGTTTTCCAAGAAAGAAAACGGAGAGAACCGGTAGCCATAGGTTCAAAAGGCGGACAGGTGATCCGCTGTAAAAACCACATTCAGATCCCAGTCAGGCGCTGGCGGGCGCGCAGAGGTGGTTTAAGCAGAAGGAGACCTCGGAGAAACCTCGCTACAAGAGGGTCGCTGGAAAGAGGTCTGCCGTCCACCGGCACATGATGTGCTGAAAGAGCACTGAGGTGAACTTTGACGGAGTTGGACTTAAGTCCCAGATTAGAGAGGTATAGCAAGTACTGCAGGATCACCGACACCGGGCAGGAGAAGGGATCCTGAGACTGTTGGGTACACCAAACGGAAAAGCGACGCCATTTAAGGGCGTAGCATTTGCGGGTAGAGGGTCGCCGAGAAGCTAGGACGACCTCTTCCATCTCTGCCGGCAGAAGAAGGGGAGCAAGGACTACCCTCTCAGCAGCCAGGCCATTAGATTGAGAGATCTGAGGTTGGGGTGTAGCAGAGACCCCTGATCCTGAGTGAGGAGATCCGGTTGTAACCCCAGAGGGAATGGATCCTCTACCGCTAATTGCAGCAGGAGTGGAAACCACGGCTGTCTGGGCCAGCGAGGGGCCACCAGGATCATGAAGGCTTTGTCTCGGAGAACCTTGAAAAGAGTCCGAGAGACTAGCAGAATGGGAGGGAAAGCGTACAGAAGGCTCTCCGACCATGAGAGTAGAAAAGCGTCTGCCGCAACTCGAAGGGGATGTGGCTGACGAGAGCAGAAGCGAGGAAGTTGCCGGTTGAGAGGGCTGGCAAAGAGATCCATCATGGGGAGGCCCCACTTTAGAAAGAGCTTCTGAACTACCAAGGGATCCAGGCGCCACTCGTGCGGCTGGAGGATCCTGCTGAGTTTGTCAGCCAGGCAATTTCTTGGCCTGGGAGATAAACTGCCTTGAGAAGAACGCCGTGACTGACGGCCCAAGAGCAGAGCTTCTGTGCTTCCCGACAGAGAAGGAAGGAGCCCGTGCCCCCTGCTTGTTCACGTAGAACATGGCAACTTGATTGTCCGTCTGGACAAGGACGGACTGGCGAGAGGTCAGGTGGGAGAAGGCCTTGAGAGCCAGGCGGATCGCTCTGAGCTCCAGGAAGTTGATCTGCTGAGCAGACTCCCACGTGGTCCAGAGGCCCTGAGTACGTGCCCCTTGGCAATGTGCTCCCCAGCCCAGGAGGGATGCATCTGTCGTCAGCACCCGGGCCGGCTGAGGTGACTGAAAAGGCATGCCGAGTACCAGGTTCGGCCGATGAAGCCACCACTGGAGAGACGAGATCAGCGGCTCGGAGACGCGCACTAGGTCTGCTAGGCCGCCTGTGGCTTGTTGCCACTGCTTGCGGAGACACCATTGAGCAGGCCGCATATTCAGGCGGGCATTGGGGGTCACATGGACGGTGGAAGCCATATGGCCGAGTAGTCTCAGGAAGCGCCTGGCGGAGACCAGGGGCTGGCTGCGAAAACGGTCGGCTAGGTCCATGAGCCGTTGAGCCCTGTCGAGCGGTAGGAACGCTCGTGCCTGAGGAGTGTGCAGCCTTGCGCCGATGAACTCGAGATCCTGTGAGGGGAGCAAAGTGGACTTTGCGAAGTTTATAACAAAGCCCAAGTACTGCAGAAGAGTCACCGTGCGGCGTGTGGCGTTGGTGACCTCCGGAGCGGACGCTGCCCTGATGAGCCAGTCGTCGAGGTACGGAAAGACATAGAGGCCGTGAAGCCGGAGATGGGCCGCCACCACCGCGAGACATTTTGTGAAGACTCGCGGTGCGGAGGACAGGCCAAAGGGCAGTACTCTGTACTGGTAATGATTTCCTGCCACCACAAACCTTAGGTATTGGCGGTGGCTTGGGTGGATGAGGATGTGCGTGTAGGCATCCTTTAGATCCAAGGAGCATAGCCAATCTCCCTGCTGGAGGTAGGGCAGAAGGATTCCAAGGGTAAGCATCTTGAACTTTTCCCGCACGAGGAATCTGTTGAGGTTGCGCAAGTCCAGGATGGGTCTGAGGCCTCCTGTCCTTTTTGGTACTAGAAAGTACCTGGAATAAAAGCCTTGACCTCTCAGGTGGTGGGGCACCGGTTCCACCGCCTGTTCCTGTAGAAGACCTGCTAACTCCTGAAGGAGTAATTCCCTGTGCAGAGGGAGTCGTGGAGGTTCTCCCGGAAAATAGGAGGGAGGGACCTGGTGGAAGTGGAGAAGATAGCCTTCTCTCACGACTTGAAGCACCCAGGCATCTAAGTGATGCTGGACCACCTGTGGGCGAAGTGAACCAGCCGGCCTCCGGTGCTGGGAGGAACCAGCGGAGGGGGAGAGGCTATGCTTAAGGAGTCAAAAACCCCCACCCTGCTGAGCAGGGGCTGGTGGTGCAGGCTTGGGGGCTTGCTGCCTACGGGACCCGTTACCCCGTCCCTTGGCCTGCTGGCCCTGTTGGGGAGCTGCAGGGGCCTGATATTGGGGGTATTGTTTGTAGGCAGCCGCCTTTCTCGGGTAAAAGGACTTCTTTCCCGAGCCCTTCTTTTTCTGGGAAGGGGCGGAGGTCTTCCTAGAAAGCCTAGTCCTGGTGAGAGTCTCCGTCTCGATTTGTGCAGCCTTTTCAGCCATGGGCTTGCCAAAGAGGTTTTCGCCTCGGCAGGGGACATCGACCAACTTGTCCTGCACCCAGGGCTCAAGGTCAGACGACTGAAGCCAAGCCTGTCGGCGGGCACCGATGCCGGCTGCGGCCACTCGAGCCGATGCTTCAAAGCCATCATAGGCTGCTCGGGATATGAATTTTGAGCATTCCCGAATGCCAGAGGACAAGGCCAGGAACCTCCGCAAGGGTTCCTCGGACAAACCAGCGGAGAATCCGGCTAGCTCTTTAGCCAGGTCCCGGAGATACATGCCCATGTATAGCTGGTAGGTCTGGACACAACACGCAAGCATAGAGCCCTGGAAACACTTCTTACCAAGGCCATCCAGGTTACGGGCCTCCCTGCCAGGAGGCACCGAGGAGTGCATCTTCTGGCTCTTAAGACGATGCATGGCCGATTCCACTACCATGGAATGGTGTGGTAGCTGTGCTTTTTGGAAGCCAGGGCTCTTGCGGACTCGATAGATAGAATCGACCCGCTTGCTCAGGACCGGCGAGGAGGCCGGACTCTCCCACATGCGGAAGAGTAGTCGTTCCAGCATGGGAGGAACCGGTACAGTAAAGTGTTCCCTGGCGGGAGAGTCATACTGGAGGGCGTCGAGCTCTTCGGCTCGAGGCTCCTCCTCGGGATCCGCAGGGAAGGCCAAAGCCTTGGCCATATCCCTGACGAAGTCCGAGAACCGGGCATCCTCCGGGGGGGACTGCTTCCGAGGTTCGGACTCAGGTGAGTCCGAGGGGACACACCGAGTCCGAAAAGAATCAGGTGACTCTTCCTCTTCAGACTCCCAGACCGACTCCGACGAGGAATCGGTGGGGTCGGCCCGGGCAGGGCGCGGCGCCTGCCGCCCCGACGCCGAGGGAGTCGGCGTCGACGACCTCGGTCCCGAACGGGAGGCCGAGGGTGACCTCGACCGAGGATCGACTCGAGTTCGCATGGACTCGAGGATCGGCTCGGTCTCCGGGGTCGACTTAGACGTCGACGTCCCGGCGGTCGGGGCAGCGGCGCCAGCGAGGCCAGCGAGCAGTGCCCGCTGCTGGTCCATGAAGGCAGACAGTCTGCTCTCCAAGGCCGTCAACCTGAGTCCGAGCTCAGGTGACCCAGCAGCCCCCGACTCGGGCCCCGACGGCGTCGGGCCCGACGTTGGCGGTCTCGGAGGCGAGTCCAGGAGGACCACAGGACTTACCCGAGCAGGCAGCTCCGACTCCAGGCGAGGTCGCTTCGAGAGGTGCTCCTTCTCCAAGGACCCGGGACGGCTATCGGGGCTATGCGACCTGGCCCTCGCGGAGCCAGGAGCGTCCACCGACGCCGCCCTCGCGGGTTTCACCTTCCGTCGATGGTCCCCGGAGGGAGAACCCCTGTCGGAGGAACTCCGGCGACGGTCCAAGCTGGAACCTCTGGACGCGGAGGCCTCCGACGAGGTCCGGGTACGGCTGGGGTCAGCGAAGATCCTATCCCGCTGATGCCGCCGACTTCTCAATGCTTTGGAGGACATTTTGCCACAGGGCCCACAGATCATTTCTTCATGATCCGGGCCCAGGCAGCGGAGGCAATTGTCGTGTGTGTCAGTTAGTGACATATTTCGGTCACACTGACCATACCGCTTGAAACCACTGGCAGCCATCGGGGGAAAAAGGGCCCCAGCGAGGTCAAAGGACCGGGCTGCCAGGGAAAAACCGAAAACGAAACTGACTAAGTCAGAAAAACCGAAAAAGAAGAAGAGGACTCGTGACCGGCGTCGCGAGTCCGGGCGGGAAAAAGACCGGCGTCGAACCGAAGGAAAAAAGAAAATTATGAGTAAAAATCAACTTTTTCGCGGGGACACGACGGGTACGTCTGTAGGGCTCCGCGGAAAAAAGAAGACTGGCTAAGATGGCACCCTTGGGCGGGAAGGCGACCGCGCATGCGCGCTGCAATTCCCAAAGGCTTTCTTTGAAAGCTGGGGAAAATTGCTCCGCGAGGGCTCCGTCGGCGTCGACGTCACCCATATGTGAGGACTGACTTCCTGCTTGGTCCTGGAGAATATAGTGTTACAGGAAGAGATTGCCTTGTAAATTGATTCAAATGACACAGTGGCAAAAGAGCAGATCAAACAGCTATTGAAAGAGCTGAAGGGTCAACGACCTAAAGAATCCTAAATTTCTTAGTGGAGATTGGTTGTAACTGTGACGAGAGTGTAGATAAGAGTGAAAATTAGCAGATGCTGGTTAGATTGGGGAATATTTGAGGTGGAGATGTTTGAGGGTGAGCAGCTGGAGAAAAGGAGCAGAGGCCAAGCTAATGGATAGAGGTAAGACAACCCTGCTGGAGGTTGAATGAAGGGGTTCAGGCAAGCATCTTTCAGGTATAAGAGTCAGAAGGGTTATCAACATGAATGCTAAAATCCCCAGGACTGAGGGAAGGGGGAAGATTGTACAAGAAAAAATAGGAAAGCTGGGATTCAGTTAATGAGAAAAGAAGAGGTGACTTGTCAAGAGGTCAATAAATGGCATGGACTTCAAAGGAAGAAAAGAACATAAGAAATGCCTTACTGAGTCAGACCAAGGTCCATCAAGCCCAGTATCCTGTTTCCAACAGAGGCCAATCCAGGCCACAAGTACCTGGCAGGTTCCCGAAAGACACACAGGTTCCACAATGCTTGTCCCAGGGCAAGCAGTGGATTTCCCGGGTCCTCTTTAATAATGGTTTATGGACCTTTCCTCCAGGAACTTGTCCAAACCTTTTTTTTTTCCAACTTTATTTTTGCTTTATTGGTTGAATTACAGTTCACATATTCCTGCAGCACAAATTACACCACCTTTTCCTACACACAACAGATCCTACATTCAAGCTTAAGCATCCCCCCTTCTCACTCCTCTGGATGCAGCCCCCTTACCCTTCCTCTATTACCCTCTACCCCAACCACTCTCTCCACCCCAAGGACTACCTTCATCTGCCCATTCAACCATCCCCTCCCACCCTACACCTGAACTCAACAACAACCAAACCAAACCAACCCGAACCCCCCCCCCCCCCCCCCCCCCCGGATCATCCTAAGGCCTCTTCTACC
Source organism: Ichthyophis bannanicus (assembly GCA_033557465.1). Lineage (NCBI taxonomy): Eukaryota > Metazoa > Chordata > Amphibia > Gymnophiona > Ichthyophiidae > Ichthyophis > Ichthyophis bannanicus. The sequence goes on from CM066034.1 coordinate 439,400,269, forward strand.
CATCCAACCTTTTTAGGGGGGGGGGAGGAAGGGGGAAAGACCCCTCGGCCTCTGGCTACCTAACACACTCCTCTACCTACCCCCCAGCCTCCCTTCACTCTCTCCCGAATCCCCTCCATTTCACTCCAGGAACAATGACATCATCCTAACACACCCCCTCCCGCTCCCACCGTGTGACATAGTCTTGCAAGGGGGACCATATCCGTTGGTACTCCTCCAATCTACCCTTACTGAGCGCTACTCCTCTCTCCAGTTCCATAATACATGCCACCTTATTATACCACTCCAGCATACTAGGAGCCTCTGCGCTCTTCCATTTTGCTGCAATGGCGAGCCGAGCCGCCAGATACAGGAAACTGGTCAGCGACTGCTTATTCAAACACACCTCAGGGGGACCCTCCGTGTATCCCAATAATATAAGCGCAGGATCCTCCCCCAGGGCCTCCCCCGTCACCTCCCGTCACCCCCCCCCCCGTACCCTCCCCCCAAAAGGACTTGACTTTATCACATTCCCATATCACATGCAGCAGAGTCCCCGTCACAGGGCAACCCCACCAGCACTCAGCTGTATCTTTAAGGTGCATGGCATAAAGCCTACTGGGGGTGAGGTACATTCAAAATAGCCATTTATACTGAGTGTTCATATGTGCAAGGCATATCAATATTTTAGGAGTATTGTTCCAGATTGTTTCCCAATGCTCCTCAGTCCACTTCCTCGATAGATCCCTAGCCCATTCCCTCTGATATTGATAGCAGCCCCGTGCCTCCCCTTGCAGCAACCTATATAGCTGTGCCACCAACCCCTGCCCCCTGCAGGGTCGTATAAAAAAAGACTCGAGCCAATGCGGTGGTCCCAGGAATCGAGCCCTATGAGTCGCCAGAAAATGTTCTATCTGAAGCAAGCAGAACACCCTCGGCGGCCAGCGATGACACCTGTCCAGAACTTCTTGCCGTGTCAGAAACCTATTCTCCACAATGAAATCCAGTACCTTTTCCATACCATTCTCCTTAAGCCAACGAAACCTACCTGGATCCATTACATAAGGCGAAAACAACTCCCCCTGCGTCAAAAACGCCAATCTCGACACCGCCCCCTCGAAGGCCACTCGCCTGCAAACCTTCTGCCAGATCTCCACCGTCGGGCCTACAACAGGGTGCATCCTCACCCCCTCCAGTCTATCCATTCCTCTTGAGAAGGCTACAGCCCCAACATGCTCCACCGACACCTGAACCGCTTCCAGCCCAATCCAATGTTGATATGGGAACTCTTTCCACCAAAAATACACCATCCGCAACTGCGCTGCCCAGTAGTATAACTTACAATTAGGTAGCGACAAGCCCCCTGCCGCTCTTGGGGCCATCAACGTTTTTAGAGCTATCCGCCCTCGCTTCCCACACCAAATAAACTCTGCTATCATCCTGTTCAAATCCCTAAAAAACACATCCGGGATATGACACGGCAGCATAAGAAACAAATACATAAGTCTCGGTAGCACACTCATTTTTACCACGTTGATCCTTACCAACAGGGAAGGTGTCAACTGTGCCCACGCATGTATCTCCTCCCGAAGCTTCCTCAAAAGCAGCGGGAAATGTAGCTGATACAATTGCACCAGCTTCACTGGGATTCTCACCCCCAAGTACCCCAGAGAGTCCTTCTCCCACTTATAGGGGTATTCCATCTCCAGGCCCCTCCGCATGTCCTCTGGCACATGAAACGGGAGAAGGACTGACTTAGAAACATTCAACTTATAACCTGAGACCCTGGCAAACTTCTGATATTCCCCTTGAAAGCTGATAGCGAGCCCTCCAAATTGGATAAGAATAACAGTGTATCGTCCGCGTACAGTGCCACCTTGTGTTCCACCCTACCCAGCCTTACACCGTGAATCTCTGGGTTCAACCAGATCGCCTGCGCGAACGGCTCTAGCGAGAGCGCAAACAATAAAAGGGATAAAGGGCAGCCCTGTCATGTACCCCTGCCCAACACAAACCGTGACGTCAGTTGCCCATTAATCCGCAGCCTCGCCGACGGCTGACTGTACAGCGCTTGAATCACCCGGAGGAAGCCCCCTCCGAAATTCAGGGCCCCCAGAACCTGCAACAGGAAGGGCCACTCGACCCGATCAAAGGCCTTTTCGGCGTCCAACACTAGGAACGCAGTTGGTTGGCATTCCGTTTGCTCACAAAAGTGTGCTAGGCCCAACACCCTGCGCACATTGTCTGACCCGTTTCTCCCCGCTATGAAGCCAGTTTGGTCTATATGAATGAGCTCCGGGACTATCGCATTCAACCGGAGTGCATAAACTTTAGCAAGCAATTTTGTGTCCGTATTGAGCAGCGAGATCGGCCTATATGACCCTGGATGATTGGGGTCCTTCCCTTTCTTGTGTATCACCGTTACATGCGCGTCCAAGAAGGACTCTGGTACCTTACCAGTCTCTCGAGCCACATTGAAGACCCTGCTCAAAAACGGCCCTAAACTCTCGCAGTAGGCCTTATAAAACTCAGGTGGGAACCCATCAGGCTCCGCCGCCTTATGAAGGGGCAAACTTTGAATGGCCCGTCCCACCTCCTCTACCGAAACTGGCCCGCCTCTGCTCCTCCGTCAGCACCAGGCCAACCTTCCCCCGCAAGTAATCCACCACCGTCTCACCTACCTCCCCAAACTCTGACTTGTACAAGTCAGTATAAAACTTCACAAACACTTCTTCAATGTCTTTTTGGTCCTGCCTCATCTGGCCCTGATCATCCCTAATCTGCAAAATAACATTCTGCTCTCTCTTCTGTTTCAGTTGACACGCTAATAGCCGGTCAGTCTTCCCTCCCCTGGCATAGAATGTGCAATTGGTCCGCTGGGCCAGCACCTCAATATCTTCTCTCAGAAAACTCTTCAGCTCCCCTCTTTTCACCACCAGCAGACTAGCGGTCTCCCCAGAGGAAGTCCGCACCAACTCCCCCTCCAAATACTTAATTTCCGCCTCTAACAACTGCTTGTGCTTGCCCCTTTTTTTCCGCCGCGTCCCCCGTTCAATAAAGAAGCCCCGCAATACTGCCTTTAGAGCATCCCATAGGATCAGATGTGACATTTCTTCAGTGTCATTATGAAGCACGTAATCCTCTATCGCCCTCAACACCTCCTTGTCCCCTCCCCCTTTCACCACTAGCGACAGATTTAACTTCCAACTCGCGCCTGTAGGCCTTACTCCATCCGCCACCCTCAACCATAAGTGTATCGGCGCATGGTCCGACCACGTGATACTACCAATTTCACAGCGGATCACCTGAGGGCAAGCCGCTCTCTCCCCTAGAAAATGATCAATAAGCAAATAAGAACCATGCGTTGCGGAATAGCACGTATAGCCTTTCGCTCCAGGGTTCCTCCATCTACAGACATCCACCAATTTGGTCTTTCCCAAAAGTGCTCTCAGGGCTATCCCCCCTCTCCCTCGATCACCCTGTAGTAGGCGATCCTCATTCCGGTCTACCACCACATTGAAATCTCCTCCGTAAATGATTGGGTAGGTGGTCCAGCTACTAAACCTTTTAAATAACTATGCTAGAAATCACTTCTGCCCTGTATTGGGGGCATATACGCTGACCAAGCATATCTGCAAGCCTGGCAATTGCAGCTCCACCACAACCCCCCTACCCTGCGTATCTCTCCACTGACGTTGTACTTGGAACTGAAGGCCCCGCCTTATTACCACCGCCACTCCCGCCCTATTAGACTTCCCAGGGGAGTGAAGTAGCACTGCCGCCCTCCTGACATGCAATCTTCCTATATCCCCTCTAGTCAAATGGGTCTCCTGCAGCAAATAAATGTCCGCGGAGTAGCTTGGCAGCTCCTGCATCACTAATCTCCTCCTCCGGGGTATTTGCATCCCTCAGACATTTAAAGAAGTGATCTTAACACTCATTTCCCCATGTCATACGTCCCTTTTCTCACTACTTCCCCCCCTCCCCAGACCCCCCCTCACGGTCCGGTGTAAGCGCCCAGGATGATCTGCCCCCCCAAAACATCCCAACCCAAACAAAACCATACAACAAAAACCTGGACCCATCTTCGGGGGTATCCTCCAGGGACTGCCAGCGAGCCTGCCCCACCGAAGTGGGGGGTCTCCTGCGGCACACCCCACCGCACCTGGCATCCCCCCGTGATAATGCTGGCTTATTCCCCCGCTGGTGATTAGGGAGCCCTAACGTGACCCCTGCCACCTTCTCCTGGTCCAGGAGTCCGCCGCAAGGGTCACATATCCTTGGCGTGGGCTCCCTGGGGTCCCATCCTCCCCCCACTACCCCTTCCCCATCTCCCTCTGACAACTATGATAACCACGTTGCAACACTACCCAACACAATACACATTACAGATATCACTCTCAGTCCTGCACAGACACTGCGGTCCCTATCTCCTCTTCATCACTCTGTGCAAAAGCCTCCACCACTCTCCGATGATTCCTCTCGTAACTTTTCATGAGGCCCTTAGCGTTAAAGTTCCAAAGCCTCCCTCCTGCCGAACACTGCCTCTCTCCTCCCAGCGGGGGATCATCCGGAAAGTGCAGCTGTAGGAATTCTTTTGCCTTGCTCAGCTCATCAAAAAAGATCTGCTTCCCCTTCCAGTTCACCCGTAACCGTGCTGGGTACAGCAAGGCCTGAGGAATGTTGTGACTGGCCAGGTGCTTCTTCACCTCTCTAAAGGATTGCCTTTTTTATCCAGCTCAGCACTATAGTCCGGGAAAATCCACACCTTAGCATTCCGGTAGGGAACCGCACCCAGTTTCCACACTTGCCGCAAGATCCAGTCCCGATGTCTAAAGTTCAAAATCTTCACCAGCACTGGCCTCGGTCGGCCCCGAGCGGAGCCCCTGCCCCCTGGGACTCTATGCGCCCGCTCCACCACCAAGCCCGAGGGCAGGGGAAGGTCCTGAAACCAGCTCTGCAGCAAGTGCTCCATGTGCTCCGGCATGGTTGACTCCTCCTCGCCCTCGGGGAGGCCCAGAATCCTCAGATTCGACCTCCGCAAACGATTTTCCAGGTCATCCACCTTGGCCCATAATCTCTCAAGCTGCTCCATATGATTAGCATCGTCCCTTTTGAGCATCTTCACTTCATCCTCCACATCCGAGATCCGCTGCTCCACTTGCTCAGTTCTACTCACTGTTGCCTGCAGCTCCGCGTGCACTGCCTGCAGTTCTCCCTGAATGGTGGACAATCTACCAGCCAGGTCTGTGCTACTTTCTTTGATTGCTGCCAGCACTATAGCCGTCTCAGGGGGCACCGCCTCTGGCCCCCTCGAATCCGTCTCGCTCGTCTCCGTTCTCCCCGGCGTGCTTGGGCCTACCGCCAGCCTCATGTCGCCGCCATCTTGCCCCATCAGGCATTCAGTCATCGTAGGCTGCCAGGACACTCTCGCCACTCTGGGGGCACTCATTTGACTCTTGCCGGGCTTTTTCCCCTCTGCTTTTGCCGCCATTCTTCACACTGCCTCCGATCACTTTATCCGGGGTAAGTACTGCAATTTTATAAGCACTATGAGCTCCGGGACTGGGGAGAGCCTCCGCCGCACGTTTCACCCTCAGCTCCACATCACGTTACTACATCATCTGGTAACGAATTCCAGAGTTTGATTACATGTTGAGTGATAAAAATACTCTCTCTTATTAGTCTTAAATAGGTTACACTGTAGCTTCATTACATGTCCCCCTAGTCTTTCAATATTTTGATGGCATAAACGAATCAATCTACATTTACCTGTTCCACGCCATTCATTAATTTATAGACCTCTATCATATCTCCCCTCAGCCGTTTCTTTTCCAGGTTGAAGATCCCTAACCCTTTTAGCCTCCCCTCATAAGGGTATCCTTCCATCCCCTTTACCATTTTAGTGACTCTTCACTGTACCTTTTCTAATTCTGCTATATCCTTTTTAAGATATGGCGACCAGAATTGCACACAATATTCAAGGTGTGGTCGCACCATGTAACGGATATAGAGGCATTATAATATCCTTTGTTTTATTCTCCATTCCTTTCCTTATGATTTCTAGCATTCTATTTGCTTTCCTGGCTGCCGCTGCACACTGGGCAGAGGGTTTCAATGTATTATCCATGATGACGCCTACATCTTTTTCCTGGGTGGTGGTTTTTAAGGTGGTACCTTGCATCGTGTAACCATAGTTTGAGTTGTTCTTTCCTAGGTGCATAACTTTACACTTGTCCATATTAAAATTTTATCTGCCATTTGGACATCCAGGCTTCCAATTTTTCAAGATCCTCTTGCGTTTTTACAACTTTGATCGATTTTGTGTCATCTGCAAATTTGATCATCTCACTCATTATTCCTATTTCCAGGTCATTTATGAATATGTCAAAAAGCAGTGGGCCCAGCACAAATACCTGGGGTATTCCACTACTCATCTTTCTCCATTAAGGAAACTGGCCATTCATTTCTACTCTCTGCTTTCTATCTTTTAACCGGTTCCCGATCCACAATAACAAACTGCCTCCTATCCCATACCTTTTTAATTTTGCCAATAGTCTCTCATAGAAGACCTTGTCAAAAGCTTTCTGAAAATCCAGATCCACTATATCAACCGGCTCACCTTTGTCTACCTGTTTATTCACACCTTCAAAAATATATAACAGAATAGTAAAACAAGACTTTCCTTGAGTAAATCTATGTTGACTTTCTCCCATTAAACTATGAATATCTACATGTTGAGTAATTTTATTCTTGATAATGGTTTCTATCATTTTGCCTGGCACTGACATCAGGCTCACCAGTCTGCAGTTTCTTGGATCACCCCTGGAACCCTTTTTAAAAATTGGAATTACATTGGCCACTCTCCAATCCTCAGGTACTACAAATGATTTTAATAATAGTTCACAGATTACTAATAGTAGGTCTGCAATCTCATATTTCAGTCCTTTCAACGCCCTTGGATGTATACCATCCGGTCCAGGTGATTTGCTACTCTTCAATTTATCAAATAGTTCTAATACATCTTCCCAGTTTATCGATATTTCTTTCAATTCTTCTGCAGCATCACCTTTAAATACCATTTCAGTCATAGGTAGCATCCCTACATCTTCCTCAGTAAAGACCGAAGCAAAGAATTCATTCAGTCTCTCCGCTATGGCCTTGTCCCCTCTGAGGGCCCCTTTTACCCCTCTATCATCTAATGAGCCAAATGACTCACAGGTTATTTGCTACGAATCTACTTGAAAAAGGTTTTATTATGCGTTTTTGCTTCCACAGTAAGCTTCTCTCTTTGCCTGCCTTATCAAGGCCTTGCATCTAATTTGCCAGTGCTTATGTTTCCTGTTTTCCATTTTGTGAAAGATGCTTTTTTGGCAAAAACAGCCTCTCTGATCTCACCTTTAAATCATGCTTGCAATTTTTTGGACTTTCTTCCACTTTTCTTAAAGCCAGGAATACAGCTGGTCTGGGCTTCCAAGATAGTATTTTTAAACACCCATGCTTGATGTAAATCTTTAATATCTGCAATGGCTCCTTTTATTTTTTTCTTAACTATTTTCCTCATTTATCATAGTCTCCCTTTTGAAAGTTAAAAGGTAGTAGTGTGGATTTCCCTGCTGTCCTTCCTCCATTTATTAAATCAAATGTTATTATGCTATGATCACTATTGCCAGGTGGCCACTTTGAGCATTTCATCATCGATTTGTTCATTCTGGCCAGGAAGTCGATAGTACTCCCCCACTGCCATTCCCTTCCCATTTTTACATGGAATTTCAATCCATAGAGATTCTACAGAGTATTTTGTTTCCTACAAAACTTTAATCCTGTGTGACTCAATGCCCTCTCTAACATAAAAGGCAACCCCTCCACCAATTTGATCTACTCTATCATTGCAATATAGTTTGTACCAGGTATCACAGTGTCCCACTGGTTATCCTCCTTACACCATGTCTCTGAGATACCAATCATATCTAACCCCTCATTTAGTGCTATATATTCTAACTTATTTTATAGACTTCTAGCATTTGTATACAAGCATTTTAGAGGTTGTATGTCATTCATAATAATCTGGTTGTCAGTAGGAAGGGGTAATTTGGAATCTTTAAGCTCTGTCTGCTCTGTACTTAAGGGCATTTGGGTTACTTTTGTCTTTATTGGAACCTCTCTGTCGATATGCCCTAACTTCAAGCTTTTGCTAGTATTCTTCAAGGATACATTGTTCTGAACCATGTGTTCTTGGGTGACTGTTGGCTTTCCCCTATTATCTAGTTTAAAAGCTGCTCTATCTCCTTTTTAAAGGTTAATATCAGCAGCCTGGTTTCATCCCAGTTAAGGTAGAGCTCATTCCTTCAGAAAAGCCCCTCCTTTCTTCAGAATGTTGCCCAGATCCTAACAAATCCAAAACCCTCTTCTTTGCACCATTGTCTCATCCACGCATTGAGACTCCGGAGCTCTGCCTGCCTTTTGGGTCCTCGCATGGAACAGGAAGCATTTCAGGGACTGCTACCCTGGAAGTTCTGAATTTCAACTTCCTACCTAAAAGCCTAAATTTGGCCTCCAGAACCTCCCTATCGCACTTTGCTATGTCTCTGGTACTGACACGTACCAAGACCTCCCCAGCACTAAATAAGACCTTGTCTAGGTGGTGCGTGAGATCCACTACCTTCACACCAGGCAGGAATTTTACCAGGCGATCCTCACGTCCATCAGCCACCCAGCTATCTACATGCCTAATGATCAAATCACCAACCATAATGGCTGTCCTAACCCTTCCCTTGTGGGCACATTACCCTGGAGAAACCTCCTTGGTGCAAGGGGGTTTTACATCACCTGGAGGACAGGTACCAGCTACAGGATCACTTCCTGCCACACCAGGGTGATGCTCTCCTGTCACGTGACCTCTCTCCTCCATGGCAACAGGGATCCTGTCAGACTGGAGGTAGGAATACACTAGTATGTCCCTGTAGGTCTCGTATATGTACCTCTGTCATCTTTATGTCCTCCAAGTCTGCTACTCTAGCATCCAGAGATCAGATTAGTTCCCCAAGAGCAAAGAGCTCCTTGCAACTAGAGCACACGTAAGACCCCTCACCCACTGTGAGAAAATCATACATGTGACACTCAATGCAAATGACTGGAAAGCCCCTATCTCACTGCTAGACTGCTGTTTTGGCATCTTAGTTTTAAGGTTGTGTTTAGGTATTTACGTTTTTTACTTACCTAGGTTTTCTGGGGATATTTATACTAATAAAACTATACCTACTACATTTAATGGACTTTGTTCATCTCAAGTTTAATTAATCTCAGGTCCTTAATGTATGCCTGATGAGGATCAACATCTGCACCTGAGAGTGAATATGGGCACCTCCTTCCCTTTAAGAGGTTTAAGCACCTATAAAGCTACGATTATCCCAGGGGTGGGAGGGAGTTGGGGAGGTAGGGAGGGAAAGCAGACTTATTAAAAGTTGGTTGCCAAACAGTGCTCTATCCTGTGCTTCTAAGGTAAAGGCTTACCAATTTCCTGTGTAATTCTCCCAGCCGTTGGTTTGATAGAAGGGGTCTTTTAAATTTCCCCTTTTATTTGTCACCTGCCTTTAACTTCTATTTACGACAACTTCACAGATTTTTTGCCTCCTAATTAAAAGGCCTCTTTGTGAATGTCACAAGTTTATTTTTTCTTTCTACTCAGAGACTATTCTGCTTGTATGCTAAGCTGTACTCTGATTTGATTTAAATAAAAAATCTCTCTAAATACAATTTATTTCAGTAGTTATTTACTCTAATTCTACTTTCTAGGTTAAGCTATATTCTGATTTGATTTAAATGAAAAGCTCTCTAGAAACAAATTTATTTCAAAGTCTTATTCTTATTGTATATTCTGTGCTAGGCTATACTCTGTTTTGACTTAAATACAAAGCTCTCTGGTGGTACTAAGACCTGACAAACTCAGCAAAAACACTGAATTCTAAAATGCAGAGATTTATCAGCTTTAAACCCAAGTCATCCCTTTTTGCCCAAAATTTAGAGTGTATTCCAGAAGATTATACTCACAAGTGTAGTAGTCCCTTTTGGTAGTCTTTCAAAACTCCTCTCCAGCACTATCTAAAACCTTGTCTAGATGGCACATGAGGTCCACTACCTTCGCACCAGGCAGGCATGTTACCAGGCGATCCTGATGTCCACCAGCCACCCAGTTATCTACATGCCTAATGATCGAATTGCCAGCTATAACAGCTGTCCTAACCCTTCCCTCATGGGCACATGGCCCGGTAGAAACTTCCTCAGAGAGTTTTACATTTCCTGGCGGACAGGTCCTAGGTACAGGATCACTTTTTGCCATACCAAGGTGATACTTTTTCATGTGACCTCTCTCCTCCATGACAACTGAGAGGCTGCCAGATTAGAGGTAGGACTTCAGTACTATGTCCCTGTAGGTCTCGTCTATGTACTTCTGTCTTCCTTATGTTCTCCAAGTCTGCTACTTTAGCCTTTAGAGATCAAACTCATTCCCTGAGGGCAAAGAGCTCCTTGTACCTAGTGCACACGTAAGACACCTCACTAACTGGGAGAAAATCAAACATGTGACATTCAATGCAAAAGACTTGATAGCCCCATATCTCGCTGCTGTAATGGGGAAGAGACATCCTGTGATATGGAAACAGAGGAACCTGAGTGCAGTAGGGCAGTTTCTAGCAGGAAGGATAAGCTCAGGACACCCAGTTGCCAGGAGCAACACAAACAATCCCAGCCATGAGGGCAGGAACCCCGCCCAGCTAGCAAACAATCCCCATCTCCTGGGCCTGATAGCTTTCACCTGGGAGGGGGAAGGGCTAGATTAGCTCCCAAGCAAACGTATAAGAAATGTTCATTAGAGTTTAGCAACAGCAAGAGGAAGGGCAACAGCAAGGGGAAGAGCAACGGCAAGGAGAGGACGAGGAATGAGAGAGAGAACAGGGAAGACGGAGGAGAACAGAATCAGCTGGAAAGTTTGTGCAAGCTGAGGTCTGGCTCTTGGAAGCAGCGTCTGTCCCAGTGTGAAAGGAAAACGTATGTAAGTGATTCAGTGGATTCTGATTCTGAATGTGAGAGAGAGAGACAGAAAGCAGCTGACAGGAATAACTGGAGGAGCAGGGCACAAAAACCCTTTGACCAAAACTCCAGGTATTTATCCTATGGTGAAGGCACCCAAAGGGAGAAGTTACCAGTGAGGATAGCTGGGAAGCACTTACAAGCTCCAAGGAGTGAAAGATATACAGTGCAAGACATTTGTATGTCAGAAGAAGAGGGTGAGCAGCCAGAATACAGAGAAAAACCTCTGAGGTTTAAACCCCATCCTCAGAGAGCTGTGCACGGACTTTCTCCTGCCTCAAAGCCAGAAGGTAGGCTGTATAATCCTTGTAAAAGTGGTTATAAGAATTTCTCTCATAAGAACTATAAAGAATATGACTCTCCTCTAAGCTATGCCAAGAGATATAGTAAAGCTAATCCTTACCTCATAGAGGCAATAATAGAGAAGCCTCTGGAACAGACAGCAGAGAATAATCTGGAAACGTTGGATACAAGGCAGAAGTTGTATTCAGCTGATAGCCAGCATGAGTCAATGCTAATTGATCCTCCAGATTAACAGTTGTCTGATACTCAAATGGATTGTACGTTAACAGTTACAAATGATAGGATTTCACTGTGCTGAGCCAGATACCCTGAAGAAGCTGTTCAACTGGCAGTTGAGAAGCACAGAACTTTATTTCCTAATACCAAGGGACTGTATGCAATGAATACCGTACCATTTGTGATTTAAGTTGGAAGCTGTTATAAGTTCTTTTTCTTACCTTGTGCCAGAGTGCATGGCTTTCTGTTCCTATGTTACTTTGTGTTTGAATCCGCCCCGGGAGGGGAATTAAAAACCTGTCTTTGCCTGAACCACTCGATTCACAACTACAACTTATTGAAAAGGTCCACAACTACACCCTTAACCTTTCAATAAAAGGTCTCCAGGCTACCTAACCCGTATGCTGAAGCTACGGGCTGACTATTGGTGACACTGCTGGACTGCTATCTGCATCTTAGTTTTAAGGTTTTGTTCATCTATTTAAGTTGTTTAATTAAGGTTTCTAAGGATATGTCCTTAAGGGACTTTGTTTACCTCAAGGCCATAATCTATTCCTGGTCATGATAGCCAGCTGAACATGAAAGTGACTTTAATTACCCTTCCCTCTTTAATAGGTTTAAAAGCTAAGATTATGCCTGGGGTAGGTGGGAGTCAGAGTGGGTGGGAGGGAACTGACAGTAAAGGCTAGCTTGCTACACAGGTCCCAGACCTGTGCTTTTAAGGTAATCTGTTAACAATTTCCTGGGTGATTCACACAGCCCTTGGTTTGATAGAGGTAGCTTTTCAAATTACCCCTTTGACCTTTCACTTGACTTTAACACCTTTTTAAAACAAATTCCCAGATCTCTTGCCTCCTAAGTGGAAGGCCTCTTTGTAAAGGTATCTAAAAAAGAGTAGTTACTCATCTGTAACAGGTGTTCTCCAGGAGCAGCAGGAATCAGTCCTCACTTATGGGTGACATCGGCGTCGATGGATCCCCCATGCGGAGCATTTCCCCAGCTTTCTATGAAAGCCTTTGGGAATACTACACGCATGCGCGGTCCCCTTCCCGCCTAAAGGTGCCATCTTGCTCAGTCAAATGACATAGCTAAAAAACAGCACACAAAAATGAAAAAATTTAACTATGTACAACTGCAACTCCCAGGGGAGGAGGGAGGGTTGTGAGGACTGATTCCTGCTGCTCCTGGAGAACACCTGTTACAGGTGAGTAACTACTCTTTCTCTAGGACCAAGAAGGAAGTCAGTCCTCGCTTATGGGACTCCCCAGCTTCAGGCTACCGGGGACCCAGAGCTGAAAAATGAGCTCCCTCTAGCCTCAGCATCAGAGAAAGGATTTCACTGAAAACATACCTTCACCGGTAGCCCAACCAGAGGGCTGGAGGGTAGGAGTTGCCTAAACCTCAAAGAGATTCCGGAGCACTGCCTGACCGAAAGCACTGTCCCTGCGGGACTCCCTGTAGGGATATTTTTGCTTTAGGATACTTGTGCTCAAGCTCTGCTTCCTCTATCCTCTATAACTGCACTCCAGCCTAGAGCTTGAGCACAAGTATCCTAAAGCAAAAATATCCCTACATCCCTCTCCAGGCAGTAATGGGCCGCAAAGGTCTGGCTTGAGGACCAAGTTGCAGCCCTGCAGATGTCTGCCAATGGTACAGAGCAGAGATGAGCTACTGAGGCAGCCATTGCCCTGACACGGTGGGCCATGACCCGACCCTGCAAAGGAAGGTCAGCTGCCCTGTAAGCCCAGGTGATACAGTCAGCCACCCAGATGGACAAGGTACGCTTGGACACAGGTACCCCCAAGTTATTAGGGTCAAAAGATACGAAGAGCTGAGTAGCCCTTCTATGCCCCTGCGTACGATCAAGGTAGAAGGTCAAGGCCCTCCTACAGTCCAGGGTATGCAGGACTGTCTCAGCCCGGCTTGCATGGGGCCTAGGGAAGAATGTTTGAAGAACCACCTCTTGGTTGAGATGGAAAGAGGAGACAACCTTGGGGAGGAACTTAGGATGAGTCCTAAGGACTACCCTGTTCCTATAGAAGCGAGTGTATGGCCTGTCACAGACCAGGGCTTGAAGTTCACTCACTCGCCTGGCCGAGGTCAAGGCCACTAGGAATAGAGTCTTCCAGGATAGGAAGCGTAAAGGACATGTAGCCATGGGCTCAAAAGGTGGGCGAGTAAGTTGCTGCAAGACCACATTCAACTCCCACTCAGGGGCCGGTGGACGGAGAGGAGGCTTGAGCAACAGTAAGCCTCTGAGAAATCTGGACACCAAGGAGTGAACTGACAGAGTGTCCCTCCACCAGAGAGTGATGAGCTGCCAGAGCAGAGAGGTGAACCCGAACAGAATTGGACTTAAGGCCCTGATTGGACAAGTGCAGTAGGTACTGGAGCACTACTGGCACAGTGCAGGTGAAAGGATCTTCCTTGCGTTGCTGACACCACAAGGAGAACCTTCTCCACTTTAGGGCATATGTTTTCCTATCGACTGCAGTCTACTCACCCAGGGGGTCTTAATTCTCAAATAGAATGGGCGGTTTGTGTTCGAAGATCTTATGGGGACAGCAGTATATGCCGCTTCGTTCGTGCAAGAAAGTTTGTAAATGCTTCTGCACTAGTTATTACAGTACTGACAAGTCTAGGCAGCTTTCCCACTACCAGTATTTTTGACACCGCTGATTGGTAAAGTGATCACAGCCTGAGTCATATTGCCAGTCTATAAGAAGGAATTCCACTCTGTTAACCCGCATGCGTGGCGTTTTTTGCTTCAGTTGGGCTTAGAGAGATAAGCTCTAAGGTATGTCCCTGCGGCAGATATTTGGTGTGGGCTCTTTATTATACTGAATGTCTGAAATTTGAATGTGAGCAAGCACGATACTGATTTTTGTACTTTGGTTTTTAGCATGTGTTGAGCAGACCAGTCGCTGCATGCCGCACGCTGAACTCCCCCGAAGAAGCCGCATCGGTGGTGAAACGCATCAGCGCTTAGGATTTGCGTTGGGAGCTGGGAGGCACATCCTGACTTTAACTGTTTTTTCAGATAAGTTATTTGACTCCTTTATTTGGTTAAAGAGTCGGGATTCTCCTTACAGCTTAATTCTCCATACAGCTTAGTTCTGTTGGCGTATTGAAAAGTGTTATAGCAGAGTGAAATAGAGCCTGCATCTACAAGTTTATTTCACCTCAGTACAAGGAATATATGGGTCCTTGATGTAACGAAGGGGATTGTGAGTCCTCAGGCTTACAGTACAGTGCAGCCTGATTAGACCCTTCCTCATTCATTCTGAGACCCTTTTCCTTAATTTTAGTATCCTTTGAATTTGAGCAATTTGTTTTTCGATATAGTGTAATGGGGATAGAGCATAAGTTTGCAAACAAGGTTGCCATAGTCCTGATGCTGTTTGCTGTAACCGGCACTCCAATGGGAGCCCTTCCTGTTCATAGGCAAGGGCATTGCACTCTGCCACCCAGATGGACAGGGTCCGCTTGGTTACTGTCTACCCCGACCGACTGGGATCATAGGAAATGAAAAGCTGGGAGGCTTTGCGGTGGCTCTGGGTATGCTGCAAGTAGAAGGACAGGGCCTTCTTACAATCCAAGGTATGGAGGATGCCTGCTGCTCTGTCAGCATGGGGCCATGGAAAAAAGGTGGGAAGCACCACCTCCTGATTGAGGTGGAACGAGGATACCACCTGCAGAAGAAATTTAGTGTGCGTGCAAAGCATGACCCTGTTCTTATAGAATCTGGTGAAGGGTGGCCCTACCACCAAGGCTTGAAGCTCACTGACTCTGCGAGCAGATGTGAGTGCTACCAGGAAGACAACCTTCCATGAGAGGTACCGTAGGTGTCAAAAAGCCAGAGGCTCCAATGGCGGCCCAATGAGCCGTGACAGTACCACAATGAGTTCCCATTCTGCTGGAGATGGGCAGATGGGGGGGCTTAGAGAGTAGGAGGCCCCATAAGAACCGGGTAACAAGGGGCTGCGCAGAAAGGGGTTTGCCCTCGATAAGGTGGTGGTGCGCCAAAAGGTGCACCCTGACAGAGTTGATCTTGTGTCCAACCTCGAGAGATGAAGCCGGTACTGCAGCACCATCTGCAGCAAGCAGGAAAATGGGTTGACCCATTGCGCTGTGCATCACACCAAAAATCTGTACCACTTAAAGGCATAGGTCCGCCTCGTGGAGGTCTTATGAGAAGCTAGGAGGACCTCCTCCACCTCCCTCGGGAGGTTGAAGGGAGTCAAGGCTACCCATTCAGCAGCCATGCTGTTAGTGCTAGAGACCCCAAGTTGGGGTGAAGGAGGAAGCAGTCCTCCTGAGTCAGTAATCCTGGGGCACTCCTCAGAAGGACTAGGGCATCCATTTACAGGTAAAGCAGTATGGGAACCAAGGCTGCCTGGGCTACTTAGGGGCTACCAGGATCAGCGAAGCCTTGTCTTGGAGGGCCTTGAAGAGGGTCTTGGCTACAAGTGGCGAGGGCGGGAAGGCATACAGGAGGCCCTCTGACCATGCCACCTGGGATAGGTGAAGTTGGAGGGAGCAGAAGCGGGGCAGCTGAGCATTGGCCAGACTGGCAAAGAAGTCCACTCGTGGGGTGTCCCAGAGGCAGAAGAACTGTTGGGCTACTCTGGAATCTAGCCGCCATTCGTGCAGCTGTAGGACCCTGCTTAGTCTGTCTGCCGGGACATTGTCTTCGCCCGGCAGGTACATCATCCTCTGGAGTGTTCCTTGACTGATTGCATACAGGCAGAAGGCTATTGCCTCCTGGCAGAGGGTGTAAGACCCTATGCCTCCCTGCTTGTTCAGGCAGAATATTGCGACCTGGTTGTTCATCTGGGCCAGCACCGACTGGTGCCATAGGCAGTGGCAGAAAGCTTTGAGCGCCAGGAATATGACCCTGAGCTCCAGCAGGTTGATGTGTTGCTGGATCTCCACCCTGGGCCAGTTGCACTGTGTGCGGAAATGCCCGCAATGGGCACCCCATCCCAGCAAGGAGGAATCTGTGGTGAGGACCCACTGGGGTGCTGGGTTCTGAAAAGGCATGCCTGCCTGTAGGTGCTGTGTGGCTTTCTACCAGCTGAGCGACTGCCAGCGGGCGCATCATGCACACCCTGTCCCAAAGCCAGCCTGTGTCCACTGGGAGCGGAAACTCCACTGAGCCTCCATCTTAAGACGAGCATTGGGGACAACATGGACTGAGTAGGCAGAGCAAGGAGCGAGCTGACACAGAGTGGCAGTGCAGTACCTCTATGGCCGAAGCTACAAGGCAACTTTCTCTGTCTAGGGAGAGAAAGGCCTTGGCCTGGGCCTGAAGAGTGTCTAGTCTATGAACTCCAGACCCTGTGTAGGGGTCAGGTGGGTCTTGGAGTGGTTTATCATGAATCCCAAGTATTGCAAAATACTGATGGTGTGGGCCATAGTCTGCTGCACCTCTGTGGCCGTGCCACCTTTTACAAGCCAGATAGGGGAAGATAAAGGCACCCTGGAGATGGAGGAAGGCTACCACCACTGCTAGGCACCTGGTGAAGACTCTGGGTGTGGAGGCTAAACCTAAAGGTAGCACCCTGTACTGGTAGTGGTCGCCCCGACCATGAATCTGAAGTACTGCCTGTAGCTAGGATGAATGAGGATGTGGGTATATGCATCCTTTAGATCCAAGGAGCCTAGCCAGTCTCCCTGCTGGAGGTATGGTTGCAATGTTCCAAGGGAGAGCATCTTGAACGTCTCCCCCACCAGGAGCTTGTTTAGGTTTCACAGTTCTGGAATGGGTCTTAGACCCCTTGTTTGTTTTGGGACTGGGAAGTACCATGATTAGAACCCCTTGCCCCTTAAGTGATGGGGTACTGGTTCCACGGCTTTGTCCATGAGCAGACCTGCAAGTTCCTGCAGTAGCAGGGCCCGGTGCAGGGGAGTCTGAGAAGGCTCTGCTGGGAAGAATGGGGGAGGCATCTGGTCCAGGTGGAGAAGGTAGCCTTCTCCGATTACCTCGAGTGCCCAGGCGTCAGTGGTGATGGCAGGCCACCAGTGGGTAAAGTGGACCAGACATCCCCCTGTGGGCAGCTGCCCTCCTTAGGGTGGAGAGGCTATGCCCCGGGAGTCAAACGTCCCCAAAGGCTGTGCTGGAGCTGGTGCTGGGGGCTTGGGGCCCTTCTGCTTGCAGGGGCCCTGACCTACTTTTTTAGCATGATGACCCTGCTAAGTGGCTGGAGGAGCCTGATACTGTGGGTATCCCAGGTAAGCCTGACCCTTCCTCGGGTAGGGAGACTTTTTCCCTGGGGTTTTCTTTCTGGGGAAGATAGTGGAGAGTTGGGTCCTCAACAGGAACTCAGACTCTATCTCTGCCGCTCTCTCTGCCATGGGTTTGCCAAAGAGGTTCTCTCCTTGGCATGGGACATCGATGAGCTTGTCCTGAACCCACTGTTTGAGATCCAGAGACTTCAGTCATGCCAGGCATCTGGCACAGATGCCTGCAGCAGTTATCCTTGCTGTTGACTCAAAGCCATCATAGGCCGCCCGAGTCAGGTACTTCAAGCACTCCGACGCCCTTGGTCAGATTCTGGAATCACTGGAGATGGTCATCCCTGAGGCCAGCGGAGAATCCGGTGAGCTCCTTTGTCAAGTCTCGAAGGTACATGTCTATACAGAGCAGGTACACTTGGATCCGGTAGGCAAGCATTGAGCCCTAGTAACACTTCCTACTGAAGGTGTCGATGGTACGGGCCTCCTTGCCTGGGGGCACCAAGGCGTGCATCTTCTGGTTCTTTAGCCAACACATGGCCGGCTCCACTACCATGGAGTTATGCAGCAATTGCAGGTTCCTGAAGCTGGAGCCTCGCTGGACTAGGTACATGGTGTTGAGTCGACAGCTGACTATGGGCACTGATGCCAGCATCTCCCACATATGGAGAAGTCTACCTCGAGGATGGTAGAACTGTCAGAGTCTCCTTCAGTGGAGAATCATATTGAAGGATCTCTAGCTCCTCCATGTAAGGATCCTTCTTAGACTCCATGGAGGTGGCAAGAGCCCTCGACATGTCTTGCATGAAGTCAGAGACCGACACTGAGTCACCAGAGAGGATGTGTCCGACGGGATATCTCAATGTATGCGGGTGTCTGGTGATGCCTCGTTCTCAGACTCCCAGTCAAAGTAGTCGGTGGAAGATTTGGCAACGGGCCGGTGGACCATGGTGGCTTTGTGACTGGCCTGCGAGCACTTGCCTGTTAGAATCTCATTCTCGAGGAGCAGGACCATGATCGAGACCTCTGCCAAGGATCGACTCGAGGCAGTGGGCTCACAAGGAACTGCTCGGCAACCGGGAAAATCCTCGATGTCGAGGTCTTGGTGATCTGGGTGGATGTAGCAGTGGAACGGGCATCGGTGCCTGCTGCATGGCGAGGAAGGAAGACAATCTGTGCTCTAAGGCCACCATCCTGGTTTCCCACTCAGGAGGTGTCACAGCCTTCAACCCAGATGCTGGAGTTAATGGATCCGGCGTCAGTGAGGGAAGGGGGTCCTCAATGAGGATGGCATTGGGTGTCTGCTGCTGATAGCCGGAGGCCTTTGGGAGACTTTGGCCGGTCATTCCCGCTCCAACCCCTCAGATCTTCTGCGCAGGCTGCGGGAAATAGCGTGGGACTTGCCTGATTTGTCCAAGTCTTGAGAGGAGTTCCTTGAGGATCTCTTCTTGTGTTCCCGCTCCTGGGAACCTCTGTTGGAGGTCCCGTGGCCTCGGTCAGTGGGATCCAAGATGCGGTGTCGGGGCACGTGAGCTCAGAGGCAGGAAAGGAATTGGTTACAACTGGAGAAGATAAAAGGCACTTTACTGAGAATATAATCAACTTTTTCTTGGGAAATCAGATGCATGTCCATTGGGCTCCGCAGAAAAAAAAGTAGTGAGTAAGATGGCACCCTTGGGCGGGAAGGGGACCATGCATGCATGGTGGCATCTCCCAAAGGCTTTCTTTGGAAGCTGGGGAGATGCTTCCATTAGGGCTCCGTTGGTGCCAATGTCACCCATATGTGAGAACTGACTTCCTGCTTCTTCACAGAGAACTTTCCTACAAAAGCAGTCTCTTTTGGTAGTCCTGCAAGACTCAGGAGCAAGACTGAGATGGGAGAAGGGACTGAAACCACAGGAAGGAGAGAGCAGCAATATAACACCACCACTGCAACCAAACAGGTGTATGGGATAAAAGGGCAGTAACTGAAGCATAGTCTTCAGGAAGAAGCCAAATCTTGGTTAGCACAAGATGCAGCAGCAGAGATAGAGTAGTTACTCACCTGTAACAGGTGTTCTCCAGGAGCAGCAGGAATCAGTCCTCACATATGAGTGACGTCGGCGTTGACAGAGCCCCCATGCGGAGCATTTCCCCAGCTTTCAAAGAAAGCCTTTGGGAATGCAGGCACACATGCGCGGTCCCCTTCCCACCCAAAGGTGCCATCTTGCTCAGTCAGATGACATAGATAAAAGACAGCACGAAAAAAGAAAATGAACTATATACAACTGCAACTCCAAGGGGAGGAGGGAGGGTCGTGAGGATTGATTCCTGCTGCTCCTGGAGAATACCTGTTACAAGTGAGTAACTACTCTTTCTCCAGGACCAAGCAGGAAGTAAGTCCTCACATATGGGTGACTCCCAAGCTCTGGGCTACCAGGAATCCAGGCTGAAAAATAGAGCTCCCTCTAGAGCTCCAGCAACAGTGAGAGAATCTTCTCTGAGACCACACCTGAACGGTAGCCCAACACCAGGGCCGGAGGGTAGGAGGTGCCTAAACCTCAAAGAGATTACGGAGTACCGCTTGCCCGAAAGCACTGTCCCTACGGGACTCCCTCTCGAGGCAGTAGTGGTCCGCAAAAGTCTGGCTTGAAGACCAAGTAGCGGCCCGGCAGATGTCTGCCAACGGAACAGAGCGGAAGTGAGCTACTGATGCGGCCTTCGCCCTAACTCGATGGGCTGTGACTTGACCCTCCAGGGAGAGGCCAGCTTCCCTGTACGCCCAGGCGATACAGTCTGCCACCCAGATGGATAACGTACGCTTAGTGACAGGCAACCCCAATTTATTAGGGTCAAAGGAAATGAAGAGCTGAGAAGCCCTTCTATGCCCCTGCGTACGTTCAAGGTAAAAGGACAGTGCCCTTCTACAATCCAGGGTATGCAAGACCGTCTCTGCCCTACTGGCGTGCGGCCTAGGAAAGAACGTTGGAGGTACCACCTCCTGGTTGAGGTGGAAGGAGGACACCACCTTTGGAAGGAACTTAGGATGAGTCCGCAAGACTACCCTGTTTCTATAGAACCTGGTATACGGCCTATCAGAGACCAGGGCCTGAAGCTCACTCACCCGCCTAGCCGAGGTGAGTGCCACAAGGAACAATACCTTCCAGGAGAGGAAACATAAATGGCAGGTTGCCATTGGCTCAAAAGGTAGGCGAGTCAGTTGCTGAAAGACCACATTGAGATCCCACTCAGGGGCAGGTGGACGAATAGGAGGCTTAAGCAGAAGCAGGCCTGTTAGAAAACGGGACACCAGAGGGTGGCCTGAGAGAGATTGTCCATCCACCTGCAAGTGGTGAGCTGAAAGGGCACTGAGGTGAACCCGGACAGAGTTGGACTGAAGTCCTAGGTTGGAAAGGTGGAGCAGGTATTGAAGCACCACCTGGACAGAGCAGGAGAAAGGGTCCTCTTGCTGTTCAGAACACCAAGTAGAGAACCTACGCCACTTTAGAGCATAGGCCTTCCTGGTGGAATGCTTCCTGGAGGCCAACACCTCCTCTTCAACCTCCCTAGATAGGAGCAAGGGAGCAAGGACTAGCCTTTCAGCAGCCAGGCCATCAAATTGAGGGATTTGAGGTTGGGATGCAAGAGGGACCCCTGGTCCTGAGTCAGAAGGTCGGGTTGCAACCCCAGAGGAAGTGGAGTATCCACCGCCAACTGCAGAAGAAGAGGGAACCACGGCTGCCTGGGCCACCTGGGGGCTATCAGGATCACCGTGGCTCGGTCCTGCTGGATTTTGAATAGAGTCTGGGCCACCAGAGGTGTGGGAGGAAAGGCATACAGCAGGCCCTCTGACCAAGGGATCAGGAATGCATCTGGCGCTGTTCTCAAGGGATGCGGTTGCCTGGAACAGAACCTGGGTAGTTGCCTGTTGAGCGGACTAGCAAAAAGATCCATGGTCGGAAGACCCCACTTCAGAAAGATCTTTTGAACTACCAGAGGATCCAACTGCCACTCGTGAGGCTTCAGGAGTCTGCTGAGTCTGTCCGCCATGTAGTTTTCCTGGCCTGGGAGGTAGACTGCCTTGAGGGTCATGCCCTGGGTGACAGCCCAGGAGCAGAGAGCTTGTGCTTCCAGGCATAGAAGTCTGGATCCCGTGCCTCCCTGCTTGTTGATGTAGAACGTAGCCACCTGGTTGTCCGTCTGAACTAGGACAGACTGGTGAGACAGGATTTGAGAGAAAGTCCGCAAGGCAAGCTGAATGGCCCTCAATTCCAACAGGTTGATCTGCTGGGCGGCCTCCCATGGAGAACACAGGCCTTGGGTGCAGGCTCCCTGGCAGTGAGCCCCCCAGCCCTGCAGGGAAGCATCGGTTGTCAGTACCTGAGTGTGTGGGGGGGCCAGAAAAGGAACACCCCTGACCAGATTTGGGAGATGCCTCCAATAGCGTAAGGAGTCCACCAAGAGTTTGGACACCTTTATTCGGTCTGACAACTTCCCTGTGGCCTGCAGCCACTTCATCCTGAGGTGCCACTGAGCCGGCCTCATATGTAGCCAGACATGTGGGGTGACATGCACTGTGGAAGCCATGTGACCTAAGAGCCGGAGGAAGTTTCTGGCCGAGACCAGAGAGTTCTCCCGAAACCGGCCGGCCAACTTTATCAGCCTGTAAGCTCTGTCCACAGGCAAAAAGGCCTTTGCTTGGATGGTAAACAACCTTGCCCCTATGAATTCCACGTTCTGTGAGGGGAGCAAAGTGGACTTTGGGAAGTTTATAATGAACCCTAGGTGCTGAAGCAGGGATATGGTTCTGCAGGTGGCCTGCCTGGCCTCTTGTGGAGACTGGCCTCTGATGAGCCAGTCATCCAGGTAAGGGAACACAAAGATCCCCTGATTCCTGAGGTAGGCCGCAAACACCACCAGGCATTTTGTAAAAATCCTGGGGGCGGAGGTGAGGCCAAAAGGAAGCACTCTGTACTGGAAGTGCTTTCCTTCCACCACAAATCTGAGGAACTGTCTGTGGCTTGGATGGATGAGGATGTGAGTATAAGCATCCTTCAGGTCTAAGGAGCATAGCCAATCGGCCTGCTGGAGGTAGGGCAGTAAGATCCCAAGGGTAACCATCTTGAACTTTTCCCTCTCCAGAAACTTGTTTAGATTTCTCAGGTCGAGCATGGGTCTGTGGCCTCCTGTTCTTTTTGGTACCAGGAAGTACCTGGAGTAGAAGCCTTGCCCTTCCAGGTGGTGAGGCACCGGTTCTACCGCCTGGTCCCTTAGTAGACCTTCCAACTCTTGAAGGAGTAAGTTTTTGTGCAGAGTGGGTCTTGGAGGCTCCCCTGGAAAGTTGTTAAAACCCAAGAGGATTGTGGAAAATTGCAAGAGGATCTTGATAAATTGGAAGACTGGGCATCAAAATGGCAGATGAAATTTAATGTGGACAAGTGCAAAGTTCTGCACCTAGGGAAGAACAACCCAAACTATGGTTACACGATGCAAGGTTCCACATTAGGAACCACCACCCAGGAAAAAGATTTAGGCATCATTGTGGATAACATGTTAAAACCCTCGGCCCAGTGTGCAGCGGCAGCCAAGAGAGCAAATAGAATGCTAGGTATCATAAGGAAAGGAATGGAAAATAAAACAAAAGATATTATAATGCCTCTGTACCGTTCCATGGTGAGACCGCACCTTGAATATTGTGTGCAATTCTGGTCGCCGTATCTTAAAAAGTGGAACGGGTAAACGTAGATCGATTGTTTACGTTATCAGAATATAGAAAGACTAGGGGACATGCAATGAAGCTACAGGTTAAACTATTTAAGACTAATAAAAGAAAATATTTTTTCGCTCAACGTGTAATCAAACTCTGGAATTTGTTACCGGAGGATGTAGTAAAGGCTGTTAGTGTAGCTGGATTTAAATAAGGTTTGGACAAGTTCCTGAAGGAAAGGTCCATAAACCATTATTAAGAAGGGATCCAGGATATCAATGCTTGACCCAGTACAAGCATTGCGGAACCTGTGTCTTTTGGGGAAACTGCTAGGTATGTATGACCTATATTGGCCACTGTTGGAAACAGGATACTGGGCTTGATGGACCTTGGTCTGACCCAGTATGGCATATCTTATGTTCTTATGTAGGAGGGGGGTATCTGGGTGAAGTGGAGCAGATAGCCCCTTTCGATGATATTTAACACCCAAGTATCCCCTGTGATGGTTGGCCAACAGTCTGCGTACAGGGTCAGCCGACCTCCTGTGCCCTGGAGAGGAGGAGAGGCTATGCTGGCATAGTCAAAAACACCCTCCCTGCTGAGCAGGAGATGGAGTAGGAGGCTTGGGGGCCTTCTGCCTACGGGGCCCATGACCCTGCCCCTTGGCCTGTTGGCCCTGTTGGGGAGCTGCAGAGGCCTGGTAGTGAGGGTAGGTTTTATAGGCAGTGGTCTTCCTCGTGTAAAAGGTCTTCCTGGACAGCCTTGTCCACAGTAAGAGTCTCGGTCTTGAGTTCAGCAGCCTTTTCGGCCATGGGCTTGCCAAAGAGGTTTTCACCTCGGCAAGGGACATCGACCAACTTGTCCTGTACCCACGGCTCAAGGTCCAAGGATTGTAGCCAGGCCTGACGGTGTGCACTGATGCCGGCCCCTGCTACTCGGGTCGAAACCTCAAATCCATCTCTCGAATTCCAGAAGACAAGGCCTTGAACCTCTGCAAAGGTTCCTCGGAGAGACCAGCAGAGAACCCGACAATCTCCTTTGGCAGGTCTCGAAGGTACATGCCCATGTACAGCTGGTAGGTCTGGACGCAGCAAGCAAGCATAGAGCCCTGGAAGCCCTTTCTACTGAGGGCATCCAGGGTCCGGGCTTCCCTGCCGGGAGGCACCGAGGAGTACATCTTCTGACTCTTCAGGCGATGCATGGCCGATTCCACCACCATGGAATGGTGCGGTACCTGTGCCTTCTGAAACCCGGGGCTCTTGCGGACTCGAAAGATGGAATCGACCCGCTTGCTTAGAACTGGCATCGAGTCCGGCGCCTCCCACATGTGGAAGAGCAACTGCTCCAGCATCGGAGGAACCGGGACAGTAAAGGCCTCCTTGGGAGGAGAGTCATACTGCAGAGCCTCGAGCTCCTTGGCATGAGGCTCTTCCTCGGGGTCCGCAGGGAATGCCAGTGCCTTGGCCATGTCCCATACGAAATCCGAGAACCTAGTATCCTCCCGGGGGGACCTTGTCCGAGGCTCGGAGCCCGGTGAGTCGAAGGGACGCACCGAGTCTGGAAGGTGTCAGGGGACTCCTCCTCCTCCGTCTCCTACGCCGATTCCTCCGAGGAGGAATCGAGCAGCTCTGAGTGGGCGGGCACCGACGCCATCCGCCCCATTGCCGAGGGAACCGGCGTTGATGACCTCGGTCCCGAACGGGAGGCTGAGGGTGACCGCGGCCGAGGATCGACTCGAGTTCGCATGGTCTCGAGGATCTGCTCGGCCTCTGGAGTCGACTTGAACGTCGATGTCCCGGTGGTCAGTGCAGATGCACCGGTGAGACCGGCGATCAGCATGCGCTGCTGCTCCATGAAGGCAGACAATCTGCTCTCCAAGGCCGTCAACCTGAGTGCGAGCTCAGGAGACCCAGCAGCCTCCGAATCGGGCCCCGATAGTGTCAGGCCCAACGTCCGCTCCCCCGGAGGAGATTCCACAAGGACTACAGTACTCATGTGACTCGGGGCCTCTGACTCTACACGAGGATGCTTGGCAGGCCTCTCCGACTCCGAAGACCCGGGACGGCAATCGGGGCTATGCGAACTGGCCCTCGAGGAGCCAAGAGTGGCCACCGATGCCGTCCTCGTCGGTTTCTTCTTCCTTCAGTGCTCCCTCGAGGGGGACTCCCTTTAAGAGGAGCCCTGAGAATGCTCGGGGTCAGACTCCCGAGACGTCGAGGCCTCTGACGAAGTCCGGACCCGTCCAGAGGCAGACTCGGAGAAGATCCCCTCACGCTGGTGCTGACGGCTTCGCAATGCCTTGGAAGACATTTTGCCACAAGGACTACAGACCGTAGAATCATGGTCTGGACCCAGGCACCGGAGGTAGCAATCGTGTGTGTTGTTGAGAGGCATCAGTTTCTTGCACCAATCACACTTCTTAAAGCCACTGGCAGCCATCAGGGGAAAAAGTGCCCCTGCAAGATCAAAAAATTGGGCTGCCAGGGAAAAGAAAAAAGGCGTGAATGCAGTCTCTAAGGACAAAAACCGAAAGAGAGAGATCCGGGCTTGGCACCGGTGTACCGAGTCCAGGCGGGAAAGGAACTGACGTCGAACCGAGGAAAAACTCGACCCAATGCAAGAAAAAATCAACTTTATTCACGGGTGACAAGGACAGGCGTCCATAGGGCTCCGCGGAAAAAAGAAGACTGAGCAAGATGGCACCTTTGGGCGGGAAGGGGACCGCGCATGCGTGCCTGCATTCCCAAAGGCTTTCTTTGAAAGCTGGGGAAATGCTCTGCATGGGGGCTCCGTCGACGCCGAGGTCACCCATATGTGAGGACTGACTTCCTGCTTGGTTCTGGAGAATAGAGATTAGATACTGTAAGCCTGTTGGCTGACTGTGTCACCCTAGGCAGCTGCCTAGATGGAGACCCAGTTTGAGTTGTGGAAGAATAATGACTCAAGAGTCGTGTCCAAAGTGGAATTAAGGATGGGATTTATTCCCTGTCCCATACGGATGGCTTTCAGATAAGGATAACACAAATTAAGCTGTTACATCACAGGCAAAAGAACACTTTAACAAAACCAAGCTTCTTCTTTGTTTTCCCCAAAACACAAAAGTATTATCTTCCTCCAAAGAAATCAAAAACACACTTCCTTTTCTTCTCTTTAACGCAGAGATTCTAAATCATCTGTTACTCCCAAACTGCAATCCATTGGCTCCTGAATATTCTCTGGGATAGTGCTTTCCCACTGCATCCCCTCTTGGGCTTGACCTGCGTGGGATCTCTGAGTTTTTGCAAACCTGTACTCAGACCTTCTAGTCCTTCTTCCTCTAGCCAGGGTTTTCTATCAGAGCTGCAGACTGCTTTGCTCCGGCAGTATCTGTTGCTGGGTCTAGCAGTGTAGCACTTGCTTCCTGCTTCCTGTGAGACTCTCAGAGTGTGACCTTTGCTCTCTGGTGATCTGACTGCTTGCCTGGGTGCGAGGACCCCTCTGGTTGGGAAGACCTTAGCTCTATCTCTCCTGATCCACTCGGGTTCGTCAGACTGCTTCTGCTCAGACCTGGATCTCCAAGACAGCTGGTCTCTTACTGTTTGGTCTGGAGTTCCCAACTCAGCCTCTCTGAGGATCCCTCTGCTCCTTGTCTGTTTCTCCAGGCTAGGTTCCAGACTCTCCTCCACACTCTGGCTGCGCTCCAGGCTTGTTTCCCTTGCTTGGGGAAAGCTTGTTCCGTCTCTGAATCTGAAACTGCATCTGGGTCTCAGTCTGACTCTGCCTGTGAGTTCACCCTCCTCTTCACTTGATTTTCCCCTGGTTTTATTGGGCTGCCTATTGGACGTGGAACGTGACTGTTCCCACAGGTGAGCCTGATTAGAGCTCTGAATTCTCTCTGCGTCACTGCAGCCCTGAGGAATGTTTGTTTCTTCACTCCCTGCCCCCTTGCACTGTGAATGTCTCCACTGACCCTGTGACTGTGAGGTAAGCTCTTCATTTCTAAACCCTTTTAATACTTTAGACTCTGCGCCGTCTACCTCATGACAATACAAAGAGGCTGTGAATGTAGTTAAGTTTGTTGGAAGCAGAGTGGACATGCCACAGGTACATGAGAAAGAGTAGAGGGAGGAAGGAGAGGGATACAAATAAGTTTAGAGAGGTTGCAGTTCGATCTGCGCAGGTAGTGCCTAGGGGAATAAGGATTGCAATTGATATCCCCACATAAGAGAAGGGAAAAGAGCAGAAAACTTACAGAGAAAAGAAGGAATGATGGTGACAAGTTTGCCGTGCTATCAGATAGAGGGGAGATGGATGAATGAGAGGAAGAAAATGTTGAAGCTCAAGAGCAGATGATAGAGTAGAGGACAAAATGGCTGGAGAGTTGGAGAAAGTAGGAAGTTGGTAATTTCATCTTGGAGCTTGAAATTGTGTTAACAAAAGAAAGAGACTGGGGAGAGTTAGCATCAAGAACAAAAAGTAGTATGGAGCCATGGGATTATATAGGAAAGAGACACTATAGATTTTGAGAAGATATGATATGATATGGTAAAACAGGAGAAGAAACCCCAGTGGGTACACCATCAAGAACAAAAAGTAGTATGGAGCCATAGGATTATATGGGAAAGAGACACTATAGATTTTGAGAAGATATGATATGATATGGTAAGACAGGAGAAGAAACCCCAGTGGGTACACCTGGGAATAATAGTGTTAATCAGCCAGAGAAGGCTATATATGATAGTCAGATCATAGGGTAGATGGGTATGGGGAGGGAGGAAGGGTCTTTAACCCTCTGATACACTACCCCCGGGTCAGGGGTGACCCGGGTGTTGGTTTTTGTGTTTTTTCTTCAAAATGGTAAGGAATTGTATTTTGGTACTCTAGGTATTCCTCAACGAACCATTTTTAAATATTTTCATACATATGGTTTGCAAAAATAATGTTTTTATACAGTACTGCATGCTGCTGAACAAACAAGGGGTGATTTTCGACACTTGCACAATAACACTCTCCTTTGTTTTATAGCAGCAAAGAAAGTCACCACTCCAAGTCCACATTACAATCCTGTGTTTTCTAACGTCTTGCTTACATTTATGAAACACAGAAACACAGAAATATGATGACAGAAAAAGACCATATGGCCTATCTAGTCTGTCCTTCCATATCAACAACTACAACAGTCCCCCTTTTACCTTTAGAGATCCTCTGTGTTTGTCCCATGCTTTTTTGAATTCAGTTACTGTCCTCATTTCTACCACCTCCACTGGGAGACTATTCCACGGATCCACTACTCTTTCCGTAAAGAAATATTTCCGCATATCACTCCTGAATCTATCTCCCTTTACCCTCATCCCATGTCCCCTCGTAGCAGAACTTGCTTTCAATTGAAAGAGGCTCTCTCTCTGAACATTTATGCCACAGAGGTATTTAAACATCTCAATCATATCACCTCTATCCCGCCTTTCCTCTAAGGTGTACATATTAAGATCCTTCAGTCTGTCCTCATATGCTTTATAATGAAGCCCACTAATCATTTTAGTAGCCACCCTCTGCACCCACTCTATCCTGTTCACATCCTTTTGAAGGTGCGGTCTCCAGAATTGCACACTATACTCCAAATGAGGTATGTCATTGCCCTTCCTAGTGGCAGTGTGCCAAAGGGTCAGGGTGGACATTTTAATTTTGTTGAAGAAAGAAAAACTCTTAGACCAAGTGCATTCTGGTCCTTGTAGTCCCTCTTCACAAGAAAATAGATGTGTGAGCCTTGAGCAGGGTGAAACAAAAAGGTTTTTATTCCCTTGTTACGCAAAAGGTTCTTCAGGAAACAAAGTAGAATTACCTTACTTCAGGTTTAGTGCCAAGAATATTTGCAAAAGGTCAGCAACTGTTACACGTCACCTGACGTCAGTTCCTTGTTTGTTTCTGTGGATTAAAATTTTTTACGACAAAGGTAAACAATGCCACTCCCGAAATGCTTCAGCAGCTGTGCAGCAACTGAAAAAATTAGACATTGGTTGAATGAAGAAAGTGACAGTAATGATAGTTTGAGTAATGATACTGAAGGTGCTGATACGGATAGTGCAGTCGTTCCCGCCCAGTCCGATCAGCTTGATCTTGATGATAGCAGCAGTGAAGCGGAAGATGCTGTCGAAGAAAATAAAACAAGTGATGACGATAACAGTTCATACAGCAATTCTGAAACTTCTGTATCACATTCTGAAAATGAGGAAGTTACTGACAGTCATTACACAGCTCGTTCTGGCATGCATTGGAATAAAACTGTACCGCCAACATCAAGAACAAGGGAAGCAAATATAGTCAGAGAATCTTCTGGACCAATTGCTCTGATCAGAGGTATAACTAATGCTAAGGATATTTTTGACATGTTTGTAACTCCAGATATATTGTCAGCAGTGTTAGATTTCACAAATTCTGAAGGCATACGTAGAGCTGAAGCAATGCAGCCACCATGTACTGACTGGAAGCAGGTAACAATGGAAGAGCTCCAAGCAACATTGGGTCTTCTGTACATGAGTGGTGTTTTCAGGTTGAACAAAGTATCTGTACGCAGAACTTGGGCTAGAAGTCCTATCCAGAATCCTATATTTCCAGCTGTTATGTCAGGTAAAAGGTTTGCAGAAATATTGAGTTTACTTCGATTTGATGACAAACAAACCCGTGAATCACGAAGGGCCAATGACAAATTTACTCCAGTCAGAGATGTTTGGAATTTATT
Organism: Ichthyophis bannanicus; assembly: GCA_033557465.1. Taxonomy (NCBI): domain Eukaryota; kingdom Metazoa; phylum Chordata; class Amphibia; order Gymnophiona; family Ichthyophiidae; genus Ichthyophis; species Ichthyophis bannanicus. The sequence continues at coordinate 439,430,493 of CM066034.1, forward strand.
CATTTCTCAGTGCATGAAAATGTACATACCATCTGCATACTTGACTGTTGATGAACAATTGTTGGGGTTCAGAGGCAAGTGTCCGTTTCGTCAATACATCAAGTCTAAACCAGACCGATACGGTATAAAGTTATGGGTGTGTGCAGATGCCGAAACGTATTATGTATTCAACATGAAGCCATATCTAGGGCGTGAAGAGTCAGTTACTCGTGACAAAACAGTATCTCTAGGAGCTGATGTTGTTTTGAAGCTTATTGAACCTCTGGAACGGTCTGGCAGGAACATTACTTGCGACAATTTCTTTACTAACGTACAACTGGCTGAATGTCTTCTTAGCAAGAATTTGACACTACTGGGCACTGTAAGACATTGCAACTGTGACATACCTTCAGAATTCCAGGCAAATCGCTCAAGAATTGTGGGATCCTCAATATTTGGCTTCAGTGGAGACAAGACTTTGGTGTCATTCGTCCCAAAACGAAACAAATCAGTTATGCTGCTGTCAACACTTCACCATGATAATAAAATTGATGAAACATCAAAGAAGCCAGAAATAATACTTGACTACAACAGAACGAAAGGGGGTGTTGACACAGTAGATCAGTTGTGCCACACATACAGTGTGAAAAGATCAACTCGTCGATGGCCACTTTGCGTGTTTTATGGACTGCTTGATATCGCGGCTGTAAATTCATTCATAATATTTATGTACAACAATCCTATGTTTCATCACAAGGAAAACTGCAAGAGAAGGTTTTTTCTGGAGGAACTCGCTTTGAATCTCATGAAGCCTCAGCTACAAAATCGTCAAAGCCATCCAGAAGGTCTGACAAGCCATACACGTCAATCCATGGCCAATGTTGGCTATCCTTGCCTTGAAATGCCTAAGCCACCAAGACCGTTGACCACACGGGCATCAGCAAAGAAAAGAAAGAGATGCTCCTTTTGTCCAAGTGACAGAGATCGAAAAGTATTTACCGAATGTGAAATCTGTCTGAAGCGAGTGTGTCCTGAACATTCAAGAACAACTACTAGCACATTGTGCATAAACTGTTGTTGAAAAAAACAGTCAATGTACTTCATGTATTGCTTACTAGTTTTCTGTTGTTTACAATGCACCGTTGTCAATTTGTTATAACACGGTAATTTTTTTGTCACAATTTGCATCATGCCATTACTTGACATAATGGCACCATACTTTGACTGTTGCTGTCCACCTAGCGAATAAATATAGAACTATTGTAGTTTGCAAAGCGTGCAGTGCTGCACACCATTTTTAAGCTTGCAACTGAATAGTTAACAGGTATTGACATTATGCAGCATATATCTGACCTTGTACAACTTGTCCTGCCTGATCTTGGCTAGCATTGCACATTATTCACTTGAAAGGGTGAATTAATAACAAGTATTATAAAAAATAAATAAAAGTATGTCTTTTTCTTCACAATTTAACCATGTTTTACAAACAAAAGTAGATGTTCTACCATATTTCTACATATGGGTTAGGGGTGACCCGGGGGTAGTGTATACGTGTCAGTCGATTTACCGAGTGTATCCGAGGGTTAAAAGTCTGCAGGGGGGGTCACATGATGCATAAGCGAGTGAGGACGCTCCTCAGTTCATCCCGGAGCCGCTTACCCTATTAATCGGCTTTTATCGCGTCTACTCCTACTGCAATGGTCTCTAAGGTGACAAATGCAAGGGGGAAACCTCTGTACTTGTTCAGGCTTATCCCACAAGTAGAAGATGCCGGTAATACCTAAATAAAGACAGGGATAAATCAGCCTGTAAAAACAAGATGGCAGCAGCCATGCAATCGCCAGTCTCTCCAGGTGCGGAGAACAGAGACTCTTCCCCAGAGCTTGCAAAGGAGGTAGCCAAACTTCTTGTGCCAAAATTTCATCTTATCCTTAAGAAATTAGATAGAATGGATGACGTGTTTATTGAAATTGGCCGTACAATGGATGAGGTAGAACACCGGGTTGCCATGAAGGGCAGAATGAGAGGGCACTTAAGACACAGCAGGCCCAAATCGAAGCCCTGACATCCAAATTGGACTATTTAGAAAACTGGTCTCGCCAGAACAACCTGAGACTCATTGGTGTTCCGGAATCCTGGGATGACCACTCTCTGATATCTCTGGTGGAGTAATGGTTGCCAAAGGAACTTGGCCTGGAAGACCTTTTGGGCAAAATACAAGTGGAGAGCGCTCATCCCTTAGGTCCATGCTCAGAAAACCAACAATGGCCACATGTTGTCATCACTCAGTAATTACATTTTCAGTATAAAGTTCAGATCCTACAGACCTTCCAGAAGAAGGGGGATATTAATTTGGAAAATCAGCACATATTATTCCAGGATTACTTGGCAACTGTAGCTGCAAAACACAGAGTTCATTCCCATTTGTACTGAGTTGTTCCAGCGCAAGATACACTTTGCATTAACATATCCAGTGGTGCTGAGGATTCAACATAAAGAACGGGCTAACTCTTTCGAGCAGGCACAGGCAGCGCATAAATTCTTAGCTGACCTGGACTCTCCTACACTCTCTTGATTTGATCTCAACACCCTATTCCAATGATCTTGGGCTGGCTGGCTTGTAAATTTGGCAGAGCCTCAGTCCTGAAGATCGAAGAGTTGTGGTTCAATTTGTATGTCTGTTACATGGTGTTGGACAATGGACTGCAGTACAACTAGCAATTTTGCCGTGTCCTATAGATGCAATTCCATTGTTCTCTCTGTGTAATTCATATGCTTGACTTTTCTCCTTTATGACTCTACTGTACCAGAGTTACTTTGAATCTGACAACTACAGAGAGTAATGTGAGACGGGATGACTGTAGATAGGGGTGGCCCTGTTGCGTCTGGGTTGGACCTGACCTCAGTCAAGTGAGGCATGGATGGCTGTATGAATGTTGGTATTATATGCTCCTTTTTTAGGTTCACCTGTGAGTTGTATATATGAAGTTATGTCTGGAGAATGTATGTGTTAACGCAAGGGGTCTGGAGGGGGGGGAGTGCTTGGGGGGTGTGGAATCTGAAAGGGATGGGTTAAGGGAAGATGGCCTGCGGTTGGTGGTTGGGACAATTTGGGGGAGACACTACCTATTTTTCACAGTGGAGCATTCCCTGGAACTGAGCTGCGCAGCCTCTGGGAAGAGAAAGCACAGTTACTTACCTGTAACAGGTGATCTCTGGGAACAGCAGGAATTAGTCCTCACATATGGGTACGTCGGTACCGACGGAGCCCGTGCGGGAAAGCTCCCCAGCTTCTTAGAATAGAAGCTTTTGGGACCTCCCACTGCACATGCGCACTGCCTTCCCGCCTTCCTGAACAGCTCTCCTCAGTTTCGAGTTTATAGCTGAGTCAACAGAGAGAGGACAGGAAGATAGATAGATAAAAGATACAACTCCTAGGGGAGGTGGGTGGGTTGTGAGGACTAATTCCTGCTGTTCCCAGAGATCACCTGTTACAGGTAAGTAACTGTGCTATCTCCAGGAACAAGCAGGAATAAGTCCTCACATATGGGGACTCCCTAGCTTAGATGCATGGGATCCCCTGTAAAGGTTCGCCATCTTCGTATGGATCTCAGGCATCCATTCTGGGAAGGTGGGCAGGAGTTGTTTAGGAATGGAACAGGTGCTTGAGGACAGCCTGGCCAAACAAGGCATCCCGGCGGGAGTCCTTGTCCAAACAGTAATGGGCTGTGAAGGTATGAACCGAGGCCCAGGTAGCGGCTCGACAGATCTGATCTATGGAAACAGAGTGCAGATGAGCCATAGAAGTTGCCATGGCCCTCACATTGTGAGCAGTGACATGGCCTTCCAGAGAAATGTTTTTGCTCTGGTAAGCAAAAGAAATACACTGAGCAATCCAATTGGAAAGTGTACGCTTGGAGACTGGAAGTCCCAAATGGGAAGGATCAAAGGCCACAAAAAGTTGAGAAGACTTTCGATGTGGCTGAGTCCTATTAAGGTAAAAAGCGAGAGCTCTTTTACAATCCAGAGTATGAAGGTTCCTCTCTGCATTGGATGCATGAGGAGCTGGAAAAAAGACAGGTAGATATACCTCTTGATTAAGATGAAAAGGCGAGACCACTTTAGGCATAAAGTGGGGATTCGTCCTAAGGACCACCTTATCATGATGAAATCTTGTGTAAGGTGGATTAGCCACTAAAGCCTGCAGCTCACTGATGCGGCGAGCCGAAGTGACTGCAATGAGGAAGATGACCTTCCAGGAAAGAAATTTCAAGGAGGTGGAAAACATTGGCTCAAAAGGTGGCTTCATAAGTTGACCGAGCACTAGATTCAAATCCCATGCGACCGGGGGTGGTCTGATGGGAGGTTTAGTGAGAGTCAGGCCTCTCATGAATCTTGCAACAAGAGGATGAGAGGAGATAGGTTGTCCATTTATATGTTTCAAGGATGCTGCAATAGCACTTAAATGGACTCTTACCGAATTCGTCTTGAGGCCTGCATTGGATAGATGCAGGAGATAATCAAGAAGAGAATTCAAAGGAAGTGCCAGAGGGTCAAGACCCTGCTGAGCACACCAAATGGAAAAACGTTTCCATTTGAAAGCATAGGAACGCCTGGTAGAGGGTTTCCTAGAGGCAGAAAGGATATCTTTCACTGGTTGGGAAAGATGAAAGTCTTGAAGGCTTAAGCCTTCAGTAACCAAGCACTGAGGTGAAGGGATTTGGGGTTTGGGTGCCACAAAGTCCCCTCCTCCTGAGACAGGAGGTCTGGCGCAGCTCCCAGATCCAAGTAGGATCCCTGGGAGAGCTGTAGAAGTAGAGGGAACCACACTTGGCGTGGCCAGCGTGGAGCTATGAGGATCATAGTTCCATGATCCCTCTGGAGTTTGAACAGAGTCTTGGGAATCAAAGGAATGGGTGGAAAGGCATATAGGAATGCCTGATTCCAATTCAGGAGAAAGGCGTCCGTAGCCTGAGCTCCCTGACACGGAGTTCTGGAACAGAACCGGGGAAGTTTGGCATTCCACGGACTTGCAAAGAGGTCTATGTCCGGGGTCCCCCATTCCTGAAAGATTCGGTTTATTTGGTCCAAATGTAGGGACCATTCGTGTGGCAGCAGAACTCGACTGAGCCTGTCTGCCCGAGAGTTTTGAACTCCTGGGAGATACACTGCTAGCAGGTGAATCTGATGCTCTCTGGCGAAGGCCCATAGTCTTAGAGCTTCGTTGCAAAGCGACAGAGAGCCCGTCCCTCCTTGTTTGTTTATGTAAAACATGGCCACCTGATTGTCCGTCTGAACTAGGACAGTGAGGTTGGCTAGGAGGGAGTGGAAGACCTTGAGGGCAAGGTAAATTGCTCGCAGTTCCAGAAGATTGATATGAAGGGTGGTCTCCTGTAGAGACCAAGTGCCCTGAGTGGAGAGAGTTTGCAGATGGGCTCCCCACCCTGTTTGGGAGGCATCTGTTGTGAGGGTTGCTTGGGGTAGCAATGGTTGAAATGGAGCCCCCAACAACAGATTCTTGGTGGAAGTCCACCAGTGGAGGGACCAAAACAGACGATCGGAGGTTTGTATTTGGTCTGAGAGCGCTCCTGACGCCTGAGTCCACTGAGTGGCCAGGGTCCATTGAGCTGCTCTCATATGAAGACGAGCATAAGGCACCACATGCACTGTGGAGGCCATATGACCCAGTAGGCGTAGCATTTCCCTGGCTGTCAAGTGAGTGCTGGACTGAGCTTGGGAGGCCAAACTCAGGAGGCGCTGGCCTCGAACATGTGGAAGGTAGGCCCTTGCAGTGATGGTGTCCAACTGGGCCCCTATGAATTCTAGAGATTGAGTAGGGATGAGTTGGGACTTGGGAAGGTTTACTACCAGTCCCAGATACTGCAAAAGGCTCCTTGTGTGGTCCAGGGAAATCTGGGCCTGTGACTGAGTTGGAGCTCGGATGAGCCAGTCGTCCAGATATGGGAAGACAAAGATTCCCATGCCTCTTAGAAATGCGGCTACGACTGCCATGCATTTTGTGAATACTCTTGGAGCAGAGGCTAGACCGAAGGGGAGTACTCTGTATTGGAAATGTTTTCCCTGAAACAGAAAGCGAAGATACTTTCTGTGGGATGGATGGATGAGTATATGTGTATACGCATCCTGTAGGTCTAGAGAACAAAGCCAGTCCTGACCCTGGAGGTAAGGAAGGAGAATGCCGAGAGACAGCATTTTGAATTTCTCCTTGAAGAGAAATTTGTTCAATTCTCTCAGATCTAGGATTGGTCTGAATCCCCCTGTCTTCTTTGGAATGAGAAAATAAGGGGAGTAGAAACCGGACCCTTGTTGAGGAAGAGGAACCTCTTCTATGGCCCCTTGGGCAAGAAGAGAGGAAACCTCTTGACCCAACAGGGTTAGGAGAGATGGGGGAGAATTGAATGGTCTCACCATATGATGGGGAGGAAGGCTGGAGAAATGAAGTTTGTAACCCTCTCGAATGATAGAGAGGGTCCATTGTTCTGTTGTGATTTGTTCCCATCTGGGAGCAAAGTGAACCAACCTTCCGGGTATGGTGAGAGGTTCTGGTTGTGTTAGAACCAGAAGTGGCAAGTTCCCTAGGAGCAAGTCAAAACCCCTGAGGGGTTGGAGCCTGCTGAGCTACAGTAGCTGCTGCAGGCTTAGCTCGTGCTTGTTTGGATTGCTGACGCTTAGCAGTATAGCGAGGTTGAGAAGACTGCTGGCCAGTATTTGAAGCAACTCTGGCCTTCTTATAGTAAGGCCTTATAAAAGACTATTTCTTAGTAGGAATTGAAGTGGACTTTGAAAGTCTTTCCAAGGTGGCATTTTCAGCATCCATCTGGGTGGCTTTGATTTGCCACTCTTCCCCAAATAAGTTCTCACCTGTACAGGGCAGATTCCGTAAGCCATCTAGAACCCAAGGTTCCAGATCAGAGGCCTGGAGCCAAGCAAGACGTCGGGCTGCAATAGCAATGCCCGAAGCCCTACTGGCTCCCTCAAAGGAATCATATGCTGCCCTATTAGAGAACTTAGAAACCTCTAAGAGTTGTTTCACTAGGGAAAGGAATCCCTGCTTTTTATCCTCAGGGATAAAGGGGGCAAAATGCCGCACCTTTTTGGCAAGTTCCTCCAGGAACATGCCCATATAGAGACTGTAGGAATTAATCCTGGCTATAAGCATACTAGCCTGGAAAATTTTCCTACCAAAAGAGTCCAAAGTCTTACATTCCCGTCCTGGAGGGGTGGAAGAGTGCCTTTTGGTACTCCTAATCTTCTTCATTGCAGACTTCACCACAATAGAGTGGTGGGGCAATTGAGTCTTTTGGAAACCAGGAGAAGGAGGGACCCTATACATGGTGTCCAACCTACGGGAATAAGGAGACAAAGTCAAAGGATTTTCCCAGAAATCCATCAGTTGTTCTTGAAGGATTTCATGGATAGGCAGGGTAACTGCCTCCTTAGGGGCCTTTGAGTATCCCAAAATATCCAGTTTTTTGGATCTGGGTTCCTTTTCAGAGGATGTGGTAATAGAAAGGGCTGTAGCCATATCTAAAACAAAGTCCTGGAAGGACAAATCCTCTGGAGGGGACATTCTCCTTTTAGGAGAAGAGGGCTCCTCAGGTAAGTTGAGTGAAAACTCAGCAGAATCATCAGAGGAGTGAAAATCCTCAGAGGAATCGGTGCTTTCCTCTAACGCACGATACGCGTACCGATCGGTATCGATATCGGGCGTATCGGGTATGGAACCGGTATGGAGCGAAAGCCCATACGGTACCGACTTGCGTTTAGAGGTGGACGGCCTCGATACCGGCATGGCGGACGATACCGGTATCGGGCCCGGAACCGCTGAAAGCGGAACCGATGGCGTTGCAGCTTTAATGAAAGCCATGACGGCCTGCTGCATGGACTGTACAGTATCGCCCATGGACGCCATAGCTGCCTGGATGTCGGTACCGGAGTGACCCGGTACCCCAGAGCAGGCTAACAGGTGATCTGTCGAGGCCGTAGCATCGATATCAACCTGAGACCCCTGAATTGGCGTTTTTGGAAGTTGGACTTCCCGCCGGGGTTGTTTGGCTGGGGCAGGGTCCTCAAGTTCTAAGCTAAGAGCCTCTCGATGCTTTGAAGGAGATTTGCTCTTTGAGGACTTGCCCACAGAAGGTTTGGTTACCTGAGATCCATCCGGAGAAGAAGACCTGGATGACTGTGATGCTGTATTCTCTGAAGCAAACAGCACATGGAATTTGTTGGCCCGGTTCTGCAGCCCACGTTTAGACATGTGGGAGCAAGATGGGCAGTCCGGTATGGAATGGTCAGGCCCCAAACATTTCAGACACCAGTCATGGGTGTCTGTGACTGAAATAACAGCATTACATTTGGTACACTTCTTAAATCCAGGGGCTGGCTTCTCCATGAGGAGAAATTGAGTAGGCCGAGAGGCCTCTCTGAAGTGACCAAAAAGCTAAAAAATAAGAAAAAAGAATTATAATTTTTTAAAGAAAGAAAGAAGAAAAGACCGGCGATACCGGTATCGGTATGGGGAAGGCAGGTACGCGGTCTAAAGAAACAAATAAAATAACAATTTCTTCAGCGGTGACAGGAACACGACCTGCTGGCTCCGCGGAAAAAGAGAAACTGAGGAGAGCTGTTCAGGAAGGCGGGAAGGCAGTGCGCATGTGCAGTGGGAGGTCCCAAAAGCTTCTATTCTAAGAAGCTGGGGAGCTTTCCCGCACGGGCTCCGTCGGTACCGACGTACCCATATGTGAGGACTTATTCCTGCTTGTTCCTGGAGATTTATTTTTTATCCAAATGTATTGGCCCTGGACACCTGGTGATGCCACATAAATTGTGCATTACTTCATGGAATGTAGGTGAAATTAACTCACCCATTAAGCACACTAAGATTTTACAGGCTCTCAAGCTAAAAGGGACTCAAGTGGCTTTGCTATAAGAAACACACCTTAGAGCACTCAAAACTCCATCACGACTGGCTTTCTACAATGCATGCCACGTCTTCTAGTACCCGTAAATGCAGAGTAGCTATATTAGTTAGTCGAAGCCTTCCTTTAGAAGTTCTTGACTGTGAGGCTGATCCATTAGGCCACTTTGTGTTTTTGCATGCTAAAACTGATCTGGAAGAAATTTTAATTGGTAATATTTATGCTCCAAATGATTACGATCATGGGTTTTTTTAAGGTAATAGTTCAGAGTGATACTTGATGCGCACTGCCAAGTCATTTTGGCTGGGGACTTCAATGCCCGCATGACCCCCTGTTAGATCATTCAGGCTCAAATAAGGGTCTGGGTTGGAAGAACAAAGGCATTGGTTATCCTATGTCACAATGCTAACTTGATTGATGTGTGGCAGGCCCTGCACCCAGGAACCTGAGACTATACACACTTCTCCTATGCACATGGCTCCTGGTCATATACAGATTATATACTGGTCTTGGCTGGTAGCTTCAGGAGAATTTTAACATCAAACATTGAACCTACTGTATAGTAATATCAGATCATGGAATGATATGGATCAATTGGGAATTACCAGAAATTAAGCAGAAGACTTGGTCTTTTCTGCGCTACCTATAGCAGAACGAAGAATTCCGGAGGTATCTTAGGCAGCAATGGAATGATTCTGAGTCTCATAATGCTTCTCATAAAGACAACCCTACACCGTCTTGGAAGGCTGGCAAAGTGGTCATGAGAAGAGCAATTATAGCGTATGAAGCAAAAAGAAGGAAGCATCTTGATCTTAGCATTCGACAAATGGAAAAGTCTTTACAGACGCAGAAGTGCACTGTGGTATGGAATGCTAGCCAAGAGGCCCAACAATAGTACTTTCTTACATAGGCAGCGCTGAATTCTTTATTGCAGGAAAATGCTCTTACGTCTTTCCATTTCTATTTCTATAGACACTGTCTTTACAGTTTGGAAACAGCACAAGGAAGCTTTTAGCCCGCATAATACGTGACTGGGGGGGCTGTACTAAAGGATTCTGCAGATAAGTTGCAAAATGACCCCAAACATATTACGGCTATTTTTAGAGAATTCTATCAAGCCCTCTACACAACAGAGCTTGGTGAACAGGAGGTAGATTGGCAGTTCTTGGATGCCCTCCCCCTCCCGACTCTCACTGAGGCTGATCTTGAACTCTTAAACTGCCCCATCTCCAGTAAAGAGATCCAAAATTCCATTAATGTTGGACCATTACATAAGGCTCCTGGGCCCAGACAGGTATGGCAGCAAATTTTACAAAATTTTACAACTTCAAGTGACACTCACTTTAACAGAAGGACTACGAAAGGGGACTGCTACTTTTGGAGAGAGATCTGTAATAGTGAGTATATCCTTCTGGGAATATTTCTGAAGGGAATTCTTTGGATTAAAGCTGATTAATCTGTGAACCCAGTATTTGTTAAATCAGTCAGGGCCTAGTAGCAGCAGTTTTAATTTTAAATTTAAAACACAGAAGAGAGCGTTCTGGTTAAATTTAGAACCCAGCAGAGAGCTTCTAGTTTAAATTTCATACTAGGTCAGAGCCTAGCAGCAGCAAAGAGCTTTAATTTAAATCAAATCAGACTATAACTTAGCATAAAAGGCAAAACAGGGTCAGTATTCTTTGAGCAATAAATAAAGTCTTCTAGAGACCTTTACAAAGAGGCCTTCTATCTAGGGGGCAAGAGACCTGTGAAACATTTTAAATAGGTGTTAAAGCTAGGTGGCAGGTCATAAAGCCATTTTGAAAGAATCCTTCTATCCAAGCAAGGACTGTTAATCACCCAGGAAGTTGATCACAGCTTACCTTAGAAGCACAGGACATAGTACTGTGTAGCAGCCCTCTTTTAATAAGTCATATTTCCCTCCCTCCCTCCCTGACACCCAGCCACCCCTGGAATAATGGTAGCTTTATAGGTACTTACACATCTTAAAGGAAAGGAGCTGCTCTCAGGTGCAGCTCTTTATCCAAATCAGTCATACATTAAGGACCTGAGATTAATTAAGCTTCAGGTGAACAAGGTATATTAAACATATTAGATACACTTTTATTAGTATAAGCATCCACAGCAACCCTTAGTAAGTAAAGAACTTAAAGATCTAAACACAAGCTTAAAACTAAGATGCAGACAGCAGTCCAGCAGCGAGATGGGGGCTTTCCAGTCTTTTGCACTGAGTATCACATGTATGATTTTCTCCCAGTTGGTGAGAGGTCTTACGTGTGCACTAGGTGCAAGGAGCTCTTTCCTCTCAGGGAACGAGTCCATTCTCTAGAGGCTAGAGTAGCAGACTTGGAAGACATAAGAAAGACAGAGGTACATAGACAAGACCTACAGGGATACAGTCCTGAAGTCCCACCTCCAGTCTGGCAGCATCCCTGTTGCCATGGAGGAGAGAGGTCACGTGACAGGACAGCATCACCCTGGTGTGGCAGGAAGTGATCCTGTAATTAGGACCTGTCCTCCAGGTGATGTAAAACCCTCTTGCACCGAGGAAGTTTCTCCAGGGCCATGTGCCCATGAGGGAAGGGTTTGGACAGCTGTTATAGTTGGTGATTCAATCATTAGGCATGTAGATAGCTGGGTAGCTGGTGGATGTGAGGATCGCCTGGTAACATGCCTGCCTGGTGCGAAGGTAACAGACCTCACGCGCCACCTAGATAAGGTCTTAGATAGTGCCGGGGAGGAGTCTGCTTTCTTGGTACATGTCGGTACCAATGACATAGGAAAATGTGGTAGGGAGGTTCTGGAGGATAAATTTAGAGACTTTTTGGTAGGAAGTTGAAATCCAGAACTGCCAGGGTAGCTTTCTCCAAAATGCTTCCCATTCGACGTGCAGGACCCAAAAGGCAGGCAGAGCTCCGGAGTCTCAATGCGTGGATGGCATGAGGGTTTTGGATTTGTTAGGAACTGGGGAACATTCTGGGGAAAGGAGGGGCTCTTCCGAAGGGACGGGCTTCACCTTAACCGGGATGGTACCAGCCTGCTTGCATTAACCTTTAAAAAGGAGATAGAGCAGCTTTTAAACTAGATAATAGGGGAAAGCCAACAGTCGCCCAAGAGCACATGCTTCAGAAGAATGTATCCTTGAAGGATACTACCAAAAGCAGAGAGGTTCCAAAAAAAGAGTAAAGTAGCCCATATGCCCTTGAGTATGACGCAGACAGAGCTTAAAGATTCCAAATTACTCATGCCTACCAATAGCCAGATTAATATGAATAAAATACAGTCTCTAAAATGTTTGTATGCAAATGCTAGAAGTCTAAAAAATAAGATGGGAGAGTTAGAATATATAGCACTAAATGAGAGGTTAGATATGATTGGAATCTCAGAGACATGGTGGAAGGAGGACAACCAGTGGGACACTGTGATACCTGGCTACAAACTATATCGTAATGATAGAAATGATCAAATTGGTGGAGGGATTGCGCTCTATGTTAGAGAGAGCATTGAGTCAAAGGATTAAAGTTTTGCAGGAAACAAAATTTGCTGTAGAATCTCTATGGATTGAAATTCCATGTAAGAAGGGGAAGGCAATGGCAGTGGGGGTGTACCGCCTGGCCAGAATGGCCTGACCGCCTGGCCAGAATGAACAAATGGATGATGAAATGCTCAAAGAAATCAAGGAAGCTAACAAAAGTTACAGCACAGTAATAATGGGCGATTTCAATTACCCCGGTATCGACTGGGTCAGTGTCACGGCAGGACATGCTAGGGAGATAAAGTTTCTAAATGAAATAAATGACTGCTTCTTGGAGCAGCTGGTTCATGAACCGACCAGAGGGAAATCGTATTGGACCTAGTCCTTAGTGGAACGCCAGATCTGGTGCAAGAGATAAGGGTGTTGAGGCCACTTGGCAATAGTGATCATAGCATGATCGCGTTTGATTTAATTAGTACAGGAGGGATGGTAAGGAAATCCACAGTACTACCTTTTAACTTTCGAAAGGGAGACTATGATAAAATGAGGAAAATAGTTAAGAAAAAATTAAAAGGTTAAAGACTTACATCAAGCTTGGGTGTTGTTGAAAAATACTATCTTGGAAGCCCAGACCATGTATATTCCACGCTTTAAGAAAATTGGAAGGAAGTCCAAAAAACTGCCAGCATGGTTTAAAGGTGAGGTCAGAGAGGCTGTTGTTGCCAAAAAAGCATCTTTCAGGAAATGTAAAAAAAGAGCCAAATGATGAAAACTGGAACCAGCACAAGCACTGGCAAGTTAAATGCAAGGCATTGATAAGGCAGGCAAAGAGAGAATTTGAGAAGAAACTTGCTATGGAAACAAAAACCTCTACATTAGATCTCATATTCATGCCAACTAACACCCTAAATCAGGGTCTCGGCCCGTGAGAGAATTTTGTGCGGCCCATGATGCATTTTGGGATGATAAAGAAAATTGAGGGGTCCTGCATTCCACATGGCCCGAGCGGGAAGCTGATCCATCTGGCGGAGACGTGAGACATCCGGTGGGCGACTTTGAAGAGCCGGAAAGGACTTTAAAAGCTGCAGCCGGCGGGAACATCGGTCTCTCGGCACACTCACCATGCGGCTGATAGGGCGTCGGGGGTGGAGGCAGGAGCTGCTCGCCCCTCCCGCTCCCACCACCAAGGCCCAATCGGGGCACCTCCAGAGCCAGAAAGGACTTTAAAAGCCGCAGCCAGCAGGCGTGCCTGCACCTGAGGGCCCTTTGCGACACGACAGCGAGGCAGCTGTTGCCCTCACAGACGCCTCGCGGAGCTTAACAGAATGACCCTGGTTCCACCTCAACAAAGTAAGCATCTACCCTGCTACTGCCACCACACTGCTATCACATTACTTGCATTACCCGGTTTGCCTGTAATATAACATGTACCCTGTATTTGCCTGTAATAATTGGCCCATAATATAACAAGTACCCAGTTTGGCCTGTAATAAAACATGTACCCTGTTTTCACCCTCTTCTTACCCTGTGCTACCCTGTCTTGCCAATGCTCTCACCCTTTATGGTTGTCTTGATTAGATTGTGAGCTCTGATGAGCAGGGACTGTCTTTGTCTGCTCCTATGTAAACCGTGCTGATTTTAAATAGCGCAGTATATAAAAATAAATAAATAAATACAAATAAACACAAGGTAAACTCCCCCTCTGGGCACTATGAGTCAGCACTATGTTCTTATTATGTTGACTTTTTTATTGACTTTTTTCCATTGTAAAAAAAAGTTCTGACGATGCAGCCCGCGGGTTACTTTACAAGTCCTCATTTGGCCCTCAAAGCAATTTGAGTTTGAAACCCCTGCCCTAAATCAAGGTCTCATGACACCACCTAAAACCACACCAATACCATGGTCAGATCATCATGCCATATCATTTGTGCTTCACCACAATACCCAAAAGACAACTTGGAAAACAGAACAACCAATCAGACACTTCAAAGCCTTCAACAAAGAGCACTTCATCAAAGAAACCCTACCCCAAAATTTCAATGACCTCGATGAAGCTATCAACATATGGAATAGCACTATCCTTGCCGCATCACAACTCACGCCTCAAATGAACTCACACCACAACAAAAATAGGCACAGATTTACACCATGGTAATCCAAAAGAAAATTACGGAAACTGGAACGTCGCTGGAGATGTAACAAATCAGAATCTACACTGAAACAATACCAAGAAATGCAAAAAGATTACAATAACCTAATAAACAAACAAACAATATCACACAAGCTTCGTACTAAAAGCCTGCAACAAACCTAAAGAACTCTTCAACATTGTTCGTACCCTAACAAATGACCCAACCATGAATGATGACTGCAAGATACACCCACAAACCTTCGCTGATTATCTAATAACCAAGTACAGTACCACTACACCCCATGAAAACGTCTCGCTTATAGACACACCAACTCCAGATGATTCCGTGGTGGATGCTTGGAATGCCCTCCCGATGGAAGTGGTGGGGGCAAACACAGTGACAGAATTCAAAGTGGCATGGGGCAGACACAGTGGGTCCCTTTACAGCATCAGGATAAAATAAAAATAAACTGAACCATCTAATTTCTCAACAAATAGGGGTATCCTACACGGAGCGGCGGGTTCACCCCTAAACAAAGACATGGGGAGGAGTGGCCTGCACAGAGTGGTAGGTGCACCCTTAAACTAAGACATGGGGAGGGGTGGCCTGCACGGAGTGGCAGGTGCACCTACTCCTGCCATCTTACTGGGCAGACTGGATGGAACATACTGGTCTTTATCTGCCGTCATTTACTATGTTACTAATCAATGGAAGAATTTCAGCATTCCATCAACTAAACAAATAGAACAAACCATCACTGCTTTAAATAACATCACTTCCCCACTGGATCCCTGCCCGGTGACTTAGATTAAATCCACCAAAGAACTCAACACATTCATCCAAAAGATAGTAAGCACCTCTCTAACTCAGGGCTATATGCCAAAAGCACTCAAGCAATCCACCATATGCCCCGTTCCTAAAACCACATCACCCAACCACACAGACCCTTCAACCTACCGACCTATATCCAGCCTCCCACTCCTGGCTAAAATAACTGAAAAAATCATACAGAGACAACTCCAAGATCACATTGACGAATTTACCCCACTAGACCCCCACCAACACAGATTCCGACCAAAACATGGCATAGAGACACTCCTCATACATCTATTCAACAACATAATCAAAGGAATAGACAATATAAAGCAGGGCTTCTTATTAATATTTATAGATATTTCATCAGCCTTCGACACAGTCTCTCATCACCTGTTTATGTTTGTTTATGTTTATTACATTTGATATACCGCTCAGGCCAAAGCATCAGAGCGGTTTACAATATTACATAAATGATACTGAAAATATGAAAGGAATGCCATTGTTAAGATAGGACAGAGTTAGAAATATAGTGATAGTCAAAGAAATAGAAGAGACAAGAGGAAAGGCTCATTATAACATCCAGAGAGAAACTACACATCTTATTGACGCGCCTAAGGGAGAGTGGCCTTCAAGATACTACTATTAAATGGTTTCAGTCATATCTAGAAGACAGACAGCACAGAGTAAATACTGGGAACCTCACTTCAGCACCCTTCAAAACTACTCAAAGAGTTCCTCAAGGCTCATCACTATCAGCTCTTCTCTTCAACATCTATATTCAACCAATTTGCAATAGATTTAACAAATACAAGATACAATATGCAATATTTGCTGATGACATCATGGCATATATCCCTATTCAACTGGACTCACCAGACTATACCACCATATCTACCTGCATACAAGAAATCACAACCTGGCTAAATAACAACAACAAACATCAATATAAAACAAATCTGAAGCAATAATCATAATGAGAAACACTACATTCATTCATCCTACCTCTATCAACAAATCCAATACACCCACTACAATAAAAGATGAAGTCAGATACTTCGGAGTGATTCTAGACATGCAACTCACCCTCCAACCATATATAAACAAGATATCCAAAACAGCCTATTTCAAACTTGCAACGCTCCGGAGACTAAAACCTCTCCTCAACAAAGAACATTTCTGCATAGTATGCCAAGCCATCATTACACCTGTACTGGATTATTGTAATATACTATACCAAGGTCTACCCAAACAAACCACCCGTCAACTACAAATAATACAGAACACTGCCGTCCGCCTCATTGCTAGCGCAACAAGACAAGACCATATAACCCCAATACTACATGACCTACACTGGCTACCGATATCATCACATGCAAAATATAAAGCATTAGATGATAGAGGGGTAAAAGGGGCAGTAAGAGGGGACAAGGCTGTAGCAGAGAGACTGAATGAATTCTTTGCTTCAGTCTTTACGGAGGAAGATGTAGGGATGTTACCCATGACTGAAGTGGTATTTAAAGGTGATACTAAAGAAGAATTGAAAGAAATATCGCTACACCGGCAAGATGTATTACAACTGTTTGATAAATTGAAGAGTAGCAAATCACCTCGACTGGATGGTATACATCCAAGGGTGTTGAAAGAACTGAAATATGAGACTTCAGACCTGCTATTAGTAATCTGTGAACTATCATTAAAATCATCTGTAATACCTGAAGATTGGAGGATCGCCACTCTAACGCCAATTTTTAAAAAGGGTTCCAGGGGTGATCTGGGAAACTACAGACCGGTGAGCCTGACGTCAGTACCGGGAAAAATAGTAGAAACCATCATAAAGAACAAAATAACTCAGCATGTATATAGTCATGGCCTAATGGGAGACAGCCAACATGGCTTTAGACAAGGAAGATCTTGTCTTACTAATCTGATATGGTTTTTTGAAGGTGTGAATAAACAGGTAGACAAAGGTAAGTCGGTCGATATAGTGTATCTGGACTTTCAGAAAGCCTCTGACAAGGTCCCTCATTAGAGACTTTTGGCAAAACTAAAAAGTCATGGGATAGGAAGCAGTGTACTACTGTGGATCAGGAACTGGTTAAAAGATAGAAAGCAGAGGGTAGGCTAAATAGCCAATTTTCCCAATGGAAAAAGGTGAATAGTGGTGCACCTCAGGGATCTGTGCTGGATCTGCTGCTTTTTGGCATATTCATAAATGACCTGGAAAAGGGAATAACGAGTGAGGTTATCAAATTTGCAGATGACACAAAGCTATTTAAAGTTGTTAAAAAACCAAGAGGAATGTGGAAAATTGCAAGAGAATCTTGATAAATTGGAAAACTGGGCATTCAAATGGCATAAGAACATAAGAACATAAGATATGCCATATTGGGTCAGACCAAGGTCCATCAAGCCCAGTATCCTGTTTTCAACAGTGGCCAATCTAGGTCATACATACCTAGCAGCATCCCCAAGAAACACAGGTTCCACAATGCATGTATTGGGTCAAGCATTGATATCCTGAGTCCCTTTATAATAATGGTTTATGGACCTTTCCTCCAGGAACTTGTCCAAACCTTTCTTAAACCCAGCTACACTAACAGCCTTTACTACATCCTCCGGTAACAAATTCCAGAGTTTGATTACACGTTGAGTGAAAAAATATTTTCTCTTACTTGTCTTAAATAGTTTAACCCTGTAGCTTCATTACATATCCCCTAGTCTTTCTATATTCTGATAGCGTAAACAATCGATCTACGTTTACCCGTTCCACTCCATTCATTAATTTATAGACCTCTATCATATCTCCACTCATCCGTCTCTTTTCCAGGTTGAAGAGCCCTAACCTTTGTAGCCTCTCTTCACAGGAGTAGCCTTCCATCCCCTTTACCATTTTGGTGGCTCTTTTCTGTACCTTTTCTAATAACGCTATATCCTTTTTAAGATACGGCGACCATAATTGTACACAATATTCAAGGTGCGGTCGTACCATGGAACGGTACAGAGGCATTATAATATCCTTTGTTTTATTTTCCATTCCTTTCCTTATGATACCTAGCATTCTATTTGCTTTCTTGGCCGCCGCTGCACACTGGGCGGAGGGTTTTAACATGTTATCCACAATGACTCCTAAATCTTTTTCCTGGGTGGTGGTTCCCAATGTGGAACCTTGCATTGTGTAACCATTGTGTGGGTTCTTCTTTCCTAGGTGCAAAACTTTGCACTTGTCCACATTAAATTTCATCTGCCATTTGGATGCCCAGTCTTCCAATTTATCCATATCCTCCTGCAGCTTTCCACAATCCTCTTGGGTTTTAACAACTTTAAACAGTTTTGTGTCGTCTGCAAATTTGATAAACTCACTAGTTATTCCCTTTTCCAGGTCATTTATGAATATGTCAAAAAGTAGCGGACCCAGTACAGATCCCTGGGGTACTCTACTATTCACCTTTTTTCATTGGGAAAATTGGCCATTTAGCAAGACCCTCTGCTTTTTATCTTTTAACCAGTTCCCGATCCACAATAGTACACTGCCTCCTATCCTATGACTTTTTAGTTTTGCCAAAAGTCTCTGATGAGGGACCTTGTCAAAGGCTCTCTGAAAGTCCAGATACACTATATCAACCGAGTCACCTTTGTCTACCTGTTTATTCACACCTTCAAAAAAACATAACAGATTAGTAAGCCAAGATCTTCCACGTCTAAAGCCATGTTGGCTGTCTCCCATTAGGCCATGATTATCTACATGCTGTGTAATTTTGTTCTTTATGATGGTTTCTACCATTTTCCCCAGTACTGACGTCAGGCTCACCGGTCTGTAGTTTCCCGGATCACCCCTAGAACCCTTTTTAAAAATTGGCGTTATATTGGCGATCCTCCAATCTTCAGGTATTACAGATGATTTTAATGAAAGTTCACGGATTACTAATAGCAGGTCTGCAATCTCATATTTCAGTTCTTTCAACACTCTTGAATGTATACCATCCAGTCCAGGTGATTTGCTACTATTCAGTTTATCAAATAGTTGTAATACATCTTCCCGGTATAGCGATATTTCTCTCAATTCCTCTGCAGTATCACCTTTAAATACCACTTCAGTCTTGGGTAACATCCCTACATATTCCTCAGTAAAGATCAAAGCAAAGAATTCATTCAGTCTCTCCGCTATAGCCTTGTCTCCTCTTACTGCCCCTTTTACCCCTCTATCATCTAATGGTCCAATTGACTCTCTCACAGGCCTTTTGCTACGAATGTACTTGAAAAAGTCTTTATTTCGTGTTTTTGCTTCCGTAGCAAGTTCCTTTTCAAATTCTCACTTTGCCTGCCTTTCCAGTGCTTGTGCTGTTTCCAGTTTTCGTCATTTGGCTCTTTTTACCATTTCCTGAAAGATGCTTTTTTGGCAGCAACAGCCTCTCTGACCTCACCTTTAAACCATGCTGGCAGTTTTTTGGACTTTCTTCCACTTTTCTTAATGCGTGGAATACAGCTGGTCTAGGCTTCCAGGATAGTATTTTTAAGCAACACCCAAGCTTGATGTAAGTCTTTAACTTTTGCAACCGCTCCTTTTAGTTTTATCTTAACTATATTCTTCATTTTATCATAGTCTCCCTTTCGAAAGTTAAAAAATAGTACTGTGGATTTCTTTACTATCCCTCCTCCACTAATTAAATCAAACACGATCATGCTATGATCACTATTACCAAGTGGCCCCAACACCCTTATTTCTTGCACCAGATCTGGTGTTCCAATAAGGACTAGGTCCAGTATGGCTTCCCCTCTGGTTGGTTCATGAACCAGCTGCTCCAAGCAGCAGTCATTTATTTCATCTAGAAACGTTATCTCCCTAGAATGTCCTGCTGTGACACTGACCCAGTCGATACCGGGGTAATTGAAATCACCCATTATTATTACTGTGCTGTGACTTTTGTTAGCTTCCTTGATTTCTTTGAGCATTTCATCATCCATTTGTTCATTCTGGCTAGGCGGTCGATAGTACACCCCCACTGCCATCACCTTCCCCTTCATACATGGAATTTCAATCCATAGAGATTCTACAGCAAATTTTGTTTCCTGCAAAACTTTAATCCTTTCTGACTCAATGCCCTCTCTAACATAGAGCACAACCCCCCCACCAATTTGGCACATGAAATTTAAAGTGGACAAGTGCAAAGTTATGCACCTAGGAAAGAACAACCCAAACTATGGTTACATGATGCAAGGTTCCATTTTGGGAACCACCACCCAGGAAAAAGATTTAGGCGTCATTGTGGATAATTTGTTAAAACCCTCTGCCCAGGGAGCGGGCTGAGAGACGCTGGAGGAAATTGGAGCAGGATATCGGCTCTGGGACTGCCGCTGATTCGACATTGTGCTCAGTGGACTTCTGTGCCTTGGAGGATCGGGCAGGCACGCCCGGGGCACCCTCATACCCGGCGGGGACTTTCATCCTTTTAAACACCTTGCCTCTGCAGCGGTTCCTTGGAGCTGGCAGAAAGACGCTGGCGGAAGTTGGAACAGGATATCGGCTCTGGTACTGCCGCTGATTCGACATTGTGCTCAGTGGACTTCTGTGCCTTGGAGGATAGGGCAGGCGCGCCCAGGGCACCCTCATACCCGTATCGGCCTTTTTTTCCCCTTTTTTATATTGACACCTTTTGTCTGACCGCGGAGCGTGTCCGCGGGGCGGGGCTCGAAGGGGCGTGATCAAAGGGGCAGACCTGCCCCTTTGGCGCCCCTTTGGTGTCACAGTGGCGTCTGCGGGGATTCACCTTTCTCTCCCTATTTGTGTATTACAATAGGGAAGCGAAAGGCGCGAGTAAAGGTCCGGAGGCTATTACCGGGGATGAACCGGTCGGTCCTTTGGACAAACATTTCGCTCCTAAACCCCTTGCGCAGTCCTCCCCAGATGGAGCCTCTCTAAGATCTGGTGGGAGGTCTCCTTCTCCTCTACTTGTGCCTTCACAGTCTTTTTTGGTATCCGAAGAGTCTTCAGAATCGGCAAGTATCTCCAGTGTTCCTGTTATGTTTCCTTTACCTGTGCAATTTCCTGCTTCCAGTAGCATATTTGAGTTGCCATCTAAACTTCCAGATGCTGAGATTACATTAAAAGATATTAGGAGCGCTTTGCTTACTATCGATAAGAAAATGTCCTCTACTTTAAATGCATTATGTACCTTTTCTCAAGAGGCTGTCGCGTCATTGCGACAACTTGACGAGAAGGTTACTGTGGTTGATAGGGCAGTAGTTAAATTGGTCTCTCAGGTACTTCCGCTGACTGCTGCTAGCACGGCTGGGGTTAAGAACTCCTTGATATTATATTCAAGAGTGGAGGCCCTTGAGAACTCTGTTTGTTCCTGTAATCTTTGTTTTCTAAATCAAGGATTCTTCTGGATAAATATTTTAGGGAAATATTAGATATCCAGGAACCTGTTGTTATTCTACATGCATATTATCTTTTGTCTAGTACAAAAAATGTGAATCCCATCGAAGGAGGTATGGATGAGATTACTCCGGCTATTCCTAACTTGACTGCGTTCTTAGAAGACTCTTCAGATACTAACTCCTCGCGCTCCACATTATTGGCTACGCTAGCGTTGGGAGCGACGTTTTTTCTACATTTCTCCTGTAAATGTGTTGTTAATTATGTGGGGGACTCGTATGTTTTTGCTGATGTCTCACAATTAGAAAAATTCATTATTGATCGTTCTGGCACATTGTCGGGGAATAAATCTGGGTGAATAAGATCCTCCTGAGTAGTAGGCTTTTCTGGCCTTGTTTACTATTTTAGTTTTTCTATTTTATGTGCATTAGTCTCTGCTCGCATCTCTAGATGTGGACTTTATCAATTGTAATTTTGCTTATCTGTTTTCTTTTCCACAGTGTATTAATGATTTACTTTTTCTTTTTTGGTTATTGTAATTTAACTGAAAATCAATAAAAAAAAACCCTCTGCCCAGTGTGCAGCGGCAGCCAAGAGAGCAAATAGAATGCTAGGTGTCATAAGGAAAGGAATGGAAAATTTGTACATTCTCTTAAACCCCTTCTGATTGTGCTGTTGACTTCGGAGAATGTGCGCGGCTTCTCCTTGGGCTCTGAAGAAGTCATGTTAAGCGCTTTTGCAGATGTTATGTCTCCAGAATCCATCAACGTCTTTTCCAGCAGCCCTTGATATTATTGAACATTTTGGAGATTTCTCTGGCTTTAGATGTCGGACACGAGGTATATGAGGGATGGCGAGGTGAGTTTCCTTTGATGTGGGTGGACTCACAGATTTGCTACCTGGGTGTACAGTTGCCTGCTGATTTGGTAAGCCTCCATAATTACAACATTAAGCCTCTTCTTCAGCGTACCATTGAACATTTGCAGAAGTGGCAGAATCTGCTGATTTCCTTGTTGGGTAGGATGGCATTATTTACAATGATGGAACTTCCACACTGGATATATGTCCTTCGTCTCCTACCGCTAAGGGGGATGAGATGAGACTGGGCGCAACTACACATCCAGCTTAATAAGTTCCTAAGGAAGGCAGGATGGCCGCATATTCCACTCATGGTTATATTGAAAACAGTGGAAGGAGGAAGTGCTAAGCTGCCGCCTTTGAAGTATTTAATGGGATTTAATGTTAAAAAATGTAAGGTCATGCATTTGGGCTGCAGCAATCCAAGGGAGCAATACAGTATAGGAGGTGAAGTACTTTTGTCCACTAAAGAAGAGCGGGACCTAGGCGTGGTTGTGTCTGATGATCTTAAAATAGCTAAACAGGTAGAAAAGGCGACAGCAAAAGCTAGAAGAATGCTTGGGTGCATACGGAGAGGAATGGCTAGCAGAAAAAAGGAGGTGATAATGCCTCTGTATAAGTCTTTGGTGCGACCTCATTTGGAGTATGGTGTGCAATTCTGGAGACCGCACCTTCAAAAGGATGTGAACAGGATGGAGTCGGTGCAGAGGGTGGCTACTAAAATGATTAATGGGCTTCATTATAAAGCATATGAGGATAGACTTAAGGATCTTAATATGTACACCTTAGAGGAAAGGCGGGATAGAGGTGATATGATTGAGATGTTTAAATACCTCCGTGGCATAAATGTTCAGGGAGAGAGCCTCTTTCAATTGAAAGCAAGTTCTGCTATGAGGGGACATGGGATGAGGGTGAAGGGAGATAGATTCAGGAGTGATATGCGGAAATATTTCTTTACGGAAAGAGTAGTGGATCCATGGAATAGTCTCCCAGTGGAGGTGGTAGAGATGAGGACAGTAACTGAATTCAAAAAAGCATGGGACCAACACAGAGGATCTCTAAAGGTAAAAAGTGGACTGTTGTAGTTGTTGTTATGGAAGGACAGACTAGATAGGCCATGTGGTCTTTTTCTGTCATCATGTTTCTATGTTTCATTACAATTTGCTTTGTTTGTTAAGACCACTTCGCAATATATTGCTTGGCATTGCTACCTGTACCGATTTCGCTTATTGCCAGCTCTCTGTAACTTACCACATATTTTACTTGCTACATGCCCCGGCAAGTGATCAGCCAGCGGAATGGCACAATTTAGGATATCTTTGAAACATTAGGTGCATTTGGTGAGCAATTTGTCAACTCCAAGGTTGTTCATGGCGATACTCTGGCTTTCTTCCCCTGAAGGGCAATAAAGAGTTTGCTCCTAGCAGACAGTCGGGAGTCCCACAATCAGGGGCGGTTCAATCATTAGGCTGAGTGAGGCAGTGGCCTTAGGCGGCAACTTTTTGGGGGCGGCCAAAATTACTCCCAAAAAGCCCACCTCACTCGACCTTAAAAAAAAAAAAAAAAAAAACACGACGGAAAGAGCCGCGGCAGCAGCGGCAGAAGGAAGTGTCCCATGGCCGCCCGGCTGAGCCCTCCTTTCTCCCTCAGCCCACTGGCTTTACAGAGCCGCAAAGGGAGAGTTTACCTTTTTCGCGCTCTGCTAAGCCCGCCGGTGCTGATGGGAAACAGGAAATGCCGTTTCCCATCAGCGCCAGCGGGCTTAACAGAGCTGCGAGAAAGGGAAACTCTCCCTTCACGGCTCTGTAAAGCTGGCAGGCTTTACAGAGCCATGAAGACAGGAGGGCTCTGCCGGGAGGCCGCAGGACACTTCCTTCTGCTCCTGCTACGGCAGCAGTGGCAGCCAGGTTTTTTTTGGGTTTTTTTTTTAAATTTCCCTGGGTTGATGGGGGGAGGGGGATTAGGACTGGAGGTGGGCTGATGGGGGGGTTAGGACTGGTAATGGGTTATGGGAGGGTTAGGACTGGAAGTGGGCTGATAGGGGGGATTAGAACTGGTAATAGGCTATGGAGGACTGGGACTGGAAATGGGCTGATTGGGAGAGGGGCTAGGGCTGGTAATGGGCTATCAGGGGTGGCTAGGACTGGAAATGGGCTGATGGGGGGTTAGGACTCGAAGTGGGTTATGAGAGGGCTAGGACTGGTAATGGGATGATCGGGAGGGGGGCTAGGTCTGGTAATGGGCTATTGGGGGTGGCTAGGACTGGAAATGGGCTGATGGGGGGGTTAGAACTGGAAATGGGCTGATCGGGAGGGGGACTAGGAGAGATAATGGGCTGATTGGGGGCTAGGACTGGAAATGGACTTATTGGGTGGGGGGAGGGGTTAGGACTGGTAATAGGCAGATGGGGGGCTAGCACCGGAAATGAGCTAGGACTGGTAATGGGCTGATTGGGGGGCTAGGACCAGAGTGGGCTGATAAGGGGGATAGGACTGGAAATGGGTTAATGGGGGAGGGGAGGAGAGTGCTGCTGGCCCTGGAAGAAAACTAGGGGCTAGGGCTACAAATGGGTTGATGCAGGAGGATGGTAGAATAGGATGGGAAGGGAGCAGATAATGATAGGGTCTGCCATGGGAAGGAGGGGGCAGGAAAGGAGCTGACACCTGGGATGTACTGAAGGGGGACTGGAAAGGGAGCTGACATGGTGAAAGGAGGGGGCTGGAAAAGAGCTGACACCTGGGATGTACTGAAGGGGGACTGGAAGGGAGCTGACACTTGGGGATGGTGTTGGGTAATGGGGAGGAGGCTGGAAGGGAGCTGACATGCAAATGGCACTGGAAGGGGGATGGACAGAGGGCAGGGTGACTGGAAGGGAGCTGACTGGGTGGGGTGGCACTGAGAGTGGACATAAGCTGATATCTGGGATGGTATTTGGACTAGAAGGGCTGGACAGTGGGAAAGGAGGGGGACTGGAAGGGAATGGACACCAGTGGCAGTCGTGGGAATGCAAGGCGGTTGACATTGGAAGGTACTGGGAGAGGAAGACTGGAAAGGGGGCTGATACTGGGGAGGGTTACTGGAACTGGAACTGGAAATGAGCTGATGGAAGGAAGTGAAGAAAACAAAAGAAGAGATAAGAAATGGCAGATGGACCATAGACCACAGAAAGAGAGCTAAGAGAAGACAAGAAAGCAGAATCCTCAGATTGGGACCAGCATGATCAGAGAATAAAATGGTCAGACAACAAAGGTAGAAAAAATAATTTTATTTAATTTTAGTGATTGGACTTTGTGCTATTTTTATATTTTACACAGTATTGGGGAACTGCATCTCTTATTTTTCTGATGTTGCACTGCATGTGGACTCTGGCTTCTTGGGGTTTCAATTTAAATTTTGTCTACATATTTTTATTTTATTTTAGATTGTGGTTACTTATTCTATACTTGGTGAGGGTCGATATTGTGAGTGTGTGACTGAGGTCAGGTGTTCTGTTAACATGGAGTTTGTACATAAAGATCTATACTGTACTGTTAGTAATTTGACTTGTTCAGCTTTTCAAATAGGTGTATGGATGTTCCAGGCCCACTGTAGTATTTACAGTGACACTTTTTTTGGATGGGCTCCTTATGTGAGTTTTGGAAGTTTGTGCTGATATGGTATGGTAGGTTTGCTCTTTGTTGTATGGTTTTCTATTAGTTCACAATATGCCTGGTACTGGAGAATAATGGGTGTTGTTGTTGTTAGTGAGATGATCAGAATCAGATTTTTTTTAAAAAATATTGAGTTCTGTGGGTGAATGTCCTGGTTCTGCTCTGCACCTACTGTGGATGCAAAATATATGTTGAAAAAGAAAAAGCAAGAACCATAACGCAGTTTATAACAAAATAAAAATGAGTTATAATTTAGTTTTATAAACTGTGCTATTGGTTCTTGCTGTCTTTTAGTTCCTTGATGTGCAAACGGGACCATACCTAGACCAATTACCCCGGTATCGACTGGGTCAGTGTCATGTCAGGACATGCTAGGGAGATAAAGTTCCTAGATGAAATAAATGACTGCTTTTTGGAGCAGCTGGTTCATGAACCAACCAGAGGGGAAGCCATATTAGACCTAGTCCTTAGTGGAACACCAGATCTAGTGCAAGAGATAAGGTTGTTGGGGCCACTAGGCAATAGTGATTATAGTATGATCGCCTTTGATTTAATTAGTGGAGGAGGGATAGTAAGGAAATCCACAGTACTACCTTTTAACTTTCGAAAGGGAGACTATGATAAAATGAGGAAAACAGTTAAGAAAAAGCTAAAAGGAGCAGTTGCAAAGGTTAAAGACGTACATCAAGCTTGGGTGTTGTTGAAAAATACTGTCTTGGAAGCCCAGACCAGCTGTATTCCACGCTTTAAGAAAAGTGGAAGGAAGTCCAAAAAACTGCCAGCATGGTTTAAAGGTGAGGTCAGAGAGGCTGTTGTTGCCAAAAAAGCATCTTTCAGAAAATGGAAAAAAGAGCCAAACGACGAAACCTGGAAACAGCACAAGCACTGGCAAGTCAAATGCAAGGCATTGATAAGGCAGGCAAAGGGAGAATTTGTGAAGAAGCTTGCTATGGAAGCAAAAACGCGAAATAAAGACCTTTTCAAGTACATTCGTAGCAAAAAACCTGTGAGAGAGTCAGTTGGTCCATTAGATGATAAAGGGGTTAAAGGAGCACTAAGAGGCGATAGTGGAGAGACTGAATGAATTCTTTGCTTCGGTCTTTACTGAGGAAGATGTAGGGATGTTACCCATGACTGAAGTGGTATTTAAAGGTGCGGAAGAATTGAAGGAAATATCGATACATCGGGAAGATGTATTACAACTATTAGATAAACTGAAGAGTAGCAAATCACCTGGGCCGGATGGTATACATCCAAGGGTGTTGAAAGAATTTAAATATGAGATTGCAGACCTGCTATTAGTAATCTGTGAACTATCATTAAAATCATCTCTAATACCTGAAGATTGGAGGATCGCCAATGTAACACCAATTTTTAAAAAGGGTTCCAGGGGTGATCCGGGAAACTACAGACCGGTGAGCCTGACATCAGTACCGGGAAAAATGGTAGAAACCATCATAAAGAATAAAATTACTCAGCATGTAGATAGTCATGACATAATGGGAGACAGCCAACATGGCTTTAGACAAGGAAGATCTTGTCTTACTAATCTGTTATGTTTTTTTGAAGGAGTGAATAAACAGGTGGACAAAGGTTGATATTGTGTATCTGGACTTTCAGAAAGCCTTTGACAAGGTCCCTCATCAGAGACTTTTGGCAAAACTAAAGAGTCATGGGATAGGAGGCAGTGTACTATTGTGGATCAGGAACTGGTTAAAAGATAGAAAGCAGAGGGTAGGGCTAAATGGCCAATTTTCCCAATGGAGAAAGGTGAATAGTGGTGTACCCCAGGGATCTGTGCTGGGTCCGCTGCTTTTTGACATATTCATAAATGACCTGGAAAGTGGAATAACGAGTGAGGTTATCAAATTTGCAGATGACACAAAACTATTTAAAGTTGTTAAAACTCAAGAGGATTGTGAAAAATTGCAAGAGGATCTTGATAAATTGGAAGACTGGGCATCAAAATGGCAGATGAAATTTAATGTGGACAAGTGCAAGGTTATGCACCTAGGGAAGAACAACCCAAACTGTGGTTACACGATGCAAGGTTCCACATTAGGAACCACCATCCAGGAAAAAGATTTAGGTGTCATTGTGGATACCATGTTAAAACCCTCGGCCCAGTGTGCAGCGGCGGCCAAGAGAGCAAATAGAATACTAGGTATGATAAGGAAAGGAATGGAAAATAAAACAAAAGATATTATAATACCTCTATATCGTTCCATGGTGAGACCGCACCTTGAATATTGTGTGCAATTCTGGTCGCCGTATCTTAAAAAGGATATAGCGATTTTAGAAAAGGTTCAGAGAAGAGCCACCAAAATGGTAAAGGGGATGGAAGGATACTCCTATGAAGAAAGGCTAAAAAGGTTAGGGCTCTTTAACCTGGAAAAGAGACGGCTGAGGGGAGATATGATAGAAGTTCCTGGAGGAAAGGTCCATAAACCATTATTAAGAAGGGACCCAGGATATCAATGCTTGAACCAATACAAGCATTGTGGAACCTGTGTCTCTTGGGGAAACTGCTAGGTACATATGACCTAGATTGGCCACTGTTTGAAACAGAATACTGGGCTTGATGGACCTTGGTCTGACCCAGTGTGGCATATCTTATGTTCTTATGTTCTTATGTTAGACCTGTGCAAGCGGTGCAGCCGCACAGGGTAGAAAGGCTTGGGGGGCACATTTCGGCTGTCTGCTGTTGCCCTGCCGCTGTTGGCAGGACAATAGTAGGCAGCCAAAATGCGCCCCCCAAACCTTTTCACAGCACTTTAAGCAGGTCTTGTCCCTCCCTCCTCCAACGCCATGTCAGAGTAGGGAGGGACAGATCTGCTTAAAGTGCCAGTGCCTTTCAGATAGGGTGCATGCCCCCTCCTCCTCCCCATAACTCCGTCTAGCCCTGCCTGCTCTTTCCCTGCTGCTGGCGCAGCCATGAAAAAAACAGAGGGCAGCAGCACTAGGGAAAGAGCAGGCAGCGCTGGACGGTGGTATGGGGGAAGAGGGGGAGCATGCGCCTGAGTTGCAAGTTGCACAGGGTGTGATTGCAACTCGATACGGCCCTGTGTGCAAACATCTTGCATGTCCTCCTGTTGGGATATTTTGGCTTAGGGATAGTTCTGCCCAGATCTGCTTCATATGCCTTCTATGTTTACACTCCTGCTGGCCTGCAACGTACACAAACATCCTGTTTATGGCACAGAAGAAAGCATGTGGGCTATAAGAGAAAGTATATGTTATGAGGCCTGAGTCTGGGAAACCATGTTTTGTCCATGTTTTGTGCAGAAGTGTTCAGGATATGGGCCTACTACGAAATACAGGCCAATCTAAAACTAATTAGCAGAAATACTTTCAGCCTTGAAGATTACGTTTAGTGCCAAGAAATAGAAAAACACAGGCCGGACACAGGAAGGCAGAGAAAGTAATGCTTGACAGCACCAGATAAGCAAGGACCTTGAAGAAAAGCAATTGCTGGCCCAAATAATCATGGGGAGGGTCCCAAGGAGAAACTCTGCAGACTTTGCAGAAAGCTGCACGTACTCCATATAAAAAACCCCTGCATATGACATCAGAAGCTATGCAGTACTTTCAAGAGCTTTGTGACAGAGAAAGATGTATATAAGGAGGCAGGCTCTCTAGCTCGGGGGCAATCTGCTCTCTAACTCCGGTACAGAGAGTAGGTTGCCTGCCTCCCTTTCAGACAGAGTCTTTTGCTATCTGCATTTGCGAATTGTTTGTTTTGGTACCCAAATAAAGAGCTTTTGTAGCTAAGCAGAAGTTGTCTGAGCAATTTGTTGGTGATTGGCAATATTTGGGGAACTGTTTGTGGGATACCAGGCCCCACACTCCATATAATCTAATTGGCTTTTTGGTTTGGTTTGGTTCGGTTCAGTCTCTGATTGGATTTCTGGAAAAGCCCCGCCCCCCTCTAAGGTGAGGAGGGGGGGCGCCATTTCATACTTCGCCTCAGGCAGCAGATTGCCTTGAGCCGCCCCTGCCCACAATGATGGGCGAAGAGAGGTCTTCATTGTATCTGGGACCTCTGAATGGAGGAAGGGAGCAACTTGGACTTATATCAGGGTCTGCAACATCGATATCAGCTACCAGAAGGAGAAATTAGACCTTACCTGCTAATTGTCTTTCCTTGAGTTCTCTCCGGGCCAGTCCAGGTACACTTGGGTGGTCAATCCCTTCTAGCAGCTGAGGACTGAATGCTGAAACTTTTGCTGGCAGATGCTATAGCTCCCTCTAGTGCCTGAAAGCCAGTCACCTATTGTCAAAGCAGCGAACGAAAAACTAACGGGAAACCTTGCCTACCTATAGGAACAACTCAGAAATCACCAAACAAACGGAGACCATGCCCCATTGGGCACAAAAAACGCCCCCTCATGCAAGGCCCTCACAAGAGGAACCTCCCCCTTAACACCACGCTGAACTAGACGGCGACCTGCGTCGTCCGACCTTCATGAATACGCCGCCTTCGTAGCCTTATGGCTGTTTTCGTTTCTTTTTTGTTTTTTTTTTTGTTTTTTTTTATTCTTTAAGCAAATGAGATGAAGAGTCCTTCGAGACGGAACTCTCCAATATTCTCTTCAATACCGCCGAGCGGTCCCGAAGGCAGCGGGCAGTCGTTCAGATCATACTGAAAGCACTAAGACTCTGTCCCCCCCCCAATAGCCAAACTATAGCTCGCAGACCAAGGGGGTGGGACCTGGACTGGCCCGGAGAGAACTCAAGGAAAGACAATTAGCAGGTAAGGTCTAATTTCTCCTTCCTCTTCGTCTCTCCGGGCCAGTCCAGGTACAGTTGGGCAGTACCAAAGCAGTACCTAAACTGGGGAGGGTCCAGCGAGCCCCGCAATCACGGCTGAGGCCCCAACCTTAGTATCTGAACGTGCCTGGACATCCAACCGATAGTGCTTCGTGAACGTATGCAGAGAAGACCAGGTCGCCGCCCGACAAATATCCGCAGGCGGTATTAAGGCCATCTCCGCCCAGGAAGTTGCTTGCGCTCTAGTTGAATGCGCCCGGAGCTCATGCGGAGGCACCTTACCCCGGGCCTCATAAGCTCCCGCTATCGCTCTCTTCACCTAACGAGCGATGGAAGCCTTTGTAGCAGCTTGCCCCTTGCGAGGACCGCCATACAGAACAAACAACCGATCAGATTTCCGAAACTGTCTCGTACGTCTAAGATACTTCCGCAACACGCACCCCATGTCCAACCTACGCAAGGTGCGGTCCAAGGAACCGTTGGCCCCCGACGGAAAGGTCGGCAGCGAAACGGGCTGGTTCATATGAAACTCCGAGACCACCTTCGGCAAAATCGAAGGAACGGGACGCAGAACCACTTTCTCCTCCGAAAAACACAGATACAGCTCTCTACCGGATAAGGCTTGCAAATCGGAAATCCGCTGAGCCGAACACAAGGCGACGAGGAAGGCCGTCTTCCAAGACAATTCCCGCAGGTTATCCAAAGACGCAGATTCAAAGGGCGGTCTCGTCAGACCCTCGAGAACCAAGTTCAGATCCCACGGAGGCACTACAAGCCGAAGGGGCGGCCGGATATTCTTAGCCGCTCGAAGGAACCGCTGCACATCCAGGTGCGACGAGAGCGACAAACCCCGCACCCGGCCTCGAAAACAAGCTAACGCGGCCAAGTGCACCTTGAGAGTGTTTAAGGCTAGACCTCTCCAGACCGCTCTGAAGAAACGCGAGAACCTCTGGTATGCCTGAAGCACGGGGCGACACCCCTCTGTCGCCAGTCCACGCCTCAAAAATACGCCAGACGCGAACATACGCCAAGGAAGTCAATTGCCTCCAGGATTGTAGCATCGTAGCGATCACGGCGCCCGAGAAACCTCTGCGCCGCAATCGATCCCTCTCAAGAGCCAAGCCATAAGCAAGAACCGATCCACTTGCGGCATCAACACCGGACCTTGGAACAAGAGATTGACCCGCGGAGGCAACCGCCATGGAGGGGCGATCAGCAAGCGGATCAGATCCGCATACCAGGGACGCCGGGGCCAATCTGGAGCAATGAGAATCACCTTGCCTGAGTGACACGAGATTCTCCGGATGACCCTCCCTAGCAACGGCCAAGGAGGAAACACGTAAAGAAGCTGATCCATCGGCCAGGGCTGAACCAGACCGTCGAGGCCCTCCGACATGTGCTCCCTGCGCCTGCTGAAAAACCGGCACGCCTTGGCAGTGTCCAGGGTCGCCATGAGATCCACTACCGGCTGACCCCAATGCAAAGTGATCTCGTGAAAAACCGCCCAGTTCAACTCCCATTCTCCGGGATCCAGACGATGATGACTCAGAAAGTCGGCCTGCACATTGTCCTTTCCTGCCGACAGTGCTGCCGACAGTGAGCTGCCGACAGTGCACGAAGCTGCCGACAGTGCATGAGCTGCATGACAGTGCATGAGCTGCCGACAGTGCACGAAGATGCAACTCCGCCCACTGAAACAGACGCTGACTCTCCTGTAGCAAAGGCGCACTGCCCGTACCCCCCTGCTTGTTGATGTAAGACACCGTCACCAGATTGTCGGAGAACACCCGGACCGGTTGCCCTTCGAGACGCTCCGAGAAATGCAAGAGCGCTAGACGAACCGCCCGCAGCTCCAAGCGATTGATCGACCAGGTGCTCTCCTCCTCCGACCAACTGCCCTGTGCTAGTTGGGACAGACAATGAGCCCCCCAACCGGAGAGGCTGGCGTCCGTCGTAACTAGAACCCACTCCGGGTCCTCCAGAGGAACTCCCTTCTGCAGGTGCGCTGGGGACTGCCACCACCGCAGACTGATGCGAACGTCTTCCGGACAGCGCAGCTGTAGGGTCAGGGGATGCCGCTGAGGTGACCATCGGGAGAGAAGGGCATGTTGCAGGGGACGCATGTGAGCTCTGGCCCAGAGGACCAGGTCCAAGGCCGCCGCCATCAACCCCAACAACTGCAAATACTGCCAAGCTGTTGGCGCCTGCAAACGGAGGAAGGCGTCCACTAGAGCTATCAGCTTTTGCACCCGGAGCGGAGGCAGCCGCACCTTTCCGCCGCTCATGTCGAACAGAGCTCCCAGGTACAGCAACTGTTGCACGGGACGCAACTGACTCTTCGCCCGGTTGATGACTCAACCCAGGCACTGCAGACACTGCACGACCCGAGCCGTCACCGCCGCCGACTCCACCTGAGAGGATGCCCGGATCAGCCAATCGTCTAGGTAGGGATGCACTTGAATACCTTCCTTGCAAAGGGCCGCCGCCACCACCACCATTACCTTGGTGAAAGTGCGCGGCGCAGTCGCCAGGCCGAACGGCAATGCCCGAAACTGAAAATGCCCCATGGGAACCGCAAAACGCAGAAACCGCTGATGTTCCGGACGAATCGGAATGTGCAGGTAGGCCTCCGTGAGATCTATGGAAGAAAGCCACTCCCCCGGCTTCACCGCTCGAATTACCGACCTCAGGGTCTCCATCCGAAAGTGAGGAACCCGCAAGCAACGGTTCACATGCTTGAGATCCAGAATGGGACGAAATGACCCTTCCTTCTTGGGCACCACAAAGTAAATTGAGTATCGACCTAACCCGTACTGGTCTAGCGGCACCGGCTCCACGGCCCGCAGTTTCAACAAACGCTGTAGAGTTTCTTTGACCGCTTGAGTCTTTGAGCGAGGACCACAGGGGGAAAATACAAAGGCCTCCGCCAGAGGAGTAGCGAACTCCAGCGCATAACCCTCGCGGATGATCTCTAAGACCCAGAGATCGGAGGTTATGGTGGTCCAGACGGAGAGAAACTCCTGCAAACGTCCTCCTACAGGAACCTCCGCCTGGACCTGAGCACCTTCATTGCGGCTTTTTGGAGGAGGACTGGTGGGAGCTAAAGAACCCCCTCCCAAATCCGCGGGCACCTCGAAAGGACTGCCCTCTCGCCGGAAAGCGACCCCGCTGGTAAGGGGCAAACTGAGAACCACGAAACCTACGCACTTCCCTGTTGTGACCCCTCTGCATCGACCCCGATTTCTGCGCTCGAGGCCGATCCTCTGGAAGCCGACCCCCTTTAGAGTCGCCTAAATCCTTGACAATCTTTTCTAATGCTTCCCCAAAAAGCAGCTTGCCCTTGTAAGGAAGCTTACTGAGGCGCGACTTGGAAGACGTGTCTGCCGCCCAGTTTCGCAGCCAAAGAAAGCGCCTTGCCGCAATTACCAACGCCATGGATTTAGCAGAAATTCTGATCAGATCATAGAAGGCGTCCGCCAGGTAGGCCGCCACCGACTCCAGCTTTGCGCCCTCCAGAGAGACCGACTCCTGCATGAGCGCCGACTGCTCCCCCTGAATCCAACGGATAGAAGCTCTGGACACAAAAGCTCCGCAAACCGAAGCCTGCAACGCTAGGGCATTAGCATCAAAGGCCTGCTTTAACAACACCTCCAACTTCCGATCCTGAACATCCTTGAGGGCAGCACCGCCTTCCACCGGAATAGTCGTTTTCTTGGTGACAGCCGAAACCAGCGCGTCCACCTTAGGCATCCTTAACAACTCCTTCTCTTCCTGAGGGACAGGGTAAAGGCGAGCAATGGCGCGCCCCCCCCTCAAGTTAGCCTCGGGACACTCCCACTCAGATTCTATCATCTGTTTAATCACCCTATGCATGGGGAAGCACCGTTGGTCCGACTTAAAGCCTTGCAGTAAAGGGTCCTCCAGGGGCTCCTGCTGCAGCGGAGGAAGAACGATATTTAAAGCAGCGAGGGACTGAACAATCAGAGCCCCGAGCTCCTCCTTACGAAATACTCTAAATACATTAGGATCCTCTCCAGGCCCCAGCTCTCCTTCCTCTAGATCTAGAGGCCAGGAATCCAGACCCCCCTCAGAACAAATTTCTCCCTCTTCAGGCATAAGACCAGAAATCTCGGGAACCACTGTCTCTGAGGGTAACTCACCACTCTGCTCTGCTGCCGAGTGGAGGGGCCCTCCCCCGGATCAGAAAGTCCGGTCTCCTGCAATAAACTAGCCTCCTGAAGCCCAGCAGCTGGGCTGTCAACTGGCTGTGACAACTTTAATAGATAAGCTTTATGCATTGCCAAAATAAAGGCAGGAGAAAAGAAGGAATCCATGGAGCCTTGAGTAGCAGGGGACAAGGACGCAGTTGTTTCTGGCTGCACTGAAGCCTTATGTGACTTGGACTTTCTTTTCCCCACACGCAGCAAAAGCGCGGGATAACTATGACTTTTGAAGCTCCCCCGCACGCTCCCCAGGCTCTGAGGCCTCCATAATACCAAAAAAAACGCCAAAGGAAACAAAAGTACTCAAAAGGAAGGGAAGAGGCAAAGCCCGACGAAACCGCCGGGAAAAAAATGGCGCTCCCGCCGAAAACGTCGGTTGCAACTGTCAACTATCAAACTAACGCGGATCGCAAAACACTGAACCGCTACGACAGGACTTACCGGGGAGCAATAAGAAGGTGCAGCTTACCTCCGGACACAACCCCAAGGCCCGATCTGTAGACCCCCGCTGCTAGCAAGGTACAGAGAGGAAGGGACAGCGGCGGGAAGAGGATACTGGGGCTCCCAGCACCTAACAACCCCCACAAGTGACAGCGGATCCCACGGAAGCAGGCTCTGCCCCCGGCTTATTAAAAACAAAACAAAACAAACAAAAAAAAAAGTATCACAGGATCGCTGTACTTTCAATGCCTTTCACAGCCATGAAGGAAAAAGGGAGAGCTGCCTGCTATGATGCCCTGCCAGAGCCAGTGAGCAAGGTCCCCTTAGTAAATTCTGAGCTGTCCCTCTTTTGCCTTGGCTGATTTTAAACATCAAAATGAAAACCTCCACTTCTACTGCCTATCCAAAGTCGTCTCTCCTGGGAGCCTGCCAGAGATACGTCCTTTCCAGCTGCTGAGGACTGAAGACTGGCTTTCAGGCACTAGAGGGAGCTATAGCATCTGCCAGCAAAAGTTTCAGCATTCAGTCCTCAGCTGCTAGAAGGGGTTGACCACCCAACTGTACCTGGACTGGCCCGGAGAGACGAAGAGGAACAAGAGTTTTTCTGTTATCTTCAAGTGTGACAGCGTAGTTACTCACCTGTAACAGGTGTTCTCCAGGAGCAGCAGGAATCAGTCCTCACATATGGGTGACGTCGGCGCCGACGGAGCCCTCACGGAGCAATTTTCCCCAGCTTTCAAAGAAAGCCTTTGGGAATTGCAGCGTGCATGCGCGGTCCCCTTCCCGCCCAAGGGTGCCATCTTAGCCAGTCAGATGACATAGCTAAAAGACAGCATAAAAATTTGCAAAAAAACTAAAGCAGATGATTGCAACTCCAAGGGGAGGAGGGAGGGTTGTGAGGACTGATTCCTGCTGCTCCTGGAGAACACCTGTTACAGGTGAGTAACTACGCTTTCTCCAGGACCAAGCAGGAAGTCAGTCCTCACATATGGGACTCCCAAGCTTAAGGCTACCGGAGACCCTAAGCACAAAAATGAGCTCCCTCTAGCTCAGCAGCACAGAAGGAAGGAATCTTCACTGAATTATTACCCACCGGTAGCCCCCATCCGGGATGGAGGGTAGGAGTTGCTCAAACCTCGAAGAGATTTCGGAGGACTGCCTGTCCGAAAGCACTGTCCCTGCGGGACTCCCTCTCGAGGCAGTAATGGACCGCAAAAGTCTGGCTCGAAGACCAAGTAGCGGCCCGGCAGATGTCTGCCAATGGAACAGAGCGGAGGTAAGCCACTGATGTAGCCTTCGCCCGAACACAATGAGCCGTGACCCGACTATCTAGCGAGAGTCCGGCTGCCCCATAAGCCCAAGCGATACAGTCAGCAACCCAGATGGACAGAGTACGCTTGGAGACAGGGAGCCCCAATTTATTGGGGTCAAAAGACACGAAAAGCTGAGCAGCTTTACGGTGCTCCCGCGTACGGTCAAGGTAGAAGTTCAACGCCCTTCTACAGTCCAGGGTATGCAGGACCATTTCAGCTCGGCTGGAGTGTGGCCTGGGAAAGAAGGTCGGAAGTACCACCTCCTGATTGATGTGAAAAGGGGAGACCACTTTTGGAAGAAATTTAGGGTGAGTCCGTAGGACTACCCTATTTTTGTAGAACCGAGTGTAAGGGGGATCAGACACGAGGGCCTGCAATTCACTTACGCGTCTAGCGGAAGTGAGGGCTATCAGGAATAAGGTTTTCCAAGAAAGAAAACGGAGAGAACAGGTAGCCATAGGTTCAAAAGGCGGACAGGTGATCCGCTGTAAAACCACATTCAGATCCCAGTCAGGTGCTGGCGGGCGCAGAGGTGGTTTAAGTAGAAGGAGACCTCGGAGAAACCTCGCCACGAGAGGGTCGCTGGAAAGAGGTCTGCCGTCCACCGGCACATGATGTGCTGAAAGAGCACTGAGGTGAACTTTGACGGAGTTGGACTTAAGTCCCAGATTAGAGAGGTAGAGCAAGTACTGCAAGATCACCGACACCGAGCAGGAGAAGGGATCCTGAGACTGCTGGGCACACCAAGCGGAAAAGCGACGCCATTTAAGGGCGTAGCATTTGCGGGTAGAAGGTCGCCGGGAAGCTAGGACGACCTCTTCCACCTCTGCCGGCAGTAGAAGGGGAGCAAGGACTACCCTTTCAGCAGCCAGGCCATCAGATGTAGAGATCTGAGGTTGGGGTGTAGCAGGGACCCCTGATCCTGTGTTAGGAGATCTGGTTGAAACCCCAGAGGGAACGGAGCCTCCACCGCTAGTTGCAGCAGGAGTGGAAACCACGGCTGTCTGGGCCACCGAGGAGCTATCAGGATCATGGAAGCTTTGTCTCGGAGAACCTTGAAAAGAGTTCGAGAGACTAGCGGTATGGGAGGAAAGGCATACAGAAGGCTTTTCGACCATGAGAGCAGAAAAGCATCCGCCGCTACTCGAAGGGGATGCGGCTGCCGAGAGCAGAAGCGAGGAAGTTGCCGGTTGAGAGGACTGGCAAAGAGATCCATCGTGGGGAGGCCCCACTTCAGAAAAAGTTTCTGAACTACCAAGGGATCCAGGCGCCTTGAGAAGAATGCCGTGGCTGACGGCCCAAGAGCAGAGCTTCTGTGCTTCTCGACAGAGAAGGAAGGAGCCCGTGCCCCCCTGTTTGTTCACGTAGAACATGGCAACTTGATTGTCCGTCTGGACAAGGACGGACTGGTGAGAAGTCAGGTGGGAGAAAGCCTTGAGAGCCAGACGGATCGCTCTGAGCTCCAGGAAGTTGATCTGCTGCGCAGACTCCCACGTGGTCCAGAGACCTTGAGTACATGCCCCTTGGCAATGCGCTCCCCATCCTAGGAGAGAAGCATCGGTCGTCAGCACTTGAGCCGGCGGAGGAGACTGAAAAGGCATTCCGAGCACCAGGTTCGGCCGATGAAGCCACCACTGTAGAGAAGAGGCCAGCGGGCTGGAGATGCGCACTAAGTCGGCTAGGCCACCCGTGGCCTGTTGCCACTGCTTGCGAAGGCACCACTGAGCAGGCCGCATATTCAGGCGGGCATTGGGGGTCACGTGGATGGTGGAAGCCATATGGCCGAGTAGTGTCAGGAAGCGCCTGGCCGAGACCAGGGACTGGCTGCGAAAACGGCCGGCTAGGTCCATGAGCCGTTGAGCCCTGTCGAGAGGCAGGAAAGCTCGCGCTTGAAGAGTGTGCAACCTTGCGCCGATGAACTCGAGATCTTGCGAGGGGAGCAAAGTGGACTTTGCGAAGTTTATGACAAAGCCCAAGTACTGGAGAAGAGTCACAGTGCGGTGGGTGGCTTTTATGACTTCTGGAGAGGACGACGCTCTGATGAGCCAGTCGTCTAGGTACGGAAAGACATAGAGGCCGTGAAGCCGTAGATAAGCCGCCACCACCGCGAGACATTTTGTGAAGACTCGTGGTGCGGAGGATAGGCCAAAGGGCAGTACTCTGTACTGGTAATGATTTCCTGCCACCACAAACCTTAGGTATTGGCAGTGGCTTGGGTGGATGAGGATGTGCGTGTAGGCATCCTTTAGATCCAAGGAGCATAGCCAATTTCCCTGCTGGAGGTAGGGCAGAAGGATTCCAAGGGTAAGCATCTTGAACTTCTCCCGCACGAGGAACTTGTTGAGGTTGCGCAAGTCCAGGATGGGTCTGAGGCCTCCCATTCTTTTTGGTATTAGGAAATACCGGGAATAGAAGCCTTGACCCCTCAGGTGGTGGGGCACCGGTTCCACAGCCTGTTCCTGAAGAAGACTTGCTAACTCCTGAAGGAGTAAGTCCCTGTGCAGAGGGAGTCGTGGAGGCTCTCCCGGGAAATAGGAGGGAGGGACCTGGTGGAAGTGGAGAAGATAGCCTTCTCTCACAACATGAAGCACCCAGGCATCTGAAGTGATGTTGGACCACCTGTGGGCAAAGTGGACCAGCCGGCCTCCTGTGCTGGGAGGAACCAGCTGAGGGGGAGAGGCTATGCCGATGAAGTCAAAAACCCCCACCCTGCTGAGCAGGGGCCGGTGGTGCAGGCTTGGGGGCTTGCTGCCTACGGGACCCGTTACCCCGTC
Source organism: Ichthyophis bannanicus (assembly GCA_033557465.1). Classification (NCBI taxonomy): domain Eukaryota; kingdom Metazoa; phylum Chordata; class Amphibia; order Gymnophiona; family Ichthyophiidae; genus Ichthyophis; species Ichthyophis bannanicus. Next base: position 439,470,239 of record CM066034.1, read on the forward strand.
CCTTGGCCTGCTGACCCTGTTGGGGAGCTGCGGAGGCCTGATATTGAGGGTAGTGTTTATAGGCAGTCGCCTTTCTCGGGTAAAAGGACTTCTTTCCCGAGCCCTTCTTCTTCTGGGAAGGGGCAGAGGTCTTCCTAGAGAGCCTAGTTCTGGTGAGAGTCTCCGTCTCGATTTGTGCAGCCTTCTCAGCCATGGGCTTGCCAAAGAGGTTCTCACCTCGGCAGGGGACATCGACCAACTTGTCCTGCACCCAGGGTTCAAGGTCAGAAGACTGAAGCCAAGCCTGTCGGCGGGCACCGATGCTGGCTGCGGCCACTCGAGCCGATGCTTCAAAGCCATCATAGGCTGCTCGAGAGATGAATTTGGAGCATTCCCGAATACCAGTGGACAAGGCTAGGAACCTCCGCAAAGGTTCCTCGGACAGCCCAGCAGAGAATCCGGCTATCTCCTTAGCCAGGTCTCTAAGGTACATGCCCATGTAGAGCTGGTAGGTCTGGACCCGACAAGCAAGCATAGAGCCCTGGAAACACTTCTTACCGAGGCCATCCAGGTTGCGGGCCTCCCTGCCAGGAGGCACCGAGGAGTGCATCTTCTGGCTCTTAAGCCTATGCATGGCCGATTCCACCACCATGGAATGGTGCGGTAGCTGTGCTTTTTGGAAGCCAGGGCTCTTGCGGACTCGATAGATGGAATCGACCCGCTTGCTTAATACCGGCGACGATGCCGGACTCTTCCACATGCGGAAGAGTAGTCGTTCCAGCATGGGAGGAACCGGTACAGTAAAGTGCTCCCTGGCGGGAGAGTCGTACTGAAGGGCATCGAGCTCTTCGGCTCGAGGCTCCTCCTCGGGATCCGCAGGGAAGGCCAAAGCCTTGGCCATATCCCTGACGAAGTCCGAGAACCGGGCATCCTCCGGGGGGGACTGTTTCCGAGGTTCGGACTCAGGGGAGTCCGAGGGGACACACCGAGTCCGAAAAGAATCAGGTGACTCTTCCACTTCAGACTCCCAGGCCGACTCCGAGGAGGAATCGGTGGGGTCGGTTTGGGCGGACGGAGGCGTCGGCCGCCCCGACGCCGAGGGAGTCGGCGTCGACGACCTCGGTCCCGAACGGGAGGCCGAGGGCGACCTCGACCGAGGATCGACTCGAGCCCGCATGGACTCGAGGATCGGCTCGGTCTCCAGGGTCTACTTAGACGTCGACGTCCCGGCGGTCGGGGCAGAGGCGCCAGCGAGGCTAGCGATCAGTGCCCGCTGCTGGTCCATGAAGGCAGATAGTCTGCTCTCCAAGGCCGTCAACCTGAGTCCGACCTCAGGTGACCCAGCAGCCCCCGACTCGGGCCCCGACGGCGGACCCCTCGGAGGCGAGTCCAGGAGGACTACAGGACTTACCCGAGCAGGCAACTCCGATTCCAAACGAGGTCGTTTCGGGAGACGTTCCTTCTCCAAAGACCCGGGACGGCTATCGGGGCTATGCGACCTGGCCCTCGCGGAACCAGGAGCGTCCACCGACGCCGCCCTCGCGGGTTTCGCCTTCCGATGATGATCCCCGGAGGGAGAACCCCTGTCGGAGGAACTCCGGCGATGCTCAGAGCTGGAGCCTCTGGACGCCGAGGCCTCCGACGAGGTCCGGGTACGGGTGGGATCTGCGAAGATTCTTTCCCGCTGATGCAGCCGACTCCGTAACGCTTTGGAGGACATTTTGCTGCAGGCCCCACAGATCAGTTCCTCGTGATCTGGGCCAAGGCAGCAGAGGCAATTATCGTGTGTGTCAGTAAGTGACATATTTCGGTCACACTGAACACACCTTTTGAAACCACTGGCAGCCATCGGGGGAAAAAGGGCCCCTGCAAGGTCAAAGGACCGGGCTGCCAGCGAAAAACCGAAAAACGAAACTGACAAGAAAAATCAGAAAAACCGAAAAATAAGGGAAGGACTCGCAACGGCATCGCGAGTCCGGGCAGGAAAGAGACCGGCGTCGAACCGAAGAAAAAAGAGAAGTAAATCACGAAAAATCAACTTTTTCTGCGGGGACAAGAAGACCACGTCTATAGGGCTCCGCGGAAAAAAGAAGACTGGCTAAGATGGCACCCTTGGGCGGGAAGGGGACCGCGCATGTGCGCTGCAATTCCCAAAGGCTTTCTTTGAAAGCTGGGGAAAATTGCTCCGCGAGGGCTCCGTCGGCGCCGACGTCACCCATATGTGAGGACTGACTTCCTGCTTGGTCCTGGAGAAACTATATTATTTTGGTCAGACGTTTGGAGCCTACTTCGCTATTGCCTGCAGGATTGCCAGGGCTCTTTGAGGCACTTGAGGGACGTATAACTTTGAAGGCTCTCTGTAAAGAACTTTTTCATACTCTGGACATGTCACACCTTGAAGGGTTGGTGGCGCTTTGGCAAAAGGATGGTATTCCAGAAGTGACTCCAATGACTCTGGGTTTGGCTTTTTCGAAGTCTATGTCACTCTCTGAATGCATTTACCTGAGGGAGCTTCACTATAAATTCTTATGGCGTGCATATCCCTCTGATGACTGGGCATACAAAAGCAGGCCTATGGGAATGAGATCAATGTAGAATATGCCAAGGGTGACAGAGTGAAGTTTGCTCACTGTTTTTGATTTTGCTCCCTGATTGAATGTTTTTGGGGCCAGGTGTGTGCTCGCTTGAACACTTGGGTGGCGAGTCAGATAACTCCTAGAGAGGCCTCCTGCTTGTTCAACAAAATTTTCTCTGGGGAACACCTTAGAAGTATACAGTGTCACTTCTCTGAGAAGGGTTTTCTCATTGCTAAAAAGATTAATTTTGAGAGAATGGGTATCTGGTAATGCTCCCAACATTAAGTTATGGGAGACAGTGATATGTGAGCTCTTGGATATGAAGCGTATGTCAGCTAAAATCCATGGGTCCAAGGCACAGGATTGCTTCCTACTTTTGTGGGCTTCATTACTGGATCACCTCCCTGCCCGGACCATGGAAAATGCTCTTAATGCCATGGACACTTGAAGTCTCCACCCACCGACAGCAGGACAGGGCAAGTAGAGGGGCAGAAGGGAGGGGAGAGGGGGGAAATTTATACTAAGAGGGGAAGGTATTGAACTTTTATAATTTTACTTGCAGCATGATATACTGTATGGCTGGATATGAACCTTTAATTGATAAACCAGGTGTTTCCCTTGCTGGAGTTACCATGATAGCTGTCTTCGAAGAGGGATAACTATGACTTTTGAAACCCACATATCTGGACAATTACTTGACTGTATAAGCTGCTCCAATTGAGTTGTAATTATGTGCATCTCTTAGTCTATGCTTTTGTACCCTCTTCCCTAGACGTGTTGTTGTACTGGGGAAAGTTGTAAGATTGTTGAGTAATATATATGTACTTATGCTGTAGATTGTTATCGACCCTAAAAATCTCCAGATCAGAAGAAATGTACCAAGTTTAGAATGATGGTTACGGTTAATTTTCTATTTAGTACGTAAGAGAAGAGAGAAAGGCACAGAGAGAACTAGCAGATTCAGCAAAGAACCAGAATGAAAACATGGTTACTCACTGCAAAAGGTGTTCTCCGGGAGCAGCAGAAATCACTCTTCACATATGAGTGGCATCACTGATAGAGCCCTGACGTGAGAACCCTCCCCAGCTTTCACAGAAAGCTTTTGGGAGATCCAGCAAGCATGCATGATCACCTTCCCACCCGAACGAAGCCATCTTACCTCAGTATGATGACATAGCTTAATTGATCCAAAAATAAAAAAACTCCTCCACAAGGAAGAGGGAGGGTAGTGAGGACTGATTTCTGCTGCTCCCGGAGAATACCTGTTACAGGTGAGTAACCACGCTTTCTCCAGGACTAAGCAGGAAGTTAGTCCTCACATATGGGACTCCCTAGCTACAGGCTACCGAATAAATGTGTAAATTGCCCAAGGGGGCAACCAGAAAAAACAAACCGTGAAGAACAGCAGAAACACTGAAATGTTCTGAGAGTCGACATATGGCTCCAGCATCAAGCAAGAGAATGACTCTCTGGTAGCATGGACAGACAGAAGGGCCAGAAGAAAGGAGCTGCATTAATTCCCAAAGAGGTGCCGGAGTACGGCTTGGCCGAAGATGCTGTCACGCCAGGAATCCTCATCCAGGCAGTAATGGCTGCGAAGGTGTGAACAGAAGACCATGTTGCAGCTCTACAGATCTCCAGAAAGGAGACAGCGCGCAGGTTAGCCACAGAGGCTGCCATGGTGTGGACATTGTATGCCACAACATGGCGTTCTAAGGAAAGTCTAGCCTGGGCATAGGCAAAGGAGATGAGGTCAGCCACCAAAATGGAAAGGGTGCACTTAGAAACAGCCACGCTCAGCCTGTTCAGGTCATAAGAAACAAAGAGCTGGGAGGAAACGCGGTGGGCTTTTGTTCATTCGAGACAGAAAGCCAACACCCTCTTACAATCCAGGGTATGTTCTGTTTGTATGAGGCCTGGTTGAGATGAAAAAGTGAAACCACCTTAGGCAGAAATTTATTTATTTATTTTATTTATTTGGTTTTATATACTACACTATTTTGAAAGCAGCGCGGTTTACAGAGAACAAGTATCCACTCATTACATAAAACAGGTTTTCACAGAACAGGTAAAAACAGAACAGTCAACAGGTATTACAGTAAACAGTTACCTTTTTCATTAAAATAGGGGCATCAACTTGGGTAGTAACGGGGCGAACTATTTACAAGATGGTTAGTGGGCTATGAGGGATAAATGTGTCTGGGCTACGGCAAGGAGATGGATCTAAAGCGGAGCTATGTTATCTGTCCATAATACAGTTGGAAAAGATGTGTCTTTATTGTTTTCCTGAAGATAGACAGGTTGGAAATGGCTCGGATTGGGCCAGGGAGGGAGTTCCAAAGAGATGGCGCGAATAGAGAGAAAGCTCGGTTCCTAGCAGCTTGGGAGCATTTTCTTATTATTGACTGGGCGGTGAGTGTATTTGCTATGACTGTCCTTTCCACTCTATTGTCCGGTGTCCAATGTATGAGTTCCTCAAGGGAGCTTGCGGAGAGGTTTTGCAGGATTTTGAATGTCATTAGGAGGGCTTTGTACTTAAGGCGGCCAGCTGTAAGGAGCCAATGCAGTTGCTTTAGGATGAGTGTCACATATTCATATTTGTTAAATCGAAACATAAGAACATAAGATAAGAAAATACTGGGTCAGACCAAGGTTCATCAACCCCAGTATCCTGTTTCCAACAGTGGCCAATCTAGGTCATACGTACTGTCATAGAGCGGATGCTAATGAAAGTGAAGACTTAGGGAAAAACACTGTCTTTCACAAAACAAATGATGTGCAGAAGATGCAATTGCCCTGCAGTGCAGCTAGAGGGAGCAGGTGAAAACTTACAGAGGCTGAGTTAACACACCCGGCTGATGATTCTGCAGAAGTTAATCAGCTGCACCTGAAAAGTAGCCCGGGGAACTCAAACATGGAATGCCTTTATAAGCAGAAAGCTAGTGCAGGAGTAGAGAGAAGGAGGAGAAGGGGAGCTGAGACAGCCAGGAACAGCAGCCCAGCCAGGTCAAGCAGTGCAGCCAAGACAAGCAGCACGACAAGGACAGCAGGAGCTGGAAGAGGAGCAGAAAGAGCCAGAGAGAAAGACGGGCCATGGAGAGTCAGTCCGGAGAAAGACTTGGTAGCAGGAGACCTCAGAGGTAAAGAGCTCAGAAGGAGAGAGCCATACCGGGAGAGAGGCCTACGCTCACCAGAAGACCCTGAAACAGGATTGAAAGGCTCCAGAAGGAAAGGTACTGATAGCAGAGTTACCTATACCAGGAAGCAAGGAAGTCTGGATTCCTCACCAGGTTTTCCTAGGTTACAGAAAGATCAAGCAGTGCCCAGAAGCTTCCAAGAGAAAGTCTGTCAAAGAGACTGTGTCCTGAGAGAAATGCCTGAGAAGGAAAACTCCAGTTATACCGGCTACAGGAAGCCAAGGTATGGTGACACTTTATTCATAAAGAGAAGCTCAGCTGCTAGAAGCTCTTGTAAAGCAGATATCCAGTTTGAAAGGAAAAGAAGCAGGCCAGAGTTTTATAAGCCAGGACGTAAGGGCATAGGAACAAGCCATGCTTATTTGAGAGCCCTAGAACAGCCTTACTGGAAACAAGGGAACAGAAACAGTGACTGGCAAACTATAGTGGCCAGGGAAAGCTCCAAGCCAGAGGGAGATAACAATGACCCAGAGCCCATGCAGATAGCGCTTGAGGACCCTATTCCCTTATCTCAAGACAAATTAATGGATTGCTCCATTTGTATTGCGGGCAGTTTTGAATCACTCCCTGAACTGTGAGTTATACAGACATTGCTTTGAGAATACTCATGTTTGTGCTGAATGAAAGAGGAATGTTCACTCCTTTGTTTTGCTCTAAAGTTTGAAAGAATCCTGGGTTAAATCCTACAAGCGTGGAGGAGTGGCCTAGTGGTTGGGGCAAGGTACTTCAGGCCGGAAGGTCGGGAGTTCAAATCCCACTAGAGGACAGCAACCTTGGGCCGGAAGGACTGGGGTTTCTAGTCCCACAGGTGCTCCTTGTGGTGTTGGGCAAGCCACTTAACCCTCCATAGCCCATATTCCCTGTAACATAGTTATCTCCAAGTTATAATGCCCTGTTCAATGTAATTTCAGTTTGTTCAATGTAAACCGCACTGATGCAGAATAGCACGGTATATAAGAGAATGTAAATAAATAAATAAATACAAGCAACTGTGAAGTTTGTAACAGTTTACCTCTTTACTTATGTTGTGGTGGAAGCCTGAAAAGAAGGACTTTCTGTATTTCTGCATCTCAGCGAACCTTTTGCTTTAAAAGGGAAATAAAAGCCTTATTTACCCTCTACTTGGCATACACCATTTATTCACATAAGGAGCAGGACTACAAAGACCAAGATACCCTTGGCCTTAAAAGAGCCCTCTACTCCCAGAAAATAATAATATGCTCAACCTACCCTTACAGCCACAGGCCACCGGGGGGGGGGGGGGAGGGGGGGGTTGATGACAGTACCTAGCAGTCTCCCCAAAAGACAGGTTCCACAATGCTTGTATTAGGTCAAGCATTGATATCCTGGATCCCTTCTTAATAATGGTTTATGGACCTTTCCTCCAGGAACTTGTCCAAACCTTTTTTAAACCCAGCTACACTAATAGCCTTTACGACATCCTCTGGTAACAAATCCCAGAGTTTGATTACACGTTGAGTGAAAAAAATATTTTCTTTTATTAGTCTTAAATAGTTTACCCTGTAACTTCATTGCATGTCCCCTAATCTTTCTATATTCTGATAACGTAAACAATCGATCTACGTTTACCCGTTCCACTTCGTTCATTAATTTATAGACTTCTATCATATCTCCCCTCAGCCGTCTCTTTTCCAGGTTAAAGAACCCTAACCTTTTTAGCTTTTCTTCATAGGGGTATCCGTTCAACCCCTTTACCATTTTGGTGGCTCTTCTCTGAACCTTTTCTAATAACGCTATATCCTTTTTAAGATACAGTACCAGAATTGCGCACAATATTCAAGGTGTGGTCTCACCATGGAACGATATAGAGGCATTATAATATCCTTTGTTTTATTTTCCATTCCTTTTCTTATGATACCTAGCATTATATTTGCACTCTTGGCTGCCGCTGCACACTGGGCCGAGGGTTTTAACATATTATCCACAATGACACGTAAATCTTTTTCCTGGGTGGTGGTTCCTAATGTGGAACCTTGCATCGTGTAACCATAGTTTGGGTTGTTCTTCCCTAAGTGCATAAGTTTGCACTTGTCCACATTAAATTTCATCTGCCATTTTAATGCCCAGTCTTCCAATTTATCAAGATCCTCTTGCAATTTTCCAGAATCCTCTTGGGTTTTAACAACTTTAAATAGTTTTGTGTCATCTGCAAATTTGATAACCTCACTCGTTATTCCCTTTTCCAGGTCATTTATGAATATGTCAAAAAGCAGCGGACCCAGCACAGATCCCTGGGGTACACCACTATACACCTTTCTCCATTGGAAAAATTGGTCATTTAGCCCTACCCTCTGCTTTCTATCTTTTAACCAGTTCCTGAGCCACAATAGTACACTGCCTCCTATCCCATGACTCTTTAGTTTTGCCAAAAGTCTCTGATGAGGGACCTTGTCAAAGGCTTTCTGAAAGTCCAAATACACTATATCAACCGATTCACCTTTGTCTACCTGTTTATTCACACCTTCAAAAAACATAACAGATTAGTAAGACAAGATCTTCCTTGTCCAAACCCATGTTGGCTGTCAACCATTAAGTCATGACTATCTACATGTTCAGCAATATTGTTCTTTATGATGGTTTCTACCATTTTTCCCGGTACTGACGTCAGGCTCACCGGTCTGTAGTTTCCCGGATCACCCCTGGAACCCTTTTTAAAAATTGGAGTTACGTTCGCCATCCTCCAATCTTCAGGTATTACAGATGATTTTAATGACAGTTCACAGATTACTAATAGCAGGTCTGCAATCTCATATTTCAGTTTTTTCAACAGCCTTGGATGTATATCATCCGGCCCAGGTGATTTGTTACTCTTCAGTTTATCTAATAGTTGTAATACATCTTCCTGATGTATCGATATTTCCTTCAATTCTTCCGCACCTTTAAATACCACTTCAGCCATGGATAACATCCCTACATATTCCTCAGTAAAGACCGAAGCAAAGAATTCATTCAGTCTCTCCACTATCGCCTTGTCGCCTCTTAGTGCCTCTTTAACCCCTCTATCATCCAATGGACCAACTGACTCTCTCACAGGTTTTTTGCTACGAATGTACTTGAAAAAGTCTTTATTACGCGGTTTTGCTTCTGCAGCAAGCTTCTTCTCAAATTCTCCCTTTGCCTGCCTTATCAATGCCTTGCATTTAACTTGCCAGTGCTTGTGCTGTTTCCAGGTTCCGTTTGGCTCTTTTTTCCATTTCCTGAAAGATGCCTTTTTGGCAACAGCCGCCTCTCTGACCTCACCTTTAAACCATGCTGACAGTTTTTTGGACTTCCTTCCACTTTTCTTAAAGCGTGGAATACAGCTAGTCTGGGCTTCCAAGATAGTATTTTTCAACAACACCCAAGCTTTATGAAAGTCTTTAACCTTTGCAACTGCTCGTTTTAGTTTTTTCTTAACTATTTTCCTCATTTTATCAGTCTCCCTTTCGAAAGTTAAAAGGTAGTACTGTGGATCTCCTTACTATCCCTCCTCCACTAATTAAATCAAACACGATCATGCTATGATCACTATTGCCAAGTGGCCCCAACACCCTTATCTCTTGCACCAGATCTGGTGTTCCACTAAGGACTACGTCCAATATGGCTTCCCCGCTGGTCAGTTCATGAACCAGCTGCTCCAAGAAGCAGTCATTTATTTCATCTAGGAACTTTATCTCCCTAGCATGTCCTGCCTTGACACTGACCTAGTCGATACTGGGGTAATTGAAATCACCCAATTATTATTACTGTACTGTACCTTTTGTTAGCTTCCTTGATTTCTTTGAGCATTTCATCATCCATTTGTTCATTCTGGCCAGGCAGTCGATAGTACACCCCCACTGCATCGCCTTCCCCTTTTTACATGGAATTTCAATCCATAGAGATTCTACAGCAAATTTTGTTTCCTGCAAAACGTTAATCCTTTCTGACTCAATGCCCTCTCTAACATAGAGCGCAACCCCTCCACCAATTTGATCAGCTCTATCATTACGATATAGTTTGTACCCAGGTAACACAGTATCCCACTGGTTGTCCTCCTTCCACCATGTCTCTGAGATACCAATCATATCTAACTTCTCATTTACTGCTATATATTCTAACTCTCCCATCTTATTTTTTAGACTTCTAGCATTTGCATACAAGCATTTTAGAGACTGTATTATATTCATATTAATCTGGCTATTGGTAGGCATGGGTAATTTGGGATCTTTAAGCTCTGTCTGATCCATACTCAAGGGTATCTGGGCTACTTTACTCTTTTTTGGAACCTCTCTGCTTTTGGTAGGATCCTTCAAGGATACATCTTTCCGAACCATGTGCTCTTGTGCGACTGTCGGCTTTCCCCTGTTATCTAGTTTAAAAGCTGCTCTCTCTCTCTTTTTTATGTTAAATTTCTTTATTGAGACAAAAACATAAATTTTACACATTCCTTAACATCTTGAAAATGCATGTATTTCAGACTGTACATCCTCTATAATATTATTAAACAAGAAGGGGAGCCATCAACATTAACAGTTGTACTTTAAATTAGTGTCGCACCATTTTCATTTTTATTCCCCTCATCCCCCCCCCCTCTTTTGTTTAAATCTGTTTTATTCAAATTTCCTTAAGCCACACCCAACAGTGATACATACAGCCGAATGTGAAAAAGAAGAAAAAATACATAATAAACGATACATAATAAAGGATACATAGTAAAGGAATGGTGAGGAACAGACATCCACATCACCAGCATAACAACAGGAAATAGAGTAAAACAACTGAGTGCACCGAAGGCACCAGATTACAAGACTTGATAATGCTCCCTCCTAGTTACAAAAACGGATTGGCACTCCCGTTGATATGCCAGTACAATCTGAAGCCCCCCCACCCCTTGAGCCCCAGCAAACAGGCCACTGACCCAGGCAAAGCAAACAGATAACAAACAATACACATATATGCTATTCAAAGAGTTAACCCCCATCTCCCCCTATACACCCAGAACTCAGCACAGCACACCAACACAACCACGACAGGCCCAGGGTGAACTCTTCTCCTGGACCCGTCCTCAAACATTAATTGTAACAGACAACACCTCCCCAACAGTTAACACCCCCCCTAGGCCTCCCCTCCCTCCCACCCCCCCACCCCAACCCCGACTCGCTACCCACATCAACCTGACCGGGTTTGCAGATATGATTGGATTGACAGAGCGTCGCCAAGCCTACACCTTCAAATCCCATCCATGACCCGGCTACGCGCTCTAAGAGGCAAGAGAGAAAGATGTGGCCCCCATCCCTCCAAAAACCTCTGCCAACGCTTCGGGTGCCCACTAGCATATATCCGTTCCATGAGCAACACCCCATGTAGCTTTGCTCTCCAAATACCATATGTGGGTCCATTTGCATCCAGCCACTGGTGTAACACAGTCATACGAGCAATCACCAACACCAATCGCAACCAACGCATCACCACTGGCCCCAAATCACCCCTCCACGTATCATCCCATACATCCAGCACCACATTGACAGCAGTCAAGGGTAATGGTTGCTGCACACAGTTAACCAAATGGGCCACTACCTGCCCCCAAAAGACCTGAACCTTCGAGCATTTCCAAAACATATGCCCCAACGTGGCCCGAGGTTCACCACACCGAGGACAGCAATGGGTTGCAACGATCCCAGCCCTCCACGCCCTAAGAGGGGCAAAATGTAGGTGGCGCAGGATTTTATACTGGGCATCCCGATGAATCACCATCACACTCAAATCAGGAATGGCCACCAAGCCTCGCAACACCCCGTCCGCTCCCACCTCTTCTCCGAGTTCCGCGGCCCAAGCAATCGCCAGCTCATCTACAGCAATCGTCAACACTAACTCCCAAAGCATTTTATGAAGCCACGAGACCCGCACCTCCTGGTCCCATCCCCGGAGCGCCACCTCCAGCTCAGAACTAACCTCCCCTCGCAGAGCTTCCCCGGGGACACTGCGAATATAACTGCGAACTTGCAAATAAAGAAAAACATCCCTTTTCTCTAGAGGGTATTGCTGACAGAGCACTGAAAAGTCCTCCACCACCCCCTCTGGCGTTACCACCTGCTCCAAGTTCTCTATCCCCAATTGAGCCCACTGCATGAACTGATTCCCGTACAAACCAGGCAAAAAATCATCATTACCCCGAATAGGAAGGTAGGGAGAATAACACGCCGAGAGCCGACGCCCAGTGCAAAAAGACCTCCATGTCTTCCTCACAGGATCCAAAACAACCTCTCGGAGGTCCCGGGCCAGCCCCCTGACCCGTTTAGCATGCAGAAGATACCGTAAATGAAAGGGTTTAACCGCCTCCCGGAGCAGCCCCAGTGGAGAGCAGTCCTCTAGATCCCAAAGCCAGTCTCGCACAAAGCTCAATAAGCAGGCTATGTTGTATTTCCGTGTATCTGGGAGTCCAAGGCCACCTAATAACCAGGGTTGCCGCAATACCTCCAAGCGCACCCTCGGTTTCTGGCCCTGCCAAAGAAAACGATTAAGTAGGTTGTCCAGTTTCTTAAGATCGGATCGCTTTAAAAACAACGGGAGTAGCTGGAGTGTATATAAAATCTTAGGAAACATCGCCATCTTATACAATGCCACACGACCCCCCCAAGGATAGTGGCAAATCTCGCCATTTATCCACATTAATTGACACAGCTGCTACTAGTTTGGAAATGTTGAGATGGTAAAGATCCCCCAGTTTCGCCTGCAGGTAAATGCCCAAATATTTAAAATGCCCTGCGGCCCACTTCAGAGGAAATTCTCCCGGCCAGCCCTGCTGTGCCGCAGAACCCAGTAACATCACCTCGGACTTGTCAAGATTCAGCCGGAACCCCGAGGGTTCCCCATAATCCCTGATAAGTTGTAACAAATGAGGCAGCCCCGCACAAGGATTACCCAGATGTACAAGTAAATCATCAGCGAATGCCGCAACACGAACTTCCTCCCTCCCCACAGACAACCCACGAAACCCTGTGGTGTTCCGAATCTGGATCAACAAGGGTTCCAACGTAAAAACGAACAAGAGTGGGAATAGTGGACACCCCTGGCGAGTTCCTTTTTGAATGCAAAATTCTGCTGACATATTACCGTTCACCATAAGAGCCCCTTTCGGATCAGCATATAATAAGCGGACCACATCGACAAAGAAACCAGAAAACCCCATAGCCCCTAGGACCTGGTACATAAATCCCCAATTGACCTAGTCGAACGCTTTCTCAGCGTCAAAGCTTATAAGGAGAGAGCCGTGTTCAGCCATCTGTCCTGCGCACATAGAAAGCAAGATTCGTTGCACATTATAGGCCGCATGACGGCCCCGCACGAAACCCACCTGATCCCAATGTATCAAAGTCGGTAAAAACCCCGCTAACCGATCTGCCATGATTTTGGCCAAAATCTTAATGTCCACATTGAGGAGCGAAATAGGGCGATACGAGCCCGGTAGAAGCGGGTCTCTCCCAGGCTTTGGCAATATGGTGATCAACGCCTTATTGGCCTCAAATGGGAACCTCCCCAACTGAACCAAATCTTCAAAATATCCCAAAAGGGGGGCCACTATAGTATCACCCATGGCCTTGTAAAATTCACTCCGGTATCCATCAACCCCAGGGGCCCGTCCATTCTTCAATTTCTTAATCCCCTCCTGTACCTCCCGCCCCGTTAGCGGCTGGTTGAGCACCTGCAGGCTCTCCTCACTTAACTGCGGCAAAAGGCATCCCTTAAGGAAGTCCCGACCTGCAGTCTCCCGAACCCCCTCTCCCGCATAGAGCTGCCGAAAAAAATCAGTAAAAACCTCCTCAATATCCGCTGCTCCCCGCCGAAGGGTCCCATCAGCATGACGAATAACCCCTATATTCCTAGGCCCCCCGGCAGGCCTCACCAGAGAAGACATCACTTTACCTGCCTTATTCCCATGTTGATAAAGCTTATAGCGATAATACAACATTGATTTTTGCGCCCGCTGATGGAGAAGCATCTCCAACTCTGTCTGAATCTCCCGCAACTTATGCTGGTTCGCTGCCGTCCTATGCCCAGCCACCAATCTCCGCGCTTTACCCAGGTCCCTCCCTAAGAAAAGAATCCTCTGGTTCAACCGCTTGCACCACAAACTATAGTAACTGATAATGTCTCCTCTCAGAACGGCCTTGCCAGCCTCCCAGAAGAGGGCAGAAGAAATCCCCGGCTGGTCATTGAGGGCCTCATAGTCCCTCCAACGATCCCGGAGATGCCGTTCGAACTGTACATCACCACTAAGTTCCAGTGGGTCTTGCCAAAGCCGACTCCGACCGGGACTACGGTCCCGTAGCTCCAGGATTACCATTGCTTGATCCGAAAGGACAGAGGGACCAACTTCCGCGTGCAAGATCCAACTAAATAAAGAATCCGAGATCAAAAAATAAACAATTCGGGACCATGAGCCATGCGCCCTAGACAAGTGAGTGTACTCCCAGTCTCCCGGATGTAGAACCCGCCAGATATCCAAAAGCTTATGTCCCTCACACATCCCCCACAGACGCCTCCGGGTCCTCTGATTCCTACCCCCAGCTGACCCAGAACGATCCATGCCGGCATCCAGCACTTCGTTGAAGTCACCCCCGAGGATTACTTGATACCCAGTGGTATCCGCCAAGACCCGGGAAAGAGCCTGAAAAAAACGGGCCTCATACACATTGGGCGCATAGACCGAGCAGAGAGCCACTTTCATACCAGCCAGCAGCCCCCACACATAGACATACCTGCCATCCAAATCAATATCCACTCGCTCCTCAACCCAACTCACAGACCTGGTAATTAGTATGGCCACACCCCGTTTCTTCCCTACCGCTGGGGCCCCATAAACCTTGGCTACATGACCTTTACAGAGCTTTTCGTGTTCGGCAGCGGACTGGTGTGTTTCCTGCAACATAATAACCCCAATCTGCTTACGTTTCAATTGCTGGATCACTTTGTAACGCTTTATCGGGGAGCCCATACCACAGACATTCCAAGATGCTATCTTAGTACCAACACTCAGTGCGCGTTGCACAAAAAAGCCTCCAAGAAACACAAATCCAGTGTTCCACGCAGCGGAGACCTCCCCAGCCTAAGGTCCCCCCGCCAGCATCAACAAGTCACCCCAAAACTGCCATGCCCACACACAAACATTCGAACGTCCATCCAACATACCTAACAAACCCAGCACACAAGACGCATACCCATCCCTCCCTCCCACCTTAACCCCACCCTTACCCTTCCCGGCATCCCAGCTAGCCACAGTCCCCCCCTGCCCTCAATTCCCCCCACCCCCCACCCCACCCCGCATCCCAACCATTCGCCAACCTCCAGCCCGCCTCCTCTTCTGGCCACTCCACGACTTCCTAGACATGCAGAGCCTCCCCCCCCTTCCCCTAGGTATTTCAACAACACTGTCCACGCCCCTCCCAATTCAACAGTGAGCCCTTCCACACGCCCATCCCCCAAACCCTGCAGTTCTTCCCAACAGCCCTTAACAGGTCAGATAAATAATCCCAAGGGGTCGCATCAGATTATCAACCACAACAATGCCCCATCTTGCTACAACGGGTACTGAACATGCAGTAAGAAATGCAGATAAACACATTTTACGCTCCCTGATCTCCACCCCGCCCTCCCTCCCACCAACAAGTGACAACAAAGCAACAGAGCAGTTCTGGCTCCCGCCAGGTTTAGGAAGTATTAACAGGTGCGTGCCCAAGTCCCTGGGAACCCATAATCCAGACAACAATATGGTTCCAGAGAGAGTGACCCCTCCTGGTACAGGACATACTACACGGCTTGAGGGGGCCCCCCCCCAGGTACCTAAGGACAGGGTTACCCAGGTCCACCACCCCCAAACCATAGGAAGCACGCAGGACAGCCTGACCACTGATCTCAGTAGTGCAAAAACTGCTGTTAATACTCTCCTCTGAGCACTGGACTTAGTACTACACCCAGCACAACATGGCTAAGCCAATCCCAAATACGTACAAATAAGATACGCTAATTAATATGGGATAAAAAATGACATTCAATGATTGAAATTACTCAGAAAAATAAAAAAAAATACAATCAATCAATAAAACAGAAAATAAATCAAATAAATCAAAAAATAAAATAAAGTGAAGAGGGGGAAGAAATAACGAAATGGAGAAAAAGCAAAAACCATACAAAGAAAGAAAGAAAGAAAGAGAGAAAGAAACCCCTCCAGGGCCATGTGCACCCATAGGCAGCACATACTTCAGCGCCAAAAACATGGGACTGTGCTCATATGTCTCCAGATAGAGTCACGAAGACTGAGGCATGATAATGCACAACCGTCTCATCTCATGGAGGCCTCATCAGTCAGCCAAGGCAATTGCAGTAATCCATCGCTGCCTCCGGCGACGAAAATGCCCGACGTCCTCCCTCACAGTCAACTCGCAGGGTCGCAGGGTACGCTATGGTAAATTGAAGTCCCCGATCTACCAGCCGGCCACAGACCTCCTTGAAGGCCCGGCGACGCAGCGAGACCCCGGCAGAGTAATCCTGAAAGATCAGGACCTTGCAGGCTGTGGCCCCATAGCGCCGCTTTTGCCGCGATGCTCGCAAGACTCCCTCCTTCTGTGCAGCATTCAGGAAGCGCGCGATCACAGCCCTGGGTCTACTGTTGCCAGATCGGTATGGCCCCAGCCGATGGGCTTGCTCTAATACGATGTCTCCCAGCTCAGCCTCCAAAGGCAGGTTCGCAGGCAGCCATCGCTCCAAATACTGCCAGAGATCCTTATCCTGCACCGACTCCTCTATGCCGATGAAACGGAGATTATTCCGCCGACTCCGGTTTTCGAGATCTTCCAGCTTTTCCTCGTGTTTCACCAGGGCCTCCTCCAGCTTCTTGATCCGAGCCTCCTCCTGCACGCGCGTGTCCTCAAGGGATCCAATGCGGCGCTCCGCTTGCTCCACCCGGCAAGTAAATTCAGATACCGCCTTAGCCACCGCATTGATTTGCAATGCTAGCCCTCCTAGGCGGTCCTCCAATACCTCCACCACCGCCTTCGAGACCTCTGCCACCATCGTTGTCGCGGCCGCCGGCAACTGCCCATCAGGAACCCCTTCCGCCATTTTGGGTTCTCCTCCACGAGGCCGCTCTCGCCGGGGGGTTTTAGTTGCCATGGGGTCTACTCTCCCCTGAGAATCACAGAGCAAGACGCCCCCACCAGAGGTGAAAGATCTCTTCCACTCCTGAACAAACCAAGGGCTATAAAACAGATTAAATGGCTGGGGGGAAGGAGCGGGCTCTGGAGCTAAGAAGGAGACATCCTACTCAGCCCACCATGTCACCGGAAGTCTCCTCTCTTTTTTAAAGGTTAATGCCAGCAGCCTGGTTCCATCCCTTCAGAAGAGCCCCTCCTTTCCCCAGAATGTTCCCCAGTTCCTAACAAATCCAAAACCCTCATCCTTGCACCATCATCTCATCCACGCATTGAGACTCTGGAGCTCTGCCTGCCTTTTGGGTCCTGCACGTAGAACGGGAAGCATTTCGGAGAACGCTACCCTGGAAGTTCTGGATTTCAACTTCCTACCTAAAATCCTAAATTTAGTCTCCAGAACCTCCCTACCACATTTTCCTATGTCATTGGTACTGACATGTACCAAGACAGCAGACTCCTCCCCAGCACTATCTAAGATCTTATCTAGGTGGCACGTGAGGTCTGCTACCTTCGCACCAGGCAGTCATGTTATCAGGCGAGCCTCACGTCCACCAGCCACCCAGCTATCTATATGCCTAATGATCGAATCACCAACTATAATGGCTGTCCTAACCCTTCCCTCATGGGCACATGGCCCTGGAGAAACTTCCTCGGTCTGAGAGGATTTTACATCACCTGGAGGACAGGTCCTAGTTACAGGATCACTTCCTGCCACACCAGGGTAATGCTCTCTTGTCACGTGACCTCTCTCCTCCATGGCAACAGGGATGCTGCCAGACTGGAGGTGGGATTTCAAGACTATATCCCTGTAGGTCTCATCTATGTACCTCTGTCTTTCTCATGTTTTCCAAGTCTGCTACTCTAGCCTTTAGAGAACGGACTCGTTCCCTGAGAGCAAAGAGCTCCTTGCACCTAGTGCACAAGTAAGATCTCTCACCAACTGGGAGAAAATCATACATGTGACACTCAATGCAAAAGACTGGAAAGGCACCATCTTGCTGCTGGACTGCTGTCTGCATCTTAGTTTTTAGCTTGTGTTTAGATCTTTAAGTTCTTTACTTACTAAGGGTTGCTATGGATACTTATACTAATAAAATTGTACCTAATACATTTAATATACCTTGTTCACCTGAAGCTTAATTAATCTCAGGTCTTTAGTGTATGACTGATTTGGATAACGAGCTGCACCTGAGAGCACCTTCTTTCCTTTAAGATGTGTAAGTACCTATAAAGCTATGATTATCCCAGGGGTGGGTGGGTGCTGGGGAGGGAGGGAGGGAAATAAGACTTATTAAAAGAGGGCTGCTACACCGTACCCTGTCCTGTGCTTCTGAGGTAAGCTGTGACCAACTTCCTGGGTGATTAACAGTCCTTGCTTGGATAGAAGGAGTCTTTCAAAATGGCCTTTTGACCTGCCACCTGGCGTTAACAACTATTGAAAATGTTTCACAAGTCTCTTGCCCCCTAGGTAGAAGGCCTCTTTGTAAAGGTCTCTAGAAGACTTTTTGTTGCTCAAAGAATACTGACCCTGTTTTGCCTTTTATGCTAAGTTATATTCTGATTTGATTTAAATTAAAGCTCTTTGCTGCTGCTAGGCTCTGACTTATTATGAAATTTAAACTAGAAGCTTTCTGCTGGGTTCTAAATTTAACCAGAAAGCTCTCTTCTATGTTTTAAATTTAAACTTAAACTGCTGCTACCATGTCCTGACTTGATTTAACAAATACGCTGGGTTCACAGATTAATCAGCTTTAATCCAAAGAAGTCCCTTCAGAAAAATTCCCAGAAGTATATACTCACAATTGCAGATTTCTCTCCAGAAGTAGCAGTCCCCTTTTCTAGTCCTTCATACAGGGTTTGGGCTACAGTGTTCATGGACATTTGTAGGGAATGAAGTGTACAGTCTGGTAGGCCATGAAGAACGATATTTGCGTAGTCAAAGTGTAGGAGGATAAGTGCCTGGAATACTATGCGGAAGTCAGCAGCTCCCAGCAAGGACCGTAGGTGAAGGAGGGTCCATACTTTGAAGTATACTGCCTTAGTGATATTGTTTATGTGCGATTTCATACTCAGGTGCTGGTCCAAGATGGTACCTAGGTACCGCACCTCTTGTTTATTCTTCAGCTTTGCATCTTTTACCCGTAAGGCAGATGGTGGTATGAAGGTTTGATCTTTTGTAATAAACACTTCAGTCTTCTTACAGTTCTCTCTCAGGTGGTGTGTTTCCAGCCAAATTTAGGATGAGTGCACTGGTATAGGGCGCTTGTAGTTCACCGATTCTGCATGCCAAAGTAAGCGACACCAAGAAAATAACCTTCTATGACAGAAACTTGAGACTCAAAAGGCGAAATAAGCAGCTGTCTGAGGGCCATGCTAAGATCCCATGTCACCGGTGGTGGTTGGATCAGTGAACGCGATAGCAAGAGGCCCCTCATGAAGTGGCCAATGAGGAGGTGAGCGGAAAGGGACTGACTATCTATTGTATGATGGTAGGCCACCAGAGAACTAAGATGCACTCGGATTGAGTTAGACTTCAAACTAGCATGAGAAAGGTGCAGAAGGAATGTTAGGACCTGCTCCACTGAGCAAGAAAAAGGGTACACACACCTGACAGAGAATCTGTACCATTTAAAGGCATCTGATGAAATCCTTGAGGGATGTGAAGAGAATCCTTGAGGGATGTGAAGAGAATATTTTCCACAAACATAGGCAGGCGAAACTGAGCAAGAGCTATCCTCTCAGCATACAAGCCGTGAGGGCTAGGGACTTGAGATGAAGATATTAAGATGGAGAAGGGCCCCCTCCTCCTGAGAGATCAGATCTGGGGCATTGCCAAGGTGAAGAGGAGGTGCCCGGGAGAGGCAAAGCAACAGGGGGTACCATGGTTGCCTGGGCCAGCGTGGGGCAATGAGCATCATGGTGGCCCTGTCCGTCTGGTGCTTAAAAGGGTCTTGACCATCAAGTGTTAAACTAAAAGCCAGTCCTTGCCCTAGTTCAGGAGAAATGCATCAGAGGTTACCCGATTCTGACATGGAACTCTGGAGCAGAAGAGCAGTGGCTGAACATTGTGAGGAGCAGCAGAAAGGTCCATGGATGGTGTGCCCCGCTTCTGGAAGACGTTGCGGGCTACTTGTGTATTTAGAATCCATTCATGTGATTGCAGCACTCTGCTGAGCCTGTCCGCAATGTGTTGTCTTGTCCCAGGAGGGAGACTGAATGGGAAAGCATGCCGTGCTTGCTGGCAAATCTCCAGAATCGAACGGCCTCCCAGCAGAGAGGTATGAGCCTGTGCTGCCCTGCTTGTTGATGTAGAACATTGCCACCTAGTTGTCCATCTGGATGAGGACTACCTGGTTGGGCAACTGTTGCTGGAAGACTCAAAGGGCATTCGCTACCACCCTGAGCTCGAGGAAGTTTATCTGATGGAGTCTCTCCCCCGTCGTCCAGAGTCCTGGGATACATAGGTCAGCAAGATAGGCTCCCAAGCCCAATTTGGAGGCATTCATGGTCAGCACCTGCTGGTGTGACAGATCCTGGAAAGGAAGCCCTGCTAGCAGTTGAGTCAGCTGCTGCCACCAGAAAAGGGAGTCCTTCAGTGGCAATGTCACCCTGACCCAGTCAATGAGACTGTTCATCATCTGACGCCATTGCGTACAGAGCGTCCACTGCGCCTGTCACATCTGAAGCCAGGCAGATGGGGTTGCATGGACCGTGGAGCCATGTGACCCAGGAGGTGAAGCATTTGGTGAGCCGAAACCATTGAGAAATGTTGGACATCTGGGCCAGAGCCACGAGGCACTGGGCCCTGTCCGATGGAAGGTAGGCTCTGGCTGCAGTAGTATCGAGGAGATCCCCAATGAACTCAATGTACTGAGTGCGCTGCAGGTGGGACTTTGGATAGTTGATGACAAAACCCAGCTCCTCCAGCACCTGGATGGTGTGTTGCGTGGACAGACAGACCTTGTCCGGCATCCCACCTCTGATCAACCAATCATCCAGATAGGGAAAGAAAAAGATTCCCTGCACCTGAATAAAATCGGCTACAACCAGTAGACATTTAGTGAAAACCCTTAGAGCGGCTGCCAGTCCGAAAGGGAGAACGAGAACCCTGTATTGATGTCCACTGATGATGAAGCGGAGGTATTGCCAGTGCAGGGGGTGAATGAGGATGTTGGTATAGGTATCTTTTAGATCCAAGGAGCATAGCCAATCTTCTAGCTGGAGGTAGGGCAGCAACATTCCAAGGGATACCATCTTGAACTTCTCACACACTAGGAAGCCATTGAGACTGCGGAGATCCAGAATGGGACGGAATCTGCCTGATTTGTTGGAACAATCTTTTATGGTCTGATAACTTATGAGTAATAGTACAGCTAAGCCAATAAAAAATTATTACTCCAAGGAAACCTGCTACAATTCCAGAAATTGTTTAACAAACTTGCATGTTTCAACGCCTAATTTGTTGGAAGCCAGGAAGTAGCGGGAGTAGAATCCCTCTCCCATTTGAAACGGTGGAACAATCTCCACTGCTGTTTCCTGCAGAAGAGCCTTGAGGTCTTGCTGAAGAAATTCTCGATGGTAAGGTTTCAAAGGGTACTTCCCTGGAAAGAATGGGGGGGGGGGGGTGTTTGGGGGGGTCTGATTGAAGTGAAGACCTCCCTTACCACTTGTAGAACCAAGGTGTCAGTGGTTATGCTGGGCCAACAATAGGCAAATGATGTGAGACACCCCCCAATGTGCTGTGGAACGGGATCTGTAAAGGGAAGAAGGGCCATGGTCCGGGAGTCAAAAGGAGCCCTGTAGGCTGTGGTTGTGGCGCTGATTGGGACTTTGGGGCTTTAGGCCGACGATGCTTCTGGCCTTGGCCTGCTGCCCCTGCAGGGGCAGTTAGCATGAATGGTATGGGACATAAGACCCAAAGTTTTTTTTTTTTCTTCGGGTAGAAGGACTTTTTCCCCCAATATCTTCTGTCAGGAAGGATCAGCAGTCTCTTGAAAGCCTGTTCAGTCTACAACTCTGCGGCCTTCCCAGTCATAGGTTTGCCGAAGAGGATCTCTCCCCGACTTAGGATATTGACCAACTTGTCCTGAACTCATTGGTCCAAGTCAGACGACTGTAACCATGTCAGGCAATGGGTACCAATGCCACTCTAAGCCATGGACTCAAAGCCATCGTAGGAAAATAACCTTCCAGGAAAGAAATTTCAAGGAGGTGGTGGCTAAGGGTTCAAAAGGTGGCTTCATAAGCTGACCAAGAACCAGATTTAAGTCCCATGCCATCGTAGGCTGCATGAGTCATGTATTTTGAGCATTCCTTGATCGTAGCCACCAGGCTCCAGAAGCACTGAAGATGGTCTCCAGATATGCCTAAGCTCCCCACCAGGTCTGTCAATTATATGCAGATATACAGCTGGTACGTTTGGATATGGGCCACGAGCATAGAACCCTGGTAACATTTCCTGCCAAATCCAGCCATGGTGCATGCCTCTCTGCTATGGAACACCAAGGAGTGCGTCTTCTTAGTCTTAATGAGGCACCTGGCTGATTCCACAACCATGGAATTGTGAGGCAGTTGTGTTTTCTCAAAGCCTGGCCTCTTGCGGACTCAATACATGGAATCAAGACACCTGCTCACAACTAGCACTGTAACTGGGCTCTCCTCACATCCTCAGTAGTAATCTTTCCAGGATAGGTGATGGCCTCCTTCAGGGGAGTTGGATACTGGAGGATCTCCAGTTCCTCCGTCCAAGGTTACTCTTCAGCTTCAAGTGTGAAGGGTAAAGCCTTCCCCATATCCCTGACAAACTCTAAGAAGGAGAGGTCTTCGGGAGGGGACCTCCTCTTCTCATAGGGGAGCGAGGGATCCAAAGGAACATCCTGGTGCCGCACTGTCTCTGGGGATTCCTCCTCGATTTCCCACTCTGAATTCTTGTCTGACTCTGATTCCAAGTATTGATGGGAATTGGAACCCCGTCGATGCCGCATTGGCAGAGACAAAGGCGATCTCAGTTCCCTGGGCTCTGAGCCCAATGCACTCGGGGGGGGGGGGGGGAGATCCGCTGCACCAAGTGGGATTGACAATGGTCCCAGGAACTGGAGGAGACAGCATGTTTATCAAGAATCGGCTGAACCTCCTCTGGCAAGGCACCTGCAGTGGATTGTGCCATCACCAGCCCCAAGGAACCAGAGGTTCCTGAGGCTTGTGCTGTGCCATAAAGAGGCACCTCCTCCCACTAGGGCAGCTTCAAAGGCTGCTTCCAGCCTTCACCCTCAGAGTTGCATTGATGGCTTCAAAAGCGATGTCCATGGGTCTTCACCCTGTACTCAGCATCACCCTTTGACGATGACCTAGATGGAGTCCGTTCCTTCCGGGGATGCTCCTCTTCAAAGGAGAGTCTCCATTCCAGAGCATGGTGACCTCACAGCTCCAAAAGGGCCCAGTCACCACGCAAGGCCAAGTCCTCCGCGGTATCCTTCGAGGGCGTGGATTCCGATGTTGACATCTTGGTTGACGCTGGTGTCTTGGAACCGAACAGTGATTCCCATTGCTTTTCATAGTTCTTCAGCCCCTTGCATGTCATCTGCAAGCAGAGAGTGTATGTAGAAGGCTCATGGTCGCATCTGAGGCATTGAAGGCACCAGTTATGGCGGGCTGTGATGGTCACATCTGGCACACTTTTAAAGCCACTGGTCAAGGTGGAAGTGTTGGGGGAAGACAGCTTCCACCATGTCAAGAGACTCAATGCCTCGACCAGGAGGGCGTGAGAAAAACCTGTGTGTTGAAAAAAGAAAGATACCTCCCTCCAAAAAAAAAGGGGTGCTGAGGCAGCAATGATACCGGGAAGTACGGGAAGGTGAAAAAACACAAAGCAAGAGAAAAAAGGTACCGACAGAGCAATCAGCTTTTCTCCAGGATACAGACGAACGTCTGGAGGGCTCCGCAGAAAAAAGAAGACTGAGATAAGATGACTCTGTTCGAGCGGGAAGGCGATCACGCATGCATGCTGGATCTCCCAAAGGCTTTCTGTGAAAACTGGGGAAGGTTCCCGTGTGAGGGCTCCATCAGTGACATCACCATTATGTGAGGATTGACTTCCTGCTTGGTCCTGGAGAAAGCAGAACACTATAGGTAGGACAACAACTCAGATTCTAAAAAAGCTGGACAAACTACAGACAAACTGTACACAAACTCACACAATAAAATAAATATGAACAAATTAAGGGGCCAATATTCACTGGTGGCTAGATGCTTTTAAAGTACCAAACTGCCACCTCTAAAAAACACATATTCAGCACCAGAACTTATCTGGCATCTGACGCGGAATATTTGGTTTTGCCAATCAGTGCCTTGTTATCCAGTCAGTGACAATATTCAGCCACTAACCAGATAGGGAAAACCTGTTAAAGTTAGGACAGTCACTGATCTATCCTAACATGAACCGGTTTAGCTATTCATTTAGCAGCTGAATATCTCCGCTGACCAGATAGTGACCGGGACCATCCCTAATCTACCCCCAGACTACACCAGTTTTAACCGTTTTTTTTTTACATAGTCTGTGGGGATATTCAGCAGCACTAGATGGATAGTGCCACCTAGTATAGGGATTGCCGCGTTTTAGCCATTTATCAGATCTGCTAACCTGCTAAAATACTTTGATTATGGTCCTCTGAAATTTTAGGGCAAGCACAAATAAGTCGTCTTGCAAAATATTAAGCTAAAAAGGAGAAATTTTGCTTGCCTGATAATTTACTTTCCTTAAATCCTGTTAGACCAGTCCAGATGAGTGGGTTATGCTCCTTTGCCAGCAAGTGGAGACAGACTTGAGCAACTTGTGATGTCATCACTTGGTATATTATCTGGAGCAGCACTGAAAAAAAACATATGAAACTTCCCAAGTAGTAAGCCAGACTAGAAACTCAGCAAACTTTTAAACACAAACAACTTTGTCACAAATAGCATGAGCAAGTATTTAGCTCTTACCATGGGGAAATTGGTGTCAGAACAGCTGGCAGCCAGAACCCCTAAACCTGCAGAAAAGTGGGTCCTGGACTGGTCTAGAAAAATTCAAGGAAAATAAGTTATCAGATAGGTAAAATATATCATTCCTTATCTTGCTATTCCAATCCAGATGAGACTGATGTATCTGAGCAGTAAGAATCCAGGGTGGGAAGAAGATAAAGCCAAAGGCCCCATCTGAACCAAACCCCATGAGCAACCTGTAGAATGGCATCCAGCAAGGACCAGGAAGCTGTCTTATAGATGTCCTCTGCAGATACCAGAAAGGACTCTGCCTAGGAGGCCTGCACCCAGAGGAGTAAGCTCTGACTTACTCCAGCTTGTGCTTTCCAGCCAGGGTGGGCAATAGAGGATATTACCTCTGCCATTTTGTTCCCTGGACTGCCAAGGAGAAGATGATATGCCCAGCAGAAGGACCTAGAACTTGCTACATATCTGAGCAACCCCCACCGCACATCCTACAGATGCAGTGAGGGATCCTTCCAGAGATCCATTTCTGAGAAGGAAGGCAGAATAGTAGCCTCATCCAGATAAAAAGGATGACAGTCCCCTTGAGAGAAAAGATGGCATAGATCACAAGTTGACAGAAGCTGTCAAGGAGACCAGGAAAGGTTCATTGTAAGATAAGGCTAGCAATTCAGACACCTACTGCTGCTAGAGCCCCAGGAAGCCACTCTAAGGGGCCTTACTCCTGTGCATGAGGGGCTTTTTAAATGCCCTCGACCTCCAAGGGATCTCCTAAGGTACAAGAGAGTGCAGAGGTGGTCAGAACTGCTTCACTTCTGATGTAGCGGGCAATATTGAAGAGCTTTGCCCAAGAAATCCCTTGGATGTGATTTCTGTAGCAGAAGAGGACCAGGGCTTGGCCCTGAATCTTGAGAGTTCAGGGCCAAGCCCTGGTACAGGCTGCACTGTTAAAAGAACTCAGACATAAGCTAAAGATGTAGGGGCCTTCCTAGACCTTAAGAAGAGAGGCTACTACTGCTCCAGAATGGCCCTTTTTGGAGAGCCTATACCCCACAAGAACATGACCATAAGTGAGAAGGGAGCAGGAACCTCCATTACCAGAAGTCCCAGTCATAACAGGCCCATCTCTTGAGGTAGCTAGAGAGATCCACGCACTCTCAAGCAAGAAATCCATACACCATGAATAGCATGGTCAATCCGGGGCCCCCAGGATTATAGGTCTGGATGGGCCTGAAACCTGTGCACATGTCGGCTCCCCAGGGGCCAGGGAGGGAGACATGCAGCATCCCTTCCCTTCGAGGCCACTCCTGAAGTAGGGCCTTCAAGCCCATCATCGCTGGATCCTTCCCATGGTGGAATAGCTCCTCCCACTGGCATTCTCCTGAGTGATAACCTATACATTTATTGGCCTCGAACTAGAGACCCTTGGGTTGGTAGGCAGTCCTTTTCCAGGAAGAGTTACTGGGTCTCCTTCATCAAATGGAGCACTTTGAAAGTCCCACCATTGCACTGTGAGGCCACATGTGGGAGAATAGAGTTCTCACTTGCATGAACCCATGGAGTTCTGACACAGAAAGTTAGCCTAAATATAAGAATATAAGATATGCCATATAGGATCAGACCAAAGTCCATCAAGCCCAGTATCTTGTTTCCAACAGTGGTTAATTAAGGTCATAAGTACCTGTCAGGTTCCTAAAAAGGTACACAGATTTCACATTGACAACATGCAGGCCAGGAAAATCCATTGCTGCCCCAAAATAAGCAAAGCTTACAATGTACACTGCAGACAGGGCAATCAGTTGTTCCTTCTCCCAACAGCATAGCTCCGTGACCTCAAGGTCCATCCAGCACCACATATTCTGCCACATTTGTGGATACATGCCACCACCAGGGGTGTGTTAGAGAGCACTCAGTTCACTTTGCCCACTAGGAGAAGCCTGAAACTCCTCAGGATCAAACTGATTGCTCTGGCCTTTATGCAGAAGATCCTCCAGGAGGCCTCCAGAGGGGGCCAGACTTCCCGGGCCAACTGGCCCAAGCATAGCACTCCCAACCCTTCTGGCTGGCATCGAAAATGACAAGCACTCTATCTGGTGTTTCCAAAGGCACTCTGGCTATCCAGTGGCAGAACCACAAATACCACTTCAACTGATATTTGCAGTTTTCCAGATTATGCTGTTTCTTAGTAAATGGAACAAACTTTTCAGCCACCATGCTGTGGCTTTCTTCAGGGTGAAGTGTTTATGCAGTGGGCATCTGTTCTTTTATATAGTAGTCCTCAAACTGGATTGGTGGGGTTGAGGCATGAGATTCAAATTTTGAATTTTGGTGGGAAACTTAGTTGGAGAAAGGCTGGAGACTTCTTTTCCCATAGACTGGAAGGGTCTCTAGTGAGTTTAAAGAGGTTTTCCCTGTAAACTTACTTTAAATGTTCTCTTGGGCTCTGCAGCTAGTATGATGTTCTTTGCAGTTTGCTGCATCTTGGTAACCAATCGGGTTTGAGGACTATTATATTAAAGAACAGATGTCCACTGCATAACCACTGTATAATCAGCCATCATGCTGTGACTTTCTTCAGGTGGTTTTGCAGTGGACATCTGTTTTATATAATAGTCCTCAAACCGGATTGGTTATTAAGACACAGCATGATCTGAAGACTACAAAAATCATCATACTAGCTGCAGAGGCTAGAGACACTTTGATCTCCTGGGGAAGAGGAAGGGCCTGGCCAAATAAGGGAACATCGAAGCAAGTGTCTCTGCATCAAGCACTTATATACTCTAGTTCAATGAACCAATTCCAAGGCAGATGTCAAGGAGGATATCCCAGATCCATAGAGATAACCAAGCACCACATATTCACATCATAAGGAAACAGGGCTCAGGAGAATATGAAACCAATGCCCAGGCATTCAAAATCCTGGGAGAGAATCAGACTGTCCTAACGACAGATGAACAACAAACCTACCTAGCCTTCCCAGCCAGGAATCACCAGGACTGTGTTGTTTCTGACCTTCTCTAGAAACCTTTTTTCCTGGGCTCCTATGAATTGGAACAACATCCCTGGCCCTGCCACAAAAGGCACAGGAGGCACTGAAATTTTTCCTTGAGCATTATCATAAGAACATAAGATATGCCATACTGGGTCAGACCAAGGTCCATCAAGCCCAGTATCCTGTTTCCAACAGTGGCCAATCTAAGATTACTAAGACAAGACCTTCCTTGGCTAAAGCCACATTGGCTGTCTCCCATTAAGCCATTAAGACACGTTAAATATTTTTGTTATTTATAATGGTTTCTCCCATTTTTCCCCAGTACTGATGTCAGGCTCCCTGGTCTGCAGTTTCCTGATATCCCTGGAACCCTTTTTTAAAAACTGGTGTTACATTGGCCATCTTCCAATCTTCAGATATTAGATGACTTTAATGATAGTTCACAGATTACTAATAGTAGGTCTACAATCTCATATTTCAGTTCTTTCAACACCCTTGGATGTATACCATCTGGTCCAGGTGATTTGTTACTCTTCAGTTTATCAAATAGTTGTAATACATCTTCCCAGTGTATCGATATTTCTTTCAGTTCTTCTTCATTTCAGTGATGGTAAAGGCCGAAGCAATGAGTTCATTCAGTCTCTCCGCTATGGCCTTGTCCCCTCTTAGTGCCCCTTTTACCCCTCAATCATCTAATGATCCAACTGACTCTCACACAGTTTTTTGCTACAAATGTACTTGAAAAAGTCTTTATTATGTGTTTTTGCTTCCACAGCAAGCTTCTTCTCAAATATGTCACATATCTCCCACACTAGCCCAATCCAGAGACTTTAGGGATAGAAGGTAGGTGTCTTCTAGTAGGAACTAATACATCTCCGACCTTGCTTGAGGATCCAAGGGCAGGCCAACAGGTGCAGCATGTCAGTCTGTCACAGGGAAATCTGCTGGTCACAACACCATGCCTCAAAGAGGCACCACACCTCGACATTCATTAGAGAAGTGGACATGAGCTGCACCATTAGCAGAGTTGAGACAATGGTCAAAAAATACGCCTTTCACATCAAGTGATGCCTTTAATGAGACAAGCCATAAGCAAGAATGGAGCGAGGTCTGTCATGAAAATGGGTTCCTGGTGCAGGAGACCCTGCCTCTGCTGGAAAAAAAAAAGGGGGCTCCCCAATGAGCAGTCATGCGGTATGCATGTCAAGGCTTCTGAGGCCAGTCTGGAGCCACTAGGTTGACCAGACCCAGATGATCCTCTATCTTCCGTTGAGCCCAAGGTGCCACAGTGGAAATATCTAAAGACATTTGTGTGGCCATGGCTGCATGTCGCTGGAACTGAACACTCTCCTTCAACTGAAGGTGGCCTCTATTTAGGGATTCGCCTACACCACCTTCAAATTCAGGGATATCCTATCCCCAGGGTCGTACCGATTGTGAAATGCGCCCTGTGCTACTTGCACATTGGGCGCCCCCCTGCACCTCCATCTAGCCACTTTATGGGGGCGGGACAGAAGAGGCACGCGATGTACAAGTCGTCAGCACACTACGCAGGTCTGGTCCAGAGGGACCAGACCTGCTTAGTGTGCCGTGAGAAGGCTTAAGGGGTGCATTTCAGCTGTCTGCTGTTGCCTGCCGCCGCTGAGAGAAGAAAAAGTGGAGGTGGCAGGCAACGGCAGACAGCTGAAATGGGTTCCTTAAGCCTTTGAGCCCTGTGTGGCCGCACCACTCGCACAGGGCTAGGTACGGTCCTGCCTATCCCAACAGCTTATATTCAGTTGAAAGGCTTCCAAGCTCAGCTTTCACTCCCCTGAGTTGAGGCTGTGCCAATTTAGGAAGTCCATCATGACTTTCTCAACCCCTGCTATGTTCTATGTCAAGATCACCACAAGATGACACTCTGCCTAAAGGAACATCAGCCACATTTTGCGAGCCACCATCTTACTCTTTGTGCTCATTTGCCAGTTAATGTATGCCACTGTTGCTGCATCATACAAAAATATCTGGAATGCCTGCTCCTGAATCAAGGGAAGCAAAGTGAGCTGAAAACTCCACACCTCTAGTTAGTTGATTGGCCAGGCAATCATGCATGAAGTCCATTAAACCTGTGCCCTCTGGCCTAAAAAGTGGGATCCCCAGCTTGAGAAACTGACATTCAGTATCATAAGAACATAACATAAGAACATAAGATATGCCATACTGGGTCAGACCAAGGTCCATCAAGCCCAGCATTCTGTTTCCAACAGTGGCCAATCTAGGTCATACATACCTAGCAGTTTCCCCAAGGGACACAGGTTCCACAATGCTTGTACTGGTTCAAGCATTGATATCCTGGGTCCCTTCTTAATAATGGTTTATGGACCTTTCCTCCAGGAACTTGTCCAAACCTTTTTTAAACCCAGCTACACTAACAGCCTTTACTACATCCTCCGGCAACAAATTCCAGAGTTTGATTACACGTTGAGTGAAAAAATATTTTCTTTATTAGTCTTAAATAGTTTACCCTGTAGCTTCATTGCATGTCCCCTAGTCTTTCCATATTCTGATAAGGTAAACAATCGATCTACGTTTACCCGTTCCACTCCGTTCATTAATTTATAGACTTCTATCATATCTCCCCTCAGCCGTCTCTTCTCCAGGCTAAAGAGCCCCAACCTTTTTAGCCTTTCTTCATAGGAGTACCCTTTACCATTTTGGTGGCTCTTCTCTGAACCTTTTCTAAAATCGCTATATCCTTTTTAAGATACGGCGACCAGAATTGCACACAATATTCAAGGTGCGGTCTCACCATGGAACGATATAGAGGCATTATAATCTTTTGTTTTATTTTCCATTCCTTTCCTTATCATACCTAGCATTCTATTTGCTCTCTTGGCCGCCGCTGCACACTGGGCCGAGGGTTTTAACAAGGTATCCACAATGACGCCTAAATCTTTTTCCTGGGTGGTGGTTCCTAATGTGGAACCTTGCATCGTGTAACCATAGTTTGGGTTGTTCTTCCCTAGGTGCATAACCTTGCACTTCTCCACATTAAATTTCATCTGCCATTTTGATGCCCAGTCTTCCAATTTATCAAGATCCTCTTGCAATTTTCCACAATCCTCCTGGGTTTTAACAACTTTAAATAGTTTTGTGTCATCTGCAGACTCCCACTCCTCTAGAATCAGCAGCCTGTCTGCAGAATAGGAAAAGCCTTAGAGGGGCTGTGGAGTAGCTCAAAGATGGGATCCTCATCAGACCTTTTACCTCCTTGTCTGTGATTCAGAGCACAGAGCTGACCTGAGTGATAAGGAAGGTCAACTCCTCAGGCTGGAACAGATGGATGCCCCTTTATGGGCAAAACCTCATCTTCCCCGATGCTGTCATACCCTGGACTCCCAGAGTCTACCTGCTCTTCCCCACTTCTGGGAAGGAAACCTCACAAACCTGAAGCCCTTCCAGGCTCTCCTTCTTGATAGGAAAGGAGAGGACACTTCAGTAGCACGGCCCCCTGGGGCCTGCCTCAGGCCCTGCTCCAGAGAGCAACTAGGAGTGGAAACCCCCAGGAGCAGACCGACTTGGCCAAACAGGCACTGAAGGCAAGCCCTACAGCAAGCAAAAAGCCTAGTGCAGGAAGCAAACAAAGCCAGGGGACAACCCAGAGACCCCGAAGGAGCTTCCTCAGAACCCCTCCTCTGGCCATAACCTGGGAGGCTCTAAACCACTTCCCAAGGAAGTCTGTAAGATTGTGACAAGGGGAGGCCTAGGAAAGTGTGCTCTTCTGCAGGTCAACTCAAAAAAGCTGACAAACCCTCACCAATGCCGTCAACTGCTGAGGATTCCCTGGGTGTGCTGTGCATGCTGCACACAGATCAGCTTCCATTGGCTATTCCGAAGCGTGCGGCAAACAAGATAGCAGTGGCTTTGGCCTGTCATGATCCCTACTGCTGCTGTTTGCTGAGGACACACTTGCAGTTGCAAATGAAGGCCACCAAAAAAATCCCCAAACAGCCTCAGGCCTAGCCCACGGCCACCATGACAGTACGGCAAGCTACCGAGTCAGCATTCTGGAGCCTAGCCCAAATTTCAAGTTCCTCCCTGCCCATCTACAGTGATCAAGCCTAATCCACCAAGGCCGGCAGCAGCCTACCCATACCTCCCTTTACCTCAGCTTAGCAAGATAAAGATTCTGGTCCACAAGAAGACCCTGCCCTTTCCCTTGGGGATGGTACACTTTACTTTTTATTCTTTTTTTTTTGTAAGGAGCTGGAGGAAGAGTGAGGGAATAAAGAGAAAGGCCTGAGCCCAATGCCACTCCTCTCCCCCCAAGCCCAAGAGGGTGAACTTCATCTATGCTTGCTAGCTCAACCAGGCAACCGTAGCTGGTGAGGAGCCCAGACCTCACCCGCCAACTCGTCCAGCATGGCAGCTTCAGCTGCACCATGGGAGCTGGCACCAAAAGGGGTTCCACTGGGAGAGGCACTCTTCAGGACAGGGTCCCAGAAGCCCCTAAAATTATCCAAACAGGGCTTTATTGGGAGAACAGAAGCCATGAGGCTGTGAGCTCAGGGGCTCCACAAAAAAAGAGAGAAGACAACACTGCTGGAGATATAGAATACTGAAGGATCCCCCTAGCTGCACCAATCTTTATACCAGTGATTTCATCACTGGAAGTTTCTAGTTTTCTCTCTGTCTCCATCATCTGATGGCAGGGGGGCACAACCCATTTGTCTGGGATCATCTAGCAGGATATACTGGAAATCTATGCCTGAAAGTATTCGGGACAATGTTCAGTGACTCTGATCTGGTTAGCAACCAGGGCCTGTTGGTGCAGCGATGGAACCCTGGAGCTGTGTATTTTGCGGAGTGGCAAAAAGATCTATGAGTGAGAAGATCCAAGCAACCGTCTCCCGATGCAAGGTCCATTCATGTGGACGAAGGATACAGCTTAGCTTGTCTGCAAGAACATTGAATTCGCCCAGGAGATATGCCACTCTGAGGTGAATATGGTGTGAGATGGCAAAGGACCACAGGCGAAGCACTTCCTCACAGAGGGGATGGGCTCCCATACCCCCGTTTGCTCATGTAGAACATGGCAACTTGGTTGTTCGTTCTGACTAGAACAGGTTGCCCCGAAAGTTGGGGTTGAAAAACTCCAAGAACATTTGTCAGTGCTCGTAGTTTTAACAGGTTGATCTGGAGGGCAAATTCCTGCAGTGTCCAGAGTCCCTGTGTGGTCAGGCTGTTCGGATGTGCTCCCCAACCCAGCTTGGAAGCATCCATTGTCAGAGTGCATCGAGGTGGAGGCATCTGAAAAGGTGACACGACAAATAGGTTTTGTGGAGAACACCACCACTAAAGGACTTGATCAGGTGAGGAGTGATGTGGATCTTGTCTCTGAGACGCCCCTTCACTTGCATCCATTGAGAGGACAGCATCCACTACATTTGTTGCATGTGTAATAGAGTATAGGGGACAACATGGACCATGGAGGCCATGTGTCCTAATAGCCCTCTTGAGGAGAATCTCCCCTGATCAGCCAGTCATCTAAGTAAGGGAAGACGAATACCCCCCAAGATGCATAGGTAGGCAGCGACTACTGTCATATTTTTTGAAGATTCTTGGAGTAGAGGCTAGACCAAAGGGGAGAATCCAGTATTGATAATTGTTCCCTTGAGACAAGAAGTGCAGATACTGTCTGTGCAAGGGATGGATCAGTAAATGCGTATACACCTCTTTTAGGTCTAGAGAACATAGCCAATCGTGTTTCTGGAGATATGGTAGAAGAGTGCCTAGAGAAATCATTTTGAATTTTTCTTGGACCATGAACTTGTTTACTGTATGTCTCCGAGATCCAAGATGGGTCTGAATCCTCCTGTTTTCTTTGGAATGAAAAAATATGGAGAATAGAAGCCCATCCTTTCTTGAGGAGGAGGAACTTTTTCTATGGTACCATGGGACAATAGGGTGGTCAGCTCTTCTTTTAAGAGAATGCTTTGAAAGGATTGTGTGGGATAATCCCCTGTGAAGTTGGTGGGGGGGGGGGTAAAGTTTTGAAGTGAAGTTGATAACCCCTTTGGACAATCTGAAGTGTCCATTGCTCTGATGTTATGAGGTGCCACCTGTGGACATAGTGACAAAGTCTGCCTGCTATGTGGAGGGACTGGGGATCTTCCAGGGACAAATTGACTCCTTCCTAGAGAGCATTGCCAAAACCAGGTGCAGATTGTGGCTGTGCAGCAGGTTGAGGCTTAAGAGCCTTGGACTTCCTGTATTGGCGAAGGCCCTGCTGTCTCTGCTGAGCATGTTGAGGCAGACATGCAGCAGAAGGTGGGTAAGAAGGATAGTATCTCTTCTTTTTAGAATAGAAAGATTTCTTGGGAAGAGCCTTCCTCTTGGATGGGTCGGCTGTTTTCCTGGAAAGGCGTTTTAGGGTGAGATCAACTGTCTCAATCTCCCCTGTTTTTCCCTCCAATCCTTGCCAAAAAGGTTTTCTCCAATACATGGGATATTGACCAGTTTATCCTGGACCCATTGCTCGAAATATGATGCCTGTAACCAGACCATTCTGCGAGCCCCAATGCAGACTGCTGAAGCCCTGCTTGTGATTTGAAGGCATCAAAAGAGGACCTGGTAAGAAACTTAGATGTGTTCTGACCCTATTTAATGAGTGTCTGGCATGCACTCCACTTATCCTCAGGAAGCAGGGAAGTGAAAGTGTCCAGATCCCTGGTGACATCCTTCAGAAAAATGCCCATGCACAGCATATAAGAGTTTATTCTGGAAGCCAACATGCATGCTTGGAAGCACCACCACCTAAAGGCATTGAGTGTCCTCGAGTCTCTGCCAGGTGGCATGTATGAATGGTTCTTAGAGCTCTTTATTTGGCACATTGCCAATTCCACCACCATTGAGTGGTGGGGGAGCTGAGGTTTTTGGAAGCATGGGCACTCTGGTACTCAGAAAATGGTATCAAGCCTTTGCTGACAGGTGGAACAGTGAGCGAGACCTCCCACATGTCGAGCATAAGATCCTGTAGGATCCGATGCACCGGTAATGAAGCCGCCTCCTTGGGCATGGGAGGGTAATGGAGTATCTCCAATTCCTCTGCCCTCGGTTCCTTTTCCGAGGCCATTGTGATGGCGATCTCTGCTGCCATGTCACATATGAAGTCCTGCAAGGACATATCTTCTTGTGTGGACCGACACCATTCCTGAGGTGGCGGAGGGTCTGAAGGGATGTCTGGAAGTTCTCAAGAATCGCGTGATCCCTCTTCAGAATCTGAAGAACTGGATTCAGAGTCTGGTAAGAAGTCAAAGTATCGATGGTCTTGGGTTCGACCTCAATGTTTCATGAACGGCGAAGGTCAATGCTGATATCGATGCTCAGAAGTATCAGAACCGAGAACCATGTCAGTGTGAGTCTGTTGGATAACGGGGTACTCAGTCAGTTCCAACAAAGGTATTGCTTTCGTGGGTTCCGTCAATGCCAGTTCAAGGGCTGACATTGGGGCCGATACACCTGGCTGCAGGCTCAGTGCCGAAGCCTGCACTCCTGGAGCTCTCTAAGTTATCGGTACCGAGGGTGCCAGGTGTGCTGCCAAACTCCTCTTGAGAGCCAGCATGCACTGGTCTAGGGAGATGGCTGATGTCTGGGTGCAGTCCCCCATGGGGATTTGAGCGACCGTCCCAGAACATGGAACCAGTAACTCTCCAGAGGTTGATTCCCTGGGAGCGTCTAGGAGCCCCTCTTGTTCTTTGGAGAAGAGATCCTCCCACTAGGGCTGTTTGGATGGCCAATTAGCATTGGAAGCACTTCTAGAGGAGTCGTGAAGCTTATGCTGGGATTTCTCTCTGGTCTCGGTATCGGTCTTCGATGCCAATGCCAATACCAATGACTTGGGAGCAGTCAGACTTTGAAGAAACCTGAGATCCATGAGAGGAAGTCAATGCCCTCAATGAAATAAAAGCCATTGAAATAGAGTCCGAGGCGAACAATGACCCATACTGTCTGCCTTGGTTCTTTAGGCCTCTCTTTGTTATTTGCTGGCACAAAAGGACAAGAATTGGGTTGATGGTCAGGGTCCAAACATTTTAGTCACCAGTCATGTTTATCAATAACTGATATTGTACCAGCACACTTGGTACATTTTTTAAAACCACTAATTGGCTTTTTCATGTCATCTAAAAAGTTGTCTTTGAGATTGAAGCTAAGGCTATGGAGGGCTAGAGGCCTAGTTTAGCGGTGAAAATGGCGTTAAAAGATGAAGAAAAAAGAAATACAAAACTGTAAAATAAGAAAGAATTATCAGAACCAGTGTCGGATTCAATAGACCAGCGTCAACGGGCCGGCAGAAGCACAATGCTTCACAAAAAAGAGAATTTTTTTGGCCGTGACAGGATGAAACATCTTGCTGGCTCCATGGAAAACAAAGAACTGAGGAGAGGAGTTGGCAGGAAGACAGGCACGCGGGCGCAGTGAAGTGCTCCCAAAGGCTTTCCTATTGGACACTGGGGAGCGTTCCCACACAGGATCTGTCGGTGCCGACATCACCCATATGTGAAGATTGCATTCCTGCTTGTTCCTGGAGATTATACATTTGGGAGGCAATTTTATAGCTGTTTATAAAAAGTTTAAAGTATTTCAGGTTCAAACGTTTGCATCTGTTAATACATGCACACAGTTTTCCAAAGACAAAATGAGGCACATTCTGCTTTAGCTGTCCGATTCTGATCGGCCTGCACGCCCAGCAGATCCCAGGCTACCTCAGTCAGGCTCCTGAATGAAACCACAGTGCCATGGCATCCCATCGTCATGGCACAGTGGCTCCATTCAGGAGCCGCAAATGCCAGCCGCTGCAGATTTTCTTCTTTCCCCACAGCCGTACCCTCGATCTGGTCTCCCAAGGCCAGGGTCCTGCTGTGGGGATCTTCCTGCACCTCTACTTTTTTCCTAGCCCGGCGGTATGATCCTCTGATATCCAGGGGAACTTATTCCACTTCTCTGGTGGAATAAGTCCCCCATCTAATTTCACAGCCCCGGACGTACAGGGCTGACCTCAGAATCAGCCCTGTCCTCCGGGGTCGTGGCCCGCCCATGCCCCGCCCTCACTCCACCAGAAGTGCCCCCTCCCACCCCCGTCTAAGCTTCCCCATACGAACATGCTGTTCGTCTGGAAAGACATTAGCCGGGGCCGACAGGGTGATAATAGCAGGGATGGATGTCCAATCTGGACGTCCAACCCCGCTATTCGCTGTATTGAATGAGCGCCAATATGCATACTTTTACAAATATAAAAATATGCATATAACTACAAAATCTCTCCAACTCTGCCTATGGAAATGCCTCTCTTCACTGCAGGTAAAGTTATACATATATAGGGACTACTTGCCTTATTTTACCTGAACACAGGGTGAACATTTTTCATACAGATCATTTCACTGAAGCACTAGAGATAATTCTAAGACTGGCTGGATATCTAAGAATGTAGGCCTTTTTATATCCATGGACTTGACACTAATTTTGAAAGTGAAAACATGTGGATGCTTTTATTTTGAAACTGCCTAAGGAAGAATTTGAATACACATTTATACGTAAGTCAGGGCCTAGTAGCAGCAAAGAGTTTCCGTTTAAATTTAAAACACAGAAGAGAGCTTTCTGGTTAGATTTAGTATAAATTTAATACTCAGTTAGGGCCTAGTTTAAATTTAAAACACAGAGCAGAGCTTTCTGGTTAAATTTAGAACCCACGACTCCCTCTATCCAAGCAAGGGCTGTGGGACTCCCCCTTGGAGATTGGTCACAGATTACCTTAGAAGCACAGGACAGGCTGTGTAGCAGCCAGCTTTTAATAAGCCTTTTTTCCCTCCCTCCCTCCCCATCACCTGCCCACCCCTGGGATACTCGTAACTTTATAGGTGCTTAAACGTCTTAAAGGAAAGGAGGTGCCATATTCACTCTCAGGTGCAGCTGTTTATTCTCATCAGCATATATTAAGGACCTGAGATTAATTAAATTTCAGGTGAACAAAGTACATTAAACATATTAGGTATAGCTTTATTAGTATAAGTATCCCCAGCAACCCTTAGTAAGTAAAGAACTTAAATATCTAAACACCACCTTAAAACTAAGATGCAGACAGCAGTCTAGCAGCGAGATGGGGACTTTCCAGTCTTTTGCATTGAGTGTCACATGTATGATTTTCACCCAGTTGATGAGGGGTCTTACGTGTGCACAAGGTGCAAGGAGCTCTTTGCTCTCAAGGAACGAGTCCGATCTCTGGAGGCAAGAGTAGCAGACTTGGAAGACATAAGGAAGACAGAGAGATAAATAGACGAGACCTACAGGGATATAGTTCTGAAGTCCCACCTCCAGTCTGACAGCATCCCTGTTGCCTTGGAGGAGAGAGGTCACGTGACAGGACAGCATCACCCTGGTGTGGCAGGAAGTGATCCTATAGCTAATACTTGCCCTCCAGGTGATGTAAAACCCTCTCGCACCAAGGAGGTATCTCCAGGGCCAAGTGCCCATAAGGAAAGGGTTAGGACAGCAGTTTTAGTTCTTGATTCGATCATTAGGCATGTAGATAGCTCTGTGGCTGGTGGACATGAGGATCGCTTGGTAACATGCTTGCCTGGTGCGAAGGTAGCGGACCTCACGCGTTACCTAGACAAGGTCTTAGATAGTGCTGGAGGGGGGAGTCTGCTGTCTTGGTAAATGTCGGTATCAATGACATAGGAAAATGTGGTACGGAGGTTCTGGAGCCTAAGTTTAGGCTTTTAGGTAGGAAATTGAAATCCAGATCTTCCAGGGTAGCTTTCTCCAAAATGCTTTCCCTTCCACGCGCAGGACCGAAAAGGCAGGCAGAGCTCCAGAGTCTCAAAGCATGGATGAGACAAAGGTGCAAGGATGAGGGTTTTGGATTTGTTCGGAACTGGGGAACATTCTGGGGAAAGGAGGGGCTCTTCCAAAGGGATGGGCTTCACCTTAACTGGGATGGAATCAGGCTGCTGGCATTAACCTTTATAGAGCAGCTTTTGAACTAGATAATAGGGGAAAGCCGACAGTCGCCCAAGAGCGCATGGTTCAGAACAATGTATCCTTGAAGGATACTACCAAAAAAATGAAGTTAGGGCAAATCAGCAGAGAGGTTCCAGTAAAGACAAAGGTAGCCCAAATGCCCTTGAGTACAGAGCAGACAGAACTTAAAGATTCCAAATTACCCCTGCCTACCGATAACCAGATTAATATGAATAAAATACAGTCTCTAAAATGCTTGTATCCAAATGCTAGAAGTCTAGAAAATAAGATGTGAGAGTTAGAATATATAGCACTAAATGAGAAGTTAGATATGATTGGTATCTCAGAGGCATGGTGGAAAGAGGACAACCAGTGGGACACTGTGATACCTGGGTACAAACTATATCATAATGATAGAGCTGATCAAATTGGTGGAGGGGTTGTGCTCTATGTTAGAGAGGGCACTGAGTCACAAAGAATTAAAGTTCTACAGGAAACACAATTCTCTGTAGAATCCCTATGGATTGAAATGCCATGTAAAAAGGGGAAGGCGATGGCAGTGGGGGTGTACTATCTTGTCTGGCCAGAATGAACAAACGGATGATGAAATGCTCAAAGAAATCAGGGAAGCTAACAAAAGTTACAGAACGGTAATAATCATGGGTGATTTCAATTATCCCGGTATTAACTGGATCAGTGTCATGGCAGGACATGCTAGGGAGATAAAGTTTCTAGACGAAATAAACGACTGCTTCTTGGAGCAGCTGGTTCATAAACCGACCAGAGGGGAAGCCATTTTGGACATAGTCCATAATGGAGCACTAGTTCTGGTGCAAGAGATAAGGGTGTTGGAGCCACTTGGCAACAGTGATCATAGCATGATCGTGTTTGATTTAATTAATGGAGGAGGGATGGTAACGAAAGAGTAGTTACTCACCTGTAACAGGTATTCTCCAGGTGCAGTAAGAATCAGTCCTCACATATGGGTGACATCAGCGACGACGGAGCCCTCGTGCGGAGCATTTCCCCAGCTTTCAAAGAAAGCGTTTGGGAATGGAGCGCACATGCGTGGTCCCCTTCCCGCCCAAGGGTGCCATCTTGCTCAGTCTGATGACATAGCTAAAAGACAGCAAAAAACAAAATGAAATATATGACTGCAACTCCAAGGGGAGGAGGGAGGGTCGTGAGGACTGATTCCTGCTGCTCCTGGAGAACACCTGTTACAGGTGAGTAACTACTCTTTCTCCAGGACCAAGCAGAAGGTCAGTCCTCACATATGGGACTCCCCAGCTCTAGGCTACCGAGAACCCAAGCTGAAAAATAAGCTCCCTCTAGAGCCTCAGCATGTGTGATAAGAATCTTCTCTGAGAACGCCCCCGAACGGTAGCCCAACACCAGGGCTGGAGGGTAGGAGTTGCCTAAACCTCAAAGAGATTACGGAGTACTGCTTGTCCGAAAGCACTGTCCCTTCGGGACTCTCTCTTGAGGCAGTAATGGGCCGCAAAAGTCTGGCTTGAAGACCAAGTAGTGGCCCGGCAGATGTCTGCCAATGGAACAGAGCAGAGATGAGCTACTGACGCAGCCTTCGCCCTGACACGGTGGGCCGTGACTCGACCCTGCAAGGAGAGGCTGGCTGCCCTGTATGCCCAGGCAATACAGTCTGCCACCCAAATGGACAGGGTACGCTTGAAGACAGGTAACCCCAACTTATTAGGGTCAAAAGATACGAAGAGCAGAACAGCCCTTCGATGCCCCTGCATATGGGCAATGTAGAAAGACAACACCCTCCTACAGTCCAGGGTATGCAAGACCATCTCAGCCCGGCTGGCATGCGGCCTGGGAAAGAAGGTTGGAAGAACCACCTCCTGATGGAGGTGGAAAGAGGAGACAACCTTTGGAAGGAACTTAGGATGAGTCCGTAAGACCACCCTGTTCTTATAGAACCGTGTGTACGGTCTATCAGAAACCAGAGCCTGTAGTTCACTCACACGCCTGGCCGAGATAAGAGCCACTAAGAACAACGCCTTCCAGGAAAGGAAGCATAAATGACAGGTAGCCATCGGCTATTCACAGAGGATGTGGTTGTCTGGAACAGAACCTGTGTAGCTGACGGTTCAGTGGACTGGCAAAGAGATCGATGGATGGAAGACCCCATTTCAGGAAGATCTGCTGGATCACTAGGGGATTCAACTGCCATTCATGAGGCTGTAGAATCCTGCTCAACCTGTCTGCCGGGGTAATTTTCTTGGCCAGGTAGATAAACTGCCTTGAGAAACATGCCGTGCTTGACTGCAAAGGAGCATAGGGCCTGTGCTTCCTGACACAGAAGCCTGGATCCTGTGCCTCCTTGCTTGTTCTCATAGCACATTGCTACTTTGTTGTCCAACTGAATCAAGACAGACTGGTGAGAGAGGACATGAGAGAAAGTTTGTAGAGCTAATCAAATAGCTCGCAACTCCAACAGATTGATCTGCTGTGTGGCCTCCCAAGGGAACCAGAGGCCCTGAGTGCATGCCTCCTGGCAATGCGCACCCCAACCCTGAAGAGAAGCATCGGTCGTAAGCTCCTGTGTATGTGGTGGTGCCTGGAAAGGCACCCCTTTGATCAGGTTCGGGAGATGCAGCCACCACTGTAGGGGGGCCACTAGTAGTTTGGATACTCTTATTCTGTCTCTTAAGTCCCCTGTGGCCTGTATCCACTGAGCCCTGAGGCACCATTGAGCACGCCGCATCTGCAGACGAGCATTCGGAGTGACATGGACCGTGGATGCCATGTGGCCCAAAAGCCTCAGGAAATGTCTGGCAGACACCAGAGATCCACTGCAGAACTGCTGGGCCGGAGCCATCAGTCTGTGAGCCCTGTTCTCGGGTAAATAAGCCATTGCTTGTAAGGTATCCAACCGTGCCCCTATGAACTATACGTCCTATGAGGGGAGCAAAGTGGACTTTGCGAAGTTTATGACGAAGCCCAGGTGCTGGAGAAGAGACACAGTGCGAAGAGTGGCTTGTCTGGCCTCCTGTGGAGACTGACCCCTGATGAGCCAGTCGTCCAGGTATGGAAAGACAAAGATGCTCTGGTTTCTGAGATAGGCCACCACCACCGCCAGGCATTTGGTGAAAACCCTGGGCGCGGAGGTTGGGCCAAATGGAAGTACCCTGTACTGAAAATGCTTTCCTCCCACTACAAATCTGAGATATTCTCTGTGGTCTGGATGAATGAGGATGTGAGTATAAGCATCCTTTAGATCTAAGGAGCATAGCCAATCTCCCTGCTGGAGGTAGGGCAGCAGTATCCCAAGGATAAGCATCTTGAATTTTTCCCTCTCCAGGAACTTGTTGAGATTTTGCAAGTCTAGGATGGGCCTGAGGCCTCCTGTCCCTTTTGGTACTAGAAAGTACCTGGAAAAGAAGCCTCGTCCTATCAGGTGGTGAGGCACTGGTTACACCGCCTGCTCCTGTAGAAGACTTGACAACTCCTGAAGAAAGAGGT
Organism: Ichthyophis bannanicus; assembly: GCA_033557465.1. Classification (NCBI taxonomy): domain Eukaryota; kingdom Metazoa; phylum Chordata; class Amphibia; order Gymnophiona; family Ichthyophiidae; genus Ichthyophis; species Ichthyophis bannanicus. The sequence goes on from CM066034.1 coordinate 439,512,642, forward strand.
TCCTGTGCAGAGGGCGTCTTGGAGGCTCCCCTGGAAAATAGGAGGGAGGTAACTGGTTGAAGTGGAGCAAGTAGCCTTTTTGGACTATGCTCAGTACCCAGGTATCCCCTGTTATGGCTGACCATCTGTGGGCGTACAGTGTCAGCCGGCCTCCTGTGCTGAGTGGAGCCAGCTGTGGAGGAGAGGCTATACAGTGGGAGTCAAAACCCCGCTCCCTGTGGTGCAGGAGCCGGAGCTGACGGCTTGGGGGTTTTCTGCCTACGGGGCCCATGTCCCTGCCCCTTGGCCTGCTGACCCTGTTGGGGAGCTGTAGAGGCCTGGAATTGAGGGTAGGATTTGTAGGCAGAGGCCTTCCTTGGATAAAAGGGCTTTTTCCCCGAGCCTTTCTTCTTCTGAGACGGGGCAGAAGTCTTCCTGGACAGCCTTGTCCTGGTGAGTCTCTTTTTCTGCAGCCTTTTCAGCCATGGGTTTGCCAAAGAGGTTCTCACCCTGGCAAGGGACATCGACCAACTTGTCCTAGACCCATGGCTCGAGGTCCGAAGACTGTAGCCAGGCCTGATGGCGTGCACCGATGCCGGCCGCTGCTACTCGGGCCGAAGCCTCGAAGCCATCATAGGCTGCTCGAGATATAAACTTCGAGCACTCTCGAATCCCCGATGACAAAGATTTGAACCTCTGCAAAGGTTCCTCGGAGAGGCCAGCAGAGAACCCAGCAATCTCCTTTGCCAGGTCTCATAGGTACATGTCCATGTACAGCTGGTAGGTCTGGACACGGCAAGCCAGCATAAAGCCCTGGAAGCACTTTCTACTGAGGACATCCAGGTTCCGGGCCTCCCTGCCGGGGGGCACCGAGGAGTGCATCTTCTGACTCTTCAGACGATGCATGGCCGATTCCACAACCATGGAGTGGTGCGGTAGCTGTGTCTTCTGGAACGCAGGGCTCTTACGGACTCGATAAATGGAATTGACCCGTTTGCTGAGAACCGGCGCCGAGGCTGGTGCCTCCCACATATGGAAAAGCAGCCGTTCCAGCATCGGAGGCCTCCTTCGGTGGAGAGTCATACTGGAGGGCCTCAAGCTCCTCGGCTCAAGGCTCCTCCTCGGGGTCCGCGGGGAAGGCCAAGGCCTTGGCCATGTCCCTCACGAAGTCCGAGAACCGGGTATCCTCTGGGGGGGGGAGGGACCTTCTCCAAGGCTTGGACTCCGGCAAGTCCAATGGAAAGAACCGGGTCCGGAAAATGTCTGGGGACTCCTCGTCCTCCGTTTCCCACCCCAAACCCTCTGAGGAGGAATCGATCGGCTCCGGTCGGGCGGGCACCGATGCCATCTGCCCCGATGCCGAGGGTACCGGCATCGACGACCTCAGCCCCATACAGGAGGCCAAGGGAGACCTTGGCCGAGGATCGACTCGAGACCGCATGGACTCGAGGATCGGCTCGGCCTCCAGGGTCGACTTGGATGTCGAGGTCCTGGTGGTCGGGGCAGATGCACTGGTCAGACCAGCGAACAGCACCCACTGCTGTTCCATAAAGGCAGCCAAGCTGCTATCCAAGGTCGTCAACCTGAGTCCGAGCTCAGGAGACTCAGCAGACCCCGACGGCGTCGGGGCCAACGTCAGCTCCCCTGGAGAAGAGTCCACGAGGACAACAGTACTCACGTGACTCAGGGACTCCGCCTCCACACGAGGTAATTTAGCAGGCCTCTCCGGCTCCGAGGACCCGGGACGGCGGTCGGGGCTTTGCGACCTGGCCCTCGAGGGACCAAAAGCGTCCACCGACGCCGCCCTCACGGGTTTCTAATTCCTTTTGTGTTCCCGTGTGGGAGACCCCCGCTCAGAGGAGCCCCGATGATGCTCGGGGTCGGACTCCTGAGACGTCGAGGCCTCTGACGAAGTCCAGCCCGGCCGGACGCGGAGTCAGAGAAGATCCTTTCTCGTTGATGCTGATGACTCCTCAACGCCTTAGATGACATTTTGCCACACGGGCCACAGATCATCGGGTCATGATTGGGCCTGAGGCATCGGAGGCAGCAGTCGTGTGTGTCGGTGAGAGACATCAGTTTCTTACACCGATCACACTTCTTGAACCTGCTGGCAGCCATCGGGGGAAAAAGGGCCCCTACAAGGTCAAAAGACCGGGCTGTCAGTGAAAAAGAAAAAAGGCGCGAACGCTAGTCTCGAAGGACAAAAAATGAAAAAGTAGCTCCAGGCTCGATACCGGTATAACGCGCCCAGGCGGGAAGGGGAACCGGCGTCGAACCGGCAAAAAAACACTAATTCTTCTAAGAAAATCAACTTTTAACCGGGTGACCAAGACACACGTCCGTCGGGCTCCGCGGAAAAAAGAAGACTGAGCAAGATGGCACCCTTGGACAGGAAGGGGACCGCGCATGCGCGCTGCATTCCCAAAGGCTTTCTTTGAAAGCTGGGGAAATGCTCCGCACGAGGGCTCCGTCGGCGCCGACGTCACCCATATGTGAGGACTGACTTCCTGCTTGGTCCTAGAGAAATCCACAGTACTACCTTTTAACTTTTGAAAGGGAGACTACGATAAGATGAGGATAATAGTTAAGAAAAAACTAAAAGGAGCAGTTGCTAAGGTTAAAGACTTAACATCAAGCTTGGGTATTGTTTAAAAATACTATCTTGGAAGCCCGGACCAGCTGTATTCCATGCTTTAAGAAAAGTGGAAGGAAGTCCAAAAAACTGCCAGCATGGTTTAAAGGTGAGGTCAGAGAGGCTGTTGCTGCCAAAAAAGACATCTTTCAGGAAATGGAAAAAAGAGCCAAATGACAAAAACTTGAAACAGCACAAGCATTGGCAACTAAAATGCGAGGCATTGATAAGGCAGGCAAAGGGAATTTGAGAAGAAACTTGCTGTGGAAGCAAAAATGCATAATAAAGACTTGTTCAAGTACATTCGTAGCAAAAAACCTGTGAGAGAGTCAGTTGGAACATTAGATGATAGAGGGGTAAAGGGGCAGTAAGAGGTGACAAGGCTATAGCAAAGAGACTGAATTACTTCTTTGCTTCAGTCTTTACTTGCGAAGATGTAGAGATGTTACCCATGACTGAAGTGGTATTTAAAAGTGATACTGAGGAAGAATTGAAAGAAATATCGCTACACCGGGAAGATGTATTATAACTGTTTGATAAACTAAAGAGTAGCAAATCACCTGGACCGGATGGTATACATCCAAGGGTGTTGAAAGAACTGAAATATGAGACTGCAGACCTGCTATTAGTAATCTGTGAACTATCATTAAAATTATCTGTAATATCTGAAGATTGGAGGATTGCCAATGTAACGCCAATTTTTAAAAAGGGTTCCAGGGGTGATCCGGGAAACTACAGACCGGTGAGCCTGACATCAGTACCGGGAAAAATGATAGAAACCATCATAAAGAACAAAATTACTCAGCATGTAGATAGTCATGACCTAATGGGAGACACCCAACATGGCTTTAGACAAGGAAGATCTTGTCTTACTAATATGTTATGTTTTATTGAAGGTGTAAATAAACAGGTAGACAAAGGTGAGTCGGTTGATATAGTGTATTTGGACTTTCAGACAGCTCTGACAATGTCCCTCATCAGAGACTTTTGGCAAAACTAAAAAGTCATGGGATAGGAGGTGTGAGACTAAGCCGGTCTTAGGCGGTTGCCTAGACCTGGGTATAGCCTGAAGTTGTGGAATAAAGACTCTGTAGTCGTGTCCAGAGTGAAAATTAAGGTTAGGTTTTATTCCCTTTCCCTTGAGGATGTCTTCAAATAAGGACAACATAAATTGAACGGTTGCTTCACCGGTGTAAAGGATTCTTACAAACAATAATTATGCTTCTTCTTCAGCAAAGAGAGTCCATCACATTCCATATGTGCAAAAACACAATTGCTTTCCTGCTCCCTTTTAACACAGAGATTCTATGTCATCTGCTACACACAAAGCACATTCCATGGGCTCGGGGATGTTTTCTGGGATAGAGCTTTCCCACTGCATAAGGTCGGGACCTGGTCCTGTATATGGGCACTGAGTACTTGTGAAACTGCTCTCAGAGCTTTGCCCTCGGGAGACCTCAGCTTCTGATAGTTGGAGCTGCTTTAGGGTGTCAAAGCTAGCAGGAGCTATGCTGGGGATTTCCTCCCATGTCCTATGCCAATAGGGATTCTCTAGCTTGCTGTAAGCCCGGCTTCTCCTATAAGGACCCACTTCTTTCCCTTTACAAAAGACAGGGTACTTATCTCTCTTCGGGGAGAAGATGGTTTCCAGCCCTTCTTCTTCCAGCCAAGGTTTTCTCTCTGACTGGCTCCCTGCTTTTCTCTGTGAGCATCGATTGCTGTGCCTGGCTGAGCAGCACTCACTTCCTGTCTTCAGTGAGCTTCCCTGTACGTGACCTTTGCTCTCTGTTGGCTTGGCTGCTTGCCTCGGTACGAGGACCCCTCTGGCTGGGAAGACTTTGCCACTGTCTTTCCTAGCTCTCTCGAGTTTTTCAGCCTGCCTTTCTTCCGCCCTGATTCTCCAAGGCAACGTGTCTTTCTGAAACTGCTCTGGAGTTCCTGTCTCACCTTCTCTCTGACACTGACCTCTCAATCTCCTGGACTGTTTCTCCTTGAGCTCCAACTCCAGCTCTGGCTGCAGCCCTGAATGCTGAACTCCAGCCTTTTCCTCCAGATGCTTGAACTCCCTGAGCCTGAGCTCCTCGGACCTGAGCTCCCGCATGAGCCCCCTCTGTGTGATTTCCCACCTGGTTTTATCTCTCTGCTCATCAGACGTAGAACGTGACTCTGGCTCCAGGTGAGCCTGATTGGGACCCTGAATTCTTACTGCGTCACTAAGGCCATGAGGAAAGTTTGTTTCTCCTTTCCCTGCCTTTCTGCATTGTGTATGCTGCAACTGTACGTGTGGCTGTAAGGTAAGCTCTTCTTTTATTTTACTCTTTAATATCTCAGGGTCTGTGCTGTCTACCTCATGACATATCCCCCCCTCTTAAGCTATTTCGAGCTGAGGGACATGTGTCCGTACAACACGGAATACGCGACAATGCATCCGCGTTAAGGTGGAGCTTGCCTGCCCTGTGTTTTACGGTAAAATTAAATGCCTGCAGGGCCAAGTGCCAGCGAGTGAGCCGCGGATTATGATTCTGCATAGTACCCAGCCACTTCAGGGGTGCATGATCAGTTACCAGTATAAATCGGCGACCCGTGAGATAAAAACGGAGGGCTTCTACCGCCCACTTATTCGCCAGGCATTCTTTCTCCACCGTTGCGTAATTAATCTCTGCCCTGGACAGCTTCCTACTTAAATATAGAATGGGGTGCTCTACTCCCTCAAACTCTTGTGATAGGACAGCCCCGAGACCAGATTCCGAGGCGTCCATCTGTAGGATAAATGGCCTGTGGAAGTCTACTCCTCGCAAAACTGGGGCTTGACATAGCTTCCCTTTTAACAGGAGGAAAGCCTTCTCTGCTTCCGCTGACCAGACTAAATTATTTGGGGCATTTTTTCTCAACATGTCGGTTAGGACCGCACTTTCGTCCGCAAACCGGGGTATGAACCTGCGGTAATAACCAACCAAACCAAGGAAACTACGAAGGTGCTTCTTGGTTATTGGCTGTGGGAACTTCTGGACACTTTCTATCTTACTGCCTAATGGTCGCACCATACCTTTCCCGATCATGTGCCCTAAATACTTCACCTCTGCCCCAGCGAATAAACATTTTGCCGGATTAAGGGTCAGACCGGCCTGTCGTAGGGCTTTTAATACGGCCTCTACCCTAGGCAGATGCTGTGCCCAATTTTCACTATGTATTACAATGTCGTCCATATAGGCCATTGCATATTGGTGGTGGGGACGTAGCACCTGGTCAACTAAGCGTTGGCATGTCGCCGCTGCCCCATGTAAACCAAATGGCATTCGCCTAAATTGAAATAAACCGAGAGATGTGCTAAAAGCTGTTTTCGGCCGAGATGCACGGGTGAGCGGAATCTGCCAATACCCCTTCGTAAGGTCAAGGGTGGTCAGATAGCGTGCCTGCCCTAACTTGTCGAGCAACTCCTCGATCCTCGGCATGGGGTATGCATCGAAAAGGGAGATGGCATTGACTCGCCGAAAGTCTATACAAAAACACAGGCTCCCATCCGGTTTTGGTACCAAAACCACCGGACTGCACCAGGGACTTTTGGACTCCTCGATGACTCCCATTTTTAGCATATCCCGTACTTGTTCTACCACCTCCCGCTTACGGGCCTCCGGCAGGCAATAAGGCCTTTGCCGTACTATTTCCCCAGGAGGGGTGTGAATTTCATGTGCTACCAGCCCTGTCTCTCCTGGCAATGGAGTGAGGACGTCCCTAAAACCTGCCAGCAGTTGCGTTACTTGGTCTCGCTGCCGTTGTGACAACTCTTCTCCCATTCTCGGAGCTGGGTTTTCCTTACACTCCCGGACCTGGGGTCCTAAGTTGTCCTCCAACTTTTCTTCCGCTAGGGCGGCCATAGCTTTAACCTCCTTTTGACCCGTGGAGCCAAAACCACCCCCTCTTCGGCTGGTGGTGGTCAGGTATGGCGTCTCCTTTACCTCGGGGAACCCAACCCGCTCACATATGAGTTGGCCTACTCTGTCCCCTACCTTGACGCTAAAATCCTGCTCGCCAAAGTTGAAAAGTAGGATTTGCACGACCCCCCTGTAATCGGGGTCAATAACCCCCGCCCCAACATCGATAAAATGTTTGGCCGCGAGCCCAGACCGGGGTGCTATCCTCCCGTAGCAGCCTGCTGGCACCTGGATTTGTAGCCCGGTGCTTATTAATGCTTTTCCCTTCTTGGGAACTACCTCCTCTACTGCGCTGAACAGGTCGTATCCGGCTGCAGCAGCGCTGGCTCTTTGTGGCCCTTGGGCGTTTGGGACTGCCTTACAGTACTTTAACACAAAGCCTTCCTTTTGGGCTACATTAATATTCTCAGGGGTTTTTTTACCTGCCTCTTCTCTCTTGGGGTTTGCAAATAAAGGCCCCGGGATTAAGGTTTCTCCCTCCCCTTTTCCCGTCAGCCGTTCTCGGGCCTCCCCCTTTTCCTGCTTGTCTTCCATCTGGGATTTAGCCTGGCCTGTCACCTGCTGGGCGCAGGGCCCGCTAGGGGCGCTCTCTTCTTCACCTAGTAGGCCTTCGCCTATCCCTTCAACGAATAGTGGCCAATCTCAGCCTAACACTAGGTCAAAAGGGAGACGGGGAACTAAAGCAACCAAAACCTCTTCCCTAACACCCAACACTTTTATGGATAGCTTGTAAAGTGGGTAAGGGTTAGCCGCCCCATGTATGCATTTTATTTTGGCCACGCCTTCTGGCTGATTAGGGGCGGATTGGTTGCTGGCCTGTAAGCGTCGCCAGAACCGTTCTGACATCATAGTCTGGTCCGCCCCGGAATCAAGTAGGGCCTTGGCCTGCACACCATGTACTTCCACATCCAGGCGGAAGCCTCCTTGCTTATATTTTGCTTTTTCACCCATTAGTGCTGTGCGCTCTTTGCATTCATACCTCTTGTGACCCCTCCTCCCACATTTAAAACACACTATGCGAGAGTCATTCGCTATACCTTTACTCCTACATTTTTCTGTAGCTGGTACGCTTAATCTTGGGTCTTTCATTACTCTGCTGAAGTTTGCCATGTCATGCGAGTCGCTAGCTCCTCCGTGCGATCCATGGGCTACCTGAGCCTCCATGAATCTTTCTGTTAAGAGAGCAGCCTCGTCTGTCGTCTGGCAATTCTGGAGAGTGAGGAATGACCTTACCTCAGCTGGCACAGCTTCGGAGAACTGTTCTAATACAAGCATATCTAAAATGCTTTCTATTATCTTCCCTTCTGGCGTGAGCCACTTCCAGACTAGGCTACGTATCCGTTGGCCTAGTGCCTTCGGAGTTTCACCTTGTTGGATTTTTGTAGCTCTCAGCATTCTACGATATACCATAGGCGACAGGCCTAGCCTATCCCGTATGGCTGCCTTTACATTATTATACTCATTGGCCTGGGTGGCTGGCATAGCCTTGTATACCGCCAGGGCTTCTCCCGTCAGGGAGGTAGCTAGGCGGACCGCCCATTGTTGCTCGGGCCAGCCTGCACCACGAGCTACCCGCTCAAAGGCTTCAAGGAAATCGTCAATATTGTCTTTTCCTGACCACTGTCCAAAAGACAAAATTCCACATGTCTGTGGGCCTACCCCACCAAAGTGTCATTCAGTTCTTTTCTCTGTTTGCCGCTCTTGTAGTACCGCCTGCAACAAGTCCGTCAGCGGCTTTTGCTGCATCTGCATTGCTGCTAGGGCTTGTTCTTGGCACTGCTGGGCAAGTTCGCGTTGCTTCTCGAATTGGAGCCCCATCCATCTCAAGATATCCGGTGGAGTCTCCATGATGATAGCCTGTAACAAATCAGAGAAAAAACCACCAAGTGCGGAAACCTTTTTTTTTTTTCTTTTTCTCAAATGCTACTACGCTGGGATTTTCAGTCCCTCAGATACCTCCTCAGAATCCCACCCTGGCTGTACCCAGATACGATTACCTGAGTCAGGTGGTGATTCTGGCCTTGAGAAGGTCCTTGACGGCTCCTGATCCTGAAGTTGTATGGGCGTGTTTCACCGCCGTCCTGGTTGCATCCTCTGGCGCTGGTGACTCCGTCCTGCTTGTACGATGTCCTTCTTTTCTGGCATCCTAAAAACTATGCCATTTGTGAGACTAAGCTGATCTTAGGCGGTTGCCTAGACCTGGGTATAGCCTGAAGTTGTGGAATAAAGACTCTGTAGTCGTGTCCAGAGTGAAAATTAAGGTTAGGTTTTATTCCCTTTCCCTTGAGGATGTCTTCAAATAAGGACAACATAAATTGAACGGTTGCTTCACCGGTGTAAAGGATTCTTACAAACAATAATTATGCTTCTTCTTCAGCAAAGAGAGTCCATCACATTCCATATGTGCAAAAACACAATTCCTTTCCTGCTCCCTTTTAACACAGAGATTCTATGTCATCTGCTACACACAAAGCACATTCCATGGGCTCGGGGATGTTTTCTGGGATAGAGCTTTCCCACTGCATAAGGTCGGGACCTGGTCCTGTATATGGGCACTGAGTACTTGTGAAACTGCTCTCAGAGCTTTGCCCTCGGGAGACTCAGCTTCTGATAGTTGGAGCTGCTTTAGGGTGTCAAAGCTAGCAGGAGCTATGCTGGGGATTTCCTCCCACGTCCTATGCCAATAGGGATTCTCTAGCTTGCTGTAAGCCCGGCTTCTCCTATAAGGACCCACTTCTTTCCCTTTACAAAAGACAGGGTACTTATCTCTCTTCGGGGAGAAGATGGTTTCCAGCCCTTCTTCTTCCAGCCAAGGTTTCCTCTCTGACTGGCTCCCTGCTTTTCTCTGTGAGCATCGGTTGCTGTGCCTGGCTGAGCAGCACTCACTTCCTGTCTTCAGTGAGCTTCCCTGTACGTGACCTTTGCTCTCTGTTGGCTTGGCTGCTTGCCTTGGTACGAGGACCCCTCTGGCTGGGAAGACTTTGCCACTGTCTTTCCTAGCTCTCTCGAGTTTTTCAGCCTGCCTTTCTTCCGCCCTGATTCTCCAAGGCAACGTGTCTTTCTGAAACTGCTCTGGAGTTCCTGTCTCACCTTCTCTCTGACACTGACCTCTCAATCTCCTGGACTGTTTCTCCTCGAGCTCCAACTCCAGCTCTGGCTGCAGCCCTGAATGCTGAACTCCAGCCTTTTCCTCCAGATGCTTGAACTCCCTGAGCCTGAGCTCCTCGGGCCTGAGCTCCCGCATGAGCCCCCTCTGTGTGATTTCCCACCTGGTTTTATCTCTCTGCTCATCAGACGTAGAACGTGACTCTGGCTCCAGGTGAGCCTGATTGGGACCCTGAATTCTTACTGCGTCACTAAGGCCATGAGGAAAGTTTGTTTCTCCTTTCCCTGCCTTTCTGCATTGTGCATGCTGCAACTGTACTTGTGGCTGTAAGGTAAGCTCTTCTTTTATTTTACTCTTTAATATCTCAGGGTCTGTGCTGTCTACCTCATGACAGAGGTAATGTACTTTTGTGGATCAGGAACTGGTTAAAAGATAAAAAGCAGAGGGTAGGGCTAAATGGCCAATTTTCCCAATGGAAAAAGGTGAATAGTGGAGTACCCCAGGGATCCGTGCTGGGTCTGCTGCTTTTTGACATATTCATAAATGACCTGGAAAAGGGAATAACGAGTGAGGTTATCCAATTTGCAGATGACACAAAACTATTTAAAGTTGTTAAAACCCAAGAGGATTGTGGAAAATTGCAAGAGTATCTTGATAAATTGGAAGACTGGGCCATCCAAATGGCAGATGAAATTTAATGTGGACAAGTGCAAAGTTATGCACCTAGGAGAGAACAACCCAAACTATGGTTACACGATGCAAGGTTCCACATTGGGAACCACCACCCAGGAAAAAGATTAAGGCATCATCGTGGATAACATGTTAAAACCCTCCGCCCAGTGTGCAGCGGCGGCAAAGAGAGCAAATAGAATGCTAGGTATCATAAGGAAAGGAATGGAAAATAATACAAGGATATTATAATGCCTCTGTATCGTTCCATGGTGCAACCGCACCTTGAATATTGTGTGCAATTCTGATCACCGTATCTTAAAAAGGATATAGCGTTATTAGAAAGGGTACAGAGAAGAGCCACCAAAATGGTAAAGGGAAAGAGTAGTTACTCACCTGTAACAGGTGTTCTCCAGGAGCAGCAGGAATCAGTCCTCACTTATGGGTGACATCGGTGCCCCGTGCAGACCATTTCCCCAGCTTTTCAAATTAAGCCTTTGGGAATGCAGCACGCATGCGCGGTCCCCTTCCCGCTCAAGGGTGCCATCTTGCTCAGTCTGATAACATAGCTAAAAGACAGCAAAAAACAAAATGAAGTATATGGCTGCAACTCCAGGGGAGGAGGAGGGTCATGGGGACTGATTCCTGCTGCTCCTGGAGAACACCTGTTACAGGTGAGTAACTACTCTTTCTCCAGGATCAAGCAGGAAGTCAGTCCTCACATATGGGACTCCCCAGCTCTAGGCTACCGGGAACCTTAAGCTGAAAAAATGGCTCCCTCTCAAGAGCCTCAGTATCCGTGATAAGAATATCTTCTGAGAACGCCTCCGTACAGTAGCCCAACACAAGGGCCGGAGGGTAGGAGTTGCCTAAACCTCAAAGAGATTACGGAGTACCGCCTGTCCGAAAGCACTGTCCCTTCGGGACTCTCTCTCGAGCCAGCAGTGGGCTGCAAAAGTCAGGCTTGAAGACCAAGTAGTGGCCCGGCAGATATCTGCCAACGGAACAGAGCGGAGATGAGCTACTGATGCGGCTTTCGCCTTGACATGGTGGGCCGTGACTCGACCCTGCAAGAGGAGGTTGGCTGCTTGTACGCCGAGGCGATACAATCTGCTACCCAAGTGGACAACATACGCCTGGAGAAAGGTAACCCCAGTTTATTAGGGTCAAAGGAGACAAAGAGCTGAGTAGCCCTTCGATGCCCCCGCGTACATTCTATGTAAAAAGACAACGTCCTCTTACAGTCCACAGTATGTAAGACTGTTTCAGCCCGGCTGGTATGCGGCCTGAGAAAGAAGGTCGGAAGAACACCTCTTGGTTGAGGTGGAAAGAGGAGACGACTTTTGGAAGGAACTTCGGCTGGGTCCACCCTGTTCCTATAGAATTGTGTGTACGGTCTAGCAGAAACCAGAGCTTGTAGTTCACTCACACATCTGGCCGAGGTAAGAGCTACCAGGAAGAGCGCTTTCCAAGAAAGGAAGCACAAATGGCAAGTAGCCATCAGCTCAAATGGTGGGCGAGTAAGATGCTGCAAGACCACGTTCAAATCCCACTCAGTCGCCTGTGGACGAACTGGAGCCTTGAGAAGCAGATCTCTGAGGAAGCGGGACACCAAGGGGTGAACCGACAGAGACGGTCCCTCCACCGGTGAGTGGTGTGCTGATAGAGGACTGAGTTAGACTTAAGGCCTAGGTCTGACAGGTGAAGTAGATACTGCATTGCTACTGGCACAAGGCAAGAGAAAGGATCTTCAATGCGTTGAACACACCATAACGTGAACCTACACCACATGAGGGCATAGGACTTTCTGGTGGACTGCCTACTAGAGGCTAAAACCACCTCTTCAACCTCCTTAGCACTATCCTTTCAGCTGCCAGGCCATCAGATTGAGGGACCTGAGATTGGGGTGCAGAAGGGAACCCTGATCTTGAGACAGGAGATTGTGTTGCAACCCCAGAGGGAAAGGAGTTTCCACCGCCAACTGTAGCAGAAGTGGAAACCATGGTTGCCTCAGCCATCTGGGGGCTACCAGAATCACTGAGGCCTTGTCCCGGAGGATCTTGGACAGAGTTCGGGCCACCAGAGGCGTGGGAGGAAACGCATACAGGAGGCCCGTAGACCAAGAGATCAGGAAAGCATCTGCTGCCATTCTCAGGGGATGCGGCTGTCTGGAGCAAAACCTGGGTAGCTGACGGTTCAGTGGACTTGCAAAGAGATCGATGGATGGAGGTCCCCATCGTAGAAAGATCCGCTGGACCACCAATGGATTCAACTGCCTTTCGTGGGGCTGGAGAATCCTGCTTAGCTTGTCTGCTAAGAAGTTCTCCGGACCAGGTAGATAAACTGCTTTGAGAAACATGCCTTGTTTGACTGCAAAGGAGCAAAGGGCCTGCACCTCCTGACATAGGAGCCTGGACCCTGTGCCCCCTTGCTTGTTCACATAGAACATTGCTACCTGATTGTCTGTCTGAACTAAGACAGACTGGTGAGAGAGGGCATGAGAAAAAGGCTGGAGAACCAAGCGGATTGCTCGCAGCTCCAAAAGATTGATCTGATGTGTAGCCTCCCGAGGAGACCAGAGGCCTTGAGTGCACGTGCCCTGGCAATGTGCACCCCAGCCCTTTAAGGAAGCATCGGTCGTCAGCACCCTTGTGTGTGCTGGGGCCTGAAAAGGTACCCCCCTGAGAAGGTTTGGGAGATGTAGCCACCACTGCAGCGAGTCCAAAAGTGGTTTGGACACCTTTACTCTGTCGCGGAGGTCGCCTGTGGCCTGCGCCCACTGAGCTCTGAGGCACGACTGAGCAGCCCGCATGTGCAGACGGGCATTCGGCGTCACATGTACCGTGGATGCCATGTGGCCCAGGAGCCGCAGGAAGTGCCTGGCAGAGACCTGAGAATTGCTGTGGAACTGGTGGGCCAAGTCCATCAGTCTGTGGGCCCTGTCCTCAGGCAAGTAAGCTCTTGCCTGCAGGGTGTCTAATCTTGCTCCTATAAACTCTAGGTTCTGTGAGGGGAGCAAAGTGGACTTTGCATAGTTTATGACAAAGCCCAGATGCTGAAGAAGAGAGACAGTGCGAAGAGTGGCTTGTCTGGCCTCCTGGAGAGACTGGCCCCTGATGAGCCAGTCGTCCAGGTATGGGACGACAAAAATTCCCTGATTCCTGAGATAGGCCGCCACCACCGCCAGGCACTTGGTGAAAACCCTGGGGGCAGACGTTAGGCCAAAGGGAAGTACTCTGTACTGAAAATGGTTTCCTCCCACCACAAATCTGAGATATTGTTGGTGGTCTGGATGGATGAGGATGTGAGTATAAGCATCCTTTAGGTCTAAGGAGCATACCCAGTCTCCCTGCTGGAGGTAGGGCAGCAGTATTCCAAGGATAAGCATCTTGAACTTTTCCTTCTCCAGAAACTTGTTTAGGTTTCGCAAGTCTAGGATAAGCCGGAGGCCTCCTGTCCTTTTTGGTACCAGGAAGTACCTGGAGTAGAAGCCTTGCCCTTTCAGGTGGTGAGGCACTGCTTCCACCGCCTGTTCCTTTAGAACAGTGTTCCCCAACCCCCGGGCCGCGGACCGGTACCGGTCCCGGTCCGTGGATCAAACGGTACTGGGCCGCCCGAGGAACTTTAAATAATTTCACTGTGGGTCCTCACGCCTCCTGATTGGCCGAAAGGCAAACCCCATGCCATTGGTCGAGGAGGAGGCGCCGCGGGAGGACTGAGGACTTGAGGTCGGAGACGCGGGGACTGAAGAGAAGCTCCCGTGAGGTAAGTGCACAGAGGAAGTGGGTGACAGTGGTGGGTGAAGGGAATCACAGTGATTGAAGCCAACAGCTGAAGAAGTGGGATGCGGCCATTTTGTGGGTGAGTGTGTGGGGCACAGGTGAAGAGGGAGTCCACAAAGTGTAATGCCCACATGAAGTAAGGAGTTATTTTAATGGTAAAGGTGGCTCTAGAGTCCACGCTGGCATCTCTGTATTGAAAGAGGCACGATGATCTCTGTATTGAAAGGGGGAACGCTGGCATCTTGGCATTGAAAGGGGGCACAGTCATCTTTTGTGATTTATATATATTTCACAGTTATTTTATCTGGCGCAACACTATTTTATGTTTTTATTGTTTCCGATTGTGAGGTGTGAGCACAGTTAAGTGTATGCTGCCGGATTTGTGCACTTTATCTGATTTTTTCACTTTATATTAATATTTATATGCTTTTTTGATACACTGGTCATATATTTATAACACTGATCACATTTTTGCGCTGATAGTTTTTGGATTTACATTCGGATTTAGGTGACGTCTGGAGCTGAGCGGTTGCAAGCAGCAGTGGAGTGAAGAGAAAGAGAAGGTATCACTCTTCTAGCTCTTCTATCTGTTCACCGGTACTCATGTGTATACTGACGTGTTATTGTGTCTGCTTTAACCCACAAATTAGTAAAAATGAGTATGAAACAGACATTGTTAGAAAGTTTTCTTGGGAAGAAAAAAAGGCCCAGTGAACAGACAGAAGAAGAGCCTTCAACATCAAAGAAATATGCAACCTTTAACAGACAATACCATGAGTCCTATTTGAAATATGGATTTATCGGGACAGGTGATTCCCACGCACCAAAACCGATCTGCATAGTTTGCGGCGAGAAGCTCTCTAATGAGGCAATGAAACCTTCAAAACTGCTTCGCCACTTGACCGCCAAGCACCCTGGCATAAAAGACAAGCCCCTGGAGTATTTTGAAAGAAAAAAACGGGAGCACGAAGCACAGAAGAAATTTATGAGGGCCACCACATCAATAAAGGAGAATGCACTGAGAGCATCATATTTGGTGGCTAACCGCATTGCTAAGGCTAAAAAGCCATTTACTATCGGTGAAGAATTGATCTTGCCCTCCACTAAAGACATTTGCCGTGAACTTCTAGGAGAGGCTGCTGTGGAAAAGGTAGCACATGTGCCTTTGTCAGCTAGCACTGTGACTAGGCGCATTGAGGAAATAGCCGGAGACATTGAGGCACAATTGTTGGAGAGGATTAATACATCACCGTGGTATGCACTCCAGGTTGATGAATCTACAGATATCGACAACAAGGCACTACTACTTGTTTATGTGCGATATCTATATCAGGAGGATGTGCATGAGGATTTGTTATGTGCACTATCTTTGCCAACCAACACCACAGGAGCAGAACTGTTCAAGTCACTGGATGGTTATATATCAGGAAAACTGAAATGGTCCTTTTGTGTCAGCATATGCACAGACGGAGCTGCTGCCATGACTGGACGACTGTCTGGTTTAACTGCTCGGATTAAGGAGGTTGCACCTGAGAGTGAATCTACGCATTGTATCATTCACAGGGAAATGCTGGCAAGCGGAAAAATGTCACCGGAATTTAACAGCGTATTGAGTGATGTCGTTAAAGTTATTAACCACATTAAAGCACACGCACTTAACTCGCGCCTGTTTGAGCAGCTTTGTGAGGAGATGGACGCAGAGTACAGATGCCTTCTCTTATACACAGAAATAAGATGGTTATCCAGAGGAAAATCGCTAACCAGAGTATTTGAATTACGAGAGCCATTGCAAAGATTTCTCTCAGAAAAGAAGTCACCGCTGGCAGCACATTTCAGTGACAAGGTATGGGTCGCAAAACTGGCT
This sequence comes from Ichthyophis bannanicus, assembly GCA_033557465.1. NCBI lineage: Eukaryota > Metazoa > Chordata > Amphibia > Gymnophiona > Ichthyophiidae > Ichthyophis > Ichthyophis bannanicus. Next base: position 439,528,609 of record CM066034.1, read on the forward strand.
TACCTGTGTGACATATTCAGCCTGCTCAATGAACTCAATCTGGGCCTTCAGGGGAAAATGACAACTGTTTTCAAGTTGTCAGACAAAGTAGCTGCATTTAAAGCCAAACTGGAGTTGTGGGGACGGCGCGTGAACAGAGGCATTTTGGACATGTTTCAGACATTAGCGGGGATTTTAGGCGAGACTGAGCTTGAACATTCATTCTGCCAGTTGGTGCACGATCACCTGTCTTTGCTTTTAAAAGAGTTTGAGCACTACTTCCCAACCACAAAAGACCCACGAACTGGTAAGGAATGGATCCGCGACCCATTTGCCAACAAATCAGGCGAATCTAGCATGTCTATGCAAGAAGAAGAACAACTGCTGGAGATTGCAAATGACGGTGGCCTTAAAACTACATTCGAGACAACAACTCTACCGGTGTTCTGGATTAAAGTCATGGCGGAATATCCTGAGATTGCCACCACAGCACTTAAATCCCTATTACCATTTCCGACAACCTATCTGTGTGAAGCGGGGTTTTCTGCAGTGACAGCAACCAAAACAAAACAACGGAATAAACTGGACATAAGCAACACACTTCGGGTGTCATTGTCTCCTATTACCCCCAGATGGAACCGTTTCGTTGCAAAGAAACAAGCTCAGGGTTCTCATTGATTTGGAATTCTAGTGAGTTAAATAAAATAAATCACTTTATATTCATTTTTTGGTGTAGCTGTATTTTATTTTGAAGGCATGTTTAAATACAATTAAATTAAAATTATTAAATTAAAACAAGCGGGCCACGGAAAAATTATCAAACGTTTACCGGTCCGCGGCGATAAAAAGGTTGGGGAGCACTGCTTTAGAAGACTTGCCAACTCCTGAAGGAGGAGGTTTCTGTGCAGAGGGAGTCTTGGAGGCTCCCCTGGAAAGTAGGAGGGGGGTAGCTGGTGGAAGTAGAGCATGTAGCCCTTCTGGACTATGCTGAGGACCCAGGTATCCCCTGTGATGGCTGGCCACTGTCAGCATACATCAGCATGACTCAGGTGTCATGGCTGCTCCCCAGACCTTGGATTTCAAGCAGCTTTGTTACTCTGGTGATTTCAGTCTCCAAAGGTAATAGGGCAGTTTACAAGATGAGATTAACTCTGACCCCCTGTTGATGTAAGTCTCAGGGCCTGTTGAGATGGGTCTGCAGCCCCTCCTTGCTAAATCAAGAATAGCAGACCTCAAAAGGAGGTGCTAGAGAAGATTGGTCTGCAGCCCCTCCTTGCTAGAAACAACAGCAGACCTCAAAGGGAGGTGCTAGAGAATTCACTATAAAGGACAGAAACACTTCCTCTTGCTCTCTCTCTTTCACTATTCATCGGACATGAAGGACAGGAGGCTCTGATAATCAATTCTCTTCACCCCTCCCCCCCTCTCTCTCTCTCTTCCTCTATTCATCGGACACACCTTGCCATGAGGCTCTGACCATCACTTCTCTTCACCCCTCCCCCACTTCTCTCTCTCTCTCCCTATTCTTCTTACTATGAGGCTCTGACCCACATGTGCTTGCCTCTCTCTCTCACACACACACACAGATTCATTGAAGTAAACTGAAGCAGCTTTCTAACAATCTCCTACCTTTGTTCTGTACCTATGTAATAAGCCTATTTCTACATAAAGACCTGTATCCAAGCCACACCTGTTTGGTTGTCTTATTTGTGTTGCTTACCCTACTGTCTCTGTGAAACGAACCCAGGACCAAGCGGAGACTAGACTAGAAGATTACAAGACTAGAAGATTACGAGACTAGAAGATTACAAGATCAGAAGATTACATTTGAGGCCTCGTCTCAGACTTCACAGCAGATCTCCAGTTGGGTAAGTAATAATTTTGTATAATACATTAAGTAGATTTCAGACAGGGTGAGACAAAATCAAAAGTCCTTGTGACCATTTACAATTGACAGGCTGGATGACACTTAGACACTATTTAGTGAAACGTTCCAGTGATAAATTTGTTTTGTGGGTTAGACAAGGTGAGATTTTTATTGTCAAAAGGCTCTGTAATAATCTAGAATTTTAAGGACATTACACAGAGTGGCTTGCAATTGTCTTATTTTTATGTATAGGCTTGCTACGGATTTTTCTATAGTATTTGAGCTGCTAAGAAAAGACAGAGTTACACAGTTAAATATTCCCTCATACAATACAATATACATCTTTCCTGGTAACACTAATTTACCTCCTGTCTGTTTGCCTTTTTATTTCTCACTTTCCTGTCAGTATATATCTTGGTGAGAGCAGGAATATCTGACAATTCTGTTAATCTCCTAACAAACCTTCTTACTATAACTTCACCCTAAACTTCCACCCTGTTAAAAAGGTGATAAGCACTTTTTATTCAGGTATAATTTTAAGGCGTGGTCTTTATGCCAGTACTCTTTACTGAACACCCATAAAATTTATACCATTCCAACTATGAGCATTCCTCCTTCCAAGGTTGCACATTATAGTCTCATAAAACAAATAAAAACATAAGCGTAGGCCCCTGTACCAACTCTTTTCTGCAGTATCAAATATGGAAGCCTTTGATTTTAAAGAACTTAAAGAAATTGTAGTTTCATACTGTAAGAGGAAAGGTGGTCCCTTTGAAGGTGAATTCCCTGAGTCATCATGGTATAATATTCAAAGACAAATGTTAAACCATGATCAAGAATTCAAAAAGAAAACAAATAAAATAAAATGCCTTTTTATCCAAGGCATGTGCAGGGGGCTCATTAGCATGAAACAGGACAATACTGAACTGACTTCTCATTGTACCCAATTGACCAAAGACCTTGAGGAGGCACAAATTTGCATCTCTATGCAAAGGACTCAAGTGATCCAAGCCACAAATTCTTTTATAACTGTTAGTGAGCAATTAGAAGCACTTAAACTTGAATTGAGGCACGTTAAGGATCAATTGGCCTCTGAAAAACAAAAGAATAAATATACACCCACTTCTCCCTCAGCCCCTTATGCCTATGACACACCCTATCAGCCATGCATACAAGCTATTGAGAAACAAAAGAATAAATATACGCCCAGTTCTCCCTCAGCCCCCTATGCCTATGACACACCCTATCAGCCATGCATACAAGCTATTGACAAACAAAAGAATACTAAAGTATGCATTGCTGGACTTAGGAATAGGAAAAATAAAGATGAATCACAGGAAGAAAACCCTGATAGTTTATCTCAGCCCGAACAGAGCAATAATCAGGATTTGTGTCAGGAGGATAATTCAGATGACTTAGACATGGCACCCAGTACTGAACGCAGAGCACCAGTTAAAGTGATGCTGCAGGACAATTTAAAAGACAGAGACATGGAAAAAATAGTTGAGAAAATTGGCCCTATGCCTTTTAATGTTAATGACTGGTGTAAATGGGCGACTGATATTCTGATTCACTGGGGTCTAGGGAAATACAGAAGAAAACAATCAGACTTTGATAGACTTATGCATCTGGCTCTGGGGCCACACTATTATAAAGTTGGCTCTCTCACTCACCCATACCAGTTGGTTAAAAGGGGCATTGAGAAACTATTTCACTGTTCCCCAATGCCCACCTCTACCAAATGATACACTGGAAGAGTTTGCATATAGAGCCTGGATTTTAAAAGCAGTTCTTAATGAGCAGGAGTCCTGGCCCAATGCAGAAGATTATGGGGAGAGCATGCATAAGGCATTTTTATTAGAAATGCTATCCCCTGAGATTACAAAACACCTTCTGTTATTTTCTGAAGACCCTAAAGCAACCCCTTTTGATACTTTAATGCTCAGAATTGGGTCTGTTTGGAAGACCCAGCCCTCGCAGGTCATTACAGTATCAGAAGCACGGAAGTGGCAAGCTGAGGGATCCTCCCAACACACAAAAAACACAGACAAAGGATAGAGGGGACAGACACCTTGGAGAGGACAAAGCAGAGGTACTTTTAGAAACTCCTCAGGTTACATCCCCTTTCAAGAGCTCAAAGCACAGAGAGATGGATTAGAAAAGGAGAAAATTAAATGGGAACAAGACAAACACATACTGCAGATAGAAATAGATAAATTAAAACAGGACATACAAGCAGCTCAGGACAAACACAAGGCTAGTGCATAGGGATGTCCTGACCTCTTGAGTTCAGATATCAAAATGTCTCAAGCCTTCATAGCCCAGCCTGCCTCTGTTCTCTCAGCAGAGGACTCAATTCCAGAGCCTCTGGATGATGAAACAGACACAGGCCCAGAATACAGTTTAAGGCTTGTAACATCCTTGATGGACTCTTGTGGACGCCCCAATGTTATCAGTAGAATAGGGGGTCAGGATAAACTAGCTTTGATTGACACAGGGGCTGGAATTAGTTTTACTAACAGAGCTTCTCCCACTGCAGATCAGAAAAATATGGAAATTTATGAAATTCAAGGAATTAATGACACAGCTTCCAAATGTGTGGCTATCCCAGTTAAATGGGGTATCCCTGTGCACAGTGAACAAAATAAGGAAATGTTGGAAACCACTGCCTCCACTATAGTGAACACACCAAAAGAAATAATTGGAATTGATGTTCTCAACCAGTTAAATTTGGTGGTGGATATGGCTAATCTTAAATTGTGGCAGTATTCAGGAACTTCAAGTGCTTCTAAAACTTTAGTGCATGAAGTCATTCCCATGCAGTTAGCAACTCAGTGCACCAAGGCAGCTCAGCAGTATGATCTGTGTGTAATTCCCTCAGAGGTGGCTGATATTCCGGTCTGGGCTCAAGACAAGTTAGATTGTGGGAAAATGCACACAGAAATACTGTTGGAAGGCGAGGATCCTCCACCACAGAAACAATACCCAGTACCTCATCAGGCTATAGAACCAGTGACTAAAATTGTGAAGATACTGGAGGAGAGGGGTCTGATTAGACCTATTTCTTCCACATGCAATTCACCAGCCTGGCCGATAGTTAAACTGGGGGGTTCCTTCAGGCTCACTATGGACTTCCGTGCCCTGAATCAAGTTTCAAAATCTGTACTGCCCGTAGTAGCCTCATACCCTGAAATGATCTCTAAACTGAATCCCAAATGTAAATTTTTTCTGTTTTAGACATATCCAATGGGTTTTGGAGTCTGCCCCTGGCCCTTGAATGCCAGTACAAAACAGCATTTCAGTGGCTGAATAAACAATATGCATGGACTGTGCTTCCACAGGGATATAAGGATCCCCCCTCAATATTTCATAAATACATGCAGGAAGCCCTGTCACTATTGTCTTGCAGAGATAATATAATTCAGTATGTAGATGACATTCTGATTCAGTCTGAGAATGAAGCTGTACACTGGAATCATGTAAGAGAAGTTTTAAAAGCCCTCTTACACGCTAGTCTTAAAGTTAATCCTGCCAAGGCTGAACTGTGTAAATCACCGGTTTCCTTTTTAGGGGTTACTATTGGCCAGGATGGTAAATCTGTAGATTCTCAGAGGATAGAGCTGATTCAGAAACTTCCACTTCCTACAGATCAGAAATCACTCCAGTCATTTCTAGGGCTCACTGGTTTCTGTCGTGACTTCATGCACAATTATGCGGAAGTGGCAGCTCCACTTTACTCTCTGCTAAAAAGTAAAAGTTATGTTTGGGAGGAAGAACATACAGAAGCTGTAACTAAATTAAAGCACATTCTGACTTCTGCTCCTGTTCTGGCACACCCAGATCACACACAACATTTTTTCCTGTACCCTGTAGTTGTAGAGAACAGTGTAGGTGCAGCTCTAACACAACGCCTAGGAGGAGTAGATCGCCCTATTGCCTTCTGTTCCAGAGTTCTCACTTCTCCTGAACTCAAAATGGGAAACTGTGAAAAACATGTACTGGCTTCCTATTCTGCTATGCAGAAATTTACATACATCATTGGTGCTCAAACCACATACATATGCAGCCATCACACCCCCCTCAAATTCATTGTAGAGGGAAAGTTAGCATGTAGCAAGATTAAGACTGAGAGAATAGTCCAGTGGACTCTCATGTTGCAAGCACAGAATGTAAAGTTTGAATTGTTGAAAGAACCTAACGTGCAAGTGGCTGGAATCTTGCTGGAGGGGCAACCTCATGACTGTCAGTCCTCACCCAGTGCCCCTAATCACATGATCTTTAGGGAACTGGGACTAGACAAAATTTCACCTTTTCTTCCTACAGTATATATTGATGGTAGTAGCCAATGTGAAGGAGGCAGGCGACTAGCAGGTTTTGCAATTGTACAATTGGACCCAAATAACCAAGTGGTACTGCAGAGACAGTATTCCTGTGGGTCAGCGTCAGCACAGTACTGTGAGCTGGCTGCTTTTGTAGCTTGTATGCAACAATATCAGGATTCACACCCAGAAATACAAATCATTTTAGATTCTGATTTTGTCTTTAAAAGTGCCATTGCCCTGTTATCCTGGTGGCTGGCAAATAAATTTAAATCTACGGATGGGTCCACAGTGAAAAATTCATCACTGTGGACTATGGCACAAGAACTGAGTGAGAAGTTTCAGAGAGTACATTTAGTTAAAGTAAAGGCACATAGGAAGAAAGGCCCTTTAGTGAAAGGAAACACATTAGCAGACTCACTAGCCAAGGAACCATGCCATGTAGGCCTCATATGGCCCTGGTATGAGCAGACACGCATGGTTGCTATTGCTACACGTTCCACAGATTACGATCAGATAATACCACCAGATTACTTTGTAGCACTGCAGACAAAGGACCCTGAGCTTTCCAATTTGAGGAAGCTTGTGCAGGACGCCCCAGATAACCTATATCAGCACACACCCTTTCTCACACTCGCTATAGAGAAAGACATTCTATGTGCAAAAAGAGAGGAAGGCTTGGCTATAGCTATCCCTAGAGCGCGAGGTAAAGAATGGATGCATTGGATTCATGGTGCAGGTCCTATGGGACACCCTAAAGCAGAAGAAATGCAGACTATCTTCAATAGGTTGGTATGGTGGCCAGAAATGAAACATGATATACAGGATCATGTTTCCTCCTGTGTAATCTGTGCTTCATTTGGGAGGCAACCTAAAAAGAGAAGGGGACAGTTAATGAGAGCACCTCCTCGTGGCCCGTTTGAGAGATTGCAAATAGATCATGTGGGCCCTCTCCCATTAACAGCTAGGAAAAATAGATTTTTACTCACTGTTGTTGATTCCTTTTCTCATTGGGTAGAAGCATTCCCTGTCCCAGATCAAACTGCTCGAACCACTGCAGAAATCCTAACTATGCAATTTTTTACACGCTGGGGCATTCCCAAGACTATTGATTCTGATAATGGTCCTGCATTTGTTTCTCAGCTCATCAAGGAATTGTTTGATTTTCTAGGCATAGAACAACAACTCCACATTCCGTACCATCCACAGGCATCAGGGCAGGTAGAAAGAATGAATCAAACAATTAAAGCCCACCTCAGCCCTATGCTTAATCTGACCGGGAAAAATTGGGATCTGGTGCTCCCTTTAGTCCTTATGCGTATCAGAGCTAATGTCTGTAAATCCGCAGGTTTTGCACCCTATGAAGCCTTAATGGGAAGGCCAATGCAATGGTGGGAAAATATGCTGAGTCCTTTTCTTCCAGAGGACCAGACCGTAATTCTCACCAATGAGTGGATGAAATCCCTGCAAGAACATCTAAAAGAAATTCAGACCACTGTGCTAGCTAACACAGAAAAAGCTAGAGATTATTTGCAGGAGGTACATGCAAAAGGTTCTGATTTAAGGCCCCTCAAGGTTGGGAGTAAAGTGATGATTCTGAGACCTAGACCAAACCTCCCCTTTGGAACTGCAAAGTGGGAAGGACCATACTTAGTTACTGATACCTTAGGCCCAAGCCTATACCAAATCCTAATACCTGACAACCAGCAGTATTGGAAACACATCACCCAGTTGAAACCATATGGGTAATACGTGTTTTATCAGTCTTTGTTTTCAGATACCACCTGAAGACAGCACGGACAGCTGTTTTCTGAAGACAGCACGGACAGCTGCTTTCTGAACAAAAGTCGCTTGAGGACGGTAACTATTTACTTCTGGAGGATGTAGTAAAGGCTGTTAGTGTAGCTGGGTTTAAAAAAGGTTTGGACAAGTTCCTGGAGGAAAGGTCCATAAGCCATTATTAAGAAGGGACCCAGGATATCAATGCTTGAACCAATACAAGCATTGTGGAACCTGTGTCCCTTGGGGAAACTGCTAGGTACATATGACCTAGATTGGCCACTGTTGGAAACAGAATACTGGGCTTGATGGACCTTGGTCTGACCCAGTATGGCATATCTTATGTTCTTATGTTCTTATAGTTATGTAAATAAGTAGTAAAAATTTATTTTTTTTGTTTTGTTGTTACATAGTATAAGTGGGGAGCATTAGTTTACTCCCTAGTAGAGTGAAACAAGTTAGCTTTTATTATGTCTCGGTTTCCTGTTGTTCTGGTATCTGCTCTCGTCTACCCCAGTCTCATTACAGGAACTATCATCCGAATATGCACGATTGGCGGGGCTAACTCCACAGGTGGGGCATATCGCTATCAAGAAATACCCCCACCTTTCCCGGAAGGAAAGGATCTGGTCATCCTGAGTTTCTCTTCCATACAGGACAACCCAGTGTTCTATTCATTAAACATCACACAAGTACAGTGGGAGCCACCAGTTTCCACTTCTCTAGAAAGGACACAAGAATTGAGGGCACCTCCAGAACATTACTTTCTAGGTCCTCCTGCTTTGATTTTGTAGAATATCTCCTGTCAGGACAGAGGTACCTGGAAAATAACTTATACATGGGTTGTGAGTGATCAACAGCACATCACTGAGACTTCATTCCTTTTGGATGTATCTTGTTTACCTACCACCCCTCATCCCACCCCTCCCACCACTTCTGCTCCTCCTGTACTCTACCTTTGTGATATCCACCCATTTCAGGAAGGACATCCCTTTCAGATTAAATATGATGCACCACACGATGTCTTATATGATGTGGAATACCATTTTCTTACTTGGCATCTATTTCCCAAATTGTTTCTAGTTACTCACAAATATTCAAATTGCTCTCAGTTTGTTGCCAACCACATACAAATGCTCAATACTTGGTTTGATATGCAGTCAGTAACACCCTGAGCCAAGCAATTTCGACACAAGCGTGAATTAATTGATACAATTTTAGGTGGCACAGGGACTGCACTGGGTGCCCTTAATATAATTGATATAGAGGTGCTCCGTAATAAAATGGGATCCACTGCTCAGCATGCTGCTGATGGTTTTACCTCACAACATATTATTAATGAAGCTTCCTCTAAACTGTCCAATGTAGTTGCAGATACCTTTGCTCTTATATCTCCCATTATAGAACAGAAAATTGTTACCTTAGCACATGCAGAATATAGATTGGGAAAGAATATTTCCTGGGCTCTTGCCTGTGATCAAGTACAGATCGAGCTTATTACTATACTAAAGGAAATTCTGATCACTGCTAAGTTAGGACACTGGCCACCATCTCTCATCCATATGGCTAGTACCAAAATACCTGAATTTGCTATAGCTCACCTTGATAGGTGGACAGTTAGTGTTCCCATTTGTTCACCACAAGGCTGCTCTATCTGTACTTTGATCCCATGGTCAGGACAACACACAGTTATTTATCCTATTGTTAATATTGGGGTGCAGTTTGATAATATGCTTATGTATCCTGTGGACCATCTCACATGGGTGCAGCCACTGGACGACACCTGGACTTCATTCAAGCCGATGGACCCCAGTTTGTGTGAGCAGACTACATTTCAGTTCAAGTGTCAACCTCACCAGTTTAAAGAGGCTGACTCCTCCTGCTGGAACAATTCCTCCTCTTGCTCCCTGACTGTTAAGCTCTCATATTCCCTGACTACCTCACACAGTTTGTATTACCTTGGAGCTGAACACTTTTGTTTTCATCTGTTCTTTCCCCAGAATGTTTCTTTTTCAATTGCTCCCAGAATGCATGACATTCGCCTTCCCAAGAACACTTTGTTGTACAGTTCAAACTATTTACCAAACAATACCTGGTGCAGTCATACCTCACTGGTCTCCCTCACCATTAATGAGACAACTTATTCCACACCGCTGGTTACCAATGACTCTATGGACATTCCAGACTTTATCTCATATGCTGTGCATCCCTTACCACTTGGCATGGGAGAAGAGACACTACATAAACTGCTCAACGTTACAGAACTCCATGCCTATATTGATCACCTTAAAACAACATCCACTGAAGTGAATCACACCATCGCTTATGAGAATGGACACATTCAACAAATTGTTGGACACTTGCTACAAGATGCTCATGTGTCTGTGTGGGAATTGTTATTTGGTTACTCACCTACTGCTGATCATGTCTTTAATGTTTTTATTCACCCTATTATTATTTTAACTGCTGTACAAATATTGCTATGCATTATCATAATTTTCCTGTGTTGTAAAATGAAACAAATGTACATATCCTTGCAGTGCATGTCCTACAGAACAACAACATTTTAAGGTAGTTACACTGAATTTCTCTAGCATCTACCCCTACATCCAGGCTCATTTGGCCTGCTAATTTGGCATTTCCTATTACACTGAATACCAGAGTCAGCTGCAGTCTAGTATTGCTTCCTATCCTCACTCACAGCATCCTGGTACCTTTTGGCTTTAACCTCCTCAAAACTTCCTGCAGCCCTTATTTATTTAGTAAACACTTGTATACCGCTGCTTCCTACGATCAGCAGCGGTTTACTTTACAGAATCATAATGCATTGTACAGTACATTGAGATTTTTCAGTTTTACATTTTGATTAGTCAATGATTTACGTAACACGGGATAAACAGTTGGATACAATATACAGTTGATTATAGCACACAGATCAGGGTATACATTTGATTTCAATAGGTTGGGGGGGGGCCCATATATACAATTTATACAGAGTTAATTTCCAAAGAGTACAGGCTATACATGACTATATGCTATTAGATTTTATGCTGCCGAGGGTGGCAGAGTTCATCTGGTTGAGGTAGGGTATTACAGTTAGATCAGGTTGTAGTGGGTTTGAAACAGATATGTTTTAAGTTTTTGTCTGAATTCACTCAGGCTGTTTGTGAGTCTCAATTCATGCGGTAGTTGGTTCCATTGGATTGGCGCTGTGTATGAGAACGCCCGCTTGCTTGTTTCGGCCTTGACAGATCGAATGCTGGTCGGGATACATAGGGTGTTGAGATTCATAGTTCTCCTGCTCCTGTTGCATGGTTGGATAGTGATTAGGTTATTGAGGTAGGATGGTGCGATGCCGTGGATGAGCTTAAACGTTGTGATGAGCTGTTTGTAGATGATGCGGGCGGCCACTGGGAGCCAATGCAGTTCCATTAGTACTGGGGTTATGTGGTCGGTGACTTTCTTTTCCATGATGACTCTTGCAGCCACGTTCTGGGCCATTTGCAGGATGCTTAGTGTGTTCTTTGGAAGCCCTTGTAGAATGGCATTGCTGTAGTCCAGGTGGGGAATGATTAGTGCTTGAGCAACAGACCTAAAGTCGGATTTGTCGAGGATATTGCGAAGTGGTTGTAGAATTTTGAGTTTGTAAAAGATGGCTCGGTTAACTGTTCTGAGGTGTTTGTCCATCCTGAGGTTGCAGTCTAGTAGGACTCCTAGATACTTTATTACAGGCTTCGTGTAGTATATGTTTTTGTTAAGTGTGACTGTGGTGGGTGGGACGAAATTGGCTTTCTTGGAAATGAACATGACCTCTGTTTTTTTGTGGTTTATTGACATGTTGTTTTGTTGAAGCCATAATTGGAGCATGTCAAGGCATTCTTCTAGTGGACTGAAGTTAGGCTGTGTTATGTCAAGCTGTGTGTATAGCATTACATCGTCGGCATATATGTGGTATTTGATGTTGCATTTCTGGAGGATATCGCAGACCGGCTTTATATACAAATTGAACAGTAGTGATGATAGGGCAGACCCTTGAGGGATCCCTTGGGTTTGGGGGAAAGCATCAGCTTTGTCGTTGTTGAATTGCACTTGTTGCATCCTATTGGATATATATGAAGCGAACCATTTTAAGGGGGTCCCTGATATACCCAGCGAGGCCAGACGGTCCAAGAGGGTGTTGTGGTGTACTGTATCGAATGCCGCTGAGATGTCAATGAATATGAGTATGAACATGGAGTTTTTGTTCTCGAGGCCCCTAAGTAGATTGTCAAGGAGTGCCAGCAGTAGTGTTTCTACTCCGTGATTCTGACGGAATCCATATTGATGCTCATCTAAGGCTTTTCTCTCATCCATGTGATCCTGTAGTTGGTGCTGAACCGCTTTTTCAATCGTTTTTGCTAGGAACGCTATGCTTGAAATTGGGCGGTATGATGCAGGGTCACTTTTGTTGAGCGACTTGTTCTTTAATATGGGTCTTATAATTGATTTCTTGAGATGAGTCGACATGCTTCCTTGTTGCAGTGATTGGTTGACAATGTGCGCGATGGGTTTTGCGTTGTCTTTCTTAGTTGCTTTCATCCAGGCGGCTGGGCATGGGTCGAGGGGGGAGGTAGTGGTGTTTAAGTTGGTTATGATGTTTAAGATTTGTTGCTCACCTAAATGCTGGAAGGTGTTCCATTCTGGTTCCAGGTCTGCTTGAGAGGCAGTGTTGGTTTCTCGAGTGGTGATGACTAATGGCATGCTTTGATTAATGATTGTGGGGAGTTGCGGGTTTAGTTTTTTGGCGTAGTGGTCGGCAAGTGTCTGGGCCTTTATATCGTCTGAAGAGATGGGGTTTTGCGAAGTTTTGGTAAGAGATTTTACGAGCTCAAAAAGCTCCCTGGGTCTATTGAGAGCTTTGTTGAGTAGGTTGGTGTGGTGACTCTTCTTAGCGAGGTTGACCTCATTCTTGTATTTTGAGAGGAGTGTTAGGTATAGTTGCTTGCCTTCTTCAGTTTGCTTCTTCCTCCATTTCCTTTCCAGTTTGCGTAGCTCTCTCTTCATTTTAGCTAGCGTGGGAGAGTACCATGGTTCGGTTCCTGTTTTTGTTGCAGCATTTGTGCCTTTCCATGTTGGTCTTGCAGCTGCCTCGATCCCTGAGTTCCATTGGGCTACCAGTTTGTCTAGGTCTGTGGTGGTGTACTCAAAATGTGTAGATATAGAAGTTATCAATGCTTCACTATTGAATTTTTGGAATTTCCTCTGTTGATGTGTTTTCGGGTCAGCTTGAGGCTTTTCCTTTAGTGATGGTAGATGGATTTCAAATTCAATTAGGAAATGGTCGGACCATGGGACCGGGGTTACTCGAGGTTTGGTGTTTTGTTGGATGTTGTGTGATAAGAACACCATATCGAGGGTGTTACCTTTGTTATGTGTGGGTTCTTGAATGATTTGTGCGTATCCGAGCTGGTTCATGGCTTCTGAGAATGCGTCTGCCTGTACAGGGGGAATTGAAGGGAGATTCAAGTCACCCAGAATGATGCGCAGTTTTTTGGTTGCAGAGGTTGAGATAATTTCCAGTGCGGTGGCCAGGGTTTCATGGTGGGCTGAGGGGGGTCTGTAGATTAAACAAAGTATTGATGTTTTGTTTTCAATTTTGAGTATATCAATGCCTTTGGATTCAGTTAGGGAAGGGCTTGTGAACATTAGGGAGGTTTTGGCAATGACAAGTACTCCTCCTCCTCTCCTGTTGGGCCGGGGGCAGTTAAATAAAGTGTAGTTGGGTATGGGTAGTTGGTTTAGTATTGCTGGGTCAGTGTCTGTGAGCCATGTCTCGGTGACACAGAGGATATCGGGTTTTTTGTCAGTGATAATGTCGTGTATGATGTGGGTTTTATTTCTAATGGATCTGGCGTTGATAAGACAGATTGTAGTGGGGGATTTAGATATTTGGTGTGGTTGGTGTTGCTTGTTTCTGGTCCTTGTGGCTGTCGGTTTCCTGTGTTTATTGTGTTTTGGTTTGGGGCTACGTTTTTTCTGGGGTTTGCCAGTGACCTTTAACGCAGCGGTCAGGTCTGGGTTGGGTATGATTTCATCGTGAGCTATGTAGGTTGGACCTATCAGTGGTAGTAATGGTAACAGTATTTTGCCATTGTTGAGGATTGGATGCCATACTATTGTCTGGTGTGGCGTCAAGTGTGGTATGTAAGCGTATGCGGCTAGAGATAAGTAGAGGCAGAGAATTACCATATAGGTGATGGGAGCCATGGTTTGTGTGGTTGAGTCTGATGCAATGTTTGTTATGGAATCTTTGGAGGGGTAACTCTGTGTGAATGTGACAGAGGTTAGTTACTTATGGTCTAAGATAAATTGATAGTTATCGCACATGAGATAGATCAATCAGTATATATACTATAAGAATAACAGGTAAAACCTCTGATAAATATGTGGGAGATGCACAATAAATAGCTTGGATATGCACTGTTCACTCTCTCTAAGACAGGCACGGAGGTAGCATATTGGGTTCCCCCCCAGTAGTGGCTGCCCTACCTGACACGAGGTTTGGACTCATAAGGGGACTTGTTTATCTCTAGAACACTAGAGACAGTACTGTGCAGGACAGGGGACCTGCTAGACATAGCAAGGTATTTAATACAGGAGGTATTAGACATGCTGCCTACTATCATGTACCACAGGTTTGCTTCCACCATTTCCAGGCACAAATAATAAATAAAAATAAAAAAGGTGTAGGAGATGTCAGCATACATCAGCATGACTCAGGTGTCATGGCTGCTCCCCAGACCTTGGATTTCAAGCAGCTTTGTTACTCTGGTGATTTCAGTCTCCAAAGGTAATAGGGCAGTTTACAAGATGAGATTAACTCTGACCCCCTGTTGATGTAAGTCTCAGGGCCTGTTCAGATGGGTCTGCAGCCCCTCCTTGCTAAATCAAGAATAGCAGACCTCAAAAGGAGGTGCTAGAGAAGATTGGTCTGCAGCCCCTCCTTGCTAGAAACAATAGCAGACTTCAAAGGGAGGTGCTAGAGAATTCACTATAAAGGACAGAAACACTTCCTCTTGCTCTCTCTCTTTCACTATTCATCGGACATGAAGGACAGGAGGCTCTGATAATCAATTCTCTTCACCCCTCCCCCCTCTCTCTCTCTCTTCCTCTATTCATCGGACACACCTTGCCATGAGGCTCTGACCATCACTTCTCTTCACCCCTCCCCCACATCTCTCTCTCTCTCTCTCCCTATTCTTCTTACTATAAGGCTCTGACCCACATGTGCTTGCCTCTCTCTCTCTCACACACACACACACACACACACACAGATTCATTGAAGTAAACTGAAGCAGCTTTCTAACAATCTCCTACCTTTGTTCTGTACCTATGTAATAAGCCTATTTCTACATAAAGACCTGTATCCAAGCCACACCTGTTTGGTTGTCTTATTTGTGTTGCTTACCCTACTATCTCTGTGAAATGAACCCAGGACCAAGCGGAGACTAGACTAGAAGATTACAAGACTAGAAGATTACGAGACTAGAAGATTACAAGATCAGAAGATTACAGCCACGTGTAGGCATACAAGGTCAGCCGACCTCCTGTGCCGAGTGGAGCCAGCTGTGGAGAAGAGGCTATGCTGTGGGAGTCAAAACCCCGCTCCCTGCTGTGCAGGAGCCAGAGCTGGCGGCTTGGGGGTCTTCTGCCTACGGGGCCCATGTCCCTGCCCCTTGGCCTGCTGGCCCTGTTGGGGAGCTGGAGAGACCTGATATTGAGGGTAGGATTTGTAGGCAGCACCCTTCCTCAGGTAAAAGGGCTTCTTTCCCGAGCCCTTCTTTTTCTGAGAAGGGGCAGAAGTCTTCCTGGACAGCCTTGTCCTGGTGAGAGTCTCAGTCTCGATTTCCGCAGCCTTTTCAGTCATGGGCTTAGCGAAAAGGTTTTCACCTCGGCAGGGGACATCGACCAACTTGTCCTGCACCCATGACTCCAGGTCTGATGACTGCAGCCAGGCCTGACGACGTGTACCTATGCCAGCCGCAGTTACCCGGGCCGAAGCCTCAAAGCCATCATAGGCTGCTCGAGAGATAAACTTCGAACACTCTCGGATCCCTGTTGACGAACCTCTGCAAAGGTTCCTCGGAGAGGCCAGCTGAGAACCCAGAAATCTCCTTTGCTAGGTCTCGTAGGTACATGCCCATGTACAGCTGGTAAGTCTGGACACGGCAAGAGAGCATAGAGCCCTGGAAGCACTTTCTACCGAGGGCATCCAGGTTCCAGGCCTCCCGACTGGGAGGCACCGAGGAGTGCATCTTCTGATTCTTCAGGCAGTGCATTGCTGATTCCACAACCATGGAGTTGTGCGGTAGCTGTGCCTTTTGGAACCCAGGGTTCTTACGGACTCGATAAATGGAATCGACCCGTTTGCTCAGAACCGGTGCTGAAGCCGGTGCCTCCCACATACGGAAGAGCAGCCGTTCCAGCATCGGAGGAACCAGTACAGTAAAGGCTTCCTTCGAAGGAAAGTCATACTGGAGGGCATCGAGCTCTTCAGCTCGAGGCTCCTCCTCTGCCTCCGCAGGGAAGGCCAAGGCTTTAGTCATGTCCTTCACGAAGTCTGAGAACCAGGTATCCTCCGGGGAGGGGGGGGGGGACCGTCTCCGGGGCTCGGACTCCAGTGAGTCCGAAGAGACGCAACGGGTCCGGAAGGTGTCCGGGGACTCCTCGTCCTCCATCTCCCACGCCGACTCCTCCGAGGAGGAATCGAGCGGCTCCGGCCATGTGGACCTTGGTGCCTCCTTTCCCAACACCGAGGGTATCGGCATCGATGACCTCGGCCCTGTACGGGAGGTCGAGGGGGTTCTTGACCGAGGATCGACTCAAGACTTCATTGACTCGAGGATCGGCTTGGTCTCTGGGGTTGACTTGGAAGTTGAGGTCCTGGTGGTCGGGGCAGATGCACCGGTCAGACCGGCGATCAGCACCCGCTGCTATTCCATGAAGGCAGCCAAGCTGCTCTCCAAGGCCGTCAACCTGAGTCCAAGCTCAGGAGACTCAGCAGCCCCCGACTCAGGCTCCGACGGCATCGGGCCCGACGTCGGCTCCCCCAGAGAAGAGTCCACGAGGACAACCGCACTTACGTGACTCAGGGACTCCGGCTCCACACGAGGTAACTTGGATGGCCTCTCCGACTCTGAGAGCTCGGGGCGGCGGTCAGAGCTACATGACCTGGCCCTTGAGGATCCAGGAGCCTCCACTGACGCTGCCCTCGCGAGCTTCTTCTTCCTTCTGTGTTCCCGGGTAGGAGACTCCCTTTCAGAGGAACCCCGACGGTGCTCGGGGTCAGACTCCCGAGATGTCGAGGCCTCTAAGGAAGTCCGGGCCCGGCCGGATGCGGAGTCAGAGAAAATTCTCTCACGTTGATGCTGACGGCTCCAAAGCGCCTTTGACAACATTTTGCCGCACGGGCCCTAGGCCATCGGGTCATGGTCGGGCCCGAGGCAATGGAGGCAGCTGTCATGTGTGTCGTTGAGAGACAAAGTTTCTTGCACCGATCACACTTTCTGAACCCGCTGGCAACCATCGGGGGAAAAAGGGCCACGCAAGGTCACAAGACCGGGCTGCCAGTGAAAACACAAAAAGAGCGTGAACGCTAGTCACGAAGGACAAAAAACGAAAATCAAAACTCCGGACTCGATACCAGTGTGCCAAGCCCAGGTGGGAAGTGGAACCGGCGTTGAACTGGAACACAAAAAGCCAAAATAGCTGAAAAAAAATCTACTTTTCCCGGGTGACACAAACTCACGTCCGTTGGGCTCCGCGGAAAAAGAAAGATTGAGCAAGATGGCGGGAAGGGGACCGCGCATGCGTGCTGCATTCCCAAAGGCTTTCTTTGAAAGCTGGGGAAATGCTCCGGATGGGGGCTCCGTCGGCGCCGGCACCCATATTCTCTCCTGCTTGGTCCTGGAGAATAGAAGGCTACTCCTATGAAGAGAGGCTAAAAAGGTTAAGGCTCTTCAACCTGGAAAAGAGACGGCTGAGGGGAGATATGATAGAGGTCTATAAATTAATGAATGGAGTGGATCGGGTAAACGTAGATCGATTGTTTACATCATCAGAATATAAAAAGACTAGGGGATATACAATGAAGCTACAGGGTAACCTATTTAAAACTAGTAAGAGAAAATATTTTTTTCACTCAACGTGTAATCAAACTCTGGAATTTGTTACCGGAGGATGTAGTAAGAGCTATTAGTGTAGCTGGGTTTAAAAAAGGTTTGGACAAGTTCTTGGAGGAAAGGTCCTTAAAACCATTATTAAAAGGTACAAGCATTGAGGAACCTGTGTCTTTTGGGGAAACTGCTAGTACTTGTGACCTGGATTGGCCACTGTTGGAAACAGGATACTGGGCTTGATGGACCTTGGTCTGACCCAGTATGGCATATCTTATGTTCTTATTTTGTGTGAATAATTTTTCCTGAGAAACAAGTGGGGAAAGCATTCAGAGCATTGCTCATGGAATTCTTTCCAACATCTCTGTATTCGTGTGCATACACATAACTGTATCTGCATTGCCTGCGTGTGTGTGCTTGTGTGTGTGTATGTATGTGTGCTTATGCATGCTTGCATGTGTGTGCATGAAAGTCTGCATGTATGTGGTTGTGCATGCATGGATATGTTTGTGTGTGTATGTATATATTCATATTGTTTTTTTGGGATGTCCTGAGCCCTTTGCAAAGGGCATGAAATTTAACATGGCAGTGGACCACCAGCAGGAAGCCGTCCCCATGCCTTAGCCAAGGAAGGGTGGAAAGATTCCCATCGCTGAGGAATTTATGTGGTGTTTGGCCAGGCAATGAGATGTGGATGGGTTGGGACATAGTTAGGCTGACAGGGCATAAAAGTAGCAGTGGAGTAGCACAGCGACCTTTTCAGACCTGATCACAATCCATCTTACCCACCCTTCATGGTTACTGATTGAGCAATGGCAGAATGTATTTCTGTCTAGTAAGGGATAATGTCAAGCTACAACTGTTACTGAGTTACAGATATGACAGTTTTCTTTTTGCTTAATCCATCACAGCTAGATTGTGGGCAGTTACCTGAGCCAAATGTGCATATGCAGTATCTCAACTGAGGGGAAGGGCATCCTAGCCGGCAGCAAGGCGGGGTGCCCTGGCAAGTCCCCTTGACGATGGCGGTCAGCCCAGCAGAGAGCCTTCATGACATGGGCAAGACATCAGCCATGAAGGCAGGCCTAGCCTGGCATGCAATCAGGTCCCTCACAATGCCCCAATGGCGTGCTCTTCCAGAGGAGCAGTATCTCAGGCAATTTTGCACCACTTTGGCTCGGGTGACTGGATAGGTTCCTTGCCCCAGAAAGTCTATTTGTTATTTAAAAAAGCTGCAGCCAAAAATTCTTCCACATATCTGTAGTTATCTGAGTTATTCAATGGGACATTTGTTATTGTGATTGGAGCTGAGCTGATGAACAGCTAATTCTGCCAATGTTATTTCTGTGTTTGTGATCAAGTTAGAGATGAGAGTGGAAGGCTGTTTGACAGGTGTAATTCCATAATTGCTATAAGACTATGAATGCAACAGCTGTTTGAATGACTTACTATAAAAATGCATTGAGATATTTATTTGGGTGATAGTGGCTTCATTTATCTTCTGTGCCCTGATACACACAGAACTTAAGTTGTACAACACAGAAACGTCCCCCAGCTCACCTCATCGCTTCCTGTGACTAGTCCCCCCACAACCTTCCCACTGGAAGGATCCTGGTTCTAATCACAATATTTAAAGTTCTACATAAGGAATCAGCAAGCTGCCTCCAGACCTTACTTACAAAACCCAATAATGATAGATTGCGTTGACATGGAGCCCTCAACCTCCTTTCAGTCTCACCTCAGAAGATTAGAAGCAAGCAGGTCACCTCTAATTGTGCGTTTGCCCTATTCACTCCCACACTATGGAACTCCCTACCTCCAGCCCTAAGAGAATGTTCCGAATTGAGTGATTTTCAGAAGAAACTGAAACATACCTCTTCTGAGATTATTTCAACACAACTTCAGTTCCAGATGCACAACCTCCTAACCCTAGACAGTCCTCTACTCTAGTCGCTGTCTTCTCCTCTGTACACTTTGCAGCCCTATCTTAAAAAGGATATAGCGTTATTAGAAAAGGGACAGAGAAGAGACACCAAAATGGTAATGGGGTTGGAAGGATACTCTTATGAAGAGAGACTAAAAAGGTTAGGGCTCTTCAATCTGGAAAAGAGACGGCTGAGGGGAGATATGATATAGGTCTATAAATTAATGAATGGAATGGAACGGGTAAACATAGATCGATTGTTTACATCATCAGAATATAAAAAGACTAGGGGACATGCAATGAAGCTAGAGGGTAACCTATTTAAGAATAATAAGAGAAGATATTTTTTCACTCAACGTATAATCAAACTCTGGAATTTGTTACCAGAGGATGTAGTAAAAGCTGTTCTTGGAGGAAAGGTCCATAAACCATTATTAAAAGAGACCCAGGATATCACTGTTTGACCCAATACAAACATTGAGAACCTGTGTCTTTTGGGGAGATTGCTAGGTACTTATGACCTATATTGGCCACTATTGGAAACAGGATACTGGGCTTGATGGACTTTGGTCTGACCCAGTGTGGCATATCTTATGTTCTTATGATCCTGAGAGAGGAGGTCGGGTACACATCCCAGGTTGAGTGGCTGAGTCTGCGCAAGACGAAGAAGCAGAGGAAACCCCGATGAGGCCAAAAGGGGGCTATAAGAATCATTGAGCCCCTGTCGGTCTGTAGTTTGAACAGAGTTTTGGATATCAAGGGGATGGGAGGGAATGCATAGACCAGTCTCAGTCCCCAGTGTAGAAGGAAGGTGTCTGGGGCCTGTTGGTGCAGTGACGGAACCCTGGAGCAGAAGAGAGGAAGCTGTTTTTTTTGTGGAGTGGCAAAAAGATCTATGAGTGAGGTTACCCACATCTGGAAGATCCCCGTGGCCGTTTCCCGAAGCAAGGTCCATTTGTGGGAGGAAGGATGTGGCTTAGCCTGTCCGCAAGGACATTGAGTTCACCCGGGAGGTATACCGCTCTGAGGTGAATGCAGTGCAAGATGGAAAAGGACCACAAGCGAAGTGCTTCTTTACAGAGTGGACTGGACCCCATCCCTCCTTGCTTGTTCATGTAGAACATGGCAACTTGGTTGTCCATTCTGACTAAAACAGGTTGTCCCAATAGTTGGGGTTGAAAAACCCCGAAGAGCATTTGTCAGTGCTCGTAGTTCTAGTAGGTTGATCTTCAGAGCAGATTCCTATTGTGTCTATGGTCCCTGTGGTTAGGTTGTTCAAATGCGCTCCCCAACCCAGTTTGGAAGCATCCATCGTCAAGGTGCATCAAGAAGGAGGCATCGGAAAAGGTGACCCGATGAGTAGATTTTGAGGGGACCAGCACCACTGAAGGGAATGGATCAGCTGAGGTTCTTGTCTGTGTGACGCATGTTTGCTTGCATCCATTGAAAAGACAGCATCCACTGCACTTGCTGCATGTGCAGTCGAGCATAGGGAACTACATGGACTGTGGAGGACATGTGACTCAATAGTCGCAGCATCTATCGAGTTGTTATGCGGCTCTGCTTTTGCACTTGTTCTGCCAGCTCAATGAGGCAGGTGCAGCAATCCTGAGGAAGGAAAGCTCGGGCCTGTTGAGTATCTAAGAACGCGCCTATGAACTCTAGTCGTTGGGTTGGAGTGAGGTGAGACTTTGGGAAGTTTATGACAAAGCCCAGGTGTTGGAGCACCTTGATGCTGCGATGAAGGGAGAGTTGTACTTCCTGAGGGGAGTCTCCCCTGATCAGCCAGTCGTCTAAGTAAGGGAAGACGAATATACCCAGGGTGCGTAGGTAGGCAGCGACTACTACCATGCATTTGGTGAAGACCCTTGGGGCAGAGGCTAGACTGAAAGGGAGAACCTGGTATTGATAATGGTTCCCCTGCAACATGACGTGCAGATACTGTCTGTGCGAGGGATATATCAGTATATGTGTGTACGCCTCTTTGAGGTCTAGACAGCATAGCCAATCATGTCTCTGGAGGTATGGCAGAAGAGTACCTAGGGAAATCATTTTAAATTTTTATAGGATCATAAACTTGTTTAGGTCTCTGAGATCTAAGATGGGCCTGAAGCCTCCTGTTTTCTTTGGAATGCGAAAATATGGAGAGTAGAAGTTCACCTTTTCTTGAGTGAGAGAAACTTTTTTTATAGCACCCTGGGACAACAGGGTGGTCACCTCTTTGAAGAGGTTGTGTGCAGGTGGTGTAGGATAAGGTTTTGAAATGAAGCCGAAAATGCCTTTGGACAATTTGCAGTGTCCACTGCTCTGATGTTATGAGATGACACCTGTGTGCAAAGTGACAAAGTCTGCCTGCTATATGGAGGGGCTGAGAGCCCTCCAGAGGCAGACTGACAATGCTTTCCAAGAAAGAGTCAAAAATCAGGGCACATTGGGACTATGCGGCTGTTTGAGGCTTAGGAGGCCTTAGGCTTCTTGGGTTGGCGAGGGCCCTGCTGTCTCTGCTGAAGATGTTGAGGCTGATAGGCAGCAGTAGGATGATAAGAAGCATAGTATTTTTTGTTAGAATGGAAAAATTTCTTGAGATGAGCTTCGTTTTCGATGGGTCAGCTATTTTCCTGGAAAGGCATTTTAGGGTGAGGTCATCTGTTTCAATCTCCCCTGCTTTTTTCCACCATTCCTTGCCAAAAAGGTTTTCTCCAGTACATGGGATACTGGCCAGGTTCTCCAGGACCAAGCAGGAAGTCAGTCCTCACTTATGGGTGACGTCGGCGCCGACGGAGCCCTCGCGGAGCAATTTTCCCCAGCTTTCAAAGAAAGCCTTTGGGAATTGCAGCGCGCATGCGCGGTCGTCTTCCCGCCCGAGGGTGCCATCTTAGCCAGTCTTCTTTTTTCCGCGGAGCCCTACAGACGTCCCCGTCTTGTCCCCGCGAAAAAGTTGATTTTCTTCTTTATTTTATCCTTTTTTTCTTTCGGTTCGACGCCGATCGTTTTCCCGTCCGGACTCGCGATGCCGGTCTCGAGTCCTCTTACTTTTTTCGGTTTTTCTGACTTGGTCAGCTTTCGTTTTCGGTTTCCCTGGCAGCCCGGTCCTTTGACCTCGCAGGGGCCCTTTTTCCCCCGATGGCTGCCAGTGGGTTTAAGCGGTGTGGTCGGTGTGACCGAAATATGTCACTAACCGACACACACGACTTTTGCCTCCGCTGCCTGGGCCCGGATCATGAGGAACTGATCTGTGGGCCCTGCAGCAAACTGTCCTCAAAGGCGTTGAGAAGTCGGCGGCATCAGCGTGAGAGAATCTTCGCTGACCCCAGCCGTACCCGGACCTCGTCGGAGGCCTCCGTGTCGAAAGGCTCCAGCTCGGACCGTCGCCGGAGCTCCTCCGACCGAGGTTCTCCCTCCGGGGACCATCGTCGGAAGGAAAAACCCGCGAGGGCGGCGTCGGTGGACGCTCCTGGTTCCGCGAGGGCCAGGTCGCATAGCCCCGACAGCCGCCCCGGGTCCTTGGAGAAGGAACACATCCCGAAGCGACCTCGCCTGGAGTCGGAGATGCCTGCCCGGGTAAGTCCTGTGGTCCTTCTGGACTCGCCTCCGCGACAGCCGACGTCGGGCCCGACGCCGTCGGGGCCCGAGTCGGGGGCTGCTGGGTCACCTGAGCTCGGACTCAGGTTGACGGCCTTGGAGAACAGACTGTCTGCCTTCATGGACCAGCAGAGGGCACTGCTCCCTGGCCTCGCTGGCGCCGCTGCCCCGACCGCCGGGACGTCGACATCCAAGTCGACCCCGGAGACCGAGCCGATCCTCGAGTCGATGAGAACTCGAGTCGATCCTCGGTCGAGGTCACCCTCGGCCTCCCGTTCGGGACCGAGGTCGCCGACGCCGACTCCCTCGGCGTCGGGGCGGCTGGCGCCGCACCCTGCCCGGGCCGACCCCACCGAGTCCTCGTCGGAGTCGGTCTGGGAGTCTGAGGAGGAAGAGTCACCTGATTCTTTCCGGACTCGGTGTGTCCCATCGGACTCACCGGAGTCCGAGCCTCGGAAGCAGTCACCCCCGGAGGATGCCCGGTTCTCGGACTTCGTTAGGGATATGGCCAAGGCTTTGGCCTTCCCTGCGGATCCCGAGGAGGAGCCTCGAGCCGAAGAGCTCGACGCCCTCCAGTATGACTCTCCCGCGAGGGAACACTTTACTGTGCCGGTTCCTCCTATGCTGGAACGACTACTCTTCCGCATGTGGGAGAGTCCGGCCTCCTCGCCGGTCCTGAGCAAGTGGGTCGATTCTATCTATCGGGTCAAAAGGCGCAGCTGCCACACCATTCCATGGTAGTGGAATCGGCCATGCATCGTCTTAAGAGCCAGAAGATGCACTCCTCGGTGCCTCCTGGAAGGGAGGCCCGTAACCTGGATGGCCTTGGCAAGAAGTGCTTCCAGGGCTCTATGCTCGCATGTCGTGTCCAGACTTACCAGCTATACATGGGCATGTATCTCCGGGATCTGGCTAAAGAGCTAGCCGGATTCTCCGCTGGTCTCTCCGAGGAGCCCTTGCGGAGGTTCCTAGCCTTGTCCACGGGCATTCGGGAATGCTCAAAGTTCATGTCCCGAGCAGCCTATGATGGCTTTGAAGCCTCGGCTCGAGTGGCCGCAGCCGGCATCGGTGCCCGCCGACAGGCTTGGCTTCAGTCGTCTGACCTTGAGCCCTGGGTACAGGACAGGTTGGTCGATGTCCCCTGCCGAGGCGAAAACCTCTTTGGCAAGCCCATGGCGGAAAAGGCTGCACAAATTGAGACTGAGACTCTCACCAGGACCAGGCTTTCTAGGAAGACCTCCGCCCCTTCCCAGAAAAAGAAGGGCTCGGGGAAAAAGTCCTTTTACCCGAGGAAGGCGGCTGCCTACAAACAATACCCCCATTATCAGGCCCCTGCAGCTCCCCAACAGGGCCAGCAGGCCAAGGGACGGGGTAACGGGTCCCGTAGGCAGCAAGCCCCCAAGCCTGCACCACCAGCCCCTGCTCAGCAGGGTGGGGGTTTTTGACTCGCTCAGCATAGCCTCTCCCCCCCCGCTGGTTCCTCCCAGCACCGGAGGCCGGCTGGTTCACTTCGCCCACAGGTGGTCCAGCATCACCGCAGATGCCTGGGTGCTTCAGGTCGTGCGAGAAGGCTACCTTCTCCACTTCCATCAGGTCCCTCCCTCCTATTTTCCGGGAGAGCCTCCGCGCCCCCCTCTGCACAGGGAGTTGCTCCTTCAGGAGTTAGCAGGTCTACTGCAGGAACAGGCGGTGGAACCGGTGCCACACCACCTGAGAGGTCAAGGCTTTTATTCGAGGTATTTTCTGATACCAAAGAGAACAGGGGGCCTCAGACCCATCCTGGACTTGCGCAACCTCAACAAGTTCCTTGTGCGGGAGAAGTTCAAAATGCTTACCCTTGGAATCCTTCTGCCCTACCTCCAGCAGGGAGATTGGCTATGCTCCTTGGATCTAAAGGATGCCTACACGCACATCCTCATCCACCCAAGCCACCGCCAATACCTGAGGGTTGTGGTGGCAGGAAATCATTACCAGTACAGAGTACTGCCCTTTGGCCTGTCCTCCGCACCGCGAGTCTTCACAAAATGTCTCGCGGTCGTGGCGGCCCATCTCCGGCTTCACGGCCTCTATGTCTTTCCGTACCTCGACGACTGGCTCATCAGAGCAGCGTCCGCTCAGGAGGTCACCAACGCCACGTGCCGCACGGTGACTCTGCTGCAGCACTTGGGCTTTGTTATAAACTTCGCAAAGTCCACTTTGCTCCCCTCACAGGATCTCGAGTTCATCGGCGCAAGGCTGCACACTCCTCAGGCGCGAGCGTACCTACCGCTCGACAGGGCTCAACGGCTCATGGACCTAGCCGACCGCTTTCGCAGCCAGCCCCTGGTCTCCGCCAGGCGCTTCCTGAGACTGCTCGGCCATATGGCTTCCACCGTCCATGTGACCCCCAATGCCCGCCTGAATATGCGGTCTGCTCAATGGTGTCTCCGCCAGCAGTGGCGACAAGCCACGGGCGGCCTAGCAGACCTAGTGCGCGTTTCCGAGCCGCTGGTCTCGTCTCTCCGGTGGTGGCTCCGGTAGCCGAACCTGCTATTCGGAATGCCTTTCCAGTCCCCTCAGTCGACCCGGGTGCTGACCACCGATGCATCCCTCCTGGGCTGGGGGGCGCATTGCCAAGAGGCACGTACTCAGGGCCTCTGCACCACGTGGGAGTCTGCTCAGCAGATCAACTTCCTGGAGCTCAGGGCGATCCGCCTAGCTCTCAAGGCCTTCTCCCACCTGACTTCCCAACAGTCCGTCCTTGTCCAGACGGACAATCAAGTTGCCATGTTCTACGTGAACAAGCAGGGGGGCACGGGCTCCTTCCTCCTCTGTCGGGAGGCACAGAAGCTCTGCTCTTGGGCCGTCAGTCACGGCATTCTCCTCAAGGCAGTTTATCTCCCGGGCCAAGAAAATTGCCTTGCAGACAAACTCAGCAGGGTCCTCCAGCCGCACGAGTGGCGTCTGGATCCCTTGGTAGTTCAGAAGCTCTTCCTCAAGTGGGGTCTCCCCACGGTGGATCTCTTTGCCAGTCCTCACAACCGGCAGCTTCCTCGCTTCTGCTCTCGTCAGCCGCACCCCCTTCGGGTTGCGGCGGACGCCTTTCTGATCTCGTGGTCGGGGAGCCTTCTGTACGCTTTCCCTCCCATCCCGCTAGTCTCTCGGACTCTTTTCAAGGTTCTCCGAGACAAAGCCTTCATGATCCTGGTGGCCCCTCGCTGGCCCAGGCAGCCGTGGTTTCCGCTCCTGTTGCAACTGGCGGTGGAGGATCCAATCCCTCTGGGGGTACAACCGGATCTCCTCACTCAGGATCAGGGGTCCCTCCTGCACCCCAACCTCAGGTCTCTCAACCTCATGGCCTGGCTGCTGAGAGGGTAGTCCTTGCTCCCCTTCTCCTGCCGGCGGAGGTGGAGGAGGTCGTCTTGGCTTCGCGACGGCCTTCTACCCACAAATGCTACGCCCTTAAATGGCGTCGCTTTGCAGTGTACCCAACAGTCTCAGGATCCCTTCTCCTGCCCGGTGTCGGTGATCTTGCAGTACTTGCTGCACCTCTCTAATCTGGGACTTAAGTCCAACTCCGTCAAAGTTCACCTCAGTGCTCTTTCAGCACATCATGTGCCGGTGGACGGCAGACCTCTCTCCAATGACCCTCTCGTAGCGAGGTTTCTCCGAGGTCTCCTTCTACTTAAACCACCTCTGCGCCCGCCAGCGCCTGACTGGGACCTGAATGTGGTTTTGCAGCGGATAACCTGTCCGCCTTTTGAACCTATGGCTACCTGTTCTCTCCGTTTTCTGTCTTGGAAAACACTGTTCTTGATAGCCCTCACTTCCGCTAGACGCGTCAGTGAATTGCAGGCCCTCGTGTCTGATCCCCCTTACACTAGGTTCTACAAGAATAGGGTGGTCCTACGGACTCATCCGAAATTTTTGCCTAAAGTGGTCTCCCCTTTTCACATCAATCAGGAGGTGGTACTTCCAACCTTCTTTCCCAGACCACACTCCAGCCGAGCTGAGACGGTCCTCCATACCCTGGACTGTAGAAGGGCTCTGAACTTCTACCTTGACCGTACGCGGGAGCACCGTAAAGCTGCTCAGCTTTTTGTGTCTTTCGACCCCAATAGATTGGGGCTCCCGGTCTCCAAGCGTACTCTGTCCATCTGGGTTGCGGACTGTATCTCTTGGGCTTATGGGGCAGCCGGACTCTCCTTAGAAAGTCGAGTCACGGCTCATTGCGTTCGGGCAAAGGCCACGTCAGTGGCTTACCTCCGCTCTGTTCCGCTGGCAGACATCTGCCGGGCCGCTACTTGGTCTTCGAGCCAGACTTTTGCGGTCCATTACTGTCTCGAGAGGGAGTCCCGCAGGGACAGTGCTTTCGGACAGGCAGTCCTCCGTAATCTCTTTGAGGTCTGAGCAACTCCTACCCTCCATCCCGGATGTGGGCTACCGGTGGGTGATAATTCAGCGAAGATTCTGTCCTTCTGTGCTGCTGAGCTAGAGGGAGCTCATTTTTGTGCTTAGGGTCTCCGGTAGCTTTGAGCTTGGGAGTCCCATAAGTGAGGACTGACTTCCTGCTTGGTCCTGGAGAAAGCGTAGTTACTCACCTGTAACAGGTGTTCTCCAGGAGCAGCAGGAATCAGTCCTCACTACCCTCCCTCCTCCCCTTGGAGTTGCAATCGTCTGCTTATGTTCTTTTTGCAAATTTTTATGCTGTCTTTTTTAGCTATGTCATCTGACTGGCTAAGATGGCACCCTCGGGCGGGAAGACGACCGCGCATGCGCGCTGCAATTCCCAAAGGCTTTCTTTGAAAGCTGGGGAAAATTGCTCCGCGAGGGCTCCGTCGGCGCCGACGTCACCCATAAGTGAGGACTGATTCCTGCTGCTCCTGGAGAACACCTGTTACAGGTGAGTAACTACGCTTTTTCTCCAGTACATGGGATACTGGCCAGTACATGGGATACTGGCCAGTTTATCCTGGACCCATTGCTTGAGGTTAGACGCCGGTAACCAGGCCATCCTACAAGCCCTATTGCAGACTGCTGAAGCTCTGCTTTTTGATTCAAAGGCAACAAAAGAGGCCCAGGCAAGAAACGTGTTCTGGCCTTGCTTGACGAGTGTCTGAAATGCACTCCTCTTATCCTCAGTAAGCAGGGGAGTGAAAGTTAGTATATGGCATTGGCTGATCACTGACACAGACACCAAGGTCTCCCACATTCATAACAGTAGTCACTCAAGGATCAGCTGGACAGGCACCATGAGAGTTTCCTTGGGTGGAGACTCGAACTGGAAGATCTCCAGTTCCTTGGTGCGTGGGTCCTCCTTTGACTCTGTGTTCACTGAGAGGGCTCTGGCCATATCCCTGACAAAGTCATGGAAGGCCACGTCCTTGGAGAAGAATGGCCTGGGGCGCCGGTGGAGACAGGTCCATCTCAGTGCCGTCTAGTTTCCAGGGAGGACTTGTCATCAGTCTCCCACTCAGAGTCGAGGGGGGGAGGGCGAGTCTGAGGCCCTTGACTCCTTGGCGTAAGACCTGTGCCAAACGGTCGGGCCCTCCCGAGGACCTGGGGTCCAAGTCTCAGAAACTGGCCGGGAAAGACCGCATGCTCGAGGAATGGGACCAGGACCTTGACCGGGGCAGAGGACTTACCTGAGGCCGGTAGTGCTCAGAGCTCATCTCAACGACCAGGGACTCCCCTGCAGTTGGGGGCCCGGTCATCGGGGCAGATGATGTGGACGAACCTGCCATCATTGCCTGCTGCATGGCCAGGATAGCAGTGATGTTCTGCTCCATGGCTGCCATTCTGGATTCCAAGCCAGAAGGCTCCACAGCTTTCAGCGTGGGCACTGAGGATCTCAGGTCTGCAACCAGCACTCTCGAGAGTGCGTCCTCCACGAGGACTATGGTCTCAATGACCCTCACATGGTCTCCACTGGCCAAGGAAATCTTCTCGAGGACCTTGGTGGGACATTTCTCAGAATCATTTGAGTCCCTCCGGGCAGTCTTACCAGGTTTCTCCAGTAGAATCTCAATGGACTTCGGGGATTTCTTCTTTTTCCACTTGGGATCCAAGGTCTTTCCAGAGGAGCTGCCACCGCGGGACTCTGAGGATGCTTGGCCCTCCTGGGAAGTGCTGGTCTTGGAGCTCGGCATTGGGGAGGCCAGTGCCAAGTCGGACCTGGGGAACAGTTTCTCCTGTAACTCCAACCTCTTTTTATTGGTTTTAAGCGTCATGGTCTGGCACAGGTTGCAGGAGGTGCTATCATTGTCCAGACCCAGGCAGCAGTCATTGATGTCTGTGACTGACATAGTTTGACTGCAGCAGTCACAGTTTTTGAACCCACTGGGGGACATGGTGGAGAACACTCGACCGGCCACCCAGGCGAAAAAGGGTGCGGATGCCGGTTGAGGCAAGCCTCGATCAAAATAAATTTTAAAAAAGGGAAAGGAGCCGAGAACAGTGCCAGACCCAGTGCTGGCTCGAGGTGAGAAGAACCAGGAACAGCTAATTTTAAGGAATATAGCAAGGATTTTTTCCAGGGAAACTGGACAGACGTCTGTTGGGCTCTGTGGAAAAAAGGAGACTGAGCAAGATGGCACACTTGGGTGGGAAGGAGACCACACATGCGTGATAGCACGTCTCAGAGGCTTTCTTTGAGAGCTGGGGAAATGCTCCGCGCAGGCTCCGTCGGTGCCGACGTCACCCATATGTGAGGACTGACTTCCTGCTTGTTCCTGGAGAACATTTTAAACACCAGTCATGTTTATCAGTGACTGATATAGTACTGGCACACTTGGTACATTTCTTAATACCACCAACTGGTTTGTCCATGCCTTCAAAAAGTTGTCTTCGAGTTGAAAAAGCTTTGGAGGCTAAGAGGCTTAGTTTGGCAGTGAAAACAGTGAAGAAAAACAAAAGTAAGGAAAAAAGAAAAGTTAAAAATAAAAAAGAAAGACTTATCGGAACTGGTGTCAGATTCAATGGAACCGGCATCGATGGGAAGGCATAATCACATTGCTATACCAAAAAAGAGAGACTTTTTCAGCAGCAACAGAAATGATGCGAAGAACTGAGGAGAGTTGAGAAGGTGGGAAGGCAGGCATGCAGGCATAGTGGAGTGCTCCCAAAGGCATTTCCTGGAGATGCTCTGCTATGAGGAGACATAGGATGAGGGTGAAAGGGACTCAGGAGTAATATGTGGAAATATTTCTTTACGGAAAGAGTGGCAGATGCGTGGTATAATCTCCCAATGGAGGTGGTAGGGATGAGGACAGTATCTGAATTCAAAAAAGCTTGGGCCAAACACAGAGAATCTCTTCTTAAGGTAAAGACGGGACTATTGTAGTTGATATGGAAAGACAGATTAGATAGGCCATGTGGTCTTTTCTGCCATCATGATTCTATGTTTATCTGTCTACAGGGTGCTCAATTTTCCAAAAGTCCATTTTTGCAGAAAGAGCACTGTTTTATCTGTATAAATAGTTTTAAAAATTATGGGCCAGATATTCAATGCCGGCAGCTAGGCGCGAGTACAGCTGAAACTTAACCCTGGATATTCAAAGCCAGGGTCATATGCAGCCCTGGCATTGCATATCTGGGGTTGCTGCACATGCTTCATAGTCGCAGAAGCTAACTGGGTAATGATGATATTGCACAGCTGCCCAGTTAGTTCATGTGGATAAGGGATAGGTCAGCTTTTGTTGCACCTATCTTTTACCCGCAGCAACTAACTGGGTAGCGCTGCAATATTGCTGCTACCTAGTTATCTACTGTCGCCGCCCACGACAAGCCTCGAAATGCCCATGACACGACCCGAAGTTAAGCGGTTAACATCAGGGCATATAGCAGCGTTAATTAAAATCCCATTCAGCGGCATTTACACAGTTTATAGCTCTGGCAGAAAGTCAGTGGGAATACAAATCAAAAATATCTGCAAGTTCACAAGTTATATGCATGTGCCACATTTTTACCCTTATATAAAGTGACAGAGATCATGTGAGCTACGTATTCCTTCTTAAGCACTGTGGTAATGTATAAACTAAAATGATCACTAACCAAATAACTATTTTTCACAGAAGTAAACATTCACTAATCTGAGAAGAAGAAAACAGCATTCAATAAAATATACCAGTTATGCAAATACAAACCTTTGATTATTCAACCATTCCCCATCATAGGAATCTCCACTGTTATAGAAATAAATTCCATGTCCTTGTCTTTGGTCATCCAACCAATCTCCTAAAAATGTTAAGAAACATGCTGATGTAAGATGCAAGGCAGTAATGTTTTACAGCATGTACATACAAAGTATACATGCACACTTTCTTATGTATGGGTTTCTAACACAATAGCAGGGGCGCTCCTCTGTATTGTGGATGCCCAGGGGGCCATAACAGCCCATATACAGCAGCCAGCACCGGCACCAGAGGATGCACCAGCAGGTCCCACAACAGAGGGGTGGGTTGGGCCATGGTCACCGTGGCCAGCCACGGAGGATGTGAACATTACAAATAAAACCATCACAAACTATTACAACCTATGTGTTTGTTTCCAATGTGTGGCACTGTGGTCCCCTACGTACCCTGCACCTCATGTTGTCTCCCTGCCCACATGTGCCTACCCATGCCCCTCAGGGGTGGGGTGTCTGTACTGCCACCTATCATCGTGCATAGGTCATACCATGCCCTGTGTGCCATGGACTGTGGCAGGTGGTCACCCCCCTACCTATGCGTGGGGGTATACCCAACATCTCCCGTTGTCCGGCAAGATGTGGTACATGTCTGTGGTACATGTCTGTTGTAAGGATCTGTCACCCTCTCCCACCCCATATACTCTCCATCATTGGGCATCCTTCTAAGCTAAAGGATGTGCATACTTCTACTTGAAAATTACCCCAATGAAATCATGTGTTTATAATTGCATCCACACTTCAGCATGCACAATTTTTCAGGCTTAATTTACATGCACATAGGCAAATTTTAAAATGTATGCAAGTATGCACAAAGATTACCCTTCAAAACAGCTCCAGAGTCAGGGAAAACTTCCACACAAAGGTTGTATGCACATCAGGGCCAGCCCGTCCATTGAGCAAGAATGTTTTTTGCACAGGGCCCCGCGTTTCAGGGGGCCCCGCGCAAAGAACATTCTGCTTTAAAAATAAATTAAATTTAAAAAATAAAGCTGGCTGCTGCTGCCGCCGCAGCAGAATCGACTGTCCCGCGGGCTCCCCCCCTGCCCGGCTGAGCCCTCCCTGCCCAGCTGAGCCTCTCCATGACGGCTTTCAGATCCGCGAAGGGAGAGTGTCTCACTGTCTCCCTTGTGGCTCTGTTAAGCCCGCAGGGGCTGATGGGAAATTTCCCATCAGCCCCTGCAGGCTTAACAGAGCCGCGAGGAGACACTCTCCCTTCTCAGATCTGAAAGCCGTCGCAAAGAGGCTCAGCCTGACAGGGAGGGTTCAGCCGGGCAGGGAGGGGGCCCCGCGGACAGTCGATTCTGCTGCTGCTGCCGCGGCGGCAGCGGCCAGCTTTTTTTTTTTTTTTTTTTTTTCCATGGGCCGATGGGGGAGGGGGGGTTAGGACTGGTAATGGGCTGTAGGCTGATGGGGGGCTTCGGACTGGAAATGGGCTATGGGGAGGGCTAGGACTGGAGGTGGGCTGACGGGGTTAGGACTGGTAATGGGCTGTGCGCTGATGGGGGGTTAGGACTGGTAATGGGCTATGGGGGGGCTAAGTCTGGAAATGGGGTGATGGGGGGTTAGGACTGGAAGTGGGCTGATGGGGGGCTAGGACTGGTAATGGGTTGGGGGTTGCTAGGACTGGAAATGGGCTGAGTGGAAGGGGAGGCTTGAACTGCAAATAGCTGATGGGGAGGGGGGCTTGGAATGGAAATGGGCTGTGAGGGGAGGGAGCTAGGACAGGAAATGGGCTGATGGAGCAGCTAGGATAGGACTGGAAATGGGCTGTTGGAGGAGCTAAGATTGGAAATGGGCTGTGGTGGGTGCTTGGATTGAAATGGACTCATGTAGGGGCTAGAACTGGAAGTAGGCTCATGGGGGGCTTGGATTGGAATTGGGCTGAGTGGAGGGGAGCTAGGATTTGACATGGGCTGATGGTGGGGCTAGGAAAGGACTAGAAATGGGCTGATGGGGGGCTGGGATTGGAAATGAGCTGATGGAGGGACTCGGATAGGACTGGAAATGGATGGGGAGCTATGACTGGAAATGGGCTGATGGGGGGTTAGGACCGGAAATGGGCTGATGCAGGGACTAGAAGGGAGCGGATGCTGGGTGAGGCTGGAACTAGAAGGGAGCTGATGTTGGGGGAGGATTAGAATGGGATGGGGCTGGGAGAGTGAAATGGAGTGGGGAAAAATATTTTGTGTGGGAGGGATGAAAAATCTACAATTGGCCGGGTATTGGGAGAGTAAGTGGCGATTGAGGATGGAGGGGTAAAATTTGAGTGGATGAAATAGGAATGAGGAAAGAGCAACAGGAGAAAGATTAGTATGTTAAAGCAGATGTAGAGAGAGAATGGAAAAAAACTAGAAGAGAGAAGAAAGGACAAATGGACAGCAGACGATGGAGAGTTAGCAAAAGACATGAAGAAACCAGAAGAAAATGTCTGGAGCAATTACAACTGAAAAATAAAATGCACAAAAGGTAGAAAAATCTCTCTTTATTTTGAATTTATTAACTGGAATATGTCGGCTCTGGGAAATGTGCATCATTAATGTCTGCGCTTTGTTTAGTACAAGAGGAAATTAATTTATAGTTTTATTTCTACAGTGTTGTACATTCCAAGTTTGGCTTTTGGGGTTCCCAGCTTAATTTTTGCCTTCCTGTTTCTAAATTGTGATTCCTTGTTCGGTGATGGTCTATGTTCTGCATGTGTAACTGAGCTGAGGTATTCTGTTTATGTAATTCCTATTTGACATTGCCACTTGTTTTCTTTCCCCAGTAGGTCATGTATTGTTGTTCTCTAAAATGTATTTGTTTAATATTTGCAGTGTTGCCTTTTGATACGTAGGGCCTGGTGCTTTGTGAGTCCTGGTAGTGCTGTTACGATACGGCGGGTTTGCTATGGGTTCTAAATGGGCAGTGTTTGTAGTAGTTCCTAATGTGCCTGGCAGTTGGCACTGGATTATAGTAATGTAGAAATCTTTCAGTCTTTCTTTATCCATACATTCATTAAGAGACGTGTTTACTAAAAGTTAGTGTATGGTAACATTATGCAAATAAGGCCACATGCAAATGACGCCCCGCACCGAGTCTCGGCACATGGCCCCCACCCCCCTTGGGCCGCCCCTGATGCACATTGTTCTATCTGCATATGTGGCAGACAATTTTATAAAAGCCTATTTTCATGTATAAAGCAGTTTTATTTGTAGAAATACTGTTGAAAGTAATCCTAGCCATAAAGCGTAGTTACTCACCTGTAGCAGGTGTTCTCCAGGGACAGCAGGAATCTGTCCTCACATATGGGTGACATCGGGGCCAACAGAGCCCGCATGGAAGCATCTCCCCAGCTTTCAAAGAAAGCCTTTGGGAGATGCACCACACATGCATGGTCCACTTCCCACCCAAGTCTCAGTCCAATGACATAGCTAAGACGGCAAAAATAAGATATGCTAAAGAAGCAACTCCAAGGGAAGGAAGGAGGGTTGTGAGGACTGATTCCTGCTGTCCCCAGAGAACACCTGCTACAGGTGAGTAACTATGCTTTCCCCATGAACAAGTAGGAAGTCAGTCCTCATATATGGGACTCCCCAGCTACAGGCTATCGAGAACCTGTAAAGAAAAAAAGCTACAGCGATCTGAAAAGGGTGAGCTGTGATCATCAGCAGCTGATTCTCTACTGAGAGGCTCTCGCAAGACGAGAGTGTCCAGCAGAGAAACAGCACTCTAGTAGCCTGAACACAGAAGGGTCGGAGGGCAGAGGTAGTCTACATCCCAAAGAGATTATGGAGCATGGCCTGGCCAAAGGTGCTGCCAGTCGAGACTCCCTCACCACGCAGTAGTGAGCTGCAAAGGAATGGACCGAAGACCAGCTGGCGACCCGGGGACAGAAAGAGTAGTTACTCACCTGTAACAGGTATTCTCCAGGAGCAGCAGGAATCAGTCCTCACATATGGGTGACGTCGGCGCCGACGGAGCCCCCGTGCGGAGCATTTCCCCAGCTTTCATAGAAAGCCTTTGAGAATGCAGGACGCATGTGCGGTCCCCTTCCCGCCCAAGGGTGCCATCTTGCTCAGTCTGATGACAGCTAAAAGACAGCAAAAATAAAGCATATGACTGCAACTCCAAGGGGAGGAGGGAGGGTTGTGAGGACTGATTCCTGCTGCTCCTGGAGAACACCTGTTACAGGTGAGTAACTACTCTTTCTCCAGGACCAAGCAGGAAGTCAGTCCTCACATATGGGACTCCCCAGCTCAGGGCTACCAGAGGCCCCAAACTGAAACAATGAGCTCCCTCTAGAACCTCAGCATGCAAGAACAGAATCTTCTCTGATAACGCCCCTGAACAGTAGCCCAACACCAGGGCCAGAGGGTAGGAGTTGCCTAGACCCCAAAGAGATTATGGAGTACCACTTGCCCGAAAGCACTGTCTCTGCGGGACTCCCTCTCAAGGCAGTAGTGGGCCGCAAAAGTCTGGCTTGAAGACCAAGTAGCGGCCCAGCAGATGTCTGCCAACGGAACAGAGCGGAGATGAGCCAATGACGCAACCTTCGCCCTGACACGATGAGCCGTAACTCGACCCTGCAACGAAAAGCCGGCTGCCCTGTTAGCCCAGGCGATGCAGTCAGCTACCCATATGGACAAAGTATGCTTGGAGACAGCCAACCGCAACTTATTGGGGTCAAAAGAGATGAAGAGCTGAACCGCCCTCCTGTGCTCCCGCATACGGTCAAGGTAGAAGGACAATGCCCTCCTACAGTCCAGGGTATGCAAGACCATCTCAGCCCAGCTGGCATGAGGCCTGTGAAAGAAAGTCGGAAGAACCACCTCCTGATTGAGATGGAAGGAGGAGACAACCTTTGGAAGGAACTTAGGGTAAGTCCGTAAGTCTACTCTGTTCCTATAGAACCTAGTATATGGTGCTTATGATACTAGGGCCTGAAGCTCACTCACTCGCCTTGCTGAGGTAAGAGCTACCAGAAAGAGCGCTTTCCAGGATAGAAAACGCAGAGGGGAAGTAGCCATAGGTTCAAAACGGTGGGCAAGTAAGCCATTGCAAGACCACATTTAAATCCCATTCAGGGGCAGGTGGACGCACTGGAGGCTTAAGCAAAAGCAGGCCTCTGAGGAAGCGAGCCACCAAAGGATGGCTGGATAGAGACTGACCCTCCACCTGTGAGTGGTGTGCTGAAAGAGCACCAAGATGAACTCTAACAGAATTGGACTTAAGGCCTAGGTTGGGCAGGTGAAGCAAATACTGCAGCACCACTGGTACCAGGCATGAGAAGGGATTCTCGTTGTGTTGAGTACACCAGGCAGAGAATCTACGCCACTTAAGGGCATAAGACTTTCTGGTGGACTGTCTCCTAGAGGCCAAGACTACATCCTCCACTTCCCTAGGCAGTAGTAAAGGCGCTAGAACTACCCTTTCAGCAGCCAGGCCATCAAATTGAGGGACTGGAGATTGGGGTGCAAGAGAGATCCCTGCTCCTGAGACAGGAGATCGGGTTGCATCCCTAGAGGAAGAGGAGTGTCCACCGCTAGTTGCAAAAGAAGTGGGAACCAGGGTTGCCTTGGGCACCTGGGGGCTACCAGGATCACTGAGGCCTTGTCCCAGAGCACTTTGAATAGTGTCCTGGACACTAGAGGCATGGGAGGAAACGCATATAAGAGGCCTGTAGACCATGGAATGAGAAACGCATCCGCTGCTACTCTGAGAGGATGCGGTTGTCTGGACCAGAACCTGGGAAGTTGACAGTTCAGAGGACTGGAAAAGAGATCTAGGGTTGGAAGACCCCATCTCAAGATCTGTTGAACCACTAAAGAATTCAACTGCCATTCGTGCGGTTGCAGAATCCTGCTCAATCTGTCTGCCAGGTAATTCTCCTGACCTGGGAGATAGACCGCTTTGAGAAGAATACCGTGATTGACTGCCCAGAAGCACAGTTTCTGCGCCTCCTGACATGAGAGATGAGATGGGAGAAAGTTCTCAGGGCTAAGCGGATAGCTCTCAGCTCTAAGAGATTGATCTGCTGTGCGGCCTCCCAAGGAGACCACAGGCCTTGAGTGCAGGCCCCTTGGCAATGTGCACCCCAACCTTGAAGAGAGGCATCAGTTGTCAGCACCTGAGAGTAAGGAGGTGCTTGAAAAGGCAACCCTTGCAACAGATTCGGAAGATGAAGCCACCACTGCAGAGAAGACTGTAGTAGGCTGGACACCCTCACTTCGTCCGTGAGTCGTCCTGTGGCTTGGTGCCACTGAGTCCTGAGTCCCCATTGAGCTGGCCTCATGTGTAGATGGGCATTTGGAGTTACATGGACCGTGGATGCCATGTGCCCTAAGAGCCTCAGGAATTGTCTGGCAGAGACCAGAGAATTGCTGTGGAATAGCCCTGGCTAGATCCATCAATCTGTGGGCCCTGTCCACTGGCAGAAAGGCCTTTGCCTAAAAGGTGTCTAGTCGAGCTCCTATGAACTCCATGTTCTGGGAGGGGTGCAAACTGGACTTTGTGAAGTTTATAACAAACCCCAGGTGCTGAAGCAGAGCGACAGTGCGAAGGGTGGCTTGATTGGCCTCTTGCGGGGATTGACCCCTGATGAGCCAGTCGTCCAGGTATGGAAAGACAAAGAGGCCTTGAACGCTCAGGTAGGCCACTACCACCGCCAGGCACTTGGTGAATACCCTGGGGCAGATGTGAGGCCAAAAGGCAGCACTCTGTACTGATAGTGGTGTCCTCCCACTACAAATCTGAGATATTGTCTGTGGTCTGGATGAATAAGGATGTGAGTATAAACATCCTTTAGGTCTAAGGAGCATAGCCAATCTCCCTGCTGGAGGTAGGGCAGCAAGATTCCAAGGGTAAGCATCTTGAACTTTTCCCTCTCCAGGAACTTGTTCAGATTTCGCAAGTCTAGGATGGGTCTGAGGCCTCCTGTTCTTTTTGGTACCAGGAAGTACCTGGAATAGAAGCCTTGACCTCTCAGGTGGTGGGGCACCGGTTCCACTGCCTGTTCCTTCAGAAGACTTGCCAACTCCTGCAGGAGTAAGTCACTGTGCAGAGGAAGTCTGGGAGGCTCCCCTGGAAAATAGGAGGGGGTACCTGGTGGAAGTGGAGGAGATAGCCCTTCTGAACTATACTTAGAACCCAGGTATCCCTTGTGACGGCTGACCACCTGTGGGCGTACAGGGCCAGCCTGCCTCCAGTGCTGATAGGGGCCAGCTGAGGAGGAGAGGCTATGCCATTGAAGTCAAAATCCCCCTCCCTGCTATGCAGGAGCGGAGCTGGTGGCTTGGGGGTTTTCTGCCTATGGGGCCCATGTCCCTGTCCCTTGGCCTACTGACCCTGTTGGGGAGCTACAGAGGCCTGAAAATGAGGGTACTGTTTATAGGCAGATGACTTCCTCGGGTAAAAGGTCTTTTTCCCCGAGCCCTTCTTCTTCTGAGAAGGGGCAGAGGTTTTCTGGACAGCCTTGTCCGGGTAAGAGTCTCGGTCTCGAGTTCTGCAGCCTTGTCAGCCATGGGCTTGCCAAAGAGGTTTTCACCTCGGCAGGGGACATCGACCAACTTGTCCTGCATCCATGGCTCGAGGTCCGATAACTGTAGCCAGGCCTGACGGCGTGCACCGATCCCGGCTGCGACTACTCGGGCCGAAGCCTCAAAGCCATCATAGGCTGCTCGAGAGATAAACTTCGAGCACTCACAAATACCCGAGGACAGATCATTGAACCTCTGCAAAAGGTTCCTCGGAAAGACCAGCAGAGAACCCGGCAATCTCCTTTGCCAGGTCTCGAAGGTACATGCCCATGTACAGCTGGTAGGTCTGGACACGGCAAGCAAGCATAGAGCCCTGGAAGCACTTCTTACTGAGGGCATCCAGATTCCGGGCCTCCCGGCCGGGAGGAACCAAAGAGTGCATCTTGTGAATCTTCAGACGATGCATGGCCGATTCCACAACCATGGAGTGGTGCGGTAATTGTGCCTTTTGGAACCCGGGGCTCTTGCGGACTCGATAGATGGAATCGACCCGCTTGCTTAAAACCGGCATCGATGCCGACGCCTCCCACATGCGGAAGAGCAACCATTTCAGCATCGGAGGAACTGGAACAGTAAAGGCCTCCTTCGGAGGAGAGTCATACTGTAGGGCCTCGAGCTCCTCGGCTCGAGGCTCCTCCTCAGGATCTGCGGGGAATGACAAAAACCTTGGCCATATCCCACACGAAGTCCGAGAACCGGGTATCCTCCGGGGGGGACCTTCTCCAAGGCTCAGACTCGGACGAGTCTGAAGGGACACACCGAGTCCGAAAGGTGTCAGGTGACTCCTCATCCTCCGTCTCCCAGCCGAACTCCTTGGAGGAGGAATCGAGCGGCTCTGGTCGGGCAGGCATCGATGCCATCCGCCCTGACGCCGAGGGTACCAGCGTCGACGACCTCGGTCCCGAACGGGAGGCCGAGGGAGACCTTGGCCGAGGATCAACTCGAGCGTGCATGGACTCGAGGATTGGCTCGGCCTCCGGGGTCGACTTGGACGTCGATGTCCCAGTGGTCGGGGCAGATGCACCGGTGAGACAGGCGATCAGTCCCCGCTGCTGTTCCATGAAGGCAGCCAAGCTGCTCTCCAAGGCCGTCAACCTGAGTCCGAGCTCAGGAGACTAAGCAGCACCCGACTCAGGCCCCAGCAGCACCGGGCCCGACGTTGGCTCCCCTGGAGGTGAGTCCATGAGGACTACAGTACTCATGTGACCTGGGGACTCCATCTCCACACGAGGTTGTTTGGCAGGCCTCTCCGACTCCGAAGACCCGGGACGGCGCATGGGGCTATGCGACTTGGCCCTCGAGGAGCCAAGTGCGTCCACCGACGACGCCCTCGCGGGTTTTTTTCTCTTGCGATGCTCCCGCGAGGGAGACCCCCTTTCAGAGGAGCCTCGACGCTGCTCGGGGCCGGAGTCCCGAGACGTCGAGGCCTCTGACGAGGTCCGGGCCCAACCGGACGCAGAGTCAGAGAAGATTCTTTCCTTTTGGTGCTGCCAACTCCTTAATGCCTTAGAGGACATCTTCCCACATGGACCACAGATCATCGGGTCATGATCGGGTCCGAGGCACCGGAGGCAGCAGTCATGTGTGTCGGTGAGAGACATAAGTTTCTTACACCGATCACACTTCTTAAACCCGCTGGCAGCCATCGGGGGAAAAAGGGCCCCTGCGAGGTCAAAAGACAGGGCTGCCAGTGAAAACAGAAAAAATGGTGCGAACGCTTGTCACTAAGGACAAAAACCGAAAAAAGAGATCCGGGCTCGATACCGATGTATCGGGCCCAGGCGAGAAAGGGAAACCGGCGTCGAACCAAAGAAAAACAGCTTAATGCAGAATAAATCAACTTTTTCCTCGGGTGAAACGAAAATACATCCGTCGGGCTCCGCAGAAAAAAGAAGACTAAGCAAGATGGCACCCTTGGGTGGGAAGCGGACCGCGCATGCGCGC
The DNA here is from genome assembly GCA_033557465.1 of Ichthyophis bannanicus. Classification (NCBI taxonomy): domain Eukaryota; kingdom Metazoa; phylum Chordata; class Amphibia; order Gymnophiona; family Ichthyophiidae; genus Ichthyophis; species Ichthyophis bannanicus. The sequence continues at coordinate 439,569,838 of CM066034.1, forward strand.
TGCATTCCCAAAGGCTTTCTATGAAAGCTGGGGAAATGCTCTGCACGGGGGCTTCGTCGGCGCCGACGTCACCCATATGTGAGGACTGACTTCCTGCTTGGTCCTGGAGAATGCAGATTGGCCGTGGAAGTAGCCATGGCTCTGATGCAGTACGCCGTGACTTTCTGGTCCAGTGACATCCCCACCTGCTCATAGGCAAGGGTAATGCAGTCCGCCATCCAAGCAGAGTTCGCTTAGTCATGGGGAGCCCCAGATGGCTGGGGTCACAGGATATGAAAAGCTGAGGTGCTTTGTGGTGGCCCTGATTCCGTTGCAGATAAAAGGACAAGGCCCTTTTACAATCCAGAGTATGAAGAATGGTCTCTGTCCTCCCAGCATGAGGCCTCGGAAAGAAAGTGGGGAGCACTACCTCCTGGTAAAGAGGAACAGAGACACCATTATCGGCAGAAACTTGGGGTGTGAGCTGAGCACCACTTTATTCTTGTAGAACCTCAAGTAGGAGGGCTCTGCCATCAGAACCTGGAGCTTGCTGACTCTGCGAGCCGATGTGAGTGCTACAAGAAAGAGTAGTGTGGTACCGAAAGCATGCCTGAGCAGATGGAATGGCAAAATAGCGAGCACTGCACCTTTAAAAGCCAGAGCAAGCCAGGTTTCCATGACAGCAGGAAGCTTTCAGAGAGAATGCAGCTCAGTCAGATTCATGACGTAAGAGCTGGAAGCAGCCCTAACGAGGTGCACCTGGATAGTCAGAAGGGCGTGCCTGAACAAGGAAGCCGTTTTAAACCAGCTTCAGGGCTAGTCTTTGAGAACAGCACGCAGTACCAGAACAGCCGACAGGATTGTCAGCAGAGAAGGAAACTGGACAGACAAGAAGGCAGGGGAAAGCCTTTACAAGTGTCTAAACCACTTCAACAAGGAAGGCAGCAACTGAGGAAGTCTTGGAACCCAGCTCCAGGCAAGGGGGATTCTGGTGGGTCCAATCCCAGTTACCTTAAAGCTAGGTTAACGCCGTCGTGGGAGCTACCTGAAGACAGGGACAAGCATTTTTCCTGTGGAAGGGAAGAGAGCTCCAAGCACAGACCAGGCAGTGATAGCAGACGAGGTACGTTGGATTTTCTGCCTAATCAGAGTCTTGTTGAAGACATTGTAAAACAACTAAAAGCCAGTGCTAACAAGTGCCACGATAGCACGGCTGTAAAACCACCTAGCAGAAACACTTGGAACAAATGGTTTAATGCAGATGTAGAAACCATAAAGAGAAGCTTACGTACTAACCAAACTCCTGAGCTAGAGGACGTCACGGCTAGTAGAGGAGGGAATCTTCTAGAGCAGCTGCAAAAGGCTATTCCAGAATGCCAGCCTAGAAGTTCTCCTAGGCAGAGCTGTGAGAATGAAAACGAGGACATGATCATTGACGCAGCAGATGTTCCTGAGTCCTCTGGTTCTTTTGAGATGGACTGTTCTATGTGTAATAGAGTGGACATGAACTTATGTTAAACAAGCTTTGGTAAGAAGAATTACAAAGTTGTTTGGAAGTTTTGTGCTGCTGTGAAGAAACAATTTTTCCACTTTTATTTGATGCTTTTCATTTGCTCCTGTTTTTCTGTTTATTCTGGAAAAGAATTATATTGCTTTGCTTATTTGCCTGAGAACCTCTGTGAGGGGAAAAACCCAACAATAATAATAAATTTATCTGTTCCAAAAGACCCTTGTGCCACAACACATTTTTGTGAGAGTGAAACCAAAAACTACATATCCCAGCAACCCTTGCTGCTAGATTTGCTGCTCAGAAGCAAAACAGCGGTCACCTCTACTATAAAGCCTTCGGCCAGTAGCAGGGGAGCGTGACAGATTGGCGTAGTTGCTACGGATCAAGGCAAAGGCGCATGCGCAGAAGAATTAAAGGGCAAGAAAAAGTTTTGAAAAATAAAGTTTTGGAAAAAAAAAATTTTTTGGAAAAAAAAGAATCTTCAAGCAAGACTGCTTCTACAGAAAAAGAAGACGTGTCTGATACTGGAGAGACCACCGCATACACAAAGGCTTGATGCACCACAAGTATCAGGTAATTTGTACATAGCAGAGTTACCTGGGGATACTTGGTTTGGTATCAGCGCAGCAAGTAGGTGAAAGGTAGAAGTACCTCCTATCTGGTGATACCGCACTTGGTGGTTGTGCCTTGTGTTTTGTCTTCACAACATGACAATGGAAGTCAAAGACGTTTTGACGTGGATATCAGCCCAGTTTGAGCGCCAACGCGAGCTGGCCATGGAGGCTCTAAGAGACGCTACAGCACGCATGGAAGCGCAGCAGCGGCCGCTCATACAGATGCTGGAGGCATGGATCCAATTCACCAAGAAGGAGCCTGAGCCTGCTTCATCTTCAACAGGTTTTGAACACTTAAGCCAAGCTCATGCTTCGGGACTTTGGTCTAAAGAGGCATGGAACTTTGGGAAGTTGTCTCAGTCTGATAATCTGGACGATTATTTAGAGACTTTTGAGCGAATTGCTTACCTGATGCATTGACCAAAAGACCAATGGGCAGTCAGGCTGGCAATGTGTCTCACAGGAGAAGCATTAACTGCTTATCAAACTGTACCACCTAATTTGTCAAATAACTACGATGAAGTTAAAAAAGCAATTAAGGATAGAGTTGGTCTTATGCCTTCTGCATACCATCATTTGTTTAGAGACGCTAAACTTATGATTGGTGAGACGCCTAGAGCCCTACACTATCGCTTAAAAGCTTTGCTTAACAAGTGGTTAGAGCCTGAAGGCAAAGGTATTGAAACAATATTGGATACCATATTGTTAGAACAGTATATGAACGCTGTCCCTGAAAATGTCCAAACTTTTCTAACCTTGCAAGGTTGTAAAGACTCACAGGATGCGATCATGGTCGCTGAGCGGTTCATGGAAGCCGAGAGGAATGCTCAGGGTAAAAGCATGACTTGTGGGAGACCAACCGAGGCAAGCTCAGAAAAGAAGGAAAATACTATGAAAGTAACTGCATTGTGTTTACCTGAATGTAAAGCCAGGTATGCTAAGAGAGTATGCTTTAAATGTGGCAGTAGTGACCATTTACAGCGTAGCTGCAGAGCGAAGGTAGCCCTGGTGACCACTAGCCCAGGACAGGTTAAGGAGGGATTCCTCATAGCCGTGACAGTCCAAGGGGTAAGTGCCAATGCCCTACTAGACTTTGGTTCCGATCAGAGTATGCTTTCACGCGGCCTCTGGAAAAGGATAGAAGCCCAGGGGAAAGCCATACCTGATCTGCCCAGTGGCTCTGTAAAAATTCGCTGTGTGCACGGCGCGTCCTCCTCCTACCCTATATACAAACTCCTTGTGAAAGGATGCGGAATAGGAAAGGAGATTCCGCTGGCCATTGTTCCTCACCTGCCACAGGAATTAGTACTAGGCCGGGATTGGCCGCAGTTTCAGAGAAGCATTCAGCAGGCTCTGCAGAAAAAGGAAAGCCTGGTAGCTGCAAGCAATCCGCCAGAAGTACTAAGTAAGAACACATGACAAATGATGGCGGTTCCAAATCCTCTATTTGGGAAGATGCAAAAGCCTTCGCGACCATTGCCAGAGGAAAAGGAAGCCAAAAAGCCTTGTTTGTTTTGAAGTATTGCCGCATGAGTCCAGACGCGCACCCACCTAAGAGAGCGTCACCCCAGGCCGTTGGATTCGATTTGTACAGCGCGGAAGAGGCGACTGTGCCAAAACATGGCAAGGCTTTGATAAACACGGCCCTGCAGTTGGAGTTGCCGCCTGGGTGTTACGGGCGCATCGCCCCGCGTTCCGGACTGGCCGTAAAATACGCGATTGATGTGGGAGCCGGCGTCGTGGACCCGGACTACCGAGGAGCCGTGAAGGTCCTACTTTTCAACTTCGGGTCTGAAGACTTCAAAGTCCACACGGGTGATCGTATAGCACAACTAATATGTGAGAGGGTTGGGTTTCCACCTCTTGAAGAAGTACATGTGGTTTCCAGTACAGCCAGAGGAGCCCAAGGATTCGGGTCCATGGGTAGAGCTGACCTCCAGGGATTGGCGGCCGTAGTAGAGGAGCCGTCAGAAGAGGACTTGGGTCCCCAATTAAGTGACTGCCAGAAGACCCCGGAGCTAAGGATGGGAGAAGGGTTATCCTGGACCCAAAGGAAACAGCTGGAACAATTGGTGCAGAGTTTTCCCGACGTCCTAACGCCTCTTCCAAGGGTATACTCAGCTCGTTGCCCACGAGATCGTGACTCCCCCAGGAGAGGTAGTACGTCAGCGCCCATACCGGTTGCCGGAGGCTCGGCGGCAGGAGGTCATCAACCAAGTGCGGGAAATGTTGGACCTCGACATAATTGAGGAGTCTAAGAGCCCATGGAGCAGCCCGATAGTCCTAGTCCCTAAGTCTGACGGGACACTTCGATTTTGCATCGACTTTCGGAAGGTCAATGCCATATCATAATTCGATGCGTACCCGATGCCACACATCGAAGAGCTCCTGGACCGCTTGGGAAGAGCCACGTACTTGACAACGTTGGACACGACCAAAGGTTATTGGCAGGTGCCATTAACTAGAGACTCCCGACCAAAGACGGCATTCAGCACTCCGGTAGGCCTCTACCAGTTTAAACGTATGCCTTTCGGCCTACACGGAGCAGCGGCTACATGCCAGAGACTGGTAGATGTGGTGCTCAGACCACATCAGGCATATGCAACAGCCTATATGGATGACGTTATAGTCCACAGTACGGGTTGGGAAGATCATCTGTCAAGGCTAAGAGCAGTGTTGCAGGCTATGCGAGAGGCAGGCCTGACATTAAACCCCCAACAAGTGCATGTTCGCAAGCCCAGAAGTAAAATACTTGGGACATCATGTTGGACATGGTACCGTTAAACCCTTCATAGACAAGGTGGAAAGCATGAAGACGTTCCCCCAGCCCACCAATAAGAAGCAACTTAGAAGCTTCTTGGGGTTAGTGGGCTACTATAGGCGCTTTCTGTCTAGATTTGCAGAGAAAAGCGCCCCATTGTCAGATATGTTAAAGAAGAGCCAGCCCAATCAACTACGTTGCACGCCAGAGGCACTCAAGGCGATGGAATGTCTAAAGGCCGAACTCTGCACTGCCCCAGTGTTGAAAGGGGTCGAGTTTGACCTTCCGTTTATATTGCAAACTGATGCCTCAGACACCGGACTAGGGGCTGTCCTCTCCCAAAAGCACAATGGCATAGAGCACCCGGTGCTATTCTTGAGTAGAAAGCTATCGCCCGCCGAGAGGAACTACTCTACAATAGAGCGGGAGTGCCTCGCTATCAAGTGGGCCATTGAGTCATTAAAATTCTATCTAGCAGGTAGGAAGTTTCTCCTCATGACAGATCACGCCCCGTTAAAGTGGCTGGGGCAAATGAAGGACAGTAACCCCAGGCTAACACGCTGGTATATGGCGCTGCAAGCGTTCGATTTTAACATTGAACACAGAGCAGGACGTTTACACCAGAACGCGGACGCGTTATCTCGGATTCCATGCTGTGATGATAAGATCGACCCAGCCTGGAATATCTTAAGGGGGGAATATGTGGTACCGAAAGCATGCCTGAGCAGATGGAATGGCAAAATAGCGAGCACTGCACCTTTAAAAGCCAGAGCAAGCCAGGTTTCCATGACAGCAGGAAGCTTTCAGAGAGAATGCAGCTCAGTCAGATTCATGACGTAAGAGCTGGAAGCAGCCCTAACGAGGTGCACCTGAATAGTCAGAAGGGCGTGCCTGAACAAGGAAGCCGTTTTAAACCAGCTTCAGGGCTAGTCTTTGAGAACAGCATGCAGTACCAGAACAGCCGACAGGATTGTCAGCAGAGAAGGAAACTGGACAGACAAGAAGGCAGGGAAAAGCCTTTACAAGTGTCTAAACCACTTCAACAAGGAAGGCAGCAACTGAGGAAGTCTTGGAACCCAGCTCCAGGCAAGGGGGATTCTGGTGGGTCCAATCCCAGTTACCTTAAAGCTAGGTTAACGCCGTCGTGGGAGCTACCTGAAGACAGGGACAAGCATTTTTCCTGTGGAAGGCAAGAGAGCTCCAAGCACAGACCGGGCAGTGATAGCAGACAAGGTACGTTGGATTTTCTGCCTAATCAGAGTCTTGTTGAAGACATTGTAAAGCAACTAAAAGCCAGTGCTAACAAGTGCCACGATAGCACGGCTGTAAAACCACCTAGCAGAAACACTTGGAACAAATGGTTTAATGCAGATGTAGAAACCATAAAGAGAAGCTTACGTACTAACCAAACTCCTGAGCTAGAGGACGTCACGGCTAGTAGAGGAGGGAATCTTCTAGAGCAGCTGCAAAAGGCTATTCCAGAATGCCAGCCTAGAAGTTCTCCTAATAAAATATTATGTGAAAAAAGTAACTTTTTTTGTCGGGATATGATAACAAAGTACAAGGAACCCAGTCCGAGTACCGCAGTAACAAATCCCTTTTTAATTAGATATGGATAAAAAATTTTGGAATCCAAACTTAGCTTTTTAGAGAGTGCTATCCTTTGCACTAACGATTTCTGCCATCAAACATCGTTGCGACGTGGCTCCACGTTTTGGGTGTCTGTTCCTAATGTGAAAAACTTTTAACACCCTGCTTCAGGCCCATCCAAACTGGCAGCGTTCAAAGCTTGAATGAAAATAACCGCGGAGGTGTACCGCACCAAATAGTCGCCAGCGTCTGACGTCAGCAGACATAAGCAGCCATGATCGTCCAATCCCAAGACAATCCTGACATCAGGGGAAGACCCACTTAAACAGGGAAACCCCTTACAGAAATTCCTCAAATATCTTAAATGACAGCTAGATAATAGTGTGCCAGTCAACCTGGAGATTAAGTCCACGTGGATGAATAGATATGATTGGTATATGATTCTAGAAGTTCTCCTAGGCAGAGCTATGAGAATGAAAGCGAGGACATGATCATTGACGCAGCAGATGTTCCTGAGTCCTCTGGTTCTTTTGAGATGGACTGTTCTATGTGTAATAGAGTGGACATGAACTTATGTTAAACAAGCTTTGGTAAGAAGAATTACAAAGTTGTTTGGAAGTTTTGTGCTGCTGTGAAGAAGCAGTTTTTCCAATTTTATTTGATGCTTTTCATTTGCTCCTGTTTTTCTGTTTATTCTGGAAAAGAATTATATTGCTTTGCTTATTTGCCTGAGAACCTCTGTGAGGGGAAAAACCCAACAATAATAATAAATTTATCTGTTCCAAAAGACCCTTGTGCCACAACACATTTTTGTGAGAGTGAAACCAAAAACTACATATCCCAGCAACCCTTGCTGCTAGATAGTATAAAGGACACTCAGAAGCAAAACAGCGGTCACCCCTACTATAAAGCATTCGGCCAGTAGCAGGGGAGCGTGACAGTAGTTACTCACCTGTAACAGGTGTTCACCAGGAGCAGCAGGAATCTGTCCTCACATATGGGTGACATCAATGTCGATGGAGCCCTTGCGGAGCATTTCCCCAGTTTTCCATGAAAGCCTTTGGGAATGCAGGCACGCATGCGCGGTTCCCTTCCCGCCTAAAGGTGCCATCTTACCTCAGTCAAATGACATAGCTAAAACAGCGCACAAAAATGTAAAAATAAACTATGTACAACTGCAACTCCCAGGGGAGGAGGGAGGGTTGTGAGGACTGATTCCTGCTGCTCCTGGAGAACACCTGTTACAGGTGAGTAACTACTCTTTCTCCAGGACCAAGCAGGAAGTCAGTCCTCACATATGGGTGACTCCCTAGCTCTGGGCTACCAGGAACCCAGTCTGAACAAGAGAATTCCCTCTAGTCCCAGCATCAAAGAAAGGCTTTTCACTGACAGAACTTCCACCGGTAGCCCAACAAGAGGGCAGGAGGGCAGGAGTTGCCTAAACCTCAAAGAGATTCCGGAGTACTGCTTGGCCAAAAGCACTGTCCCTACGGGACTCCCTCTCCAGACAGTAATGGGCCGCAAAAGTCTGGCTTGAAGACCAAGTTGCAGCCCTGCAGATGTCTGCCAACGGTACAGAGCGGAGATGAGCCACTGAGGCAGCCATTGCCCTGACACGATGGGCCGTGACACGACCCTGCAAAGGAAGGTCAGCCGCCCTGTAAGCCCAGGTGATACAGTCAGCCACCCAGATGGACAAGGTACGCTTGGACACAGCTAACCCCAAATTATTAGGGTCAAAAGAGGTGAAGAGCTGAGTAGCCCTTCTGTGCCCCTGCGTACGGTCAAGGTAGAAGGATAAGGCCCTCCTACAGTCCAGGGTATGCAGAACTGCTTCAGCCTGGCTTGCATGAGGCCTAGGGAAGAATGTTGGAAGAACCACCTCTTGGTTGAGGTGGAAAGAGGAGACAACCTTAGGGAGGAACTTTGGATGAGTCCTGAGGACTACCCTGTTCCCGTAGAATCTTGTGTAAGGCCTGTCACAGACCAGCGCCTGAAGCTCACTCACTCGCCTAGCCGAGGTTAGGGCTACCAAGAAGAGTGTCTTCCAGGACAGGAAGCGTAGAGGACAAGTAGCCATCGGCTCAAAAGGTGGGCGAGTCAGTTGCTGCAAGACCACATTCAGCTCCCACTCTGGAGCAGGAGGAAGGATGGGAGGCTTGAGCAAGAGCAAGCCTCTGAGAAACCTGGACACCAAGGGGTGAACCGATAGAGAATGTCCTTCCACCAGTGAGTGGTGAGCTGCTAGAACTGAGAGGTGGACCCGAACAGAATTGGACTTAAGTCCTTGATTTGATAAGTGCAGTAAGTATTGAAGCACTACTGGCACAGTATAGGAGAAGGGGTCCTCTGTACGTAGGTGACACCACACGGAAAACCTTTTCCATTTAAGAGCATAGGTTTTCCTAGTGGACTGCTTCCTAGAGGCTAGGAGAACCTCCTCAACTTCCTGAGGTAGGCCCCAGGGAGCCAAAACTACACTTGCAGCCTCCATGCCATCAATTTGAGAGCTTTGAGATTGGGGTGCAGGAGGGAACCCTGATCCTGAGAGAGTAGGTCGGGTTGCAATCCCAGGGGCAGTGGGGGATCCACTGCCAGCTGGAGCAGAAGTGGAAACCAAGGCTGTCTCGGCCACCTGGGAGCTACCAGCAGGACCGAGGCCTTGTCCTAAAGAATCTTGAACAGAGTTATGGCCACCAAGGGCGTGGGAGGAAACGCATACAGGAGGCCCTGAGACCAGGAAATCAGAAAAGCATCTGCTGCTATCCTCAGAGGATGCGGTTGCCTGGAGCAGAACTTTGACAGCTGTTTGTTCAGAGGACTGGCAAACAGATCTATGGATGGAAGTCCCCATTTCAGGAAAATCTTCTGAACCACCAAAAGATGGAGCTGTCACTCGTGGGGCTGCAGAATCCTGCTCAACCTGTCTGCCAGGTAGTTCTCCTGGCCAGGGAGATACACCGCTTTGAGGAGTATGTTGTGTCTGAGAGCAAACAAGCAAAGGTCCTGTGTTTCCTGACAAAGGAGCTTGGACCCAGTTCCGCCCTGCTTGTTTACATAGAACATGGCTACCTGATTGTCCGTTTGAACCAGGACAGACTGATGAGCCAGGGTGGAAGAGAAAGTTTTGAGGGCTAGGCGAATAGCCCTGAGTTCCAAGAGATTGATCTGCTGTGCGGCTTCCCAGGGAGACCACAGGCCCTGGGTGCACTTGCCCAGACAATGAGCTCCCCAGCCCTGCAGGGAGGCATCCGTGGTCAATACCACTGTGAATCCAGGAGCCTGAAAAGGCATCCCTCTCAGCAGATTGGACGGTTGCAGCCACCAGCTGAGGGAGTTCAGAAACCGTCTGGACACCCTTATCCTGTCTCTGAGGCTGCCTGTGGCCTGTGACCACTGAGTCCGAAGGCACCACTGTGCAGGCCTCATATGGAGCCTGGCATTGGGGGTCACATGTACTGTCGAAGCCATGTGGCGAAGAAGCCTCAGGCAGAGCCTGGTGGAGACCAGTGACTTGATGAGAAACTGGCTTGCCAAGCTTATCAGTCTTTGGGCTCTGTCTTCTGGCAAGAAGGCCTTTGCCAGTAGAGAGTCCAACCTTGCCCCTATGAACTCCAAGTTCTGGGAGGGGAGCAAAGTGGACTTTGCAAAGTTTATGACGAACCCCAGGCTTTGAAGAAGAGCAATAGTTCTGAAGGTGGCTTGTTTGGCCTCCTGGCTTGTCTGACCCCTGATGAGCCAGTCGTCCAGGTAGGGGAAGACAAAGATTCCCTGATTTCTCAGGTAGGCCGCCACCACTGCTAGGCATTTGGTAAAGACCCTGGGAGCGGAGGTGAGGCCAAAAGGCAGTACTCTGTACTGATAATGGTTTCCTCCCACAATGAACCTAAGGTACTTCCTGTGGTCTGAATGAATGAGGATGTGAGTATACGCATCCTTTAGATCTAAGGAGCATAGCCAATCTCCCTGCTGGAGGTAAGGCAGAAGGGTTCCAAGAGTAAGCATCTTGAACTTTTCTTTCTCTAGGAACTTGTTGAGGTTTCGGAGATCTAGAATAGGTCGAAGGCCACCGTTTTTTTTGGGTACCAGGAAATACCTGGAGTAGAACCCTCGATGGTGTAAGTGGGGAGGCACAGGTTCCACTGCCCTGTCCACCAACAGACCTTGCAGCTCCTGAAGGAGAAGATCTGTGTGCAGGGGAGGCCTTGGGGGCTCCCCTGGAAAATATGGAGGAGGCAGTTGTTGGAAGTGTAGTGCATAGCCCCTGTGGATTATGCTTAACACCCAACTGTCTCCAGTAATGAGTGGCCACTGGTGGGTAAACAGAGCGAGGTGACCTCCTGTGCAGGGTTGAGAGAGCAAGGACGGAGAGGCTATGCCTAAGGAGTCAAAAACCCCCACCCTGCTGAGTGGGAGCAGGGGCCGGAGGCTTGGGGGTCCTCTGCCTACGGGGCCCATTACCCTGCCCCTTGGCTTGCTGACCCTGAGGGGCAGCTTGGGCAGCCTGATATTGGGGGTACTGTTTGTAGGCAGTGCCCTTCCTCGGATAAAAGGGCTTTTTACCCGAGCCCTTCTTCTTGTGAGAAGGGGCAGAAGTTTTTCTAGACAGCCTTGTCCTTGTGAGGTGCTCGGTCTCGAGCTGTGCGGCCTTCTCGGTCATGAGCTTGCCAAAAAAGTTCTCACCTCGGCAGGGGACATCGACCAACTTGTCCTGAACCCATGGCTCGAGGTCCGATGACTGCAGCCATGCCTGGCGTCGAGCTGCGATGCTGGCTGCCGCAACATGGGCCAAAGCCTCGAAGCCAACGTAGGCAGCGCGGGACATGAACTTGGAGCATTCCCGGATCCCCAAGGACATGGACTTGAACCTCTGCAAGTGTTCCCCGGAGAGACCAGCAGAGAACCCGGCCAGCTCCTTGGCCAGGTCTCGCAAGTACATGCCCATGTACAGCTGGTAAGACTGGACACGGCAAGCAAGCATCGAGCCCTGGAAGCACTTTCTACCAAAACCATCGAGGTTTCGGGCCTCCCTGCCAGGGGGCACCACGGAGTGCATCTTCTGACTTTTCAGGCGATGCATGGCCGATTCCACCACCATGGAATGGTGTGGTAGCTGCGCCTTCTGAAAGCCAGGACTGTTCCGGAGTCGATAGATCGAATCGACCCGCTTGCTTAAAACTGGCGCCGAGGCTGGTGCCTCCCACATCCGGAAGAGGAGCCGTTCCAGCATCGGAGGAACCGGGACAGTAAAGGCCTCCTTCAGAGGAGAGTCGTACTGCAGGGCCTCAAACTCCTCGGCTCGAGGCTCCTCCTCAGGGTCCGCAGGGATAGCCAACACAGCGGCCATATCCCGGATAAACTCCGAGAACCGGGTATCCTCCGGAGGGGATCTACTCCGGGGTTCAAACTGCGGTGAGTCCGACGGGACGCACCGAGTCTTGAAGGTGTCGGGGGACTCCTCGTCCTCCGTCTCCCATGCGGACTCGTCTGATGAGGAATCAGGGTCCAACCTCGTGGGGCCTGTGAGCACCCGCCCCGACACCGAAGGCACCGGCGTCGACGCCCTCGGTCCCGAACGGGAGGTCGAGGGAGACCGCGACCGAGGTCGACCTCGAGCCTTCATGGCCTCGAGTATCGGCTCGGTCTCCGGGGTCGACTTTGATGTCGATGTCCCGGTGGTCGGGGCAGAGGCGCCAGACAGGCTGGCCATCAGTGCCCGCTGCTGTTCCATGAAGGCAGACAGTCTGCTCTCCAAGGCTGTCAACCTGAGATCCAGCTCAGGAGACTCAGCAGCTCCCGACTCGGGCCCCGGCGGTGCCGGTCCCGACGTCGGCTCCCTGGGAGGAGAGTCCACGAGGATGACAGGGCTTACGTGTCCAGCAGACTCCGGCTCCAGTCGAGGGACTTTGGAAGGCTTCTCCTGTTCCACGGGCCTGGGGCGCTGGTCAGGGGTCTGAGACCTAGCTCTCGAGGAGCCAGGGACCTCTTCCGACGACATCCTTGCGAGCTGCTTCTTCCTCTTGCATTCCCGGTCGGGGGACCCCCTGTCCGAGGAGCCATGACGGTGCTCGGGATCCGATTCCCGAGATGTCGAGGCCTCAGACGAGGTCCGGGCCCAGCCGGAGGCCGAGTCAGAAAAAAGCCTTTCCTTTTGGTGCTGTCGACTACGCAGTGCCTTGAAAGACATCTTCCCACATGGTCCACACGTCTTAGGGTCGTGATCAGGACCGAGGCACCGGAGGCAGCAGTCGTGTGTGTCGGTGAGAGACATCAACTTCTTACTCCAATCACACTTCTTAAAACCGCTGGAAGCCATCGGGGAAAAAAGGGTCCCCGCGAGGTCAAAGGACCAGCATTCCAGGGAAAAAGAAAAAAAGGGCGCGAACGCCAGCCACTAAGGGCAAAAACCAAAAAAGAAAGATCGGGCTCGATACCGGTGTACTGAACCCGGCGGGAGGGGAACCGGCGTCAAACCGGGAAGAAAAAATAGCGAAGAATCGCAAAAAATCTAACAATTTTCCGGGATGACTAGGACTCACGTCCGGTGGGCTTCACGGAAAACAAGAGACTGAGGTAAGATGGCACCTTTAGGCGGGAAGGGAACCGCGCATGCGTGCCTGCATTCCCAAAGGCTTTCATGGAAAGCTGGGGAAATGCTCCACAAGGGCTCCATCGACGTCGATGTCACCCATATGTGAGGACTGACTTCCTGCTTGGTCCTGGAGAAATACGATCTTCCAGGAAAGGTACCACAGGTGGCAGGTCATCAGAGGCTCAAACAGAGGCTTCCTGAGCTGTGAGAGCACCACATTTAGATCCCACTCTGCTGCTGGAGGACGGATGGGAGAGTTTGGATAGCATGAGGCCCTGCAGGAATCGGGACATGAGGGGTTGCGCCCAGAGGGGCTTTCCATCAACGAGATAGTGGTGCGCTGTGATGGCGCTGATGTGTACTCTGACTGAATAAGATTTTAGTCCCACCTGCGACAAGTGGAACAGGTACTGGAGTACTACTTGTACCGAGCAGGAGAACAAGTTTGCCCGTCTTTCTGCGCACCACACCAAGAAACGGCACCACTTGAAGGAGTGCACCCTTCTTGTGGAGGCCTTATGCAACGCCCAGAAGAACCTTCTCCACATCCCATGAGAGGTTGAAGGGAGCTAACGCTACTCGTTCAGCAGTCAAGCTGTGAGTGACAGGGACCCCAGGTTTGGGTGTAGGACAGCCCTGCTCCTATGAGAGTAGCCCTGGGGCTCGGCCCACGGAAATCGGCGATGCTGCTGATAAGAAGAGTAGCAGTGGGGACCAGGACTGCCTGGGCCACCAAGGAGCTATCAGCATTAGTGATGCTCTGTCACACTGGACCTTGAATAGGGTCTTGGTGACCAGCGGTGTTTGTGGGAAGGCATACAGGAGGCCTTCCATCCATGGGATGAAGAATGCATCTGCTGTCTCCCAGGGAGGGTGCACTTGGTGGGAGCAGAATCAGGGCGTGTTGTCCAGGCTGGTGACCAGGTCCATCGAGGGGATGCCCCAGAGTCAGAAAAGCCAGGAGGCTACTACTGGATCCAGGCACCACTCATGCAACTGGAGGACTCTGCTCAGTTTGTCCGCCAGGGCATTGTCCTGGCCCGGGAGGTAAACCGCCCTTAGGAGCATACCCCTGCATGCCACATAGGAAGCAGTAGCCCTCTGTGCCTGACAGAGGGGATACAACCCTGTTCCCCTTTGTTCGTTAACGTACAAAATTGTGACCTGATTGTCTGTCTGGATCAGCACCGGGAGGTGCTGTATCTGGTGGCAGAAGGCTCGGAGAGCCAAGAATATTGCCTGGAGCTTCAGCAGGTTGATTTGTAGCTGGGATTCCTCCTGGAACCAGCAGCCTTGCATCTGGAGGCCCTTGCAATGCGCTCCCCAGCCCAGTAGGGAAGAATTTGTGGTGAGGACCCTCTGAGGGGTGGCTGCCTGGAAGGGCATGCCTGCCTGAAGGTGACGTGGGATCTGCCACCATCTGAGGGAGTCCGCCAGCTGATGGGTCACTTTGACTCTGTCCCTGAGCTTGCCTGTGGCTTGTGTCTAGGTTTATGTTTATTTAAAACTTTATATACCACCCATTACATAAGCATCTGGGCGGTTTACAACCAAAGTAAAATTAGGAATTTTAAAAAATGCTGCAGAAAGGGAAAATGAACGCCATAAAAATTTTAAAAGAATAGGGAGAGGCAGAGACAGTGATAGAGGGGAAAGGGTAGAACGCAGGTAAAGGAAGAAAGACAGGGAACAACAATGGGGAGGGAAGGTAGAAAGGGGAGCAAAAGGAGACATATCTTTGGGAAGGGAGAGAGATGGGGGGGAGGAAGTAGCAGAGCTATAAGTCAGCGAGGAGGATGAGAAAGGGGTTGGGGAGGGGAAGGGAGGTCGAAGGCTGCACAATTTTGTTTTAAAAGATTTAAAAGAGGAGTCTAGTTGTAGGGTGGGAAGGAGCGAGTTCTAAAGTCTAGGGCCAAGGAAGCAGAAAGCGGAGGACCAGGTGGATTCTAAGTGAGCCTGGGATGGGAAGGGAAGGAACATGCGATTGATGTGAATGGATCGGAGAGAGCGGTGAGGGGTGTGGAGGTGAACCTGATCGGCGAAGTAAAGAGGAATACCAGTGTGGATAGCTCTGTGAATAAAGATGAGGATCTTGAACTGTATCCGATGAGTGATGGGGAGCCTGTGCTGGTGCAGAAGAAGAGGAGTAACGTGATCAAAGCGGGAAGCATGAGTCAAGATACGGACAGCAGTGATTTGAACGTGTTGCAGATGATGGAGCTGGGATTGAGGAAGACCGGCCAGGGAAACATTACAATAGTCGAGACGTGAGAGAAACAAAGAAAGAAGCAGTGTAGTCATGGAGGAAGAGGAAAGAAAGGGATGGACAGTGCGAAGTTGTTTCAAAGGCGAAAAAGGAACGTTGGATGACAGAGGAAATGTGACCTTTGAAAGAGAGGGAGGAATTGAGGGTGACACCTAAATACCTTAGAGAGGAAACCATGGGGATAGGTGTGGAAGAAAGCAGAGGGGTAAGGGAAGGGGGAGCATCCAAAAGTGAACCAGATTGCTGAGGTTTTGGTGAGGTTGATGTGAAGAAAGTTAGAGGAAAGCCAGGAGGCAACAGAGGAGGTTTCACCTTCTTCCCGGATTCATCCTATGAGGCGATCTTTGAGGGTTTCTTCTTCTTGTACTTCATCTCCAGGGATTTCCGTTGGGAGGAACAGTGGCCGTGGGATTCCGAAAAGGCTCTGGCAGCATGGGACACCGAGGTATCAGAGGGGGCCTTGGAGCATGGTGTCACCAGAGACTCCGGCACGGAGCTGGACATCTGAAACTTTTTTTCCTGCTGCTGATGGCAACTCTTTAAGGCCTTTGAGATCATGGTTCTGCAGAGTTCACAGTCTGGGTTGTTGTTTATTTATTTATTTAACACTCATTTATATACCGCATCTTCCAGAGTTCAGTTGCGGTGTACAATTAACAACAATTAACAAAGCGTAGTTTGTTTTACATAGAACATCTTAAAATTTTACATAGAACATCTTAAGTTAAACAAAGCAAAGTGTAATAAACTAAACAGTATATTTAAGCTAGAGCAGTGTGAGTAACAATTAACTAACAAAATGTAATGTCTAAACAGCGTAAGACAGTACATAACATATACAACTATATACATGTGGAGGTATTTGGGCATAAGAGCTTGGGTCAAGGCATCAGAGGCAGCAGTCGTGTGGGTCGGGGAGTGACATCATTTTTTCCATGCCGGTCACACTTTTTGAAGCCAATGGAGGCCATCGGAAAATGGGGGTCCCCGCCTCCCAGCAGGGGTCCAGGCTTTCGGCTGAAAAAGGGCACAAACACCGGTCGAGGAACACCTCGATGAAAAAATGAGAAAAACGAATGGATGAACCCAAGGAGCAGCGCTGAGGCGAGCTGGCTGGGGGGCGGGAAGGAACCGGTACACAAACCGGGCAAAAACATAAAATCAGACTTTTTCCAGGAGAAACTGGACAATGTCCGATGGGCTCTGCACAAAAAAAGGAGACTGAGGCAAGATGGCACCCTTGGGCAGGAAGTGGATTACGCATGCATGGTGCATCTCCCAAAAGCTTTTTTTGAAAGCTGGGGAGATGCTTCCATGAGGGTCCATCAGCGCCGATGTCTCCCATATGTGAGAACTGACTTCCTGCTTGTTCCCGGAGAAAACAAAGTTACTCACCTGTTGCAGGTGTTCTCCTTGGACAGGATAAGGTGAAATTAGACCTTATTTACTAATTTGCTTTCTTTTAGTCCCTCCAGTAAAGTACAGACTAATAGGTTTTTCACCTCCTTCCAGCAGATTGGAGACTGAGAATTCCAAGCTTTGGTCAGCCCATAAAGGGAATGCATTCCTATCACTCGGCCAGTACTAATGTCAAAACAGTAACAGGTAACGTTTTACTGAAATAGCTACCTATTACCCAATGTAGAAAAGCTAAATACAATACTCATGAAAATTCTAAATTAAGGAAATTAGTAAGCATAACATCAAAATTTACCAACAAATGCAAATAAATACACTGAACTCTAAAAACATCCTTGTGCATATTAATTGAATTAAACTGAAAAATAAGTGAAAACTGGAATTTCCATTGAAAATCTTAATAATCACATATTAGAATATAATATGACCTCCTCTGTTTTTTACCATCATCTGGACACGATTTGGCATAGAATCCAGTAATTTCGAGCAGTCTGCAACAATTTTGGTTCCTGTACCAGACTTGAATCAGAGCTTGAATAAGCTTCTCCTTTGTCGTACAGTCCATTCCACGAAGGCAAAGTTTGCAAATGGACCACAGATTCTCTATTGGGCTTAAATCCGGAGAGTTTCTGGCCAGTACCTTTATTTGCTTCTTTTGAAAAAAACCCTTTTCACCAATTTTGATGTGTGGCATGGGGCAAGATCCTGCTGAAAGATGCCAGATCCATCAGGAAATGTCTTCTCTAGCTCTGGAGAACATTGACATATTGTTGCGAACGCATCATTACCTTGACTGGATGCAAGTTGCCGACTCCATAATAACTGAAACACGAGAACATCTTCTTTTGGGGGGCATTTCACATTCTGGTTGATGCGAGAATCACAGATCTTTTCTCCAGGTGAATACTGAACATGTTGGCTTCTTTGGCCCTGGACAAAGAAATGACTCATCACTGAATATTACTTTTCTCCATTCTTCTTTAGTCCACTCTTTGTTTTAGTCCCCATTTATAGTGCTTCTCTTTCATAACCTTTGTCAGAAGTTGTTTTTCAGAGGTTGGCGTGCTTTTCAACCAACTTCCAAAAGTCACCTGCGAATCGTGGAAGAACTGACCGTTATTCCTTTCTCTTCTAAATCTCTTTTTAATGCGTCGCTTGTCTTCTGAGGGCCTTATTTACTTTCCCGGAGAACATAGTTGTCATCTCTGGGTGTGGTTTTCCTCTTACGACCACAATTTCCCTTTTGTTTAGGCGAGATGGATCCCATCTCCTTTTTAGATTTGATCACACGACTGACGATTGCGAGACTGATCCAACTATGCTTGTTATAGGTCTTCCCTGTGTATTCGTGCAGGGTGACGATCTTTGTGCGTTTATGAGTGTCGCATCCATCATGCACCATGGTTGGATTAACTACTAAGAATTCACTCAAAAGAAAATCTGATGCAATGTTGGCTGATATTATAGTCGCATACACACTAAGGGGCTTGTTTACAAAGCCGCGGTAGCAGTTTCCGATCGTTATCGGAGCCGCGGCCCCATTGAAATCAATGGGGCCGCGGCTCTGTAAACAAGCCCCTAAGTCATTCCTATGTCATATCACGCCATCTATTATGTCATTTACTCCATAAACCCACAAATAATGATGAAACATCTCATATGTGATGATTTAACCCAGTTGATTAAAAAAAGATCAAAATTAAATGCGTATACAATTCGTAGGCTGAAAAGATTAAAAAATCTGGTTTGTTTGCACAAGGGTGTAGGCTTGCACCTAATAAACTAAATTTTCTTTTCTCTGACACGGGCAGGTTCTGGACTTTACTGGAGGGACTAAAGAAAAGCAAATTAGCAGGTAAGGTCTAATTTCACCTTCAATAGCATCCCTCCAGTATAGTCCAGAATAATGGGATGTACCACAGCAATACTTACTTATGGGCGGGTTCTGCAAGCCCAACCTCCAAAACATGAGCCCCAAATTGAGCATCTGCTCTTGCCTGTATATTCCAACAATAATAGTTTGTAAATGTATGTAATGTTGACCATGTCGCTGCCTTACAAATAAATGCCTGCTGGTGGCACCAGGCTAGATTCTGCCCATGAAGCTGCCCGAGACCTAGTAGAATGCACTCTCAAACCCTCTGGTAGAGTCTTTTGGTGCAACAAATAAACCGACACTATAGCTTCGAATGGAGGAGTATCCTAGTGGTTAGAGCACTGGCCTGGTAAAAATGAGGCAAGAGTTTGATTCCCACTAACATTCCTTGTGGCCTTGGGCAAGCCACTTAACCTTCCATTGTCTCAGAAGAAAGGCCTGGCAATCTACTTCTGGTTACATTGCCAAGAAAATGCAGGAGCTGCTGGGTCGCCAGGAGTCAGCATTGATTTGAAGACATACATTGCATTTTTTGCATAGCTTCTTTTAACCAATGTGCAAAAGTTGCTTTGGAAGCCACTTCTCCTTTACGCGGACTCCCATAAAGCACAAATAGGCATTCTGATCATCTAAATGCCTTTGTGTTTCAAATAGTGACAAAGAACCAAACACATATCTAAAGTATGCATTAGCATACTTTACTGTGTCTGGAAAGCTTGGCAATATTACTAATTGATTGAGATGAAATATGGATATGACCTTAGGCAAAAAGGATGGTGCTGGATGTAAAACAACCTTCCCCTTCAATAGAAGCAGAAGAGGTTCCCGACATGATAATGCCTGTAATGCAGAAAATGCATCACGCTGAACATATTGTGATCAAAAAGAGAACCTTTAAAGTTAGATCCTTTAAAGTAGTAGTTCTCCATGGCTCAAATGGTGGTCCTGTCAACACAGAGTACTACATTTAGATCCCAAGAAGAGTATCATAGAGTGTACTGGAGGTCGTTGGCACGGTTTTCAGCGTCTATAAAACAGTTCTTTATCCCCACGGAAGGTTTCCTTACCTTGGAAGACATTGTCTTTACAAGTATATCTTCAAAAGTACGCCTTAAGGTCAGTAATTCATGTTTCACTATTCAGCAATGTTTGCTTTCGTGATAAAAGTACGTGTTTAGTAAAAGGTTTACATTTTCTTCAAGTAGCAACATTTAAAGGTTTTTCGGTTTCACTATTTTTAACTACATGACTCACTGAATTTTAATACAACGGCAACAAAAAATGCAACATAATATACTTTTATTAATGGGCTTCATAAAAAAGCATATGAGGACAGACTTAAGGATCTTAATATGTACACCTTAGAGGAAAGGCGGGATAGAGGTAATATGATTGAGATGTTTAAATACCTCCGTGGCATAAATGTTCAGGGAGAGAGCCTCTTTCAATTGAAAGCAAGTTCTGCTACGAGGGGACATGGGATGAGGGTGAAGGGAGATAGATTCAGGAGTGATATGCGGAAATATTTCTTTACAGAAAGAGTAGTGGATCCGTGGAATAGTCTCCCAGTGAAGGTGGTAGAGATGAGGACAGTAACTGAATTCAAAAAAGCATGGGACCAACACAGAGGATCTCTAAAGGTAAAAAGTGGACTGTTGTAGTTGTTATGGAAGGACAGACTAGATAGGCCATGTGGTCTTTTTCTGTCATCATGTTTCTATGTTTCTATTAGTAGTTTTCACGACGCTGGCTATTTTATCCTCCTCACAAAATCACAATTTGTTTTATGGTTACAAAAGTATTAATCTTTACCTTGTTTCATTTTTATCCAGTCCTTCTTAATTTAACTAAAGGAGTTCTAAATATGCACATTTTTGACGTCATCATCATAGTAATATTTTCTCATGCTCAATACTAGTTAGCATAATTTATTTTGTGTAGTAGGTTTTATAAAAAGAGTTATAGTTGATGTTCTACTCAATTCTTAGTTAAGAATTAAGTATCTAGCAGTCAACACAGGTTTTTTATCATTTCAAATTTCAATTTACATTATATTTTAGCAATATTTATTGTTCCCCTTGTACATTAGTGATAATAAGTAAATGATACACCCCCTTTTTATTATTCTTTTTATCATAATGTTTTATGATTATAAGTTAAAAACATCTTTGGATACCATACTCTATAGTTTATCAATTCTTGTTTTCACTTTACGTCTGCATTATCATTTTGTTTTAATATTGATATTTTTGCATCCATTAATAGAGGACATGATATGACGGTTTGTTATTCGTTTTACAGTTAGAGTTTACTTATATAGGATTTTCCCTATGTGAGACTCATATTGGGCGATTCAGTGAGTAAAATGGTGCCTATTCATCATCTATCCTTTGTCTTTATGGTTTGTCTAATAGGTTACTACACATATAATAATATTTTATATTATTTATATATTTTTCTTCCTCTTCCCTGTGTTCCTTATTTACATTATGTTGATATGTTCACATTATTTACTTTTAACATACACATTTTTAACATATATGTTTTTGTTTGTGATGATTTATTTATATAATTCTATATGTTTTTACGACTGTAATTTATTGTTTTATTAGCTGCACACCCCCTGAAGAAGGCGTTTGCCGAAACGCGTTGAGTTTTATTTAATAAAAAGTTCCTGTGACCATCATACATCTCTTGCTCCTTGTGTTCTCTGGAGGCCGTATTTGCCATACCACCCTGAGGAAATGTATCACATCAGGATGCAAAGCTAGAGTTTGACCCTGAATTCGACCATGATAAGCTAAAGCTGCCACTTGCACCCTCAGAATTTAGTGTGAGGCCTTTCTTTCTCCACTCCTACCTGCAAAAATGCTAAAACATCTGGAATGGAAGCTTGCAAGGGTTTGATCCTATGATCTACACTCCAATGCTCAAAGATATGCCAAACTTGAATATAAGCTAAGGAGGTTGAACGTGCCTGCAAAAGCATAGAAATAATGGCTGCCGAATAACCACGCTACACTAAGCGAGTCCTTTCAAGAACCAAGCCGTAAGCAAGACTTGATTGACCTGATTCATGTTTACTGGTTCCTGTGACAGAAGACGTTTTCTGACTGGAAGTCTCCATGGTATTGCTGTAGTCAGCCTGATGAGATCTGCAAAACAAGGTTGCGAGGCCAGTCTGGTGCTACTAAAATCACTGGACCTTTGTGTTTCTCTACCTGTTACAACACTTGACCAATTAGAGGCCATAGAGGAAACACATACAGAACACTCTCTGGCCATGGCTGTGACAGTGTGTCTATTCCTTCAGACATCCACACTGTCCTTCGACTGAAAAAACGTGGCGATTTGGTGGTTTTGACTAAGGCCATCAAGTACATCACAGGATGTCCATTTGTGTGCTATCATTTGAAACACTGACTCTTCTAGGGATCACTCTCCTGGATCTAGACAATGGCGACAGAGCCTGCTTTGACATTCTCCACTCCTGCTACATGTGTTGCTGACAAATCTGGAAAATGATGCTCTACCCAAAACAGCAATGGATCTATATCTTTGGATAAGATTGGACTTCCTGTGCCTCCTTGGTGACTGATGTAGACCACCGTGATTGTGTTGTCTGAAAAGACCCTTACCGCTTTTCCTTCAAGAAGCGGCTGAAAGGCCTACAAATCCACCAAACAAACAGCAAACTGCCATGAAAGCAAACAGCACAAACCAGTCCAGAAACGTGGCAGCGGGGTAAAAGAAACCTTTATTAATCCTTTTAGGATGAGTGTGCCAATAAACCCGACACTGGCCATGTTTCGTGTTATACTTCCTCAGGGGAATTATGGCTCACTATAAATTATAAATAAATACATAAATAAGTAAAAAAAAGAGAAATAAATAAGTTATGCAAATTAAAAACAATGAACAAAATTAAAATATATCAATACTTATAAAATAGCCAACAATAAAATAACTGTCATTTTATGTTGCAACACTTATCTCATAAAACACATATATCAATAAATTGAGGCCGCGGGGGCGGGAGTCCCGAGCCGGCCGCTCATAACTGGGGGCGTCGGATCCGCGGGAACGGGGGCAGGGACGTCGTGACACGGCGGCGTCTTTTAAATTCATTGGCTCTCCCTTGGTAGCATAGGGCATGAAGGGAGAGCCAATGAGGAGGTGAGAGGAGGTGGGCGCCTGAAGGAGAGCCACCAGAGAGCAGGCAGCGAGGTCCGGTGGACGGTGAGGGACGGTGTCGGCGGGGAGCGGTTGCCTGAGAAGTGGAGGCTGAGGCGGCAGAGTTCTGCAGGTGGTGGCAAGAGGCTTGACGAGCAGACGGCGGAGCAGGAGTCTGGTGGAAAGGGTGCAGAGAGCTTGTGGCCTCGTGGGCCTCGGCAGCGTGTGCGGCCGCGTGGCTGGCATGCTGCGGCATTCAACAGGCGGGTCGTGCGGAAAGCAAGGCAAGTGGGGTTGGGGGGGTGCAGTCGATTACAATATTAAAAAACAAACACACAAACTAAAGTACAACGGGAGCATGCCTGCATTGGGGGGGGGGGTCACAAAGGGTGGGGGAGAGGGCTTGTGAGAGCTGGGGGGTGTACCGGGCAGCAAGGGAAGCAGCGAAGGGGGACGGGTGATGAAGTAGGGGAGGAGTATATGGAGAGGGCCGACAGTCTCTGGCGGGGGAGAGGAGCACGGGGAGAGAGCAGTCGGATGAGAGGGTCAAGGCTACCAGGGATGAGAGGTTTTGGTATATGGTGTGGAGCATGAGAGGCTTTAGTGATGGTGGTGTTCCAGGTTTGTATAAGGATATCGAGGTCCGAGTGTTGAAGTGCTTGCTTCAGATGTGGGATGGTTTGTTGGAGAAGGTATCTTCATTGAAGTTTGAATCTTTTCGTTGTGGGAGGTTTGGGCAGTAGGAGGTGTTTGAGTTGGGGGTGTATAGGATAAAGGAAATTAGGTGGTGGTCAGACCATAGGACTGGAGTGGAGGAGGAAGAGATGGGGTGGGAGGAGGAGATTAGGTCGTTGGGTAGGAAGAGTTGGTCCGAGGCGCTTCCTTTTTGGTGAGTTGAGGTACTGATGAGCTGGGTGAATTGGAGGTCATTCATGGCTTGGAGAAAAGCGTTACTGTGGGAGGAGTTAATTGAGGGGAGGTTAAGGTCTCCAAGTAGAACAAGGTGTTGTTGGCGCAGGTGTTGGAGCATACTACTTCGAGAAGATGGTCTGCCTTGTGGTGCAGAGCTCTGTATACATGGCAGATGGTGAGGCATTTATTGCTTATGATGAGGATGTCCAGGCCATGAGCAGGCGATGTGCTAGTGATAGTAAATCAAAGTTGTTGGATAGGATGCAGACTCCCTCTCCTCTGCTAGTGGTTCGAGGGCAATTATGGATGTTGTGGGTGTTGGTGTTAAGCTGATTGAGAAGTATATTGTCTGCCTCGATGAACCAGGTCTCGGTGATGCAGAGAAGGTCGATTGCGTTGTCAGTGACGTGGTCAGCAAGGATTTGAATTTTGTTACAGGCGGAGCGTGCATTGATTAGGCTGCATCTAATTGGCTGTGTGGGGTGTGTGTTGTTAGGGATTAGTGTCTTGGTATCTTGGTAAGGGGGGGAGGTGGGAGTGGGAAGTAGCTGGGATTGTCTCCTATGCTGGTGACTGTACTGAGAGACTGGAGTGTAGTGCACAAAAAGTGGAGTTATTCTATTCAGGAAAGTCGAATTGGCGGCCCTGATTGCTCAAATATCTTCTGCCCTGAGTTTGTCTGACCCAGTGGTGCCTGAACAGGAGCCGCTGATTCACTCCCTCAGGCGGGGGGTTTGGAAGTACAAGACGGCTTCCCCTCTGGAAATCGTTAAAAGCATGGTACGTTTACAGTGAGCCCCACCAGATTCCCTAGTGAAGAGGCAGAGAGTTGGCAGGGGGCCTTTGCCCTGCTGCAAGAGGATCGCACTGAGTGGTTTAACTCACCGTGAGTGGATGCTTGGGTTACAGTGGGTGCGAATCGGGCTGCCATTCTGGTGGAGGGCACAATGTCCCTGAAGGATCCTGGGATTGTAAGATGGACACTATCTTGAGGAGTCAGTTTGCAGCCTCTGCTATCAATCTTCAGTTGACGGTATATGCGAGCCTGATGTCTTGGGATTTACTCTGGTGGTTTCAGTCCCTTGTGTAGAGAATATTCTCTGGGTCCAAGCAGAAGGTTAGTCCTCACATAGGGGTGATGTCATTGATGGAGCCCATATGGGACACTTCCCATCTTCCAAAGAAAGCTTTTGGAAGGTGCTCCACGCATGCATGCTGGTCTTTTTGCCCGAAGGAGCCATCTTATGTCAGTCTTTTTTCCGTGGAGCACTCCAGATGTCATCTGAGTCACGGAATTTGGATTACCTTTTTTTAGCTAGTTCTTTTCATTTTTCTGTATCACCTGC
The DNA here is from genome assembly GCA_033557465.1 of Ichthyophis bannanicus. Lineage (NCBI taxonomy): Eukaryota > Metazoa > Chordata > Amphibia > Gymnophiona > Ichthyophiidae > Ichthyophis > Ichthyophis bannanicus. The sequence continues at coordinate 439,594,876 of CM066034.1, forward strand.
TGTACAGCGTCTTTCTGCTGTCTCTGGGAACATTGATGCCTTGACACCATGTTTTTCTCAGGGTTTTTTCCTTTTCTCCTTTTTTTCTTCTTGGCTCAGGGGATTTTCCTCTTGCACCCCCTTAGTCGTTGAGAACATTGGAATCCTTTGACTTGATGGAAGCCATCTTCCCTGCTATGTCAAAGCCAGCCAGAGGCTTCAAAAAGTGCACTCAGTGTGGCCAAACCATCTCCATCATGGACCACCACAGCGGAAGTGTGGCCAAACCATCTCCATCATGGACCACCACAGCGGATGCCTTCAATGCTTCAGGCTTGACCATGAGCCCTCGGGCTGTGCTCTCTGCTTGCAGATGACACGCAAGGGGCTTAAGAACGGCAGCAGGAATCACTGTTCAGTTCTGAGGTGTCGACATTGGTTCCAGCATCGACCTTGGCATCAATGCACTTGAAGGTCTCCGCCAAGGCTTTGGCTTTACGCAAAGGCTGGGCCTATTTGGAACAGAGGGGTCATGGGACACCGGAACAGCGGCTCTTCTTTGATAAGGAATGCCCCCAGAAGGACCAGACTTTGACCTCTTCGGAATCGAAGGGTTATGCCAAGTCCAGGACCAAGGCCCATGGGCATTGGCATCGGAGCTCACACTGTAACTCTGAAGGCGACAGTCGGGAGCGGCCCTCTAAACTTCCCCAGTGGGAGGAGTTGCCTCCTGAAGCCCTGGAGGGCCGGTGTGGGACTCTCAAGGCCGTAACCATTGGAGTCCCTGCTGAGGGAGCTGGCATTGGCACTGAAGGCTGTGGTGCTGATTCCGGTGTCAGCGTAGACCTCTATCCTTGCAGAGAGGATGCAGGCCCTTGAGTGTAGTCTCGCAGCGTTCATGGATCAGCAGGCTGCCAAGGACCCAATGACCTTGGGTTCCTCGGCACCAATGATGGCTCCGCCCATGGCAGATGCCTCACCTGCAGAAGTGCAGCCCATCCTGGAGGTCCATTTTCTCTCTGGCGGTTCCTGTGAGCATTCGAGGTCCCTCTCGATGCAGTGGGCGTCCCCCCCGAGTGCTTTGGTTTTGGACAGAGGGAGCCGAGGACTCCTTTGACTCCACCCAAGCGCCACTGGCATGGTCACCATTTGAAGTGATACTTTGAGTTCCTCTTGGACTCAGACTTTGATTGGGAGACCGAAGAAGAATCGCTGGATACCATCCGTCAATAAAAGGTCCCCTCCGATCCCTTGCTCCCATATGAGCAGAGGAGGTCTCCCCCCCCCCCGAGAATCTCTCCTTCCTCGAGTTCATGTAAGACATGGGGAAGGCTTTGCCCTTCATTATTGAGGCAAAGGAGGAAACTCGGGTGGAAGCGTTGGAAATCCTTTAGTATCCGACTCCCCCTTAAGAGCTCATTGTGGTTCCGATTCACCTGATCCTGGAATGGCTTCTCTTTAGGATGTGGGAAACACTGCTCATGGTGCCATCGGTAAGCTGATGCCACAATTCCATGTACTGAGTGCGCAAGAGCTCTTGATTTGAAAAGGCACAACTCCATCACAACTCCATGGTGGTGGAATCGGCCATGCGCCAGATTAAAAGTTCCAAGATGCACTTTTCGATGCCCTCGGGTAGAGAGGCCTATACAATGGATGGCTTTGGGAGGAAATGCTACCAGGGCTTGATGTTGGTGGCTCATATCCAAGCATACCAGTTATACATGGGCATGTACCTGCGGGACCTGGCAGGGGATCTTGCTGGGTACACGGCTTTTCTGTCAGGAGAGCATCTTGAGGGCTTCCGGAACCTGGTGAGCAAAACAAAATACAGTGCAAGTGCCAGATACAATAAGAAAGACAAAGCAAATAACAAGCAACAGCGCTTTCACTTACGTAGCACCTACACTATGGAACAACCTCCCTGATCAACTAAGAGAGACAAAAGATCTCCAAAAGTTTAGAAAGGAACTAAAAACACACTTATTCACCCAACATTACTGTCAAATCTCAGATCTAGCCTCCCACCCCCCATAGCTCATTCTGCTGTCTAAATAATCAAAGGCGATACTATGTTACAGGCTGTAAATACCACAGTTCTCCAAATAATCAAGATTTTTTTTTTTTGTTGTAACCTTTGTAAATAATTAACTGCCTAAATAATCAAAGGTTCTTGTTATGAGCTATACATGATTGCTTTTGTTTATAATGTTCCTTGTACATAGTTGCAATGTTACATAATGTTCTATGTATTTGTTCACTAATGTTCTATGTAAACCGCCACTGATCTTGGGAAGGGGCGGTATATAAAAGTTTTCAAATAAATAAATAAAATAAATAAATCCCATACAGAACAGGGTTTCTACTCCTGCTACTTCTTGGTCCCCAAGAAAATGGGCGGGTTCCGACCCATCCTGGATCTCCGCGATTTCAATTGCTTCCTAGTGAAGGAAAAGTTCAAGATGGTATCCTTTAGAACATTGTTGCCCTACCTTAAACTGGAAGATTGGCTGTGCTCTTTGGATCTCAGAGATGCCTATGTGCACATCCTCATCCACCCACTGCACCATCTGTGCTGTTCGCTCAGCATAAAATGGATGTACTATCAGTACAGGATTCTGCCCTTGCCTCTGGTCCAAGAGTTTTCACCAAATGGCAGGTGGTTGTTGCTACCTTTCTCCGGATCCTGGGAATCTTTATCTTTCCCTACCTGGACAACTGGTTGATCAGGTGCTGGAACAGCTGGGCTTTGTCATCAACTACCCAAAGTCCCACTTGCAACCCTCTCAGCGCCTCGAGTTCATTGGGGTTCTTCTTGACACCACACTGGCTCAAGCTTTCCTTCTGGCAGACAGGGCTCAACGCCTAGTCACTGTGCTGAGGGACATCCAAAGTTACCTGATTGTCATGGCTCGGTAGATGCTGCGCCTCCTGGGCTACATGGCTTCCACAGTCCATGTTACCCCTTGGCATGACTTCAGATTCGTCAGACGCAGTGGATTCTCTGCACACAGTGGTGTCAGGTGATGGGACATCTTTTGGACAGGGTCACAGTGACTCTGCCCCTCCAAGAATCCCTGTCCTGGTGACAGCACCCCACTCACTTGCTTGTGGGGCTTCCCTTCCAGGACCTGCCGCACCAGCAAGTCCTAATGACCGATGCCTCCAAACTCGGCTGGGGAGCACATCTGAATGGCCTGTTCCACACAGGGCCTCTGGACTGCAGGGAAAAGCCACAATCAGATCAACTTCCTGAAGCTTCGGGCCATTGCCATTGCTCTCTGAGTATTTCAGCAATAGCTCTCCTACCAAGTCATCCTCATGCAGACAGACAACTAAGTGACCATATTTTACCTCAGCAAACACGGCGGCATGGATTTGTACCTCTGCTGGGAGGCACTCCACCTCTGGAAGTTTGCAGTCTTACAAGATATGCTCCTCAGAGCGGTACAGCTACCAGGGGAGTTCAACATCCTAGCGGATCACCTCAGCAGGGTCCTTCAGCCACATGAATGGACTCTGAACAGGCAGGTTGCCAACCGCATCTTCCAGATATGAGGCACGCTGTCCATAGACCTCTTTGCCACTCCTTGCAACACCCAGCTTCTGCTGTTTTGCTCAAGAGTGCCCTGAAAGAATTGCTTGGCTCCCATTGCTTTCCTCCTGGATTGGAGCAACGGTCTTCTCTATGCCTACCCACCAACTCCTCTGGTGGCCAAGACCCTTTTCAAATTGTAGGCAGATGGCACTACCATGATCCTCATTGCGCCGCACTAGCCCAGGCAGCACTGGTTTTCACTCCTCCTCTAATTATCTCAATGGCAACTGCCCAGACTGGGTTGTGTTCTGGACCTCATCTCACAGGACGACGGGACTGCTTCATCCCAACCTGTCATCCTTAGTGTTAATTGCTTGGCTGCTGAGTGGCTAATACTTGCAGAGCTCCACTTGCCGCAGGACATGGAGAACATCCTTCTCACCTCACACAAGTACTCGACAAGATATGCTTACACCTTCAAGTGCCACAGGTTCTCCATGTGGTGTGAGAACAAGTTTCTGGACCCCTTCTCCTGCTCTGTGGAGTCCATTTTGTCTTATCTTCTGCACCTGTCAGACTCTGGTCTAAAGTCCAACTCGGTCAGAGTGCACCTCAGTGCTGTAATTGCTTATCAATGGCCTGTAGCTGAATGGCCCTTGGTGGGTTGCTTTATGTGTGGCCTCCTACTAACTCGCTCCCCACCCCCATTAAACCACCCCCAGTGGCGTGGAACCTTAATATGGTGCTCGGACAGTTACTCGTAACCCCCTTTGAGCTGCTCAGCTCCTGATCACTCAATTTCCTTACCTGGAAGGTAATTTTTCTGGTGGCGCTTACTTCTGCATGCAGAGTCAGCGAATAGCAAGCGCTGGTGGCGCACATGACATACACCAGGTTTCATCTCAATCAATTGGTGATGTTACCCACCTTCTTCCCTAGACCTCATACCAACAGAGCTGAGGCCTCGTTGCACACCTTGGATTGTAAGGGAGCACTGGCTTTCTACATGGTGGCCAACTTGCATTCTGTCTCCACAGAGGAGATCTGTAGGACTGCTACCTGGTCTTCAGTCCACACCTTCACAGCCCATTACTGTCTGGATAAAAATTCCCAGTGTGAAAGCTACTTCAGTCAGGCCATACTCCAGCATCTTTTTGGGTATTGAAGCAACTCCTTCCCACCGGCCCTTCTGTCCATCCAGGCTTCTGTAGAATCGATCTAATGTTGATGTCCCTGCTGGACGCTGACTTTCGGAACCTCTCAGTAATTGCTCATGCTGCTTGTTCTCAGTTTGTTTTTCTGGTTTCCCCGTTGGGTCTTTTATAGGTTTTTTCGGTAGCCTGTAGCTAGGGAATCCCATATGTGAGGACTGATTCCTGCTGATCCTGGAGAACACCTACTACAGGTGAGTAATTATGCTTTACGCCCCTCTTGGAGTTGGCTACAGCCTTTCTTGTTGGAGGCTATATATGATCTTGTCCACAAGGTGGCTATTGGCATTGTTCTGTAGTCTTTGGCTTGGCGTTGGATATGGTTCCACTTTTGGGCAGTGGCTTCATCCTCCATGTCCCGATTTGTCTCAGCTCTCCCTAAAGACAGGCTCCTGTTTGGGTGTACTTGGATAAGATGGGTAAGGATTTGAGCAGGTGCATGCCTCTTTGCCGCCCAGAGAATAGGGCCAAAAAGAGGGAGAAAAAAAGGAAATAAGCAAGAGGAAGAGGGTCTGGGAGGCATAAAGGCACATGTTCAGTGCTATTCGGACTCCAGTTGTTACTGCCCCTGCAAGTCCTCCTTCGACCCTTCTGGGTTCTGATCTTGGATTCAGCCTTTCATGGACTGCGAGAGTCATGGGGCTCTAATACTTTCTGAATTGCTTCCTCCCAGCTAGCATGGCTTTGGCCAGAGGGCCCATTCTGGGAGTGGGCTCTGGTCACAGAGGATTGCTGAGTGCTAGTCACTGTTCCATATGGTCACGTTTTGGAATGCGGCTCCGTGACCAACAGAATATCAGTTTAATGTACTCTGGACAGACTCCTCCATCTCTGGGCAGTGGTTCTCATTTACCCCCAGCCAACTAGGGCCAATGTGAATGTTCCAGTTTTTTGTGCTACCTAGAAAGATGGCTCTTCTGGCACGTCCTCAACCTCAAGGGAGTCTAAGCTTGCCTGCACTCCTTTTTTCCTGCTGTGGGAATCCCTTTGGTCAGTTTCATGTAGTACGCCATGGAGAGTTCCTTGTGCCTCTGACTTGGAGGAGGCTTACTTCCATGTTCCTGTTTGGGCGGATCGACTGCACTGTCTTTTTTGTTGTTCCTGGCTCATTCAAGTTTGACTCTCTCCCCTTTGGCCTCTCCATTGCTTCAAGGGCATTCTCTAGAGTGATAATGGTGGTGGCCTCTGTGCCAGGGGATCTGTGCACACTGCTATCTGGAAGACTGACTTGTCTGGGTCAAGTCACAGTCCGAAGCGACTCAGGGTTTGGCCTGAGTGGTGCAATTCCTAGAGAATTTTGGTTGGGTGTTTCATCGAGGAAGAGCCATGTAGGGTCTTGTCATTCTGGGCCTCCTGGGAGTGTCCTCAACTCTAGGTTATGCCCAGTATTCCTGCCTGAAGGAAAGCTGAACAAGTTGCTTGCCAGTTGGCAGCCTCCCAATCTCAGCAGACTCTCAGAGTTGGCTTCTCTTCAGTTTCTTGGCTTGATGATAGTGGCAATGGACCTATGGGCTTGGGTGCAAGTTCTCCCAGGTCAGATGGCCCTCCAGTCGGAGGTGCTGTCCAGTCTGCAGAGATGGCAGCTGTGGCAGCTACCACAGCACCTGAGGAATGATATGCCATAGAGGATCATATGTGGCATCTTCTGCCATCGGATGCCAGCCAGTTAGACTGGGGAATTGTTGTTGAGAAATCCAACCAGTATAGCCCGTCATCTGCCTTGAGGTGAGGGCTATTGTTTGGCCCTCCTATACTGCTGAACCCTGGTCAAAGATGAACTGATATGGGTTTTTTCTTGGATGAGGCTATGGCAGTGGCATATGTTAATCGGTGAATGGGAACAAAGAGGGCCGAAGTGACTCGGGAGATGGCTTTCCTGTTCTCCTGATGGAAGGGCACCTATCAGTTCAATTGGTGCATCTCATTGCCGGAGTCAACCACATGATAGTGATCTTCTCAGTTGTCATTCTCTCGATTCCCGAGAGTAGGATCTAAGTCAAATGGTCCATCGGCAGATTCTGCACAGCTGCAGCTGTACCGAGATGGATCTGATGGTGACTCAGTCCAATGCCAGAACTGACCACTTCTTAAGTCGCTGCAGAATGACAGACTCTGAGAATGTTGATGCCAGAGTTAGTCCTGGTCAATGTGTAACCTGCTGGGCGTGTTTCGCTGGTGGATCATGTGCTTAGACACATAGAACAACATCTGGGATGGGTGTTCCTGGTAGTGCTGTGTTGGCCATGGAGACCATGGTTTGGGAACCTCATGAGGCTCCTGCAGGGTCCTGCTCTGGTACTAGCCCCAGCTTGGGGGCTATTAAGTCAAGGATCGGTTCTTCTGATGACCCAGCTTAATTCTTGTTTTTAGCTTGGCTCTTGAGAGCTGCCTCTTAGCATATACATGATACTGTCCCACTGTGGTTCCACATGCCCTAAGGCTATGAGAAAATGTTCCAGCCTCGTTTATGTGTGCATTCTGGTGTCTTGAGAGTTGGTGCCATCAGAATCAGGATAGTCCTGAGATGGTGGGTTTACTGTCCTTTCTTGCCTTTTTTTCATGATGGTCTGGTGGTGGCCTTTCTAATTCAGGAGGCCAGTGGCGGAGAGGTCCGATGCCTCGCCTCCTAATTTTTCCCATTTTTTTCTAGCGGATACGTAATCTACATTCCACCCCGCATGTCCCCCCCCCCCCCCCCCCCCACGTTCCACCCTCTCCCCGTGTTCACTTATTGCTTCATGGGATCTCTGCCTGATTCTCCGGGCCTTGATGTTTGAGTCTTTTGTGTCCTTAAAGCGGGCTACACTTGATGTTATGACCCTTAAGATTATCTTCTGGTCACTATAGGTTCAGCGAGACGTATATTTATTTATTTATTTTATTTATTTAACAAACTTTTATATACCGCAACCTTCCAGTGATCAGGTGCGGTTTACATATAACAGTTAGGGGAACAGAAAGACATTTCTGTTTTTACATTGAACATTGCGTGAACTATATACATTAAAAATTAAAACTTTTAACTTTTAACTTTGGAGAACTATGTACATTTAACTATATACAGATAGCAGAAATGAGGTCAACAGTGAAGGGAATTATATCAAAGACAGTGTCAAAGGTCATAATATCATAAGGCAGTTACGGTGTTAGTTTCTATGTGTTATATAGATTATCCCTTTTCATTTTGGTGTTGGGAGTTTGCCAGTGGGCCGTAGTGAGAGATAAAGAGGTGGGTTTTTAAAGTTTTGCGTAGGGCCTTAAGGTCGGTTGAGGCTCTGATTTCTTCTGGTAGTGAGTTCCAGAATATAGGTGCAGCGTGGGAGAATGCTTTTTTATTGGTTGTTTTTTTGGTCTTTGTGAATTCTTTTGGAATCTTCAATTTATTAGCGTTGCTTCTTCTATGTGCAGAGTGGGCTGTGTCTTTAGTGAGTAGCTTATTAAGGGTAGCTGGGGCAGTGTTATTTAATGCCTTGAATGTGGTTATTATTAATTTATAGTGTATTCTACATTGAATCGGGAGCCAGTGTAGTTTGGCTAGATAAGGTGATATGTGTTCAAAAGGGTGTACCTTCATTATATCCAAGCTGCAAGCCTTGCCCCACAGGAATCCTTACTTATCATTCTTGAGGAAGGCCATGTGCATTCGGCCTGTTCCTTTCTTCTTGCTCAAGGTGGTATCTGCCTTCCATGGGAATCAGGTAGTCTGTTGCTCTCCTTTTTTGAAGGAGCAGTGCCAGGGAAAGGATGAGGTCCTTCACCCGGTGGATGTCTGGAGGTTGCTATCTTCTTTTGCAAGTCAGGCCATCTATACATACTGGTTGCGGGACCATGTAAAAGTGATGCGGCCACTTATTTTACTTTTGGGTGCTGGATCAAGGAGGTGATTGCTTCCATGTATCTGAGGTAGAACCAGCAAGTTCTGAGAGGTTTGTGTGCACATTCTGTTCAGGTACAAGCATCTGTGTGGGAGGAGCACAGCTTGGCAGCACCCTTAAATATCATCAGGCAGAGACGTGGGTGTCACTTTCCACTTTTAAGTGCTTATGCTTAGTTGTTGGGCAGGTGCGGCCTTGGCTCAGAGGTCTTGAATACTGCCATGGCTTTTTCCCGCCCAATAATGGTATAGCTTAGGTATGTCCCACTTGTCTGGTCTAGTCTAGCAGGATGATATGGAAGGTGTCATTTTACCAGATAATGCCTTTTCCTTGAGTCCTACTAGACCAGTCCAGGACCTGCCCTGGATAACTGCTTGATCTGCTATTCTGTAGTTTGCTCTGCGGGCTCATGACTTTCTGACAAGCCTTCTCTTGAGGTGATCCTGTGAATAGTTATGGTTATTGTTCTATTGAACCATGTTAGCTTCACTGTGGTTATGTGAATTCTGAGGTTCCTCACCATGGGGCTGATGGAGAAAACCGGTGCTGAAGTCGCGTGCTATTAGCTATGTATGTTTCTATGCAGGGCCAGCCCGTCCATTGTGTGGGAATGTTGTTCGCCCAGGGCTCTGCCAACTTGCCTCACTTGGCGTTTGGCTGCTGAATCCCGATCGATTGCAGAGCCAGGTTCAGAGGGAGTGGGGAAGGGCCGAGGCCCTGACTCACCTCTGCACAACTGCTGGACTGAAGAGCAGGGTTTTCCTTCACTGAGTCCGGCAGCTGTGTTCTTGTGGAACTCGCTGGCACGGCAGAGGTTAAAGGTCATTCTCCAGGACCAAGCAGGAAGTCAGTCCTCACATATGGGTGATATCGGCGCCGACGGAGCCCTCATGCGGAGCATTTCCCCATCTTCCAAAGAAAGCCTTTGGGAATGCAGTGCTCATGTGCGGTCCCCTTCCCGCCCAAGGGTGCCATCTTGCTCAGTCTTTCTTTTTCTGCGGAGCCCAACGGATGTAAGTTCATGTAACCCGGGGAAAAGTTGATTTTTTCGGTGATTTTCACATCTTTTTATTCGGTTTGACGCCGGTTTCCCCTTCCCGCCTGGGCTCGGTACACCCGTATCGAGTCTGGAACTTCTTTTTCGGTCTTTGTCCTTTGTGACTAGCGTTCACGCTTTTTATGTTATTTTCACTGGCAGCCCAGTCTTTTGACTTTGCAGGGGCCCTTTTTCCCCCGATGGCTGCCAGCGCGTTCAAAAAGTGTGATCGGTGTAAGGACTTCCATCCATTAATCTCTTTGCAAGTCCACTAAATCGTCAGCTGCCGAGGGTTTGCTCCAGACAGCCGCATCCCCAGAGAATGGCAGCAGATGCTTTTCTGATCTCTTGGTCTACGGGCCTCCTGCATGCATTTCCTCCCACACCCCTGGTGGCCTGGACTCTGTTCAAGATCCTATGGGACAAGGCCTCGGTGATTCAGGTAGCCCCCAGATGGCCGAGGCAGCCATGGTTTCCACTTCTTCTGCAATTGGTAGTGGAAGCTCCATTCCCTCTGGGGCTGCAACATGATCTCCAGTCTCAAGAGCAGGGTTCCCCTTCTGCACCCCAATTTCAGGTCCCTCAATCTGATGGCCTGGCTGCTGAAAGGGTAGTGCTAGCTCCTTTACTTCTACCTAAGGAGGTTGAGGAGATGGTATTGGCCTCTAGGAGGCAGTCCACCAGAAAGTCCTATGCCCTCAAGTGGCGTAGGTTTACGGTATGGTGTGCTCAGTGCAATGAAGATCCTTTCTCTTGCCTTGTGCCAGTAGTACTGCAGTATCAACTTCACCATGTCAGACCTAGGCCTTAAGTCTAACTCTGTTCGGGTCCACCTCAGTGCTTTGTCAGCGCACCACTCACCGGTGGAAGGACAGTCTCTGTCGGTTCACCCCTTGGTATCCAGATTTCTCAGAGGTCTCCTTCTACTCAAGCCTCCGGTTCGTCCACCGGCGACTGAGTGGGATTTGAACATGATCTTGCAGCAACTTACTCGCCCACCGTTTGAGCCGATGGCTACTTGCCATTTGCGCTTCCTCTCTTGGAAAGCGCTCTTCCTGGTGGCTCTTACCTCGGCCAGATGTGTGAGTGAGCTACAAGCTCTGGTTTCTGATAGACCATACACACGGTTCTATAGGAACAGGGTGGTCCTACGGACCCATCCCAAGTTCCTCCCAAAAGTGGTCTCCTCTTTCCACCTCAATCAGGAGGTGGTTCTTCCGACCTTCTTTCCCAGGCCGCATGCCAGCTGGGCTGAGACAGTCTTGCATACCCTGGACTGTAAAAGGGCGTTGTCCTTTTACATAGAACGTACGCGAGAGCATCGAAGGGCTACTCAGCTCTTCGTCTCTTTTGACCCTAATAGGATGGGTTTACCTGTCTCCAAGCGTATGTTGTCCACTTGGGTAGCAGATTGCATTGCCTGGGTGTACAGGGCAGCCAACCTCCCCTTGCAGGGTCGGGTCCCGGCCCACCGTGTCAGGGCGAAGGCCGCGTCAGTAGCTCATCTCCGCTCTGTTCCTTTGGCAGACATCTGCCGGGCCACAACTTGGTCTTCAAGCCAGACCTTTGAAGCCCATTACTGCCTGGAGAGGGAGTTCTGGCTGGACAGTGTTTTTGGCCAGGCGGCACTTCGTAATCTCTTTGAGGTATAGGCAACTCCTACCCTCCGGCCCTGGTGTTGGGCTACCGTACGGGGTGCATTCTTAGAGAAAATTCTTATCATGGATGCTGAGGCTCTTGAGAGAGAGCCATTTTTTCAGCTCTGGGTTCACGGTATCCTCGAGCTGAGGAGTCCCATATGTGAGGACTGACTTCCTGCTTGGTCCTGGAGAAAGCGTAGTTACTCACCTGTAACAGGTGTTCTCCAGGAGCAGCAGGAATCAGTCCTCACGACCCTCCCTCCTCCCCTGGAGTTGCAGTCATATACTTCATTTTGATTTTTTGCTGTCTTTTAGCTATGTCATCAGACTGAGCAAGATGGCACCCTTGGGCGGGAAGGGGACAGCGCATGCACGCTGCATTCCCAAAGGTTTTCTTTGAAAGCTGGGGAAATGCTCCGCACAAGGGCTCCGTCGGCACCGACGTCACCCATATGTGAGGACTGATTCCTGCTGCTCCTGGAGAACACCTGTTACAGGTGAGTAACTACGCTTTTCCTGTTTTCTGGCACCCAGCATGCTGGCAGACTCCACAAGAACACAGCCGCTGGACTCAGTGAAGGAAAACCCTGCTCTTCACTCCAGCGGCTGTGCAGAGGTGAGCCAGGGCTTCGAGCCTCCCCGTCTCCCTCTGAATCCGGTCAGACAGGCGCAGGGCTCTTTGGAGAAGAGGGAGGCTAGGACTGGAAATGGGTTGATGAAATGGCTAGGATAGGATTGTAAATGGGCTGATGGGGGGGGGCCTGGGACTAGAAATGGTTGATGGGGAGGCTAGGACTCGAAATGGCTGATGGGGGGACTGGGACTGGAAATGGACTGATAGAGGGGCTGGGACTGGAAATGGCTGATGGGGAGGCTAGGACTGGAAATGGGTTGATTGGGTGCTAGAAATGGACATGGGCTGATGGGGCTAGGATAGGACTTGAAATGGACTGATGGGGACTAGGAATGGAAATGGACTAATGGGGTCTAGGATAGGACTGGAAAGGGCTGATGGGGGGCTATGAATGGAAGTGGGTTGATGGGGGCTAGGATAGGGCTGGAAATGGCTGATGGGGGCTAGGATTGGAAATGGGCTGATGGGGGGCTTGAAATGGGCTGATGGGGGGCTAGGATTGGAAATGGACTGATGGGGGGGCTTGAAATGGGCTGATGGGAGTTTAGGATTGGAAATGGGCTGATGCGAGGGGATGGGAGAATAGGACTAGAAGGGTGTGGATGCTGGCTGGGGCTGGAACTAGAAGGGAGCTGATGTTGGGGGAGAAGGGGATGGAGCTGGGGGAATGAGGATGGAGAGGGGAAAAGATTTTGTGTGGGAGGGAAGAAAAATTAACGGTTGACCAGGTATTGGGAGAGTAACTGGGGATTCAGGATGGAAGGGTGAAATTTGAGTGGATGAAAAAGGAAAAGAGAGAAACAGGTAAGAGCAAAAGGGGAAAGATCAGTATGTTAAAGCAGATGTAAAGAGAAAGAGAATGGAAACAAACTAGAAGAGAGAAGAAAGGACAAATGGACAGCAGACAATGGAGAGTTAGCAGAAGACACGAAGAAACCAGAAGAAAGTGACTGGGGCAATTCAACTGAAAAATAAAATGTCCAAAAAAACTAAAGGTAGAAAATACTTTTTTTATTTTGAATTTATTAACTGGAATATGTCAGCTCTGGGAAATGTGCATCGCTAACGTCTTTGCGTTTTGTTTAGTATAAGGGAAATGAGTTTATAGTTTTATTTCTCTAATGTTGGTGTTTGTTCCAAGTTTGGCTTTTGGGGTTCCCTGTTGAGTTATTTTCATATTTCTAAATAGTGATCCTTTGTTCTTTGTTTGGTGAAGGTTGATGTTCTGCATGTGTAACTGAGCTGAGGTATTCTGTTCATGTAGTTTCTATTTGACAATGCCACTTGTTCTCTTTCCCTATTAGGAGATGTATTGGTATTCTCTAATATGTATTGGTTTAATATTTGCAGTGTTGCCTTTTGATAGGGTTTGGTGCTTTTTGATTCCTAGTAGTGCTATTATGATACAGCAGGTTTGCTATGGGTTCTAAATGGGCAGGATTTATAGTACTTCCTAATGTGCCTGGCAGTTGGCACTGGAGTATAGTAATATAGAAATCTGGTAGCTTTCCTTATCTTCAATGCCCATGCAAATAGTATTCAAATACTCATTAAGAGGCATGTTTACTAAAAGTTAATGTACATTCACAAATGTTAGTGTGCGTTAAGTGCAGGAATACCCATTTATTTCTATTGAACATAAGAACATAACATAAGATATGCCATACTGGGTCAGACCAAGGTCCATCAAGCCCAGTATCCTGTTTCCAACAGTGGCCAAACTAGGTCATAAGTACCTAGCAGTTTCCCCAAAAGACACAGGTTCCTCAATGCTTGTATTGGGTCAAGCAGTGATATCCTGGGTCCCTTTTAATAATGGTTTATGGACCTTTCCTCCAGGAACTTGTCCAAACCATTTTTAAACCCAGCTACACTAACAGCTTTTACTACATCCTCTGGTAACAAATTGCAGAGTTTGATTAAACGTTGAGTGAAAAAATATTTTCTTTTATTAGTCTTAAATAGTTTACCCTGTAGCTTCATTGCATGTCCCCTAGTCTTTCTATATTCTGATGATGTAAACAGTCGATCTACGTTTACCCGCTCCACTCCATTCATTAATTTATAGACCTCTATCATATCTCCCCTCAGCCGTCTCTTTTTCAGGTTGAAGAGCCCTAACCTTTTTAGCCTCTCTTCATAGGAATATCCTTCTATCCCCTTTACCATTTTGTTGGCTCTTCTCTGTACCTTTTCTAATAATGCTATATCCTTTTTAAGATACGGTGACCAGAATTGCACACACTATTCAAGGTGCGGTCACACCATGGAACGATACAGAGGCATTATAATATCCTTTGTTTTATTTTCCATTCCTTTCCTTATGATACCTAGCATTCTGTTTGCTCTTTTGGCCGCCGCTGCACACTGGGCAGAGGGTTTTAACATGTTAACCATGATGATGCCTATTGGCACATCTCCCACCCCACCCCCATTAAAACTCCCACAACCCCACACCCCTCATACTTCCCTACTCCTACTCCACAATGTATATAGTTTTGGCAAATGGCTCAGCTCCAACTTATTGAGCTTTCTAAAAGATGTTCATTGTTCTTTGTTCTATCCAAAATGTTCAAAATGTTCATTGTAAAATGTTTATAATGTTCTATATAATCGTTCATTGTATCCACTAAGTTCCATGTAATCCGTTTTGACTCGTAGAAAAACAGTATATCAAAATTTGTTAAAAAAATAAATAATAAATAATAAATAAATTAATGCTATTTAGTAAACATGCCCCTAAGTTATTGCCAGGAGAAAAAAGAGGCATGTGAAAGCCGCCTAAAATTTTAGATGGGCAATATATACATTTTAAAATAAAATAAATTAAGTTAATGCAAATGAGGTCCAGTGGATATGCAAATGAAGCCCCCAATGAGTCTAGGCACATGGCCCTGCATCACCCTTGGGCCGTTCCTTCACTTGGCCCTGCAACTTCAGCGCTGGTATGCAGAAAGAGGTGCATATGTAAATTAGCAATGGGTTAGACTGTGGTGCAAGTGTCAGCATTAAACTGGGAGAGCAAGCCAAACACATGCACACAGAAGTCGGTGCAAGTTTATCATGCTCTCCCAGTGAAATAGGGTCATCTGAAGGAAAGCCCCAATGCCATCAAAATACTGTTGGGCAGCTGATACCATGACACTGACACCCCACAACAGAAACCAAGACCCTGGTGGCCCACCAGCCCCAAATCATCCACCCACTTAATCTCACCCACCCAATAACAAAAGGCCTGGTGGCCCCTGAACCCCCCTTCCCCCTTCCAGTACCTTTAAGATGCCTTTCAGTACCTTTAAATGCCCTGACTGAGTTAGCCGGGTGCAGTCCTACACGTGCAGGCTGGACAGAATCACTGTCCCGGCCTGCACATGCAGGACTGTTCACGATTCTGATTCCGCAGGGCTAGACGTGCCCCGCGGGATCAGAATCGTGATTCCCTCTGTGCTTTTGGTTCAGACCGGATACACAGAGGGGATCTGCATCCGGGACAGAATCGGGCCCTATGTTACTATGATATGACTATTATTGAAGGTTCCCTCTGGTGGTTCTGGCTGATATGGCATGATGATGTCGTAAAGAAGCCTATGGAAGTTTCATCTGCCTCCACATCTGCCGATAGGGGGACACAAGCCACTTGTCTGGACTGGGAAGGACATTATCTGGGAAGTAAAATGTCATCTTAGAGGAACAGCATGTGTAGGATACACTTGTGTTGAATGTTTTTCCCATGTGGGTAACTGCGGGGTTCTGTGATATGTGTTTTGGCATAATTTTCAGCTTGGTGTATTGCAGGGACTTGTGCCATTCTTATCATTTGGGGCCTTTATTTCAGAGTCTGCGTCTCACTAATTTTTGTTTCAAATTCGGTGGTTGTCTAAAGGCTAATATTAGTGCAGCAGCACATCTCTCTCAGTAATATATCTTCCTGGAATAGCAGTTGTAAGCCCTTTATTGGCTTTTTTCAGGTTTTTCTAGCTCTGGATTGTATGCCACTACAGGGGGAACTCTTTGAGGTCTTTTCTCAGTTTTGTAGCAGGTTGTCTTTTTCAGTTTTGTAGCAGATTGTCTTTATGTTTTGAGTGAAGTGGTAATCTTCTTGGAGATAGTTTTGGGACTGTAGCCTTTTTGTTTGAAGGATTCAACCAGGATTTGGAGACGTTTATCCCTGTCTTTTGGATCAGAGCATATGCAGTGATATTGTATTTTCTCCAGGAACAAGCAGGAAATCAGTCCTGGTTAAATTTGGAACCCAGCAGAGAGCTTGTAGTTTAAATTCAATAGTCACTCAGGGCCTAGCATCAGCAAAGTACTTTTAGTTTAAATTTAAAACACAGAAGAGAGCTTTCTGGTTAAATTTAGAACCCAGCAGAGAGCTTGTAATTTAAATTTCATAAGAAGTTAGAGCCTAGCAGCAGCAAAGAGCTATAATTTAAATCAAATAAGAATATAGCTTAACTCAGCAGCACAGGACAGGGTACTGTATAGCAGCCCTCTTTTAATAAGTGTTATTTCCCTCCCTCCCTCCCCACACCCACCGACCCCTGAGATAATCGTAGCTTTATAGGTACTTACACATCTTAAAAGACAGGGTGTGCTCTCAGGTGAAGCTCGTTGCCCAAATCAGTCATACACTAAGGACCTGAGATTAATTAAGCTTTAGGTGAACAAGGTTTATTAAACGTATTAGGTACAGTTCTATTGGTATAAATATCCATAGCAACCCTTAGGAAGTAAAGAACTTAAAGATCTAAACAAAAACTTAAAACTAAGATGCAGACAGCAATCCAGCAGCGAGATGGGGGCTTTCCAGTCTTTTGCATTGAGTGTCACATGTATGATTTTCTCCCAGTTGGTGAGAGGTCTTACGTGTGCACTAGGTGCAAGGAGCTCTTTGCTCTCAGGGAACGAGTCCGTTCTCTAGAGGCTAGAGTAGCAGACTTGGAAAACATAAGAAAGACAGAGAGGTACATGGACGAGACCTACAGGGATATAGTCCTGAGGTCCCACCTCCAGTCTGGCAGCATCCCTGTTGCCATGGAGGAGAGAGGTCACGTGACATGAGAGCATCACCCTGGTGTGGCAGGAAGTGATCCTGTAACTAGGACCTATCCTCCAGGTGATGTAAAACCCTCTCGCACCAAGGATGTTTCTCCAGGGCCATGTGCCCATGAGGGAAGGGTTAGGACAGCCGTTATAGTTGGTGATTCGATCATTAGGTATGTAGATAGCTGGGTGGTTGGTGGACGTGAGGATCACCTGGTAACATGCCTGCCGGGTGCGAAGGTAGAGGACCTCTCGCACCACCTAGATAAGGTCTTAGATAGTGCTGGGGAGGAGTCTGCAGTCTTGATACATGTCGGTACCAATGACATAGGAAAATGTTGTAGGGAGGGTCTGGAGGATAAATTTAGGCTTTTAGGTAGAAAGTTGAAATCCAGAACTTCCAGGGTAGTGTTCTCCGAAATGCTTCCCATTCTACGTGCAGGACCCAACAGGCAGGCAGAGCTCCGGAGTCTTAATGCGTGGATGAGACAATGGTACAGAGATGAGCGTTTTGGATTTGTTAGGAACTGCGGAACATTCTGGGGAAAGGAGGGGCTCTTCCGAAGGGATGGGCTTCACCTTAACCGGGATGGAACCAGGCTGCTGGCATTAACCTTTAAAAAGGAGATAGAGCAGCTTTTAAACTAGATAATAGGGGAAAGCTAACAGTCGCCCAAAAGCGCATGGTTCGGAAGAATGTATCCTTGAAGGATACTACCAAAAGCAGAGAGGTTCCAAAAAAGAGTAAAGTAGCCCAAATGCCCTCGAGAATGGAGCAGACAGAGCTTAAAGATCCCAAATTACCTATGTCTACCAATAACCAAATTAATATGAATAAAATACAGTCTCTAAAATGCTTGTATGCAAATGCTAGAAGTCTAAAAAATAAGATGGGAGTGTTAGAATATATAGCACTAAATGAGAGGTTAGATATGATTGGAATATCAGAGACATGGTGGAAGGAGGACAACCAGTGGGACACTGTGATACCTGGGTACAAACTATATGGTAATGATAGAGCTGATCAAATTGGTGGAGGGTTTGCGCTCTATGTTAGAGAGGGCATTGAGTCTGAAGGGATTAAAGTTTTGCAGGAAACAAAATTTGCTGTAGAATCTCTATGTATTGAAATTTCATGTAAAAAGGGGAAGGCGATGGCAGTGGGGGGTGTATTATCGACCGCCTGGCCAGAATGAACAAATGGATGATGAAATGCTCAAAGAAATCAAGGAAGCTAACAAGCACAGTAATAATAATGGGCGATTTCAATTACCCCGGTATCAACTGGGTCAGTGTCACGGCAGGACATGCTAGGGAGATAAAGTTCCTAGATGACATAAATGACTGCTTCTTGGAGCAGCTGGTTCATGAACCGACCAGAGGGGAAGCCATATTAGACCTAGTCCTTAGTGGAACACCAGATCTAGTGCAAGAGATAAGGGTGTTGGGGCCACTTGGCAATAGTGATTTAATTAGTAGAGGAGGGATAGTAAGGAAATCCACAGTACTACCTTTTAACTTTCGAAAGGGAGACTATGATAAAATGAGGAAAATAGTTAAGAAAAAACTAAAAGAAGCAGTTGCAAAGGTTAAAGACTTACATCAAGCTTGGGTATTGTTGAAAAATGCTATCTTGGAAGCCCAGACCAGCTGTATTGCACGCTTTAAGAAAAGTGGAAGGAAGTCCAGAAAACTGCGAGCATGGTTTAAAGGGGAGGTCAGAGAGGCTGTTGTTGCCAAAAAAGCATCTTTCAGGAAATGGAAAAAAGAGCCAAACGACGAAACCTGGAAACAGCACAAGCACTGGCAAGTCAAATGCAAGGCATTGATAAAGCAGGCAAAGGGAGAATTTGAGAAGAAGCTTGCTGCGGAAGCAAAAATGCGAAATAAAGATTTTTTTCAAGTACATTCGTAGCAAAAAACCTGTGAGATAGTCAGTTGGTCCATTAGATGATAGAGGAGTTAAAGGGGCACTAAGAGGCGACAAGGCGATAGCGGAGAGACTTAATTAATTCTTTGCTTCGGACTTTACTGAGAAAGATGTAGGGATGTTACCCATGACTGAAGTGGTATTTAAAGGTGCGGAAGAATTGAAGGAAATATCGATACATCGGGAAGATGTATTACAACTATTAGATAAACTGAAGAGTAGCAAATCACCTGGGCCGGATGGTATACATCCAAGGGTGTTGAAAGAACTGAAACATGAGATAGCAGACCTGCTATTAGTAATCTGTGAACTATCATTAAAATCATCTCTAATACCTGAAGATTGGAGGATCGCCAATGTAACACCAATTTTTAAAAAGGGTTCCAGGGGTGATCCGGGAAACTACAGACCAGTGAGCCTCATGTCAGTACCGGGAAAAATGGTAGAAACCATCATAAAGAATAAAATTACCCAGCATGTAGATAGTCATGGCCTAATGGGAGACAGCCACCATGGCTTTAGACAAGGAAGATCTTGTCTTGCTAATCTGTTATGGTGGACAAAGGTGAGTCGGTTGATATAGTATATCTGGACTTTCAGAAAGCCTTTGACAAGGTCCTTCATCAGAGACTTTTGGCAAAACTAAAGAATCATGGGATAGGAGGCAGTGTACTACTGTGGATCAAGAACTGGTTAAAAGAAAGCAGAGGGTTGGGCTAAATGGCCAATTTTCCCAATGGAGAAAGGTGAATAGTGGTGTACCCCAGGGATCTGTGCTGGGTCCGCTGCTTTTTGACATATTCATAAATGACCTGGAAAGTGGAATAACGAGTGAGGTTATCAAATTTGCAGATGACACAAAACTATTTAAAGTTGTTAAAACCCAAGAGGATTGTGGAAAATTGCAAGAGGATCTTGATAAATTGGAAGACTGGGCATCAAAATGGCAGATGAAATTTAATGTGGACAAGTGCAAAGTTATGCACCTAGGCGAGAACAACCCAAACTATGGTTACACGATGCAAGGTTCCACATTAGGAACCACCACCCAGGAAAAAGATTTAGGCGTCATTGTGGATAGCATGTTAAAACCCTCATCCCAGTGTGCAGCGGCAGCCAAGAGAGCAAATAGAATGCTAGGTATCATAAGGAAATGAATGGAAAATAAAACAAAAGATATTATGATGCCTCTATATCGTTCCATGGTGAGACCGCATCTTGAATATTGTGTGCAATTCTGGTCACCGTATCTTAAAAAGGATATAGCGTTATTAGAAAAGGTTCAGAGAAGAGCCATCAAAATGGTAAAGGGGATGGAAGGATACTCCTATGAAGAAAGGCTAAAAAGGTTAGGGCTCTTTAACCTGGAAAAGAGACGGCTGAGGGGAGATATGATAGAAGTCTATAAATTAATGAACGGAGTGGAACGGGTAAACGTAGATAGATTGTTTATGTTATCAGAATATAGAAAGACTAGGGGACATGCAATGAAGCTACAGGGTAAAATTTTTAAGACTAATAAAAGAAAATATTTCTTCACTCAACGTGTAATCAGACTCTCGAATTTGTTACCGGAGGATGTAGTAAAGGCTGTTAGTGTAGCTAGGTTTAAAAAAGATTTGGACAAGTTCCTGGAGGAAAGGTACATAAACCATTATTAAGAAGGGACCCAGGATATCAATGCTTGATCCAGTACAAGCATTGCGGAACCTGTGTCTCATTGGGGAAACTGCTAGGTACGTATGACCTAGATTGGCCACTGTTGGAAACAGGATACTGGACTTGATGGACCTTGGTCTGACCCAGTATGGCATATCTTATGTTCTTATGTTCTCACATATGGGTGACATCAATGCCGACGGAGCCCTGCAAGGAGCATCGCCCCAGCTTTCCAAGAAAGCCTTTGGGAGATGCCACCACGTTGCATTGAGGCAGCCATGAGGTAGCTATAGGTAGCCCTTCCCCCAAGCCATGCTGCGAACTGTAGATAGCCCTTCCCCCAAGCCATGCTGCAAGCCATGAGGCTCTGATCAGCCTGACCCTTCCCCCGCAAGCCATGAGGTAATCAGCCTGCTAAGAGAGACATTGAGATTCCAGTAGGCACCCTTCCCCCACTCCAGGTCTGAGCACAGTATTTCCCTAGCCCTGAAACCAACAGACCAGAGCATACCGGTTTGGACAGGTCACCCAGGTACCTCCCCAGGGGCTGCTGATTGGTGGGCAGGAAATACCTGTGGCAAATGGGATTGTAGAATGAGTTTAAAACTGTACTGTATATAAGGCATTGTAGGCCGTCCCTCGGGGTTCAGACCCTTGTGGAGGTTGCTGGTATCTCTGTCTGATCCTGTGCACATTAAAGATCCTGTTTGCATTCCAGCCTGCCTGTGAGTTTTCCTTCTGTGGGTGAGTGATTGAATAAGAGCTTTTCACAGCGATTGCTGCAACATTTTGGTGCATTGGCCGGGAAATATTAAAAGAAAAGCCTCTCTCATCACACCCACGGTGGGAAGACTTCTGCTTTTGCAGCATCTGGGCCTCCACCAGTCAGGGACCGGCCCCTCCAGGTGATTAACTGTCCTTGGCGCCCCCGGGCCACTTTGTGCTCGGAAGGACACCTTGATTTGTCTGGACAGCTGGTCCCTGCGGTTGAATCCCCGATTGAAAAACCAGCTGGATAGACTGGCATCCAAACTTCCTGTCTGATCAGAGTTCTGGTGAGTACTGCTACCTTGTCTGGGGCTAGTTCTGTACTCTATCTGTGAGTCCTGGTAATTTCTGGGAACCTGTAGCAGCCTGATCAACTGCACGAGCAGTCCTAGTACGGGCCTTAGTGGCCCTGAAGCCATTGCTCGTCCTGTATCTGAATCTGAATACCGGTAAAATCTGAATATCTGAAACTGCAGTAATCTGAGATCTTTTAAAAGCGCTGCCGAAAGAAAAAAAAAATGTAACTAAATATAGCACTTGATAAGTTAAACATACCTGAGATAAAGAATAGATCGCTGCTTCTCTTCTTTCCGTTCTGCTTGTGGAGAGTTTTCTGAAGCGTGACTGCAAGGAGAGGGCTCTAATATGCTTCCGTTCCGTTTCTAATTTGTGTTAATTTCTGCTCCGGTGTGAATTCTGCCCTCCATGTGCTCCGGTGTGGTTTTACTGCCTTTCTCTGAACCCCCGATGTAATTTCTGTGCTCCGATGTAAGTTTCTGTTCCCCCCATGCTGCTACTGTGTGATTTCTGTGCTCCGATGTTGAATTCTGCCCTCCATGTGCTCCGGTGTGGATCTACTGCCTTTCCCTGAACCCCCGATGTAGTTTCTGTGCTCCAACGTAAATTTCTGTCCCCCCTCCCATGCTGCCGCTGTGTTAATTTCTGCTCCGATGTGAACTTCTCTCTCCGTTGTGCCCCGATGTGAATTTTCTGCCTTTCCCATGCTGTCCCGATGCACCGCTGAGCCCCCCTGCTGACCCGCTGAATTTTCTGCCTTTCCCATGCTGTTCCGATGCACCGCTGAGCCCCCCCTGCTGACCCGCTGAATTTTCTGCCTTTCCCTGCTGTCCCGATGCACCGCTGAGCCCCTTTAAAGGGTATTAAGAGTGCAGCGCTGCCAAAAGCTATTAAATTAATTTTTGCCCCAAGCAAAAAAAATCAAAAAAAAATCATACTGACCGTAATTTGTGTGCCGCGGGCCGGCGGGCCCCTTTTTAAACTGCTCCGTCCTTGTTCTGTGTGCCGCGGGCCGGCTGGCTCCCCGATTTTAAAAGTGTATTTTTCTCCTCCTCTCCCGCATGTTTGAGGTCCGGCTGGCTCCCCGATTTTAAAAGTGTATTTTTCTCCTCCTCCTCCCGCATGTTTGAGGCCCGGCTGACCCGATTCTGAAGTTGGGAACAGCTGAGTCTGTCCGGAGGTATCCAGAGCTGAATCGGGCAGTAGAACACACGTGGAGGCGGCCATCTTGAAAAGACCACGTGTAAGCTACACTGCAATATACTTAAAGTGACTCTGGAGCTCCATCTAGTGGACATTAGCTGTAATTACTACTATTACCTGTGTTTTAAGTGATCCTGGAGCTCCATCTAGTGGTCATTTAAAAACTAGCTGTATTTTTATCCTTATGGTTAAAGTGATCCTGGAGCTCCATCTAGTGGACATTAGAAAATAGCTAGCTATATTTCTCATACTGTATTTCTAATGTCCTCATGGTGAAAGTTAGATCCTATGATACAGCTAGAGAGAGTGTCTGTGATGTATTTGTAACAAGCTGCTGCTGGGGAAGGAGAGTGTGTGAGTATTCGCTGCTGAGACGTCTCTGTTTTCTGTTTTCCCTCTTTCTTTTTCCCTTTGTGGTCCTGTGCGTTTTGTGCAGCCAGACTCTGCCTGTTACCAGGATTATATTGTATGTTGTATTCCCAGAGGTGAGATTAGAAAATTTACACTGAACATTGTGATTTGTGAATTGTGATTGGGGCATGGGGTCCGGAGGCTGAATTGTGGTGAGGGAGTATCCGGACCAGCTTCCCTGTATGGATTCATGGCTGGCCCATATAGTTAATGTACTGTTATGTAAAAATTGCTAGTGGCTCTGTGTTTGTTAGTGGCTCTGTGTTTGGTTGTGACATTAGGGAAAGAAAGTTTTTGTCCAGACATTAGGTCTTTATATTTCAGGATTGATTTTGATACTCTATCAGTAAAAGGTGAAGTTATTGACGAGTCGCCCCTGTGTCCCCAAACAGTGAAAAACACCAGGTCTACTGATTGCAGGGAAGGGGACAGTTTGGAAAAGGGGGGGGTGGGGTTTGCTGTGTGTGGACTGTGGTACTGGTATATCAGTGAAGGAAGACAATTGCATTGTTTGATGCATATCCAATTTCATTGCTATGTTACATGCATGATCAGTGGTCAGGGAACCAGGTGTTTTGGTCACACCTCTCAGCGGTGAATGGGGGATAGTTGGAACTGCTGAAATAGTTTGCATAGCTATAGAAAGATACTGGGAGGAGTTCCTTCTTCTAGCAGATGAATGGAGGCCCATTAGAGAGGACAAAAGAAAAAAAAAAAAAAAAAGAAAAAAAAATCATCTAGGAGTCTTTCTCCTAGAGGACAAAGAACCCCAATTCACCTAGCCACACCTAGCCTGCAAACAATCCTCTTGTCATCAATTTTAATTGTAGAGTTTGAGCTTCTAGAACCATGAGGTGCCTCCTTTGAGCATCCTCAAATGTCTGCTGGAAGCAAACAAAGGCTGGAGAAAAATCCTTATAAGATCATGAAGAAATGAAGATTTTTTTTTACTTGTCCTTTAAAGCCTGGATTTTCTCTGGTACATATATTTGGTTTTGACTGCACATACAAACTTAAGCAAGTAATACTTCTGAATGATATGCCATCTTTGGCAGTTTATTCTGCAGACAGTAAATGCTGTGCTGATGATTGCGTTCTTTCCTGCTTGGTACATTAAACTGCCTTGATCAACTGTATTCATTTTTCTGATACTACAATGATATTGCATTCCAGATATCCACCAACCTTCTTATAAAGTATCAGTTTCATGCCTGTTTTGAACTATAAGATACAAGGTAATCACTTTGCCTTGTTAAGCTCTGTGCTCATGAATGATGAACAGGACAGTAACATCATAGGTGCTATTTAGAATAAATTCACCTGTCCTGCTGTATTTGAATTTTACATGTTGGTGTCCAGAGTTCAGGAGCACAATATATTATAGCACTGTGAGATACAAATCTTTTTAGTTTATACATTTGTACTTTGTTACCAAATATACTGGTAGGAGTACATTATGTAGAGGTCCAGTATACACAGCAATAAGATGAGTAAATATTAAATTTTGGAAAGGGGCTGATCTGAAATCGCTTGGTTCCCAAGTATATAAAGCAAATTTAGTGGAAAGATGGAACTGTGATTCCCAGAAATATGGAAATATTTGTAAAAATATTATTTACAAATATAATGATAACATTAACTCGAGTTGATTGGATAAAACTAAATCTTACTTGTCAGCAATGATCCAGGAGAGCTTTGAGAAAATGAATGAGAGAGAGGGGCAGAAGGTGAGACGACAGCCTAGGAAAAAGGCAATAAAACGTGCTACTCCAAGTGTGATGATCTGGGCCACTGGAATTCTGACTGCTCTAAGACTCCTCGAGGACCCACAAGGCCTGAGAAAACACGAACCTTGTACATTTATGCCTCTGAAGAGACATGAATAGGCAGGGGGGAATAGGCCAAGAAGAACCCGAGGAAGTATTGCCATGAGGCCTATTCACAAATGCCTTGCAGGCCAAGAAGAACCAGAAGGAGTATCGCCATGAGGCCCAACCACCAATGCCTTGTGCCCTCTTAGTCTCTCACCTCAAGAGGATCTCTTTTGACACCATAATTAATGGATAGCTTACATAAATCTTTGTGGACCACTGCATTTTCAAGATCAGTCCAAGTATTTTTAAGTTTCCTACAGTACTCTCACTGGGAACCAGGTGTACAATAGACTCTAGCCATACATGAGAGATATGTGGCTGTCATGTTAGGAGCCATATTTCTTTCTATTGGAATTGATGTATCGTTTTATATTGAAGATTGTTTAGACAGTCGCTATTTAGAATGAGCACCCATGCCAATCTAGAACTGCACCAATTAAGTTAGTGGGAAATGGACACTGTTTACAACAATACTATGTCTCTAACAATTGTTTTAGCAGCCTTGCCAGATAAGGATACATTAGTATGGTATAGAAAAAGAAAAAAAATTGAAGGACCTATGTATGTAGTTGGTGGAAAGTGTTGTGAGGGGTAAAGTGATATATTAAGAGGAAGGACTCTGATGGACAGTAAACTGATGAAGGTAATTAATGATGTGGAAGGACTCTGATGGACAGTAAACTGGTGAAGGCAATTTAATGATGTGAAGTGATGTATCTGGCTAATGAATATAAAAAATGATGAGGGATAAATTGATGACAAATTCTCACAGGCAAAAAAAAAAAAAAAAAAAAAATTGGTGTGATTCTAAAACTTGTCAGAATTACAGAACACGCGCGTGCACTTGTCTGATCTGTAAACATGTGGAGATCAGTCAAGGGCATAATGGAATATTTCCTACCAGCAAAGGAACCTCCAGTGATAATGGATCCAGGAGTGGAAGCAGGATCTGCTGACTCCCCAGTGGCGAGACCCGTATACTGTTCTGCGGACCACCCCCACGGCTGTCAAGGTGGCTGAAGTTGCTCCGAGGATCCATCACTCTCGTGTCAAGGCCGCTGCACCAGAAATTGTTCCAGCCTGGACTTCTGTCACAGTTCCAAACCAGCCCCTACGCTTTGACACTTCTGCCCAGTACGGGGTTCTAACAGACTGCCGACGAACTCTGGACCACCGGAGAGACTGATTTACAGACACCTTTCCTGGAACCGGGATCAGACTGAGAAAAGGTGCCTTAGCTGATATAGACTTGCTTTCAAACAAGTGCAGAGACTACTAACACAGCAGTATTACTTGCCCAAACTGCTCTGAACATGCAGACCTTTGTATACGTAACTCTCTACCTTAACTTGTCCCATTGCTGTACCGTACATTTTAACCAAGTGCCTTTTTCCTTACAGGTTGTTTCCACCCTTGGCACCCTGGTAGAACGCAAGGCGGCTGCCACGGTCATGGCCCTGACCCAATATACTCCTCTGCGGCTTGCCTCCAGTAATACAGCCCTCAACCGCCTCTAGCGGTTGAGGTCTTACTTAAAAAGGGGGGAATGAGGCAGCCATGAGGTAGCTATAGGTAGCCCTTCCCCCAAGCCATGCTGCGAACTGTAGATAGCCCTTCCCCCAAGCCATGCTGCAAGCCATGAGGCTCTGATCAGCCTGACCCTTCCCCCGCAAGCCATGAGGTAATCAGCCTGCTAAGAGAGACATTGAGATTCCAGTAGGCACCCTTCCCCCACTCCAGGTCTGAGCACAGTATTTCCCTAGCCCTGAAACCAACAGACCAGAGCATACCGGTTTGGACAGGTCACCCAGGTACCTCCCCAGGGGCTGCTGATTGGTGGGCAGGAAATACCTGTGGCAAATGGGATTGTAGAATGAGTTTAAAACTGTACTGTATATAAGGCATTGTAGGCCGTCCCTCGGGGTTCAGACCCTTGTGGAGGTTGCTGGTATCTCTGTCTGATCCTGTGCACATTAAAGATCCTGTTTGCATTCCAGCCTGCCTGTGAGTTTTCCTTCTGTGGGTGAGTGATTGAATAAGAGCTTTTCACAGCGATTGCTGCAACAGCATGGTCCCCTTCCCGCCCAAGGGTGCCATCTTGCTCAGTCTCCATTTTTCCTTGGAGCTCTACAGACGTTCGTCTCGTCCCCATGGAAAAAAGTTGATTTTCTCATACTATTTTTGTAACTTTCTGGCTTGCACTGGCTCCTTTCCTGCCTGAGGCCTGCTGCAAATGCACCAGGCCTCGAGATACATTTTTGTTTTGATTTTTCCTTTGCAGTGCTTTTGCTCCTTTTTTAACTGCTGGCTGTGTCGAGGGTCTTCGACCTCGCTGGGGTCTTTTTCCCACAGTGGCCACCAGCTTTAAGAAATGTGATCGGTGCTCCAAAAACATGCCACTCATCAACACTCATGATTGTTGTCTCCGGTGTTTTGGTGCCGACCACAACCTGGAACAATGTTCCTTGTGCAAGAAAATGTCCGCTAAGGCCATACAGAGCTATCGGCTTAAGCAGGACGACATCTTCCACAAGGTAGACTCAACCCCAGTTTCCCTGGTAGCCTCACACCCGAAGACCCCACACGGATCCTCAGACTCACAAAAGGCCCTTGTGGCCCCTCCACGGGCCCGTCGACACTCCGAGCAAGGGTCACCGGAGCATGCGCATAAGAAGAAGAGGAAGATGGATCACGGTCTCCCGAGGCCAGTCCTGTCAAGGACCCCCTCTCCTCTTTGATGCTTGACCCGGTTACTCTGGTGTCGGTGTCCATGGCTGCGATCCCTGAGTGGGAAGCATGCATGTTGTCCTTAGAACGCAGCGTTTCTGCGTTCCTCGCATCACAGTGGGCACCGAGCCCCGGTTCCACCGAGACCTCAGGGACCTTGGCCTCGAGGACTCCCCAAGCCACCGCTGCGATCATTGAGAGCCAGATGCCTCGGGTGGATCCTTGGTGAAAGTCTCGTTCTTGCTCCCGATCCTCGGGTGCGAGATCTTCGCAGGCGAGTGCCTCTGGCTCCAGCCATGCCCAAGCCTCAAAGCATCTGGGACCAGAGTTGCAGGCCCTCCTGCAGCCAGAGGAGCTCGAGTCCTCCTTGGACTACTCTGAATGGGAGTCTGACGTTGAGACGTCCCGGAAGTCCTGGGGCCACCGAGACCTTACCTCAGACCTGTCTCCCTGGCTGCCAAGTGCCATTCCCTGCACGAGGATATCTCTTTCCTCGAGTTCCTTCGGGATATGGCATGGGCTCTCTCCCTTACGACGGAGTTGGAGGAGGACCCGCGTACAGAGGAATTAGACATCCTCCAGTATGAGGACCACCGAAAGAGACCATGATGGTCCCTATGCTTTCCATCCTCACCAGGCTTCTCCTCCGGATGTGTGGAGACCACAGCCTCGGTCCCCATTGTGAGCCGACGACTCGACACGATGTATCAAATCCAGAGGGGGCCGGGGTTCCACAAGGCGCAGCTCCAACATCCTCCAGGATGGTTGAGTCGGCCATGTGCCAGCAAAAATGCACTCCTCAGTGCCTCTGGGCAGGGAGTCCTGCATGCTCAATGTCTTGGGGTGTAAATGCTACCATGGCTCAATGCTGGCCTGCCGCATCCAAACTTACCAACTTTACATTGGCATGTTCCTGTGGGATCTGGCTAAGGAGCTTGGCGGCTATGCTGCTGGCCTCCATGGGGACCATCTCCAGCATTTTCAGGCTCTAACGCTGTCGTGGAGTGTTCCAAATACTTCTCCAGAGCCATTTATGATGGCTTTGAATCTAGTGCCAGAGTGGCTGCTGCCAGCATCGATGCTCAATGCCAGGCTTGGCTGCAATCATCAGACCTCGAGCAGTAGGTACAGGAGAAACTCCTGGATGTCCCTTGCCTCAGCGAACAGCTCTTCAGCAAGCCAATCGAGGATAAGGCGGCCAAGATCGAGACCGAGTATGTCACTCGGACCTGTTTATCTCGGAAGACCTCCACTCTTCCCAGGAAGAAGCCCCCTTTCCTCCAGAACAGTCAACACTATTAGGGCTACTCTGCCTACCCAGCTGCCCAGAAACCTCAGCAGGGTCCCCAAGGCAAGGGCACAGGCCAGGGACCGTGCAAAACCAAGGTTCAGAAGACTCAGCCACCAGCCCAGCCTGGGTCAGGTCTTTGATGCAATCAGCATAGCCCTTCTTCTTTTGGAGGACCAGCATCCCACAGGGGACACCTGGTCCACTTTTCCCTCCGATGGGCCCACATCACCACCGACTCCTGGGCTCTCCAGGTCATCCGGGAGGGCTACCTTCTCCTGGAACAGACTCCTCTGCCTTTTTTCTCGGGGAACCCCCTCTGTCTCCCCTCACCGGCCCTGCTACTGCAGGAGCTCACGGGCCTCCTCAAGCATTGGGCAATGGAACCTGTGCCTCACCTCTCAAGGGGGAAGGGCTTCTATTCCAGATACTTCCTGATCCCAAAAAGGACGGGGGGCCTGAGGCCCATTCTGGACCTGAGGAACCTCAACAAGTTCCTGGTACACGAGAAGTTCAAGATGCTCTCCCTTGGAACACTGCTGCCCTACCTCCTGCAGGGAAATTGGCTATGCTTGGGAGGATTTAAAGGATGCTTACACCCACATCCTTATCCGTCCCAGTCACAGAAAGTACCTGAGGTTCATGGTCAGAGGCAACCACTACCAATACAGGATCCTTCCTTCGACCTCGCCTCCATCCCAGGGTCTTCACCAAGTGTCTGGCAGTGATGGCGGCCTACCTCCATCTCCAAAAGACCTGCATCTTCCCCTACCTCGACAATTGGCTGATGAAAGGGGACACAGCCTCGGAGTCCAGACAGGCCACTGGCCGTACCATTCAGGTCTTGCAGCACCTGGGTTTCGTGATCAACTGTCCGAAATCCCAGCTCATCCCAACTCGAGTGCTGGATTTCATCGGGGCTTATCTCGACACCATCCAGGCGAGAGCTTTCCTCCCCCTTGACAGAGCAGATTGGCTTGCAGCCCTCGCGACTGAGGTACAGCCACGCTGCGCAGTGTCAGCCTGGATGTTGCTTCACCTCCTGGGCCACATAGCCTCCATGGTCCACGTAGTTCCCAATGCCCACCTCCACATGAGGGCGGCTCAGTGGTGCCTCCGGTCCCAGTCGTCCCAGGCCACCAGACGACTCTGTGATAGAGTCTTGGTGCCTTGACAGCTAATGGAGTCCCTTACCTAGTGGCAGAATGCTCAGCAACTGCAAGTGGGGATGGCTTTTCAGCCACCGAGCCCCCAGAGTGTCCTCATGATGGACGCCTCCTTGACGGGCTGAGGCGCCCATTGCAGAGAGCTCCACACTCAGAGGGCCTGGTCCTCTGAGGAGAGCCAGCAGCAGATCAGTTTACTCAAGCTCAGATCAGTTTTCTTTGCTCTCAGGGCCTTCAGGTACCACCTGCATCACCAGTCAGTGCTTATCCAGACGGACAACCAGGTGACGATGTTCTACGTAAACAAGCAGGGCGGCACGGGCTCCTACCGACTTTTTCAGGAGGCTGTGGCCCTTTGTTCCTTTGCGATCTACCACATGATTCTCCTCATGGTGGTTTACCTTCCTGGGTCAGAGCAATGTCTTGGCACAAAAGTGGCACCTGGAACCGTAGGTAGTGCATGGAATTTTCTGACTGTGGGGTTCCCTCAGCCTGGACCTCTTCGCCAGCCCAACCAATGCTCAATTGCCCTGATTCTGCAGTCCACAACCCTATCCCTCCCGGTGGTGGCAGACGCTTTCCTTCTCTCGTGGTCAGGAGACCTGCTGTATGCCTTCCCTCCTTTGTCCTTGATAGCTCGGACCCTCCTCAAGGCCCAACAGGACAGGGTGTCTATGATACAAGGAGGGCCTAGGCAGCCCTGGTTCCCCTTGCTGCTCTGTCTCTCGACGGAACCCCTGGTCCCTCTCAGGAGCTCCCCGGGACTTCTAACACAATAAGAGGGCTCGATCCTCCATCCCAACTTGGGATCTCTGTCCCTCATGGCGTGGCGGCCATCCCTCATGGCCTTAGCTCCCCTTAACCTCTCCAAGGAGGTAGAGGAAATCCTTCTAGCCTCTCATAGGGACTCCATGAGATGGACTTATGCCTTCAAGTGGTGCCGGTTCTCCGTGTGGTGCATGGAGCACCGATTGGACCCATTTTCTTGTCCATTGCATTCCATCCTTCAATATCTCCTCCACCTCTCCCGGTCTGGATTTAAGTCCAACTCTGTCCGGGTACATCTGAGTGCACTCTCCGCCAACCACCTTCCTGTGGAGGTCAAGCCTCTGTCAGTGCAGCCGCTCATCACCAGATTCATTGGGGGCTTATTGCTCTCCAAACCTCTCTTCCGGCCACCCCTGATGGAATGGGACCTCAGTGTGGTTCTGGAGCAGCTTACTAAGCCGCCCTTCGAGCCCTTAGCTACCTGTTCCTTGCACTACCTTTCCTGGAAGGTAGCTTTCTTGGTGGCCCTCACCTCTGCCCGCATGGTCAGTGAGTTTCAGGCCTTGCTGACCGAGCCACCCTATACCAGATTCTACAAGAATAGCTTTGTGCTGTGCAATCACCTGAAGTTTCTCCCGAAGGTGGTCTCCGACTTCCACCTGAATCAGGAGGTAGTGCTGCCTACCTTCTTTCCATGGCCCCATGCTGACTCGGCATCAGCCGTCCTCCATACCCTGGACTGCAAGCGAGCCCTGTTCTTCGACTCCAGCTGTCTGGGGCTGGCTGTCACCAAGCAGACCATATCCATCTGGGTGGCGTACTGCATCACCTTCGTTCACAGTCGAGCTGGTATCCCTCTGGATTGTCGAGTCATGGCGCACAATGTCTGGGCGATGGCAACCTTGGTCACCAGTTTCTGTTCAGTGCCCATGGTAGACATCTGCCAGGCTGTCAACTGGTCCTCCGTCCACACTTTTGAAGCACACTACTGCCTGGAGAGGGAGTCCCGATGGGACAGCACCTTCGGCCAGGCCATACTCCGTAACCTCTTTGGGGTTTAGGCAACGCCTGCCCTCTGACCATTCTTGTTCAGGCTACCAGAGCCATGTTTCTGGAGCCATGGAGTGGAGGAGTAGCCTAATGGTTAAGAACACTGGCTTGAGAACCTAGAGACCAGGGTTCAATTCCCACTAGCACGCCTTGTGGCCTTGGGCAAGTCACTTAACCCTCCATTGCCTCAGAAAAATCCAAGTTATCAATGTCCCTGTTTAATGTACATTACCAAGTTTAAGTTTCAATGTAAACCACTTTGATTGAAATGATAAAGCAGTATATAAAACCTGTTAAATAAATAAAATGGTTCTCCCTGGACACTGAGGTCCCTCAAATCTGTCATTAGGATTCACCTGTGGCTGCCCACAACCAGGCCATGCCTCTGTTTTATGCCAGTCCTCAGTAGCCCAGAGCTAGGGAGTCCCATATGTGAGGATTGACTTCCTGCTTATTCCTGGAGAAAGCGTGGTTAGTTATCTGTAACAGGTGTTCTCCAGGGACAGTAGGAATCAGTCCTCACAACCCTCCCTCCTCCCCTTGAAGTTGCTATAAATGTTTGGCCATCTTCTTGGTTGGGCTCTTGCTATGGCACCTGACTGAGAAAGATGGCACCCTTGGGTGGGAAAGGGACCACGCATGCATAGTGGCATCTCCCAAAGGCTTTCTTTGAAAGCTGGGGAGATGCTCCGCACAGGGCTCCGTCGGTGTTGATGTCACCCACCCATATGTGAGGACTGATTCCTTCTGTCCCTGAAGAACCCCTGTTAAAGGTGAGTATCTATGCTGCTTGGCAATGTATTATGGCCATTTTTGTATGTGAAAGTTAGGGTTGTGAAAGTAGCTGCATCTGTCAATTGGTTCCTTGCCATTGTTGATAGAAACTGTGGTATCCAAGAAGTTAAGTTATTCTGTACAGTAGTCAATTTTGAATCTGATTGAGGGATTGAATGTATTAAAAGAATTGTTACATTGTTTGAAATTCTCCTTTCCCTCAGGCCAAATCATAAAAATGTCTTTGATATACTAGTAATATTTAAAGGATTTAATTTGATATTTCTTCAAAAATGTCTCTTCCAGTTCTGTTGTGAAACGTTTGGCATTCTGGTTGGGTCATCCTCAAACCCCTTGTTGTGCCCATGATTTGTAGATAGATGTCATTACTGAAGCTGAAGTAGTCATAAATTAGGATGAATTCTATCAATTTTGTAGTAATTTCTGACGAGTATGGCTGGTGCAGGGTTGTGATGGAGGAGTGTATGGGAAACACCCCATCCCCTGCAGGAATTCTCCCCAGCCAAGCATAGAACCAAAGAGGCATTGCACCTATAAGAGCCAAACCCTACCCCTTTAAGAAAACAGGCTAGAAAATGCCTGGGAAGTGTGTGGCCAGGTTCCAGGGTTTAAACCAGGAAGCAGGAGACCTGGAGGGGAGAGAGGAGCCTGGGGGTCTAAAGCAACAGAACTACCTACCTTTGAAAGGAAGCCTGCTAAGAAAGTAGGACGTGTTTTTGAATCTACTACTGTGCACTCAGCCTTGCTGTTAACGTCCTGCCCGGATGGAGGATTCCCGTGTTGCAGAACACAGCTATGTTGTTTCACTTATGAGTTTTATGAATGTCCTATCCTGCTGCTAAGGAATGGAAGAAGACTATTGAGTTGTGCTGCCCAGAATGAATGGACTTTGGAGGGACAATCCTGTTTTCTTGCTTTAGAAGTGCTGTTTGTGCTGGAGTTCTATTCAGCTGGAAAAACTGTTGCTGAGCTGTGCTTCTCGAAGTGAAGGAACTTTGAGGATCCAGTTTTGTTTTGTTTTGGAAGTGCAGTCTGTGCTGGAGCAATATTCAGCTATTCAGCAGACTGGCCCTGCTGAGAATTATTAAGGACTTGTTACAGCTGGGGAAAAACCTAGGGCAACAGGGGATTTAACTCTACATGTGCCTAAACTCAAGGAGGGCCAGGGCAGTTGTCTGGATGCTTGTCCCCAAATAAAGTATATTGTCTTTAAATCTCTTGGTTGTGGAGTCCTATGTCATGCTGTGGTAGGCTATGGCCTAGGAATATGGTAGGCTATGGCCTAGTATGGTTTACTATTGTGAAAGGCCTATAAGTGAGGCCTGAGTCCCAACCCCCACTTGTGAATACTGTAGCTATAAGAATCGAAACTTAACTCAGTTTAACTGAACATAGCTAAGCAGAAACGAAACTTGGAAAATAGAAGAAAAACAAGTTTAATTGGTACTGATAAGGTGTGCTATGCTTCTATGGAATTAATTAACTCTGCAGAGAGCAAGGTCACAGTGCCTCTGCTTCCCATATGTTTTAACAAGCTAAGCGACCTTGGAGGAGAGATGTAACAAGTTAGAGACACTGACCATTGTAATTGGGACTAGAAGGGGGGCAACCAGGTGCTGAGCCCATTCCAGAGTCCCGATTGGGTAGCCATATCAGTACCGGGACCAATAGATGGGTGAGAGGGGTACTGGGACCAATGAAAAGTTTGCCTATGCTTAGAATGGACAAGAAAGCTATAAAAGTTGTTGTTTTACTAGAAGCCATTGCTCAGCCATTTTGAAATTGCTTATTGCTTGAGCCATGTGCACATTAAACTGGCTTGGATCCTTGAAAAGACTCCTGGATTTATTTATTGCATGCTTATCTGCTGCTACATTCTTGGTGCGTTGGCCGGGAAGTGCGAGTGGTGGATGGTGTTCAAGTGAATAAATCCACGTAATTCGCCTTGAGGTTTGGTCCAGTTGGAACCATGCCAATCCGACGCAGGGGAATTTCCCTGGGCCCACCGATCCTCTTGTATCGGAGGGAGTTCTGCCTGGCCTCGGCAGGCACTGAGTCCAGCTGGCCAACACTTCCGACCCGGGGGAGTCCAGGATCCAACTCAGAAGCTTGGGAACCAGATCTGGTAAGTATAGTTTTGAAAACCTGTCTAGACAGATGAGTTAGAACTGCAGTTTGAAAACTTTGGTAAGACTTAAGTCTTTGTTTGAAAATCCTTGCATGAGTATTCGCTAGGTACAGCTGTTATAGAGAATCATGATTCAGCCTGGTCAGAGCAGACAGGACTGGGTTTTTGGTATGTCTAGACAGAAATAGAAAGAGCAGTACTGCCAGTGGAACTTGGAATTTGTAATCTCGAGATATTGGGAATTG
The DNA here is from genome assembly GCA_033557465.1 of Ichthyophis bannanicus. Lineage (NCBI taxonomy): Eukaryota > Metazoa > Chordata > Amphibia > Gymnophiona > Ichthyophiidae > Ichthyophis > Ichthyophis bannanicus. The sequence continues at coordinate 439,630,144 of CM066034.1, forward strand.
GTAAGAGAGCTCTCAAGGAAGGGCCGAGTAACCCTGCATGGGAATTCGCCGGGTGAAGCCCTCATCTTTTTTGTAATTGGGAAAAAGACTAGTCAGAATAGATAGAAAGGAATGCATTCTAAGATACGTTGCTAGCATGATTGTGAAGCATTTGTGTATTGTCTGCCTGTATGTTTTTTGTTCTCTGTTGAAACCACGAGTTTCCCTTCTGTTATATATGTGAGAGTATTCTGTTGAGTAATTTGTGACAGTTCACTGATTAAGAAATTGTATTAGTAAAGCAGAAAGAAGACACAAACATCTAGAGTTATTTTAAAAATCCAAAAGCTGGTCTGACCCAGTTTGCCTTCCTACTGCACAGTGTGAAAAACTGACAGGGGGCGTGTCTGAAGGAAAGAATGTGCAGTGTCTTTCTAACTCTGTTCAGGTTTAAATCTCAATGCTGTTAGTTTAATAATAATGTTCCTTCTGCTGTGGTTATGTAATATATATCATTTATATATCATTTAATAAGAATGTTTAGTCAGGATTGTGGGTCCCGATAGTTTTGGGGCTTAGCCTGGAATGCCGGCATGTCTCTGTCTCTGTGTGTGTGTGTGTGTGTGTGTGTGTGTGTGTGTGTGTGTGTGTGTGTGAACAGCTAAGCTGTTTCCAACGAGCCACACAGCAAGAGGACATAAAAAAAAAAAAAAAGAAAAAAAAAAATATGAAACCGCAGTTCCCGATTGAAAAGTTTCTTGCTTGTTTAAAATAAAGGATTCATTCAAAATGTGATAGGAGATGAATTTATAATTAGTTTTCTAGTGATTGCTTTAAATTGTACTTAGCCGGGAAAGGGTTTAATTCCTGCTCGAATTCCTGTACAGATCAAGCGAGCAGAAATCATGTAGGTCTCCGGTTTCAATAGGAAAGGATGTTTGTATTTTCCCTTTGCCCTACAAAGCCGTGGTTAAGAACACTGACAGGACTTTGCAGATCGCAACTTAAAAAGTGCTTTGAATCCTGAGTGAATGAGGGGTTAATCGTGTATGAGTTTTTCGTTCCTGATACAGCAAGCGCCTCATAGAAGACATGTTTATTGTTAATAAAATGAACTAGGAAGGAAAATGTGTATTTGTGTTCTAGATGTCCACCCGCTTTATTGAAAAAAGTATCCGGAATGTCTTTTGAATATCTCCTTCCTAAACTGTAATCTTTTGCAGAGACGTTATTCACCTTAAGTGCAGATTACGGCTGGCAGCTAGTTTCTTCCAGCCATACGTAATAGTTCTCTCTGTTGGGATTGTTGTTTATAACATGTTGCAAAAAAATAGTTTTATATTTGAAGGAATTTATCTAAATTGTACTTATTTAGAATGAGATTATTATGCCTAGTCACAGGAAAATGCAGCCTGACAGACCGCCTTCTGTCTGTTGTTAACTACGTCACCATGGGGGGAGGAAGGGGGGTCAGAGTCCATGCAGATTCCAGAGTTACTTCATGGCCCCGTAGTTTCCCGTGTTTATCAGATTGTACAGAGAATAGTTCCCCTACATAGGATTCTTGGTTAAATGTTTTAAAAAAAAAAAAAAAAAAATCCTGCCTGTTTATTTCCCTCAGCTCTGCCATCATCCCGGGCAGAGCCTGGAACAAGGGGGGGGCGGAGGGGGGATGACTTCTCCCTACAGATTCCCAAGTAGTTTGCTAGCTACCTCCGCAACAGGGGAATGTCCACCCCCTCCGGACTAGAAGTGAAAGTCAGCTGACCAGACTTGTTTAGAACTGAAAAAAAAAAAAAACTGCACTGAGAAGTTTTAGGACTTGATTGAACTAATGAACGGAAATTGCAGAGAACTGGATGAATTTGCGGGCATAATGGTTAAATGAAAGTTTATCAGAAAGTATGTGGATTGTTGAAGAAGGACAGAGAATGTAAAATTGTAAGATGGGAAAAAGAGAACAGATATTTTAGTTGGATGATGTGGAGGTTTTCCTAATCGAAGGAGCAGCGGATGTGAAAACTGGGTGTGAGTGCGCCCATTATAGAAAAAGAAGGACATTAGAGAAGTGAATGCCCGTATCTTGACTTCCGAGGGAGTACTTGATTGCAAAGTCATAAAACAATAAACCAAGCACAGTGTTTCAGCACGAGAGTGAAGCAGCTATAGCGTGAGTGGCAGCCGAAGAGGGCTACAGCATGGATGAAGACTAGGCCAGACCGGACTCTCCAGTTTCCCTGGGTCCCCAGGAGTCAGTCTGAAAAATAGGGAACCAATATATGGACTTTTATGGGGGATACAGGAGCAGAATACTAAAGCCAGTAGCCCCTGTGTTTTTCTCGCAAAGCCTTTTCTGCAGAACCACATGTGTGAACTAGAAAAAAAATAATAATAATAATGTACCAGTTCCTGTATACGCCTGAATGCCCTATTCCATTTTTGGAGCCGAGATCTGCTTGCAAAGCTTCAAGCACAGATATCCTCTGTTGAAGGAAGAAAAAAATGAAACTCAAACTGTCCCCAAGAAGAAGAATGGCGGTTCTATTCACCTGCATCCAAAGCAACAAGCTGTACACTTACCAACCTCATAGCCCCACCTGGAGGATGGGCAGAAGATAATCCACCTGGCCTAGCGAAGAACATAGCCCCTGCCATTGTCACCCTCAAGCCAGTCAAGAAGCCTGGGACAGGTGATTACCGCCCAGTGCAGGATCTAAGAAGAATGAATGATGCAGCTGAAACTATACAACCAGTGGTACCAAAATCCTTATATTCTCTTGGAACTGATCTCTGCTGAAGCTATACATTTCATCATTCTGGACTTAAAAAGATGTTTTTTTCTGCATACGCTTAGCCCAAGACCCCACTACAAGGAGGCGGGGCCAACTCATCTGGACAAGATTACCTCAAGAATTCAAGAACTCGCCTCACTCAGCAAAAGATTTGACAAGTTATCCAGAAACTCCAGAAAAAAAAAAAAGAAAAAATTCTACTTCAATATGTGGACAACTTGCTCATAACCACCAACTCAGAAAGTGAATGTCCACCAGCCACCAGTGAACTCTTGCACCTTTTTAATGAGGCTGGATACAAAGTCTCAAGAGCCAAAGCATAATTATGTCAAACAAGTTAAATACCTAGGATTCCAGTTGTCCAGCGGAATTCGACGCCTGGAACCCTTACCAGAACGCAAAGCAGCTGTATGCAGTATTCCTACTCCAACCACCAGGAGGCAAGTGAGAGCCTTCTTGGGTGCCACAGGGTACTGTTGTATATGGATCCCCAATTTTGCGCTGCTAGCAAAACCATTGTATCACATTGTATCAAGCTACCAAAGGAATGAAAAAGTCTCCATTGGAATGGGGACTTGAATAGGAATGCAGTCTTTTGATCTTTGAAAACCGCTCTGATGTTATCACCAGTTCTGGGTCTACCCGATGTCCAGAAAACCTTGCAGTCTCTATGTTCATGAGTCGCAAGGAAATGTTCTGGGAGTGTTGACTCAATCTCTTGGACCTTATTTGAGAAGCTGTTACAGCTACAGCCTTCCTAGTAAGCAAAAACTAAAAGAAAAATCACTTTGAGATAGAATCTTCAAGTTACTGTACCACACTCTGTTCTAACCATTATGAAACACAAAGGAAATTACTAGCTAACAAATCTATGAATGTTGAAATATTAGAGTATGTTGTGTGAAAACCCCAGATACAACTGAAGGGTCAGTCAAGCTTTCAATCCTGCTATGTTATCAGTTAGTCTTGATCCCCTGATCATGACTGTTTAGAAATTATGGACACTGTATTCTCAAGCCACCTGGATTTGACTGATGTCCCTCTGGAGAACCCTGAACAGACTTTCTTTGTGGCTGAAGGCAGTTTCATCATCAATGGACATTGTTGTGCTAGATATGCAGTGATGACCCCTGATTTGGTAGTTGAGTCCTCAGCCCTGGCCCCAGAAACTTCACCACAGAAAGCTGAACTGATAGTCCTCACTAGAGCACTAACAATAGGAAAAGAGCCCTGTCTAAATGTGTACCCAGATTTCAAGTATACCCTTACAACCTTGCATGCATATGGGCCCCTGTACAAAGAATGAGGATGGATAACCTTAGGAAGCAAGTCCATTAAGTATAGCCCCAAGATATTGATATTAACAGATACATACTGCCTATAGATCTCAGAATTTAGGAAAAGTAGAATGTATGAATAGAACCCTGAAATCTCAGTTGTCTAAACTTTGCCAAGAGGTTTACCTGAAGTGGCCCTAGGTTCTTCCTATAGCCCTTCTTAGGATATACTTAGCCCCTGCTAAGTCTTTAGGAGTTTTCCCTTTTGAAATTCTGTATGCGCAACCCCTGCCTATTGTATAGGAAATAAAAGGAGATATGAGACAGATAGGATCTGAAATTATTAGACATAAACTATTGGTTTTAAGTTCTGTTTTGCAGAGTCTTCATACCTGGGTACAAAATCGATTACCCATCAATTTGCCTGCACCCTTTCAAGCCTGGAGTCTCGGTGTGAATCAAAGAGTGGAGAAAGACACCGTTGACACCGCATTAGAAGGGACCTTATGTTGTTATCTTGTTAACCCTACAGCAGTGAAAATTGCAGAACTCGAACCCTGGATTCATCACAGCAGAGTGAAATCAGCAGCAGCTCCAGAGCCAGACCAGTGAACATCAGAACAGATCCAGAAGTTCCATTGCAGCTAACTTTGCAAAGACAAGCAAATTGAAAAATTCAAGAAGTTTTAAAAACAAAAAGAGAGACTGTGCTAATATAGAACTCCTGAATCTCAAGAGACTATTTGTTTATTCTGAAGAGATTATCATCAACAGAAAGAGACTGTATTATGAACTATATTATTTGAAAATCTTTGTGCCATTTTGATCAAGGACAGTGCAAACTAAAAGGACTGTGTTTATTGAAATACGCTGGAATCTACAGCTCTACACTCCTACCAATGAAATTGGTAAGGTCATGTACAGCGGAAGCTTGAGGATCTACAATCAACGCTACACCTGTTGCATGCTACTGAGAGCAAAACAGGTCAACGTACAGTAAAGAAGAAGAAGACTTCGTGGTCAAGAATTATCAACAGATTGCACTGGTTTTTCAAAGACTTGCACTAATTCTTCAGAGAACTTTCATCATGATTCTCTACTGTTTCATCGTGATAGCAGCCTTGGAGTGCTTTGAAATGACTTTTGCCTTATCTCCCTGGGCAGCCTGTATAAGTACAACATGAACTGGACCGAAGGTCACTCAGACCTTGTTTTATCATTCTCCCTATACTTGCATTGGTATACTCTCCAATCCAAAAGTTGTTCTAGATCTTGACTTTCTACAAGGCTATGCAAGCCACCGTTGCAATTCCTCATACCACCACCAGAACTTGTTTCTTGAACTTGCTGGAGCAATAGCATCTAGTCTCCACACTTCTGACTGTTTCTATTGTGGAGGAACTAAGATGGGAGATCAGTGGCCCTGGGAGACGCAAGAACTGAACTATTCTATCCTATACAATCAGACTGATTTACATAATACTACTAGTGAGTGGGTATTGGCCCACCCCATTGTTGACAGTTTGTGTTTTGTTTGGACTGGACCACAATCTACTACGAAGGATGGACAGCTGGTCTGTCTAAATCAGAAGCTTTACGACAGCACAACAAAGATGCAACCGAACCTTCTAATCCTTTAGTTCTTTTTCCCACTCTTGCCAAACTATGGACTTTGACTATCTGCTTGTTGCTCCCTTGTTTCTTGCTACTTTGCTTGCGAATGATAACTTCAGTTATTAATAACACTGTAGAGCATAAGGCAGCTACAAAGATATTAGCTATGTGAACTTACTACCCTATACCACAGAGTGATACCTTTACCTAGTATTATGTGATTTGATTCTCACCCTCTCTCACTTGCGGGTGAGAATAATCAAAGGGGGGAATGTGGTAGGCTATGGCCTAGGAATATGGTAGGCTATGGCCTAGTATGGTTTACTATTGTGAAAGGCCTATAAGTGAGGCCTGAGTCCCAACCCCCACTTGTGAATACTGTAGCTATAAGAATCGAAACTTAACTCAGTTTAACTGAACATAGCTAAGCAGAAACGAAACTTGGAAAATAGAAGAAAAACAAGTTTAATTGGTACTGATAAGGTGTGCTATGCTTCTATGGAATTAATTAACTCTGCAGAGAGCAAGGTCACAGTGCCTCTGCTTCCCATATGTTTTAACAAGCTAAGCGACCTTGGAGGAGAGATGTAACAAGTTAGAGACACTGACCATTGTAATTGGGACTAGAAGGGGGGCAACCAGGTGCTGAGCCCATTCCAGAGTCCCGATTGGGTAGCCATATCAGTACCGGGACCAATAGATGGGTGAGAGGGGTACTGGGACCAATGAAAAGTTTGCCTATGCTTAGAATGGACAAGAAAGCTATAAAAGTTGTTGTTTTACTAGAAGCCATTGCTCAGCCATTTTGAAATTGCTTATTGCTTGAGCCATGTGCACATTAAACTGGCTTGGATCCTTGAAAAGACTCCTGGATTTATTTATTGCATGCTTATCTGCTGCTACAATGCCTCACGCTGGCTACAACTACCACAAGGGTAGATGTCCTAAGATGTTTTTTAGCTTGTTCAGACATTCTGTAATGTCTTGTAGGAAGCTGTTTGTTCTATGTAGTAGTGGTTTGAGAATCCCTGCTTTCCTCTTTGTCCCTCCAGTCCAGTCCAGGTGGGTTATCTCGGCCCTCCAGCACCTGGGAACTGAGCATGTCAGACTTCTGACCTCCTAAAATAAGAGCTACCCCTTCAGCTTCAGGGAGACAGTATCCCAGTTCCCAGCAGCTGGAGAAGAGCCTTCTAATCTCCACTGGAAGATTTAGGCTTAGCATGCTAATGTAATAGCTTGAAAACAAAAACAAAAAAGCCTGTCAGTGCTTTAGCTGGTTAAAGCTCCATTCTTATCCTGTTGGGGCTATCAGACTACCACAGATAAAGGCTGGGTACACCCTTGCCATCTATGTGCAGAGGTGGGCTGACATAGTGCGGAGACTCATTATCTGGGTCCATGGCTGGACAGGGTAAAGCGCTGAGTTTGTTTGCCAGGTGGGCCAGGACAAGTTCCTGGAGGAAAGATCCATAAATCATTATTAAAGAGGACTCAGGTAAGGTAATCCATAATGCTTGTATTGAGGCAAGCAGTGGAACCTGTGTGCCTTTTTGGGAACCTGCTAGATACTTGTGACCTGGATTGACCACTGTTGGAAACAGGATACTGGACTTGATAGACCTTGGTCTGACCCAGTATGGCATATCTTATGTTATGTTCTTATGACCCCGTATAACTGTGAAGCTCTGTGCTGTGAGGTAAGAAAGAATTAAGAAGGAGGCAAGTAATCATTAGTGCCCTTACTCAGCGAACATGGTTTTGTTGTTTTAATTTGTTGTTTTTGTATTGTGTGTGTGCTGTCTGCTTTTTCCTGCCCTGGAGGAGGGCCCTTGGCACTGCCTTTTTCCCTCATACTCTGTGCTTTGGCATCTCCGAGCTGTGCATGACAAGCATGGCTTCCCACTACGTCTTTTTTATGGGGAGCTGGGGGCTTTCAAATAATGGAATGTGCAGGGGCTGTTTTCGGCAAGGGAGAGCCGCCGAACATCTCTTGGTTCTAATAAAAATGGACTCGGAGACTGGACTAGCAGAGTCTGGACAGGCCACAGTTCCTGAGGCCGCAGTTTTGATGGGAAATGTGGCCATGTCTCTGCAGCCGGCCATCTTAGGGGCTACACAGGCAAAGAAGGTGAAACGAAAATCCAAACAGACTACAAGGTCAGAACCACCTTTCTTGAGCCTGGCTGCTTCCTTAGAAGGCATGTTCTCACCTGATTTTATTCTAGCAATGCACATAGCCTACGTTTTAAAGCTGCAGCAATCGGGCAAGGAAGGCACCCCTCCTGCAGTTCCATCAGTTAGCAGTTTGGGGGGTGATTCTTGACAGGAGGAGCAGCTCAAACCAGGGTAGTTTGCAAAGCAGAAGCAGGCTGTGGAGGATAACCCTTGGGAACCTCTGTCCTCTCCTGGATCCCCAGACTCCGAGGAGCTGGGGGAAGGCCTTCAGACCTCTTGGTGGGGGGGGGGGGGGAGGCTGGAGGGCAGGAGCTGGAGAAGGGTGAGATCCCTCAGGAGGAAGATCCTGGAATGTTTCGAATTTTACATAGAGAGGAACTCCCAGCGCTTATTGCCCATTCCTTGGCAGCGTTGACCATGGCCAGCTGTGATACAGGAACCCTTGGAGGACCCGCTCTTGCAGAGTTCAAAGGGTTCTCACGTGGCTTTTCCTGTACACAGTGTGATTAAGAAGACGATCAAATCAGAATAGGAGGTCACTGAGGTAGGGCTCCACAGCAGGATGACTGAGGCCTGTCTATATCCAATCCCGGAGGAGGAAAGAGACCAATTGAAGATGCCGAGAGTGAATGCCCTCATGTCGGCGGTCACAAAGAAAACTACCATTCCTGTGGAAGGTGGGGTGGCATTAAAGGATCTACAGGACCGCAAGCTGGAGTCTTTTTGAAGCAGGCCTTTGACACAAGTACCTTGGCCTTGCAGGCTTTCATTTATGAAGCATATGTGACAAGGGTGTCCATTCGCTGGCTGCAGGGGTTAGTCCTGGAGGACTGTGATGACTCCTAAGAGCACCCGGAGGTCACTAAGCTGGATTCCACATCAGCATATCTGGTGGATGCCTTTTACAATCTGGTGCAAGCCTCTTCTAAGAGCATGGCTTTGCTTATTGAGGCTCCTTGTTTTCTGTGGCTCGGTAACTGGTTGGCTGACATCTCCTCCACTAGAATCAGTAAGCTGCCCTTTAAGGGCAAGCTGTTTGGCGAGGCATTGGATAAATTGGTCAAGGATCTGGGAGACACTAAAGGTGCCCATCTACCAGAAGATAAGTCCAAAGGCCTGAAACAAGGGAGGCCTGTTCAGGTGTTTTCGTGGTTCTTGATTTACCCCTTATCAGCATGGAAAGTTTCCTCAGAGAAGGTAGCCCTTTTGGGGTTTCTGAGGAGGCAACAGGGGCTTTTATGCTGCCTCAGCGGCCCCTAACAAGAAAGCACAATGAAGCCAGGCAGGCCCAGGGGGAAATGTTTCTGGTAGGGTGTCGGCTACAGCAGTTTTATTCCACCTAGGCCAATATCACCACGGTTCAGTGGGTGATGGAGATTATTCAAGAAGAGTACATGCTCAAGTTCATGTGCACCCTCTCTGAGGCCTTTGTACAATCCTCTTGCCGGGCACACCAGAAGCGCCAGGCAGTGAAAGACATGCTACAGTGGATCTTGGACCTAGAGGTTGTTGTGCTGGTGCCAAAAGAGCAGTGCAGCTGCAGCCGCCACTCCATCTACTTCGTAGTTCCCAAGAGGTTTAAGGTTCCTTCTGTCTAATACTGGATCTCAAACATGTCAGTCAGTCCCTGAGAGTGCCTCATTTCTGGATGGAGACCCTGCGGTCTGTCATTATTGACGGTGAGGCAGGGCTGGAGCATCAAAAATTCCTATGCTTTGCAGTGCTCATTGGACATTTCCAGTTCAGAGTGCTTCCCTTTGGGTTGGCCACAACTGAGGACCTTTACCAAGGTGATGTGGTAGTGGTGGCAGCAGCCCTTCAGATGGAGGGTGTGTTGGTAAATCTGTACTTGGACAATTGGCTTATCATGGCCAAGGGCGAGAGCAGAGCCACTACAGAGAGAGTGCAGCAGCTCTTGCAGCTGGGTGGTCAACGTGGCCAAGAGTCAACTGCAGCTAGTACAGCAGCTGGTCTATTTTGAAGGTACTCTGCACTAAGGGGGGGTTGAGTTTCCCTGCTGGGGGAGAGGATCCAGAAGCTTCAGCATCAGGTGTGATGATTTCTGGGAATGTCAGCACCCTCGGCCTTGTATTACATGCAGGTCCTGGGATCTATGGCGGTGGCCTTGGATCTAGTGCCTTGGGTGCGGACTCATATGAGAACTCTGCAACAGGCCCTTCTGTCCTGATGGGCTCCCCAGCACCATCTGCTATCTAGGCTGTCCTCTCAAGTTAGAGGAGCATCAGTGGTGGTTACAGATGGAGCACTTGGGGGTGGGAATGCCACTGGAGGAGCCAGAGTGGATGCTGCTAACAACCAATGCCAGTCTTTCAGGATGGGGGGCGCATTGCGAGGCACAGCTCACTCAAGGAGAGTGGACACCAGAAGAGAAGTTGTGGTCCATAAACCGCTTGGAGATGAGAGCAGTGTTCCTGGCTGTCCACGCTTCCAGTCGCATTTGAAGTACTGGGAGGTGCGTGTGTGTTGTGACAATGCGACCACGGTGACTTACATCAATCGCCAGGGTGGCATGGGCAGTGTGGCCCTGGCAGCAGAGATCCGGCCTTTGCTGTCGTGGGCGGAAGCCCATGTGACAGGCAAGGACAATGTCCAAGCAGACTTCCTCAGTCCACACCGCTTGGATCCAGGAGAGTGGTCTCTGGATGTAGTAGCGTTTCAGGAGATTGTGGCACAATGGGTCACGCCAGTCATGGACTTGATGGTGACCCTGGCCAACACCAAGGCCAGCAGATATTTCAGCAGATTGCAGGGAGCATATGTCCGAGGGACTGGATGCCCTGGTGCAGCGGTGGCTCAGCAAGGGTCTGCTCTACATGTTTCCTCCCTGGGCGCTCTTCGGCAGGCTGCTACAATGGATAGAGGCGCACCGGGGACAGGTGGTTCTAAAAGTGCTGGATTGGCCTCGCAAGCCATGGTATGACGATCTTGTGAGGCTCTCGATACAAGCATTGTGGAACCTGTGTGTTTTTTTGGGAAACAGCCAGGTACTTGTAACCTGGATTGGCCACTTTTGGAAACAGGATACTGGGCTTGATGGACCTTGGTTTGACCCAATATGGCATTTCTTATGTTAACATATTTTCTCTTATTTAGTCTTAAATAGGCTACACTGTAGCTTCATTGCATGTCCCCTAGTCTTTCTATATTTTGATGGTGTATACAATCTACGTTTACCCGTTCCACTCCATTCATTAATTTATTGACCTCTATCATATCTCCCCTCAGCTGTCTCTTTTCCAGGATGACGAGCCCTAACCTTTTTAGCCTCTCTTCATAGGGGTATCCTTCCATCCCCTTTACCATTTTGGTAGCTCTTTGTACCTTTTCTAATAATGCTATATCCTTTTAAGATACAGCAACCAGAATTGCATACAATATTCAAGGTGTGGTCGCACCATGGAACGAAATAGGCATTATTTTATTCTCCATTCCTTTCCTTATGACTTTAGCATTCTATTTGCTTTCTTGACTGCGCTGCACACTGGGCAGAGGGTTTCAACATGTTATCCACGATGGCGCCTAAATCTTCTTCCTGGGTGGTGGTTCCTAATGTGGAACCTTGCATAGTTTAACCATAATTTGGGTTCTTCTTTCCTAGGTGCATAACTCTGCACTTGTTCACATTAAATATCATCTGTCATTTGGATGTCCATTCTTCCAATTTAGCAAGGTCCTCTTGCAATTTTTCACAATCCTTATAGGTTTTAACAACTTTGAATAACCTTGTGTCATCTGCAAATTTGATTACCTCACTCATTCCAATTTCCAGGTTATTTATGAATATGTTAAAAAGCAGCAGACCCAGTACAGATCCCTGGGGTAATCTACTATTCACCTTTCTGCATTGGGAAAATTAGCCATTTAGCCCTACCCTCTGCTTTCTATCTTTTAACCAGTTTCTGATTCACAATAGTACAATGCCTCCTATCCCATGACTTTTTTTAATTTCGCCAAGAGTCTCTCATGAGGGACCTTCTCAAAGGCTTTCTGAAAATCCAGATACACTATTTCAACTGACTCACCTTTTGTCTACCTGTTTATTCACATCTTCAAAAAAAAACATAATAGATTAGTAAGACAAGACCTTCCTTGGCTAAAGCCATGTTGGCTAGCTCCCATTAAGCCATGACTATCTACATGTTCAGTAATTTTGTTCTTTATAATGGTTTCTACCATTTTTCCCTGGTACTGACGTCGGGCTCACCAGTCTGTAGTTTCCCGGATCACCCCTGGAACCCTTTTTTCCCATTTAACTTTTATTAAATTTTCAAGTTAACATACAGCCATTTCTTATCACATATTATACACGTTTCCACCTTACCACCTATCTCTAATACAACTTTGATTTTAACCTGAACTAATCCCCTCCCCCCCACCCCGTATAGTCCCCCCCCCCCCCACACACTTCAATGCCCCCCTTGGTAATTAGCCATTTGCAGTATCCCTTCATACAATATTAAGCATCCATTGCTTTACATCTTTGCATACTGCTTTTCATTTAGCATTCTCTAAATGATCTCCCAGGCCTCTATGCCCAGGACAGCCCTTATGCATATACATTACACAATTGGCACCCCTGATCTACCATCCCCCTTGTCCCCTCCATGTGTTTCCAAACAGGTGAAGACATGTTTCCATTGCTCCAGAATTTTATCTCCTTTCCCCTTCTTAAGTCCCGTCAATCTATGCATCAAACACAAGTCCGCAACTCTGCGTACAAAATCCCTACTCCTAGGTGGTCGTATTCTTGCCCATAATTTAGCAATTTCACCCCTTGCCGCCACTATACAGTGGTGCAGCACTTCCTGGTCCCTCCCCAGGATATCCTCCTCCACGTATTGCAATAGGCACACCTCCGGCTGACTTTTCAATCATCCTGTCATCCCCTTTATTATATCCAACACCTCTTCCCAATATTGGCATATTTTCCCGCAGCTCCACCATATGTGTAACAGCATACCCCTCTCCTGACATCCCCTCCAGCACTTGTCTGATTGTCCCCACCCCGCCCTCCATTGTCGTATCGGTGTCCAGTACCACCAGAACAGCACTTTATATGTGTTTTCTTTTATTTGGGTAGCTATCAAGATGCCTGTCACCGTTTGAACTATTTTGTCCCATATCTGCTTCCCCCCATTCCACTTCTAGTTCCTACCACTTTTTCATTTACTCTAATTTACCTACCCTCCCCTTCCAGTAAGCCCTTATATATTTTTGACAAAACTCCTTTGCTTCCCACTTGCCCTGTACAGAATACCTCAAAGCACCCCGGATTACTCCATAAATCTTGCCACACCTTCCTCTGTGTTAAAAAAAATGACTCAGCTGAAGATAACTATAGTGATCATGCATTGATAGACCATATAAATCCCTCATCCCTTCAAAATCCCTAACTCCCTCTTTTTGCACTACTTGTGCAATATACGTTAGACGCAACTTAGCCCACCGCCTTTATACCCTCCTGTCTGGCTCCCTTCCCTCCTCGAAGCAGGCCTCTAAGGTCATCCCCTGTATGTACCCTTTATCCTGCACTAGTACCTTCCTATGCTGTTGCCATATATTTAGTGTGTGCTCAGTGATGGGGTTCTGCCCCCTAACCTTACCTCCCCTCCATACTAACTTTTCTAAGATAAGATGATAAGATTTTTGAAATTTGTAAATATTTAAATCTGTATATATGTTTAAACTATTTATATACCTAATCAGCATTTACTCAGCAGTGTAACCCTCAAATTACCATTTTTATTATATACAATTTAATGTTCACTGTAATTTCAATTGTTTGAATAAGTTTCAATGTAATGTTCAAGTTTTGTTCTATGTAAACCGCTTTGATTTTTCTGAAAGGCGGTATATAAAACCATTCAATAAATAAATAATAAATAAAAATAATCCCTCCTCCCTTACTGACGCCTCTTCCATTTGAACCCAATGTTTCTGTTTCCCCATATGCCAATCATGCACTGCTTTCAGCTGCGCTGCAACATAATACTTCCTAAGGTTGGGGACCCCCAATCCTCCCTCCTCCTAAGCCCTTTGCAGTGTACGCACAGCTACCCTGGGGTTCCTGCCCTGCCATATAAACCTATTAACCTGCCTTTTGTATTTGTTCCAGTCTCTTCCACGGTACCCTTATTGGCAACATTTGAAAAAGAAAGAGCAACCTAGGCAACAGCATCATCTTTACTGTTGCGATATGTCCCTGGCCCCACATATTTAGCCATCCCTCCACTTGTCCGAACATCCTAGGGTAATTTAGATCATATAAAGAGTTCAATTTATTACCTATATAGAGCCCTAAATACTTAATAGCACGCTGCGCCCACCTGAACGGGTATTTTTTTTGCAAGGTTTCTTGTTCCTCCTTAGCTAATGACAGGTTTAGTATTTCTGACTTTGTCCAATTTATAGTAAATCCTGATAGTTTTCCAAATTCACCTATTTCCCACATGATTATTGGCAGAGAAACATTTGGTCTAGTCACGCACATCAGTATATCATCCTCAAATAGTGATAGCCTATATTCCTGCTTCCTTATACCTATCCCCCTCAAGTCCACATGCTCCCTGATCCTTGCTACAAAGGGTTCTATTGAAATAGCAAATAACAACAGGGGAGACAGTGGGCAACCCTGCCTTGTTCCCCTTCCTTGGTCGAAGAAGGAGAAATAGCCCCTATTTACTCTAACACAGGCCTTTCGGCTATGATACAATGCCCGTATCCACCCCGTAAAATTTTCCCCTAACCCCATTTTTTCTATCACCTGAAATAAAAAGGGCCACAATACTTGGTCAAAGGCCTTTTCCGCATCCAGGGATAATAATAAAGTCTCCTCCTTACTCTGTTCAATGGACCATATTAAATTTAGAGTCTTCCGAATATTATCCGCTACTTGTCTACCTGGGATAAACCCTGCTTGATCCTGATGAACCAATTTCCCTATTACTTTATTTAGACGCTTAGCCAATATCTTCGCCAACAATTTAGCATCCAAATTCAACAGTGAAATTGGTCGATAAGATGCGCAATCTTGTGGATCTTTTCCTTCTTTGGGTATTAAAGAGATGCCTGCCCAACCCATCATAGCTGCCAATACTCCTCCTTCCCTTGGCAAATTAAACAACCTAACTAGCGGGGTGATTAATGCTTCCCCAAATTTTCTATAAAATTTCGCTGTCAAGCCATCAAGCCCAGGTGCCTTATCCACCTTCAACTGTTTTTATAGCTATCCTCATTTCTTCTGGTTGAATAACCTTGTTCAGCTCTCCTTGAGCCGCTTCCTCCAACTTCAGCAGTTGGGTCGAGTCCAGATAACTCTGCACCCGTTCCACCAGAGGTTCGTTTTTTGCTGCATACAGTTTGATAGAATTCTTAAATGCCTCTCTGATTTCTCCATCCCGCTGGACTAATTTCCCACCCGAATCACTCACCTTTAGTATATGTGCTTTTAATTTCCTTTGTTTCAACTTTAGCACCATATACCTACCTGCCTTATTCCCTCCCTCAAAAAATTCTTGCTTCAATAATTGCATATTATATCTAATTGTTTCGGCCTGCATGGTGTTAAGTTGTGCTCTTACTGCCAGTACTTGGCCTCTATACCCTCCGCTTCTATCTTTTGCATCCAGCTCCTCCAATCCCAAAAGCCGCAGCCGTAACTCTCTCTCCCTGCCTTCTTTCTCCTTCTTTATACGCGCCCCCCATTTAATCAATACTCCTCTCACTACAGCCTTAAATCCATCCCATACCCCTCCCCAAGCCACTTCCCCGTTATCATTTCTTCTAAAGTAATCTGTTATTTTTCTTTCGATTTCCTCCTTGACTCTCTCATCTTCTATTAAGGATTCATTTAATCTCCAAAATTGATTCCCCCTCCCTTCCCCTTCCACTCTCAGCTCCACCACCACTTGCGCATGATCTGACCACATTATTGGGTCCATCTCAGCCCACTTAATCCTCCCAACCGCCTTTTTTGTTACCCAAATAGCATCTATTCTGGAATATGACCCATGTACCGGCGAAAAATAAGAAAATGTTTTTTTCTGGGGGTGTTGGAATCTCCAGCTGTCTACCAGGCATTGCTGTTGCACAAATTTATGGTATTTATTCCTATCTACCTTCCTTCCTTCCCTTTTCCCTATGGTGTCCCTTTCCGGATGCCATGTTATATTAAAATCCCCACCACATATAAGCATACCTGCCCCTAGCTTACCCACCTCTTTGTTAAAGGGCCCTCCAGAATTCCCCTTGTGCCCCCATTGGCACATACACATTCACTACACAGTACCATTCCACCCCTATTTTTGCACGTATTGACACATACCTCCCCCGCTTTGTCCCAAATGATATTTTGAGGCACCTCCTTAATCTTTGAATCGATCAAAATCGCCACCCCCCCTTTTTTTCTTTTCTACTGTTTTTGATGCATAGATACCTAAGCTATAACCCTTTGGCCTGACCAAGTGCTCTGTTGCCCTGGTCAAATGCGTTTCCTGTAGGATCACCACTGCGGCCCTTTGACGCTGAAGCTCTTTATATAGTTCTGCCTTTTAAATGGTGAGTTGAGGCCTTTCACATTCAGTGTCATTATTTTTAACTCGCCGTTTGATAATACCTCCCCTTCCCCTCCCTTGGCTGACTTTGCCATTCCATAAATTTTGTTGTCCCCCCCCCCATCTCTCCCCCTCCCTTCTCTTCCCCATCCCCCTACCTCCCTTCCCCCCTCCCTTCTCTTCCTCTTCTCCTTCCCTTGTCCCCTCCTTGGAGACTCGTCTTCCATATATGGTGACAATCTATCAGACCTCTGCCTTGCCCCTCCCCTTCCATTCCCCCTCCCTCCCTCTCAGCCCTTTAACTAAATTCGCCCACCCTACCCCTCTCCACCTCCCTCTCCCCACTGCACTACCCAGTCTTGCCCCCCTCCCGCTACCTGTTCCTCCCACTGTTCCCTCCCCCTCGTCGCTACCCATTATTTACATTCATGATGCTTGCAAACCAACATTACCATCTAAACCGTGCTTCACCCCCTCCCTCCTCCCCTACCCTTCGAATATCGTCTCTTACAAGTCTTACAATTCAATTGATAATACATCTTATGCCAGATTCCCTGGGTTCTTCCTCAACTAATATCCTTTGCTGTCGGTTTTACTCCTGACCTGCCTTTGGTCAGCCTCGCTGGCCTCCGACCTTGAGCTGGTGTTCTCTGCCATCTTAAACTGGCCGCCCTGGCCCCGGAAGACATGCCATTCTTTGTTTGTGCTTGGCTCTCTTTGCCCCTGGCAAATTGCTTAGTCCCAATTCTCCGAGCACACCCCATGCTTCCTCGCTGGACTTCATCCTTCTTGACATTCCTTTCACTGTTATGAGTAGTCCAAAAGGGTACAACCATCTATAACACACCTCCTCTCTCCTCAGGAATGCCATCACCTCCCTCATCTCTCTTCGATGTTGTAGTGTGCCCAGGGATAAATCCTGAAAGAATTCCACTGCTTGTCCTTCCCATTGAAAACGACCCAATTTTCGTGCAGCCTTCAAAATATTCTCTTTACTTTTGAAAGATCTCAGGCACACCATTATGTCCCCAGCCCCCTATGTACTCTTTCAATTTGCAGTGACTCACCCTCCTCGCTCTCATCTAGGGCTGCTGCTTGTAACACCGCTGTGAACACTTTTTGAATGACTTCTTCACAAATTTTTATATTGGGGGCTCTCTGGGATGCCGCACACTCTTATATTGCTTCTCCTTGAGCGATCTTCCAGATCCTCCATCTTCTCTTTCAACTCTTCCTGTGCTTTCCTTAATTCTGTCCATCCTTTTTGAATATCTTCCAATATCCCCCCTTGTTGTTCCAGCTGCGTTTCCGTTTCCTCAACTCGGGAACCTAGGTCCCCTATATCCTGTCTTAAAGATTATAAAGTCTCAGGAGAGTAAGCCGCTGCTTGAGGGAGCTGCCGCTTTTGTCACTCTTGCGGAGCTGTGCAGCGTGAGGTCTGGAGCTGTGGAATACCTAGCAGGCACTTCGGAGGACGATCCCAGGGTTGGAGGACCCCCCCACCTGCTCTATAAAGCCCAGAGGTACCTGTATCCGGGTGGAGAGTAAGCCACTGCTTGAGGGAACTGCCGCTTTTGTCACTCTTGCGGAGCTGTGCAGCGTGAGGTCTGGAGCTGTGGAATACCTAGCAGGCACTTCGGAGGATGATCCCAGGGCTGGAGGACCCCCCCCCCCCACCTGCTCTATAAAGCCCAGAGGTACCTGTATCCAGGTGGAGAGTAAGCCGCTGCTTGAGGGAGCTGCCGCTTTTGTCACTCTTGCGGAGCTGTGCAGCGTGAGGTCTGGAGCTGTGGAATACCTAGCAGGCACTTCGGAGGACGATCCCAGGGCTGGAGGACCCCCCCCCCACCTGCTCTATAAAGCCCAGAGGTTCCTACACGCGGCCACATGGCGTGGCCTAAGGGGCGTGAACCAAGGGGCAGGTCACGCCCCTTTTGCGCCCCTTCGGCGCACGTGAGGAGAGTCGAACGGAGCCGGTAGTCTGAGTGTTTTGTTCAAGTAATATGGGCAAGAGGAAAGGGAAGCTTGGTGTCAAGCTGAATGAGAGTGGAAAAGGAGGTAAGGTGGTGGGCCCAATGGACAAACACTTGACTCCCTCGCTGCCTGGTATCCTGTCACAGGATGGGGCTTCGTTAAGCCCTGAATCTCGTTCTCCTCCTCCTTTCCCGCAAGCTCCCTTTTCATCCACCATATTAGAATGCCCCTCTGAAGTTTCTCCTCCGTTGCCACTTCCGGTTTATTCGGCAACTCCAGAAACATTCACTGTTGCTCCCCCGTCTGGGGAAGTGACATTAAAAGACATATGGTCTGCTATCCAAAATATTGATTGTCGTTTAACTTCCACTGTTTCATCACTTTGTAAATTTTCTCAAGATGTTGTTTGTAAGTTGAAAAGTGTAGATCAACAACTTGGTTCTTTAACTAATTTGGTTGCACAGTCTGATTCCCAGCTTAAATCCTCTCGAAACACTGAAATTGCCTTAATTAGAAATTCCTCTTTATTATCTTATCGATTGGAAGTGCTGGAGAATCAGCATAGAGCGTGCAACCTACGTTTTCTTAATTTTCCTATGACTCACTTGTTGTCCTCAAATATTTTGCTTGAGAAATACTTTTCTGAGGTTTTACATTTGCAAGGAAATATGGATATTCACCATATGTATTACTTGGCTGGTAGCTCTGGTTCATCACTGCCGGTTGTGGGGGGTTCTGAGCCCTCTCCCGGTTCTGTTGCCCAGGACCTTACAGCTTTCCTGGAGGATTCAAAGGATATCATCTCCAAGCGTTGCACCCTTGTGGTGCAGTTTGGTTCTGAGTCCCTTAAATTGCGTGTATTGAGGGCCTATTTTAAAAGTAGAGAGGCCCTCTTTTGTGGCTTTAAAGTACAGGTTTTTCCGGATGTTGGCCGTCATACCCAGCTTCGTCGTAAGCAATTTTTGGGTTTGAAAACCCGAGTTGTGGCTCTTGGAGCTTCTTTCTTTTTAAAATTTCCATGCCGATGTATTATAACTCTAGAGGGGCAGACTTATACATTTACTGATGTTTCATCATTGTTAAATTTTCTGGGTGAAAGGGAAACTGTTGGGAAATAGTGGGAGGGAATGGATTTGGTAATTTAGCTCCCTATTGTGGAGTTTAACTCCTAATTGCTGCATTTTTATGGGTTGGTTTCTCTCTCTTGATGTGTTTCTTCTTATGTGGTTCAATTTATTCTATGGATCATCCTGGTGTATTATTTAATTTTCTTTATGATTGTGTTGTATTCAAGAAAATACTATAAATAAAAGTTATATAAAAAAAATAGATTATAAAGTCTCTTTTAGGTCATTTTTTACGCCACTAATTTCCACTTTAAGTTCTTCTTTCAGCTCATTCAGCCACGTCTTTATCATATCTGATATTCCCAGGCCCCATGAACTCTCCAGCTCCTACTCTGCCTCCAGCTCTGCCCTCGTTTTGCCTTCCCTTTCTCCTTCCTTCACTCCTCTCGAGGGGGCATAAGAGGAGCTGTACTCCGCCAACTTTTTCTTTGCTGTGAACCCTCCTTTGGGCTTCTCCATCTTCCTCACGGCCGTCCCCTTTGGGCTCTGCTGCTGTGCAATCTGTAAAAATCCTTTTCCTCCCTTTTTGTCCCTTCAAGAGCCTGTTAGGTTTTGCAGTGCCGTTAGTTTGGCCTGAGGTGATATTTATGCAGCTTAAATATGTCCGGCTTTATTAAATTGCTTTAAGGCCTGCACGCCTTCACCATACCGGGCCTATAGTGGCCTCTTCCGTCTGTCTGTGCCCCTCTCACCTCCTTACCAGAGTTGCAGCCGCTTCACTGCTGGCTCTTCTCTCCTCCACCTCAGTCTCCCTCCGGTGCTCCTGTCGGGATCTCCTAGGCCGCCGACACGCAGCTGCCTCTCACTGCCACCGCGTGCTCTTCCGCACGGCCACGCAACTTTCCCTGCAGCCCTCCACTCCTGCAGACACTGCGCCACTCACTGCTGCTCGCCTGTGGTGACTTCTGCCCCCGATCGGCTCCGTCTTCGGCACCAGTTTGCTTTGTCTGCCCTCTCTCCGGTGGAGCTCCGCTCCTGCGCCGCTCTTTCACTCCAGCTTCCCTGCCTCGATCACTTGTGCCGCAGTGCTCGAGCCGCCTCTCTCCTCTGCCACGTGCTCCCCTATTGTGGCCTCACAGCAGAGCCTGCAACTTGCCGATCCTCGGGGCTCCATGGCTTTCTCTGCCTCCTTCTTGCACCGGGTGTCCACTCCACTATTGCCCCATCATTTCACTCCATTTATCTGCCACTTTCAGATTTTCTCCCCTTTGTTGCAGGCTTTGGCGGCGGAGCTCTGGGTTCATGCTGCCATTCAGCCCAATGATGTCACCGGAAGCCCTGGAACCCTTTTTAAAAGTTGGCGTTACATTGGCCATCCTCCAGTCATCAGGTATTACAGATGGTTTTAATAATATTTCACAGCTTACTAAAAGTAGATCTGCAATCTCATATTTAAGTTCTTTCAACACCCTTGGATGTATACCATCCAGTCCAGGTGATTTGCTACTCTTCAGTTTATCAAATAGTTGTACTACATCTTCCTGGCTATTTCTTTCAATTCTCTATGGCATCACCTTTAAATACCATTTGTCATGGGTAACATCCCTATATCTTCCTCAGTAAAGACCGAAGCAAAGAATTCATTCAGCCTCTCTGCTATAGCCCTGTCCCCTCTTAGTGCCCCTCTTACTCTCTATCATCTTATGATCCAACTGACTCTGTCACAAGTTTTTTGCTATGAATGTACTTGAAAAAGTCTTTATTACGTGTTTTTGTTTCCACAGCAAGCTTTTTCGAAAATTCTCTTTTTGTCTGCTTTATCAATGCTTTGCATCTAGCTTGCCAGTGCTTATGTTGTTTCCAGTTTTCGTCATTTGGCTCCTTTTTCCATTTCCTGAAAGATGCTTTTTGAAACAGCCTCTCTGATCTCACCTTTAAACCATGCTGGCAGTTTTTTGGACTCCTTTCTACTTTTCTTAAAGCATGGAATACAGCTGGTCTGGGCTTCCAAGATAGTAGTTTTTAAACACCTATGCTTGATATCTTTTTATTTATTTAACATTTCTTATATACCGCCTTTCATGATATCAAGGCGGTTTACATTGAACCAACTGAAATTACATTGAACAGGGCATTATAACTTTGAGATAACTATTTTACAGGGAGCATGGGCAATGGAGGGTTTAGTGGGTTGCCCAAGACCACAAGGAACATCTGTGGGACTAGAAACCCCAGTCCTTCCGATCCAAGGTTGCTGTCCTCTAGTGGGATTTCAACCACTGATCTTCCAGCCTGAGGTATTTTGCTCCAAACACTAGGCCGCTCCTCCACTCTAAATCTTTAACCTTTGCAACAGCTCCTTTTTATTTTTTTCTTAACTATTTTCCTCATTTTATCATAGTCTCCCTTTTGAAAGTTAAAAGGTAGTACTGTGGATTTCCTTACCATCCTTCCTCCATTTATTAATCCAAACACGATCATGCTATGATTACTAATGCCAAGTGACCCCAACACCCTTATCTCTTGCACCAGATCTTGTGTTCCACTAAGGACTGGATCCAAAATGGCTTCCCCTGTGGTCGGTTCCTTAAGGTCAGTTCCCCCATGGAGGAAATTTCCCTGGAGGATCCCCTGTTGCAGGAGCTTCGAACCCCTCAGGACTTTTTTCCTGTGCATAAGGTCATCAAACAGATGATAGATGCATAATAGGAACTCCCAGAGGCCAACCTGAGCAAGGGGGGGGGGGGGACTATTTCACACTTGTATCCCCTCGCTCTGGAGGAGAGGGAGCTCTTGAAGGTGGACATTGTGGTGACCATGGTGACCAAGAAGACTACCATTCCAGTGGAAGGGGGAGCAGTGCTCAAGGACTCTCGGGATAAGAGATTGGAGACCATACTCAAGCAGACCTTTGAGGCCACGTCTCTGGCCCTGCAGACCTCCATCTGTGGGGCTTACGTGGCCAGGGCCTTCCTGCGCTGGGCACAGAATCTCCCAGTGTTGAGTGCCGGCTCTGAGGCTGTGAGGTTGGAGTCTGGCGCAGTGTACCTGGCAGATGCCTGTTACGACCAGGTGTGGATGACATTCAAAGGGTATGGCATCTGTGTTAGAGGCATACTGTTTGCTCTGGTTGTGGATTTGGTTGACGGACGTGTCCTCCAAGGTGCGACTCTCCCATCTGCAGTTTAAAGGGAAACTCTTCTTTGGAGAGGCCTTGGAGAAGTTGGTTAAGGATCTGGTGACTACAGGTAAGCGTGGCTTCTGGAGGACAAGCCAAGGGGTTTCAAGACACCCTCAGTGCCCTGGGGTCTGTTTCGGGATTTTTGTAGGTTCCAGGGGACACGTTTTGCACTCTTTCAGAGGTGGTCCCTCCTTTTGAGGTCTGGGAGCAGGCAGAGGACACTACTCCCTGGCCTTGTGCACCGTCAAGAAAGTCCAGTGTAGTGAGGGGGGGTCCAAGAGGAGGAGGAGATTGGAGGGTGACTCTGGCTCTTCTACTCCGCTTGGACCCACATCACACAAGGCCAGTGGGTGCTTGATGTTATCCGGGAAGGGTACGCACTGGAATTGGTGCGGCCTGTTCCCGACACTTTCCTATGCTCACCGTGCAAGTCCACTGGCAAAAGAACAGCGGTCAGGACAACGCTTAACAAGCTCATCCATATCCAGGCAGTCTGCCCGGTACCCTTTGAGCAACAAGGGGCAGTTTGCTACTCCATTTACTTCATCAACCCCGAAAGGAAGGCTCTTTCTGGACAATACTGGATCTCAAGTACATCAACCAGACATTGCGGATGCCATCTTTCCATATGTGAGTTCTTGATGTCCCTAGATTTGTTGGACCCAGTACGATTCGTAGATTGCAATGGAAGATTTGTTTATTGAGAATAAATTAAAAACAGCCAGGCCCGACACAGGCACGAACCTTCCAAAACAATTTACAAAGAATCGAAAAGCAAGACCAGGGGAAGTTCAAAGCACAATTTTATCCCCAGAAAGGCCGGGGTCGTGGACGCGGCCGGGGCAGAGGGTATGTACACAGGGACTCGGAGCGATCCACAGAAAGGAGGTATTAAATTCCGAAACCACTAGTAATGTGATTAATATTTCAAAATATAAACTTTCATTAGATGAAAAGTCCGTGCTTAATAAGGGCTTATCCTTCGTGCCCGTTAGGAATTTTGATCCCTGTGAGACTCAAATTGATTTATTTAAGTTCTTTCGTAAGATCCGCATTAAACATTTCTTCAATGATCAACTAGATTCAAGTCAAGATGTTTCCATCATTAAAAATAAATCCAGGTGGATTCCACCATCTAGTATAGATCCCCTAATCGAGGCATTTGAGAAGGTGGTTTTAAATGAGGTTAGTAAATTGAATAATAAAGTTAGGACTCCCTATCATAACCTCTCGAAAGATGAAATGAAAGCTATTAAATCCCTGCAGTGCAATAATGAGATTATTATCAAGCCAGCAGACAAAGGGGGAGCTGTAGTCATCTTGGATAAGTCGTATTATATTGAAGAGATAAATAGACAACTCCATGACTCTACTTTTTATTTACGTATGGACGGAGATCCAACTCCCCTTTTGAAAAAATCTATAGATAGTTTGGTCCTAAGTGCATACGAAATTGGATATCTTACCATCAAAGAGAGGGATTTTTTGATAGTGGATTTTCCCATCATCCCTACTATTTATATTATCCCGAAAATCCATAAATTTTTAGAGCGTCCTCTGGGCAGACCCATTGTTTCGGCCATAGGATCTGTTTTAGAACCGATTTCACAATTGCTAGACATTTTGTTGCGACCATTTATCAATCAAATGTGGTCTTATGTTCGTGATTCTTCACACGTCATAAAAAGTTTACAGTCTATAAAAGATATTAGTGAGGAATCTATTTTAGTCACTCTTGACATTGAATCTTTATATACTAATATTCCTCAGTTAGAAGCCCTGCAGATCATTGAGCAATATCTATATAAGAGAGAGATACATAAGAGAATACCTACAGTGTTTTTGCTTGATCTTGCGCGGTATGCTTTATGTGAAAATTATTTCTGCTTTCGTGATTTATTCTATAAACAGACAAAAGGAGTAGCGATGGGCTCCTCTATGGCCCCTGATATCGCCAACTTATATGTAGCAGATTTTGAGGATAAATTTGTTAAAGATAACACAGGTACACTAAAAAATTTTTTTTTAAACTGCCTCTAATGTTTCGATTGATTTTTACGTTTTTTGGTGCGCTGAATCCAAATCTGGTAACCAATTTGCTCCATCACGTACAGATTTTTTGCTACCTTGGGATAGCAGTTTGAGGTGAACGTTTCAGATTGAGTGCGATCGAGATAAAAGTTTCTTGGATGAATTCTTTATACTAATTGTTTAGTAGTTATTCAAATAAGAATAAAGAAAATTGTAACAAGGCAGCACATAAGAATAGAGTAATGTCAACAAAACACACTGTGATGGTAGCAAAATTGTCTGCACTTAAAACAGCCACATACATGTGCACAAACATTGAGCATATAAGAGCGAGGTTAGACACAAAGCAAAGCAAAAAAATGTGCAAAAAATGTTGTACAGGTATGTATGTAAGAATAGAAAACGCAAATCGCACCATTGCAATACATCAGCGGTTCTCAACCTGTGGGTCACGACCCCCACGGGGGTCGCCACAGGATTTGGCGGGGGTCGCTTAGCCTCCACCAAGTTTTAAAAAAACGCGCACAAGTTGCTGCCGCTGCCGAGTCCGCTTCTCGGCAGCGGCAAACTCCTTTAAACTCACTGCCTTCTTCTGCAGCCGCGGCTCCCTGCCTCATAGGGAACCGCGGCTGTACCTGTAAAATCGTTGCGGAGCCCTTCCTGTCTCGACGGGCTCCGTGCAGCATTGTCCCGCCTCCAAAGGAAGTGGCAAACAACTTCCTTTGGAGGCGGGACAATGCTGCACGGAGCCCGTCGAGACAGGAAGGGCTCCGCAACGATTTTACAGGTACAGCCGCGGTTCCCTAAGAGGCAGAGAGCCGCGGCTGCATTAGAAGAGAGGCAGACATGAGGAGAGGGGATGAGGGGGCAGGGAACCTGCAAAACGGCTGACATCGGCAGAGGGGGGCTGACATGGACATGGAAAGATGGGGGCTGACATGGAGGGATGGAGGGAGGAGGGCTGACATGGACAGATGGAAGGATGGGGGCTGACATGGATGGAGGGAGGGAGGAAGGGGGCTGATATGGATGGAGGGAGGGGGCTGACATGGACAGATGGAAGGATGGGGGCTGACATGGAGGGATGGAGGGGGGCTGACATGGACAGATGGAAGGATGGGGGCTGACATGGAGGGATGGAGGGGGGCGGACATGGACAGATGGAAGGATGGGGGCTGACATGGATGGAGGGAGGGAGGAAGGAGGCTGATATGGATGGATGGATGGAGGGAGGAGGGCTGACATGGAAAGATGGAAGGATGGGGGTGCTGACATGGATGGAGGGAGGGAGGGAGGAAGGGGGCTGATATGGATGGCGGGCGGGGGGCTGCCATGGATGGATGGAGGGAGGAGGGCTGACATGGACAGATGGAAGGATGGGGGCTGACATGGATGGAGGGAGGGAGGGAGGAAGGGGGCTGATATGGATGGAGGGAGGGGGCTGACATT
Source organism: Ichthyophis bannanicus (assembly GCA_033557465.1). Classification (NCBI taxonomy): domain Eukaryota; kingdom Metazoa; phylum Chordata; class Amphibia; order Gymnophiona; family Ichthyophiidae; genus Ichthyophis; species Ichthyophis bannanicus. The sequence goes on from CM066034.1 coordinate 439,656,256, forward strand.
GATGGATGGAGGGAGGAGGGCTGACATGGACAGATGGAAGGATGGGGGCTGACATGGATGGAGGGAGGGAGGAAGGGGGCTCATATGGATGGAGAGAGGGGGCTGACATGGACAGATGGAAGGATGGGGGCTGACATGGAGGGATTGAGGGGGGCTGACATGGACAGATGGAAGGATGGGGGCTGACATGGATGGAGGGAGGGAGGGAGGAAGGGGGCTGATAGGGATGGAAGGAAGGAGGGAGGAGGGCAGACATGGACAGATGGAAGGATGGGGGCAGACATGGAGGGAGGGAAGGAGGGAGGCGGGCTGACATGGACTGATGGATGGATGGGGCTGACATGGAGGGAGGGGGCTGGAATGGACAAAGGGGAGAGACAGGGGGACATACTGGACAGACGGGATAAATGCTGGACAGAGGCGAGAGACAGTGCAGGTTAGGATTATAATGGGCTGATGAGGGAGCTAGCACTGGTAATGGGCAGATGGGGGGGGGGCTAGGACTGGTAATGGGTTGATTAGGGAAGGCTAGGACTGGGAATGGACTTATCAAGGGGGGGGGTAGGACTGGTAATGGACTGATGGGGGTCTAGCATTGGAAATGAACTGATCGGTGAGGTTAGGACTGGAAATGGGCTGATTATGGGAGCCTGGCACTGGTAATGGGGTTGAGGGGGGGACCAGCACTGGAAATGAGCTGATTAGGGGAGGCTAGGACTGGTAATGAGCTGATGGGGGGGTAGGATTGGTATTGGGCTGATTAGGGGAGGCTAGCACTGGTAATGGGGTTGAGGGGGATTAGCACTAGAAGTGAGCTGATTGGGGGGCTTTGACTGGGAATGGGCTGATTGTGGGGAGGGGAGGATAGAGCTGCTGGCCCTGGAAGAAAACTGGGGGCTAAGGCTACAAGTGGGCTGATACGAGGGGATGGGAGAAATGGAACTGGAAGGGAGTGGATCTGAGAGGGGCTGCCATGGTATTTGTACTAGAAGGGACTGGTCAGTGGGGAAGGAGGGGGACTGGAAGGGAATGGACACCAGTGGCAGTCATGGGAATGCAAGTTGACATTGGAAGGTACTGGGAGTGAGGACTGGAAAGGGGCTGATACTGGGGAGGGTTACTGGGACTGGAAATAGGCTGATGGAAAGAAGTGAAGAAAACGAAAGAAGAGATAAGAAATGGCAGATGGACCATAGACCACAGAAAGAGAGCTAAGAGAAGACAGGAAAGCAGAAGCCTCAGATCGGGACCAGCATGATCAGAGAATAAATTGGTCAGACAACAAAGGTAGAAAAAATAACTTTATTTCATATTAGTGATTTGACTACAAAATCATCATAATTTTGAAATCAAATATTGTTACTTGTGATTAATTATTGTGGTTTAAATAAGTGTTTTATAAATAAAAACATATTGCAAAGGCCTATAATATATTAATAATTCAACAAATGATTACAGCGACAATGCGTTAACAGTAAAGGAAGAGAGACGCATTTGATTTTATCATTGGGGGTCATCACAAGTTGACCAACGGTAAAAGGGGTCACGGTACAAAAAAGGTTGAGAACCACTGCAATACATGAAGACAAACACCCGATGGTGTGAAAATAAAATTCTAATAAATGAGATCCGACACTGTGGTAATAACTAGCAAATTTTTATTTCAAAGTTTAGTAAAAACACGATATTTGTCAACACAGTTTAGATTTTAAAGTCATTCTTGGGTCAATCAATCTCCTGGTGGGCCTGTTTCTTCTTCCCCGAATGCTTCTCTTGGTGCGCTGCTTGGCGTATTTTTCATCTGGGGTTTCCCGCAGCAGCAACCAGCAGAAATCAGCCATCATAGTGGTGTTCCATCTTCCTTGGTACCTTCTCTCTGCGTCCTTGATGTCCTGGTGAAACCTTTCGCCTTGTTCTTCACTGTACGCCCCCAAGTTTTCGGGAAAGTAGTTCACATGGGAGTGCAAGAGATGGACTTTCAGGCTCATGTTACAGCCTTGTTCTTTGAAGGCATTGAGCATCCTGGCAACAATATCCTTATAGTTCTCATCCCGCCTGTTCCCCAAGAATTTGAGAACAACATCCTTGAAGGAATCCCAGGCTTCTTTTTCCTTCTCAGACATTGTTTCAGCGAATGCTCCATCTGAAATGAGTTTCCTTATATCAGGGCCAACAAACACTCCTTCCTTTAGCTTTGCTTCAGAAAGTCGGGGGAACTTTGAGCAAAGGTACCGAAAGCACTCACCATCTTTTGGAAGGGACTTGATGAATTGCTTAATGAGACCCAACTTAATGTGGAGAGGTGGTAATAGAATTTTATCACGAGGTACAAAGCTCTCATGAAGAACATTTTTCTCACCGGGTCTCAAATACTCCCGAATTGGCCAGTCTTTTTTCCCCCAGTGTAGGTCGCGTGCCCGGCTATCCCACAAGCAAAGGAAGCAGGGATATTTGGTGAAACCGGATTGCTGCCCTAATAGCATGGATAGAATTTTAAAGTCTCCACAAATCATCCACTTATGCTCATCATAACGAATCTTCTGAAGAATCAGGGCCAAATTCTCATATTTTTCTTGGAGAATAACAGAGTGAGCAATAGGAACTGAAGCGAATGTGTTTCCATTATGAAGAAGAACACCTTTTATGCTGTCTTTTGACGAATCAATGAACAGCCGCCATTCAGCAGGATCATACTTGAGTTTAAACTTTTCCATCACTCCGTATATATCGTTGCAAAATACCAAATCTTCCTCTTTGCTGAAATACTTCAAAAATTGTGTCTAGCGGTTGCGGTACCAATAAAAAGTTGTTCCTGGTGACAATAGATTTTTCTGTTTAAGCCGAGAACCTAGCAGTTGGGCAGCATCTTTTGGGAGTCCTAAATCCCGGACTAAATCATTCAATTCAGCTTGAGAGAAAAGTTCAGGTTTCGGATCTGGTTCAGTTTCAAACTCGGAAGTACTGGACTCATCGGGAAAAGCCATCTGATGAGTCTCATCATGATCAGAACCGTCCACACAAATATGATCCAAAGATTTTGGTGGTTCAGGCACAGGTACTTCGTTGCTATGAGGCATAGGCCTAATTGCTGAGGGAAGGTTGGGGTAACTTATTACGTTCTTATTTTTTAAGTTGTATCCCTTCACAATGCAAGAGCAAAAATAGCAGTCACTGCTGTGGTCTCTTTGTTCACGCCACATCATAGGTATTCCGAAACGAAATGCTTGTTTTTTACCTTTCATCCATAAGTGTAGATCTTTCTCACATGTCTTGCACACTTTGTGAGGAGCCCACGGTTTGTCTTGATCGCCTAACTTCAAACCGAAATAGGCGAAATATACTTTTTAAATAAATGCAGAAATGTTCCACTGCCGCTTTTTCACGGTATATTCCCCACAAATAAAACAAAAACTGTCCGGAGAGTTGACGCAACCTCTGGCTCTGTGAGCCATCACAAATACACAGCACTGCAAACTACAACTGTAGTGAACCACTTCGGAATAAAGCTGGATTACGACTGAGCAAACAAAAGGTAATAATGAACTTGCAAGAAACTGAAATTTGACAGGAACGTTCATGTCGCAACCACCGTGTTTGAGCGAGCGAGCGAACGAGGCGAGGCGAACAGGAAAGAACATGCACCAGCGCGAGTACTGGATTTAGCCCCCCGCCTCCCAATTGTCCTGTTAATGTATAAAATGAATACAAAACACTCTAAAATATCATGAGGGAGTGTTTCTAGTTAGTTAACCATTACAACCTCTATTTTGGGCCAAGAAAATAAACTGCAGTCGGCTAAAAAGAAATTATGTGAACATTCCTTATATGGGTAAGAAATCTAATTTTGCAAGAAAACGTGACGTGATGGAACATTTTGGCTATTTTTCCTGGATTCAGCACCCCAAAATCTATAGGAATCAGTTGCAAAACTGGAGGCAGTTTTTTGGTAGTGTACCTGTGTAATCCATTTAAGGCTAATATCAAACTTTGGATTAGATATATAGACGACATTTTTGTTCTTTGGGAAGGATCTATGGATCTGTTGTCAGAATTTAATCAGTGTGCTACTCTTAAATCTACTAGTGTTTCCAGTATTAAGGAGAGTTTGTTTGTTCACCGTAGCTTAGAAATGTATGATAACCAATTTAGGGCTAAGAATATCAGGCTGTTGAACTTTCCTGTTTGTCATTTATTATCTGCAGAGATTCTTTTTAGGAAATATTTGAAAGAATCCTTAGGTTTGGTTTCCCCAGAATCTATTTTGGTTTCTAAGATGTATTATTTGACTGGGAAGAAGGTAAAGGTCGATCCTCCTGGTGGGTTTGATACTCTACAGGGCGGACCAGACCTAGACCTTACCAAATTTTTGGAAGATTCTCAGGATACTATTCTCTCTCGGGCTACCTTGGTAGTTACGTTTGTTTCTGAGTCTGATAAGTCAGCTGTCTTTAAATTGTACTTTAAGCGGTTGTCTATTCTATTTTGTGGTGATAAGGTACAAATGTTCCCTGATGTCTGTAAGGCCACTCAACTTAGGCGACAGGCTTTTTTGGCTATGAAGCCTAGGGTATTGGCCTTATCGGCAGGTTTTTTTCTTCGGTACCCCTGTAAATGTATTGTTACATTTCAGGGGTCTAAATTTATTTTTCTTGATCCTTCCCAATTACAGGTTTTTTTGGATAGTAAACAATTAGGCACACTTACGTAGGGAGAAGAGGGGATGTTAGATTGTGTTGTGCTGTGTGTTAGTTTAGAACTTGGTTCTTGAAATTTCTTTTGGCTTATTTTGCTTTTGTAACTCTCCCCTTTTTGTGGGCTATGAATAGATGTTGATGAGTTTTATTTTATTATATAAGGATGGTTTTCCTGTATGTTATGGTGTCTCATTGGTATCTGGATTTCCTGTATACTTTTGTTGTAAGTATGTGTTTGAAAAACTTTCAATAAAAAAAAAAAAAAAAAAAAAAAGAATTTAATCTTTGGATCAATCAGTGCGACATTAATTTATGTTTTCAAATAACCTATGATTGTTCTCAGATTTCTTTTTTAGATTTGATGATTAAAAAAACAGACAATGGGTTTCATACCACCCTTTACAGAAAGCCGACTGACAGAAATCATCTTTTACATTATTCTAGTTTTCATAATTTATGTCTTAAAAATAATTTGCCGAGTGGTCAATTTTTAAGAACCAGGAGAATCTGCACTACTGACCATGACTTTGAGAAGCATGCTATTTTGATGAAGAACAGATTTATTGAAAGAGGTTATCCTCAACACCAAATCAATGAAGCGTACTACAGAGCCCGGGGTACTTCTCGTGAACAATTATTGATATCACAAGGCAAGCATCCCTTAAATGCGGTCGTTTGTTCTCTTCTTTACTCACATCAATCCAATAAGATTAGTAATATACTTAGGAAATATTGGCATCTCATACAAGCAATACCAGGGTTTCAGGACATCCCTTTAATTACAGCACATAAAAGAAATGTTAACCTACGGAATATGTTGATGCCATCAGCCTTTACAGAACGGCCTTTCCTTTCTAAATATAAAGGACATTATCCTTGCAGTCATTGTTCCGTTTGTGGCTTGGTGCTAACAGTTAAGAACAATTTTACACACCCCACCAATGGGTCCAAATTTTATTTAGACAATTTTTCCAATTGTGCCACCAGCCATGTTATTTATGTTGTAGTATGCCCTTGCACTCTCACTTGGTTTGCAGCTTGTCGTGCTGTGAGGGCTTGCGTGCATCAGTGATGCTGAGAGCTAAACTATCGGTAGTTTAACTACTGGCAGGGTCTCCCAAGATGGACAGGTCTCAGCTGAGGTGCCAGACGAAGACAAACCACCCATCTGGGCAGCAGCAGAATGGGATAGTGTTGACGGCGGAGGATCACATTTCTGTGACAACGGCAACAACACCAAACTTAAACTGCGCGGAAGGAAGGCCCGGCAATCTACTTCTGTATATTGCCATGAAAACCCAATGGATAGTTACAACAAAACAAATTGTGCTATGGTGCTGGAAGATGAGACTCCCAGGTCAGAAGGCACTCAACTAGCTACTGGGGAAGAGCTGAAGACTTTTCAGAGTAAAGCCAGCATTTATGATGTGGTTGGATCAAAGCCCTCGGGAAGTCTGACTGCTGATGTAGCTGCGCATGAAATGAGAGTCAGAAGCTGTAAAGATGTCTTACACATTGGAACATGGAACGTACGAAGCATGAACCAAGGGAAGTTGGAGGTGGTCAAGAATGAAATGGAACGTGTACAACTTGATCTGTTGGGTGTCAGCGAACTGAAATGGACTGGCATCGGGCACTTTGCATCAGATGATCACATGGTCTACTATGCTGGAAATGAAAGACAAAGAAGAAATGGTGTTGCATTTATAATAAAGAAGAAACTTGCAAGAACTGTAATGAAATACAATGCAGTCAGCGAACGCTTAATCTCTATTCGTCTACGAGGAATGCCTATCAACACAACTATAATTCAAGTATATGCCCCAACAACAGCTGCAGAAGAGAATGAAATTGAAGAGTTCTATGAACAAGTACAAGCTGAAATTGACAGAACATGCAAACAGGATATCCTGATAGTCATGGGTGACTGGAACGCAAAAGTTGGCAACAAAGAAGAAGGCAAAGTAGTTGGAAAATATGGACTTGGCAACAGAAATGAAGCTGGAGAAAGATTGATAGAATTCTGCAAGACCAATGATCTATTCATCTCAAACACCTTCTTCCAGCAACACAAGCGGCGACTGTACACATGGACTTCACCCAATGGATTGTATAAAAATCAAATTGACTACATCTGTGGAAGTCAACGATGGAAAAGCTCTGTAACATCAACAAAGACAAAACCTGGAGCTGACTGTGGTACAGATCATCAACTACTAGTATGCAAACTCAAGCTAAAGTTGAAAAAGAGCAAACCACTCATGAATGCAGCAAAATATGACCTTGAGAATATACCACTGGAATTTAAAGACTGCCTGCAAAATCGATTTGCTGCTTTAGATACAAATGACAGAGCTCCGGAAGAGTTATGGAATGACGTCAAGAAGGTTGTGCTGGAAGAAAGCGAGAAGTCTCTACAAAAGGTGAAAAAGCAAAAACGGCCAAAATGAATGACGGAAGAAACTCTGAAAATTGCCCAGAAACGCAGAGAAGCTAAAGCCAAAGGAGAAAGAAAGACAATCTCAGAACTCAACAGAGATTTCCAACGTGCAGCAAGACAGGACAAGGAAAAGTACTACAATGACACTTGCAAGGAAATAGAAGCAGAAACTATTAGAGGAAGAACAAGATCGGCTTTCCTAAAGCTGCGAGAGCTAAAGAAAAAGTTCCAGCCTCGAATTGGAATGTTACAAGATGCTCAAGGTTCTATGTTGAATGATGCTGAGAAGATCAAGAAAAGGTGGAAGGAATATACAGAGTTTTTATATGATAAAGATCAAGTGGACCAACAGCCGTTTCAACCTATACCTTATGATCAGGAACCATTGGTGATGAAAGAAGAAGTTGAAGCAGCATTGAAAGCCTTATCAAAGAACAAAGCACCAGGCATTGATGGCATTCCCATAGAAGTATTGCAGCAATCTGATGCAGCTGTTACCGTACTTACAAGGCTCTGCCAAGAAATATGGAAGACAACATCATGGCCAACTGACTGGAAAAGATCTGTGTTTATACCAATACTAAAGAAAGGTGATCCAACTGACTGTGGAAATTATCGCACAATCGCTCTGATCCCACATGCCAGCAAGATTCTACTGAAGATTATTCAAAAGAGACTACAGCCATACCTAGAACAAGAACTACCTGAAGTGCAAGCAGGGTTCAGGAAAGGACGAGGAACGAGAGACATCATTGCGGATGTGAGATGGATCCTTGAAAAGACTAAAGAATACCAAAAGGATATCTATTTGTGCTTTATCGACTATAGCAAGGCTTTTGACTGTGTAAACCATGAGAAACTCTGGGCCACGTTAAGAAGCATGGGTATACCAGAACACCTGATCGTTCTCTTGCGCAATCTGTACATTGATCAAGAAGCAACAGTTCAAACGGAACAAGGAGAAACAGAATGGTTTAAAATAAGCAAAGGTGTAAGACAAGGCTGCATACTTTCCCCCTACCTGTTTAATTTATATGCAGAACAAATCATCAGAGAAGCAGGACTGTATGAAGACCACAGAGGTGTGAAGATTGGTGGAAGACTCATCAACAACCTTCGCTATGCTGATGATACCACATTACTGGCTGAAAGTGAAGATGATCTGAACATTTGCTTCTCACAATCAAAGAACATAGTCTCAAAATGGGCCTGCACCTTAATGTAAAGAAGACAAAGATCATGACAACTGGCATAATCAACAGGTTCATCGTTGAAGGAGAAGAAATTGAAATCGTGAACAACTTTAACCTACTTGGATCAACTATCAATAAAGAAGCAACAAGCAGTCAAGAAATCAGACAACGCATTGCTCTTGGCAGAATGGCAATGAAAGACCTAGATAAGATTCTCAAGAGCAGAGATGTCTCTCTCCATACAAAGATTCGACTTGTTCAAGCCATGGTATTTTCAATAACATCATATGGATGTGAAAGCTGGACAGTGAAAAAGACAGACAGGAAGAAAATTGATGCCTTTGAATTATGGTGCTGGCGGCGAATACTGTGTATACCATGGACTGCCTGAAGAACAAACCAGTCGGTACTAGAGGAGATCAAACCTAAGCTTTCTTTAGAAGCTCAGATGACAAGACTTCGACTTTCATACTTCGGACACATCATGCGAAGAGAGAGATCATTAGAGAAAGACATCATGCTTGGCAAGATTTATTTATTTATTTATTTATTTAACAGTATTTCTAAACCGCCTTATCTTAATAATCAAGGTGGTATCACAGCAAGCAATCAGGTAAAGTGTGTGTGTTGTACATGCAGTGAGGATAAAACTTAGTTGTGTGAGGGATGTGTTGGGTGCTTGATTTGTTTGAGCTATATACAGGGTGGGCTATTTACAGTGGTGCTAGAATCATATTTTATATATATTCAGTTGTTTGGGAGGATTGGAGTGCTGTTATCCATTCTCTTAGGTTATGTGATGTGACCATAGTGCTCTATGAACAGCATGGTTTTCAGTTGTTTTCTGAAGTCTTTGAGGTCTGGAGTTGCCCTTAGATCGTCCGGTAGATTGTTCCATATTGTTGGAGCAGCCATGGAGAGAGCTCTGTCTGTTGTGTCCTTGCGTGTGTGCTTGTACTCATTTGGGGTGCTGACTCGGTTGCGTGTTTGACTTCTTCTGGGACGTGCGCTGGTTTCCGGTTGTATGAGCAGGTGGAGGCTGTTGGCTGATGTGTGTTCTTTTAGATAGAAGGTCAACGCAAAAGAGGAAGGCCAGCAATGAGATGGATCGCTACAATAACAGCAGCTACGGGTACCAGTCTGTCAACAATGAGCCGCCTGACTGAAGACCGAACACAATTTAGGATAGCTATCCAGAGGGTCGCCATGAGTCGACTCCGACTCGACGGCACTTAACAATATGCCCTTGCAAGAAACTTTATGTTGGAAAGACTACATGTCCTATACGTACCAGGATAGTAGAACACAAAGGTTGTACTAAGAGAGGAGTCGCAGAAAAACCTTTGGTTTCACATTGGCATGAAGTCAATCATAAAATTACAGATTTGCGGTTTTTCGTAATTAAGAAAGTTAAGCTTAACTGGTGAGGTGGGGATTGTAGGGGGTAAGTACTTGTAGGGGTTAAGTATGAGGTTAAGTATTAGATAGAGTGTCAACAGATTTGCTTTTAATTTTAAGTGTTAAGGGTTAATAATGTTCCTGGTTCATAATCACTCAATGGCTGCCCCAAATCTCAAGAAATTGCTAAAGAACAACAGCCACGCTGCTATACCATGTGAGCCAGCATTCAGGCCTTTGCAAGAAGAAACCCAGCACCGGAAGGAACCATATAAGGAAGTATCATGAGCCTTGCAAGGTGCCAGTCTGGGCTGGAAAGTCCAGACTTGGGCCTGCAGGGGCTATGTGCAAAGAACACGTACACAGGAATCCATAAGCTGGCAACATATATGCTAGGCCTGGCTCTGAAGAAAGCAGGTGGCAGGATGACAGATGGTAAGTATGAGAGAGAGAAAGGGGGCCAGGGGGGATTTTGCAACAGGAAGTAAGGGACAGAAAAAAGGCAATGATAAGAGATAAGGGGGGAGGGGGGAGAGAACACGGAGGAATAGATCTGGGGACTGTATGCAGAAAAACGGAAGCAAAGAAAAGTATATATGTAGTATGCTTTTTTATATTCATGGGAGGAGATATATTCTTGAGGTGCCTAGTGCCCGATAGAACTCTCTTCCCCACCACTGCCTGTATTTGGTCATCAGTTATCTAATAAACAGAGACTCTGATTGCACCTGTACTGACTTTTGGATCTGATCATTGCAGGTAATTAGTAATAATTAGGTTGTGGTCTATTTTTGTACGAAACAGGGCCGTACAAATTTGTGCCGAAACCCGGGAAAACTCCCTGGGAATCCGTGAAAAAATTCCTGGAATTCTGGGATACGGGTGGGTCTTTATGACCAAGATACAAATTTAAAAATTTGGATTCCCCTCAAGAGAGAAGAGGGAGGTACGTTCCCGGTGAGTAGTAGAGACCGGAGGAGAAGAAGAAGTGAGTGACTGATTCCCTAGGATGACGACTTTGGTGACGACAAAGCCGTGAGTATACTTATTTTTGACCAAGCTTGGTAAGTGTTGTTTAAATTTTTGTTCTATTATGTTGATAAAGTGTAAAGATATTTTGCTGCTATGAGACAGGACTGAATGAGGTGTGCTTGAGATACGTATTGGCAGATACGAAGCGTGTGTGTGTTCTTACGGTTCCATACCTCCGCGAGGAGATTGGCTGGGTCTGAACAAAGTGAATCTCTGTTTGAAAGGTGTCCTGGACATTTTGTGCACGGACCTTCCTCTGCAGATAAAGAGGTGGGATATCAGATCCTTAAACAAAGGCTGCACGTAGGAATCATGTCTCTGTTTAGGAGAAAGAAAGATGGCAATCAGGACATAATGGTAAATCAGGTTTCCCCAATGACTCCGGTCGAACGGATGATGAGAGATAATCCCATATTAGGAAAGGAAATTTTGAAAGTTTGCCTTAAATGGGCAAAGTGGAGCAATGCTCCTGGGACCCCCCTGCTGGCCACCGGAAGGGTCTTTCGATGGTTGTTGTTTAGCAAGGATTAGGGATTATGTTTTGTCTCATAAGACCAATGCTAGTCAATTAAAACATCTGCAATACATTTCTATGTGGATGAAACGGGCAAACCCAGGTACCCTCAGTAGTGATGCCCCTCCCCCTTATTGTAGGACAGAGAACCGTACCATGGCAGCAATAGAGTATTCAGACCTGCAGATAAATACAGACCCCAAAAGGGAACAATCTGAGAAAACCCCTAATGATAAATAGGTGACAGAAAAACAAAAAGAGAACATCAAGAATAAAAACCAGTCAGAGCCTTCAGCACCATAAAAATGCTTTTTTTAGTGTAGAAATTGATATTGATTCTAGGCCCCTTCTAGCTTTTCTTTTTAACCAAGTGCATTACCAATGGACTCGACTACCACAGGGATATGTCGACAGTCCCAGTATCTTTTCCCAGATTCTCTCATAAGATTTGCAGGAGTTCAATTCACATCTCCCTGGAGAAATGTGTCTGTTACAATATGTAGATGACATTTTGCTGTCTGGGTCTGATTATGAGCAAATGCAGAAGTACACGCAGGAACTAATACAGGAACTGCAGGACAAAGGCTACAAACTAAATGCAGAGAAGACGCAATTAGTGCAGACAACAGTCACCTTTTTGGGGTTTCAGCTAAGCCAGGGTTCTATTGAGGTGGGAGATAAGACAGTACAACATGACTTACAGTTACCTGTCCCCAGTACAGTGAAAGAACTTTGTTCTGTTTTAGGCACACTTAATTTTTGCAGAAATTGGATCCCAGCTTTTAGCTCTCGAACCCTTTGCTTCCGCCCTTATTTGAAGGGTGGTGTAAAGAATTCTGAAAAAATCACCTTAGATCCTTGTCATGTAAATGTGCTCCAGTCCATTTTGGAAGATTTAAAGTGTCTTCCAGCCTTACATCTACCAAATCATCACAAACCCTTTCAATTAATGGTGGTAACTGGTTCCCAGGCTTGGGCAGCCATACTATTTCAGGATAGGGTTTCCACTTTATCATTCTTGTCTGGTACTTTTGGATGTACTGAACTCCCACTGCCTGACCTTGAAAGATTAGTCATTGCAGTAGCAGCAGCGATAGAGAAAGTCCTGTCCATTTTCACTCCCACTACCTTAATTCTCTATCAGTCCATTGAACTGAAGGCTATCTTACATAAAGACACATTACATTTGTCCCCATCTAAGCTGCAGCAAGCTTGTGCCTCTATCCTGAATAGTGGAGTGATCTTTCGCCCCCTTCTCTGCCTCCACATGCCCCCTCAGTTGGCTACAGACAGCAGTAGATGTTTATACCCCAGTTCCTGATTCATCTTACGAGGAAGTTTTATCCTTTATGGTATCTCCCTCTAACATGCCACCAGACAGTGAAATTTGGTTTACTGATGGGTCAGAACAGAAAGGTGCTGTGGGATTTGCTGCTGTGCTAGTGACCCCTGCTGGAGTGTCTGCGCATCGCTTACAGTATGTCCTGGACTCAGATCAGGGATATTCAGGGCAGGCAGCTGAGCTGTGCGCCATATTAGTCTTAGAAGAACGTCCGGCAACGCCCTTGATTTTTTATACTGATTCACAGTATGTTCAAAAGGTATGTGGGGAATACCTTCAGATTTGGCTACAGCGAGGGTTTGTAAATTCATCTAGTAGTCAGCTAGTACACAAATCCCTGATTTTGTACCTCTATGATTTATTATTACAACGCTGTGAGAGAAATGTTCTAACTTCCTGTAACTGGGTCCCCGGCCATTCCCGCCATTATGGTTTCCTGCAGTTTGGCAATGCCCTAGCAGATGAAGCAGCTAAACAAGTCACAAATACTGTCCCCATTTTAGTTATTACACGAGCAAAAACTTATCCCTTACCTTCGCTCTGGGATTATCAGCAGAATCTTGCGCAGGATGAGGTTCAGAAATGGAAATTGTTGGGGTGCACTGAGCATAAGAAGTTATGGGTCCACCCTTCTGGAAAAATTTGTATTTCCTTTTGGTCTTTGCAGCAATTGTGCTCTCTGCTGCATTCTGTTGGCCATGCACCGGCCTCCAGCGTGTCTGCGCAGATCTCTGAGCTTTTTTGGCATCCGCATCTTAAGCTCAGAATACAGGAATGGTGCCAAAAGTGTCCCCAATGCTTAGAAAATTCTCCAGTGAAAGGCAAGCACATTCTGAATGGTCATCTCCCAGTAGTTCAGGGTCCTTTCATTTCCTGGTATGTTGATTTCACGGACATGCAGGTCTGGGTGGATGGATACAGATTCCTTCTGGTCTGCGTTTGTCCTTTTTCCAAGTGGGTAGAGGCTTTCCTGTGTAAGCAGGAGAAGGCTTCTGAAGTTTTCAAATGTTTTACTCAGAATTTGTTTCCTCGTTTTGGCATACCACGAACTGTTTATTCTGATAATGGCTCTCATTTCCGGAATCATCTTGTGCATCTTTTCTCCACAGCTGTGAGCTTAAAGTGGAAGTATGTTTCTGTGTATCGCCCCACCTCAAATGGCCTCGTCGAACGAACCAATGGCTTGCTCAAGACAGCCCTGCATCTGATACAATCAGACAAAAATATCTCCTGGTTGCAGGCCCTGCCCCTGGCACTGTTTCAGCTCAGAAATCGCCCTCTGAAAAATATTGCTCTGACACCTCATGAAATATGTACTGGCAGGCGATTGCTGCTATACAATCTCTCTGACACTGCTATGTCTTTACCAGATTCTCTGTCTCCTTACCTTGCAGGTCTGCGCCTGGCATTGGCAGAGATTTCCCGACGCTGTGCCATTCGTGATCAACATCCACATTCCCCAAAGGATACCTTGATTCCAATTGGAACCTCTGTCTACCGCAGAAATCCCCATCGGAGTTCCTGGCAAGATCCAACATATTCAGGACCCCACATCGTTTCTGCCTCAACTCCATTTGCTGTCTTGCTGGACGCTAGCCAAACTTGGACTCATATTGCCCATCTTTGGGTACCTTGAACTGTTTCTGATTTTTAGACATTTAAGTGATCTTTTTTCAGCATGCCTCATATTGCTTATAAGTTTGGTTTTCTATATTTTGCTATGTTACTGTCAATTTTTATAGGGTGGTTTCTTTACTTTATCTCTTTCCACCCCCACCCTTTTCACCCTCCTCCCCCTTCGACCCTGTCCTCTCCCTCTCCTAATCGTTCCCGTAGGTCTGTTCCTCTCACTAATACTTGGAAAACAACCATTCTTGAGGTGGTTGACCTTCTGAATATTAGTGACTGTATCATATGCACCCCGTTACCACAAGGTGGTAATTATGCCCCTGTTCATGTGCTCCCTGTCCCATTTGAAGAAATTGTAGGTGCCATCCCGTGCTGGAATAACCCCCACCTTATTAAAGGTTGTATAGAGCGTGGCCCCTTATATTGTAATGATACTTGGGCAGCCCACCAAGCTGCTTCCTTTCCTGTCTGTGTCTCTGTGCCCCCTATGCTATTTTATTACTGTCTTATTACCAACTCTTCTGTTTCTTTTGCCAACAACTGCAATGCTTCCTGGAATGTCCAAACCAATAATTTTCACTTTCTGCACGGTACCATGCGCCCTTTCGATTATGGGCATAATATGTCTAAGGCAGATTGGTTCCACACTAAAGTCCGTAATAATCGTGTCAACTCCACCCACTTTGGCCCGCGAGTTAAAGCACACTCTCAGGTATGGGGTCCTGACTTTTGGGCTTCTACTTTTAATGTTGGCCCTATAGATTCCACACATACTTTCCTTTTCCGTAAGGGTACTTACTCACAATCCCCTTTCACTTCCTGCTATGCTCCCGTCCTCTACTGTACTGATTTAGCCCAATGTGGTGCCAAAAACACTGAACGGGGCTGCAGGTTCCCTACCTCTGTCATTGGACACCAACTTGCTGGCCATCTCCACTGGAAACCTTGTAAATCCCATGAAGACCATCCTCTATGTCAGACTCCTTGTAATCGCTCCTCTACCACAGGTAAACTAACTTCATGCGCTCCACATACTTCTATTAAGTATCCTGTAAAATCCTTTTTTACTTGGAAACCTTCTTTTTCTCTCTCTGCTATTGTGGGTCACTATTGGCTTTGTGGTGATGTTTTGTATCAGAAGATTTCACTGTCTAACCTACCCTGTGCCTTAGTTAAAGTATCCCCCTATTCAGTCCTTATTCCCCTAAATGTCTCATATGACCCCTCTCCCTCTTCCCCTGCTCCTCCACACCAACGCCGTAAGCGTAGTTATGCTAGCCCCTGGGATTCCTCCATTGCTGAAGATGCTGCGATACAAGCTTCCTATGAATATGTTAACTCTACTTACCCCATGACCAAAGCCCGCCTTATAGCTCTTAGTACTACTTCTTGGATTCCTTGGGCTACCCCTGCTTTTACTGCGGAACTTGGTATGTCTATCCGCCGCTTACAATGTTTGCTACATATACAAATGAAAGCTGTTACTGAATCTATTTCTCGCTTAGCTGAATCGCTTGAACAAAATAATCAAATGACTTTGCAAAACAGGCAGGCTTTAGATTTATTGCTCGCTGCTGAGGGCGGGACTTGTTCGTTTATCAATGCTACTAATTGTTGCACGGTGATAGCGAACCATACGGTATTTGTATTAGATGCTATGAATAAGATTAAGCATTTATCTGAACTACATATTGATGATTTTAAGGGTGGCCTCCAGATTGGAGATTGGTTTTCATCTCTCTCCTCCTGGTTTCACTCTCTTGGATCTGGCTTAAAAGGCTTATTGATTTCTGCTGGCATTATTTTAATCATTGCTTTACTCTTCTGTTGTTTTGTTTTTATTTTTATATCCTGTTGTAAGAAACATTTCACCAAAGTATCCACTTCTTTCATGCCTGTCCAAACCAGTAACGCTCTTGTCAATATTTCATATGCTGCCATCCCCATGTCAGACTATTCTGACTTATATTTCTCCCCTTCCCCAGAAGAAAAAAAAAAAAATGGGGGTTGTAGGGGTTAAGTACTTGTAGGGGTTAAGTATGAGGTTAAGTATTATATAGAGTGTCAACATATTTGCTTTTAATTTTAAGTGTTAAGGGTTAATAATGTTTCTGGTTCATAATCACTCAATGGCTGCCCCAAATCTCAAGAAATTGCTAAAGAACAACAGCCACGCTGCTATACCATGTGAGCCAGCATTCAGGCCTTTGCAAGAAGAAACCCAGCACCGGAAGGAACCATATAAGAAGTATCATGAGCCTTACAAGGTGCCAGTCTGGGCTGGAAAGTCCAGACTTGGGCCTGCAGGGGCTATGTGCAAAGAACACGTACACAGGAAACCATAAGCTGGCAACATATATGCTAGGCCTGGCTCTGAAGAAAGCAGGTGGCAGGATGACAGACGGTAAGTATGAGAGAGAGAGAGGGGGCCAGGGGGGATTTTGCAACAGGAACTAAGGGACAGAAAAAAGACAATGATAAGAGATAAGGGGGGAGGGGGGAGAGAACACGGAGGAATAGATCTGGGGACTGTATGCAGAAAAACGAAGCAAAGAAAAGTATAAATGTAGTATGCTTTTTTATATTCATGGGAGGAGATATATTCTTGAGGTGCCTAGTGCCCGATAGAACTCTCTTCCCCACCACTGCCTGTATTTGGTCATCAGTTATCTAATAAACAGAGACTCTGATTGCACCTGTACTGACTTTTGGATCTGATCATTGCAGGTAATTAGTAATAATTAGGTTGTGGTCTATTTTTGTACGAAACAGGGCCGTACAGGATTTAGATAGAACTATTTTACAGCTTGAGCAGCGTTATATGTTTAAGTTAAACAGCTTGCATCCCTGTGGGTTAAATATGGAACGTGATTATTCCGTTTTCCTTTAGTAATATTAGGTATGATTTGGCAATTCATAGGGTGTATGCATTTGGTTTCGGTAATGATGTATTGGTATTCATGTTTTTATATATCATTATTTATTACTTATTTGGCCCATTAAATTATTCATTTCTTGGCTCTTTTAATTAATTATTTATTTAATTTATTTATTTAATTTATGATGTTATTATATTTATATCATTAATTTTTGGCTCCTTTTAATGATCATTGTTATTCATGCCCCTGACTTTTTAGTTAGTTAGTGCTTTTAGGTGGTTCTACACTTAGTAATTTTATTGGTTAATGGTGTTTATTACAGCTTCATATTGGCCCCCTGTGTCCTGTTTCTTATATATGTCCAATAGTTACATATTATTAGTTTTTAACAATATTATAACAGATCAATAATCAGTTTTATATTTATATTTTTTTATTTTTTATTTTTCCTTTTTTATATGGGGTTTGTTGTATGGCCACAATATCTTAATTGGTTTATGGGCAGGCCTTATTTATTATGGTTTTATTTGGGGTTTCTTTCAAGAGACAGCATCACCCATGCCCTTAGGTGGTTTCCTTGGTGTTATTTTACTGATTTATATAGTCTCATTTTATCTATTTATTTAAGTTATGGTGGGCATTGGTTTTAGTATATGGTAAGTTATCACCCTCTTTGTTGAAAGCCCTTATCCCATTTATTATTAAACACTACTGGGATTATTTAGATTGTGTGTTATTCATTTTTTCTTCCCCTTCTAAGATTCTATTTGGGGTACTCCTGGATTACGACATTAGCATGTTTTACATATTCATAGTTGTAACGTTTATACTTCAGTACGCAGACGCGGGCGGTTTTTTGATTTGCACGAAGTGAGTTGTTTGGTTGCCAAGGGGCGTAAGTTTTGATAACTTGTCATGGTGATTACATGTAAGTAATTACCTTTTTTAGAATCTTTGTAACATACCATAAGGGCGCTATCTTTATTTATTATATCATTTATTCGTTTCACTTGAGCAGCGCTTGAGCGGGGTGACAGTTTTGAAGGACTAGAAAAAGGGACTGTTACTTCTGGAGAGAGATCTGCAACTGTGAGTATATACTTCTGGTAATTTTCTAAAAGGAATTCTTTGTATTAAAGCTAATTAATCTGTGAATCCACTATTTTTGTTAAATCAGTCAGGGCCTAGTAGCAGCAGTTTAAGTTTAAATTTAAAACACATAGGAGAACTTTCTGGTTACATTTCATACCCAGCAGAGAGCTTGTAGTTTAAATTTAATAGTCACTCAGGGCCTAGTAACAGCAAAGTACTCTTAGTTTAAATTTAAAACACAGAAGAGAGCTTTCTGGTTACATTTGGAACCCAGTAGAGAGCTTGTAGTCTAAATTTAATAGTCACTCAGGGCCTAGCATCAGCAAAGTACTTTTAGCTTAAATTTAAAACACAGAAAAGAGCTTTCTGGTTAAATTTAGAACCCAGCAGAGAGCTTGTTCTTTAAATTTCATAAGAAGTTAGAGCCTAGCAGCAGCTAAGAGCTATAATTTAAATCAAATCAGAATATAGCTTACCTCAGCAGCACAAGACAGGGTACTGCGTAGCAGCCCTCTTTTAATAAGTGTTATTTCCCTCCCTCCCCTGGGATAATCGTAGCTTTATAGGTACTTACACATCTTAAAAGACAGGAGGTGCTCTCAGGTGAAGCTCATTACCCAAATCAGTCATACACTAAGGACCTGAGATTACTTAAGCTTCAGGTGAACAAGCTATATTACATGTATTAGGTACAGTTTTATTAGTATAAATATCCATAGCAACCCTTAGTAAGTAAAGAACTTAGATCTAAACACAAACTTAAAACTAAGATGCAGACAGCAGTCCAGCAGCGGGATGGGGGCTTTCCAGTCTTTTGCATTGAGTGTCACATGAATGATTTTCTCCCAGTTGGTGAGAGGTCTTACGTGTGCACTAGGTGCAAGGAGTTCTTTGCTCTCAGGGAACGAGTCCGTTCTCTAGAGGCTAAAGTAGCAGACTTGGAAAGCATAAGACAGACAGAGAGGTACATAGACGAGACCTACAGGGATATAGTCCTGAAGTCTGTGATAAGGAAGCTTATCATAGTTCAGGAAGGAGCTATAATAGAGGTGAATTGGCTCTGAACAAGCAACCTGTCTTTGCTGGTAGAAATAATAAAACAGAATGTTTTCATAAAAGACTACCAGTCCCAGAATGCACCAGGTTTCAAACACCCTATAGAAGAGCTGAAGTGGGGAAACGTGTGTTCAATCAGGAGAGCTATGAGGTAATCCCCAAGCACTCATCTCCAAGGGCAGGGCTTGATTCAGCACAGCTGAGCTGTGCTAGGGTGGAGTATCCCTCTAAACAAGTTAAAAGTAAAACAAATTCTACACAGAATGAGCAGAAGCAGTTGCAGACCAGAGAGCTGGAGTTGGAGTTGATGAGGAACCCAGAGCTCAAGGACAGAGAGAGCAAGAAGCAGCGTGGAAGAAAGAAGAGAAAAGCATCTTGGAGGTCTAAAGGAGTCCATAGCAGTACGTGTGCTGGGAGTCATTCCAGAGGCAAGCATACTCCATTGGACTGGGGGAAGCCAGAGGAGTGGGGTTACAGAGCCAGGAATCCCCGGACGGCACCTGTGAGGGAGACGGCTGCATTTGGAAGGGGCCCTAAGACCAGTGCAAGAAGGTATGTGAAGAGAGACCCAGTGTCCAGGGATCTTGATTGGAAGTCTGGACATAAAAGCTGGATTTCTTACTGGCCAGGATATCTGGAGAGGAACCCTAACAGCAATGGAAGCTCAGGTATGAACACTGATCTATACCCTAGCTCTTCACTTGGAAGACAGCAGGGAAACAAGTATTGTCCTGAGAGTGCTCCATTAAGGAATTCCCCTGAGCCAGTCCCTGATATTGATTCTATGATAGTTGAAGAAGAAAGAGATATTTTAAATGATCAGTGTGAGTACATGGATTGCTCTCTGTCTAGGCTGCTGTGGTAAATATACTTTCACAAATACAACAACCATCAAAAAGAAATATAACTTGTTCTTTTATCTACCCAGAAAAGTTTACAAGAAAGCTTTAGGGTAGGATTTGAGCCACGTATAGAAAGTAAACCAGCCAAGAGGGTTGCAGCTGGTTAATTGTTAGCAATTAAGCCTTGCATAATTGCATGTGAGCTCTGAAAGGACACTTCTGGGTGTGTGTGAAAATACAAGAAGTTATCCTTGAAAAAGAACAGTTTTTTGATTACTTTTTGGGTTTTGTTTTGTTTTTGGAGCACTGCTAAAAGGTATTAGCAGGAGCCCACAGAAAGACCTTTCTGTTCCAATCAAGGTCTTTATTGTTTGATTGATTGCTTAAGAAGTTCAGTTGCTGATCATGATTTGTTTTTCCTAAGTTTAATACTGAAAGCAAGTATCCTTTTGTGCTACCAAGTAAATCTGTGTGGGAGAAATAACCCCATAAATAAAATATATTTTCTTTGCTTACACTCGAGCAAGCACAACTCATTTATTTGTGAACGGCTGATTCTGGTATGAATGGACTACATTTCCCACAATCCTTTGCAAGTCATACTAATATTTGCCTTTGCCAAGACTGTGGACATTCTCACCCAGCGCCCCCGTTTACAAGTCCCACCTCCAGTCTGGCAGCATCCCTGTTGCCATGGAGGAGAGAGGTCACGTGACAGGAGAGCATCACCCTGGTGTGGCAGGAAGTGATCCTGTAACTAGGACCTGTCTTCCAGGTGATGTAAAACCCCTTCGCACTGAGGAGGTTTCTCCAGGGCCATGTGCCCATGAGGGAAGGGTTAGGACAGCCGTTATAGTTGGTGATTCGATCATTAGGCATGTAGATAGCTGGGTGGCTGGTGGACGTGAGGATCGCCTGGTAACATGCCTGCCTGGTGCGAAGGTAGCGGACCTCACGCGCCACCTAGATAAGGTCTTAGATAGTGCTGGGGAGGAGTCTGCTGTCTTGGTACATGTCGGTACAAATGACATAGGAAAATGTGGTAGGGAGGTTCTGGAGGCTAAATTTAGGCTTTTAGGTAGGAAGTTGAAATCCACAACTTCCAGGGTAGCATTCTCCGAAATGCTTCCTGTTCCACGTGCAGGACCTAAAAGGCAGGCAGAGCTCCGGAGTCTCAATGCGTGGATGAGACAATGGTGCAGAGATGAGGGTTTTGGATTTGTTAGGAACTGGGGAACATTCTGGGGGAAATGAGGGGCTCTTCCGAAGGGATGGGCTTCACCTTAACCGGGATGGAACCAGGCTGCTGGCATTAACCTTTAAAAAGGAGATAGAGCAGCTTTTAAACTAGATATTAGGGGAAAGCCGACAGTCACCCAAGAGCGGATGGTTCGGAAGAATGTATCTTTGAAGGATACTACCAAAAGCAGAGAGGTTCCACAAAAGAGTAAAGTAGCCCAAATGCCCTCGAGTATGGAGCAGACAGAGCTTAAAGATCCCAAATTACCCATGTCTAACAATAGCCAAATTAATATGAATAAAATACATTCTCTAAAATGCTTGTATGCAAATGCTACAAGTCTAAAAAATAAGATGGGAGAGTTAGAATATATAGCACTAAATGAGAGGTTAGATATGATTGGAATATCAGAGACATGGTGGAAGGAGGACAACCAGTGGGACACTGTGATACCTGGGCACAAACTATATCGTAATGATAGACCTGATCAAATTGGTGGAGGGGTTGCTCTCTATGTTAGAGAGGACATTGAGTCAGAAAGGATTCAAGTTTTGCAGGAAACAAAATCTGCTGTAGAATCTATATGGATTGAAATTCCATGTAAAAGGGGGAAGGCAATGGCAGTAGGGGTGTACTATCGAGCGCCTGGCCAGAATGACCAAATGGATGATGAAAAGCTCAAAGAAATCAAGGAAGCTAACAAAAGTTACAGCACAGTAATAATAATGGGTGATTTCAACTACCCCGGTATCGACTGGGTCAGTGTCACGTCAGGACATGCTAGCGAGATAAAGTTCCTAGATGAAATAAATGACTGCTTCTTGGATCAGCTGGTTCATGAACCCACCAGAGGGGAAGCCATATTAGACCTAATCCTTAGTGGAGCACCAGATCTAGTGCAAGAGATAAGGTTGTTGGGGCCACTTGGCAATAGTGATCATAGCATGATTGCCTTTGATTTAATTAGTGGAGGAGGGATAGTAAGGAAATCCACAGTACTACCTTTTATCTTTCGATAGGGAGACTATGATAAAATGAGGAAAACAGTTAAGAAAAAACTAAAAGGAGCAGTTGCAAAGGTTAAAGACGTACATCAGGCTTGGCTGTTGTTGAAAAATACTATCTTGGAAGCCCAGACCAGCTGTATTCCACGCTTTAAGAAAAGTGGAAGGAAGTCCAAAAAACTGCTAGCATGGTTTAAAGGTGAGGTCAGAAAGGCTGTTGCCAAAAAAGCATCTTTCAGGAAATGGAAAAAAGAGCCAAACGACGAAACCTGGAAACAGCACAAGCACTGGCAAGTCAAATGCAAAGCATTGATAAGGCAGGCAAAGGGAGAATTTGAGAAGAAGCTTTTTACGGAAGCAAACACGCGAAGTAAAGACCTTTTCAAGTACATTCGTAGCAAAAAACCTGTGAGAGAGTCAGTTGGTCCATTAGATGATAAAGGGGTTAAAGGAGCACTAAGAGGCGACAAGGAGATAGCGGAGAGACTGAATGAATTCTTTGCTTCGGTCTTTACTGAGGAAGATGTAGGGATGTTACCCATGACTGAAGTGGTATTTAAAGGTGCGAAAGGAAGGAAATATCGATACATCGGGAAGATGTATTACAACTATTAGATAAGCTGAAGAGTAGCAAATCACCTGGGCCGGATGGTATACATCCAAGGGTGTTGAAAGAACTGAAATACGAGATGCAGACCTGCTATTAATAATCTGTGAACTATCATTAAAATTATCTCTAATACCTGAAGATTGGAGGATCGCCAATGTAACACCAATTTTTAAAAAGGGTTCCAGGGGTGATCCGGGAAACTGCAGACCGGTGAGCCTGACATCAGTACCGGGAAAAATGGTAGAAACCATCATAAAGAATAAAATTACTCAGCATGTAGATAGTCATGACCTAATGGGAGACAGCCAACATGGCTTTAGACAAGGAAGATCTTGTCTTACTAATCTGTTATGTTTTTTTGAAGGAGTGAATAATCAGGTGGACAAAGGTGAGTCGGTTGATATTGTGTATCTGGACTTTTGGCAAAACTAAAGAGTCATGGGATAAGAGGCAGTGTACTATTGTGGATCAGGAACTGGTTAAAAGATAGAAAGTAGAGGGTAGGGCTAAATGGCCAATTTTATCAATGGAGAAAGGTGAATAGTGGTGTACCCCAGGGATCTGTGCTGGGTCAGCTGCTTTTTGACATATTCATAAATGACCTGGAAAGTGGAATAACGAGTGAGGTTATCAAATTTTCAGATGACACAAAACTATTTAAAGTTGTTAAAACCCAAGAGGATTGTGGAAAATTGCAAGAGGATCTTGATAAATTGGAAGACTGGGCATCAAAATGGCAGATGAAATTTAATGTGGACAAGTGCAAGGTTATGCACCTAGGGAAGAACAACCCAAACTATGGTTACACGATGCAAGGTTACACATTAGGAACCACCACCCAGGAAAAAGATTTAGGCGTCATTGTGGATACCATGTTAAAACCCTCGGCCCAGTGTGCAGCGGCGGCCAAGAGAGCAAATAGAATGCTAGGTATGATAAGAAAAGGAATGGAAAATAAAACAAAAGATATTATAATGCCTCTATATCGTTCCATGGTGAGACCGCACCTTGAATATTGTGTGCAATTCTGGTCGCCGTATCTTAAAAAGGATATAGCGATTTTAGAAAAGGTTCAGAGAAGAGCCACCAAAATGGTAAAGGGGATGGAAGGATACTCCTATGAAGAAAGGCTAAAAAGGTTAGGGCTCTTTAACCTGGAAAAGAGACGGCTGAGGGGAGATATGATAGAAGTCTATAAATTAATGAACGGAGTGGAACGGGTAAACGTAGATCGATTGTTTACCTTATCAGAATATAGAAAGACTAGGGGACATGCAATGAAGCTACAGGGTAAACTATTTAAGACTAATAAAAGAAAATATTTTTTCACTCAACGTGTAATCAAACTCTGGAATTTGTTACCGGAGGATGTAGTAAAGGCTGTTAGTGTAGCTGGGTTTAAAAAAGGTTTGGACAAGTTCCTGGAGGAAAGGTCCATAAACCATTATTAAGAAGGGACCCAGGATATCAATGCTTGAACCAATACAAGCATTGTGGAACCTGTGTCCCTTGGGGAAACTGCTAGGTACATATGACCTAGATCGGCCACTGTTGGAAACAGAATACTGGGCTTGATGGACCTTGGTCTGACCCAGTATGGCATATCTTATGTTAAATGTTTGTAAATCATTCACATTTTATCTAGGTATGGGTTTTCTATTTTAAAAGTATATATATTTAAAATATTGCCTCTTATCCGTGGCTCATACACGGTTGTGGTGTCCCGCATTTGCTTTTTTAATAGGGTTAAGATTACTATAGATTACATGCTATATCAATATGGACGGTTTAAGTCATAGTTTTATTGTTTATAAGATGTGAAAATTCCTAGCCCCTTTGATTATGGTGTTCGGTCCGGTTGCACATTTGCTTTAGAGGTTCACAAGTTAGCGGTCTTTTTGATTGTTTTGATTTTAGTATGGTTCACATGCGCACAATGCGATACGGTATCTTTAATTTTATGGTTATAAGGACATGCTGACTTTAGCAGGGTTTTCAACCCCATTGCTCTTTTCATATCAGTTTTCTTTTGTATTAGTTTTTTTATATCAGTTCCTCAATTAATTCCATTACAGGAACATCTGACCTTCATAACCACGTATCCCTTGGTAGGTAACTCCCCTTCTGATATTTTAGAAGTAATTAGAGGTATGAACACTTTTTAGTTTTTCCTTTATATATGCTATTATGTAGGTGATTTTACTGAAATCCTTCCAATGAAGTCTCGGCTGCCTGGTGCAGTTCACAAAATCGCATTGAGTTGACGTTTGTTGATTTTTTACTAACGATCGTTTGGACAGGCAAGCCTTGGCTCATTCTTTTATTTATTTATTTGGTCAATTTCGTTATTATTTAAAAGGTTTTTTACACCTTACATTTTGTACATTTTATAATGGTTCATCATAGTTTTATACGTTTTAAACCCTTTTTGATTTTCATGTTTTTCTCATCCTCCGGTTAATTCCTCCTCTTTTTTTATATGTTTACACATATTATTCTCTTATATATTTTTCTTTTAGATGGTTTTTAGTCGTTAATAATATAATCGTTTAATACATAATTTTATTTCATTATATATGTTTAGCCAATTTTATGGCAAGCTTCACTACTTCTTATAAGGTTTTGTTGTCACACTCCATTAGGCTCCAGTTTCGTCATGACCTTTTTAAGTCACAGTCCTCTTAAAGTTTTTTACACTTTTTTATTCCATGACTGTATTTATGATTGTTTTATACATAGAGATGCATGTACATATATTGGTGTTACTAGTTTTCGTTTTATATTAATTATGTTCATTATTGGTTTTAATATACATATGATTTATTATTATTTTTAGTAATACAGTTACACTACCAAAAAACTGCCTCCAGTTTTGAAACTGATTCCTATAGATTTTGGGGTGCTGAATCCAGGAAAAATAGCCAAAATGTTCCATCACATCACGTTTTCTTGCAAAATTAGATTTCTTACCCATATAAGGAATGTTCACATAATTTCTTTTTAGCCGACTGCAGTTTATTTTCTTGGCCCAAAATAGAGGTGGTAATGGTTAACTAACTAGAAACACTCCCTCATGATATTTTAGAGTGTTTTGTATTCATTTTATACATTAACAGGACAATTGGGAGGCGGGGGGCTAAATCCAGCACTCGCGCTGGCGCATGTTCTTTCCTGTTCGCCTCGCCTCGTTCGCTCGCTCGCTCAAACACGGTGGTTGCGACATGAACGTTCCTGTCAAATTTCAGTTTCTTGCAAGTTCATTATTACCTTTTGTTTGCTCAGTCGTAATCCAGCTTTATTCCGAAGTGGTTCACTAAAGTTGTAGTTTGCAGTGCTGTGTATTTGTGATGGCTCACAGAGCCAGAGGTTGCGTCAACTCTCCGGACAGTTTTTGTTTTATTTGTGGGGAATATACCGTGAAAAAGCGGCAGAGGAACATTTCTGCATTTATTTAAAAAGTATATTTCGCCTATTTCGGTTTGAAGTAAGGCGATCAAGACAAACCGTGGGCTCCTCACAAAGTGTGCAAGACATGTGAGGAAGATCTACGCTTATGGATGAAAGGTAAAAAACAAGCATTTCGTTTTGGAATACCTATGATGTGGCGTGAACAAAGAGACCACAGCAGTGACTGCTATTTTTGCTCTTGCATTGTGAAGGGATACAACTTAAAAAATAAGAACGTAATAAGTTACCCCAACCTTCCCTCAGCAATTAGGCCTATGCCTCATAGCAACGAAGTACCTGTGCCTGAACCACCAAAATCTTTGGATCATATTTGTGTGGACGGTTCTGATCATGATGAGACTCATCAGATGGCTTTTCCCGATGAGTTCAGTACTTCCGAGTTTGAAACTGAACCAGATCCGAAACCTGAACTTTTCTCTCAAGCTGAATTGAATGATTTAGTCCGGGATTTAGGACTCCCAAAAGATGCTGCCCAACTGCTAGGTTCTCGGCTTAAACAGAAAAATCTATTGTCACCAGGAACAACTTTTTATTGGTACCACAACCGCGAGACACAATTTTTGAAGTATTTCAGCAAAGAGGAAGATTTGGTATTTTGCAACGATATATACGGAGTGATGGAAAAGTTTAAACTCAAGTATGATCCTGCTGAATGGCGACTGTTCATTGATTCGTCAAAAGACAGCATAAAAGGTGTTCTTCTTCATAATGGCAACACATTCGCTTCAGTTCCTATTGCTCACTCTGTTATTCTCCAAGAAAAATACGAGAATTTGGCCCTGATTCTTCAGAAGATTCGTTATGATGAGCATAAGTGGATGATTTGTGGAGACTTTAAAATTCTATCCATGCTATTAGGGCAGCAATCCGGTTTCACCAAATATCCCTGCTTCCTTTGCTTGTGGGACAGCCGGGCACGCGACCTACACTGGGGGAAAAAAGACTGGCCAATTCGGGAGTATTTGAGACCCGGTGAGAAAAATGTTCTTCATGAGAGCTTGGTACCTCGTGATAAAATTCTATTACCACCTCTCCACATTAAGTTGGGTCTCATTAAGCAATTCATCAAGTCCCTTCCAAAAGATGGTGAGTGCTTTCTGTACCTTTGCTCAAAGTTCCCCCGACTTTCTGAAGCAAAGCTAAAGGAAGGAGTGTTTGTTGGCCCTGATATAAGGAAACTCATTTCAGATGGAGCATTCGCTGAAACGATGTCTGAAAAGGAAAAAGAAGCCTGGGATTCCTTCAAGGATGTTGTTCTCAAATTCTTGGGGAACAGGCGGGATGAGAACTATAAGGATATTGTTGCCAGGATGCTCAATGCCTTCAAAGAACAAGGCTGTAACATGAGCCTGAAAGTCCATTTCTTGCACTCCCATGTGAACTACTTTCCCGAAAACTTGGGGGCGTACAGTGAAGAACAAGGTGAAAGGTTTCACCAGGACATCAAGGACGCAGAGAGAAGGTACCAAGGAAGATGGAACACCACTATGATGGCTGATTTCTGCTGGTTGCTGCTGCGGGAAACCCCAGATGAAAAATACGCCAAGCAGCGCACCAAGAGAAGCATTCGGGGGAAGAAGAAACGGGCCCACCAGGAGATTGATTGACCCAAGAATGACTTTAAAATCTAAACTGTGTTGACAAATATCGTGTTTTTACTAAACTTTGAAATAAAAATTTGCTAGTTATTACCACAGTGTCGGATCTCATTTATTAGAATTTTATTTTCACACCATCGGGTGTTTGTCTTCATGTATTGCAATGGTGCGGTTTGCGTTTTCTATTCTTACATACATACCTGTACAACATTTTTTGCACATTTCTTTGCTTTGCTTTGTGTCTAACCTCGCTCTTATATGCTCAATGTTTGTGCACATGTATGTGGCTGTTTTAAGTGCAGACAATTTTGCTACCATCACAGTGTGTTTTGTTGACATTACCCTATTCTTATGTGCTGCCTTGTTACAATTTTCTTTATTCTTATTTGAATAACTACTAAACAATTAGTATAAAGAATTCATCCAAGAAACTTTTATCTCGATCGCACTCAATCTGAAACGTTCACCTCAAACTGCTAACCCAATGTAGCAAAAAACCTGTACGTGATGGAGCAAATTGGTTACCAGATTTGGATTCAGCGCACCAAAAAACGTAAAAATCAATCGAAACATTAGAGGCAGTTTAAAAAAAATTTTTTTTAGTGTACCTGTGTTATTTATTGTATTTAGTATTATATATATATTTTTTTTAAAGTGCACTTATTTCATGTTTGTTCTCAATCCTGGTCACAAGTTTAGTCATTTTTATATTCACAAGTTTATTATTAGTATGGTTTTATATTCATAATGTTTGATTCTATTATTGTGTTGCTAATATGTTTTATTATTGTTCCTCAGCCAATTTTAGCCCCTGAGGAAGTAATCACGAAACACGGCCTGTGTCGGGCCTGGCTGTTTTTAATTTATTCTCAATAAACAAATCTTCCATTGCAATCCACGAATCATACTGGGTCTGTTATTGCACGTGGATAAGTGCTTTTTTGTTGGACCTAGATTTGTTGGAGGCATACCTCCACATTATGATCTGTGCGGAAAATCAGCACTATCTAAGGTTCGTGGTGTCCATGGGTCACTTCCATTTTCAGGGACTGCTTTTCAGGCCCTCCATGGTTCCCCATACATTCACAAAGGTCATGGTGGTGGTGATGGCAGCCTTACGGCAGGAGGGCATGCTAGTCCATCTTTACCTGGACGATTGGCTGATCAGGGCGAAATCTTTCAGGGATTGCCAAAGGGCTATGCAGTGAGTTGTGGAGTTTCTGCAGAGCCTGGGTTGAGTGGTGAACTTTGAGAAGAGCCACCTGACTCCCTCTTGACAGCTGACCTACTTGGGAGCAAGATTCAATATGCAGGGGGGTCTAATGTTCCTGCTGCTGGAAAGGGCAGGCAAGTTGCAAGAGCAGGTGCGCCAGTTTCTCAGCATGGCACTACCTGAAACTCCTGGGGTCCATGGCAGTGACCATAGAGCTGGTATCATGGATGCAGGCTCACATGCATCCGTTACAACTTGTGCTTCTGTCACATTGGTTCCCTCAGAGGGGCTCCATGTCTCGGCAACTCCTCTGTCCAGAAGACATCAGGGACAGTCTGGAGTGGTGGTGCGGGCATGTCACTGGAAACCCTCGCATGGATAATGGTGATCACCGACACCAGCCTATCCATGTGGGGAGTGCATTGTCTTCCCAGTTTGCACAGGGACTCTGATCGGTGGAGGAGATGACCCAGTCGATCAACAGGTTGGAATTAAGGGCCATATTCTGAGTGCTGCAGCATTTCAGTCCCCTGCTGGAGGACCAGGAGGTGCATGTCTTTTTGGGCAATGAGATGGTAGTTGCATATCTGAATTATACTACTCTAAAGAGACTGTCCAGAGTAACAGTTGACCCTGCTAGGAAGGAGACTCCTGCAAAGAAGTCCTTTTACAATAAGAAGAAATTCTTCTCTTCCTATCCCCCTGCTTCTCAGGTGGCTAAATCTCAACCAGCCCCACAGCCAGAGGCTGCGCCTGGTTTTTTGACGCGTTTCTAGAGAACATTGCCATCCTGCCTCTGGAGGATCCCCAACCTCTCCATATAGCAGGCAGACTGTGTCACTATGCCTACAGATGGCACCTTGTCACCTCAAAGCAGTGGACACTCACCAGGAGGGGTACAGACTTAATCTGCAAGCTCTGCCCCCCTCCACATTCAAGGGGGAGTATCAAACTCAACCCCCTCTCACTGCTGTCCTGCAAGATAAAGTGTCCTCTCTTCTGTATCAGGGCGCCATAGAAGAGGTCCCAACATCCCAGCAGGGAGTGGGCTTCTACTCTCCCTACTTTCTCATTCCAAAGAAAACTGGAGGGTACAGGCCCTTTCTGGACCTCAGAATCCTCAACACATTTCTAGTCCACAAAGTTCAAAATGATTTCACTCAGGACTCTTTTCCCTATCTCTAGAGTCAGGACTAGCACTAGATCTAAAAGAAGCATACACACATCCTCATCCATCCAGGAGACAGGACGCTTCACCTTTTAGGGAAAACATTATCAATACAGAGTCCTTCCCTTTGGACTCACCTCTGCCCCATGAGTCTTCACAAAATGCATGGTGGTCATAGCCATATATCTAAGAACTCTGGGGATATCCATCTTCCCCTGCTTAGATGACTGGCTAATAAAGGCAGACACCTCCCAAGAGGTGTTGCTGTCCTTGCATCGTACCATAACAGTATTACAACACTTGGGATTTGTCATAAACTTCCCAAAATCCCATCTCATTCCATCTCAAAGGCTAGAGTTTATTGGAGCCTTGCTAGACACCCAACAGTCCAGGGCATTTCTTCCCCAGCTCCGTTGCACTTGTCTAGTAGAATTAGTGTCCCAGATGCTCTTAAGAGACCATCTGACAGCCCGAGAGATGCTGCAGCTCCTTGGGCACATGGCTTCTACAGTGCATGTCGTCCTACATGCCTGACTACTGTGATGAAGCTGAAGCCATTGAAGCTATAGACTTAGGAAAAACCACTGTTTATTATAAAGCAACTGACTCACAGAGGGTGCAGTTACCTAAAAATGCAGCTAGAGGGAGCAGGCACAAGGCTGCAGAAGCTAAGCTGACACACCCAGGTTTTGAGAATGCAGGAGCTAATCAGGTACACCTGAGTAGAGAGCCAGGAAGCTCAGTGGAGAAACAGCTTTATAAACAGTGCTCAGAAGGAAGAAAGCAGAGAGGACCTCGAGCTGAGAGAGGAACTGAGAGAGGACTACGAGCTGAGAGAGGAGCTGAGAGAGGAACCTCACATACTGAAAGGCAGAGAAGCTTGGAGTACTTACAAGGAAGAGCTAAGTTCCAGAGAGGACAAGCCCATTCCAGAAAGCTCCAGGAGCCAGTCTTCAGGGAAGACGGTGATAGAAGGAGACTGCCAGGTAGAGCAAATACCAGCAGAGCACGTCTCAAAGATCCAAGGTACAGTTATATTTCCTTTCCAAGATGTGAGCCAGCTCCTAGAAAAGCTTATAACCCACTGATAGGAAACAAAGCTGGGAAAGGCTTGTGAAACCTTTACAGAGAGGCATAGTAAAAAGCCATAATAGTTATTTGCCAAACCAAGACCAGCAAGGCTGGGGAATATTGGAGAGATCTATTGAACTACAACCTGCCTTATCCAGGGAAAGCTCAGGACTAGCTGACAATACGACTGAACAGGAACCTATGCAAATAGAGGTGATAGAACCAGAGCCGTTGCAGTTAGAGCACCCGATGGACTGCTCACTCTGTGTTTCCAAGAGTCTAGAGTCTCTCACAGAATTGTAACCGGCAGGACATGCTTTAACATATCTTTTTGCTTTTGCTAAGCTGAAAGAAGAAGTTTTGTATTTTGTTTTTCCTCTTGGTGTTGAAAACCTGTTTGAATGCTAAGAACTGTGAAGCGCCTGTAACAGTTACTGACTTTGTAAATATTTTGGCATAAACCCTGAAGTAAGGTACATTCTGTTTTTGTCTTCCTGGAGAACCTTTGCGCAACAAAGGGAATAAAAACCATTTAAGTTTAACCCTGCACAAGGCTCACAACTATTTCTTTATGAAGTGGGACTACAAAGACCATGATGCACCTGGTCTAGAAAAGTTTTTCCTTCTTCAACCAACAATAAGTGTCCGCCCTCTCCTTTCTGCACGCTGCCACTAGGAGGGGCTGTGACACTACATATGTAGATAGCCCAGTGGACTCTGGCCTTCCAGTGGAAGCAGGTCTCAGGCCATCTCAGGGCAGGATCCAAGTCAGTGTCTGCTTAACCACATCCCTTCAGTGGTTGTGCTCTCCAGAAAATCTGCTCGTAGGGTCACCTTTTCAGATGTCTCCATGTCAATGCACTCTGACAACAGATGCCTCCAAGCGGGTTTGGGGAGCCTATCTGGGCAACCTGATTACACAGGGACTCTGAAAGGTGCAGGAGTCACAACTCCAGATCAATCTCCTGGAACTTCGGGCTATCTTCAGTGCCCTCCAGGTGTTTCAATACCACCTCACAGCACAGCAGGACAGGTAATCAGGTTGCCATGTTCTGTGTGCACAAGCAGAGGGGAACATGCTCTTGGACCCTCTGCGAGGAGGCAATCCACCTCTGGTCCTTTGCCATTGTGCTTCAGATACACCTCCAAGGAGAATCCAGTCCACCTACTGGGAGAATCCAATGTATTGGCAGACAGACTGAGTCGTATCATTCTTCCCCACAAATGGTCTCTCCATCCGGACACGGTGTCCTACATCTTCCAGACCTGGGGAACTCCAGGCATAGATCTGTCCGCGACTCTGCAGCTTGCCAAACTTCCTTGTTTTTGCACAAGGACTCCCACATCCCACATCCAACAGATGGATGCCTTCCACCTGCACTGGGGTCAGGGTCTGCTTTATGGGTTCCCTTCCATACCCCTTATTCCCAAGAAGCTTTTCAAGCTTCAGTTGACAGGGCTCCATGATTGTCATAGCCCCTCGCTGGTCACAGCAACTGTGGTTTCCACTGCTACTACATCTGAAACAGACTCATCCTCTCCAATTGGGATACACGCCGGATCTCCTCTTTCAGAACAATGGCTCACTATTCCATCCCAATCCACAGTTTTTCCATCTCACAGCTTGGCTGCTGAGAGCATAGCCTTCAGGGCTTTGACCTTTCTCGAGGTTAAGGAGATCCTCTTGGCTTCTAGAAAGCCCCCCATCAGACATTCATATGCTTTTAAGTGGCGTAGATTTTTGGTCTGGAGTTTCCAGAAGGATTTCAATTCTTTTTCTACTCCAGTGGAGTCCCTTCTTCAGTATCTCCTCCACTTGTCCTTGACAAATTTATTGAGAGTCCATCTTAGTGCCATTGGCCTCTCATCTGCTTGATGGACAGCCCATCTCCTCACAACTGCTAGTGGCATGTTTTCATGTGAAGTCTCCTGCTGTCCAAACCTCCCATTAAGCCACCCCCGGTAGCATGGGACCTCAGTGTTGTTCTAGCACAGCTCCTCAAGCCGCCCTTTGAACTATTAGCCATGACCTCACTTAAGTTCCTCTCATGGAAGATGATCTTCCTAATTGCCCTCACTTCTGCTAGACGCATTAGTGAGATTCAGGCTTTGGTGGTGGATCCTCTCTATATCCACATTCACCATGACAAAGTAGTCCTTCGGACTCACCCACACTTTATGCCAAATGTGCTGTCTCCCTTCCATCTAAGCCAGTCAATTTACCTTCCAGTTTTTTTCCTAAGCCGCATGCGTCTAGAGCTGAAGCAACTCTACACACTTTTGACTGTAAACATGTATTGGCTTTTTACCTCTAGAGGACTCAGGGTCATCGTAAAGCCTTGCAGTTGTTCATCTCTTTTGACCCCAGTCACCTGGGATTACCTGTCTCTAAGCGTACGCTTCCAAGATGGATAGCGGACAGTATTTCATTTGCTTATGACACAGCAGAACTCTCCCTGGAAGGGCATGTCACTGCTCACAATGTTTGTGCCATGGCCGCCTCGATGGCAAACCTATGCTCAGTAGCCCTCAACAAAATTTGCAAAGCAGCAACTTGGTCTTCTGTCCATACCTTTGCTGCACATTGTTGTCTGGACAAGAACTCCTGTTGGGATGTCATGTTTGGTCAGGCTATTCTCTAGAACCACTTTCAGATTTAAATGTAACTCTTACCCTCCATCCCGGACTTTAAAGATACCAGAAATCCATGTTGGATCTATGACCTCATCTTGCCTACTCTGAGGCGAACCTCCACCGGTTCTGAGGTCACCTCATCTGGGAGCTAGGGAGTCCCATATATGAAAACTACATTCCTGCTTGTTCTTGGAGATAGTATAGTTAACAGCAGGAATTTAATCTTCACAACCCACCCTCCTCCACTAGGAGTTAAAGGGTTTCATTTACTCTCTTTCTCAGCTACAGACTCAACTGAAGAGAGGGAATTGGGAAGGCGGGAAGGTAGCAACACAGCTGCAGTGGAGTGCTCCCAAAAGCTTTCCTATTGGATGCTGGGGAGCGTTCCCGCGTGGGCTCTGTCGGTACCGATGTCACCCATATGTGAAGACTAAACTCCTGCTGTTAAGAACATAAGAGATGCCATACTGGGTCAGACCAAGGTCCATCAAGCCCAGTATCCTGTTTCCAACAGTGGCCAATCTAGGTCATACGTACCTAGCAGTTTCCCCAAAAGACACAGGTTCCACAATGCTTGTACTGAGTTCCCGGAGATCACTTGTTACAGGTGAATAACTATGCTTTCATTGTGTATGAACGGTTGGACAGAAAAGAAGAAAACCAGGAAAGAGGTGTCAGATACCGATTGCAGCCAAACAGGAGAGTAAGATGGACTCTGAATCACAAAGGTGCCCTTCTGTATGATTTGACATCGTGCTTTTAAATATTAAGGAGGAATTTTCAAAGTTATTTAGACCCTCAAACCACCTAAATAGCACTCAGCAGGATATTCAGTGGCACTAACATGATTAGTGCCACTGAATATCCCTGGGCGCTGCTACTAAACGCCTTGATGCTAGCCAGCTAACATCAAGGTGATCCAGGGGCAGAGCGGAGGTGGCACCTGGGGATAGTGGCAATATTCAGCTGTTAGCCAGTTATCTCAAAGCAGTGAAAGTTAGGCAGCTGAAAAGCTCACCTAACTTTCACCGCTTTAGCTATCCAGGCAGTGGCTGAATATCATTGCTGCCCATTTAGCTGCAGCACTATCCAGCAAACCCAGATATTCAATGCCAGTGGCAGTTAATTTGTGATGGCTAGCCAATTTACAAGTGATAGCCACTGCCACTGAATATCTCCCTAAATATTTTATCTATATATGTATGTATATTTACATATATGAATACATAATGATAGCACTTTCCAAAAAACATTTCCACTGGTAAATTGCTATTTGAAAATGTCCACCCTTCCTGTGGGTAAAAAGATGTGCTGGTGGTTCTTTGTATGGCTGTCAGGCTTGTTTTACTTTGACTGCAGCTCCTTTTTGTCAGTTCCTTTCTGAAGCGGATTACTTTATGTAGGCAAGACCATCCGGTCGTTACGAGTGCGACTACGGGAACATAGAAGCAAATTAAAATGCCGCCGGTTAGAAGCTCCGATCGTCCCACACTGCCTTTCTCAGGGTCATACCTTTGACCAACTTCGCAGCTTGTGATAGAGCAGATCCAGGTCCCTAGGGGAGGAAAAACACTAGATGAAACCTTGTTGCATCGCGAACAATGGTGGATACATAAATTGCAGACAGTTGCTCCAGGAGGGTTAAATGTGTCCATAAAGTGGATTTCGTGTATGTAGGTTAGGTTGTAGAATTGAAACACCATTGGCCGGGCAAAAATAAGGGGCAATATTAAGTATGAAGAGGTTACCGTTAAATTAAATATTAAGCATGAAGAGGTTACCGTTAAATTAAATATGAATTGATAACGACATCAGCTTTCCCTTTAAGTATGTATATTTAAGATTCACTAGTGTTAGGGAGTGCGTAAGAATGACGTATGACATAATCAGGAAGGGCTTTAAATAAGCAAAGGGTTCACCATCACGCATGCGCGGCGTTTTTTCGTATGAGAAACAAGGAGAGAAACGTGGGCAGCATAATATGTCTGTAAGTAGCATAGAATTTTGTTAGAATTATATTGTTAATATAATTGTTTTAACTGATATTCAGATCTTAGGCTAATGTGATATTGTAAATTTAATTTATTTATAGGATATGGTCTCCTGAAGAAAAAGTTTGAAACGCCAATAGGCGCCGGAGTAGAGCGTCGAGACCCGTTTTAAAAGCAGTCTTGAATGAGTTCAGTAGAGGGTTCTTCTCTTCCAAATGTATCTTTTTAAAGAAAGCTTTTGATATATTACAAGAGTGAAGGAGGAATCCGGGTTTGTGTATCTTATACTTTGAATGCAAAGAAAAGCAAAATAAAATAAAATACAAAAAGAAGCTTACTACAGTTTTTTGGTTCCTTTGAACGTTTTACAAATATACATTTTGATATTCTACGTTCAACAAAATAGACCACAATTGAAATTATCTGGATTCTGCCAGGGTAGTCTGGGGCAGAGTCAGTGGAAAGCCAGAGTTGGTAGGCCTAAACTAATTGTAAAACAAATCTGAATAGTGGCTGGATATTGCCGCTATCTGAATAATTTTCTGGCCTGCCCTCGCTCCTCCCTTAACATGGCTCTCATAATATCTGGTCATTTTAAGCAATGTGGAGGAGTAGCCTAGTGCTTAGAGCTTTAGCTTGGTAACCAAGAGACCAGATTTTGACTCCCACTAGCACTCCTTGTAGCCTTGAGTAAGTCACTTAACCCTCCATTGCCTCAGAAGAAAGGCCTGGCAATCTACTTCCAGTCACACTGCCAAGAAAATCCAGGAGCTGCTGAGTCGCCAGGAGTCAGCATTGACTCACAGGCACACACTGCTGCTAACTGTGTTTCTCTAAGAACAAGCAGGAAGTCAGTCCTCACATATGGGGTGATGTTGGCGCTGACAGATCCCACGCGGAAGCATCTCCCCAGCTTCAAAGAAAGCCTTTGGGAGATGCACCATGCATGCGTGGTTCCCTTCCTGCCCAAGGGTGCCATCTTTCCTCAGTCTCCTTTTTTCTACAGAGCCCACTGGACGTCTGTCCTGCTTCCTGGAAAAAGTGTCTCTTTTTTGTCTTAAAATTTTCCTTTTCCGGTATGCGTACCAGTTCCTCTTTCCGCCTTGAGCCAGCCCGCTTTGGCGTTGCTCCTCAGGTTAGTTTTTTTTGTTTTTGTTCGAGGGGTTCTTCGACAGGCAATTCGCACCCTTTTTAGCTGGCAGGCCTTGGACCCTTGTCCGGGTTCAAGGACCTGTGTTTTTATCCAGTGGCCTCCAGTGGCTTCAAGAAATGTGATCAGTGCAGTAAAATGATGTCCCTCACTGACCCACATGACTGTTGCCTCTGACCAGACCATGACAACTCGGGCTGCAACCTTTGCAAGTCCATATTCACAAAGGCCATCAAGAGCTGCCAGCTGCAGCAGGAAAAGTTCTTCCATAGATCTGATTCTGCGCCGGTGTCCCCGGCAACGCCATGCTCCAGGGCCCCTCCAGTACCTCGGTGCACTGCAATGCCAGGGCTGCCTCAGCGTCCTGCAGCTGCAGTTTCTCTGAGAGAAACTCCCCTGAGGTAGAACGCAAGAAGAGCTCAAAGCCCTCGAAGACCACCTCGGAGGATAGGTCTGGAAAAGTGGGTAAATCCCACACCAGGCCCTGCAGTCCCTGGCATGAGTTTGAGGGGTCTGGGAGGGAGCGGCCTCACAAGCTGCACCAGAAGGAGTCATCAGTGTCAGGTGACCGACCTTGGATCCCTGAGGCCATCCTGATCGAGGACTCCCCCCTCCCCCCCCCCCCGGACAAACATCGGGCCCGAAACCATCAGTGCCCGCGTCAAAGGCTGTGGAGTCATCTGGCAAAGAGACCAGAATGGTGGCCTTGGAGTGCAGTATCACTGCCCTCCTAGCACAGCAGCAGGCACTGATGTCCGGTTCCTCTGGTTCATCTGCCCTGATGACCAGACTCTCGACCTTGAGGACTTCCCTGGTTGTCGAACAAATCCTTAATCGTCAACTGCATTGAGAGACCCACCGGCATTGGATGAGGTCCCGATCCTGTTTCTCGGGACACTAGTCCTCCCCAGCAAGTGCACATGGCTTGGATCACAGGTCTCCCGGGGTCACAGGCCTTCGGGTTCGGGACCCGACCATGGGAGCCACACAGCCTTGGATTCTTCCTCTGACTTGGAGTCAGACTGGGACACCCTCAGACCCATCTCCACTGGTGTCCTGGTGCCGTTCCCTGCCAGAGGACATTGCCTTCCTTGACTTTGTGTGAGATATGGCAAAGGCGCGTTCAAGACCGAGGCAGAAGAGGATTCCCGCATGGAGGAACTTGAGATCCTCCAGTACAAGGCCCCTCCAAAGGAGATCCTCACGGTGCCTGTCCCTCCGATCCTCGAGCACCACCTCTTCCGTATGTGGGAAACACCAGCATCAGTGCCCATTGTGAGCAGATGGCTCGATACCATGTCTGCCGAAACTCGTGTTTCCAGAAAACCCAGCTCCCTCACAATTCTATGGCTGTCAAGTTGGCCATGCGGTGACTCAAGAGCCAAAAGACTCATTCATCGGTGCCCCCGGGTAGGGAGGCCTGGACCCTGGACACCTTTGGCCGGAAATGCTATCAGGGCTCAATACTGGTTTGCCAAGTCCATTCCTACCAGTTTTACATTGGCATGTACCTAAAGGAACTGACAAGGGAGCTTGCTGGTTTCTCTGCAGGCCTCAATGGGGAACCCCTTCAGCAGTTCAAGTCACTGGCCTCGATGGTCAAGTTCAAAGTTCTTCTCTTGAGCAGCATACGATGGTTTCGAATCCTCAGCCATAGTGGCCACCACAGGCATCAGGACCTGGTGCCAGGCATGGCCACAGTTGTCTGACTTTGAGCAGTGGGTCCAGGGCAAACTCATCGATGTCCCTTGCACCGAAAAGAATCTCTTCGGAAAACCCATGTCAGAAAAGGCTGCCAAGATAGAGACTGAGTTCCTGACCAGGACCAGACTCTCTCAAAGACCTCAGTGCACCCTCGTTAAAAGGCCCCGAGGAAGAAGGGGGTGTTCGGTAGTGCACCACAGTACCAGGCTTTCCCTTCCCCACAGCAGGCAGCAGGGGCAACAATCCAAGGGGCAAGGGCACAACCCCTGCAAGCCAAGACCCAGTCACTGGCCCTGTCCCAGCCTGGAGGGAGCTTTTGACTCCTTCGGTATGGCCTTCTATGCCCCAGGAGGCCCTCAGCAGCCCACAGGGGGCCGTCTGGCCCTGTTTGCCCACATGTGTTCCTCCATCACCACCGCCACTTGGGTGCTGCACATAGTCATAGAAGGATACCCCCTCTACCTGCAACAGATGCTGCCCTCGTTCTTCACAGGAGAACCGGTATGGCCTCTCCTTCACCTTTCTCTGCTCCTCACCGAGCTCGCAGGCCTCCTCACGGACAAAGCAGTGGAGCCAGTGCCCAAACATCTTTGGGGCAAAGGTTTCTACTCCATATATTTCCTCATTCCCAAGAGAACAGGGGGCCTCAGACCCATCCTGGTCCTATGGAACTTGAACAGATTTCTGGTGAAGGAGAAGTTCAAGATGCTCTCTCTTGGAACACTGCTGCCTTACCTCCAGCAGGGAGACTGGCTATGCTCCTTAGACCTGAAGGATGCTTATACACACATCCTGATCGACCCCAACCACTGACAATACCTCAGGTTCATGGTGGGAGGAGGTCACTACCCTTCAGGCTGGCGTCTTCACCAAGGTTCTTCACCAAATGCCTAGCGGTGGTGGCAGCCCACCTTCATCTCTAAGGAGTCTTCGTCTTTTCCTATCTGGACAACTGGCACAGCTGCAGAAGTGCACCACAACAGTGAGCACATCATCCAAGTTCTGCAGCATATGTGGTTCATCATCAACTACCCCAAGTCCCACCTCTCTCTGGCACAGTGCCTGGAGTTCATAGGAGCTCAACTGGACACCCTCCAGGCCCAGGCCTTCCTCCCTCCAGAGAGGACAGTGCCTCAGGGTACTAGCTGCATAAGTGCAGCACCACTGGTCGTTGCCAGCTCACCTTCTCCTCTGCCTATTGGACCACATGGCCTCCATAGTCCAGGTAACCCTGTATGTCTGCTTACATATGAGGGTGGCTCCCAGTGGACACAAGCCACAGGCAGACTTTGAAACAGGGTAAAAGTGACCCGCCAGCTGGCAGACTCCCTCTACTGATGGCAGATCCCCTCCCCCACCACTTTCAGGCCAAGATGCCCTTCCAGGAATCCTCCCCCCCCCTAGAGGGTCCTGACCATGGACACCTCCCTGTGAGGATGGGGAGCTCATTGTGAGGACCTCTGCACCCAAGGCACGTGGTCCCTGTTGGTGTGCCAATTGCATATCAATCTCCTGGAGCTCTGGGCGATATTTCTAGCTCTCTGAGCCTTTCGCCACCGGTTGTGGCACCAGTTGGTGCTGGTCCAGACGAACAACCAAGTTGCAATGGTCTGTGTCAACAAACAAGGAGGCACAGGATCATACTCCCTCTGCCAGGAAGCGGTAGCCCTCTCCTCATATGTGACATGCAATGGGATGTTCCTGCGGGCGATCTACCTCTCAGGCCTGGACAATGCCCTGGCAGATAGGCTGAGCAGAGTCCTCCAGCTGCACGAGTGGCATATGGACCTCAGAGTGGCCTCCCGGCTTTTCCGACTTTGGAGCATCACCCTAGTGGACCTGTTCGCTAGCTCGGACAACACGCAGTTGCCCTGCTTCTGCTCCCACCAGCCACATCTGTCCTGGGAGGTGGCGGATGCTTTCCTCATCCCATGGACAGAAGGCCTCCTTTATGCCTTGCTGCTGACACCACTGGTCATCAAGACCCTCTTCAAGGTCCAGCACAACAGGGCATCACTGATTCTTGTAGCCCCCTGGTGGTCCAGGCAACCCTGGTTCCTGCTGCTTCTCTGTCGGTGGCACCTCCGATTCCTCTAGGCTGTTCCCTAGGACTATTCTCATAGGAGGGCTCTCTTCTGCACCCCAACTTGGGATTTCTGTCGCTCACAGCTTTGCTGCTGAAAGGGTAGCACTAGCTCCCTTCAACCTCACACATGACTTGGAGGAGGCCCTTCTGGCCTCTCGTAAAACCTCCATGAGAAGGGCATACACCTTCAAATGGCATCAATTTTCAGTGTGGTGCAGACAGAGGCAGATGAACCCGTTCTCCTGCTTGGTGCAGCTGGTGCTCCAGTACCTACTTCACCTGTCACAGGTGGGAATTTAGCCCAACTCAGTCAGAGTGAACCTGAGCGCTATTGTGGCCCCTTATCTCTCATTTCCTGTGGGGCCTTATGTTGTCCAAGCCCCCTGTCTGCCCACCAACAGTGGAGTGGGATCTCAATGTGATGCTCTCACAGCTCACTAAACCGCTGTCTGAGCCCCTGGCTACCTGCCACCTGTGGTACCTCTCCTGGAAGGTTGTCTTCCACATGGCATTCACATTGGCTCTCAGGGTCAGTGAGCTACAGGCTCTGATGGCAGAGCTGCCCTACATGAGGTTCTACAATGGCAGGGTGGTGCTCTGCACACACCCCAAGTTTCTGCCAAAAGTGGTGTCCCCCTTCCACCTCAATCAGGAGGTAGTGCTGCCCACCTTCTTCCCGAGGTCTCATGCTGGCAAGGCAGAGACCATTCTCCATACTCTGGATTGTAAAAGGGCCCTGTCCTATCTGCAACAGACTCAGGGCCACTGCAAAGCACCTCAGCTCTTTATTTCCTATGACCCCAGTCGACTGGGGCTTTCAGTAGCTAAGCGAACTCTGTCCACTTGGGTGGCAGACTGCATTGCCCTCACCTATGAGCAGGCTGGGATCTCACTAGACCACCAGGTCATTGCGCACTGCAATCAGAGCCATGGATATTTCTGTAGCAAATCTGCGTTCCGTACCTGTTACGGAAATATGCCATGCCACCACCTGGTCTTAAGTGCATACCTTCACAGCTCACTACTGTCTGGAGAGGGAGTCCTGATGGGATAGCACCTTCAACCAGGCTGTGCACCATAATCTCTTTGGGGTGTAGGCAAATCCTGCCCTCCTACCCTTCTGTGTTCAGACTACCGGAGTGTTGGTTTTCCACCGGACACTTGGGTCTTGCAAGAGTCTCTTAGTTGGGACTCAACTGCTGCAGCTCATGGCTCACCTTTTCTGGTTGCCATGGCATTTTGTACAGGTTCTCGGTAGCCTGTAGCTGGGGAGTCCCATATGTGAGGACTCACTTCCTGCTTGTTCCTGGAGAAAGTGTAGTTACTCACCTGTAACAGGTGTTCTCCGGGACGAGACATCCCTTCCAGAAACAGGTATGTATGTGGAAAAGGTACATTGACAATGTGTTTGTTTGTTTGTTTGTTTTTTAATTGGGAAGGCTTCCAGGTGGAACTTGGTTTTTTTACATGACTTAATTTACTTGATGACAACCTGCAATTTGAATATCAATACAACTCTCAACAACTCGCATATTTGGACATACTGATAAAGAAGAGCACACAGGGAATTACTGCTACCCTGTACAGAAAACCAACGGACAGGAATTCACTCTTACATTTTATCTAGCTTTCACAATCGGACCTTCAAGAATAATTTACCTGTATGTCAATTTTTAAGAATCAGGAAACTTTGCACTACTAATATGGAATATGAGTCCCATGCACAGGATACGAAACAACGCTTCACAGAGGATACCCACAGGGATGCATTCAGGATGCTTACCACAGGGCTAAATTGTCTGACCATGGTACATTGCATCAAGGTCAATCTCGCCAGGAAGAAGACCATATTGTTTGTGCCCTAACTTTTTCTGACATTTCTAGTGTCATTATCTGCATTATTAAGGAAGAATGCCACCTTTTGGAATCAGTACCAACATTAAAAGATAAGAACATAACTATTGCATACAAGAGGAATCCGAATCTTGCCAATATCTTGGTCCCCACAGCTCATACCAAACCCCAAAAGTGCATGGGCATTTCCATTGTGGTCAATGTGCAGTGTATGAGAACTCCCTTGATATGAGGGAAGTGTTTATTCATCCTGTCAATTCCCTAAATGTTTTCTTACAAGGTTTTACCTTTTAACTTTCAAAAGGGAGACTATGATAAAATGAGGAAAATAGTTAAGAATAAACTAAAAGGAGCAGTTGCAAAGGTTAAAGATTTTTATCAAGCATGGGTGTTATTTAAAAATACTGTTTTGGAAGCCCAGATCAGATGTATTCCACACTTTAAGAAAAGTGGAAGGAAGTCCAAAAAACTGCCAGCATGGCAGGCAAACAGAATTTGAGAAGAAGCTTGCTATGAAAGTAAAAATGCATAATAAAGACTTTTTCAGGTGCATTCGTATCAAAAAACCT
Source organism: Ichthyophis bannanicus (assembly GCA_033557465.1). Taxonomy (NCBI): domain Eukaryota; kingdom Metazoa; phylum Chordata; class Amphibia; order Gymnophiona; family Ichthyophiidae; genus Ichthyophis; species Ichthyophis bannanicus. The sequence goes on from CM066034.1 coordinate 439,699,727, forward strand.
TTGAGAGAGTCAGTTGGACCATTAGATGATAGAGGAGTAAAAGAGGCACTAAGAGGGGACAAGGCAATAGCGGAGAGACTGAATGAATTCTTTGCTTCAGTCTTTACTGAGAAAGATGTAGGGATGTTACCCATGACTGAAATGATATTTAAAGGTGATGCTGCTGAGAACTGAAAGAAATATCAATACACCGGGAAGATGTATTACAACTATTTGATAAACTGAAGAGTAGCAAAACACCTGGACTGGATGTTATACATCCAATGGTGTTGAAAGAACTGAAATATGAGATTGCAAATCTGCAATTAGTAATCTGTGAACTATCATTAAAATCATCTGTAATACCTGAAGATTGGAGGATGGTCAATGTAACGCAATTTTTTAAAAAGGATTCCAGGGTGGTCCAGGAAACTGCAGACTGGTGAGCCTGATGTCAGTACTGGGAAAATGGTAGAAACTATTATAAAGAACAAAATTATTGAACATGTAGATAGTCATGTCTTAATGGAGACAGCCAACATGACTTTAGCCAAGGAAGGCCTTGCCTTACTAATCTGTTATGTTTTTTTGAAGGTGTGAATAAATAAGAAATTAGTTCTTACCTGCTAATTATCTTTCCTGGAGCTTTCTCCGGGCCAGTCCAGGGACAGGTAGGGTTGTCAATCCTCTATAGCCACTGAGGACTGATCTGAAGTTTTGAGAGATGTGAAGCCACTCCCCCAGAGGGTTACCCAGCAGTCTATACGTGACAAAGCACTAAAAAGGAAGAAAGAACTGAAAGAAACAGATAACCCTTGAAAAATACTGATAACTTTCTATAGTCCTTGAACAATGTAGAAGCCATGAAAGAAGGCGTCTGCCATGGAACAACCAATAACGTCTACAAATTTGGTGTTTTGTTTTTTTTTTCAATATAAATTACATAAATTACAGGAGTACAGAACCTCCCACTATTCCACCGCGAAGGAAATCGGAAAGCCCCAATGAATACCTCTGATCGAAAAATATCTCTTAATCAAATAGAGGAGGGGCCCTGGACTGGCCCGGAGAAAGCTCCAGGAAAGATAATTAGCAGGTAAGAACTAATTTCTTATTCCTATTCGCTTCTCCGGGCCAGTCCAGGGACAGGTAGGGCAGTACCAAAGCAGTACCTAATGATGGGAGGGACCCGCAAGACCTGCGACAATAGCCGCGGACCCCACTTTCGCATCGTCCCGGGCTTGAAGATCCAAGCGGTAATGCTTAGTAAAAGAATGCAAGGACGACCAAGTAGCCGCTCGGCATATATCAATAGGCGGAACGAACGCAAACTCCGCCTAAGACGTGGCGAGGGCCCGAGTAGAGTGAGCCCGTAACCCCAGCGGTGGAGAAATCCCTTTAGCCGTGTACGCTGCAACAATAGCACTGCGAACCCACCGCGCTATGGTGGATTTGGATGCCGGTTGACCCTTCCGAGATCCGGCATACTGAACAAATAGCCTATCCGTTTTTCGAAAAATCTCGGAAACCCGAAGGTACGTCCGCAAAACTCGTGCAAGATCCAATCGCTTGAGCGCCCGATCCATCGGCGAACCGGAAGACTCAGTAAAGACGGGTAAAACCACCGTCTGATTAATGTGGAAAACCGAGACCACCTTAGGTAAATAGGACGGCACTGTCCGTAGGAGCACACGTTCAGGCAAAAACTGAAGATAAGGCTCCCTGCAAGACAAGGCCTGTAGATCGGAAATCCGGCGAGCCGAACACAACGCAACCAGAAAGGCCGTTTTCCAAGAACACTCGCGGATCTCTCGAAAACTTAGAGACGCCAAAGAAGAATGCGAAAAAGCATCCAACACCACATTTAAATCCCAAGGTGGGACTAAGGGACGCATTGGAGGACGGAGAAGCCGCGCCGCCCGTAAAAAAACGTTGGACATCCGGAAGCGTCGAAAGATGCCGACGGCAAACATACCCCCGAAAACAGGCAAGCGCCGCTACTTGAACCTTAAGGGTACTGAGAGCCAGACCCTTGTCGAAGCCATGTTGAAGAAAAAGGAGAAGCTGAGGCAAGGAAGACGACATAGGAATAATATGACGTTGAGCACACCACGCCTCAAACAGACGCCACACCCGCACATAGGCCAGAGAAGTCGTTTGCCTTTTAGACTGAAGCAACGTGGCAATTACGGAATCAGCATAACCTCGACGCTTTAACCGAGACCTCTCAAGAGCCAAGCTGTAAGCAAGAAGCGACCCACCTGTGGCATGAGAATCGGCCCTTGATGCAATAAATTGATCCGAGCCGGAAGAGACCAAGGCGGAGCTATGAGAAGTCGAACGAGATCGGCATACCAGGGACGACGAGGCCAATCCGGAGCAATGAGAATCACCCGCCCCGGGTGACGCGCAATCCGCTGAATGACCCGACTCAACATCGGCCAGGGAGGAAAAACATACAATAGGGAGCCTGGCGGCCATGGTTGAACGAGAGCATCGAGTCCTTCCGACATGCGCTCTCGGCGTCTGCTGAAAAACCGGCCTACTTTGGCATTTGCAAACGCTGCCATCAAGTCCATCACTGGAGATCCCCAACGGAGCGTCAGATCGTGATAAACGGCCGCGTTCAGTTCCCATTCCCCGGGATCTAGCACATTGCGGCTGAGATAATCGGCCTGGACATTGTCTTTGCCAGCCACATGCGCCGCAGAGATTGCTGCGAGATGGGACTCCGCCCAATCCATCAAATCTTGACATTCGGTCAGGAGGGCGGGAGACTTGGTGCCCCCTTGACGATTGATGTAAGCGACCGTCACCGCATTGTCCGAGAAAGTTTTTATCGCCTTGCCCATGAGCAGCGATGCGAAGCGAAGCAAGGCTAGGCGAGCCGCACGCAGCTCGAGACGGTTGATCGACCATGAACTCTCCTCTGGAGACCAGGAACCCTGGGCGACCTGATCCAGACAGTGAGCTCCCCAGCCGGACAGACTGGCATCGGTGGTAACCAGGATCCAGGAGGGCTCCTCTAAGGGAACCCCTGCCGCAAGATGTTCGGGGAGCAACCACCACTGAAGACTGCGCCGGACGGGATCTGGACAGGGAAGGCGCTGCGCCAGCGGGTGAAGCTGCGGCGACCACCTGGAAAGAAGCGCCTGCTGCAAAGGGCGCATGTGTGCTCTGGCCCAGGGCACGAGATCCAGAGCAGCTGCCATGGATCCCAAGACCTGTAAATAGGTCCATGCTGACGGAGCTGGAAGAGATAGGAAGGTTTGAATTTGTTGCAAAAGCTTTTGCACCCGCAGACTGGGCAACGAAACGTACCCTCGCTCTGTGTCGAAGCAGGCCCCGAGATAAGTCAACTGTTGCTGCGGTATCAATTGGCTCTTGGAGAGATTGATCACCCAACCGAGCTGCTCGAGAAGTTGGACCACTCGCGCCGTCACCACCAGAGACGCTTCCCGCGAATCTGCCCGGATCAACCAATCGTCGAGATACGGATGTACTCGAATACCTTCCTTCCGAAGCGCCGCCGCGACAACCACCATCAGCTTTGTGAAGGTACGCGGAGCCGTCGCTAGACCGAACGGCAAGGCGCGAAATTGGAAATGTCCCATGGGAAGCGCGAAACGTAAATAGCGCTGATGAGACCGTCTGATGGGAATATGAAGATACGCCTCTGTGAGATCTATGGATGAGAGAAATTCTCCCGGTTGCACCGCCCGAATCACGGTATGCAGGGTTTCCATGCGAAAGTGTGGAACCCGCAAAGTACGGTTTACACCTTTGAGATCTAGTACGGGACGAAAAGAATCCTCGTTCTTTGGAACCACAAAATAGATCGAGTATCGACCGCATCCGCACTGGTCCAACGGCACGGGAACAATCGCCTGCAGATGCAAAAGGCGCACGAGCGTGTCGGAAATGGCTTGCATCTTCTTCCCGGGCGCACAAGGAGAGAGTATGAAGGCGGGCTGTAACGGGCAAGCGAAGTCCAAAGCATAACCTCTCTGAATGACTTCTAGGACCCATTTGTCCGAAGTAATTGCGGTCCAGGCTGCTAGAAAACCCTGTAAACGGCCGCCCACAGGAACTAACGGCTGGACCTGCTGACCTTCATTGCGATTTTTTACCGGAAGGTTGAGTGGCCGTCCCGTAAGATCGGCCGAAACCTCTGGCTCCGCGAAAGGACGAGCCACGAAAACCGGAACGCCCCCGAGAATAAGGCGCGAAGCGGGCACCACGAAATCTGCGGGACTCACGGGCAGAGCCTCGCCCCGCTCCCACAGCCCGCAGCGGCTTAGGCCGATCCTCCGGCAAACGCCCGCCCTTGGAGTCTCCTAAATCCTTCACAATTTTCTCCAAGGCCTCACCAAAAAGCAACCTACCCTTAAAGGGCAGTTTACTAAGGCGAACCTTCGAGGAGACAGCCGCAGACCAGTTACGTAACCACAGGAAACGCCTAGCCGCCACCATAGAGGCCATGGTTTTGGCCGCAATGCGAACCAAATCATAAAATGCATCCGCCGCATAAGCTGCAGCCGATTCCAACTTTGCGGAATTGGGAACTTCCGAAGCGGATTCCCCCGCTGTGTCCCTCTGCAGCCAGCGAATAGAGGCCCTAGAAACATAGGCTCCACAAACCGCTGCCTGTAATGCTAATGCACTAGCCTCAAAAGCTTGTTTGAGAAGCACCTCCAATTTCCTATCCTGCAGATCTTTAAGCGCTGCTGCGCCCTCCACAGGGATGGTAGTCTTTTTAGTGACTGCTGACACTAAAGCATCTACTTTAGGCATACGAAATAAGTCCCGGTCTTCTTGAGGAAGGGGGTACAAGCGTGCCAGAGCGCGCCCCCCTCTCAGAGTAGCCTCCGGACACTCCCATTCGGAGTCAATCATCTGCCGAATGACGCGATGCAAGGGAAAACAGCGCTGCTGAGACTTAAAGCCTTGCAATAAGGGATCCTCTAAAGGTTCTTGAGAGGAGGAAGGAGGAAGGAGATGGAGGGCCGCTAAAGATTGTGCAATAAGCGCAGCGAGCTCCTCCTTACGGAAAACCCTGAACAGATTTGGATCTTCCCCCGGAGCTATCTCCCCCTCCTCCAACTCCTCAGGATCTGGATCCAAAGAGAGATCTGCTCCCTCATCTGAGACAGACTGACCCATCAGCAGAGAGTCCTGCGGTATAAATGAGCCCAAAGGATCTGCCAGAACCTCCTTAGGCTTAGAGGAGCCTTCCCCCGGATCCTCTGCACCCTGCATCTTAGGGGGAAAAAACTCATTAGGGGAACCCCCCGTCGCCTGGTCCGGCTGAGCCGACCTAAGTAAGAATGCTTTATGCATAGCCAGAATAAACTCTGGCGAGAAAAACGAAGACACATCCCCTGGTGTCCCTAAAGAGACATCTGCAGGCTGAGAAACCGGTATAGGATTTTTAGAGGACTTTGTCTTTCTTTTGTGCGGTCGGGACTGCTCCGTCTGCGAGCTGACAGGCGCCGGTAAAATGGCCGACTTTCCCGCCTTCTCGGCAGGAAACGAAGGGCCCTCTAAAGTTTGTTCAGTCTTGTCGGCCATATCAAAAAAACATGCGGAGAGCGCTGAAAGAATAAAAGTTCCCCGACGACAAAGAAAGACAATTTGAAGAAGCGCCGCTCGAGGCACCCGGAAACAGAGCCGACACAAGCGCCGAAACTAATCAAAAAACTCACCGCACTGTGAGAAAGTAGAGAAGCAAGCAGGCAGACCCGCAGCCAGCGGGAAGTGCCGACTCGATGAACTTTTTCGGCAGAGGTACCAACTGGGGCTCCCAGAAATTCTTCCTCTGCCGACGGAGACGGAGCCGGAGAAGTGAGACAGGCTCTGTCTCTCACCGGTATAAATACTCACTGGACGTCTCCCGCGCTGTTAAAGGCGCAGCGCCCCAAATTTAAACACAAGGACACTAGAAATATATCAGCCCTGCTAGAGCTAATATAAATTCAGGAAAAAAAACAATAAAAGAACCAAACAGCAATTAGCAAACTGAGGGAGAAGCAGAGAATCGATCCTCTGTAGCTGCTGAGGACTGATAGACTGCTGGGTAACCCTCTGGGGGAGTGGCTTCACATCTCTCAAAACTTCAGATCAGTCCTCAGTGGCTATAGAGGATTGACAACCCTACCTGTCCCTGGACTGGCCCGGAGAAGCGAATAGGAACAGGTAGATAAAGGTGAGTCAGTTGATATAGTATATCTGGATTTTCAGAAAGCCTTTGAGAAGGTCCCTCATGAGTGACTCTTGGCGAACTAAAAAGTCATGGGATAGGAGGCAGTGTACTATTGTGGATCAGGAACTGGTTACAAGATAGAAAGCAGAGGGTAGGGCTAAATGGCCAATTTTCCCAATGGAGAAAGGTGGATAGTGGACTACCCGAGGGATCTGTGCTGGGTCCGCTGCTTTTTAACATATTCGTAAATGACCTGGAAATGGGAATAACGAGTGAGGTAATAAAATTTGCAGATGACACAAAATTATTCAAAGTTGTTAAAACCCAAGAGGATTGTGAAAAATTGCAAGAGGACCTTGCTAAATTGGAAGACTGGGCATCCAGATGGCAGATGAAATTTATTGTGGGCAAGTGCAAAGTTATGCACCTAGGAAAGAAGTACCCAAACTATGGTTACATGATGCAAGGTTCCACATTAGGAACCACCACCCAGGAAAAAGAGTTAGGCGTCATAGTGGATAACATGTTGAAACTCTCCGCCCAGTGTGCAGCGGAAGCCAAGAAAGCAAATACATAGAATGCTAGGAATTATAAGGAAAGGAATGGAGAATAAAACAAAGGATATTATAGCGCCTCTATCACTCCATTGTTTGCAAGTCTGGTCGCCGTATCTTAAAAAGGATATAGCGTTATTAGAAAAGGTACAGAGAAGAGCCACCAAAACGGTAAAGGGGATGGAAGGATACCCCAATGAATAGAGGCTAAAAAGGTTAGGGCTCTTCAACCTCTAAAAAAGACGGTTGAGGGGCGATATGATAGAGGTCTATAAATTAATGAATGGAGTGGAACAGGTAAACGTAGATTGATTGTTTATGCCATGAAAATATAGAAAGACTAGGGGCATGCAATGAAGCTACATAGTAACCCATTTAAGACTAATAAGAGAAAATATTTTTTCACTCAACATGTAACCAAACTCTGGAATTCATTACCGGAGGATGTCTTAATAGCTGTTAGTGTACCTGGGTTTAAAAAAGGTTTGGACAAGTTCCTGGAGGAAGGGTCCATAAATCATTATTAAAGAGGACCCGGGAAATCCACTGCTTGCCCCAATACAAGCATTGTGGAATCTGTGTCTTTTGGGGAAACTGCTATGTACTTGTGACCTAGATTAGCCACTGTTGGAAATAGGATACTGGGCTTGATTGACTTTGGTCTGACCCAGTATGGCATATCTTATGTTCTTATTTCTCCAACTGTGACACTCAGCAGGTGGTCTACCTCATCATGTGCCCATGCAAACTTTGCTATATTGGCAAAACCAAGTGAAGTATTAAAGTATGGATTAGTGAACATAAGAGCTATTTAAAAAGAGATGTTGCAGACAAACCCCTTGTTGATCATTGGATCAAAGAGAATCATAAAGTTTCAGATTTGCGCTTTGTTGTATTGAAAGTATTCAGTACGCATTGGAGAGGCGGTGATGTGGACAAATTCCTTCTATAACTTGAACAAAGATTTATTTATGATCTACAGACCCTGCATCCTTTGGGGTTGAATCAGGATTACAACCTCTCTCTGTTCCTTTAAAGTTTTTTTTTTTTGTCATTTTTAATCTTTTATCCCCCTGCAGCATGTTCTCTCCCTCTCTCTCTTCCCCTTCCCTCTCTTCTCCTTTCCCCCTCTCCCCTCCTCCTTCTCCCCCTCCCCCCCCCCCCCCATAAGCCCCTTTCCCACCCACTTTGCACTTTATAGATGGACTCATGGCAACCTCCTGAGGAGATTTTTATATATTTTTATATCCCCTCTTTTTAATTAGATGTTAAGTCAATTCCTTTTCTGTCATTGTCATTGTGGCCACTGGCATATTTTTAAGGTTTCTTAAAATACTGTTTTAATTATTTATTATATTAATAGAGATAGAGATACTCGCCTGCAGTTCATTCATTCATTTATTTATTTTTTACTTTCTTGGTTTTATCTGAAGGCATATGCGGTTATCTCCAGGAACAAGCAGGAATGTAGTCTTCACATATGGGTATCGTCGGTACCAACGGAACCTGCGCGGGAACACTCCCCAGAGTCCAATTAGAAAGCTTTTGGGAGCATCCCACAGCGCCTGCGTGCTGCCTTCCCGCCTTTCCCAACAGCCTCTCTCCAGTTCTTCGTTTTCCGCGGAGCCAGCAGGTCGTTATTCCTGTCACCGCAGAAAAATTCCTTATTCTCCTTCTTTTTTGTGGTCGTGTCTGCCTTCCTTGACGCTATACCAGTACTGCTGGTTCTTCTTTTTCTTTCTTTAAAACAAACAAAAAAAAATAGATAGTATTTTTTTCCTAACTTTTCTTTTCCAGGTGCACGCGTCATTTTGGGCCTTAGGTCCAAAATTTCCTCCACTATGGAAAAACCCGCTTCGGGTTTCAAAAAGTGCACCAAGTGTGGCAGTACCATCTCCGTCACCGACACCCATGAGTGGTGTCTTAAATGTTTAGGTCCTGACCACTCCATCTCTGAGTGTATGGCTTGTGCCATGATGTCCAAGAGGGGTCGACAAAACCGGGCTGCTAAGCTCAGCACCCTTTTTCCCTCCGATGCAGCTTCTGTGGCATCGACGTCTTCCAGGGCTTCGTCTTCCTCCCATGGATCTCAGGTGACTAAACATAAGTCTAGCCGGTCTTCAAAGGGTAGATCTCCTTCCAAGCATCGAGATGCCTCTGGCGTTGCCCTTGAGGGTTCTGTACTGGCAAAATTGGAGTGGAGGAGTGGCTTAGTGGTTGGGGCAAGGTACTTCAGGCCGGAAGGTCGGGGGTTCAAATCCCACTAGAGGACAGCAACCTTGGGCCGGAAGGACTGGGGTTTCTAGTCCCACAGGTGCTCCTTGTGGTCTTGGGCAAACCACTTAACCCTCCATAGCCCATGTTCCCTGTAAAATAGTTATCTCCAAGTTATAATGCCCTGTTCAATGTAATTTCAGTTTGTTCAATGTAAGCCGCACTGATGCAGAATAGCGCGGTATATAAGAGAATGTAAATAAATTGCCCCGGCGAGAGGCTTCGGCTTCCAAAGCATTATCGGGGCTCCAGGATGTTATCGAGGCCTCAACCTCGGCAGAACTATTGGTGCCATGCTCTGGGGTACCGGCTGCTTTCTCCGGTACCGATACCCAGGCATCGGCAGCGTCGATAGACCAGAGATTCCTGGCTATTGAACGCAGTCTGGCCGGCTCTCCTTGCGGCATCAACACCCTTGGAACCGCGTCAGACAGTTCAACCGGTACCGGTATTGGTACCGGTACCAACAGCATCGGCATCAACATTGGGGTCTGCTTTGCCGGCACCCAGTCATGCGATGCCTTCTGGTACCGATACACCGGTACTGATTCCCCCCGGTACCGACTTCGGTCGGTATGGGTATCGGGCTCTTCAGGAGCATCCGGACAGAAGGTACTTCGAATCTTCGGAGGACTCCGAGGATTCTGACAGCTCTGTCGGTACCAGAATACTTATCCCGGAGGAGCCTTCCTCTCCTAAATGTAGGATGTCGCCTCCAGAAGATATCTCCTTTCAGGATTTTATCAGGGAGGTGGCTTGAGGTCTTTCCATTACTGTGGCTCCCGAAACAGAGCCCAGAGCAAAGGAGTTGGAGATTCTATAATATCCCAAGGCTCCTAAAGAGGCAGCTACTTTGCCTATCCATGAGATTTTACATGATCTCATGCTAAGAATGTGGGAAACACCTCTTACCACCTCTCCTCACTCTCGTAGACTGGATACCATGTATCGAGTCCCTGCTTATGCTGGGTTCCAGAAGACTCAGCTTCCTCACCACTTTATTGTAGTGGAATCAGCTATGAGGAGGATCAGAAGTGCAAAGAGGCATGCCTCTAATCCTCCAGGGCGTGAGTGTAGAACTTTGGATGCCTTTGGACGTCGTACTTTCCAGGCTTCCATGCTTTCTGCCAGGATCAGTTTTTATATTTTATATATGGGAATGTTCCTTAAGGAAGTCACAGGAGATTTAGAGCTTTTGAGCCCTCTTCTTCCTGAGGATAAGAGGCAGGATTTTCTCACACTGGTTAAACATGCCCAGGATGTTTCTAAATTTGTCAACCGTGCAGCTTTTGACTGTTTTGACTTTCATCTAGAGAACTTAGCCTTCCTGGCTCTCAATGGACCAGAGCCTTCCACCATTCCAGGAAGGTTGTGTCACTTTGCCCCCAGATAGGGGCAAATAACAGCAGAACATTGGGCACTCTCCATTATAAAAGAGGGGTACAAGCTTCACTTTTCATGCATGCCCCCTCCCACAATGGTAAGACAGTTCAATTCTCAGACCTCTCTCATCAACCTGTTAGATCAAGAGGTCACTATGCTTCTTGCCCAAGGGGCAATAGAAGAAGTACCCATTCATCAACAGGGTACAGGGTTTTACTCCCCCCTATTTCCTTATCCCAAAGAAAACAGGGGGACACAGACCCATTTTAGACCTCAGAGAATTGAACAAATTCCTGTTCAAAGAGAAGTTCAAGATGATTTCTCTAGGAACTCTGCTGCCATACCTTCAGAGTCAGGATTGGCTTTGTTCTCTAGATCTCAAGGATGCGTACACTCATGTTCTCATCCACCCAACTCACAGAAAGATCCTTCGGTTCCTTTTTCAAGGAGCTTCCTTTTGGCCTGGCCTCTGCACTAAGGGTGTTTACGAAATGCATGGCTGTGGTAGCAGCATTTCTTCGAATATTCGTCTTCCCTTACTTAGACGACTGGCTCATTCGAGCCCCATCAGAATCAGAGGCCAGGATTTCTCTATCTTGCACAATGGTATCCTTCAGTATTTGGGTCTAGTCATAAACGTCCCAAAGTCCAGTCTAACTCCCACTCAGTCTTTAGAGTTCATAGGAGCTTTGCTGGATACCAGAAAAGCAAGAGCCTATCTTCCTCAGACCCGTTGCCTTCGCATGGTGCAGTTAGCTTCTCAAGCAGTGCTAAAACCTCTTCTCACTGCTCGAGAGATGTTACAGCTACTGGGCCACATGGCATCTACCGTGCATGTGGTTCCCTATGCTCGCCTCCATATGAGAGCAGCCCAGTGGACTTTATCCACTCAATGGACCCAGGCATCAGGGTGCCTGTCAGACAAAATAGCAAACACAAATTGCCTTATTTTGTCCCTCCATTGGTGGCAGTCCACTCAAAACCTGTTGCTGGGATTCCCATTTCAACAACCTTTACCCCAGGCAACTCTCACAACAGATGCTTCTCCAATGGGATGAGGAGCTCATCTGCAAGACCTCTCCACCCAAGGCACTTGGACTCCACAGGAGACTCATCTACATATCAATCTCTTGGAGCTCAGAGCAATCTTCCGTGCTCAGCTACAAGACAGTCCTCATTCACACGGACAATCAAGTAGCCATGTTCTACGTGAACAAGCAGGGGGGAACAGGCTCTCTGTCACTTTGCAACAAAGCTTTGCGACTATGGGCCCTCGCCAGAGAGTATCAGATTCATCTCCAGGCAGTGTATCTTCCAGGCATACAAAACTCTTGGGCAGACAGACTCAGTCGAGTTCTGCTTCCACACGAATGGTCTCTGCATGCAGACCAGGTGGCCAAGATTTTTCAAATTTGGGGAAACCTGGACATAGACCTCTTTGCAAGTCCGTTGAATGCCAAACTTCCCCGGTTCTGTTCCAGAATTCCGGCTCAGGGCTCTCAGGCCGGGGATGCTTTCCTCCTTCACTGGGGTCAAGACTTCCTTTATGCCTTTCCACCCATTCCCCTAATTCCCAAAACCCTGTTCAAGCTTCAGAGAGACAGAGGCCGTATGATTCTCATAGCTCCACATTGGCCACGGCAAGTGTGGTACCCTCTGCTTCTACATCTCTCTCAAGCTCCCTCTCTGGAGTTAGGGTCTGCTCCAGATCTCCTGTCTCAGGAGGATGGAATGTTATGGCATCCCAGTCCCCAGTCTCTGCATCTCAGGGCTTGGTTGATGAAGGCCTAGATCTCCATGATCTTAACCTCCCTCAGCAAGTAAAGGATATCCTTTATGCTTCTAGGAAGCCTTCCACAAGACGCTCTTATGCTTTCAAGTGGAAAAGGTTTACCATATGGTGTTCGTAGAAGGGTCTTAACCCTCTTGCGATACCTCTGGAATCATTACTGGAGTATCTCCTTCATTTATCCAATGCAGGACTTAAGACTAACTCAGTAAGAGTCCATTTGAGTGCTATTGCAGCTTCTTTCAAGCCTCTAAATGGACAACCTATTTCCTCCCATCCTCTTATAGCAAGATTTATGAGAGGCCTTCTTTTAACTTAGCCTCCCATTAGGCCACCACCGGTGGCATGGGACTTAAACCTGGTTCTTGGTCAGCTCATGAAGCCACCTTTCGAACCCTTAGCTACTACCTCATTGAAATTCTTTTCTTGGAAAGTTATCTTTCTCATTGCAATCACATCAGCACGTCGCATCAGTGAGTTGCAGACACTAGTGGCTGATCCACCTTATACAAGGTTCCATCATGACAAGGTAGTCCTTAGGACTCATCCACACTTTATGCCAAAGATGGTCTCGCCTTTTCATCTAAACCAAGCGGTCTACCTGCCTGTGTTTTTTCCAAGGCCTCATGCATCAAATGCAGAAAGGAATCTTCATACTTTGGACTGTAAAAGAGCTTTAGTTTTTTACTTACAAAGAACACAGCAACATAGAAAGTCCTCTCAACTCTTTGTTGCTTTTGATCCTTCTCATTTGGGACTTCCAGTCTCCAAGAGAACACTGTCTATCTGGATTGCTCAGTGTATTTCCTTTGCCTATCAGAGTAAGAATCTTCCTCTGGAGGGCCATGTCACAACTCACAATGTGAGAGCCATGGCAGCTTCAATGGCTCATCTGCACTCTGTGTCTATCGACGACATCTGTCGAGCAGCCACTTGGGCCTCGGTTCATATCTTCACAGCCCATTACTGCTTGGACAAGGACTCCCACCGGAATGTCTTGTTTGGTCAGGCTGTTCTCCAACACCTGTTCCATACCTAATCAACTCCTACCCACCATCCCTGGTTGGATGCCAGAGATCCATGGGGGGAAGTGGAGCCCTTTCACAGGGACACACAACTTCTGGGGTCTCTCCCTGGCATCTAAAGCTAGGGAGTCCCCATATGTTAAGACTACATTCCTGCTTGTTCCTGGAGATAGCATAGTTACTCACCTGTAACAGGTGATCTCCGGGAACAGCAGTAATTTAGTCTTCACAACCCACCCACCTCCCCTAGGAGTTGTATCTCTCTATCTATCTCTTTCTCTTTCCCTCTCTCTGTCTTTGTCTAAGCTTTAAACTCAACTGGAGAGAGGCAGTTGGGAAAGGCGGGAAGGCAGCACGCAGGCGCTGTGGGATGCTCCCAAAAGCTTTCTAATTGGACGCTGGGGAGCGTTCCCACGCAGGCTCAGTCGGTACTGACGATACCCATATGTGAAGACTAAATTCCTGCTGTTCCCGGAGATCACCTGTTACAGGTGAGTAACTATGCTTTACTGTTTTTTTAAACCCCCATGCGCTCTGGGAGATGTTTTTATTTTTTGCTATTTGTTTTTTAGTACCCATATGTGGTTTCAGTCATAACCTTTTTAACTTATTTATTTATTATGTGCTTTACACATTTTTCAGCAATGGCTTTAAAAAGTTTTACTAGTAAATTATCAATGCAGGTCTTATGCACTACTACATGCTTATTTACATACGTGGAGTCCTAAGGTTTTGTTGAGCAGCATATGGTTCTTAGAGCAGCTTAGGGTATTACTTACTTGTTCACTTGCTTTATCCTTTAAGAATACATGTACTATTAGATGAATTGTTTGCTGCATATATAGGTCACTAAACACTTGTTATATTATACACAATATTGTCCCTCTCCTCTTAGTTTCTAGGCACAACAATTTCTAGCGATGGTGCTTGAGGCCATTTAGTTACGATTCTTACAGTTTTATTATTACACATGTGGAGGAATATTCTGTCCTGTGCGTCCGGGCCTCTGTGTGTCCGGTCAGAACCGGAAGCGCATAGGTAGATGGAATTCTGATCCCACGGGGCATGTCTAGCCCCCACGGGATCAGAATCTCATCTAAGTCGGTACATACAGGCCGGGACCTGATTCTGTTCGGCCTGCACGTATAGGCCTCTGCCCGGCTAACTCAGTCAGAGCTCCTTTATACCGCCGCCGACTTCATTCATTCCCTGCAGTCCGACTCCTGATCTGGCCTCCCAAGACCAGGGCTGGGCTGCGGGGAATCCCCTGCACCCCTTCCACCCTTTGACGCTCTCCGGGCCTGCCATCCCTTGACATCTAGGGGAACTTATTCCACCTCAGAGGTAGAATAAGTTTCCCGTCTACTCTGCCGGCCCCAAACGTACAGGGCCGACATTAGAATCAGCCCTGTACGTCCAGGGCCGCAGATCGTCCATTGCCCGCCCACTGCCCGCCCTAACCCTGCCTCCACTCTGCCCCCTTCCGTCCCCATCTAGCTTCCCCATGCAAACTCCCTGTTCATACGGGGAGCTTAGTTGGGGACGGGAAAGGGGGATGAATATTCGTGTTATGGAATAAACCCCATAATGACATCCACTTATATTTTATTTCTTTACCTCTTTGTTTTTATTTGAATGCACATGTGGTTTTACTGTCCTTTTAGCCCCTACGTGCTGGATATGTTTTAATTTTCCACTAGTGTTTTTTTTTTATTACCCATATGTAGTTTTAGTCATGTTTTTTTTTTTAAACTTATTTATTACGTGCCTCACAATTTTAAGCGATGCCTTTTAAAGGTTTTACAAGTATATTATTAGCGCAGGTCTTATGCACTATTACATAGTGATTTACAGTACCTATGTGGGATTCCTGGGTTTTTTTAGTCCCTTTATGTTAGATTGTTTCTCCAGGACCAAGCAGGAAGTCAGTCCTCACATATGGGTGACATCGACGTCGATGGAGCCCCCATGCGGAGCATTTCCCCAGCTTTCTAAGAAAGCCTTTGGGAATATACCCACGCATGCGCGGTCCCCTTCCCGCCCAAAGGTGCCATCTTGCTCAGTCTTTCTTTTTCCGTGGAGCCCAACGGACGTATGTCCTTGTCACCTGGAAAAGTTGGATTTTTTTTTTTTTTTAAATTTATAATTTCAATCACAAGACAAATCCAATACATAGCTCCAATCCTGTACATACCGTAATACAATTACATAATTACACCACATCTGAGATACAGAACATCAACAATATACATTTGTCATGTAATTAGTTCACATCTCATTTGCCCCCCACAAACTATCTAGACCCCCCCTCCCGCCCCCGAAGGTCCAGCCAAGAACACCTTGGATAACAAAACCAAGCAACTCAACATGCAGTCAAGCAACTCAACCTGCAATCAAACCCTTACTGCAGCGCAATCCACTGACAATATTTCCCCCACACCTGCATACATTTATGTGAAGTACCTCTCTTCAGTGCTGTTAACTTACTCATCAAATAGAGCTGTGCCAGGGATCCCTTAAATTCTGCCAATAGCGGGACAGTTACTTGCTTCCATTTCCGCGCAATTAACACCTTAAGAGCCACACACCCTAAATCCACAAATAGGCCCTCCGCCTTGGTCAAGCTAGACGGGGGGACCTCCAACAGGGCCAGCTCGGGGAGCATCCCCACCTCCTTCTCCAGAATTTCCCCCAAGAGCCCAAACACTTCTACCCATATTTGTTGCACCACCTTACAACTCCACCAGATATGCAAGTATGTGCCAAGTTCACCACACCCCCGCCAACAGGTAGCAGCCACACTCCCATATATCGTGTGCAACCGTACCGGGGTCATATACCATCTATACATGATTTTATAGTTATTCTCAAGCAAGGTGGTAGCTAAAATCCCCTTATATCTCCCCCGATGAATAAGGTCCCAGGTGGAGGCCTCCCAATTGATACCCAAATCGGTTTCCCACAAAATTTGGTATCGTTCCCGCCCTTTATCTATCGCCATCAATTTGTACAACTCTGTCACCACTTTCTTCCGTGGATCAGACAGAAAAAACCTTTCAACCCGGGAGACCTCCACCTCCAATGCAGGTAAAATCCGCTGTTGTATATAATGGCGGAGCTGCAGATAGCCATACCGATCCGAATCATCTAACCGGTAAAGCTCCTTAAGATCCTCAAAATCCTTAACTTTATTACCCGCTACCACCTGACCCACCCTCCACAGCCCATGACTTTCCCATTTATCAAACACCGTCCTCCCCATGGCCGGAGAGAACTCGGGATTCCTCCGAATTGGCACTAATCGAGATATACCTGTCGCCCCGAACCAGATCCGTTGCCACCTACGCCACACTTGCAAGGTACCGTGCACATAGGGATTCCCACCGTGGTACCCTCTGGGCAGGGATGCAGGCAACCACACATACGTCCCTAATTCCCCCGCCACCATCTCCTCGGACTCCATCTGCACCCACTCCTTTTTCTCCTCCGCCCCCCAGTCCAGCACCGCAGACAGTTGTGCAGCCTCCCAGTACTGCACTAAATTCGGGACAGCCATACCCCCATGTTCTTTCGCCTTCATCAATATCCTCCCCGCCACCCTATTATTCTTTCCCCCTGCTATAAACCACATCATACATCGCTGTATTTTCTCTAAATATGCCCGGGGCACCCTTATAGGGAGATTAGAGAAAAGATACAGCCATTTAGGCAGAATCACCATTTTTGCAGCCAAAATCCTCCCCATCCAAGATAACGCCTTCCCCTGCACTCTTCCATCTCTTTCCTGACTGCCTTCTCCATCCGCACATAATTTTCCTGGAAGAGATCCCCTTCCCTAGCTGTTAAGTAAATACCCAGATAGCGGATACTATGTTTAGCCCACCTAAACGGGAAAGCCTCTTTTATCTGTGTTTGCGTGTCCACTCCTGCAGAAATATTTAAGATCTCAGACTTAGGGGCTTGTTTACAAAGCCGCGGTAGTGGTTCGCGATCGCGATCGCAGCCGCGGCCCCATTGAAATCAATGGGGCCGTGGCTCCGATTACGATCGCAAACCGCTACCGCGGCTTTGTAAACAAGTCCCTTAGTTGCATTAATTTTGAAACCTGAATAGGAACCAAACTCCTCCAGTAATTTATAAAGCGCTGCCAGGGACTCTCTGGGCTTAGTTAACATAAATAATAAATCATCGGCAAAAAGCGATATCTTACTTTCTAACTTCTTCCACTTTATGCCCTGAACGGCCACACTCTCTCGCACCCGCTGGGCGAGAGGCTCCATAGAGAGCACAAAGAGCAACGGGGAGAGTGGACATCCTTGTCTGGTCCCTCTATGCAGGGCAAAGGGTCGGGTATACTCCCCATTAACCTTAACTTGCGCCATCGGTTGCGCATAAATAGCTTTAATCCATTTCAGATAGTCTCCCCCCAGTCCCATTCGTTCTAACACTTTAAACAAAAAAGGCCAGGACACCCGATCAAATGCTTTTTCAGCATCAATGGCTAAAAGGATTAGTTGTTCTTCTCCCCTTCCCCCCTTCCACATTGCATTTAACACTTTATGGAGGTTGTCCCTCGTTTGGCGCCCAGGAACAAACCCCGACTGGTTTTCATGCACCAGCCTGGGCATGTACGGCAGTAACCGGTTGGCCAGAATTTTAGTAAATATTTTAAAATCTGTACCCAATAGAGAAATGGGTCAATAAGAACCACACACAGTAGGATCTTTCCCCTCCTTCAACAAGATGGTAATCCCCGCAGTCCTCATGGTGCCGGGAAGCTCCCCCCCCCCCTTAAAAGAATTAAATAGCCGAGCCAGGGGTCCCTTCACTTCCTCTCGGAATACCTTATAGAATTTATTGGTATAACCATCAATCCCTGGCGCTTTGTGCAAGGGGAGCTCTTTAATCACCTCCACCACTTCCTGTTCCTCTATAGGCCGGGATAATTGTTCAGTCTCCCCACCTGCCAGCCTTTGAAGATTCATCTGTAAATACTGGTGCATCCCATCTCCACCCCCGGGGGCCTCATTGGCATACAATTGTTTATAAAACTCCATGAAGCGCTGTTGAATATCCCCCCTTTTTCGCAAGACATTCCCCTGAGCATCCCTTATTTTGGTGATATAATTCTTCGCCCGATGTTGCCTTAAGCGATGTGCTAACAACCGACTGGGTTTATTACCAAACTCAAAATATTGCTGTTTGAGCATGTCCTGCGCATGTTTAATCTCAGCGAGTTCTAATTCGTTTATTTCCCCCTTCACTTTCAGCAACTCCTTCAGACAGGCGGGATCGCGCCCGTCCCGTAGGATAAGCCCTTCCAGCTCCTTAAGTTTATCTCGCAAACCTGCTTTCTGACTCTCTTTAGATTTCTTCATAAACGTGCCGATGGAAATCAAATCTCCGCGAATCACTACTTTCAAGCACTCCCATAGGGTAGCTATCCTACAGTCCGCCCTATCATTCATCTCCAGGTATTGGGCAATTTTTGATTTAAGTACCTGTACGGTCTCGGGATTATCCAGTAAAGCTTCATTGAGGGTCCATCCCCCCTTTCCCTTCCCTCCCGTGCCCAAGGTTAGGGCCATCCATACCGGAGCATGATCCGTCCATATTCTCTCACCCACCTCACACTCTTTCACTCCCCCTATTAAAGACTGGGACACCCATAACATATCAATCCTCGAAAAAGACTGATGCACAGGCGAATAAAATGTAAAGCCTTTCTCCCGCCCTCTCACTTCTCTCCACACATCCACCAATCCCAAATTTTTACCCATGAACTTCATCATCCGTCTACTTTTGGCCCCCCCCACCCCCCTCCCGGACGAATTGTCCAGACAGGGGTTGCTGGTGAGATTAAAATCCCCCCCCCCCATAATAATAGGGCCCTCCGCAAATTGTGTCACCACCCCATTCAAGTGTTCATAAAACGCCCCTTGCTCCACATTCGGACCGTAAATATTAACCAAAGTATACATTTGTTCTTGGATCTTCAATTTAACCATAATATATCTCCCTTCTTTATCTTGCTGTACCACCCCTTCCACACAAGGGACTTTCCCACTTACCAAGATACCCACCCCACCCTTTTTCTTTTCCACCCTATTCGAGGCGAACCACCTCCAAGGATACCTTCTGTGGGACACACTCCATTCATCACACTTTTTCAGGTGTGTTTCCTGTATAAATATAATATCCCCATTAAGCCGAGTAGTCTCTTTAAATAGGCGCTGCCGCTTTATCGGGGAATTCAAACCCCGCACATTCAGTGTCATTAGCCTAAGTCTCTCCATTGAAAACAGTTCTGCACTCCCCTACCCCACATGCAAAATAGCTGGCCCTTCCACCTTCCCCCCTCCCTCCTCCCCCTTCCCTCCCCCCTCTCCCCCATCTCCCCCTCCACACCACTCCTCTGAGGCATGAAACCACCATATCTGGAAGCAATATACCTTTCCCCTTACTCTTTCCCTTTACCAAAACCAACATACTTATATACATAGAAATATTCAGCATACTCTCAATAGACTATTATTCCTTGGGTTCCTTTTTTTTTTTTTTGTTATTACTTTTGTTTTATTTTTTAGCTTATTGTATTTTATTTCTTTTTTTTTTTTTTCTTACCCATTCTTAATACAAGTACCCATTCTTAATACAAGCACCACCCTGTACAACAACTACCGTCAACCTGAGAAATTAGACTACAATGTCGCAGCAGCCAGTCCTTCAGCCGTCCCCATCTGCTCCCCTGCCTTCCGCAGGTTTCTGCCGCTGCAGACGGCGATCTACCCGTTGCGCTCTTCTCCATTCGCTTTCCCCCACCGGCCGTCGGGGACCCTTTGAAATTTTGGGAGGTTGAGCCTCCGGTATGTCCGTCCATCCAGCTGCCGCCATCACCTTTATCGCCTCCGCCGCCGTTTTCACATACGAGGTGTGACCCTCAATGCTGAATTGTAGTCCAAACGGGAACAGCCACTTATACCGAACCTCTTTCTCCCGCAGCTTCTTAGTAATCATGGCCATCTCCCTCCTCTTTCTCATGGTAATGGAAGATAAATCCGCATACAATTCCACTGGATGATTATTCCACTTGAAGTGCTGAATGTGCCTAGCAGCCTCCACCACAGCACTTTTTGTATGGTATTCATGGAAACAGACAATTATGTCCCGAGCATATTGCTCCCGGCGGGGCCCAAGTGCTCTGTGTGCCCGATCAATGTCCCAGCACAGCTGCACGTCTCCACGGCCTGCTTCTCGCATAATTTGTTTGCATACCTTTTCCACGAGCTCCCCACAATCCGTGGTGCTCTCATCCTCCGGGATCCCCCGTATCCGGATATTCGCTCTCCGAGATCTATTTTCGAGGTCTTCTACCTTAGACCATAGATCCTCCGTCTCCAACTCCATCGTGTCCATGCGCTCCTGCACCTTAGCCAGGGCAGAGTCCTGCATCTCCATTTTAGTTTCAATATCCTCCACACGCTGCCCAATATCCCTCACCTCCACCTTTAATTCCTCCATCCACGTCTGCACTTCTGTTTTAAAGCTGGCCAAATCTTGCCGGAGCGTACCGAACCAGCCGCGCAGCTCCCCGCGCAAGGTCTCCATATCTCCAGTCAGGCTATTCTCTCCGTGCTGTCCCTGGTCCGCCACCTCCACGCTAGCACGAGGCCCCGCGGCCATCTTGCCTTTCCCTCCGGTGGATCCCGCAGCGTTTCTGTATGCAAATGCCTTTAGATCAGCAGCGCCTTTCTTCATCTCCCACGATCTGTGGCCTCCTCAGCACCCACCAAGTGCTTTACCACCACTTTCGCCTCCACAGTATGTTATTTTTTGGTAATTTGCTACTTGCTTCCACTGAGCTCCGCTTTCACACGTCTGCTCCGGGCGGTGACGTCATTTCCTCCCAAAAGTTGGATTTTTTCTGCGATTCTCGCGCCTCTTTTTGTCCAGTTCGACGCCGGTTCCCCTTCCCGCCCGGGTTCGGTACACCGGTATCGACCCGATCTCTATTTTTTGTTTTTTTGCCCTTCGTGGCACGCGTTGGCGCTCTTTTTTCTTTTCCCTGGAGGGCCGGTCCTTTGACCTCGCGGGGGCCCTATTTTCCCCGATGGCCTCCAGTGGTTTTAAAAAGTGTGATCATTGTAAGAAGCTCATGTCTCTTACCGACAAACACGACTGCTGCCTGCGTTGCCTCGGGCCTGACCATGATCCCAAGGTCTGTGTCCCATGTGGCAAAATGTCCATCAAGGCACTCAGGAGCCGGCAGCATCAGAAGGAGAGGATTTTCTCGGACTTGGCCTGCGGACGAGCCCGGACCTCATCAGAGGCCTCGACGTCTCGGGAGTCTGACCCCGAGCTTTGTCGGGGTTCCTCTGAAAGGGGGTCCCCCAGTCGGGAGCATAAGAGGAAGAGAAAGCTCGTGAGGGTGGCGTCGGAGGAAGCTTCTGGCTCCTCGAAGGCCAGATCTCGGACCCCTGACCACTGCCCTGGGCCCTTGGAGCTGGAGAAGCCAACTAAGGTATCCCGTGTAGAGCCAGAGTCTCTCGAGCACATAAGTCCTGTTGTCCTCGAGGACTCTCCTCCTAGGGAGCCGATGTCGGGCCCGGCGCCGCTGGGGCCCGAGTCGGTGGCTGCTGAGTCTCCTGAGCTTGGACTCAGGCTGACAGCCTTGGAGTGCAGATTGTCTGTCTGCCTTCATGGATCAGCAGCAGGTGCTGATGGCCAGCCTGACTGGTGCATCTGCCCCGACCACCGGGACGTCGACGTCTAAGTTGACCCCGGAGACAGAGCCGATTCTTGAAGCCATGAAGGCCAGAGTCCGGTCTCAGTCACGGTCTACCTCGACCTCCCGTTTGGGACCGAGGGCGTCGACACCGATGGCCCCGACATCGGGGCAGGTGTTGCCGGAACCCACGCGGTCGGAGCCCCTCGACTCGTCTTCGGATAAGTCTGCATGGGAGACGGAGGACGAGGAGTCCCCCGATACATTTCGGATTCGGTGTGTCCCTTCAGACTCGCCACAGTCCGAGCCCCGGAGTAGGTCCCCTCCGGAGGATACCCGGTTCTCGGAGTTCGTTAAGGACATGGCCAAGGCCTTGAATGTTCCTGCGGACCCCGAGGAGGAGCCTCGAGCCGAAGAGCTCGATGCCCTCCAGTATGACTCTCCCCCGAGGGAGGCCTTTACTGTGCCAGTTCCTCCGATGCTGGAATGGCTCCTCTTCCGAATGTGGGAGGCACCGGCCTCGGTGCCGGTTTTGAGCAAGCGGATCGATTCCATGTATCGAGTCTGGAAGAGGCCTGGTTTTCAGAAGGCGCAGCTGCCGCACCATTCTATGGTTGTGGAATCGGCCATGCATCGTCTGAAGAGCCAGAGGATGCACTCTGCGGTGCCCCCCAGCAGGGAGGCCCGCAGCCTAGATGCCATTGGCAGAAAGTGCTTCCAGGGCTCGATGCTTGCTTGCCGTGTCCAAGCCTACCAGCTGTACATGGGCATGTACTTGCGGGACCTGGCTAAAGAGATAGCCGGGTTCTCGGCTGGTCTCTCCGGGGAACCTTTGCAGAGGATCCAATCCTTGTCCTCGGGGGTCCGGGAATGTTCTAAATTCACCTCTCGGGCGGCCTACGATGGCTTTGAGGCTTTGGCCCATGTAGCGGCATCCAGCATCGCTGCTCGATGCCAGACATGGCTACGGTTATCGGACCTCGAGCCATGGGTGCAGGACAAGTTGGTCGATGTCCCCTGCCGGGGTGAAAACCTCTTCGGCAAGCCCATGGCCGAAAAGGCCGCTGAGCTCGAAACTGAGACTCTGACAAGGACAAGATTGTCCAGAAAATCTTCTGCCCCTTTTCATAAGAAGAAGGGCTTGGGGAAAAAGGCCTTTTACCCGAGGAAGGCGCCTGCCTACAAACCTTTCCCTCATTATCAGGCCTCCCCAGCTCCCCAGCAGGGTCAGCAGGCCAAGGGGCAGGGACATGGGCCCCGTAGGCAGAAAGCTCCCAAGCCTCCAGCTCCTGCTCCTACCCAGCAGGGAGGGGGCTTTTGACTCCCTCTGCATAGCCTCTCCACCTCTGCTGGCCCACCTCAGCACGGGGGGTCGCTTGGTCCTGTTTGCCCACCAGTGGCCACCCATCACAAGGGATGCTTGGGTACTGAGTATAGTCCAAAAGGGCTATATGCTCCATTTCAATCAAGTACCCCCTTCTTACTTCCCAGGGGAGCTTCCAAGGCCTCCTCTGCATCAGGAACTCCTTCACCAGGAACTGCTAGGTCTGCTTCAAGACAGGGTGGTAGAGCCTGTACCTCCACACTTGTGGGGACAGGGCTTCTACTCCCGGTACTTTCTTGTGCCGAAGCGGACTGGAGGTCTCCGGCCCATCCTGGACCTGAGAAATCTCAACAAGTTCTTGGAAAAAGAGAAGTTCAAGATGCTCACTCTTGGAACACTGCTGCCCTACCTCCAGCAGGGAGATTGGCTATGCTCCTTAGATCTAAAGGATGCATACACTCACATCCTCATTCATTCAGACCACAGAAAGTACCTCAGGTTCGTGGTGGCAGGAAACCATTTTCAGTACAGGGTACTGCCCTTTGGCCTCACCTCTGCCCCACGAGTTTTCACAAAGTGCCTACCTGTGGTAGCGGCCTACTTGAGAAACCAGGGTATTTTTGTCTTCCCCTACCTGGACGACTGGCTCGTCAGGGGTCAGACTCTCCAGGAGGCCAGGCAAGCCACCCTCCATACTGTCTCTCTTCTTCAGCAACTGGGGTTTGTCATAAACCTCTCAAAGTCCACTTTGCTCCCCTCCCAAAACCTGGAGTTCATAGGGGCAAGGTTGGACTCTCTGCAAGCAAAGGCTTATTTGCCAGAGGACAGGGCGGAAAGGCTGATGAACTTGGCCAGACAGTTCATGAGCAATCCACTGGTTTCCACCAGGCTTTGCCTATGGCTCCTAGGCCATATGGCATCAACAGTGCATGTGACCCCCAATGCTCGCCTGAATATGCGGCCTGCACAGTGGTGTCTCAGAACTCAGTGGAGGCAGGCCACAGAAAACCTCAGAGACAAAGTAAGGGTGTCCAAACCCTTCCTGAACTCCCTGCAGTGGTGGCTACACTCCCCCAACCTTCTGCAGGGGATTCCTTTTCAGGTACATGCTCCCACTGTGGTACTCACAACCGATGCCTCCTTGCAGGGCTGGGGTGCACATTGCCTGGACAAGTGCACACAGGGCCTGTGGTCCCCCTGGGAGGCCACTCAGCAGATCAACCTGCTAGAACTCACAGCGATACGTTTAGCCCTCAAGGCCTTCGCCCACACCCTGGCCCACCAAGCTGTCTTGGTGCAGACAGACAACCAAGTGGCAATGTTTTATGTCAACAAGCAGGGGGACACAGGATCAAGGCTCCTGTGTCGAGAGACACAGGCCCTCTGCTCCTTTGCACTTCAACACCATATGCTGCTCAGGGCTGTCTATCTTCCTGGCCAGGAAAACTTTCTAGCAGACAGATTGAGCAGGGTCCTACAACCTCACGAGTGGCAACTGCACCCTTTAGTGGTCCAGACCATTTTTCTGAGATGGGGATTTCCATCTATCGACCTCTTTGCCAGTCCCCTGAACCGGCAGCTGCCCCAGTTCTGCTCCAGGCAACCGCATCTCAAAAGATTGGCGGCGGTTGCCTTCCTAATCTCATGGTCCCAGGGCCTACTGTATGCGTTTCCTCCCATGCCCCTGGTGGCTCGAGCCTTGTTCAAGATTCTAAGGGACAAGGCCTCGGTCATCCTGGTGACCCCCAGATGGCCAAGGCAACCCTGGTTCCCCCTCCTGTTGCAGCTGGCGGTGGACAACCCTCTTCCTCTGGGGTTACAACCCGATCTTCTCTCCCAAGATCAGGGTTCCCTTCTGCACCCCAATCTCAAAGCTCTCAATTTGATGGCCTGGAGGCTGCAAGGATAGTGCTGGCTCCCTGGGGCTTGCCTCAGGAAGTCGAGGAGGTTGTCTTAGCTTCCAGGAAGCAATCCACCCGGAAGCCTTATGCCCTGAAATAGAGGTGGTTCTCCCTGTGGTGTGATCAGTGCCAGGAAAACCCCTTCTCCTGTCCTGTGCCAGTGGTGCTTCAGTACCTGCTGCACTTGTCTAATCAGGGTCTTAAGTCCAATTTGGTTAGGGTACACCTCTCTGCTCTGGCAGCCCATCACTCAGTGGTGGAAGGGCACTCTTTGTCCATTCACCCCCTGGTGGCCAGGTTCCTCAGAGGCTTGCTCTTGCTAAAGCCTCCTCTCCATCCACCTGCCCCTGAGTGGGAGTTGAATGTGGTCTTGCAACAGCTTACTCGCCCATCCTTTCAGCCGATGGCTACGTGTCCTTTTCGCTTCCTTTCTTGGAAGACTCTCTTCCTAGTGGCACTGACCTCTGCCAGGCGAGTGAGTGAACTTCAGGCCCTGGTCTGTGACAGGCCATACACCCGTTTCTATAAGAACAGGGTAGTCCTTAGGACTCATCCTAAGTTCCTCCCGAAGGTGGTCTCCTCCTTCCACCTCAACCAGGAGGTGGTTCTTCTGACATTCTTCCCTAGGCCCCATGCAAGCAGGGCTGAAGAAGTCCTCCACACCCTGGACTGTAGAAGGGCCTTGTCTTTCTACCTGGAGCGTACTAAGGGTCATAGAAGGGCTAAGCTCTTCGTCTCCTTTGACCCAAACAACTTGGGGGTTCCTGTCTCCAAGCGTACCTTGTCCATATGGTGGCGGACTGTATCACCTGGGCTTACAGGGCGGCAGACCTTCCCTTGCGGGGTTGAGTTACAGCCCACCGTGTCCGGGCCATGGCTGCATCAGTAGCTCATCTCCGCTCTGTACCGTTGGCAGAAATCTATAGGGCTGCAACTTGGTCCTCAAGCCAGACTTTTGCAGCCCATTACTGCCTGGAGAGGGAGTCCCGTAGGGACAGTGCTTTTGGTCAGGCAGTACTCCAGAATCTCTTTGAGGTTTAGGCAACTCCTATCCTCCTGCCCTCTTGTTGGGCTACCGAGGGGTTCTGGTCTCAGTGAAATTCTTTTCTTCATGCTATGGCTTCACAGAGGGAGTTTCTTTTTCAGCCTGGGTTCCTGGTAGCCCAGAGCTAGGGAGTCACCCATATGTGAGGACTGACTTCCTGCTTGGTCCTGGAGAAAGAGTAGTTACTCACCTGTAACAGGTGTTCTCCAGGAGCAGCAGGAATCAGTCCTCACAACCCTCCCTCCTCCCCTGGGAATTGCAGTTGTACATAGTTCATTTTGTTTTTTGTGCTGTCTTTTAGCTATGTCATCTGACTGAGCAAGATGGCACCTTTGGGCGGGAAGGGGACCGCGCATGTGTGGGTGTATTCCCAAAGGCTTTCTTAGAAAGCTGGGGAAATGCTCCGCATGGGGGCTCCATAGACGTCGATGTCACCCATATGTGAGGACTGATTCCTGCTGCTCCTGGAGAACACCTGTTACAGGTGACTAACTAATCTTTTTAGGGCAGCTTAAGGATTTTCTTATTTATTCACTTGCTTTGTCCCTTTAAAACACATGTATCACGAGAAGCATTGGTTGCTGCATTCCACAGACTAACAACCTATAAAAAGTGAGCTCATTTGGGCCGCTTGTATTACAGTTTCCGTGCAGGATCTGAATCTATTGCATATCATAGAGCTTTGGAACGGTGTACTGTTGGCTGGCACACTGTCTCAGTTCCTTGTTTAATTAATTATTTTAATAAGGAACCATATTGAACTTAGTTCTTGTGACTGCATGCTAAATGGGGCTAACACTTGCAAGCACTATAATGCACTAATTTATGTCCCTTAGATGAGGGATCAGTATAGAACTATATAGTTTACATTTTTAAAGATGGACTCTTTTTAACAAGGGCTTCTAATGGTTTTAGCCGCATAATTGAAATGGCGGTTTTTACGGACTGTTCCAAGGGCAAATGTTTTATTTATTTACATATGTTTTTTTTCAGTTTTTATATGCAGTGGTACTTTTATAGATACACATGGTTTTTATCCCTCCTTTATTTGTTTTGATCGATACATGAATTATCAGCGAGATAGGTTGTTGCAATTAAAACGTTAATACCAGCTTTAAAATGAAAAGCTCCTAGAGGCCGCAGTACAATGGGTTCCTTTGAGACTTTTGAACCCCCTGCACATTACCAGGCTTAAAAACGGCACACGAACAGTCGGTGCGCTGGGATTCTGCATATTCTCTGGGAACAAGCAGGAAGTCAGTCTTCACATATGAGTGATGATGGCGCCCGCGGAGCCCTTGCGGAAGTATCCCCTCAGCTTTCAAAGAAAACCTTTGGACATGCCACCTTGCATGCGTGGTCCCTGTCTGGCCCAAGGGTGCCATCTTGCTTAGTCTCCTTTTTTCCGCGGAGCCCTTTAGACGTCTGTCTGGTCTGTCCCTAGAAAAAGTTGATATTTCTCGACCTGTTTTTCATACTCTCTGGTAGTGCACCAGTACTCTTTCTGCCACCCGAGCTTGCTGCCTCAAGCATTGAGTCTCGGGTTCTTACCTTTTTTCCTTTTTGGCACCTTCGTGCCTTTTTTCAACTGACAGCACTGCGGGTCTTTGACCTCGCTGGGGTACTCTCTTTTTTTTTCCCCCATGGCTACCAGTGGCTTTAAAAAGTGTGAGCAGTATGCCAAAATAATGTCCCTAACCATCACATATGACTGCTGCCTCTGCTTCCTAGGGCCAGACCACGGCCCTACAGCGTGCGGTCTCTGTAAAAGGATGTCTACCAAGGACCTCAAGAGCCACCAGCAGCAGCACGATAATTTTTTTTTCCCCGGAGTCCATGGTATCTCTGAAGACCAAGGCTTCCTCGAGTCATGAAATCTCAGGGCAGCCTCACGGACCCCAGTCGACACCGTGGCTCTTCAGAAAGGGGGTCTCCCTCAAGGGAACATAAGAAGAAAACTTCAAAGGCGGTGTCCCATGATGGCTCTGACAGGCTGGGTAGGTCCTGGGCCAGGTCCCGCAGTCCTCGACGCTCGTCCGAGGGATCAGAGAGGGAGCGACCTGCAAAGGTTCCCCGGAAGGACTCAACCTCAGACTGGCCTTGGTCTCCAGACTCTATCCTTGTTGAGGACTCCCCATCGGGGGAACCAGTGTCAGGCCTGAGTCCCTCGGGGCACCACGCCGATGGCTGCGAAGCCTTCTGGATTCAAATCCAGAATGGCAGCCCTGGACCTCAGTTTGTCTACCTTCTTGGAACAGTAGCGGGCACTGTTGTCCGGTACTACTGGTTCCTCCACTCAGACTATCGGGCCATCGACGTCAAAGGTGTCCCCAGAGGCTGAGACCATTCGGCATCGAGTTGATCCTCAGTCAAGGTCTTGATCCGTATGCTGTTCCACAGTGCCGAGGTCTTCCCCAACCTGCACGCTCGGCGCCAGCTGCGGGGCCTCCGAGGGCTGCAGGCAGGGTTCAGTCCCAGAGCCTGCAAGCCACCCTTCCCTCGAGTCTTCGATGGATTACTCCGAGTTGGAGACTGAGGATGAGGAGTCGCCAGACATCTGTCGCCACCACAGTGTCCCCTCAGACTCCCCTCCCTCAGAGCCTCAGTGACGGTCCCCGCCCGAGGACATGGCATTCCTCGACTTTGTGAGGTACATGTCAAAGGCTCTAGTTCTCAATGGAATCGGAGGAGGATCCTCAGACACAGGAGCTAGAAATCCAGTATGAGGCCCTCCCCCCCCCCCCCGAGGGAATCGCTTATGGTGCCCATCCCTCCCATCCTGGAACGGCTAATGCTCCATATGTAGGAGACACTGGCATTGGTGCCGGTTGTGAGCAAGCAGCTTGACTCGATAAACTGAATCTGCCGGAGCCCAGGTTCCAGAAAGCACACACACAACTTCATGGTGGTGGAGTTGGCCATGCGTCGGTTGAAGAGTCAGAAGATGCACTCCTCAGTGCGCTCCCCCCCCCCCCCGGTAGGGGAGGCACGCACCTTGGATGCCCTCAGCAGAAAGTGCTACCAGGGCTTGATGCTCATCAGCCAGATCCAGGCCTACCAGCTGTACATGGGCATCTACCTGAGAGATCTGGTAAAGGAGCTCACCGGGTTCTCAGCTGGTCTTTCCGAGGAACCCCTGCAGCGGTTCAAGAACCTGGCCAAGGCCTACTGTGAGTGCTCCAAATTTATGTCTTGGGCAGCCTATGATGGCTTCGAGTCGTCAGCTCAAGTAGCGGCGGTGGACATTGGTGCCTGATGCCAGTTTTGGCTACAGTCGTCCGACCTCAAGCAATGGATTTGAGACAAATTGGTTGACGTCCCATGCCAAGGAGACAGGAGGCACAGAATACCAGGTTCTTTAAGAACAGGGTTGTGCTCTGCACACACTCCAAATTCCTTCCGAAGGTGGTATCTCCCTTTCATCTCAATCAGGAGGTAGTGCTCCCCACCTTCTTCCCAAGGTCTCACGCCAGTAGGGCAGAGACACCCTCCACACCTTGGACTGTGAGGGTCCTGTCCTTCTACATTCAGCGTACCCAGGGCCAAGCTTCTCAATTTTTCGTTTCCTATGACCCCAGTTGGCTGGGGCAAGCGGTGACCAAACTAACACTGTCTACTTGGGTGGTGGACTGTATTGCCCTAGCCTGTGAGCAGTCAGGGCTCCCGCTGGATGGCTGAGTCACAGCACACCATGTCAGGGCCATGTCTGTGGCAAACCTGCACTCTGTCCCGATGCTGGACATCTGCCGGCTGCCACCTGGTCTTCGGTCCAAACCTTTGCAGCCCATTACTGCCTGGAAAGGAGTCCCAACGGGACAGCGCCTTCGGTCAGGCTGTGTGCCCCTTGCAAAGGGTCTAGGCAACTCCTACCCTCCGACCCGTCTGTGTTCAGGCTTCAGGGATGTTGGTTCCATCGGAAGCATGGGTTCTGCTGTAGTCTGTCTTTGCGGACTCAATTGCTGCAGCTCACGGCTCCCCTTGAAGATGACTGTGGTTGTTTTTCTATGGGCTGGTAGTAGCCTGTAGCTACGAAGTCCCCTATGTGAGAATTGACTTCCTGCTTGTTCCTGGAAAAAGTGTAGTTACTCACCTGTAACAGGTGTTCTCCGGGGACAGCAGGAATCAGTCCTCACAATCCTCCCTCCTCCCCTTGGAGTTGCTTCTTTACCATCTTTTATTTTTGCTGTCTTTTAGCTATGTCATCTGACTGAGCAAGATGGCACCCTTGAGCAGGAAGGGGACCACGCATGCATGGTGGCATCTCCCAAAGGCTTTCTTTGAAAGCTGGGGGGATGCTTCCATGAGGACTCCATCGGCGCCGACGTCACCCATATGTGAGGACTGATTCCTTCTGTTCCCAGAGAACACTGTTACAAGTGAATAAGTACGCCTAATTTTCACTATATAACCCGCCAATGGTTATATACTTTTGCTTTTAAAATATATATATATTTTTTGCAAAAGATCTCAAGAGGATACTATTTCTTCATGTCGAATGGGTTCCATTGTTGACCTTTCAACTCTACTTCCTTATCGTCCCTCCAGTCCAGTCCTGCACCTCTGGGTAGTGCATCCCCTCCAACAACTTGGAGACTGAGCATGTCAACTTCTGAAGTCACCAGTACTAATACCACTGGCACTGCCCACCAGTACTAATACCACTGGCACTGCCCACTGCCCACCAGCACCACTGTCTTCAAGCAGTTGGAGGAGATGGTGAGCCAGGGTGCTGGGCTCACTGAGGAGCAAATAAGGAGCTAGTTGGTTAGGTTCCATCTCAGGAACTGGAATACCTAGGAGCACGCTTCGATACCCGGGCGGGCAGAGTGTACCTGCCAGAACAGCAAGCTCAGAGGCTCCGACAGTTGGTGCGCCAGTTTCTGCGCTAGCCAGAGCTGACAGCTTGGCAATACCTTCAGGCATTGGGAACCATGGCAACTACGCTCGAGGTGGTGCTGTGGGCAAGAGTGCACATGCGCCCCTTGCAAAGGGCCTTGCTCAGGCAGTGGTCACACCTGACAGATCCCCTGTCCCAGCGGCTCCCATATCCATGGGAGGTCAGGAAGGCACTCCAGTGGTGCCTATGTTCGGGGAAATTAGCAGCAGGCATGCCCCTTGTGTCGCCGCAGTGGGTCCTGCTAATGACCGATTCCAGTCTGGCTGGCTGGGGGGCCCATTGTGAGGGGCGCTTCATTCAGAGGTCTTTGCCATCAGGTCCATGACTGGTGCTCTCCACCTGCGCACCATCTGCACAAAGTTCAAGACCGCCAAGGCAAGCCATTTCTTCAGCAGGAGAATGGAAAGGATGTCAGAGGGCCTGGATGCGCTGTTGCAGCCTTGGCCAACAGAGGGTCTTCTGTATGTTTTAACCCTGTGAGCTGTCATAGGCTGAGTGGTGCAGCGGATCGAGTCACATCGGGAGCAGGTCATTTTGATCGTCCTGGACTGGCCACAATGACCGTGGTATGCCGACTTGGTTCAGCTTCTGAAGGATCGCCCGTGGCACCTGCCAGCTCAGGGAGACCTTCTGGTGCAAGGGCCAGTGCGCATGCCTCAGGTGGATCAGTTCTCACTTACGGCCTGGCCATTGAAAGTACGAGCTTGAGGAAGAAGGATTACTTGGGACCCATTATCTCAACCTTGTTGAGGGCATGGAAGAGATTTACCTCTCTTGCCTACATCCGTATTTGGCATATTTTTTGAGGCTTAGTGTGCGGAGAGGCAGGTGCGGCCTCCGTTCCGGAGGTCTTAACTTTTTTGCAGGACGGATTTGAGACGGGCCTGGCGGCTAGCTCTGGTGCCTCCGGTGGAAATCTGCAGGGCAGCTACCTGGTCTTCCCTGCATACTTTTAGTAAACATTATTGCCTGGACATCCAGGCAGCAAAAGATGCCTGTTTTGGATTGGCAGTGCTGTGTGCCAGTTTTGCGAGTCCCTTCCATTAAGGTTACTGCTCTGTTACATCCCAGAGGGGCAGGACTGGACTGGAGGGATGATAAGGAAAGCAAAATTAGACTTATCTGCTAATTGTTGTTCTTTGAAGAACTCCAGTCCCGTCCCAGATCCCACCCAGGGTTTCTGATATGGCTGTTCTGACAGGGTTGCATCCAGGTTTCTCTGGTGCTTCGGTGTTCAGGGGCAGATCAGGGGTCTTCTCTCTCGCTGGCTTCTCATCGGCATTCGGGATCCCTCAGGTAAGCCTTTTTCTATCTGTCTCACCCAGGGGGGCATGCAGGAGTTCCTCCTTGGGTGCGGGAGGGGGGGCGCCAGGTCAGTTCCCTTTTTAGTATAGTTTAGTTAGGCTGGGCTTGCGTCTTGCCTCTTTAAATGCTTATTTATTACTTCTGTGAGTCTACTTTGTCAATAGGTTACTGGGAGCTGATGGGCGGTGCCAGCGGTATTAGTACTTGTGACTTCAGAAGTTGACATGCTCAGTTTCCAAGCTGCTGGAGGGGGTGCGGGACTGGACTGGGGTTTCTCAAGGCACAACAATTAGCAGGTAAGTCTAATTTTGCTTTTTGGCTTGAAGTTCAGCACTGGTTTTTAAAAGGACTAGTTTGTTCCTTTCAGGTTCCTTTCAGCATTTTGCAGTTCTGCAAGTCCATAGCTTTGAAGGCAAGTTGTCTCTTTCATTCAGGCAGGCTGAGAGGCAGGGTGCACATGACCCATCAGCTGGCGGACTCCCTCAGATAGTGGCAGAATCCAGGTCACCTTCAGGCCACGATGCCCTTCCAGGCACCCACTCCCTAGAAAGTCCCCACCGTGAACGTCTCCCTAATGGAATGGGGGCACATCACGACAGCTTCCAGACACAAGGCTGCCGGTCCTAGAGGGAATCCAAAATGCAGATCAACCTGCTGGAAATCAGGGCCATATTCCTGGCCTCAAGGCCTTCCGCCACCAGCTACAGCACCACACAGTGCTGCCCTAGACTGACAATCAGGTTGCAATGTTCTACATGAACAAACAGGGGGGAACGGTGTCATACCCCCTCTGCCAGGAGGCGGTAGCCCTCTTCTCTTATGCCACACGCAACAGGATCTCCTGAAAGCGGTCTATCTCCCGGGCCAGGACAATATCTTGGTGGACAAGCTGAACAGGGTACTCCAGCCGCATGAGTGGCACCTGGACCCAGGGGTGGCCTCAAGGCTTTTTTGGCTCTGGAGCATCCCAGTGATGGACCTGTTAGCCAGCCTGGACAACGTGCAGTTGTCCCGTTTCTGTTCCCACCAACTGCACCCATCTTGGGTAGCGGCAGATGCATTCCTCATCCCTTGGTCGGAAGGCCTCATGTATGCCTTCCCCCCCCCTCCCTAACACCGCTGCTAGCCAAGACCTTGTTCAAGTTCAATGCGACAGAGCATCGCTAATGCTGATAGCCCCTTGGTGGCCCAGACAGTCCTGGTTCCCACTGCTCCTCTCCTTATCGACAGTACTGCCGATTCCCCTGGGCCGAGCCCCAGGACTGCTCTCGCAGGAGCAGGGCACTCTCCTACACTCCAATCTGGGGTCCCTCTCGCTCATGGCTTGGCTGCTGAAAGGGTCGCACTAGCCCCCTTCAACCTTCCACAGTATATGGACGACATCCTCCTGGCCTCTCGGAAGGCCTCCACGAGAAGTGTTATGCCTTCAAGAGGCGATGTTTCTCACTGTGGTGCACAGAGAAATTGATGAACCCTTTCTCCTGCTTGGTGCTCCACCTTTCACAGGCAGGATTGAAGTCCAACTCGGTCAGAGTACACCTAAGCGCCATCGCGGTGCATCACCACTCCATCGAGAGGAAGCCCCTCTTGGCTCAGCTCCTTGTGTCTCGGTTCCTACAGGGCTTCATAGGACCTTAATGTGGTGCTTTCGCAACTCACTAAGCCTCTCTTTGAGCCTTTAGCTACCTTCCACCTGCGGTACCTCTCCTGGAAGGTCTTCTTTCTGGTAGCACTCACATCAGCTCGCAGAGTTAATGAGCTCTAGGCTCTGATGGCAGAGCCCCCTTACACAAGGTTCTACAAGAACAGGGTGGTGCTCTGCACATACCCTAAGTTTCTGCCAAAGGTGGTGTCCTCATGCCACCTCAGTCAGGAGGTGGTGCTCCCCACCTTCTTTCCCAGGTCTTACGCCAACAGGGTGGAGACTCTTCTCCATACTCTGGATTGCAAGAGAGCCCTATACTTCTACCTGCAACAGACCCAGGGCCACCGCAAAGCTCAGCAGCTTTTCGTATCCTGTGACCCTAGCCATCTGGGGCTCCCAGTGATTAAATGAACACTGTCCTCCTGGGTGGCAGACTGCATTACCCTTGCCTATGAGCAAGCGGGGATCCCACTGGACCAGAGAGTCATAGCACACCATGTCAGAGACATGGCTACTTCTGTGGCCAATCTGCGTTTTGTCCCCATGATGGAAATTTGCTGTGCTGCCACCTGGTCTTCGGTCCATACCTTCGCAGCTTACTACTGCCTGGAGAGGGAGTCGCAACGGGACAGTGCCTTCGGCCAGGCCATACTCCGTAATCTTTATGAAGTGAACACCTGCTCTCCGACCCTTCTATGTTCAGGCTACCAGAGTGCTGGTGTTCATTGAATGCTTGTGTTTTGCAAGAGTCTCTCACTCGGTACTTGACTGCTGCTGGTCATGGCTCTCCCTTTGCAGGTTGCCGTGGCATTTTTTCTTTTGGTAGAAGCCCTAAGCAGAGCAGACACACTCATGGAAACAAAGCCAAGCACATGAAGTGAGAAGCGTTGAGGTGGTCACAAACACTTTAATAAAAACAAGCCCCTGTGCTTTTTGGCAAACGCCTTCTTCAGGGGGGTGAGCCTCAAACAATTAAAACACACAAAGTATAAGTAATATAATAAAAGCAAATTAGCAAAAACATAACAATACATACAAATAACATAAAATACAATAAAAGCTGAGTAAAAATTATAAATAAGCATATTAAAAATGTATAAGAAAGTTGGAAATCCTCCAAAAGACCAGACTAAAAGTGGTCATAAAACCTAGTCATAAAAACATAAATATAGGTACAGGTTAAAAATAGGATACTAAAAGCACTTAAAACAAAAATTAAAAATAACATTCTCATAAGTGAGTACTATGTAAAGAGTGAGGAAGGTATACCAGAGCCAAATTCCACATTAGTTAGGAACTCACTTATGAAAAGCTGTTCTGGAAAAGTATACCACAATAATGTGTATGGATGGTAAAAAACAAGGCAGTGAATCCCAGAACTGGATTATTGCTAAAAAGCATTATAACTAATGGGGAGAGACCAACAAATATAAAACAGTGTAGTTTCAAGGCCGTATAAGTCAGGCAAAGTCGTGAGACCCAAAGTAGTAAGAGAACCCAACAGATAAAATTGTACTGTATCTAAAACTGCTAAATCATTTTAAGGGACTCACCTCAGAGGAATTATGCATATATAAACCTAATATCTAAAATTGTATAGAATTATCAGGAGCATCCCAACCAAACATGAAATGGAAAAAAAGGATCAAGAGGAGTTTGCCTTGTTGATGTGCTTTTAGCAGGTACTCATAGTGCTGCGGTAAAACAACCGCTATCAGACTAAGGCTGCATTCTGATCCTTTTTAAATAGTAGTTTAAATTCACACCAATCAGAGATCAAAGTTGAGGTGCCAAAATGTTGAATTTTTAAAAAAAGCTATACTACTTCTGAGAAAATAAGCAAGAATATAAAAAAAAAAGTAGGGGATGAGAAACAATGTCGACATCCATATTATATAGCCTGTGGCTATAAAGTGTGAGCAGCACTGATCTATCCTCCTGATCAGGAAGAGTGAATGAATGAATTAGTAAATATGTGTTTAGTTCAATATGTAACATGTACCCAAACATTTGGAACATATTATGTTGTATAGACTAGGATGCCGACAGTGTGCATTTAAGAAGTTAAAATAAACAAAGTAAAATAATGGTGAGAGATCTTGGTCAGGAGGAGCCCATACCGATGCTGGCATATGAAAGCATGGATAAAATGTGTATAGTTAAATCCGAACATAAAACTGATCATTTTTCATATATATACAGGGTGGCCCAAAAAAAGTGAGAACATCTCGTAGCATATAAGTTATTTAAAAATTCAAAAAGACAGATGTAAACGATTGACAAATTAAAAAAAAAAAAAAGATGGCGACCGGAAATTGTCGAAATAAAGATGTTATATAGCTAAAAAAGGTAAATAAGTAAACTATTTAAGCTTTTAATTTACGAGCTGTTCTCACTTTTTTTGGGCCACCCTGTATATATATAACTTAAAATTGTGGACTCAAAAGTGACTCCCGGGCTGAATACTACCAGTTATGTGTATATGGAATAAATGTCATAACGGCTATTCTGCCGACCTCACAGTCAATGGCAAGCTAATGCAAATAATGAAATGCACTCATAGTGCAAGATCATATATGACAGGAGGCCAACTGAGATTATTTTATCGTGCTGAAAGTATGTATGCCGAACATAAAACCAATTTGTGCAAGGGAAACTATCGAATCTGGACTCAATAGTGGCTCCTTTTGTCTATACATATAACAAATGTAATAGTAGCCACTCTGCTGACCTCAAAATCAGTAGCAAACTATTGAGAATAATAATTTTGAATGCACTGCCTGGTGCCGACTGAGATTTAATATCGTACTGAAATCACCCAGTCAGAGACAGGGGTCATATCATGTTACACTACTGTCACAAATGTACAGTAAGTTACTGTTAGTGAAAAAATACTGTTCAAACATAAGTGTGGAAAAGCTAAAATGGATTCTGTTCATACATCAAAAATGAATGGCCCATGATGTAAAAAATGTACCAAAGAGTAAAAACTGGCATATATATATAAATGTAAAACGGGAAGAACACAATAAATATTTAAGTAATAACGAGCAAGCGTGTGTCCACTGGATCAGAAAGTCACAGCACACTGCATCAGAGCCATGGCTACTTCTGTGGCCAATTTGCGTTCCGTCCCCATGATGGAAATTTGCCAGGTTGCCACCTGGTCTTTGGTTCATACCTTAGCAGTTCACTACTGCCTGGAGAGGGAGTCCAAACAGCACAACACCTTTGGCCAAGTCCTACTCCGTAATCTTTTTGGGGTATAGGCAACTCCTGCCATCCGACCCTTCTTTGTTCAGGCTACCGGAGTGCTGGTGTTCACCACCCTTTGAGTGAAAAAGTATTTCCTGACACTGCCTTTCAGTTTACCCCCTTGCAGCTTCATGTTATACCCTCTAATTTTACAGCTTCCCCGTCTTTGGAAGAGGTTTGTTTGTTCATTTTTTTTATTTTTATTTTATTCACATTTATATACCGCATCTTCCAAGAGTTCAGTTGCGGTTTACAGTTAACAATAATTAACAAATCAAGTTTGTTTTACATGGAACATTGCAATAAAACAGAACTTATTTACAAGGAACATCATATAAAGTATAGAACAGACAATGTGGTATAATACCGAACAGTGTGGAAACTATATACAAGTTATATATGAATATATATACATGGATTACATGGGGGAGGTCAGAGGATCATCATTGGAGAGTGCTATCTGTATAGGTTAAAGGTTTATTGCATAGAGCAACCGAATTGTCTATTTAACCTTTGTCTAGTGTAGATATTGAGTTATTTATGTTATAATGTTTGGTGAACAGATAGGTTTTCAGTTTCTTGCGTAGTTCTGTGATCTCTGTTAGCTTTCGTAGCTCCTCTGGAAGGGAATTCCAGATAGTAGGGGCTATGTGCGAAAATGCTCTATTGTTTGTTGATTTGTGGGCTTTTGTGAAATCTTTCGGGATTTTTAATCTGCATAGTTGTCCTTTTCTGTGTGTAGGCTTAGCTGGTTCTTTGTGTATTAAGTCACATAACATGGATGGGGCCAAATCATATAAGGCTTTGAATGTAGTTATTATTGTTTTGTAGATTATTCTACTTTGAATTGGTAACCAATGAAGGGAGGCTAGTATTGGTGATATGTGTTGAAGGGAATTGATTTTCAATGTGATTCTAGCTGCAGCATTTTGTGCGAATTGCAATCGTTTTATACTTTGTTTTGTTAAGCCTATTAGGATTAGATTGGCAAAGTCAAAGTGTTGGGTTATTGTAGCTTGTATTATGTTGATAAAGTCCTGTGTGAAAACTAGTGGACGGAGTTGTTTAAGAGTTTTAAGTTTGAAATAGATTTTCTTTATGGTATTGCTGATGTGAGTTTCCATCGTAAGGTGTGTATCTAGAATGACACCTAGATATCTTATTTCCTTTTTTATTTTGATTTCTTGGTTTTGGAGTCTTATGTGTGATGGAGGGATATAGGTTCTGTTCTTGGTTACAATTAGAACTTCGGTTTTAGCGTGATTGATGTGGAGGTTTTGTGTTTTTAGCCAAGTTGTGACTTCATTATAGCAGTCCGATAAGAGTTGAAGTGGTAGGTTGGGAATTGTGAATGGAATATAGAGCATAATATCATCTGCGTAGAGATGATATTGTACTCCAAAGCTTTTGAATATGTTGCAGACTGGTTTTATGTAAATATTGAAAAGTAGAGCTGACAGCGCTGAGCCTTGAGGTAATCCAATTTCTTGCTTGTAGGTGGTGGAGTTTTGATTTCCAATTCTTACATTTTGTGTTCTATCAGTTAGATAGGATGAGAACCATTTGTGTACTGTAGAGTTTAATCCTATTTGTTTTAAGTTATTGAGCATTATTGTGTGGTGTACGCTATCGAACGCAGCTGATATGTCGATGAACAGTAGGATAAATGCCTGTTTAGGATTGTCAATCTCTCTTAGGAGTGCATCTATTAAAACTGTGATGAGTGTTTCCACTCCATGGCAGGGCCGAAAGCCATATTGTTGCTCATCAAGAGGATAGGATGAGTCAAGAAAATCTTGTGTTTGTAATTGAACTACTTTTTCAATTATTTTGGCCAAAAAAGGTATGCTTGATATGGGTCTATATGACGTTGGGGATGTTTTATCCAGTTTGCTGTTTTTGAGGATTGGCCGGATTTGTGCGTGTTTAATCATGAATACTCTTTCAGTATTTAAAGGTCTGTACCCTTGGAGCAGTTAGGCTCAGGGTGATACTCCATTTACTCTGAGGTACCCAAGAAGGAGGACACCTTTCGTCCAGTGTTAGATTTCAAATATGTAAATCTCTCTTTAAGGATTCCTCATTTTCTTATGGAAACCTTAAGTTCAGTATTTGCAGCGGTATAAACAGGGGAGTTTCTAACCGCCTTAGACCTTACAGAGGCTTATCTCCACATTCCAATATGCATAGAACGTCAGTGTTATCTATGTTTTGTGGTGCCAATGGGCCATTATCAATTTCAAGCTCTTCCGTTTGGCCTGCCAATGGCTCCAAGAACTTTCACAAAAATTAAGGTGGTTGTAGCAGCTGACCTGTGTCAGGAATGGGTGTTGGTGCACCCTTATCTGGATGACTGACTGATCAGAGCAAAAACTCTGGAAGAGAGCAGGTTGGCAATGAGAAGAATCATAGAGCTGTTGCAAGACCTTGGTTGGGTCATCAACAAAGCCAAAAGTCATCTCACTCCTTGTCAATCGCTGGTCCATTTGGGAGCAAGGTTCGACACCCATCAAGGAATGGTGTTTTTACCTCACGAGTGAGTGAACAAGATGCAAATACAGATTCGTCTATTTTTACGTGGCAGAGCTCTTTCAGTGTGGTTGTATCTACAGATACTGGGTTTCATGGCGTCAACCTTGGACCTAGTATTATGGCCACAGGCACACATTTGTCTACTTCAAAGGGCATTGTTGACACGATGGAATCCAGAAATTCACTATTGCAAAGGCTTGTTTGTCCAGCAGAGGCCTGAATGAATCTCAAAAGGTGGCTTCGTTTAGAGAAATTAATGGCAGGCATGCCATTGGATCCACCATTATGGACAATTATGACAGATGCCAGTCTCACAGGCCAGGGAGCTCATTGTCAGGGTCAAATAGCCCAAAGGGAATGGAACAAGGAGCAGAAATCTTGGTCAATCAACCGATTGGAGATGAGAGTGGTGTTTCTGGCTTTGTAGGCCTTTCACAAAACAGTCCAGAAACGTGGTAGCGGGGCAAAAGAAACCTTTATTAATCCTTTTAGGATGAGTATGCCAGTAAACCCGACACTGGCCGTGTTTCGTGTTATACTTCCTCAGGGGTATTATGGCTCACTATAAATTATAAATAAATACATAAATAAGTAAAAAATAAGAGAAATAAATAATTTATGCAAATTAAAAACAATGAACAAAATGAAAATATATCAATACTTATAAAACAGCCAACAATAAAATAAGTGTTGCAACATGAAATGGTAGTTATCTCATAAAACACATATATCAATAACATCCATATACATATAAAAATAAAAATAAAGTACATGAGAAATTATGACCTAAGAAATATAAAACTCTATCCATAGCAATGTTTTTATAAAAATGATCTTAATCTCATCTTTGCCAAACATATCTAAAAAACTAATTAAAAAGAGGGTGAAGAGGACCAGGGGAGAACAAAACAAAACAAACAGGAGTGAACCGGTTGGGTATTTGAGCTTGCTGGATGTAAGGAACTGCACACAACTTTATGACAGGTGTGCATACATGTAAATGAAACTCTAAAAATGATGTAAAATGTTAAAAAGTAAAATGTTACTTTTCTAAATTCTGGGTTAAAAAGGACATTTAAAATGGGATATACAAAGTGTTTAAAATAATTAAAATGAGCTGTTACTTATGAGTCAAAAGAAGAACTTTTAAATTGGGAGATTTAAAGGGTGCATTGTGTGTTAAAAGGAGCCAAACAGGAGAGGAGGGGAACATTGTTGAATAAATAACTCTAAGTAATTCTCAGAGAATAAGATTTCCAAATCAAAATATGACATGCCACTGCACAATAAACATTTAAAATGAAAGTACCTTGCAAGTGTGTATAAAAAACAATCGCTAACACCGCGATGTTATAGAGTCACTGTAGAACCCTTAAATTCACCTTCGGGCTTCTCTAAACAAACCAAAGATATAACAAAATAAATACCTTAAAAATATTATAAAAAAACGTTTGTCATATAGTGACAGACCTATATAATAATGCAAGGATACTTCACTCACAATTATAGGCACCACACAAACAATATGCACATGTTCATTATTTATAAACTATCTATGAAAGGACCTTTCCCGTGCTGTGGCTAGAAAAATACTTTAAAAAAAAAAGAGGGTTCTTCGCACTAAGGATAAAAAGCACCACATCATATGCATTTGGTTATACCTCAAACCAACCACGCGATCATATTACATATTGATATATGTAGTATTACTTTATCAAAGACAAACCGCAAAAACTTAGAATATTTAAAAACTTAGCATATTTAGAAACTTATAAGGGACTCCCCCAAACAACCATTCATAAACTCTGAGATCATCAAGAGTGTATGCTATACACATAGGCAATTTAAAAAACGGTATCTATCAGTCTTGGAAAAATACAGACATTAAACACACTTCAAAAAGGATGGTATAATTAAATAGCTATACAATAAAAACCAGATTAAAAAACCCTGTAGAAATCAAATTTTCCGTGTGAACGGACGCTGCCAGAGAGATGCTTACTCCATCGTAGAAACGCCCGCACATGCTCTATGTGATTTGAACCTCCCTAACGCGGGAAAAAGTGAAAACCCATCCTATTGGAGGATTGAAATAAATAAATAAATAAATAAATAATCAGGGGAGCCCTGATGTTTATCTTTATCTTTATTCGCAAGACTTGATATACTGCCCTTGCCGAAGCGTCAGGGCGGTGTACAACAAAACAAAATGGTGGCTGCGGAAAAGCATCAGAAAAGGAAAAAGAACGCCAATAGCAGACAGGAAAGGAAAGAAAAAAAGGAGGTGTCGTAGAATGGGATAGAGGGGGGACAGGTAAGGGACCTGGGTAACGAGCCGGGGGTAAATAATTGCTAACTGAATGGAAGGAGCACTCGCAGATTAATGGCGACAGAGTGCTCTACGGGGGAGGGTCGGACAGGGGAAGGCCAGAGCCATCAGCGGGTGGGGGGAAGATCAAATGCCTGACAGAAGAGGTGTGTCTTGAGAAGTGTTTTAAAGCGTGGAAAGGATGATTCAATACGGAGGGAGTGCGGAAGTGAGTTCCATAGGGCAGGGCTGAGAAAGAAAAATGTGGAGTGTCGGGTGAGCTCAAGATGGGCCTGGGAGGAAGAAGGAAAAAAGAGACGGTTACCGTGTGCAGAGCGGAGAAGACGTGGGACAGGTTGGAGGTAGATAGTATCGGCCAGGTATTGTGGGGTACTAGTGTGTAAACCTTTATGGGTGATAGTGAGAAGTTTATAGACAAAGCGAACTTTGATTGGAAGCCAATGTAGAGAGAAAAGTGAGGGAGTGATATGGGTGGTAACGGGGGAAGATGTGATCAAGTGGGCGGCGGCATTCTGGACAAGCTGGAGACGACGTAGTTGGTGGCAGGGGAAACCAGCAAATATAGAGTTACAATAATCCAGACAGGTGATCACAAGAGACATGACAAGGGTAGTGACAGCAGAAGGAGAAAGAAAAGGCCGGATGGATCTAATTCTATGGAGATGGAAGAAGCAGGAACTCACCACAGAGGAAATATGTTGGTGGAAAGAGAGAGAGGAATCCAGGGTGACTCCCAAATAGCGGAGGGTAGAGACAAGAGGAATGGGGTGAGCAGACATGGTGCGGGATAGATCAGGAGGGGAGTTACGAAAGGAGAACCAGATAGCAGAGGACTTAGACGGATTAACATGAAGAAAGTTTTGCGAGAACCAGGAGGCAATGAGGTCAAGGCAATCGTTAAGTGGAGAGAGATTAAGTGCAGAAGCGGAGGTGTGGTAGACCAGAAGGATGTCGTCGGCGTAGATGTAGGCAGAGATTCCGGTTTGTTGGATGAGCAAGGCGAGGGGGGAAAGAAAAACATTGAAGAGAAGGGGAGTAAGGATGGAACCCTGAGGTACACCGCATTGTAATGGAAAGGAGGGTGAGACGTCAGAGCCCATATGAACAGCGAAGGAGCGTGAGAAAAGAAAAGACTGAAACCACTGTAGAACCACACCAGAGACACCCAGACCGGACAGGGGTGAAAGAAGGGTGCGGTGA
Organism: Ichthyophis bannanicus; assembly: GCA_033557465.1. Classification (NCBI taxonomy): domain Eukaryota; kingdom Metazoa; phylum Chordata; class Amphibia; order Gymnophiona; family Ichthyophiidae; genus Ichthyophis; species Ichthyophis bannanicus. The sequence goes on from CM066034.1 coordinate 439,743,091, forward strand.
TCAACGACATAGAAAGCAGCAGAAAGGTCAAGAGATACAACCAGGGAAAGGTCACCTCGGTCGTGAGAGCGGTGAATCTCGGAAAGAAATGCCAAAAGAATAGTCTCGGTACTGTGGCCGGCGCGAAAGCCAGATTGGCGGGGGTGAAGAGAGAAGGTAGAATCGAGATGGGCAGAGAGCTGAGAGAAAACGAGCTTTTCAAGAATTTTAGAGAGAAATGGAAGATTAGCAACAGGACGCCAGTTACCAGGAACTACAGGATCTAAGGTGGGATTTTTGAGAAGGGGCCGAACGATAGCATGTTTCCAGCTGGTGGGAAAATGTCCAGTAGCAAGGCTAGAATTCAGAATAGTTAGGGCGTATGGGATAAAATGAAGTGAGGGATCGAGAAGCCAAGAAGAAGGGACTGGGTCGAGAGGACAAGTGGTCTGATGAGAGGAAGAGATGGCCTTAATAAGTTCGGCAGAAGCAACAGAGCTGAAGGTGCACCAGGTATGGGGGAAAGTATGGGGGGTGGACGGGGAATCAGAGGCAGGAAGGGAGGGGGAGGGAGGGGGGAAAGAGGTGTAGGACAGGCCGGAAAATATGAGCAGAGAGTGAGGACCTTGTCAGAGAAGAAAGAGGCAAGCATGGTCGGGATGGGAGCGGCTGGGATAAGAGATGAGGAAGGGGGAGAAGTGGAGGAAGAAGAGAGGGATTTAAGAACTTGATATAAACGCCGAGAGGAAATTGTGGAAGAGGTGATAAGACGGGAGTAGTAAGACTTCTTAGAAGAAATGATCATGGAGCGATAATGATGGTGTATCTGATGGAACGCAGAGGCAGAAGTAGGAGAGGGCTTTTTCTGCCACTGGCGCTCGGTGCGACGAAGCTGTGTGCGGAGTAAATAAAGACCAGGATGGTACCAGGGATGGTGAGAAGAAGGGCAGAGTGAGGTAGGACGAAATGGAGCGAGAGTGTCCAGCGCAGTGGAGAGAGCTGCGTTCCAGGAGTCCACCTGCTGGTCTACTGTAAGGGAAGAGAAGTCAAAGGGTAATAAAGAATCAGCCGGGGGGAAACGTTGGGAGGTGAGGGGGGTGATGTCATGTTTAAGAAGCTGCGAAGGAGTGTTTGCAGCAGGGGGTGAGAGAAATGCTGGGGAGAGAAAAGGAAAGGAAAATAATAGGCAGTAGTGATCGGACCAGGGGAGGGGAAGCGCTTGGAGATTAGACGGGTGGAAGGGAGAGGATGTGAAGGTGAAGATCAGGTCCAAGATGTGACCGGAAGCATGAGTTGGGCAGTTCACAAACTGGGTAAAGGAAAGATCATCAAGAAGGGAAGTTAGAGTCTTGTCACGGGACCGAGAGGATGAGCCAAAATGAGACCGGAGGGTTGTAACTACATACCGAATTGAAAATGTGAAAGCCATCCTATTAAAAATCAAAAACAAAGAAAAAGATCTCTTTTTTAATAGAACCTTGTATTAAATCGGGCAAGTGCAACTACTGGTATAAAAATTCTTATACTACTTCTAATGTACTTAAATTGATCTTATTATATATCTGAAAAAAACGTTTCTAAAAACCGGGAAAGATACTTAAGATTACCCTCTGATTGCACTAGAAACGTCCGCCTACTGCCGTTTCAAAATGCTTCTGTTTTTAAGGATTTATAATCCCATTATGCAATAATTGGACAATGAAACCAAACCATATATAGGCATGAGGTGAAAAATGAACCTAAGGAAAGGATAAAAACTCATAAAAATACCGAAAGATCTTTGTCTAAATTTAACCCATACGGTACTATTGTGTTAAGCAAAAACATGTATTTTTGTTCCAATCGTAAAATTGTTTTGTCTATATCTCCTCCTCTCCAATTAAGTTTAACTCTTTTAATGATAAAAAATTTTACTTCTGCTATTTTATGTCCCATCTCAAGCCAATGTTGTACCAGTGGTTTATCCATCAGTTTTCTTTTTATACAACTTTTATGTTCTATTATCCATATACATATGCATCGAATCGTCTTGCCCACATACAATTTATTACAGGGACACTGGATTACATAAATGACATGGGACGTATCGCAATTCGCGAAATCATCAATAAAATTTTTTTTTTGAGTGCTTGGATGAATGAAGACATTATGTACCGGCAGGGCATGTAGGCAAACTGAACAGTGACCACACTGAAATTGTCCCTTATATTTTGATAACGCTTTACGTTCTGTAAGTGCCGAGGGAACCAATAAGTTACGAAGGTTTACATTTCTTTTATGGGCTACTATAAGTGAAATATTTTGAAATCCCGGAATGGCTTGTATAAGATGCCATTCTTTCTTGAGTATTTTTGTAATGTTATGCGACTGCAATGAATATAAGAGGGGGCACACCATATTTTATTTATTTATTTTTTATTTACATTCTCTTATATACTGCGCTATTCTGCATCAGTGTGGTTTACATTGAACAAACTGAAATTACATTGAACAGGGCATTATAACTTGGAGATAACTATTTTACAGGGAACATGGGCTATGGAGGGTTAAGTGGCTTGCCCAAGACCACAAGGAGCACCTGTGGGACTAGAAACCCCAGTCCTTCTGGCCCAAGGTTGCTGTTCTCTAGTGGGATTTGAACCCCTGACCTTCTAAGACAGACTGGTGAGAGAGGGCATGAGAAAAAGTCTGGAGAGCCAAGCGGATTGCTCGCAGCTCCAACAGATTGATCTGCTGTGTGGCCTCCCGAGGAGACCAGAGGCCTTGAGTGCATGTGCCCTGGCAATGTGCACCCCAGCCCTTTAAGGAAGCATCGGTCATCAGCACCCTTGTGTGTGCTGGGGCCTGAAAAGGTACCCCCTGAGAAGGTTTGGGAGATGTAGCCACCACTGCAAGGAGTCCAAAAGTAGTTTGGACACCTTTACTTTGTCTCGGAGGTCACCTGTGGCCTGCGCCCACTGAATTCTGAGGCACCACTGAGCAGCCCGCATGTGCAGACAGGCATTCGGAGTCACATGTACCGTGGATGCCATGTGGCCCAGGAGCTGCAGGAAGTGCCTGACGGAGACCTGAGAATTGCTTTGGAACTGGTTGGCCAAGTCCATCAGTCTGTGGGCCCTGTCCTCTGGCAAGTAGGCTCTTGCCTGCAGGGTGTCTAACCTTGCCCCTATAAACTCTAGGTTTTGTGAGGGGAGCAAAGTGGACTTTGCATAGTTTATGACAAAGCCCAGATGCTGAAGAAGAGAGACAGTGTGAAGAGTGGCTTGTCTGGCCTCCTGGAGAGACTGGCCACTGATGAGCCAGTCGTCCAGATATGGGAAGACGAAAATTCCACGATTCCGGAGATAGGCCATCCCCACCACCAGGCATTTGGTGAAAACCCTGGCGGCGGAAGTTAGGCCAAAGGGAAGTATTCTGTACTGGAAATGGTTTCCTCCCACCACAAATCTGAGATATTGTCTGTGGTCTGGATGGATGAGAATGTGAGTATAAGCATCCTTTAGATCCAAGGAGCATAGCCAATCTCCCTGCTGGAGGTAGGGCAGCAGTATCCCAAGGGTAAGCATCTTGAACTTTTCCCTCTCCATAAACTTGTTTAAGTTTCGCAAGTCTAGGATAGGCCAGAGGCCTCCTGTCCTTTTTGGTACCAAGAAGGACCTGGAGTAGAAGCCTTGCCCTTCCAGGTGGTGGGGCACCGGTTCCACCGCCTGTTCCTTTAGAAGACTTGCCAACTCCTGGAGGAGGAGATTTCTGTGCAGAGGGAGTCTTGGAGGCTCCCCTGGAAAATAGGAGGGGGGTATCTGGTGGAAATGGAGCAAGTAGCCCTTCTGGACTATGCTGAGAACCCAAGAATACCCTGTGATGGCCGGCCACCTGTAGGCGTACAGGGTCAGCCGACCTCCTGTGCTGAGTGGAGACAGCTGTGGAGAAGAAGCTATACTGTGGGAGTCAAAACCCCACTCCCTGCTGTGCAGGAGCCGGAGCTGGTGGCTTGGGGGTTTTCTGCCTATGGGGCCCATGCCTCTGCCCCTTGGCCTGCTGGCCCTGTTGGGGAGCTGGAGAGGCCTGGTATTGAGGGTAGGATTTGTAGGCAGCACCCTTCCTCGGGAAAAAGGGCTTCTTCCCCGAGCCCTTCTTTTTCTGAGAAGGGGCAGAGGTCTTCCTGGACAGCCTTGTCCTGGTGAGAGTCTCAGTCTTGATTTCCGCAGCCTTTTCAGTCATGGGCTTACCGAAAAGGTTTTCACCTCGGCAGGGGACATCGACCAACTTGTCCTGCCCTCATGGCTCCAGTTCTGATGACTGTAGCCAGGCTGACAGCGTGCACCAATGCCTGCTGCAGCTACCCAGGCCGAAACCTCGAAGCCATCATAGGCTGCTCGAGAGATAAACTTCGAGCACTCTCGAATCCCTGTTGATAAAGCCTTGAACCTCTGCAAAGGTTCCTCGGAGAGGCCAGCTGAGAACCCAGCAATCTCCTTTGCCAGGTCTCGTAGGTACATGCCCATGTACAGCTGGTAGGTCTGTACACGGCAAGATAGCATAGAGCCCTGGAAGCACTTTCTACCGAGGGCATCCAGGTTCCGGGCCCACCAAGGAGTGCATCTTCTGACTCTTTAGACGGTGCATGGCCAATTCCACAACCATGGAGTGGTGCGGTAGTTGTGCCTTTGGGAACCCAGGGCTCTTACAGACTCGATAAATGGAATAGACCCATTTTCTAAGAATCGGCATCGAGGCTGGTGCTTCCCACATACGGAAGAGCAGCCATTCCAGCATCGGAGGAACCGGTACAGTAAAGGCTTCCTTCAGAGGAAAATCATATTGGAGGGCTTCGAGCTCCTCGGCTCGAGGCTCCTCCTCGGCATCCGCTGGGAAGACCAAGGCTTGGACATGTCCCTCACAAAGTCTGAGAACCGGGTATCCTCCGGGGGGACCGTCTCTGAGGCTCGGACTCCAGTGAGTCCGAAGGGACGCACCGGGTCTGGAAGGTGTCCGGGGACTCCTCGTCCTCCGTCTCCCACTCCGACTCCTTCGAGGAGGAATTGAGCGGCTCCAGCCATGTGGGCCTCGGAGCCACCCGCCCCGATGCCGAGAGTATCGGCATCGATGACCTCGGCCCCACACAGGAGGTCGAGGGGGACCTTAACCGAGGATCAACTCAAGACTTCATCGACTCGAGGATCGGCTCGGTCTCTGGAGTCATTTATTTATTTATTTAGTATACATTTTGTATACCGCTACTTCCAGCGATCAGCAGCGGTTTGATTACAGATTGGAAATTGTCAAATCATGACAGGAAATTTTTGAGGTATAAACACATTGATTAGACAGGAAAGCACAGCACACAGAGAACTATTTTACAGGGAACATGGGCTATGGAGGGTTAAGTGGCTTGCCCAAGTCAACTTAGATGTCGAGGTCCCGGTGGTCGGGGCAGATGCACCGGTCAGACCGGTGATCAGCACCCGCTGCTGTTCCAGGAAGGTAGCCAAGCTGCTCTCCAAGGCCATCAAACTGAGTCCAAGCTGAGGAAACTCAGCAGCACCCAACTCAAGCCCTGACGGCATCGGGCCCGACGTCGGCTCCCCCGGAGAAGAGTCCACGAGGACAACTGCACTTACGCGACTCGGGGACTCTGGCTCCACACGAGGTAACTTGGAAGGCCTCTCTGACTCCGAGAGCCCGGGGCAGTGGTCATGGCTACGCAACCAGGCCCTCAAGGAACCAGGAGCCTCCACCGACGTCGCCCTCGTGAGCTTTTTCTTCCTTCGGTGCTCCCGGGTGGGAGACTCCCTTTCAGAGGAACCCCGACGGCGCTCAGGGTCGGACTCCTGAGATGTCGAGGCCTCTGATGAAGTCCGGGCCCGCCAGACGCGGAGTCAGAGAAAATTCTCTCACGTTGATGCTGACGGCTCCAAAGCGCCTTTGACGACATTTTGCCACACGGGCCACAGGCGAGCAGAAGAAGGGCAGCTGGGTGTTGTCCAGGGTGGCAAATAGATCCATCACGAGCCTGCCCCAGAGGCGGAAGAGCAGAGCAGCCACTCTGGGGTCTAGGTGCCACTCATGTGGATTGAGGACCCTGCTCAGCCTGTCTGCCAGGAGGATGTCCTGGCCCAGGAGGTGAACTGCCTGCAGGAGCATGTTGTTGTGCATTGCAAAGGAAAGGAGAGCCATAGCTTCCTGGCAGAGGGAGTATGACTCCGTGCCTGCCTGCTTGTTGATGTAAAACATGGCGATTTGGTTGTCCATCTGAATCAGTAAGGACTGGTGTCGCAGGCGGTAGCGAAACACCCGTAGGGCCAGGGAGATCGCCCTGAGCTCCAGGAGATTGATCTGAAGCTAAGATTCTGCCTGGGACCAGATGCACCCTCCAACCTAGGAGGGAAGCTTCCATGGTCAGATCCTCTGGGGTGCGGGTGCCTGGAAGGGCAGCCCTGCTAGTAGGTGTCAGAGAAGTTGCCACCAGCTGAGGGAGTCTGCCAGCTGGTGGGTTACCCTGATCCTGTCCCACAGTCTGCCTGTGGCTTGCATCCACTGTGAGAGGAGGCACCACTGAGCTGCCCGCATAGGTAAGCGGGCTTGCAGGATCATATGGCCCAGCAGGCGGAAGAGACAAGCTGACACTGACAGGCAGTGTTGAACTTCCACCACTAGCTGTCTGAGGCATTCTGCCCTCTCCCTGGGGAGGATGGCCTTGGCCTGTAATGTGTCGATCTGAGCACCTATGAACTCCTGACTCTGGGCTGGAGAGAGGTGGGATTTGGGGTAGTTGATGATCAATCAAAGGTGCTGCAGTAGGAGGGTTGTGCATCTTGCGGCCTGACTGGTCTCTGCGGCTGTGCTGCCTCTGATGAGACAGTCATCTAGGTAGGGGAAGACAAAGGCCCCTTGCAGATGTAGGCGGGCAGCTACCACTGCTAGGCATTTCGTGAAGAATCTTGGTGAGGATGCGAGGCCAAAGGGTAGCATCTTGTATTGATAGTGTACTCCTCCTACCACGAATCTTAGGTACTGCCTGTGAGAGGGGTGGGTTAGGATATGTGTGTACGCATCCTTTAGGTCCAAGGAGCACAGCCAGTCTCCCTGGCGGAGGTAAGGCAGTAGTGTTCCAAGGAAGAGCATTTAGAGCTTCTCCTTCACCAGAAACTTGTTCAAGTTTCTCAGGTCAAGGATGGGCCTGAGGCCCCCAGTCCTCTTTGGGATGAGGAAGTACCTGGAGTAGAAGCCTCTGCCCCATAAGTGTTTGGTACAGGCTCTCCTGCGTTGTCCCTGAGAAGACCTGCGAGCTCTGTGAGCAGCAGGGTCTGGTGAAGGAGGGGTCACACCGGCTCTCCGGGAAAAAATCTAGGTGGAATCTGCAGTAGGTGGAGAAGGTATCCTTCCCTGACAGCCTGCAGTACCCATTGGTCCGAGGTGATTGTAACCCATCTGTGGGCAAAGAGCATCAGGTGCACCCCCGTGGGCTGATGAAGGTCTCCTGGCGGAGGGGAGGCCCTGCTCTGGGAATCAAAAGATTCCCCCAGGCTGGGTGAGAGCTCGGGTCTGGGGCATAGGTGTTTTTGCCTTCTGAGTCCCCTGCCTTTGCCTTCTGGGGTGAGAGGCCTGCTGATGCTGGCCTAAGAAGGGCTGGTATTGGTGACCCTACCCAAAGGACCCCTTTTCCTCAGGAAAAGGGGCCTCTTCACCGATGGCTTTTTGCGGGGATGGGATGAGGTCTTCTTAGAGAGCCTCTGGTGGGTCACAATGTCGGCCTTGATCTCAGCTGCTTTGTCAGCCATGGGTTTGCCAAACAGGTTCTCCCCAGTGCAGGGGACGTTGAGCAGCTTGTCTTGGACCCATTGCTCGAGGTCAGAGGATTGTAGCCAGGATTGGTGTCGGTCCCAATGCCGGCCATGTCTACCCAAGCCGCTGACTCGAAGCCTCATAGACTGCCCGGGAGAGAAACTTGGAATAGTCCTTGATTCCCGAGGTCAGGACCTGGAACTGTTGGAGTGGTTCCCCGACGAGGCCTGCCGCAAATCCCAACAGCTCTTAGGCCAGAGCCTTCAGGTACATGCCTATGTAAAGCTCATAGGCCTGGATCCAGCACCCAAGTATCGAGCCTTTGTAGCACTTGCGCCCGAGGGCATCAAGGGCCCTGGCCTCTCTCCCGGGGGGAACCGAAGAGTAGATCTTCTGGCTCTTGAGTTTCTGCAAAGTCAATTCAATGGCCATGGAGTTATGCAGAAGCTGGGGTATGTGGAATCCGCAGCCTTTCCGGATGCGATACATGGCATCAAGGTGCCAGCTGACCACCGGCACCGACGCCGGCATTTCCCACATCCAATGTAGTAGCCTCTCGAGGATTGGTTGCATGGGCACGTAAGGGTTTCCTTGGGTGGAGACTCATACTGAATAATCTCCAACTCCTCGGTGCATGGAACTTCCTCCGCCTCAGTTTGCAGCGAGAGGGCTCTGGCCATGTCCCTGACAAAGTCATGGAAGGCCACATCCTCAAAAGAGGGCACTGGGGGCGATGGGTCCAAGGGAATAATTCAGTGCTGCTTGTTGTACAGAGAGGCCTCGTCATCCATCTCCCACTCGGAGTCAAGCAGTGACAACGAGTCCAAGGCCCTGCGACTCCTTGCCTCGAGGCCGGCATCTAAGGGTCAGCGGCCTGTCGAGGACTTGGGGGTCTGAATCACGGACACTAACCGTCAAGGATTGGATGCCTGAAGAACGGGACCATGATCTTGACTGGCGCCAAGGGCTTACCTGAGGCCAATGGTGCTTGGAGCTCGGCTTGACAACCAGGGACTTCCTCACAGTTCAGGGTTCAGTCATCGAGGCGGATGAGGCAGACAAATCATCCATCATCACCTGCTGCAGGGCCAGGATAGCAGTGATGATCTGCTCCAAGGCCACCATTCTGGTTTCCAGACCAGAAGGCTCTGCAGCCTTCGGTGCGGGAACATCTCGGGCCCGACTCTGGCACTCTGAACCTCGCACATTCTCCGCCAGCCAAGAACCTTGGTGGGGTTCTTCTCAGAGTCGCCCCTCTGGGCGATTTTACCAGGTTTCTCCAGTGCAATCTCAGTGAACTTCAAAGACTTCTTCTTTTTCTCTGGGTGCGAGGTCTTCTTGGAGGAACCACCGCCGCAGGATTCCGAGGACGCTCGGGCCTCACGGGATGTGCTGGGCTTGGAGCTCAGCATCAGGGAGGCCGGGGCCGAGTTGGACCTGGGGAACAATTTCTCCTGCAACTCCAATCTTTTTCTGTTAGTTTTAAGCATCATAACTTGGCACAGGTTGCATGGCCCGGGCCCAGGCAGCGCAAGCAGCAGTCATGGGTGTCGGTTACTGACAAGGTTTGACTGTAGCGGTCACATTTTTTTAACCCACCAGGAGACATGGTGGTGTCATCAGTAACCTCCCCAGAGCCAGGGGCATGTAGGGTAGGTCAGCCTGGGCTATCCAAACTTAGGAAGCAGGGTAGTGCAGTTGGCCCTGCACTGCCTTCTGGGAGTTGTAGTCCCTCTTACTCTCTAAGCCAGGAATAATTGTAGTCGAGTGGGTTAGGCAAAAATGACAAGGTTTTATTTCCCCTTCCGGGTGGATTAATTGCAAATGAAATTCAGGACAAAAATGACCATACTTCTGGCCTAAAGAAAAACAATTCAGGAACATAAACAGCTTCTTTGGCTTTCAGCTTTCAACATACAGTGCTTAGAACAAACTTACAATGCAGCAGTCCCTTTTGAAACAAAGGCAAACACTCTTGCTTTTTCCACTGCTGTTCCAACAGCCTTGTTAACAGCTAGTTCAGCAAAGTGATATGACGTGATCAGCTAGGGAAAGCATGCAATCCATCTGCTCATCTGATATCTGTTCGGTAACAAACTCTGTCTGCATTTCCTCACAGTCACTTTCAGATAGGTAAGTTTGTGGATAGTTATACGGTGTTTCAAAATGCAGTCTCTCTCTATTTCCCCGAGACCTCTCTTTACCAGGTCCTAAAGAGCAAGGTGGAGCATTACCATATATATTAGCATAGGGAGAGTCCAGCAAATCTTGGCAATCACAGGGAAAACTTTCAAACCTAGTTTCCTCTCTATACGGTTTATACAGCCTACCTTTTGGCTTCTTCACGGAAGGATTTCTTAGCACAGCTGGGTCAGCAAGGATTTCACACACCGGCTGTGTTTTCCTACCTTTTAGCCTTTCCTTTTTCTCAGTCATACAAATGTCCTCTGGCCAGCATGTCTCTCTCTCAGGAGATTCTGTATGCTCCCAACCCAGCCTTTGAGGTAGTCTCTCCCACTGATTGCCTTCACAATAAGACCTCAGTCTAGGATTGCTCCCACCTGGCTTTTGGGCACGGGCTCTTTGAGACTTTGTTACTCTGGCTTCCTGTGCTGAGTCTCTCGTCCTCGTCTCTCCCTCTCTGGACCTGAAGCTCTCCGTTCTGGAACTCTCTTCTGGTCTCCTTCTCCAACTCCCATTGGTTCTCCCGCTCACGCTGAAACACTCTTCTGGTGAGCACTTTTTATATCCCTGTTTCTTAGGGCTTAACTGCGCCCCTCCCCCAACCAGGTGCTTCTCCTTAATCCCTGAGCTCGGGGCTACGTTGCAGTTTGGGCATGTTTTCTCCCCTCATGACTCACTCTGTTTATGTTGTCCTTGGCAACCCTGGGCCATGTGCTCTGCCTGGCTGTCAGTTTCTGAAGCAATCTCTTCTGCTTCACCCAGTTCCATAGCCTCGGAAGGATGACAGTGGGTAGCACCCAGATGATATAGATGACCCCCGGGCGAAAAAAAGGTGTGAACACCGATTGAGGAGACCTCGATAAGAAAGGGAGCCGAGAATGGCATCAGAGACGGCGCTGACTCGAGGCGGGAAGAGGAACCGGTTACTAATCGGGAAAAACTTAATTTTTAAGGAATATAATGGGAATTTTTCCAGGGAAACAGGACTCATGTCCGTTGGGCTCCGCAGAAAAAAGGAGACTGAGCAAGATGGCACCCTTGGCCGGGAAGAGGACCATGCATGCGTGGTAGCATATCCCAAAGGCTTTCTTTGAAAGCTGGGGAAATGCTTCTGCATGGGCTCCGTCGGTGCCGACGTCACCCATATATGAGGACTGACTTCCTGCTTGTTCCTGGAGAAACCCTGATGTGATTTGGGACATTTCGACTAAGGAAATAAACAAAAGACTAACAAAATAAATACTTCTCTGTCTTTTTCTAAAAAATAAAAAAGCAATGTTGGAACATGCAGAGGTAAAAAACCTCTTGAATATGGAAGAGCTTTGTTTTCATGTATATTCCGCAGAGTGGAAAATAACAAAAGTAAGGAACTGAAGACACCACTAAGCACAAAAAGGGCACACATGTGCAGAACCTTACACTAGTTTTGAGCTCTGGGAGAACTCTTCCATCCAAGTACCATCAGATGCCTCAATACCTCTTGCCAACAGAAAAGGTAAAAGGTTTGACACTCTTAACATGTTACCTTCATATTTTGAGCCATCTGGATACAGAAAGGTACCCTGTCCATGCTTCTTGTTATGGAAATATTCTCCAATGTAACGAGCACCATTTTTAAATCTGTAGACTCCCTGTAACACATTAAAGGAGACAGCAAACATCATTATCCACAATTCCATCTCTGAACACTCCCTTTGCTTGCCAGTAATAGTATAAAAGGGAAGTACTCCCAGGAGGCTATGGATAGAGCTACAAATAGAGAGGTTTGTTGTATCATCTAGACAAAATTTGAGAGAGTGCTGGGAAGAAGTCATTTGTCAGGGCGCATATGTAGAAGCCAAATTCAGGCTTCTACACAGGATCCTAGAAATACCCTGAACTTCAGAGTCTCAACGAACATAAAAACATACAAAATGCAATACAGGGTTAGACCAAGGTCCATCAAGCCCAGTATCTTGTTTCCAATAGTGGCCAATCCAGGTAAAAAGTACCTGGCAGGTTCCCCAAAAGGTACATAGGTTCCACAATGCTTGTCCCGAGGTAAGCAGTGGATTTCCCAGGTTCTCTTTAATAATGGTTTATGGACCTTTCATCCAGGAACTAGTCCAAATCTTTTTTAAACACAGCTACATTAACAGCTTTTAGTACATCCTCCTGTAATGAATATTTTTTCTTACAAGTCTTAAATGGGTTACACTGTAGCTTCACTGCATGTCCTCTAATCTTTCTACTTTTTGATAGAGTAAACAAATGATTCATCCATTATTTTATGGACCTCTATCATATCTCCAATCAGTCGTCTCTTTTTCAAGTTGAAGAGTCCTTACCTTTTAAGCCTTCCATCCCCTTTACCATTTTTGTTGCTCTTTTTTGTACCTTTCCTAATTCTGCTATATCCTTTTTAAGATATGGCAACCAGAATTGCACCATGGAATGATACAGAGGCATTATAATTTCCTTGGTTTTATTCTCCATTCCTTTCCTTATGATTCCTAGCATTCTATTTGCTTTCTTGGCTGCCACTGCACACTGGGAGGAGGGCTTCAATGTATTATCCACAGTGATGCCCAAATCCTTTTTCTGTGTGGTGGTTCCTAATGTGGAACCTTGCATCGTGTAACTGTAGTTTGGGTTGTTCTTTCCTAGGTGCGTAACTTTGCACTTATCCACATTAAATTTCAATCTGCCATTGGGATGTCCAGTTTTCCAATTTGTCAAGGTCCTCTTGCAATTTTTCACAATGGTTTATGGTTTATTAAAATTTACTAGATCGCCCTTCGCAACAGAGAGGTGTATATATAAACAATGAAAAAAGACAAGGAAAGGAATGCCAATAAAATAGTAAAGAGGAAAAGTGTAGTTACTCACCTGTAACAGGTGTTCTCCAGGAACAGCAGGAATCAGTCCTCACATATGGGTGATGTTGGTGCCGACAGAGCCCACGTGGAGCATTTCACCAGCTTTCAAAGAAAGCCTTTTGGACATGCTACCACATATGTGTGATCCCCTTCCCGCCCAAGGGTGCCATCTTCCTCAGTCAGATGACATAGTAAAAAGGACTTAAACAATGTAGGAAGGGAACTCTAAGGGGAGGAAGGAGGGTTGTGAGGACTAATTCCTACTGTTTCTAGAGAACACCTGTTACAGATGAGTAACTATGTTTTCTCCAGGAACAAGCAGGAAGTCAGTCCTCATATATGGGACTCCCTAGCTCCAGGCTGTCGAGGATCGAGTCATGACAGTACCACCAGCGACCCATCAGGTATCTGTGAGTTGCAGAAGATGAGTCTCCACTGAGAGATTCCACACGACCCTAGCATCCAGTGATACCGTCACTCCGGAAGCCTGAACATAGAAGGGTCGGAGAGCAGGTGTTGCCTATACACAAAAAATATTACAGAGTATACTGCCTGAAGTCACTGTCCCTGTGAGACTCACTCTCCAGGCATTAATGAGCTACAAACGTATGGATCAAAGACCATGTGGCAGCCCTGCAGATTTCCATCCCCAGCACTGAGCAGAAGTTGCTACCGACGTGGCCATAGCCCGCACGCGATGTGCAGTGATCTGGTGCTCAAGGGAGAGGCCCGTTCACTCATAGGCGAGGGCAATGCAGTCTGCTACTCAAGTGGAGCCCCAGTCTACTGGGGTCGTATGATACAAAGAGCTGAGGAGCTTTGTGATGGGCCTGGGTCCTCTGCAGATAAAAGGAGAGGGCCCACTTGGTCTAGCGCAGAGGTGTTCAACATACGGCCCGTGGGCCAGAGTCCGGCCCTCCAGGCATTTCTATCCGGCCCGAGATGCACTCATGAGTTTTTGTCTAGGTCGGACATACATGATTTGATCTTGTTATTATCCTCCCTGTAATTTTATTTTAGTGTTACTTTTATTACTTTGTAAATTGTCTCCATCGTTTTTTTAACATTTTAATGTCTAAACTATAGCTTTGAAACACATAAAACTGTTATACACTAAAGTTAAGTGAATCCGCTGTAGGAACTAGGAACTACATTAAGGAGCCCTAGTGTCTCAGACAGAAATAGCCAGCCACCGTAGCTCCTTCTCCTCCTCCCCCCACGAGCACCTTCTCTTTGCACGCCGGCACCCCTTGATGACGTTCCTTGTCGGCGCCGGTGCAGGGCAATGACGAATTAGGGAGGGGGTGTTAGGGATCTGAAGCATTTTCCGGGGTGTTGGAGAGGTCGGGCAGAGTTCTTCTGCTCTCCTGGGAGTCAGAGCAAGGGTAGAAGTGGCACATGAAACCTTGGTAGTGAGGTAAGCAATTTAAGACGGGGAGAGTGACAAGAATTGATACAGATTCCCGGGAGGGTGCGTGAGAGGGAGGAGTGAAAGTGACGGATTCGCTGGGGGTGGAGAGAACAGAGAGAGACTCATGAGGGGGATGCACGAGAGAGGGGATATTCATTGGAGGTTGAAGAAAAGTGAGATAAACTCACAAGAGGACCTTATAAGGAGGGACGTGGAAAGAGAAGGGGTAGACTCATGAGGGAAACTCGGGGGAGGGGAGGGTAACCAGTGGATTTACACAGAAGAGGATGAGGTGCACCTTGAGGTGACAGAAGAGCTGATTGAGAAGGCAGGAAATAAGGAGCTTCCTGAGGAAGTGGAGGGAAGGCGAGGAATTACAATAAGGAACTGAACTGAAGCCGAATTTAAAGGCACAGCTCGCAAAAACAAAGCACTCGGGTAATTTTCTGTAAGGTAAGACCCCAAAACCAAACTACACTGTCCTAGATTCCTCAATTGTTTCTCAGGTAAGCCCGGACCCCCGGGGTCCTATCCATCCAGCTGCTTGGAGACTGAGGTAACTGATGGCAGGAGGCGGTCACCGGGGAGTTATACCAGTGAGGTCACAAAAGTGGGAGTTTCTCAGTCTCCAAGGTGCTGAATGAGATAGGCAACCCAGAGGTTCTGGGACTAGACTGGGGACACGATCAGGAACAGTGTGTCTTAGGAATGGAGAGAAGAGGTGCTTGCCAGTAGGGATAGAGAAATGGGCTGGGGTAGATGGAAGAAAAGGGGCCCCTGTAAATGAAATAAGACATGAGGAAAGCAAAAGTAAAGGAAGAAAGTATAAGCAAAAGAATCACAGAACAGGGAATTTCATGGAGACAAGACCAAAGTAAAAAAGAAAAGCTTAAGCTTTAGGCAAAATAGAAGGCAGCAATGAAGAGCAATACAAATTAAAAAGGGCTAAAACAATATAGAACACAATACATTGGGTAAAAAAAAACAAAAAAAGGAATGTTAAAGCTTCACATTATGGGGAATGTTTATTAAAGGTCTTAATGTGCGTTAAGTTATTTTGTGTTTTACTTGTGATAGTGCTGCTCTGGCCCGCGACCTTTTTTAAAAATTGCCCATGTGGCCTTGCAAGCTAAAAGGTTGGACACCCCTAGTCTAGCGTATGCAAGATGAGTTTCTCCCTGCCGGCATGGGGCCATGGGAAAAGGGTGGGGAGGATCACCTCCTGATTGAGGTGGAAGGGAGATACCACCTTGGGGAGGAATTTAGGGTGTGTGAGCACTACCCTGTTCTTATAGAACCTTGCATATAGTGGATCCGCCAACAAGGCCTGGAGTTTGCTCACTCTCCTTGCGGATGTCATGGCCACCAGGAAATCCACTTTCCAGGAGAGGTATCTCAGATGGCATGTGGCGAGGGCCTCGAACGGTAGCTTGGTGAGTTGGGAGAGCACCACATTAAGGTCCCATTCAGCCGATGGAGGGCAGAGAGGGGGCTTTGATATCAAGAGGCCCCAGAGGAACCGGGAGACCAGGGGCTGGTTTGAGAGGGATTTCCCCTCTACAAGGTAATAGTGAGAGGCTATGGCGCTCAGGTGTAGCCTCACCGAATTAGACTTTAGGCCAGCGTGCAAGAGGTGCAGTAAGTATTGTAGCACTAGTTGCACGTGGCAGGAGAAAGGGTTCTCCCTTCTCTCCGCACACCAGATGGAGAATCTTCTTCATTTGAAGGCGTATGCCCATCTGGTAGAGGGTTTCTGGGAGGCCAGCTGGATCTCATCAACTTCCCCTGGGAGATTGAAAGGGGCCAAGGCTACCCTTTCAGCAGCCATGCCATCAACACTAGCGACTCCAAGTTGGGTGTAGGAGGGAGCTCTCCTCCTGTGACAGAAGGTCCAGGTCCTAATTCAGCAGGACCAGGAGTGTCACCAACAGAGGGAGTAATAGAGGTAACCAGGGTTGCTGGGTTCATCTGGGGGTGATCAGGATCACTGATGCCCATTTGCTCTGGAATTTGAAGATGGTCTTGGCCACCAGAGGAGTCGGTGGGAAGGCATAGAGGAGGCCTTCGGACTATGGGATCAGGAAGGCATCCGCTGCTACTCTCCCCGGTGCGGCTGGTGTGAGCAGGATCATTTTTAGAGGATTTTTCCAGGGAAACAGGACATGCGTCTGTTGGGCTCAGTAAAAAAAAGAAGACTGAGCAAGATGGCACCCTTGGGCAGGAAGGGACCACACATGCGTGGTAGCATGTCCCAAAGGCTTTCTTTGAAAGCTGGGGAAATGCTTCGCATGGGCTCCATTGGCGCCAACGTCACCCATATATGAGGACTGCTTGCTTCTGGAGAACCACTGTTCCAGACTCTTTTCGGAGCAAGAGCTCTTGTTCAGCTAGTATTCTTACACATATAGTTAGTTGATGAGTTTAAGTAATAGCCATTATTTGCAGAGTTTGATTTGTTACACAAATACTGGTGTGAGGATAGCTGCACAGGACTCTGAGTGATATCATCCAGCCAGTGGTTCTCAGTCTCCACGTGCTGATAGGAAGGCTTAAACCACACATCTGGACTGGAGGGACTCAAGGAAAAGAAATTAGCAAGTAAAGTCTAATTTTACCATATGTTTCCAATGTTTATATATTTTTTTGATCTAGACCAACTCACCTCTTCACTGCCGCTTTCGGATTTTCACTCACCTGATCTCCTTTTGTTTCCTTACCATTCCCTCTAGATGTATCCCTGTTTTCTGTCTTGACTAGACTGTAAGCTCTGATGAGCAGGGACTATCTCTTGTAGCGCTATATAAATGCTCAGTAGTAGTAGTAGTAATAGTAGTAACTGTTCTACAGATTCATCATAAGGATGCATACTCAGATTCGGATTTTGTAACTTAATTTTGAAGATTAGTTGTACGTCATGTGATATCTGGTACAGGCACTTCTGGTTCTATTGAGTTTATTGTATTTTTTAAATTTCTCTTGGATCATTTATGATGGACTGCACACTGAGACCTCGTTTTGCCATTCTATTGAGCTTCTTTGCCTTTCAGTGAGCTTTGGGAACATTGCAGCTTCAGACATCTGGTGCTATTATTTATTTATTGTTTATCACCATCATTTTCAACTTAGGCTGGATGGTTTGATCCTCAATGGTTTGCCTAATTGTCCCTACATAAGCAGCTTAGGTGTTCATGCATGCCGGTGTGGGTTACTTATAATATGCACTCACCCAATAAAAAAGACCCTCTGTCACAACATTCTCAATGATTTATACTTTTATAACCTTCAACTAACTTAATTTCTTTTTAGTTTTCAATTCTTAGCGATTTGGTTATATTCTTTTCACTATCATTTTTGATTATGAGATGTGGGTTTTAACTTTTCAAGATCAACCGGTCTTTTACATTATACTACCGCTTTTGAGATAGCACTACACTATGTTCTTTTTGCAGTCATGGTTTAGGTATCCAATAATTTTGCCCTTCAACAATAATCACAGTCAATACATCTCATTTAGCCCGTATAGTCTTAGCACTGCGTTGCTCAAGCCAATTTGTGGCTGAGTGCATTTACCTTTGGGCTTTATTTTCATCTTTAGTTTTATTTTAATTCCATTTTTTAAAATTTGATTATATTTTTAAAAAAACAAACTCTCATCATCAGTGCTCCATTGCTTTCTCCTGCCAGGGATCAGAGCATTCATTTTTGGGTTTTATTTTCACATTTAGTTTTATTTTAATTCCATCATTTTTTAATTTGATTATTTTATAAACAAACTAGCGCTCCATTGGTTTTCATACCGGTGATTGGTGTTGCTGTTTTTTAGCATCATTTTTTCATGGCGATAACTATGAGAAATTTGGTACCAAACTTTCCCTTTTTAATGGTGGCTTTGCCCGCTGACGCTCATTGCTAAACGCTCAATGTTCCACTGAATGCAAGCGGACCGGGTAAGTTCTTTCTCATTTCCCTTATTCTCTTACCTTTTTTTGAGTATAATTTTGGAGGATAGTGTTAAAAGAACGCACAATTCATATAAATGAAGCATTTACTCATGTGCCATTCAATTCTACACTTAAACAATAATAATCACCTCATTTGATTTTCCACAAGCCCTTTCTATATTTTCAAAGACTTACCAGTTCTGTCATGTCTTATTTACCTTTTATTCTTTCATGCCATGTATGCCCCATCACAGACGGAGTCCCAACGGACCCCGGCCAGTTCTTGCTCCAAGAGGTGCAAGCCCATTAGGAAAGATTCCCTTAGAGCAGCAGAGGAGGACGGCCAGGGGTTATGGAAAGGTCCGAACTCCTGTCCTACATATTATCTACATTTGTGTTGCCAAGAAGGACCCTGGTGAGGGCTACTTTGGTCCCGGGGAAGAGACAGTTGCCTCACAGGGGCGGGGGAGCCCCCAGCATGCGAAGGGATCCAACTAAATGTGGACTTTGGGACTGCTGGATTACTCATCCTAACATACAGGGGAACCCCAGAGATAGACCTCTCTGCAAGGGGAGACCACAAGGGTGTGATGTTTGGACTCTTCTTGTGAGCAAATCAAGCTAGGAGGACCTCATGAGAGACCTGAAAGAACTACTAGACACTTGCATCCTGGACCTGAAGAAAGATGATACCGGACCTGACTGGAGAAGGAACAATAAATGGTGTCAAGAGTGTGATTGTGGAGCATGCTAGAGCGGAACTGCTGAACACTTAATGAAGGAGCGAGCAAGAACCAGAGGAGGGGGCCCATCCCAGCAAGGCCAATGGACTAACAATGCTGAGACCTGTCTGCCCAAAGGTGCTCTTGGGATGCTTTCTCTCTGTTTTTTCCAGAGCTATGGTTTTGGAGGAATTGATTCCTTGGCTTGCAGAGCAGACTCAACTCCAGCAAGAGGCGATGGATCAGAGGATTGTCCAGATCCTGGAAAGACAGGCACAACTCAACCAGCCACTCTTCCAGCTACTAGAGGTACAAACTCAAGAGCTTAAGAAACTCACTGACAGGATGACCAGATCAGCGAGGACACGGAAGCCTGAGGTGGGCCCAATTGAGGGATGTGTTTCAATGGGAGGACAGGAGGGGGCTCGTACTCTCACTTTAACAAAAATGCGATCCGGGGACTATCTTGAGGCCTACATGCTGACTTTTCAAAGGGTGGCTACTGCAGTGGGTTGGTCCTTGGACCAGTGGGCTCAGCCTATCGGTCCCTAGATACTACTCAAGTCGCAGACTATTCCAAGGTTAAAGCGGCCATTCAGGACTGATTGGGGCTATCCCCAGAGAACTATCGAAAACATTTTTGAGCCACTGAATTTCACCCAGGCCCACCGATTAACTGATTTTGCCACCAGTTGGCTGTAACCTGATAAGAACTCTGGACTTACTTTAGTAAGGGAGATTGTCCTAGAACAATTTCTTTGTATTTTGCCAAGGGAGGTACAGTTGTGGGTATCCAGGCAAGGGCCCATGTTAATAATGGAGGCAGCAAGCCTCGCAGAGAACTTTCTCAATGTCATATCCCAAGGGCCCTGAATTCCCAGGTGAGAGGGAAAGGAGACACCCAGAGGGGAGTCTACAGGAAAGGGACCCACTAAGCAAAAGGGAAGTTGGGATAACCCTAATGATCCCACAGGGAAGAAACCCAATCAGGAGTCCCAAAGAGGGCCATGATGCTTTGCATGTGGAGAGCTGGGCCATTTCTAACAGGAGTATCCAAAAGGGGAATGTTCCTTCTCTGGGGTAGGACTCTCAGGGGACCCAGGAAGCTGGAGCAGACCTCTTAATAAGGGGATCCATATTGGTGGAACGAACCTGGAAGCTCTTGTAGACACCGGGGAGTAATCAGTCTCTGATGTCTGGAGACCTGGCCCGGTCCCACTGACTGCAGCCAACAAACTCCGCATTAGCTGACAGACCCCCAAGTGGGATCTGGGACTGGACTGGAGTTCCTCAAGGAACAATAATTAGCAGGTAAGTCTAATTTCTCTTTCCTTATCGTCCCTCCAGTCCAGTCCCGCACCTCTGGGATGTAACAGAGCAGTAATTTAATGGGAGGGACCTGCCAAACCGGCCCGCAAAACCGTCATTCTGAAACAGGCATCCCCTGCTGCATGGGCATCCAGTCGATAATGCTTACTGAAGGTATGCAAAGAAGCCCACGTAGCTGCTTTGCAAATTTCAACCAGAGGAACCAAACTATACTCAGCCCACGAAGCTGCCTGAGCCCTGGTAGAATGAGCCCACAACACTGAGGGCACCTGTCGACCTTGCAAGATATAAGCCGACGTAATGGCTTCATGGACCCATCTGGAAATGGAAGCCTTGGCCGCTGCTTCGCCCTTAAGTGGTCCCCCCAAAAAGGACGAACAAATGATCAAACTTATGAAAAGGCTCTGATGCCTTCAAATAATGACGAAGAACTCTCCTTACGTCCAACAAGCGCAAATTACGGTCCGAGGCAATGTCCCCTGAAGCTCCCTGAACTGGCAAGGAAACTGGCTGATTCACATGAAAAGCTGAAATCACCTTCGACAGGAAAGACGAACGGGACGCAAAACTACCTTCTCCTGAGAGAAAGACAGAAACAGCTCCCAACAAGACAAGGCCTGTAACTCTGTGATTCAGCGAGCCGAACAGACTGCTACCAAAAAGACAGTCTTTAAGGTTAAATCCAACAGCTTGAAGGGCTCTCTCGTCAACGCCCCCAAGACCAAATTGAGATCCTAAGGAGGAATCACCACTCTATGTGGAGGCCGTAACCGGGATACCGCCCTCAAGAAACGTAAGGCATCTGGATGGGAGCCCAAGGGCGTGCCCTGGACCTGCCTGCGATAGCAAGAAATAGCTGCCAGCTGCACTCTCAATGAGCTGGCTGCCAGACCTTTATCAAAACCATCCTGCAAAAAACCCAAGACCTCCGAAATCGAAACAGAGGATGACCGCACCTGCTGCGCAGCAATCCTCAAAAACCCGCCAAACGTGGACATAGGCTAGCGAAGTTGACCTTTTTCTGGCCGAGAGCAAGGTAGAGATCACGGATCCGGAATAACCTTTCTTCCTTAGCCTCGCCCTTTCAATGGCCAGGCCATAAGCGAGAACTGATCCACTTGAGGCATTCAAAGTGGCCCCTGTCATAGGAGATCCTCCCGTATCGGGAGTCGCCATGGCTGACCGTCAAGAAGACGCACTAAATTGGTGTACCACGGATGCTGTGGCCAATCCATAGCGATTAAAATCACCTGCCCCTGGTGGGCTTCGATGCACTGAACCACCTGGCCTATGAGAGCCCGCCTTCTGCTGAAGAAGCGACTTGCTTTGGCCGACCGGAATGTAGCCATCAGATCCATAATGGGCGTCCCCACATGCGTACTATCTGAGCGAAGACCTCCGAATGAAGCTCCCATTCCCCGAGATCCACGCGCACTCGACTGAGATAGTCCGCCATCACAATGTCTACTCCCGCAATATTTTATTTATTTACATTCTCTTATATACTGCGCTATTCTGCATCAGTGCGGTTTACATTGAACAAACTGAAATTACATTGAACAGGGCATTATAACTTAGAGATAAGTATTTTACAGGGAACAGGCTACGCCAACTCCATATTGCACGGTCTGCCAAAGAGCTCACTTCAACCATTGCAGATAGCAATGAACTCCGCAGCAAGAACCCTATATGGAGCATCCAGAAGAGACCACATTACTCCTATCTTAAAAGCATTACACTGGCTTTCAGTTCATTGTAGGACCACATTTAAAATATTGACAATGACATTCAAGGCCATCAACAAGTGCACTTCTAGCTCCCTTTCCGAACTTATCAAGTTCACCCCCCCTCCCCCGTTAGACTGAGAAGATCCACCGCCTCTAACACCTTATGTCTCCCAAAGGAATTCACCAAATGTAGCAAAGCTACAGGAAACCGTGCTTTTGCACTTTATGCCCCCCACTGCTGGAACACCTTACCAGCAAACATCGGTGCAATAAACAGCCTCTCTTAGTTTAGGAAAGAGCTGAAACATCACCTCTTCCTTCAGTACTTCCTCAACTCTGATGACATCACATAACCAATCACAGCTCTCACTTCCCTCTTCCCCCTCCAGTTAATCCCTTCCCCTTTGTCCCAGACAATTACCAAGCTGTCTCTTCAGCCTAGAACACTCAAATGAATAGAGCTTAGTTGATGTTGTCTACAGTCATCAACCTGTATATAGTTCCATTATGTATATAGTTCACCTGTGTTCCATGTTCAACTCACTGTTTAATGTAAGTGCAACAGGGTTTTTCTCTTGCACAAGTTTTGTTATCTGTGAACCGCGCTGATTGTAAATAGTGCGGTATAGAAAAACTATAAATAAATGGAGGGTTAAGTGGCTTGCCCAAGACCACAAGGAGCACTTGTGGGACTAGAAACCCCAGTCCTTCCGGCCCAAGGTTGCTGTCCTCTAGTGGGATTTGAACCCCCGACCTTCTGGCCTGAAGTACCTTGCCCCAACCACTAGGCCACTTCTCCACTCCAGTGCCACTGACAGCGCCTGGAGCCAAAGCTCTGCCCAGCTGAACAAAGCTTCCGCTTCCTCCTCCAGAGCCGCGCTGCCTGTGCCCCCTTGACGGTTGAGGTACGTCACCGCTGAGGCATTGTCCGACAGAACTCAGACCGCTCGACACAGTACGTTGGGCTCGAAGATGCGGAGCGCCAGTGCTACTACTTGCAGCGCCAAACAGTTGATCGACCACTCGATTTCCTGTCCTTTCCAGCTCCCTTGGGCGAATAGCTCCCTGCAATGAGCTCCCCAACCCACCAAGCTGGCATCGGTCAACACCGGAACCCACTGCGGCTGCTCGAGAGGCATCCCTGCCACCAAATTTTCTGGATGAAGCCACCATTGGAGGGACTCCCTGACCCCCAGCAGACAAGGTAGTTGCTTGGCCAGAGAGTCCTTCTGATGAGACCAGCGCCAGAGCAAGGACCTCTGCAATGAATGCATGTGTGCCCTTGCCCATGGCACTACCTCCAGAGTGGCTGCCATCGTTCCCAGAACTCGAAGATACTGCCAGGCCGTCGGAGCTGAGCATCCCAAAAAAATGCAAACTAAGAGGCGGAGCCCTTGAGCCCAGTGCTCCGGCAGAAAAACTGTCCCCACATGAGTATCGAAATGTACTCCCAAATATTCCAGAACCTGCGAGGGAACCAATCGGCTCTTAGCAGCATTGACCACCCAACTGAGCCTCTCCAGAAGTCGCACAACCTTGACCGTAGCCCAAATGCTCTCTGCTCTGAACTTCGCCCGGATCGTCCCTCCTTTTCACCTTGGTGAAAGTATGCAGCACTGTCGCTAGACCGAACAGCAATGCCTGAAACTGAAAATGCCCCTGCGGCACCGCAAACCTTAGGAAGCGTTGATGATCTGGTCTGATAGGAATGTGAAGATACGCCTCGGTGAGATCAAGGGACGTCAAAAATTCCCCCTTTCGCACCGCTACGATTACCGACCATAAAGTTTCCATGCGAAAGTGTGGCACTCGAAGACAACGGTTTACCCACTTGAGGTCCAGAACTGGGCAAAAGGACCCGTCTTTCTTGGGGACCACGAAATAAATGGAGTATCGACCAGAGCCACACTGCTCTCGAGGAACTGGAACCACCGCTTCCAGCAGCAGCAGGCGAAACACAGTCTCCTCTACCGCCACTGCTTTGCTCCACACCCTGCAGGGAGACAGAACAAAAGAGTTGGTGACTGGCCAGGCGAATTCGAGGGCATACCCCTCGCGAATGACTTCCAACACCCATCGGTCTGACATTATCTGGACCCAGGCTGAAAGAAATTCCTGAAGCCAACCTCCCATGGGCTGTACCACAGCCTGGGCCCTCCTCGCTTCATTGGGGCTTTCTAAATCCCGAGGAGGAGGGACTAGCGAACCCTCTGCCCACTCCCCGGAATCCTCTGAAACCTTGACCTCGAGAGGAAAATCTGCCCCTTTGGAAACTAGCCAGGCGGGAGGTACGAAAACGGTGAAAATCCCGCGCCTGACCTCGCGAAGATGTTGATGACTGACCCGGCTTTGGCTTATCCTCCGGCAGTCAACCTCCTTTTGACTCTCCCAAGTCCTTGACCAGCTTGTTGAGGTCCTCCCCGAACAACAGTTTTCCCTTAAAGGGGAGCTTGCTAAGTGTGACACCGAAGATCTGCCCTGTGCCTTTAAAACACAGAAATCTGCAGGGTTTAGCACAGATTCTGACAGGCAGGGAGATCAAAAGCTTCCCAGTTACCATGGGCAACCAAAGCAGGCTGAGACACGAGGTCTGAAGGCACGCCTAGCTAACAAACACTCCCCAAGTAATCAGGAGAACAGTTTGCACATGGGCAGGAAAACGCCCCTAAACCTGTATAAAAAACGTGTAAAGCAAACGGAGTTAGCTCAGAGAGATTTGGAGGATCAGAGAGATCTGGAGGAGCTGGATCTGGAAGAGCAGGGAGATCAGAGAGACCGAGGAAAGCAGGAAGTTCACGAGGAACAGGAAGCTTGGCAAGTAAGAGGGGACTTGCAGGTCTCAGACGGAGGTTCAGAATGCTCCCATGCTGACTTTGATTTACCTAAGCCTTGGAGCAGAAAGCCAAGGTGGGATTTGAAAAGGGAAAGAAAGCCACCTGCAACCAGAGGGATTAATCACAGGAAATCCTCACCCCTGACGCAGGGAGATTTTCCCAGACACAGAGCTCAGTGGAAGGAACGGAAGGCAGCTGGTAAGGAACCATATATAATTGATAGGCAGAGCTGCTTGAAATACTTGCAACCTTGGGAAAAGGAAAGTAATTCAGTTGAAGATATTTGTATGAGTGAAGATGATGAATGTGTGTCTCTAAAGCCCTGCAGAAGACTGCAAAGAGAAAAGTCTGTCAGGAACAGAACAGGGCAGTTTTATAAGCTATCTGGTAACTACCTGCCATATTGTGGAGAGGGCTGTGAAGAGAGTTCAGGGACTGATTTATGGAAGTTCCAAACTCTCTGCCCTAGAGAAAGTAAGGTGGTTGAAGAGCCCATGATCACGGAGCCAAGTAGTTTAACTCCTTATATTGAAGACATGGATTGCTCTTTGGTAATGACTGACATAAGTTCTCTGCGCTAGCTGAAGACAAGAGTGCCTTGTAGAGAGCTGAATGTGCACAGAGGAAACTGTCAGCATTTTTACCTGGTTTCTGTTTGTTATAATCCCTGTTTTTGTTCAAGCGAGAAGCTGTGTTTCTTTTCACCTTCAGTTTTGCCAGAAGTATGGCTACCTCTTAAGTTCTTGTGTTTTGTACTGTTTTGAAAATCCAAACCCCGGGAGGGGAATAAAAATCCTTCTTAAACCTGACCACTCAGTCTCAACTACTCCTTTTCATATAGAAGGGTCAGGCCCAGCAGTGTGACTGGCTGCCTACGCCTCAGTCCAGCCACTGCTGGTGACATAAGCCATGACTTAGAGGAACTGTCTGCTGCCCAATTCCGAAGCCAAAAGTAGCGCCGCGCCACCAGTGATGCCATGCTATTTGCCAAACCTCTAATGAGGTCATAGTGGACATCGGCCAAGTAAGCCGCCCCCAATTCCAGTCTAGTTACATCTGCCAGGTGGTCTTGCGCCTGCTCCCCTGGCTGTTGCAGTCTCTGCGACCAGCGAAGACAGGCCCTTGCCGCCCACGCTCCAAAAATGGAAGCTTGTAAGGACAGTGCATTGACCTCAAAGGCCTGCTTCAACAAAGAGTCCAATTTTCGGTCCTTCCCATCCTTCAGGGCAGCGCTGCCCTCTACCGGAATCGTTGTCTTCTTTGTGACAGCCGACAAGGCTGCATCCACTCGTGGGGACCAAAACATCTCATGCTCCTGGTCCGCCAACGGATAGAGGCGAGTCATCAATCTCACTCCCCTCGGTCCTGCCTCCGGCAGGTCCCACTCATCCTGGATCATCTGTTTGACTACCCAGTGGACCGGAAAAACTGCCTGCATCTTCCAAACTGCCTGAACGAGAGGGTCCTCCACCGACTCCTCTTCAGCCGGTTGAACAACCGACAGGTTGAGGGCCTGAAGCGATTCCGTAATTAAAGCTGGCAGCTCCTCTTTTGTAAACACTTGGATAATCCTAGCCTGGTCTTCAGGCTCCAGAATCTCCCCTTCTTCGAGATCTTCCCCAGCTATTTCTGGCTCCAGCTCAAAGTCGTCGCCCTCTAGCCAGTCAGACAAAGGAGGCTGTTCCTCTACGGACCGAGCTCTCTTGGTTGGTCCTGCCCCCGAATTCTCTATCTTCTCTGCGGAGGACCGGCCTGCCCCGGCCCCAAGAGATACATAGTGAATCCTTGTTGGTGTAGGCAAAAGGCCTGATGCAACAAGAGGACAAACTCCGGGGAAAACCCTGCCAGCGCCCCTCCTCCCAACACTGGGGGGGTTAGAAGGACCTGGACCTGCCAGGGCCGCAGTCCGAGGAGATGCAGGAGCCTCCAGCAGAGGACCAACCTCCATAGAGGTCTGAGCCCCCTGTCCGGCCACAGATGCCGGCTTCTTAGATTTCTCTTGAAGCTCCTGCTCCATACTAAGTGCCTCCGTTGCACAGCCGCGGCACACTGCACATCTGAGACTATCCCTCGATGGGTGCCACAGACGAGATACTGCGGACACGTAGGCATTAGCCCCAAATCTCTGCACCTCAACTGCACTAAAGGCAAGACCGCGCAGGAAAAGGGTATCAGATCAGCCTGTCGCTACCCAAGACCTGAAAGGCGCCTTATCCAGGATAGAGACTGACAATAAAAAATGTAAAGCAAATTAAAACTTTTTTTTCTTTTTTTTCCGATTAACTAGCCCCTTACAGTCCCGGGAGCCTTACCAGAAGCAAAAGCACCCCCTAAAAACCCCGGAACGCTGCAAAGTGAGTGAAATACAAAAATACCTGATACTGTGAAAAAAAACGTGGGAAAAAATGAGCCGTTGAGCAGACAGAGGTAACTGGCCTTAACGCGCAACCCACGCGTGTCTGGACAGCTGTCTGAGCTTACCTGAATTGCTATACTCACCTCCCTGACAATCACTCCTGAGGAGAGTTTGTCCACCAGATCCGACCCCGAAGCAACAAAACTGAAGAAAGACGTCGGAAATCAGCTTTGCGGCAGCACAAGCAGAGAGCAGTGAGTGATCCAACCTGCTGATGGCTCCTCACGAGATTGGAAGCCGTCCGGGCACAGCCAAAGCAAGGCAGTATCTCAGCTCCCCACCGTACAAACAAGGAGGGAGTGAAGAAAGCAAAGGCAAAAAACAGATCGGCAGCAGGGGAAGAGCTCCTCATCACACTGTTTACCCCCCCCCCCCCCCGCCCCCGACTGCTCTCAGTGTACTTTTTTTTTTAACAACTTTAAATAAACCCCCAAAACAAATAAAATATAGGCAAGGAGAAACAAACCCAAAAACGTTTTAGCTACCCTAACTAAATTGCTCCTTATCTGTTCCTACAGTGAGCCCAGCACCTAGGCTCACTACTACCTCCAGCTGCTTGGAGATTGAGCACACTGGGAGCTGGTGGGAGGTGCCAGCAGTATAAGTACAGGTGACTTCAGAATTTGACATGCCCAGTCTCCAAACTGCGGGAGGAGGTGCACTACCCAGAGGTGCGGGACTGGACTAGAGGGACCATAAGGAATGTCTATTGTCAAGGGGCTTACAGTGCCACTAATCCTAGGCCGAGATTAGGAGGAGTTATCAGACACAATTGACTTCCATGCCCGAGACTATACCTCTGAGGAAAAATCCAACTCCAACCTTGGGGAACTGTTTCCCTTTGCAACCCCGGACATGGTAGGGGGTGGAGAGAAGACAAGGAAAAGCAGGGTGCAGCAGAGAGCAGAAAAGTGGAAAGGACTGAGTCCCCCAAGGGGAGTTGAGGCTCTTGGGAAAGAGGTGCTCTCCAAGTTTGATAACTTCTCTGAAAAGCAAGCCAAAGACCTACTTTGCAGGAAGTCTGGAGTAAGGCGGAAGGAGCAGGCTCAAAGAAGGGGAAGGAGAATTACCCCCTCTTTGCGAAGAAGAATAACTTATTATATCGGATTGCATTCCAGGAAGAGAAAGGAGAGCAAGCCCAGCTTATGGTACTCCAGATATTCTGGTGGGCCCTATTGATCCTGGCCTACGGTCACCCTTTAGCAGGACACCTAGGAGAGCAGAGGGTGACTGCACATCTCACACAATGATTTTTTTGGCCTAATCTATATCAGGATGTGAATAAGTTCTGCCAGGCGTGCCCAGTATGCCAATGTAAAAATAAGGCCCAACTCAAGAGAGCTCCCCTGATTCAGATCCCAGGAGTCGAACAACCCTTGGATCAGATGGTGATGGTCAATGCGTGACCACTAGACAAGAGCCTGGCAGGCTACAAGTACTTCCTAGTACTCATGGACTATGCCATCCGATATCCGTGGGCAGTTCCCTTATGGAAAGTTACAACTGGTCAGATAATCAGGGAACTATTGAAAATTTTTTGAGAGGTCATGTATCTCAGTTGAAAGCTAGGGAAATCGGAGACTAGATACTCAATTGTTATCGCAATCACTGTGAAAAAGCTCTTATTCAATCACTCACCCACAGAAGGAAAACTCTCAGACAGGCTGGAATGCAAACAGGAACTTTTAATGTGCACACAGGATCAGACAGAAATACCAGCAACCTCCACAAGAGTCTGAGCCCCGAGGGACGGCCTACAATGCCTTATATACAGTACAGTTTTAAACTCATTCTACAATCCCATTTGCCACAGGTATTTCCTGCCCACCAATCAGCAGCCCCTGGGGAGGTACCTGGGTGACCTGTCCAAACCGGTATGCTCTGGTCTGTTGGTTTCTGGGCTAGGGGATACTGTGCTCAGACCTGGATTGGGGGGAAGGGTGCCTACTGAAATCTCAATGCCTTTCTCTTAGCAGGCTGATTACCTCATGGCTTGCGGGGGAAGGGTCAGGCTGATCAGAGCCTCATGGCTTGCCGCATGGCTGGGGGGAAGGGCTACCTACAGCTAAACCTCATGACTGCCTCATTCCCCCCTTTTTAAGTGAGACCTCAACCTCTAGAGGCGGTTGAGGGCTGTATTTGGGACAGGGCCATGACAGTGGTAACCACCTTGCGTTCTACCAGGGTGTCAAGGGTGGAAACAACCTGTAAGGAAAAAGGCACCTGGTTAAAATGTACGGTACAGCAATGGGACAAGTTAAAGTAGAGAGTTACGTATACAAAGGTCTGTCATGTTCAGAGCAGTTTGGGCAAGTAATACTGCTGTGTTAGTAGTCTCTGCACTTGTTTGAAAGCAAGTCCATATCAGCTAAGGCACCTTTTCTCAGTCTGATCCCGGTTCCAGGAAAGGTGTCTGTAAATCAGTCTCTCCGGTGGTCCAGAGTTCGTCGGCAGTCTGTTAGAATCCCGTACTGGGCAGAAGTGTCAAAGCGCAGGGGCTGGTTTGGAACTGTGACAGAAGTCCAGGCTGGAACAATTTCTGGTGCAGCGGCCTTGACACGAGAGTGATGGATCCTCGGAGCAACTTCAGCCACCTTGACAGCCGTGGGGGGGTCCGCAGAACAGTATACGGGTCTCGCCACTGGGGGGTCAGCAGATCCTGCTTCCACTCCTTGATCCATTATCACTGGAGGTTCCTTTGCTGGTAGGAAATATTCCATTATGCCCTTGACTGATCTCCACATGTTTACAGATCAGACAAGTGCACGCGCGTATTCTGTAATTCTGACAAGTTTTAGAATCACACCAATTTTTTGTCTGTGAGAATTTGTCATCAATTTATCCCCCTTTGCCTCTGCATGCCTGGCCAGGACACACAGAGGAAAAGTAAGGCAAAAAAGCATCTGGAAGTACCACATGGTTAGTGCGGGGTTTTTTCCAAAGCTCATCAGGATGCAAGGTGCACCCAGCCTGTCTCCAGGTGCCTACCTACAATCTTTGAGTATTGTGGTGGGGCCTAGATGACCTCCCAAATTGAAGATACTGGAGACGGCACAGTTGAATAAAATGCTCATCATTTTTATATTCACCAGCCAGATACATCACTTCACATCATTAAATTGCCTTCACCAGTTTACTGTCCATCAGAGTCCTTCCACATCATTAATTACCTTCATCAGTTTATTGTCCATCAGAGTCCTTCCACATCATTAATTACCTTCATCAGTTTATTGTCCATCAGAGTCCTTCCACATCATTAATTACCTTCAATTTTTCTTTTTCTATACCATACTAATGTATCCTTAACTGGCAAGGCTGCTAAAACAATTGTTAGAAACGTAGTATTGTTGTAAACAGTGTCCATTTCCCACTAACTTAATTGGTGCAGTTCTAGATTGGCATGGGTGCTCATTCTAAATAGCGACTGTCTAAACAATCTTCAATATAAAACTATACATCAATTCCAATAGAAAGAAATATGGCTCCTAACATGACAGCCACATATCTCTCATGTATGACTAGAGTCTATTGTATACCTGGTTCGCAGTGAGAGTACTGTAGGAAACTTAAAAAATACTTGGACTGATCTTGAAAATGCAGTGTCCACAAGGATTTATGCAAGCTATCCATTAATTATGGTGTCAAAAGAGATCCTCTTGAGGTGAGAGACTAAGAGGGTACAAGGCATTGGTGGTTGGGCCTCATGGCGATACTCCTTCTGGTTCTTCTTGGCCTGCAAGGCATTTGTGAATAGGCCTCATGGCAATACTTCCTCGGGTTCTTCTTGGCCTATTCCCCCCTGCCTATTCATGTCTCTTCAGAGGCATAAATGTACAAGGTTCATGTTTTCTCAGGCCTTGTGGGTCCTCGAGGAGTCTTAGAGCAGTCAGAGTTCCGATGGCCCAGATCATCACACTTGGAGTAGCACGTTTTATTGCCTTTTTCCTAGGCTGTCGTCTCACCTTCTGCCCCTCTCTCTCTCTCTCTCATTCATTTTCTCAAAGCTCTCCTGGATCATTGCTGACAAGTAAGATTTAGTTTTATCCAATCAACTCAAGTTAATGTTATCATTATATTTGTAAATAATTTTTTTTTTTTTTTTTTTTACAAATATTTCCATATTTTCTGGGAAACACAGTTCCATCTTTCCACTAAATTTGCTCTATATACTTGGGAACAAAGCGATTTCAGATCAGCCCTTTTCCAAAATTTAATATTTACTCATCTTATTGCTGTGTATACTGGACCTCTACATAATGTACTCCTACCAGTATATTTGGTAACAAAGTATAAATGTATAAACTAAAAAGATTTGTATCTCACAGTGCTATAATATATTGTGCTCCTGAACTCTGGACACCAACATGTAAAATTCAAATACAGCAGGACAGGTGAATTTATTCTAAATAGCACCTATGATGTTACTGTCCTGCTCATCTTGCTCTATATACTTGGGAACAAAGCGATTTCAGATCAGCCCTTTTCCAAAATTTAATAGTTACTCATCTTATTGCTGTGTATACTGGACCTCTACATAATGTACTCCTACCAGTATATTTGGTAACAAAGTATAAATGTATAAACTAAAAAGATTTGTATCTCACAGTGCTATAATATATTGTGCTCCTGAACTCTGGACACCAACATGTAAAATTCAAATACAGCAGGACAGGTGAATTTATTCTAAATAGCACCTATGATGTTACTGTCCTGTTCATCATTCATCAGCACAGAGCTTAACAAGGCAAAGTGATTACCTTGTATCTTATAGTTCAAAACAGGCATGAAACTGATACTTTATAAGAAGGTTGGTGGATATCTGGAATGCAATATCATTGTAGTATCAGAAAAATGAATACAGTTGATCAAGGCAGTTTAATGTACCAAGCAGGAAAGAACGCAATCATCAGCACAGCATTTACTGTCTGCAGAATAAACTGCCAAAGATGGCATATCATGCAGAAGTATTACTTGCTTAAGTTTGTATGTGCAGTCAAAACCAAATATATGTACCAGAGATAAAATCCAGGCTTTAAAGGACAAGTAAAAAAATGATCAATTCTTCATGATCTTATAAGGATTTTTCTTCAGCCTTTGTTTGCTTCCAGCAGACATTTGAGGATGCTCAAAGGAGGCACCTCATGGTTCTAGAAGCTCAAAACTCTACAATTAAAATTGATGACAAGAGGATTGTTTGCAGGCTAGGTGTGGCTAGGTGAATTGGGGTTCTTTGTCCTCTAGGAGAAAGACTCCTAGGTGATTTTTTTTTCTTTTGTCCTCTCTAATGGGCCTCCATTCATCTGCTAGAAGAAGGAACTCCTCCCAGTATCTTTCTATAGCTATGCAAACTATTTCAGCAGTTCCAACTATCCCCCAGTCACCGCTGAGAGGTGTGACCAAAACACCTGGTTCCCTGACCACTGATCATGCATGAAACATAGCAATGAAACTGGATATGCATCCAATACAGATCCTATCTAGACTTAATCCAGGAAAAATATACAATTTATAATACAGACCCTATCTAGTCTTAACTCAGGACAATTAATACAACTTACAATATAGATCTTGGTAATTTACAAAATATATATACTC
This sequence comes from Ichthyophis bannanicus, assembly GCA_033557465.1. Lineage (NCBI taxonomy): Eukaryota > Metazoa > Chordata > Amphibia > Gymnophiona > Ichthyophiidae > Ichthyophis > Ichthyophis bannanicus. The sequence continues at coordinate 439,775,872 of CM066034.1, forward strand.
AGATGTGGTTTAGATAAGAGTTAAAATATATATATATGCTAGCTATTCTTAAAATGTCCACCAGATGGAGCTCCAGGATCACTTAAAACACGAGGAATAGTAGTAATTACAGCTAATGTCCACTAGATGGAGCTCCAGAGTCGCTTCAAGTATATTGGAGTGTAGCTTACACGTGGTCTTTTCAAGATGGCCACCTCCACGTGTGTTCCACTGCCCGATTCAGCTCTGGATACTTCCGGACAGACTCAGCTGTTCCCAAACTTCAGAATCGGGTCAGCCGGGCCTCAAACATGCGGGAAAGGAGGAGAAAAATGCACTTTTAAAATCGGGGAGCCAGCCGGACCTCAAACATGCGGGAGAGGAGGAGAAAAATGCACTTTTAAAATCGGGGAGCCAGCCGGACCTCAGCACACAGAAAACAGCGCACCGGGGAAAATAATTAAAGGAGGAAAGCCACCGGGCCTCGGCACACAAAACCTACAAAAGGAGTACTTTAAAGAAGCCAGCCGGCCCGCGGCACACAGAACAAGGACGGAGCAGTTTAAAAAGGGGCCCGCCGGCCCGCGGCACACAAATTACGGTCAGTACGATTTTTTTGGCTTGGGGCAAAAATAATTTAATAGCTTTTGGCAGCGCTGCACTCTTAATACCCTTTAAAGGGGCTCAGCGGTGCATCGGGACAGCAGGGAAAGGCAGAAAAATTCAGCGGGTCAGCAGGGGGGCTCAGCGGAAGGCGTAAAAATTCGGCGGGGGCTCAGGGGGGCACCAGAGCAATACCGGGAGGCAGAGGATCTCAGCGGGGGCTCAGGGAAGCATCGGGACAGTACCGGGAGGCAGAGGATCTCAGCGGGGGCTCAGGGGAGCATCGGGACAGTACCGGGAGGCAGAGGATCTCAGCGGGGGCTCAGGGAAGCATCGGGACAGTACCGGGAGGCAGAGGATCTCAGTGGGGGCTCAGGGAAGCATCGGGACAGTACCGGGACGCAGAGGATCTCAGCGGGGGCTCAGGGGAGCATCGGGACAGTACCGGGAGGCAGAGGATCTCAGCGGGGGCTCAGGGAAGCATCGGGACAGTACCGGGAGGCAGAGGATCTCAGCGGGGGCTCAGGGAAGCATCGGGACAGTACCGGGAGGCAGAGGATCTCAGCGGGGGCTCAGGGAAGCATCGGGACAGTACCGGGACGCAGAGGATCTCAGCGGGGGCTCAGGGGAGCATCGGGACAGTACCGGGAGGCAGAGGATCTCAGCGGGGGCTCAGGGAAGCATCGGGATAGTACCGGGACGCAGAGGATCTCAGCGGGGGCTCAGGGGAGCACCGGAGCAGTACCGGGAGGCAGAGGATCTCAGCGGGGGCTCAGGGAAGCATCGGGACAGTACCGGGAGGCAGAGGATCTCAGCGGGGGCTCAGGGAAGCATCGGGACAGTACCGGGATGCAGAGGATCTCAGCGGGGGCTCAGGGGAGCATCGGGACAGTACCGGGAGGCAGAGGATCTCAGCGGGGGCTCAGGGAAGCATCGGGACAGTACCGGGACGCAGAGGATCTCAGCGGGGGCTCAGGGGAGCACCGGAGCAGTACCGGGAGGCAGAGGATCTCAGCGGGGGCTCAGGGAAGCATCGGGACAGTACCGGGAGGCAGAGGATCTCAGCGGGGGCTCAGGGGAGCATCGGGACAGCAGGGAAAGGCAGAAAATTCAGCGGGGGGCTCAGCGCAGCACCGGAACAGTACCGGGAGGCAGAGGAACAGAAACTTAACGTTGGGAACAGAACAGCACGTGGGGGAAACAGAAATTTAACATTGGGAACAGAGCTGCACAATTAACAGTGGGAACACAACGACAGCATGGGGGAGCAGAAATTAAAACAGCGGCAGCACATTAGAGAACTCTCTCCTTGCAGTCACGCTTCAGATAACTTCCCACAAGCAGAAAGGAAAGAAGAGAAGCAGCGATCTAATTCTTAGCTTATCAAGTGCTATAGTTTGGTTACTTTTTTCTTTCGGCAGCGCTTTTAAAAGATCTCAGATTACTGCAGTTCAGATATTACTGCAGTTTCAGATTACCGCAGTTATTCAGATTTTACCGGTATTCAGATACAGGACGAGCAATGGCTTCAGGGCCACTAAGGCCCCTAATAGGACTGCTCGTGCAGTTGATCAGGCTGCTACAGGTTCCCAGAAATTACCAGGACTCACAGATAGAGTACAGAACTAGCCCCAAACAGTAAGGTAGCAGTACTCACCAGAACTCTGATCAGACAGGAAGTTTGGATGTCAGTCTATCCAGCTGGTTTTTCAATCGGGGATTCAACCGCAGGGACCGACTGTCCAGACAAATCAAGGTGTCCTTCCGAGCACAAAGTGGCCCGGGGGCGCCAAGGACCGTTAATCACCTGGAGGGGCCGGTCCCTGGCTGGTGGAGGCCCCGATCCTGCAAAAAGCAGTAGTCAATCGGAGACTAGATACTCAATAACAGAAAAAAAATGCCTATCAGTAAAATGGGCAATGCATACTTTGAAGTACTATTTATTTATTTATGTCCTGTCACAGCCAGAGCCCTGGGGGTGCAGACTCATTAAAGAAGATCCACTTAAAGCAACAGAGGAGGACAGCCAGGGGCCATGGAAAGGTTCAGAGTAGAGTCTGAACTCCTGTCCCTTCCCCCTCTAGAAAACCCAGGTATCTACTTCCCAAACACACTAGGATTGAGAGGGAGATGGACCCCCTCAAGGAGAAAATAGAAGACTGCTTGGAAGAAAAAATAGGAATTACACTTACCTGGTAATTGTGGTTCCTTGAGTGACTCCAGTTTAGTCCTCAACCTCTGGGTAGTGAACCTCCTCCTGCAGCTTGGAGACTGGGCATGTCAAAAACGCATGACATCACTGGATATAGCCTGCTGGTCTCTCCCATCAGCCCCAGTGAACTATTGACAAAGCAGACTCAAAGGAGCAAAAAATCAGTAACTTTTTTTTTTAACTTAACATTATATTCAAGGGCACGCAGAACATATAACCTATCTACCTACTACTCCCCTTCCAGAAGGAAAGGGACTGCTTCCTGCATGCTCTCCTTTCTGTCGAATGCCTAGCCCTAAACAATCCGGAGCAATATAGCAATATATATATATCAATATCATAATATAATAATATAGCAATATAGTGCAAAACAAATGGAAGCATCAAAATGACTGAACACCAGTGAAGGCCTATATCCACTTTTAACCTTGCACTTCCCCCAACAGAAAAAACACTGCTAAGACCCCATCCCGGGCGGGAATGAGGACTAAACTGGAGTCACTCAAGGAACCACAATTACCAGGTAAGTGTAATTCCTATTTCCTTATCGTTCCTCCAGTTTAGTCCTCAACCTCTGGGATGTATCAGAGCAGTAATCATTGGGAGGGACCTTTCCAGCTGGATCTCAACACCGCCTCCCTGAAAACGGCATCCTTAGCCGCCAGAACATCTAGGCAGTAGTGCTTACTGAAAGCATGGAGAGACAACCAAGAGACCTCCCTAAAGATGTCCACTGGCGGAACCAAACTGTGCTCCATCCAAGAAGACGCTTGCACTCTGGTAGAGTGAGCTTGTAAGCTCCCTGGGACTATACGGTCCCGTAGAAGATAAGCCGACGCACTCGCCGCTCCAATCCATCCAGAAATGGACTCCTTCGCTGCCGCTTCCCTTTGCAGGGCCCTCCGAACACCCCAAAGAGAGACGATCTGCCTTGCGAAAGTTTCTGAAACCTTTAAACACTTCCGCAGCGCTCTCTTGACGTCCAAACAGCACAAGATATGGTTCAATACGCTCCCCTCCACCACACCTAGCGCTGGAAGAGAGACCATTTTAGTTAGGTGAACGTAGAAAACACTTTTGGCAACAACGACGGAACCAGTCGCCATACCACCTTCTGTCTGGAGACAGACAAAAAATGATTCCTGACAGGTCAATGCCTGCAACTCTGAAAATTGCCTTGCCGAACAGATGACCATCAAACATACCATCTTCAAGGCAAAACCCTTAACCTATGCCTGTTGCAAGGGCCCCAATAGCACGCTAGCCAATGCTCCTAAAACCAACTTGAGCTTCCCCGGTGGAATTAATATCCTACGACAGGGCTACAGTCTGGTAACCACCTGAGAAAGCGTACCACATTGACCTGTGCATGAGAGCCACTCCCTGTCCTTTGCCCCTATAGCAAGACAGAGCTGCTAACTGAACTCTCCAGGACCTGCCTTTACCAAACCCGTCCTGCAGAAAACTTAATACCAAGGGAACTGACACTTGTCACGCAAGCATGCCTCCGCGAGCACCCGTCCTCAAAGATGCGCCATATATGCACATATGTAAGGAACGCAGACTTTTTATTTTATTTTTTTATTTTATTTTATTTTTTTATTTTTTTGCGGCAAGGTGGCAAAGACTGCTGTCGAGCAACTCTTTTTCCTTAAGCTTGCCCTTTCAATGGCCACCCCGTAAGCAAAAACCGATGCACCTGAGACATTCGATGTGAACTCCATAGCAACAGAATCTCCAATGTCGGAAACCTCCATGGATTCCTGTCGAGCAACCGTATGAGGCAGGCATACCAAGGGCGCCTCGGCCAGCCTGAGGCCCCCAACCACACGTTTCCCCGAAGTGCTTCGATACGCAGAACCACTCGACCTATGAGTGCCCCCAGTGGAAAGACATAGAGAAGACCAGACGACGGCCACCATTGAAACAGTGCGCTGATGCCTTCCGACCTCCTTTCCAATCGTCTGCTGAAGAAGCGACCTGTTTACACAGACTGAAATGCTGCCATGAGGTCCATTACTGGCTGTCCCCATATGCGACCGATCTGTGCGAACACCTCCGGATGCCACTCCCATTCTCTGGCATCTACTTGGACCCAGCTGAGGAAATCTGCTGTCACAATGTCCTTACCCGCAACATGAACCACCGAAAACGCTGGCAGCCAAAGCTCTATCCATACACACAGACCCTCTGCCACGGCCTCTATGGTCACACTTCCGGTTCCGCCCTGCCGATTGATGTAGGCCACCGCCACGGAGTTGTCGGACAGTACACGCACCGCTCGACCTGTCACCGTAGCTTTGAATGCTTGCAACGCCTGGCGTATCGCTTGCATTTCTAGTCGGTTGGTTGATTGACCACTGGGTCTCCTGTGTACTCCAAGAGCCTTGCGCGAAATGATCTCCGAACGTAGCAGAGTTTAACAAAGTTTTTGGCCAAGCTCATGTAGGAAAGGTCCATAACCTTTTATTAGAGAGAAGCTGGAAAATTATATATATATATTTTTTTATACCAACTTTCACCAATTCAAGATGTTCTACAAGGCACACAACCCAACAGAGCGTCACATCTGTTGTACATGCAATGGAACCCTTAAAATATGACCATACATGAATCCACCGGTTGCCTCGATACAAGCATTGAGTAGCCTATTTGTCTTTTTGGAAACCAGCCAGGTCCTTAAGACCAGGATTGGCTACCATAGGAAACAGGATACTGGACCTGAAAGAGCTTGGCCTGACCCAGTATGGCATTTCTCGTATCCTTATGAACGGAACCTCTCCAAGGTCTCTGCCTTGGAAGTAACAGGCTGTGCCTGGCTCTATCGCTAGCTCACACAGAGCAGTGCGGCCTAGTGGTTGAGGCAAGTTGCCAGAGGACCAAGGGTTTGAATTCCAATCAAGACCACCAACCTTGGGCCATAAACACTGGGGTTTGTGGTCCTTCTGGCCTTCGTTAAGTGACTTAACCCTATGCCTCAGGTACCAAAACATAAATTGTGAGCCCTTCAGGGACAAGGGAAATAGAAATACCATAATCGACTGTATGCCACCCTGACCTGTAGGCAATCAATATACTCAAATAAACAACTGACTGGGAATATGTGACCATAGCAAACACTGGCAGTGGAGAGACATCAGACCTGGTGATGGTTCCTGGTCTTCCTTTCTTGCTCTCCCAGTCCTTCTGCCGGTATTGAGAAAACGCTGAGAATAGACTGTCCAGTGGGCCGGGAACCTTGCGTCCTGGACATCAGAGAGAAAGAAGGGCTAGGATCAGGGAGCAAAGCCCAAAGAGAAAGGGAAACTGGTGACTGCGACACTGTAGCTCCTCCAGATGGCTCACTCCACAGCAGATCCCACGACTGCATCTCCAACCCCATGTAACACCATGAGGACCTCACACACTTTATTACAATCGACATCCCCCCATTACTGGAGAAATTACCTTAGTCTGATAATACAGTCTGAGCAAAGAAATACAGTCTCACTCTGCAAAGAGTGCACCCAAAAATCATGCCTAAGCAATTGTGAGCACATACAAAATGCACATCTACATATACGGGTGACCCAGCACCTGTCACCCAAACACAGTGCAGTGAGCACGCTTGAACATAGGCTGAATACATGGAGCATACACAAAGTATTGACTTCCTCTATGAAACCTTCCAGTGCCCTGGAGCGCTAAGCCCCAGACTGTGCTTCCTAGACGTCCTTCTCTTCACCCTCAGCACGGGCCCTTTAACAAGATGGCACAGACGGGTCAGTGCCCCTGCTAAGTGCTTAAAGCCCTGCTCTGACAGCACAGGCTCTAGAACAGTGGTTCTTAACCTGGGTTCGATTGAACCCTAGAGGTTCGGTGAGTCAGTCTCAGGGGTTCGGCGGAGGTCAAGACACAAGACACGCACCCAACTCATATGATTCGTGATGACACGCCCCGCTTGGCCATCATTGGCTGCAGGTGATCACGCTACATTGCTTGGCCAATCTGTGCTGCAGGGAATTTGGTGCACTCAGTAGTCGACTTGTGGCTGTCGTGATGGTATGTCGTGTGATTTCTTTCTTAATATTTTAATCCATACTAACTATATCGAGAAAAAAAGAAAGTGTACAACATGGATTCGCATATATAACATAACGTGATGGGAGTCAGCGTCCTATCTGCATGATTTGCAATGCCAAGTTAAGCAATTCTAGTCTAGTACTGGCAAAACTAAAGGAACACTTCCTTAACCTGCATGGAGATGGGGAATACAAGAACACAACGCTTGCTGAATTCAAGGTGAAGAGAGCCAGATTTGATGAAAAGGCTACTCTGCCTGCTCTCGGCTTTGTACCCATCAACAAACCGATCCTCACAGCATTGTACGAAGTTGCTTACCTGATCGCAAAGCAGGGCAAACCACACACCATTGGTGAAACACTCATAAAACCAGTGAATCTGATGCTGGGAAAAGTGGCCGAAGTTAAATTATCCCAAATTCCTCTTTCAAATGACACCATCAGCGACAGAATAGAGGACATGAGCAAAGACATCTTGGCTCAAGTAGTTGCAGATCTGATTTTAAGCCCGGCAAAATTCAGCCTCCAACTCGACGAGACCACAGACGTTTCTAATCTAAGTCAGCTTGCTGTATTTGTGCGCTATGTGAAAGACGACATGATAATGGAAGATTTTTTATTTTGTAAGCCTCTTATAACAACAACTATGGCAGCCGATGTGAAGAAACTTGTGGATGACTTCTTCAGAGACAACAATCTTTCGTGGGATATGGTTTCTGCAGTTTGTACGGATGGAGCTCCAGTCATGTTGGGAAGAAAGTCTGGTTTTGGTGCGCTAGTGAAAGCCGATGCACCACACATCATTGTTACGCATTGTATTCTGCACAGGCATGCATTGGCAACAAATACCTTGCCTCCAGAAATGACAGAAGTATTAAAAATTGTAGTGGAATGTGTGAACTATGTGCGAAATAGTGCACTGAGGCACCGCATCTTCAGTGAGCTGTGTAAAGAAATGAGCTCTGAATTCGAGGTACTTCTGTACCATTCTAACGTTCGGTGGTTATCCCGGGGACAGGTGCTGAATCGTGTTTTTGCCATGCATGTGGAATTAGCCCTGTTTTTGCAAGAGCACCAACATCGTCATGCAGATTGCTTCAAAAATTCTAAGTTCATTCTCATTTTAGCATACATGGCTGATATATTCGCAGCTCTCAATCATCTCAATCAGCAGATGCAGGGTGGTGGAGTCAACATCATCAAAGCGGAAGAAAACCTGAAGGCTTTTCAAAAAAAGCTACCGTTATGGAAACGATGAATAGAGAACAATAACTTCGCAAACTTTCCCCTGCTGGATGACTGTGTAAGTAAGATCGAAGATGTGTCTGGAATCGGAGACATTTCTGTACCCACGGAACTGAAGCAAGCAATTGCCACACACTTAGATGAGCTTGCAAAGTCTCTCGACGGATACTTCCCTACAAGAGAGTCATATCCAGCATGGGTGAGACAGCCGTTCAAGTTTGGTGTTGAGACAGCAGATGTCAATGATGAATACCTTGACGAAATCATTGAAATTCAGCAGAGCCAGGTTCAACAGCAACTCTTCAGAACAACAACGCTCTCAACGTTTTGGTGTCGACAAATGGTAACGTATCCTGTTATTGCTAGGAAAGCCCTGGAAATTTTATACCATTTGTTACAACATATCTTTGCGAGCAATCCTTTTCGAGGATGCTGGACATAAAAACGAAGAAAAGGAACAGACTTTGCTGTGAAAATGACATGAGAGTGGCACTTGCCAAGGTGAAGCCATGCATTTCTGAACTGGTCTCTCAAAGGCAACAGCAGAAGTCACACTGATTTGCAGTAAATATTCATTATTATTGTAGTGGTGTAGCCTGATGGAAATTAGGTGATGGGTGTGTGTTAAAATGTTAAAAATAATAAATAGCATAAATACAATAAGTTCATTATTGGAATACATAAGGTTAAAAATTAAAACCATTTCAGTGTGGTAGTATTAAAAAAGGTCATATCTTTGTGAAAAGTTATGTATGTAATTTGTTGTGAGTTCATGCATTGTATTGGTTTTGTTCTTTGAACACAGTGATGTTAATGCACGATTCATTTTGTGAACCAGTAAAACATATACCTATGTCTTGAATTTGAAAAAAAATCATATTTTATTTTTCAATAAAGAAGGGTTTGGTGAATGTGCATATGAAACTGGTGGGGTTCAGTACCTCCAACAAGGTTAAGAACCACTGCTCTAGAAATAGATGAGAATTTCCTGGGAAGGGCATGCTAAGTGGAGCTATGAAACACACACACATCACCCCCCCCCCCCCCCGGCCTTCCTGCAGTCAGGGAAATAGCAGTGGGATACACTGACAACCTTGCAAGTGAGGGTCTTAGAGGTTGCTGCCTGTGTGAACCAGATGAAGAATACGATTTTGTATTTTACTACCTCTCCCCCCCCCCCAGGGAAGGGGGCACTGAATACTATATGTGATTCATGAGCAGCGCTGCCATCCGGTGGCCTTTAGGGCACCAGAGCCCAACAAACGATACAGAAGTTAAGAGCTTTAAATCTTGGTCATATAATCTTGATTTGCAGAACACTACAATTGCTTGTTTAGTCACTAACCCCTGAGTGCCCATGAGGTGGCCCTGTGGTTATTTCTTGCAGAGAACGATCAATCTGATGATGGCTGTATACACACGGTCACAGAAAGGCACTATTGAGTGTACCAGCTGCCCTCTGGTGGCCATAGACCATAGCACAGGCACTTCTTGGTTGACAGTTTAACTGTCATTATTATTATATATATATATATTTTTTTTATATCCTAAGGTTTCCTAACCCTGTCCCTGTGAAACCACAGGTGTTTGGGCCACTTTCACTATAGAATACACAAAAGCATACTTCCAGCCTGTCCCTCCTTCCTCATACAAGTTAGGACTCTGCTCTTGAAGAAACTAAAAGCTGGCAATTTGCCTAATATCCCGGGACTTAACAAATGCTCCTCAGAGACATGATTAGGAGGGAGAGAACATGTGGCATCAGAGATCAATGCCAAAACTGCTGTCCTATAAAACTAAGAATAAACTTAAAAATAAAGAGGACTGACAACAGCCCCCTTAAGGCTGAGGAACCCCCCGAGGCTCAAAAAACCTACAAACAAAAGAAAGAAACACTAGACCTAAAAATCTAGCTATTCTGCCTGTCGTCTTCCTTACACAGGCAGCTCACTGCAACTCTCGCCATGCGGTCCAAATACCTAGAGAGAAAATGGCCGCCCCTTTGCCAACGAATTTTGGCGCCAAGAACAGCCACTGCAAAAAGGAGGCCTCAGCAGACTGACAGAGCCCGAAGGCCTTACCTGCAGGGCCAAAAGCCACGCAGCCTGCTCCTACCGCCTTGAATTCATCCGATCCTCAAACCGCGCTGATGCGCCTGGCAACCGCGGTGAGGACCACTCAACCGGATCCACAGAGTAAAATTAAAATCCCACAGCAACAGAGAGGCTCCGTCTCACACAGCTTCAGTGTGGCTGTACGGGTCCCGGAGCTCTCTCCCATACTGTCAAGGGAGAGAGATCCGCACCGGCGAATGCCTGCAGCAAGTGAAAATAACTGACAAGGAGGAAAGGCGAGAGCTGCTACTAATTTAAAGAGCCAGGCTCAAATTTAAAATTACTGTAAATATAAGGAAATTTCCTCCTAACAACCAAAGGGAACTAATCCCTGATTGCCAATTAACCAAAGGTAACTGAATTAAAAGTAAAATTAAAGGTAAAATTCAAAAGTAAACTCAGAATAGAATTTGTTACACTAAATGCTCCTTATCTGTTCCCCCAAGTGAGCCCAGAAGTTAGGCTCACTATGTCCCTCCTGCTGCATGGAGACTGGACACACTGGGGGCTGATGGGAGAGACCAGCAGGCTATATCCAGTGATGTCATGAGTTTTTGACATGCCCAGTCTCCAAGCTGCAGGAGGAGGTTCACTACCCAGAGGTTGAGGACTAAACTGGAGGAACGATAAGGAAATGGACCTGGGGGTTGAGAAAACACAGTTACTTTCCTGTAACAGGTGATCTCTGGGAACAGCAGGAATAAGTCTTCACATATGTGTATGTCGGTACCGACGGAGCTTGCGTGGGAACGCTCCCCAGCGTCCAAAAAGAAAGCCTTTGGGAGCATCCCACACGCATGCGCGCTGTCTTCCCGCCCATTCACTTCCCTCTCATCAGTTGGGTTTGTAGCTGAGACCGAAGGAGGGAAGTAGACAAATTAGAGAGAAAGAGAGAGAGAACAACTCCTAGGAGAGGTGGGTGGGTTGTGAAGACTTATTCCTGCTGTTCCCAGAGATCACCTGTTACAGGTAAGTAACTGTGCTATCTCCAGGAACAAGCAGGAATGAGTCTTCACATATGGGGACTCCCAAGCAAGAGATGCCTAGAGGAGGTCCCAGCATTTTGCAAATCTAATAGATGGGCCATGCTATTTCCCAGAACCTCAGGCATCCAAGGGATGGAGGGTAGGAGTTGAATTAAAAGGGGTGTACTGTGGAACAGCTTGACTAAACAAGGCATCTAGAGGGGAGTCCTTGTGTAGATAATAAATGTTAGTAAAAATTGAATTCCAATTTTCTAATGTGGACCTCACTCAAAAGTATTGCAAAAGTATTTGTTGAGGGTAATATGGTCTGGTGCTAAGAGCCAGTACATTATCCCCAAAGAAATTACCTCACTGTGAAGTAGAGGAAAATAAATTTTGCAATACAGGGAGAGGTCAGAAGCCTTAATAGCTAGAACTAATCCCAGAAGAAAAAACTGGGGGAGTTTAATGAGGTTGGACTTTGGAGGAGAAGCAAAAGCTTCTGTAGGCCAAAGTTTGAAGCTCTTTATCCTTGGAGTGGAAAAAGGCTCTAGGAAAGAGAGGAGGTAAATCCGACTGGTTTGCAGAAAAAGGATGGGTCTTTAAGACCCCTCTATGGAAGTGAAAGAAGAAACATTTGTAGTAGGCGGTGTAGCCTCCAATTTCTTGAAGATCAGTAATATCTTCCCTAAGTGATGACTTTACATGGAGAGCTTCAGATGTACCATAACCGGAAGGTTACGGTAAAATAAGGTAGATTCTAATTCTAATTCCTATAGAAATTGGTTGTCCATTAAAACACTATGGTATGTTGGAACAGCATTAATATGGACAGTAACAAATCTTTCAGAGTCAGATATATATGTTTATATAAACATATATATATATCAAGAGAGATTCACTTAATAACAAGAAGGGGTAAGACCTGCTTGAGAATAGGGATAGAGAACCCCTTACTGGTTACACGTGGAAGAACCATGAAGAAGGTTACATGGAAACCAGTGGAATGTTCCTAGTCAGAAGGAGAGGTCGAGATTTCTTTAAAATTTCTAGACTTTGAATAACCAGAAATGGAGATCTACGTGAAAGGGTGCAGAGGAGATCCTTAGTCTTAAGACAAGTCTGGATCCTTCTATAACTTCAGTGTGGAGAAAAAGATGCAATATAAGGGGATACCATGTTTGCCCCTCTATGAGGGAAATATGAGTATCATGCGTTCTTTGTTCAGCATAAGCTCCAATGAAGTATTGGGAATTAGAAGGAATGCACTAGACAAGGATCGACTGCAGTGAAAAGGAATTCATCCCTGTTGCAAGAGTTCCACTGGAGATGTGGAACAACTTAGGGAATTAAGCAATTCTTTATGCTTTCACGTGATCTAAGCCCTGGTTCGTTTTCCTTAAAAGGAAATTTTAAGGAAGATGGTAAGAATAGGAAAAAAAAACCGGTCATGTGGGAGCATGACTGGGCAAAGCCTTTTTAACCATCTGGAAGTTACCCACCAGGAATGGCTCTGACACTCTCTGGCAAAGGCCCATAGTTGCAGAGCTTTTTTGTATAATTGCAGAGAGCATGTTATAGGTTGCTTAGGTGAGATCTGGCTGTTTAATTGCCTGTGTGCAACCTATTCTATTCTGTTGGTGCCAGAAAAAAATTGAAGATGGCTAAGAATAGTAGACAGGCCGGTTGCCTGCAAAGATAAATTGCCCAAGTAGGTTTTGGAACCTGTCTTGGAATTATTTGTTAATAAGGCAGCAGAAAAGTTAGGTCCCATAGATTGGAAAAGGACCGACAGACATAATTAGGAGTGGTAAAACTCAATTATGGTCCGATAGCTGTCTTAAAAGAAAATATTTGAGAAGATTGCAAAGGGGAAGAAAACTCTGTATGGGAACCACTTACTGGAGTAGGTATTGAAGAAAATCCTATGGGCTTAAAAAGTAAGCCCTCCAGTTGAATAGTATCACTCTTAGACAGAATGTCTCGACTAAGAGGGATAGAAAGTAATACAGAGTTGTGAAGACTTACAATTTGGTAAGCCTCTGAAACAGGTAAAGCCTCCCTGCAGTCAAAAGTATGAGATATCCTTGTACAGGAAAACTGTCAAGGTGAAGGGCATAGCCTACCTTGTTATTAGTTGCTACTCCTCCTTTTCCTTCAAAAAGGAGAGTAGAGAGTAGTTACTCACCTGTAACAGGTGTTCTCCAGGAGCAGCAGGAATCAGTCCTCACATATGGGTGACGTCGGCGCCGACGGAGCCCTCATGCGGAGCATTTCCCCAGCTTTCAAAGAAAGCCTTTGGGAATTGCAGCACGCATGCGCGGTCCTCTTCCCGCCCAATGGTGCCATCTTGCTCAGTCTAATGACATAGCTAAAAGACAGCAAAAAATTAGCAAAAATAAATCATATGACTGCAACTCCAAGGGGAGGAGGGAGGGTTGTGAGGACTGATTCCTGCTGCTCCTGGAGAACACCTGTTACAGGTGAGTAACTACTCTTTCTCCAGGACCAAGCAGGAAGTCAGTCCTCACATATGGGACTCCCTAGCTTAAGGCTACCGGAGACCTCAAGCGGAAAAATGAGCTCCCTCTAGCTCGTCAGCACAGAAGGAAGGAATCTTCTCTGAGAACGCCCCCGACCGGTAGCCCAACACCAGGGCCGGAGGGTAGGAGTTGCCTAAACCCCAAAGACATTATGGAGTACTGCCTGTCCGAAAGCACTGTCCCTGCGGGACTCCCTCTCAAGGCAGTAATGGGCTGCAAAAGTCTGGCTTGAAGACCAAGTAGCGGCCCGGCAGATGTCTGCCAACGGAACAGAGCAGAGATGAGCCACTGACGCAGCCTTCGCCCTGACACGATGAGCCGTGACTCGACCCTCCAACGAGAGGCCAGCAGCCCCATAAGCCCAGGCGATACAGTCAGCGACCCATATGGACAGCGTACGCTTGGAGACAGGGAGCCCCAACTTATTGGGGTCAAAAGAAACGAAAAGCTGAATAGCCTTCCGATGCTCCCGCGTACGGTCAAGGTAGAAGGATAATGCCCTCCTACAGTCCAGGGTATGCAAGACCATCTCAGCCCGGCTGGCATGCGGGCTGGGAAAGAAGGTCAGAAGAACCACCTCCTCATTGAGGTGAAAAGGTGAGACAACCTTAGGAAGAAACTTAGGGTGAGTCCGTAAGACTACCCTATTCCTGTAGAACCTAGTGTAAGGAGGATCAGACACTAGAGCCTGTAGTTCACTCACCTGCCTAGCAGAGGTGAGAGCTACCAGAAATAAAGTTTTCCAGGAGAGAAAACGGAGAGGGCAGGTAGCCATAGGTTCAAAAGGCGGACAAGTAAGCCGCTGCAATACCACATTCAGATCCCACTCAGGGGCCGGTGGACGCAGAGGAGGCTTAAGCAGAAGGAGGCCTCTGAGGAAACGAGCCACCAAAGGGTGGTTGGAAAGAGGCCTGCCGTCCACCGGCGAGTGGTGAGCTGAGAGAGCACTCAGGTGAACTTTGACAGAGTTAGACTTAAGGCCTAGATTGGAGAGGTAAAGCAAATATTGCAATACCACCGCTACCAAGCACGAGAAAGGATTCTCGTTGTGCTGAGCACACCATGTGGAGAATCTACGCCACTTAAGAGCGTAGGATTTTCGGGTGGATTGCCGTCTAGAAGCTAAGACGACATCTTCCACCTCTCTAGGCAGCAGTAGGGGAGCCAGGACTACCCTTTCAGCAGCTAGGCCATCAGATGAAGGGACTGGAGGTTGGGGTGCAAGACAGTCCTCTGATCTTGAGACAGGAGATCGTGTTGAAACCCCAGAGGCAGAGGGGTGTCCACCGCTAGCTGTAGCAGAAGCGGGAACCACGGTTGCCTCGGCCACTTGGGGGCAATGAGAATCAATGAAGCCCCGTCCTTGAGGACTTTGAACAGCGTTCTGGACACTAGAGGTGTGGGAGGAAACGCATACAGTAGGCCTGTGGACCACGAGATCAGAAACGCATCCGCTGCTACTCTGAGGGGATGCGGTTGTCTGGAGCAAAATCTCGGGAGTTGCCGGTTCAGAGGACTGGTGAAAAGATCCAAGGTGGGGAGTCCCCACCTGAGAAAGATCTGCTGAACCACCAATGGGTTCAATCTCCATTCGTGTGGTTGCAGGATCCTGCTCAGTTTGTCTGCCAGGTAATTCTCCTGACCTGGGAGGTAGACAGCCTTGAGAAGGATCCCGTGATTGACAGCCCAAGAGCACAGCCGTTGAGCTTCCTGACAAAGAAGGAAAGAGCCTGTGCCTCCTTGTTTGTTCACATAGAACATGGCAACTTGATTGTCCGTCTGAACCAGTACAGACTGGTGAGAGGCGAGGTGGGAGAAGGCTCTCAGAGCTAGGCGTATCGCCCGTAGCTCCAGGAAGTTTATCTGTTGAGAAACCTCCCAAGGGGTCCAGAGACCCTGAGTACATGTCCCTTGGCAATGTGCTCCCCAACCGAGAAGAGAACATCTGTTGTGAGCACTTGAGAAGGTGGAGGGGATTGAAAATCCACTCAGAGCACCAGATTCGGAAGATGAAGCCACCAATGCAGAGAGGAGACCAGTAGGTCGGATATCGTTATTGAGTCCACCAGGCTCCCTGTGGCCTGAAGCCATTGATTGTGAAGGCACCACTGAGCAGGCCGCATGTGCAGGCGGGCATTGGGGGTGACATGAACCGTGGAAGCCATATGGCCGAGTAGCCTCAGGAATTGCCTGGCAGAGACCAGGGAATTGCTGCGAAACTGGCTGGCCAGATCCATTAGCCTGTGAGCCCTGTCCAGAAGCAGAAAAGCTTTTGCTTGAAGAGTGTCGAGCCTGGCCCCTATGAACTCCAAGTTCTGGGACGGGAGCAAAGTGGACTTTGCGAAGTTTGACAAACCCCAAGTGCTGAAGCAGAGCCACAGTGCGAAGGGTGGCCTGGTTGGCCTCCTGGGAAGATTGGCCCCTTATGAGCCAGTCGTCCAGGTACGGAAACACAAAAAGACCCTGAAGCCTCAGGTAGGCCGCCACCACTGCCAGGCACTTGGTGAACACCCTGGGAGCGGATGACAGGCCAAAGGGTAGTACTCTGTACTGATAGTGGTTTCCTCCCACAACAAACCTGAGATATTGTCTGTGGTCTGGATGAATAAGAATGTGAGTATACGCATCCTTTAGATCTAAGGAGCATAGCCAGTCTCCCTGCTGGAGGTAGGGCAGCAGGATTCCAAGGGTGAGCATCTTGAACTTTTCCCTCTGCAGGAACTTGTTGAGGTTTCGCAAGTCTAGGATGGGTCTGAGGCCTCCTGTTCTTTTTGGTACCAGAAAGTACCTGGAATAAAAGCCTTGACCTCTCAGGTGGTGGGGCACCGGTTCCGCAGCCTGATCCTTTAGCAGACCTGTCAATTCCTGAAGGAGTAGGTCCCTGTGCAGAGGAGGTCTTGGAGGCTCCCCTGGAAAATAGGAGGGAGCTACCTGGTGAAAATGGAGAAGATAGCCCTTTTGGACTATATGAAGATCCCAGTTATCTGATGAGACGGCTGACCACCTGTGGCCAAAGTGGGCCAGCCGGCCTCCCGTGCTGAGAGAAGCCAGCTGAGGAGAAGAGGCTATGCTGTTTGAGTCAAAAAACCCCACCCTGCTGAGCAGGGGCCAGTGTTGGTGTCTTGGGGGCCTTCTGCCTACGGGGCCCTTGACCCTGCCCCTTGGCCTGCTGACCCTGTTGGGGAGCTGCAGAAGCCTGATAATGAGGGTATTGTTTGTAGGCAGAGGACTTCCTCGGGTAAAAGGTCTTTTTTCCCAAGCCCTTCTTTTTCTGAGAAGGGGCAGAGGTTTTCCTGGAAAGCCTAGTCCTGGTCATAGTCTCGGTCTCGAGTTCTGCAGCCTTTTCAGCCATGGGCTTGCCAAAGAGGTTTTCACCTCGGCAGGGGACATCGACCAACTTGTCCTGGACCCATGGCTCGAGGTCGGATGACTGTAGCCAAGCCTGTCGGCGGGCACCGATGCCAGCCCTGGCTACTCGGGCTGAAGCCTCGAAGCCATCATAGGCTGCTCGAGAGATAAACTTCGAGCACTCTCGAATACCGGTGGACAAGGCCTGGAACCTCTGCAAAGGTTCCTCGGAGAGACCAGAAGAGAACCCGGCAATCTCCTTTGCCAGGTCTCAGAGGTACATGCCCATGTAGAGCTGGTATGTCTGGACACGGCAAGCAAGCATAGAGCCCTGGAAGCACTTCTTACCTAGGGCATCCAGGTTCCGGGCCTCCCGGCCGGGAGGCACTGAGGAGTGCATCTTCTGACTTTTCAGTCGATGCATGGCCAATTCCACAACCATGGAGTGGTGCTGTAATTGTGCCTTTTGGAACCCGGGGCTCTTGCGGACTCGATAAATGGAATCGACCCGCTTGCTTAACACCGGAGTCGAGGCCGGGGTCTCCCACATGCGGAAGAGCAGCCGCTCCAGCATCGGAGGAACTGGAACAATAAAGGCCTCCTTCGGGGGAGAAAACCCAGTAAAAACCGTGGAGGCAAGGAAGGAACTGTAAATACCACCTTTATTTCATAAAGCCAGGCTTTATGAAATAAAGGTGGTATTTGCAGTTCCTTCCTTGCCTCCACGGTTTTTACTGGGTTTGCTGTTGGTACATGGACTGTGCTTTTCTGTTGGACTCCTTCGGGGGAGAGTCATACTGGAGGGCCTCGAGCTCCTCGGCTCGAGGCTCCTCCTCTGGATCCGCGGGGAAGGCCAAGGCCTTGGCCATATCCCGCACGAAGTCCGAGAACCGGGTATCCTCCAGTGGGGATCATCTCCGAGGTTCGGACTCGGGCGAATCCGATGGGACACACCGAGTCCGATGGGTGTCGGGTGACTCTTCATCCTCCGTCTCCCAGCCCGACTCCTCGGAGGAGGAATCGAGCGGCTCCGGTCGGGCGGGCACCGATGCCCTCCGCCCCGATGCCGAGGGTATTGGCGTCGACGACCTCGGCCCTGAACGGGAGGTCGAGGGAGACCATGGCCGAGGATCAACTCGAGCCCGCATGGACTCGAGGATCGGCTTGGCCTCCGGGGTCGACTTGGACGTCGAGGTCCCGGTGGTCAGGGCAGATGCACCGGTGAGACAGGCGATCAATGCCCGCTGCTGTTCCAAGAAGGCAGCGAAGCTGCTCTCCAAGGCCGTCAACCTGAGTCTGAGCTCAGGAGACCCAGCAGCCCCCGACTCGGGCCCCGACGGCGTCGGGCCCGACGTCGGCTCCCTCGGAGGAGAGTCAATGAGGACAACAGCACTTACGTGTCCAGGAGACTCCATCTCGACACGAGGATTCTTTGCAGGCCTCTCCGACTCCGAAGACCCGGGACGGCTATCGGGGCTATGCGACCTGGCCCTCGAGGAACCAGGAGCGTCCATCGACGCCGCCCTCATGGGTTTCTTCTTCCTGTGATGTTCCCGCGAAGGAGACCCCTGCTCAGAGGAACCCCGACGCTGCTCGGGGCCGGAGTCCCGAGACGTCGAGGCCTCTGACGAGGTCCGGGCCCGGCCGGACGCGAAGTCAGAAAAAATTCTATCCCTCTGGTGCTGCCGACTCCACAACGCCTTCGAGGACATTTTGCCACACGGACCACAGATCATCGGGTCATGATCGGGTCCGAGGCAACGGAGGCAGCAGTCATGTGTGTCGGTAAGAGACATAAGTTTCTTACACCGATCACATTTCTTAAACCCGCTGGCAGCCATCGGGGGAAAAAGGGCCCCTGTTACGTCAAAAGACCGATCTGCCAGGGAAAAAAGAAAAAAGGCGCAAAAGCCAGTCACAAAGGACAAAAACCGAAAAAGAGAGAAAAGGACTCGATACCGGCGTATCGGTCTGAGCGGGAAAAGGATCCGGCGTCGAACCGGAGAAAAAAGAGAAAAATAGAGAAAATCAACTTTTTCCTCGGGGAAAAACGAACTACGTCCGTCGGGCTCCGTGGAAAAAAGAAGACTGAGCAAGATGGCACCCTTGGGCGGGAAGAGGACCGCGCATGCGCGCTGCAATTCCCAAAGGCTGTCTTTGAAAGCTGTGGAAATGCACCGCATGAGGGCTCCGTCGGCGCCGACGTCACCCATATGTGAGGACTGACTTCCTGCTTGATCCTGGAGAAAAACCTGTTACCTGTAGGGCATGATTATCCTCAATAGCTCTAGGAGCTAAAAGAATGGATTTCTCTTGCGGCAAGAGATTCATGCCTAGAGTCGAGGATTGAGTCAGTGTATCACTGATCTCTCAGTAAGGATGAGAAGAACTGTAGATGCTTCTGTTGATAAGAAGTAGGTCAGCGGTTATGAACCTCAAACAGGAAAAAGAGATTTAATGATTAAAATATCAGAAACCCTGCGACTGCTGGGTTTGCTGAGCCTGTTGAGGTTTTGGTTTTCTTAGCCTGGTATGATGTTGCCCTTCTTTGGAAACATCTGCATGATGGGTAGAAGATGAATAAAACTTTTTCCCCTTAGGGGGATAAAGTTTGTTAGGAGATTTTTTACTAGCTGTCTTGAAGGACTAGAAAAAGGGACTGTTACTTCTGGAGAGAGATCTGCAACTGTGAGTATATACTTCTGGTAATTTTCTAAAAGGAATTCTTTGTATTAAAGCTAATTAATCTGTGAACCCACTATTTTTGTTAAATCAGTCAGGGCCTAGTAGCAGCAGTTTAAGTTTAAATTTAAAACACAGAGGAGAACTTTCTGGTTACATTTCATACCCAGCAGAGAGCTTGTAGTTTAAATTTAATAGTCACTCAGGGCCTAGTAACAGCAAAGGACTTTTAGTTTAAATTTAAAACACAGAAGAGAGCTTTCTGGTTACATTTGGAACCCAGCAGAGAACTTGTAGTCTAAATTTAATAGTCACTCAGGGCCTAGCATCAGCAAAGTACTTTTAGCTTAAATTTAAAACACAGAAGAGAGCTTTCTGGTTAAATTTAGAACCCAGCAGAGAGCTTGTAGTTTAAATTTCATAAGAAGTTAGAGCCTAGCAGCAGCTAAGAGCTATAATTTAAATCAAATCAGAATATAGCTTACCTCAGCAGCACAAGACAGGGTACTGTGTAGCAGCCCTATTTTAATAAGTGTTATTTCCCTCCCTCCCCTGGGATAATCGTAGCTTTATAGGTACTTACACATCTTACAAGACAGGAGGTGCTCTCAGGTAAAGCTCATTACCCAAATCAGTCATACACTAAGGACCTGAGATTAGTTAAGCTTCAGGTGAACAAGGTATATTACACATATTAGGTACAGTTTTATTAGTATAAATATCCATAGCAACCCTTAGTAAGTAAAGAACTTAGATCTAAACACAAACTTAAAACTAAGATGCAGACAGCAGTCCAGCAGCGGGATGGGGGCATTCCAGTCTTTTCCATTGAGTGTCACATGTATGATTTTCTCCCAGTTGGTGAGAGGTCTTACGTGTGCACTAGGTGCAAGGAGCTCTTTGCTCTCAGGCAACGAGTCCGTTCTCTAGAGGCTAAAGTAGCAGACTTGGAAAGCATAAGACAGACAGAGAGGTACATAGACGAGACCTACAGGGATATAGTCCTGAAGTCCCACCTCCAGTCTGGCAGCATCCCTGTTGCCATGGAGGAGAGAGGTCACATGACAGGAGAACATCACCCTGGTGTGGCAGGAAGTGATCCTGTAACTAGGACCTGTCCTCCAGGTGATGTAAAACCCTCTCGCACCTAGGAAGCTTCTCCAGGCCCATGTGCCCATGAGGGAAGGGTTAGGACAGCCGTTATAGTTGGTGATTCGATCATTAGGCATGTAGATAGCTGGGTGGCTGGTGGACGTGAGGATTGCCTGGTAACATGCCTGCCTGGTGCGAAGGTAGCGGACCTTACACGCCACCTAGATAAGGTCTTAGATAGTGCTGGGGAGGAGTCTGCTGTCTTGGTACATGTCGGTACCAATGACATAGGAAAATGTGGTAGGGAGGTATTGGAGGCAAAATTTAGGCTTTTAGGTAGGAAGTTGAAATCCAGAACTTCCAGGGTAGCATTCTCTGAAATGCTTCCTGTTCCACGCGCAGGACCCAAAAGGCAGGCAGAGCTCCGGAGTCTCAATGCGTGGATGAGACAATGGTGCATAGATGAGGGTTTTGGATTTGTTAGGAACTGGGGAACATTCTGGGGAAAGGAGGGGCTCTTCCGAAGGGATGGGCTTCACCTTAACTGGGATGGAGCAGGCTGCTGGCATTAACCTTTAAAAAGGAGATAGAGCAGCTTTTAAACTAGATATTAGGGGAAAGCCGACAGTCGCCCAAGAGCGGATGGTTCGGAAGAATGTATATTTGAAGGATACTACCAAAAGCAGAGAGGTTCCACAAAAGAGTAAAGTAGCTCAAATGCCCTCAAGTATGGAGCAGACAGAGCTTAAAGATCCTAAATTACCCATGTCTAACATTAGCCAAATTAATATGAATAAAATACATTCTCTAAAAGTATAGGAGGTGAAGTACAGTATAGGAGGTGAAGTACTTTTGTCCACTAAAGAAGAGCGGGACCTAGGCGTGGTTGTGTCTGATGATCTTAAAGTAGCTAAACAGGCAGAAAAGGCGACGGCAAAAGCTAGAAGGATGCTTGGGTGCATACGGAGAGGAATGGCTAGCAGAAAAAAGGAGATAATAATGCCTCTGTATAAGTCTTTGGTGCAACCTCATTTGGAGTATGGTGTGCAATTCTGGAGACCGTACCTTCAAAGGGATGTGAACAGGATGGAGTCGGTGCAGAGGGTTGCTACTAAAATGATTAATGGGCTTCATTATAAAGCATATGAGGACAGACTTAAGGATCTTAATATGTACACCTTAGAGGAAAGGCGGGATAGAGGTGATATGATTGAGATGTTTAAATACCTCCGTGGCATAAATGTTCAGGGAGAGAGCCTCTTTCAATTGAAAGCAAGTTCTGCTACGAGGGGACATGGGATGAGGGTGAAGGGAGATAGATTCAGGAGTGATATGCGGAAATATTTCTTTACAGAAAGAGTAGTGGATCCATGGAATAGTCTCCCAGTGGAGGTGGTAGAGATGAGGACAGTAACTGAATTCAAAAAAGCATGGGACCAACACAGAGGATCTCTAAAGGTAAAAAGTGGACTGTTGTAGTTGTTGTTATGGAAGGACAGACTAGATAGGCCATGTGGTCTTTTTCTGTCATCATGTTTCTATGTTTCTAAAATGCTTGTATGCAAATGCTAGAAGTTTAAAAAATAAGATGGGAGAATTAGAATATATAGCACTAAATGAAAGGTTAGATATGATTGGAATATCAGAGACACGGTGGAAGGAGGACAACCAGTGGGACACTGTGATACCTGGTTACAAACTATATCGTAATGATAGAGCTGATCAAATTGGTGGAGGGGTTGCTCTCTATGTTAGGGAGGGCATTGAGTCAGAAAGGATTAAAGTTTTGCAGGAAACAAAATCTGCTGTAGAATCTATATGGATTGAAATTCATGTAAAAGGGGGAAGGCAATGGCAGTGGGGGTGTACTATCGAGCGCCTGGCCAGAATGACCAAATGGATGATGAAATGCTCAAAGAAATGAAGGAAGCTAACAAAAGTTACAGCACAGTAATAATAATGGGTGATTTCAACTACCCCGGTATCAACTGGGTCAGTGTCACGGCAGGACATGATAGGGAGATAAAGTTTCTAGATGAAATAAATGACTGCTTCTTGAAGCAGCTGGTTCATGAACCGACCAGAGTGGAAGCCATTTTGGACTTAGTCCTTAGTGGAACACCAGATCTGGTGCAAGAGATAAGAGTGTTGGGGCCACTTGGCAATAGTGATCATAGCATGATCGCCTTTGATTTAATTAGTGGAGGAGGGGATAGTAAGGAAATCCACAGTACTACCTTTTAACTTTCGAAAGGGAGACTATGATAAAATGAGGAAAACAGTTAAGTAAAAACTAAAAGGAGCAGTTGCAAAGGTTAAAGATGTACATCAGGCTTGCCTGTTGTTGAAAAATACTATCTTGGAAGCCCAGACCAGCTGTATACCACGCTTTAAGAAAAGTGGAAGGAAGTCCAAAAAACTGCCAGCATGGTTTAAAGGTGAGGTCAGAGAGGCTGTTGTTGCCAAAAAAGCATCTTTCAGGAAATGGAAAAAAGAGCCAAACGACGAAACCTGGAAACAGCACAAGCACTGGCAAGTCAAATGCAAGGCATTGATAAGGCAGGCAAAGGGAGAATTTGAGAAGAAGCTTGCTGCGGAAGCAAAAACGCGAAGTAAAGACCTTTTCAAGTACATTCGTAGCAAAAAACCTGTGAGAGAGTCAGTTGGTCCATTAGATGATAAAGGGGTTAAAGGAGCACTAAGAGGCGACAAGGCGATAGCGGAGAGACTGAATGAATTCTTTGTTTCAGTCTTTTTACTGAGGAAGATGTAGGGATGTTACCCATGACTGAAGTGGTATTTAAAGGTGTGGAAGAATTGAAGGAAATATCGATACATCGGGAAGATGTATTACATCTATTAGATAAACTGAAGAGTAGCAAATCACCTGGGCCGGATGGTATACATCCAAGGGTGTTGAAAGAACTGAAAGACAAGATTACAGACCTGCTATTAGTAATCTGTGAACTATCATTAAAATCATCTCTAATACCTGAAGATTGGAGGATCGCCAATGTAACACCAATTTTTAAAAAAGGTTCCAGGGGTGATCCGGGAAACTACAGACCGGTGAGCCTGACATCAGTACCGGGAAAAATGGTAGAAACCATCATAAAGAATAATATTACTCAGCATGTAGATAGTCATGACCTAATGGGAGACAGCCAACATGGCTTTAGACAAGGAAGATCTTGTCTTACTAATCTGTTATGTTTTTTTGAAGGAGTGAATAATCAGGTGGACAAAGGTGAGTCGGTTGATATTGTGTATCTGGACTTTCAGAAAGCCTTTGACAAGGTCCCTCATGAGAGACTTTTGGCAAAACTAAAGAGTCATTGGATAGGAGGCAGTGTACTATTGTGGATCAGGAACTGGTTAAAAGATAGAAAGCGGAGGGTAGGGCTAAATGGCCAATTTTCCCAATGGAGAAAGGTGAATAGTGGTGTACCCCAGGGATCTGTGCTGGGTCCGCTGCTTTTTGACATATTCATAAATGACCTGGAAAGTGGAATTACGAGTGAGGTTATCAAATTTGCAGATGACACAAAACTATTTAAAGTTGTTAAAACCCAAGTGGATTGTGGAAAATTGCAAGAGGATCTTGATAAATTGGAAGACTGGGCATCAAAATGGCAGATGAAATTTAATGTGGACAAGTGCAAGGTTATGCACCTAGGGAAGAACAACCCAAACTATGGTTACACGATGCAAGGTTCCACATTAGGAACCACCACCCAGGAAAAAAATTTAGGTGTCATTGTGTATACCATGTTAAAACCCTCGGCCCAGTGTGCAGCGGCGGCCAAGAGAGCAAATAGAATGCTAGGTATGATAAGGAAAGGAATGGAAAATAAAACAAAAGATATTATAATGCCTCTATATCGTTCCATGGTGAGACCGCACCTTGAATATTGTGTGCAATTCTGGTCGCCGTATCTTAAAAAGGATATAGCGATTTTAGAAAAGGTTCAGAGAAGAGCCACCAAAATGGTAAAGGGGATGGAAGGATACTCCTATGAAGAAAGGCTAAAAAGGTTAGGGCTCTTTAACCTGGAAAAGAGACGGCTGAGGGGAGATATGATAGAAGTCTATAAATTAATGAACGGAGTGGAACGGGTAAACGTAGATCGATTGTTTACCTTGTCAGAATATAGAAAGACTAGGGGACATGCAATGAAGCTACAGGGTAAACTATTTAAGACTAATAAAAGAAAATATTTTTTCACTCAACGTGTAATCAAACTTTGGAATTTGTTACCAGAGGATGTAGTAAAGGCTGTTAATGTAGGTGGGTTTAAAAAAGGTTTGGACAAGTTCCTGGAGGAAAGGTCCATAAACCATTATTAAGAAGGGACCCAGGATATCAATGCTTGAACCAATACAAGCGTTGTGGAACCTGTGTCCCTTGGGGAAACTGCTAGGTACATATGACCTAGATTGGCCACTGTTGGAAACAGAATACTGGGTTGATGGACCTTGGTCTGACCCAGTATGGCATATCTTATGTTCTTATGTTCTTAGGGGAAAGTTTTGACAATCCTCTGAAAGCAACAATATCAGTGTTTAACTGATTAGCTTAGAATAAAGCATCCTTGTTAAAGAGATTTTCACCCGTACAAGGAGTGTTTCCCAGCCTTTCTTGTACCCATTTGTCAAAGTCTGAAGCTTGGAGCCAGGCCATGCGTCCTGCCCCTATGGCTATAGCAGAAGTTCTGCTAATAGACTCAAAACAGTCCAGGGAAGCACGATTAAGGAACTTAGAGACATTTTGAGCATGACTGACTAATAAGAAATAGTCTGCTCTTTTATGTTCTTGAAGAAAAGGGTTCAAAAGCTTTAAGTTCTTTGTGACCTCTTCAAGAGATAATAATCCCATATAGAAAATATATGAGATAATTCTTGCTGAAAGCATGGATGCCTGGAAGCATCGACGTCCAAAGGCATCTAAAGTCCTAGACTCACGACCTGGCGGATAAAAGGAGTGCTTCTTTGCACTCCTGATACGCCTCACTGCTGATTCTACAACAATAGAATGATGAGGAAGTTGAGTCTTTTGAAAAACTGGAGAAGGTGGCACCTTGTACATAGTGTCAAGTGTCTTAGAATGTGGGGATACCATTAAAGGAGTTTCCCACATTCTTAATAGTAGATCCTGTAAGATCTGATGCAAAGAAAGCATGATCACCTCCTTTGGAATCCAGGGGAATTGCAGAGTCTCTGAATCCCCTGGTATGGATTCTTTACCAGGTATAGAAATGGCAAGTAACTTTGCCATATTAAGCAGAAAAGTTTGAAAAGAAATCTCTCCTGAGGTTGTTGTTGTTAAGTGCCGTCGAGTCGGAGTCGACTCATGGCGACCCTCTGGATAGCTATCCTAAATTGTGTTCGGTCTTCAGTCAGGCGGCTCATTGTTGACAGACTGGTACCCGTAGCTGCTGTTATTGTCGCGATCCATCTCATTGCTGGCCTGAGGAGGACCCCCTAAAATGAGGGGTAAAGGCTAGAATTGTTGAAAATTCAGCCTTGGTACCGATGGATTCATCCTAGTCATCGGGATCGGAAGACTTGAAAGGATGAAGCATCGGATTTTCTTTAAAGCGATGTCTTCGGTACCGCCTGAGGTCGGTACCGAGACGAGTTGGTACCGAATCCTCCATGCTAGAGAGCGATTCCAGGCTCGGCATCGAAGGAAGCGAGTCTGTCGAAGCAAGCATGGATGGTACCGACACCGGTGCTGATGTCGATACCGGTACCGAAGCCGATACCGATACTCAAGGAACGGTCTGCAGCAACTCTAGCGGTACTGAAGTAGCTGAGAGCGCTAGACTACGTTCATCGGTGAGGAGTGTTTCATCCATCACCGTAGCCGATGCTGGGGTGTCGGTACCGCTCGAAGCGGCGACAACCACCGAGCATGGCCCAGGTATGTCCATGGAGGCAAGAACCTCGGGAACAACCTGAAGCCCCGCTAATGCTTTGGAGCCCGAAGACTCCCACTGGGGCTTTATTGCCAAAATGTCTTCGAGAGCAACGTCAGAGGCATTTCGATGCTTAGAAGGAGATCTATCACTCGAGGACTGGCTAGTCTTAACAGACTTTTGTTTGGTTACCTGATCCTGTGAAAAAGAAGATATTCTGGCTGTTGACATCGAGTCCGATGTGAACCGGGTATTGAGTTGTGCTCGATTCTGAAGACTTCTTCTGTTTGAGCTCCAGCAAGAGAGACACTCCAGTGGGCAATGGTCAGGACCTAAACATTTTAGACACCAAGTATGAGTGTCTAAAAATATATTTGTACCGCCACACTTTGAGCATTTCTTAAGGATAGTGGCTGGCTTTTCCATAATGGAAGGATAGAGGCCTACTGGCCTAGAAACCGTCAGGCACTAAACAGGAAAAAATTCCTAGAGAAAAGAAGAAATTTTTTAGTAAAAAGAAAGAAAAGCACTGGCAGTATCGGTGTCGTCGAGGGAAGGCAGATACAACCACAAAAAAATAAGAATAAAAAGAAGTATTTTCTGCGGTGTCAGGAATATGTCCTGCCGGCTCCGTAGAAAATGGAAAACTGATGAGAGGGAAGTGAATGGGCGGGAAGGCAGCACGCATGCGTGTGGTATGCTCCCAAAGGCTTTCTTTTTGGACGCTGGGGAGCGTTCCCATGCAGGCTCTGTCGGTACCGACGTACCCATATGTGAAGACTCATTCCTGCTTGCTCCTAGAGATACAACAAAGTCCTGAGTCCATCCCCATGGATACTCAATCGGTAGACTTGAGGTGGATGTAGCAACAAGAAGCTACATGGGTGTTAGCAGGGTGTCCAGGTAATTCAATACCTGGGACGCATCCCGGTTGAACCAGGGCTTAAGGGGGGATGAGTTTAAGGTAAGATTTGATGTGTATGTTTGCTTGAACTGAAGGATGTTGGGAAAACTTAATTTGCATACTTTCTACTTGATTTACATATTGTCTACAATTGTGTTGCCAAGAGGGACCCTAGTGAGGGCTACTTTGGACCCGGGAAGGGCAGAGTTGCTCCACAGAGGGGAGAGCAGGCCCCAGAGTGCAAAGGGGTCCAACTAAACATGGACTTTGGGACTTTTGGATTACTTACCCTAACGGACAGGGGAATCCCGGAGATAGTCCTCCCTGCAAAAACCTATATTGGAAGGAGTGGGGTGTCCAGGTTTTTCAATACCTTTGACACAGTCCAGTTGAACTAAGGACTTAAGGTTGAAGGGGTGAGTTTGTTTGAACTGAAGGATATTGGGAAAGTGTAGTTGCTTATCTGTAGCAGGTGTTTACTGGGAACAGCAAGAATCAGTTCACATAACCCTCTCTTTTTCTCTTGGAGTTGTTGCCTTTTTGTTTTTGCCTGATTGCTGTCTTAGGTATGTTATCTGATTGAGCAAGATGGCACCCTTGGACAGGAAGGGGACCACACATGCCCAAAGACTTTCTTTGAAAGCTGGGAAAATGCTCTGTGCGGGATCCATTGGCACCAATGTCACCCATATGCGAGGACTGACTTCCTGCTTGTTCCTGGAGAAGACTTAATTTGCATACTTCCTACTTGATTTACATATTGTCTATATTTGTGTTGTCAAGAAGAACCTTGGCTATTTTGGATCCAGGAGGAGACAATTGCCCCTCAGAGTGGAGGGCAGACCCCAGCGTGTGAAGGGATCCTAAACTTAGACTTTGAGGCATTTGAATTACTCACCCTAACGTACAGGGGAACTACAGGAGAGACCTGAAAAAACCATCAGATGCCTGCATTCTGGACTTAGAGACGGACGATACTGGACCTGACCTACGAAGGAGCAACAATGCCGCAGTAATGTTCTTACACTTCTTTGATCTGGATGATGGTATACCCTATACTGTTTATCTATAAATTTGGTTACAGCACAGTAAGCTTACTTTATATTTTATGATATTGAACCTTTCTATTAACAATGTTTTAATATACTGGTTCCCCCCCTTCCGAGTAATACACTACATGATGCTTGTTCTCCTTGTGACTCTGCTTAACTTCCCACAACTGAGGTCTGTTTGCACTGAAGCAACGTGTATTCTCCTTTCTGCTCCCAATGACTATTACAAGTTTACCAAGTTCTGTAAATGGTATTCTACTGCTTGATGTTATAATAGGTTCCTATACGCAGGGCTGGCCCAAGGATTTCTGCTGCCCTAGGCAGAAACCCTGACTGTGCCACCCCTGCCAAGCCATGTCGCTGCCCCCCTTAGCTGCTGCCACCCTCCCAGCTGCCGCCGATTCCATCATGGGGGGGAGACGGCAGCAGCAGTAGTATTTCAAAAGGTGGCAGCTTTCTGCCGCTGCTTTTTTCCCCCGTGGCAGGCCATGTCCTTCAGTACACATGGCCTGCTGCTTCTGATCCCCTTCCATGTGTGCTGAAGGACATGGCCTGCCGCAGGGAAGAAAGCAGTGGCAGAAAGACACTGCCTTCTGAAGTAGTGCTATTGCTGCTCCCACACCCTCCCCCGTGACGGAATCAGTGGTAGCTGGTTGGGGGGGGGGGGGGGCACGGCACGGCCTGTCGTGTATGTTGGGGCCACACACCTGGGCCGGACACCCTAGGCAGCCATCTATCTTGCCTAGTGGATGGGATGGCCCTGCCTATACACTATACTTACCTGCATATCTACAATTCTTAAATGCAGAATATGAATGAATAAGCCCTTCTCCTATGGTCCTCCAGTTCCTGCAAATGAATCGCATAAAAGTATGTTGTTTTATGTGCATTTTAATGTCTTTATCTTTTAATATTTTATTAACAACATATATTTCTTTGTCCTTTTAGATCATTTTTTAACATGTTTTTTAATATGCTTTCATTACTTTCCTTTTCATTGTACTCATATTTTAGATTTGGTTTCTGTATGGTTTTTTAGTTATTTTCTATTTTGTGTTTAAGATTGAATTTTATCTTGATGCTTTTATTATCTATGTTTTAATAAAATATATCTATGGGTTTTTTTGTTGGATGTTAACCTCCTGAAGAAGGCATTCTGCCGAAACACAGCCTATGTAGGAATGTTTCAATAAAGCTGTTTCCTCAACTGGCCATTAGGGGTTGTGACTTTCTTCATTTCAATCTTGTTCGTCTGTTGCACTTTCTGTGAGTGTATGTGCTCTGTTTTGTGGACTATCTGGGGTTAATCTTCATAGGCGACAACTAGCCGCATTAGCAGCACTAGCCACCGCTGAATATTGGGCCCAATATATTTAGAAACTGTAAATTTGACTAACCACAAGACCAGAAGAGTGGATGAAAAGATTTTTTTCCAGAAGTTAAGGCAGCACAAAAGCTCTAAGATAATTGCAGAAAAGGAAGAAACACTTGGCAGGACTGGCAAAAAAAGAAAAACTGAAGGCAGCTGTAAGGCTGTCACCATATGGAAGTCAATCTGTGGTCTTCTCTCTCCCGCCTCATATCATTATGGTAGGTTTTTTCTATCTGACCTAAGACTGATTACATTTTGTCAATGTTGTCACTCATACAAAATCAAAACGAAGGAACACCAGCCCATTATTTTAAGCTGTTTTCCTCTATTCTATTTATTTATTCTTATTTTTGTATTTACGTTTTTCATTTTCAAAAATCACACTGCTGAAAGCTATATCAGCTCCCAACAATGTAATAAAAAATTTATACAAGAGTATTATACACATACATAATTACCGTATCTCTCTCCCTCACTACTACTACTAATCATTTGTATAGCATTACTAGACATTCACAGCACCTAGTAAGAGACAGTTCCTTCGCTATAGAGCTTACGATCTAATCTAGACAGACAATACAACTAGGGATTGGGGAAATCTATGGGAATGATAAAGATACAAAATGGGTGGTAAGCAGGAAAATAAGGGGGATCAGGATCCAAAAGCAGCTTTGAAGAGGTGGGTTTTTTGTCTGAATTTGAATAGGGCCAGAGATGGAGCCTGACATACTGACTTGCGTAGTTTGTTCCAGGCATATGGCTCAGCAAGGTGGAATGAAAGACGTTTGGAGTTGGCAGTGGTAGAAAAGGGCACAGATAAAAGGAATCTACCAGAGAAGCGGAGTTCCTGAAGAGGGTGTAGAGAGAGATAAGAGAGTAAAGAGTGAGGAGCCGCAGAATGAATAGGTCAGGAGGAGTAATGTGAACTGGATGTGGAAAAAGATTTGGAGTCAGTGAAGTGACTTGAGAAGAGGGGTTATGTGAGCATAGCAACCCCAGCAAAAGATTAGCCGTGCAGCTGAACTTTGAACAGATTGAAGGGGAGAGAGATAATTCAGGGTGAAACCAGTGAGGATAAATTGCAATAATCTAGAAAGGAGATGACTAAAGAATGGATAAGGGTCTCAGTAGTGTGCTCAGAAAGGAAGGTACAGATTTTGCTGATGTTGAAGAGAAAGCATAGCTGCTTACCTGTAACGGGGATTCTCCATAGACAGCAGCAGGGCCGGATTTACCTATACGCCATCTACGCCGTGGCGTAGGGCCCACAGCTGACAAGGGCCCACAAAAGTTGAAAATTCTTAAAATTAAATTTAAAAAAAAAACGCTGGCTGCTGCCGCGGCAGCATGGACTGTCCCGCGGGGCCCCCCTCTGCTGCCGCGGCAGCATGGACTGTCCCCTGGGGCCCCCTGGCCCCCTCCCTCCCTCCGTGCCGGCTTTGAGAGGCACGAAGGGAGAGTGTCTCCCTCGCGTCTCTGTTAAGCCCGCAGGGGCAGATGGGAAATTTCCCATCAGCCCCTGCGGGCTTAACAGAGACGCGAGGGAGACACTCTCCCTTCGCGCCTCTCAAAGCCGGCAGGGAGGGAGGGACGGATTCAGTCAGGCGGAGGGGGCCCCGCGGACAGTCCATGCTGTAGCAGTGGTAGCAGATCCTGACCCACCCTGGCTAACACTTCCAGGGCCAAGCAGCTGTTCCATCAGGAGGGTTAACCCGCTGGGTTTAACCAGTGGGGATCCACCAACTGCAGCTTCAGCATCGCTTTTCCCTGCACCAGCTGAACTGGAGGGACTCAATCCTCTGGGCTAAGCGAGACATCCAACCCATACGTAAGCAAAGGGTCTCCCTTCCACCCCCGTTTTACCAAGCGGGCCGCCCGGAGTCTTCATCCCCATAGCGGGATTCACAAATAAATACATTTGCCTGCTGACCTCTGACTGCTCTCCTGCAGTTTTACCTTCCTTTTTCCTTGATGTGTGGCATAGGAAAGAACAGCAAGGTAAAAATAAACACAAAAGGTCAAGTGCGTTCAGAAGGTGGCAGTCAGAGAATGCCTGCCACCGCCACTTTCCTCCCTCCTGCTTTTGGATTTAAGGTAATCCTTAAAAATTCCGTCTAACTCTAAGACTGGAAAAATGAGGACCCAGGAATTCAGGAAAGACCTCTGCCACAGAGTAAGTCCTTTATTAGATTTAAAGGAACGGTTTAAGAGAAAGAAATTTCATGATACATTGAATAATCCAAGTTTTTTGTCTCTTTGTGATATTTTAGGAACTTGCTAGGCTGTATCTTTATGCAAAACTGTTGGCACTGGATTATAGTAATGTAGAAATCTTTTAGTCTTTCTTTATCCATACACTCATTAAGAGGCACGTTTACTAAAAGTTAGTATATGGTAACATTATGCAAATATTTATGCAAATGAGTCCCTTATGCAAATGAGGCCCCGCACCCCCCTTGGGCCGCCCCTGCTGGGGGCCCACAATTTTTGTTGGCGTAGGGCCTCACTCAAGGTAAATCCGGCCCTGGACAGCAGGGGTATGCAGCCATTCTGGATTGGTGATGTCTGCTGACAGCACCAGTGCTGGTTCTCCCCTAGTTCAGAGAAGTCCAAAGGACTTCGGAGCATGCGTGCCCCTTCCCACCTCCCGGTCTCGTTCTCAGTCCATCTCAGGGCAGTTAAGTGCAGCGTTGAGGCTTTGAAACAGTCTCCTGGCAATATGCAAACGCAGATCCGAAGAGCAGATGGAGATAGAACAACCAAGCTTTGCACTGTTAGTTTGCTTGATGTTTCCTTTTGTTGTTGGGTTTTGTTTTTTTTTGAGGGGATGGCGGGTGGGCGAGTATGGCTGCATATCCCTGCTGTCTATAGAGAAAGTTAAATTAGACCTTACCTGCTAATTGGCATTCCTTGAGGAACTCCAGTCCAGTCCCGCACTTCTGGGTAGTGTACCTCTTCCAGCAGCTTGGAGACTAAGTATGTCATCCTTTTGATAACACCAGTGTACTTATGCAGCTAGCACCGCCTACCAGCCCCAGTAACCTACTGAGAAAGCAGACTCACAAGAGCAACAAATAAGTAGAAAAACATGAAAAAACCATAATACTCTGTAACCTTGCACCACCTCCCACTATAGAAGGGATCCCCCTTCCCCCAGAATGAGGAGGCTTACCTGTGGACTACATAGGCGATGACACCCTGAGCCCCAACCGAAGGGTGAACATCAATCACAGAGCGTGAGACAGACAGCACGCCTGCCAGGACCTGGTCGCCTCAAACGATGTTGCCATGATGCCACACTCACACCACTCTTCCAGTCCCATGAAGCCCCCTGGCCAACTGCCCCCACCAAGGGAACACTCTTCAGGACCAAGGTCGCATGACAGAATATCATGCCTAACCAATCAGGAAGGGATCTGGGAGTGGGCTGGAGTTCCTCAAAGAATGCCAATTAGCAGGTAAGGTCTAATTTAACTTATCATTCCTCCAGTCCAGTTCTGCACCTCTAGGATGAAGTAGAACAGTTCAATCAATGGGAGGGACCTGCGAAACCGGCCTGAAGCACTGCTGACCCAAAATGGGCATCCCCCACCGCCTGCATATCCAGACAATAGTGCTTAGCAAAGGTATGAAGGGAGGCCCACGTAGCTGACCTACAAATCTCGACCAGTGGAACCAAACTATACTCTGCCCACGAGGCCGCCTGCGCTTGTGTGGAATGTGCCCTCAATCCTTCCGGCACTACCTTTTTCTTCAAAATGTATGCCGATGCGATCGCTTCCCTGATCCATTGAGAAATGGAGGCCTTGGCTGCTGCCTCTCCTTTGCGTGGCCCTGCAAAAAGCACAAACAGATGAGCTGATCTATGAAACAAAGCTGTCCTCTTCAAATAACGCCACAGGACCCTCCGAACATCCAAGAGCCGCAACTGTGGATCTGTAGTCTAACCCCCGCACTTGCAAGAGCCGGTAGGGCAACCGGCTGATTCAAATGAAAGCACAGTTACTTACCTGTAACAGGTGATCTCTGGGAACAGCAGGAATAAGTCTTCACATATGGGGTACGTCGGTACCAACAGAGCCTGCACGGGAATGCTCCCCAGCATCCAATCAGAAAGCTTTTGGGAGCATCCCTCGCGCCTGCGCGCTGACTTCCCACCTTTCCCACTGCCTCTCCTCAGTTGAGTTTCATGGCTGAGACAGAAGGAGAGAAAGAGGAAAGGAAGATAGATAGATAGATACAACTCCTAGGGGAGGTGGGTGGGTTGTGAAGACTTATTCCTGCTGTTCCCAGAGATCACCTGTTACAGGAAAGTAACTGTGCTATCTCCAGGAACAAGCAGGAATGAGTCTTCACATATGGGGACTACCTAGCTGTGGGTGCCAGGGGAGATCCCATAAAATGCGTATCCCTGGAACAGGACGGCATTTCCCAAACCTGGATCCCCGGCATCCCCTGAGGGATGGGGGGTAGGAGTTGAATAGAGAAGAGCTGTAGAGGAACAGCGAATCTAAAGACTACAGAAAAAATGAGTCTTTAAAATGTATGTCAAGTATCATTAAAATATTTAATGAACTAGTACAATATAGCGCTTACCTACTGGATTGTAAGAAGTAGAACTGTGATGGAGTGTACTGTAGATGCAGTAGCGGAATCCTCAAGGTAACTTCACAGCAGTGAGGATGAAGTTCTAAACCTGGAATGGGCAGGTGACCCAGGTGTCAACTAGGGTAGGAGGTCTTCAATGGAAGGCTTTATGGGAAAAAGCTGAAAACTCTTTTAGGTACAGAGTTATTAACATTGAGGACTAAAAGAAGAAGACTGACCGATCTGGAGAATTAGCCCAGTCCTGAAGGGAAGAGGGGGTATGGAAAAAAGCCCCTATTCCCAAGGAGAACAGAAGTGTACTCAGAAATACTGAAGATGTACACTGTCTTTCCTAGCTGGTAAGAGATAGGAAGACATTGAAGTTTGATACTTCATAGACAGGGAGATCTATAACAAAAATAGAAGCTGTTGACATCACAGCAGTAATTGTGTGTATAACCGCTCCCACTTACTGAGCCGTATGAGAATAGGCAAGTTGACTGTCTGGACCCCTTAAGAAGGTAAAAGCTTTATAGCACAGACAGTTAGGGAGATAGTAGGTAATACATAGTGTCCTATGGACATCTCCCAATGGGCACATATATATATATATATATATATATGGAGATACATACATATATATATATGTACATATATGTCTAGATATGTGTGATATATATAGATATATAGATATAAATAGATAGATAGATATAGATGGGCATGACTTATGCCCACACAGCTTACAGAAATATGTATGTATAGGACATATACATACATGAATATAAGTCTGAGGATACATGCCTGCAACTGAGCCCCACAAAAACATTCACATGGGGAATGTGATGGGAAAAGATTCATCTAATAATAAGGGGGTGAAAACCACCTGAAGATATATAGAGAATCTATTTCTGTGGTGCAGGAATGTAGTTCAGTGAAATAACCAGTATGGTTGCGTGAAAAAACAGAGGATAATAGCAGTCTGGCAAGATCACATCAGGAGTACTTTAGGACTCTGACATGTCCAAAGGACAAAAAAAAAACCGCATAGACTAAGATACCAGGATGACCCAGCCAAGGGACACAGGGGTATCATGTATACTAAAAGAGTATGCGTTGTCCAAGTGGAGCAGAAAAGCATAATGCTAAGCTGTAAGGAAAAAAGGGGTAGATTCCTGCAAGATTGGGAACTCCTTGGACATTCACGCAGAAAAAGCTTGTCATCTGTATCACAACAGGAGACAAGAGGGTATAAAGAACCCATATAGCCATGGAATGATTATATAAGCTTTTTCTACTATATGGAAAAACCCTCAGAGACAAAGTTCAATGCTCTGTAGCAAGGGCCCATACTAGAAAGCTTCTCTGAAGATTGCAGAGAGCATTGTGTAGGAGAATTAAGACTGAAGTCAGGTGTGTTGCCACATCCTAGGAAAGGATATGGCTAGAAGAAGATAACCTGCAGTGAGTAGTATTATGCAAGATAGTTGAAAGTAGCTTGCAATGAGCACTAAAGTAATCACTGGAACTCCTGCATGCACAGCAACTGAACAAAACAGTAGAGGGGATTCTCCTGTATAAAAACAGAGAGAAAACAGACAAAGGGAGCGGAGATATTCCCGTCCCTGTCTGATGAGTTGTTCAGAGCATGCATTGAAGGATAACAAAAAGTCTACACTGGAAAGAAAGAGAAGTGTTTCAGTATGGTACCCACTCAAGCAGGGGAAACCCTGGAAGAGAGGGGGTTGGAAGGTGACTTACCATATGGTAAGTCAGCTGAAGGAAAAGATGTCCATGTGGGGACAGAAACTATCATGGGATAGTTGTAACCTCCCTTCGTAGTAGTAAGAAGGGGAGAATTCTGTAACCCATGGACAGAAGTATCCTAACAGCTTAGCATACTGAAAAAGAAAAAAACAGTGTAGAGTTTGAAGAATAAACTTCTGCTAAGAAGAAGTTAACTGTAGATTGCAACATACAGGAACCTATGGTTGCTGGTTATGATTAGACTGGTTAGAGTCTGGAGACTTCAGACTAGGATGAGATGTCCCTTGCTTGGGTACATCTGGAGGATGGGCAGGAGAAGGGTGAAACCTTCTTTTCTTAGGGAAAGAAGGTTTGGTAGGACATTTCCTACGTCCTGGGGAAAAAGAAGGCTTAGGATGGTTTCCAGAACCAGGGAAGTCAGTGGAGCAATGAGCAACCTAACGTAAAGCCTCTCTATTGAAGAGATTTTCTCCAGTACAAGGAGAATTACCCAGTGTATGTTGTGCCCATCTGCTCAAGTCTGAAGCTTGCAGCCAGTCTTTACGACGTGCTCCAATGGCAATAGCAGAGGATCTGCTAACAGACTCAAAAGAGTCTAGAGAAGCACGAGAAAGAAACCAAGAGATATTCCTGCTATGATTAAGAAGCAAGGAATAGTCAGTGGCCTTAGGCTCTGACAAAAAAGGGGACAAAAGAGATAATTTCTCTGTGACCTCCTGAAGTGTCAGACTCATATAAAAAATATATGAGATAATTCTTGAAGCCAGCATAGAAGTTTGGAAGGTTTGACATCCAAAGGTATCAAGTGCTTTAGATGCACGACCTGGCGGATAAGAAGAATGCTTCTTCTTGCTTCTTACCTTCCTCATTGCTGATTCCACTACAATGGAATGATGTGGAAGTTGGTTTTTTTGAAACCCCGGAGAGGGAGGCACCTGATACAGAACATTAGCGGCTGTAGAAGGTGAAGGAACCTTTAAAGGTGATTCCCACATCCTCAGAAGAAGATCCTGCAAAGAATGATGTAAAGGAAGCATTATATTTTCCTTTTCTGCAGGATCTTGGTTAAGAGTAGAGCCAGGAATAGGAATGGCAAGAAAGGTTGCCATGTCAAGGAGAAATTTCTGAAAAGAAGGATCTCCAATGGGAACTATTCCTGGGCAAGCTGAGGTTGAAGAAGCAGCTTGAGCACCAGAAGACATACTGGACTGGTGCAGAAAAAGAATCCTGTTAGATGGACAGTGATACTGACAGTTCTGATTCGAGGCAGTTAGTACTGCATCGTCAGTGCCCGGTATAGATTCCAAGCTAGGCATAGAAAGGATCGATGGCACCGATGGAACTGCAGGAATCGACATCGATACCGATACCGGTATCGGAGACGGTAATGTCATTGAAGCAGTAATCGGGGGCTGCTGAAGCGGTACCGAGGTAGCCAGAGAGCCTTGGTAAATATCCTCGGTACTGCGTAGTCGGAAACGATATGGGTCGGTTCCAAAACTTGTCGGTACCAAGTCATCTAGACTAGATATCGATTCTAGACTCGGCGTCGAAGGGAGCGAGTCTATCGATGCATGTCTAGAAGGTACCGACATCGGTGGTGGTATCGGCGATGCCGATACAGGAAAGTCAATCGGAGTCGTATCGATTGGTTCCGAAGGTACCGAGGACGTCCGATGACGATTCCTGGTGAAGAGTGGAACACTCGACACCGGCGCTGATGTTGGGGTATCGGTACCGCTCAAAATCGATACCAACCCCGAGCATGGCGAAGATACAGGAAAGTCAATCTGGGTCGTGCCGATCGGCCCCGAAGGTACCGAGGATACCAGATGACGATCCCAGGTGCAGAGTGGAACACTCGACACCAATGCCGATGCCGGGGTATCAGTACCGCTCGAAGCCGGTACCAACCCCGAGCATGGCGGAGATACAGGAAAGCCAATCCGGGTTGTATCGATCGGCCCCGAAGGTACCGAGGACACCAGATGACGATCCCTGGTGAAGAGTGGAAAACTCGACATCGGTGCCGATGCCGGGGTATCAGTACCGCTCAAAGCGGATACCACCCCCGAGCATGGCTCAGGTATGTTCTGTGAGGGGTGAGCCCCAGGAACAACCTGAAACCCCGTAAATGCTTTGGAGCCCGAAGACTCCCGCCGGGGTTTTAATGCCAATGGGGTCTTGAGGGCAAGGCCGGAGCCGTCATCATGCTTGGCATGAGACTTACCCTTCAAGAATTGGCTAGTTTTAACAGACTGTTTGTGGGTTACCTGATCCTGGAGAGAAGAATAAACCGGTGTCCTCACCTCAGGAGGAAAAACGGCATCGAGGGAAACTCGAAAAAGGGAAGGTCTTCTCCCAATAATACAGCCTGATGGATCAGGGGAAAAAGGGTCAGGACCCAAACAGGTTAGACACCAAGCATTGGAGTCTAAAAAGAAAACTATGTTTCCACAGTGAAGGCACTTCTTAGGGGAAGAAGGCTCCATGTTGGAGAGGCCTGGTAGGCCCAAAAAGTTAAGACAAAAACTGAGGAGAAAAAATCTCTCTAATTTTAGAAAAGAAAAGAATAAAGCACCGGCAGTACCGGTATCGGCGGGAAAGACAGCCGCGACCACAAGAAAACAAGGAAATAAGAATTTTAAAGAAAAATGTTTCTGCGGTGACAGGAGGACGTCCTGTCGGCTCCGCGGAAAAACGAAAACTGAGGAGAGGCAGTGGGAAAGGTGGGAAGTCAGCGCGCAGGCGTGAGGGATGCTCCCAAAAGCTTTCTGATTGGATGCTGGGGAGCATTCCCGTGCAGGCTCCGTCGGTACCGACGTACCCCATATGTGAAGACTTATTCCTGCTTGTTCCTGGAGATAAAACAATACTACCTTGGGCAAAAAGGAAGGCACCGATCGGAGAACCACCTTCTCCTTCGAGATAGAAAGGAAAGGCTCCAGGCAAGATAAGGCTTGAAGCTCAGAAATCCTCCACATCGAGCAGATCACTACTAGGAACACTATCTTAAGGGTCAAGTCCTTCAGCAAAGCCCGACTCAGTGGCTCAAAGGGCTCCCTCGTAAGAGCCACCAACATCATATTGAGGTCCCAAGGCATAACCACCACCTGCCGCAGAGGGCGGAGGTGACTCACTGCCTTCAGGAACCACACTACATCCAGGTGTGTACCTAACGACCCTACCTCAATAACTGGAAATCGCTGCAAGTTATTCCTTTAAATATTGTTTACTTGAGTAACTTTAGATCTGTGATATATTTTTTGCTAAACCCGCGCAGTATATTAAAAGCTTTGAAGAACATCTTAAACAAAAGATTCCTAATACAGAGTCTAAAACACAAAACAAGATTAATATTTATCTATTACTTACATTCAAGGGCTGACTATTAGACACTGACGTCTGCCTCACTTATTCAGACGACTGTTCAAACCAGAGACGCCGGCGTCTTCGCTTAAAAGCGGAGGGGTTGTTTGTGTGGGAAAAGTTCATGAGATGACATGTAAGGCGGGGATATGCAAATTTTCTACATGCCACACTCCTGTCATACTTTGAAAGAACCGATGTGGAAGAAGACTTTAACAAAATTTATAAAGTTCAATCGACAAATCCTATTGAACAGGAATCACAATGATCCTTTGTGCAAATTAGAGTTACCCACAACTATTTTGATGCTCCGGAACAAAGACAGGAGGCATTATATGAAGCCATAAAATCAAATAAAACCATGCCCTTATATATATATAATGGACTCATAGCACCAATGCAACTGGATATATGTGTTTATTTATTTAAAAAGCATCATTGTGTGTAAAATTTGGCTCTTCTTATACCAAACTATAAAAATCTGCCATAATGACCACTATCATAAGACCCATGAGAAAACACAGAGACCCTAATTTAAAAAAAGGGGAATTGATTTCATATTGTTAAATGTCCTACAACTACAGGAAAACAGACAGGTCCCTGTCCATATTCAATCCATTAGGATGTAAACTGTTTAAAGCGAAAATGTATTGCTCTTCTAGGCGCCGAATGGTTTTGTCCACATCCCCCCCTCTCCAATTCAATTTAACTTTCTTGATGACAAAAAGTCAGATACTTTGTGTGTTAGCTCTTGCCAGTGGTTAACCAAAGGTTTATCCACCCCCCCTCCTAATACAACTCCTGTGTTCTATAATTCTATTACGAATTGGGCGGGTATGCATGCCTACATATAATTTATTACAGGGACATTGTATTACATAAATGACATGACCAGTAAGATAATTGGAAAAATCATCTATGTGCAAAATGGGTTTACTTGTTGGGTGGATATATTGTTTCCTGACCATTAAGACATTAACACACACTGAACAACGACCACACTGAAAATATCCTTTGCATTTAGGAAGAAATTTATGTTCAGTAAATGCCAATGGAACTAGCATGTTGCGCAAATTAACAGTGCGCTTAAGGGCCACTGTACGTTTCAAATCTTGGAAACCTGGAAGGGCTTGGATCAAATACCAATGTTTTCTTATTTTTTCTAGACGGCGAGATTGGTGGGAATACAATAAAGGGCACACTATACCGACATCACTATTCTTTTTCTGTTGCTGTAATAGTTCATGCCGAGGGCACTGACGAGCTCTATTATATGCCTTATTAATATAATACTGAGGGTAATGTCTAACTCTGAACCTATCTTTCATAATGACTGCCTGCTTTTCAAAATCCTGATCAGAGGTGCATATCCTACGGGGTCTTAAAAACTGACCTACAAGTAAGTTATGTTTAAGTGCAGAGCTGTGAAAACTGTTAAAGTGAAGCAATTTATTTATTTATTTAACATTTCTTATATACCACGCTATTTCTCATCAGTACGGTTTACATAGAACAACAAGCATTTGGACATAAAGATTTGTCCTACGTTTACATAAAACAGGGTTTTAACATGGATTAAACTGGGGAAACTATATACATATGAGAATACTATATACATATGGGGAAACTATATACATATAAGAATTAGTTAACAATTGATTAACCCTTTGAAGGCCTACTTTAAATTTTTAATCCACATTCTGCAGCCGGGTTAATTTTTGCATATTTCAGGAAAATTGTACCCGTCTTATTCAATATGTTCTAATAGTGATTTTCCTTCTGCTATGGTCATGTATTATATACCATTTGATAGGAATGTTACGGAGAGTTTGCCGAGACTCATCAAGCCCACTGACTATTACCCAATGTTGCTAATCCATGTTGGAACAAATGATACTGCCAGGTATACCTCGGAACGTATCAAAAGTGACTTCATGGCTCTGGGACAGAGGGTGAAGCAGGTAGGTGCACAGGTGGTGTTCTCTTCAATCCTCCCTGTTGAGGGTAAAGGCCAAGGTAGAGAGGCTCGCATCCTGGAGATGAATGCATGGCTGCGTGGATGGTGTCTTCGAGAGCGTTTTGGTTTCCTAGACCATGGGATGCTGTTCCAAGGGTTGCAGAGCAGAGATGGCATCCATCTGTCCAAGAAAGGTCAATGCATCTTTGGTAGTAGACTGGCTAATCTACTGAAGAGGGCTTTAAACTAGATTCGTTGGGGATGGGTGAAGAAAGCCCCCAGGTAAGTGAAAGCCCCCAGGTAGGTGATACATTAAATACCTTTATGGAAATGGGTAACAGGGGTAATATGGAAAGCAGTGTGTATTAATGCCCGTAGCATGGGAAATAAGATCCCTGAAGTTGAAGCTTTGGTGGGAGTGGCTGACTTGGATTTAGTGGCAGTTACAGAAACATGGTTCACAGAAAACCATGACTGGGATGTAACTATACCTGGCTATACTTTATTCAGAAAGGACAGAGTAGGAAGAAGGGGAGGAGGAGTGGCACTATATGTAAAAACTACTATTAAAGCTTTGGAATTACAGAGCTTAAAAGGGAGAGAGGAGGCATTGTGGGTTAAACTAGAAAGAGGGAAAGAGAAATCTATTTGCATTGGTGCGATATACAGACCTCCCTCACAAGAGGAAGAGGTGGACAGAGAGTTAATTGAAGACATACGCAGCATTGCTAGGAAAGGGGAAGTGCTACTGCTAGGAGATTTCAATATGCCAGATGTTGATTGGCACATTCCTGCTGCAGTATCATCTAGAAGTAAGGAGATCCTGGATTCTCTACAGGGAGAACTATTCAGGCAATTGGTAACAGACCCCACACGTGAAGGGGCCATACTGGACTTGGTGCTTATCAATGTTGAAAGTGTTTTATTTATTTTATTTATTTAGCAAACACTTATATACCGCTGCTTCCAGCGATCAGCAGCGGTCCGATTACAATAGGAGAACTGTCAAATCAGTACAGTAGAATTTGGGGCGCGCATAGGTTGATTCGGAGGGTAGGCACATCACATCACACAATATGTACATATATACAAATGACCAGTATACACAAATCAAATTCAAGAGTAATAAATGCAGTAGAATTTGGGGCGCGCATAGGGTGATTCGGAGGGTAGGCACATCACACTATTGGTGTAAATAAGTGTATCTGTATAAGTATAAGTATATCCGTATACATGTATATCTGGATACATGTATACTCATACCTTGGGTATAAGGGGCACTGTTACATAAATACACTGATGTGGGATATGTACATATATACAAATAACCAGTATACACAAAACCAGTATACACAAAAACCAAATATAAACTTACATAAACTATCAGGTGTACATAGGTATGCAATGGATTATTGTGGTGAATAATCTTAAGCTTTGGGCTTAAAACAAATTGAAATGACTCTGAAACAAATAGGTCTTGAGGTTTTTCCTAAAGTCAGTTAGGTCTTTGCTGGCTCGTAACTCTGGCGGCAGATGGTTCCAGAGTGTTGGTGCAGAGTATGAGAAAGCTCTGTTACTTGTGCTAGTTTTAACAGCTCTAATATCTGATGGAACTATCAGGGTGTTAGTATTGATGGTTCTCCTGCTTCTGTTGAGTGGTTGAGAGCAGATCAATGTGGAGAGGAATGACGGGGCTGTGTTGCGTATGAGCTTGAAAGTGGTCGTGAGGGTCTTATATTTTATGCGGGCAGAAATGGGGAGCCAGTGTAGCTCAATCAATACCGGGGTGATGTGATCCGCAAATCCTTTTTTCATTATGACCCTGGCGGCTACATTTTGCGCCATTTGCAGAATGTTTAGGGTTTTCTTTGGGAGACCCTGCAGAATGGCGTTGCAGTAATCAAAATGTGGCATGATGAGTGCCTGCGCAACTGTCCTGAAATCCTGGGGTTCGATAATACTCCTTAGTGGTTGAAGGACTCTTAGCTTGTGGAAGATGGCTCGGTTGGTTTTGCGGAGGTGTTTCTCCATCTTAAGGTCGCTTTCGAGCGTCACCCCCAGATATTTTATTTCGTCCTTTGTTTGGTATGTATTGTTACATAGGGTGATTGTTGCGGGGGGGTTGAAGTTTGGCTTTTTGGAGATGTACATTACCTCCGTTTTCTTGTGATTTATTGCCATGTTACTTCGGTGCAGCCAGGCTTGCATCTCGCTTAGGCACTCCTCTAGTTGGGTGTAGTTCGGGTCGATCGTGTCCAGT
The DNA here is from genome assembly GCA_033557465.1 of Ichthyophis bannanicus. Lineage (NCBI taxonomy): Eukaryota > Metazoa > Chordata > Amphibia > Gymnophiona > Ichthyophiidae > Ichthyophis > Ichthyophis bannanicus. Next base: position 439,819,899 of record CM066034.1, read on the forward strand.
TGCGTGTACAACATAATATCGTCTGCGTAGACGTGGTATTTGATATTATGCCGTTGGAAAATTTTGCAAAGTGGTTGCATATACACATTGAACAGGAGCGCAGAGAGGGCCGAGCCCTGTGGTATGCCCTGAGTTTGTGTGAAAGGTTCTGCCTTTTCCCCATTGAACTGTACCTGTTGCATTCTATTCGATATGTACGAGGTAAACCATTTTAGTGGGGTTCCCGCTATTCCTATTGATTGTAGTCTGTTTATGAGGGTTCCATGGTGAACAGTATCGAATGCGGCTGATATGTCGATGAATATAAGTAGAAACATTTTCTTTTTGTCCTCTAGACCCTTAAGGAGGTTGTCTAGCAGCGCTAGGAGTAGTGTTTCAACACCGTGATGCCGTCTGAATCCATATTGCTGATTGTCCAGGGTTTCATTCGCATCCAAGTGGTCTTGAAGTTGGAGTAGCACGGCCTTTTCGATGACCTTGGCCAGGAAGGATATGCTAGATATTGGTCGGTAGGATGCCGGGTCGACCTTATTGACTGTTTTGTTTTTCAGGATAGGCCTTATGATAGACTTCTTAAGTTGTGCGGGCATGTCACCTTGTTGCAGTGATAGATTGACTATGTGGGCGACGTGATGGGCGATGTCTTGTTTCACTGCTTTGATCCAAGCGGCTGGGCATGGATCTAGTGGGGAGGTGGTGGTGTTGATGTTTGTAATTATGGTAGTAATCAGATGGTTGTTTACTTTGTGAAAAGTGCACCAGAGCTGATCCTGCCTGGTGCAGATTGTCATGGATGGAATAGACCTTGAGGGAGTTGGGTCCATGTATTGTATAGGCGTTGATGCTGTGAGTTTGCTTGCATAGTGGTTTGCTAAAGTTTGAGGTTTGATTTCATTGTTGGTGTGGTCATCCAGTGTTGTTTTTGTTAGGGTTTTGACTAGTTCAAATAATTCGCGGGGTTTGTTTATGGCCTTGTTCAACAGATTTGTGTGATGAGTTCTTTTCGCTGAGTTAATCTCCTCCTTGTATTTAGCGAGTAGAGACAGGTATTCTGTCCTGTGCTCATGTACCTTTGTTTGTCTCCATTTCCGCTCTGATTTGCGGAGTGTCCTTTTCATTCTGGTCAGCGTAGCGGTGTACCACGGTTCAGATCGGCGTTTGGCTGAGTCTGTTGGGGTTTTCCAAGTAGGGTTGGATACTTCCAGTATACCACTGTTCCATCTGTTGGTGAGGTCTTCGAGGTCTGTGCATTCCAAATTAATGCGGGAAGCAATGGAGCCTATAAGATTTTCCTCGTTGAATTTGTTGAAACTCCTCCTCGTGTATGTTGACCTCCTGGCTTTTGCATTTTTAGGCGGGGCGGGCAGTTTTACTTTGAGATCAACTTGGTGGTGGTCAGACCATGGTACTAGAGTTATTCTAATCATGGGTTCCTCGTTGCCCGTTTGCTGATTTGCGGGTAGGAAAACCAGGTCTAGGGTATTTCCCTTTTCATGGGTGGCGTCACTTATGATTTGTTGATACCCCAGTTGTGCCATGGCTTCCATGAAATTGGTTGCATGACTAGGTGGAAGTGATGCTAGATTCAGATCTCCCAAAATGATTTGGAATTTTCGAATTTGGGTGTTAGAGATGGTTTCAAGAGCTGGGGCGAGTGTTTCATGGTGTGACGAGGGGGACCTGTAGATAAGGCAGATGGAAACAGCTGTATTTTCTATTTTGAGTATGTCCATGTCATCATTTGAGCTCAGGGAGGTGGTTGTTAGTTGTAAGGTGGTTTTGGCTATTATGATGACGCCCCCACCCCTCCTATTGGTGCGAGGGCAGTTGTACACTTTGTATCCAGGTTTATTTAGCTGATTTATTATTGCGGGGTCGGAGTCATTGATCCAGGTTTCCGTTATACAGAGGATGTCTGGTTGTTCGTCCGTGATGATATTGTAGATGATAGGTGTTTTGTTTCTAATCGATCTGGCGTTGATAAGGATGATGCTATATTCAACATGCGCTGTTTGGAAGGTAGGCAGGTGACGAGATTGAGATAGGTCAGGCTTATTACTCTTCGCTTTATGTGACGTGGGTTTGTTGACTCTCTTTGTCTTGTTTTTCCTGGGTGGGAAAGGTCTATGGGTTTTTGCCGGGTAGTTTGTGGCTATGTGGGGTGGGTTGTGCTGAAAAGGTGGGGGTATTGGAAGGGGGTAAAGGTAATAGCTAGGTCTGAAATAGTGCATTACACTGAAGTGCACATTGGGGAGGAAAGAGTGTGCTTGGGCCAATATGCACATGCATACTATTAGAAAGAGGTTGAGTGGTTCCATTTCTAGCTACTCAGGGACCCGTAGGGAAGAATGTGTATATCTCACGATTTGGTGACAGATAAATGGAAGTGAGTATCGCAGTAAAAGGAATACGATGGAATGGCAAATTTAAGTATCACAAGTAACACAGTAACAGTAACAGTGTGTAACAGTAGCAGTATGTATCCCAGTAGCATTAACAGTAGTTGTACCAGGAGTTGTAAATATGAAATAGTGGCAAATTGCAAATATTACAAGTATCACAGTATCAGTAACAGTAACATTAAGGTAGGGTAACAGTATGCGGCCCAGTCACAGTATTGGTAAAATATGTACTGTCACAGTATCGGTAAATATGTACTGTACAGCAGTATCGTTGTGTCTAAGCTAGAGACGGTTAGCGGACCCTGTGTCAATTTCAGATTAAACTAGTGGTCGCTTATCAGATTTAAAAGTTCTGTGCTTGAGAGCTTACCTCGGCGAGTTGAGTCCAGGCCGTTGATCGCGTGCTTCGTGACTCAGTAGTGTCTTGCAGACCGTGGGTATAACGTAGATCTTGGATTCTAGGAGGACCGCTGGCGAGCTCGACCGATACCGGGAGCTCAAACCGTCTGTTTGGCCCGTGACCTTGGGATACCGGGAGCTCAAACCGTCTGTTTGGCCCGTGACCTTGGGAAACCGAGTTGTAAAGTATAGTTAGTAGCTCGATCACTTCGGGCAGGTCGTGGGAGCAAACGATTGCGCGAAGCAGGTCAGGGGCTCTGTTTGAGTCGGCTTGCGGTGGTTTTGGGGCATCGCTTTTGGTGTTTAAAGGCCCACCGCCTAAGGGCCACGCCAAAGGGCCCTCTGGCGAGGCCCTCAGGCGCGGGCGCGCCGGACGGCGCTTCCCTTTTATCTCCGGCTGCCTGCCCGGATTGGACAGAGCAGCTGTGGAAGGCTTGGCTGTCCTGTCCCCCGATTGGGGACCCGCTTCTCCTGCTAGCGCTGGACGGCGCTTCCCTTTTATCTCCGGCTGCCTGCCCGGATTGGACAGAGCAGCTGTGGAAGGCTTGGCTGTCCTGTCCCCCGATTGGGGACCCGCTTCTCCTGCTAGCGCCGGACGGCGCTTCCCTTTTATCTCCGGCTGCCTGCCCGGATTGGACAGAGCAGCTGTGGAAGGCTTGGCTGTCCTGTCCCCCGATTGGGGACCCGCTTCTCCTGCTAGCGCCGGACGGCGCTTCCCTTTTATCTCCGGCTGCCTGCCCGGATTGGACAGAGCAGCTGTGGAAGGCTTGGCTGTCCTGTCCCCCGATTGGGGACCCGCTTCTCCTGCTAGCGCCGGACGGCGCTTCCCTTTTATCTCCGGCTGCCTGCCCGGATTGGACAGAGCAGCTGTGGAAGGCTTGGCTGTCCTGTCCCCCGATTGGGGACCCGCTTTCTGATGTTGTAGTGGGAGATCATTTTGCATCCAGTGATCACCAGATGGTGTGGTTCAGTATTAGGACTAGGGCTGTTAGAATCCATTCCAAGGTGAAGATCTTAGACTTTAGGAAGACTAACTTTGCAAAGATGGGCCAATACCTCAGGGAGTCGTTAGTGGGATGGGAACAGCTGGGGGATGTAGAAAAACAGTGGGCAAAACTGAAAGGGGGTATTTTAAAGGCAACCAACCTTTTTGTTAAAATGGTAAATAAAGGCAAAAGGAACAGAAGACCGCTATGGTTTTCGAAGGAAGTAGCTGAAAAAGTGAAGAAAAAGAGGGAGGCCTTCATGAAATACAAGAGATCACAGAGAGAGGAAGACAGGCATCTGTATTTGGAAAAACTTAGAGAAGCTAGCAAAGTAGTCAAGAAGGCAAAGATTCAAAAGGAGGAGGAAATAGCCAATGCAATAAAATGGGGGGATAAGACATTTTTCAGATATATTAGTGAGAAGAGGAAGGGCAAAAGTGGTATTGTCAGACTCAAGGGTGCAGGGGGGGAATATGTAGAAGCTGATAAGGATAAAGCGGAATTGCTTAACAAATATTTTTGTTCTGTGTTCACAGATGAAGAACCAGGAGCAGGACCTCAGAAAACACCCACAAATAGGAACAGAAGCGAGGGACATCTTGAACAATTTTCGAAAGACTGTGTTCGTGAGAAACTAGCTCAACTTAAAGTAGACAAAGCGATGGGACCGGATGGGATACACCCTAGAATACTGAGGGAACTTGGGGACGTTCTAGCAACTCCACTGACTGAACTTTTCAATGCCTCGTTGGAGTCGGGAGTGGTGCCAAAGGACTGGAGAGAGGCTCATGTGGTGCCTTTACACAAAAGCGGAAGTAAGGATGTGGTTGAAAACTACAGGCCGGTTAGTTTAACTTCAGTGGTGAGTAAATTATTGGAAACGCTGCTGAAAGAGAAAATAGTGAGGTTTCTGGAGTCCGGCGGATTACAGGATCCGAGGCAGCATGGATTCACCAGAGGCAGGTCTTGTCAGACAAATCTGATTGATTTCTTTGACTGGGTGACCAGGGAGTTGGACCGAGGGAGAGCTCTAGATGTGGTGTATTTAGATTTCAGTAAAGCCTTTGACACTGTTCCTCACAGGCGACTTATAAACAAACTGAGCACCCTAGGGATGGACCCTAAAGTTACTGCTTGGGTTAGAAATTGGTTGGGTGGGAGGCGACAAAGAGTACAAGTAAATGGAGCTCACTCTGAGGAGAAGGATGTTACCAGTGGTGTGCCCCAGGGATCTGTCCTTGGTCCGATTCTTTTTAACATCTTTGTTAGTGATATAGCGGAAGGGCTGTCGGGTAAGGTTTGCCTCTTTGCGGATGATACCAAAATCTGCAATAGAGTAGACACCTAGGAAGGTGTAGATAACATGAGGAGGGATCTAGCTAAGCTTGAAGAATGGTCTAGAATTTGGCAGCTGGGATTTAATGTTAAAAAATGTAAGGTCATGCATTTGCTGCAGCAATCCAAGGGAGCAATACAGTATAGGAGGTGAAGTACTTTTGTCCACTAAAGAAGAGCGGGACCTAGGCGTGGTTGTGTCTGATGATCTTAAAGTAGCTAAACAGGTAGAAAAGGCGACGGCAAAAGCTAGAAGGATGCTTGGGTGCATACGGAGAGGAATGGCTAGCAGAAAAAAGGAGGTGATAATGCCTCTGTATAAGTCTTTGGTGCGACCTCATTTGGAGTATGGTGTGCAATTCTGGAGACCGCACCTTCAAAAGGATGTGAACAGGATGGAGTCGGTGCAGAGGGTTGCTACTAAAATGATTAATGGGCTTCATTATAAAGCATATGAGGACAGACTTAAGGATCTTAATATGTACACCTTAGAGGAAAGGCGGGATAGAGGTGATATGATTGAGATGTTTAAATACCTCCGTGGCATAAATGTTCAGGGAGAGAGCCTCTTTCAATTGAAAGCAAGTTCTGCTACGAGGGGACATGGGATGAGGGTGAAGGGAGATAGATTCAGGAGTGATATGCGGAAATATTTCTTTACGGAAAGAGTAGTGGATCCGTGGAATAGTCTCCCAGTGGAAGTGGTGGAGATGAGGACAGTAACTGAATTCAAAAAAGCATGGGACCAACACAGAGGATCTCTAAAGGTAAAAAGTGGACTGTTGTAATTGTTGTTATGGAAGGACAGACTAGATGGGCCTTGTGGTCTTTTTCTGTCGTCATGTTTCTATGTTTCTATGTTTCTAATATTTAGTCATAATTTTGGATCCCGAGAGTTTTGGGCTCGGCCTGGAAAGGGTTAACAGAGAGCGCTCATAACAGGTTTTACCATCACATTATTTTACAGCGTGTTTATATTATGCTGTGCAATAAAAGCTAAAGCATTGTAATATCATATGGTGTGCAGTTTGATTGTAGTTTTAGTGTGAATGTTTCTCATATGACATAGGTGGGTAGGAGGGATCAACAGGCTGTGTAAAGTGCAGGAGGAACAGGTGGTGTTTGAGGGCTTTTCGGAATTGTGTGAGGTCCCTTATTGCTCTTATTCTAGCAGGGAGTTTGTTCCAACACCTGGGGGCATAGTTTGCAAATGCTCAATTGATGGTTGATTGATTAAGTTTTAGAGATTCACTTGGTATGACTAGAATGTTCTCCGCGGGTGTTCTTCTGGGTCTATTGTTGGGAGTGTGAATGAGTAGATCCACAATTGAAGAGGGTGATATCTTGTAGAACGCTTTAAAGGTTATGAGTAGAGCCTTATATAGAATTCTACAGCTTATTAGAAGCCAGTGAAGCTCTTCAAGTATAGGTGTGATGTGGTCCTTCCTGGATGCTCCACAAAGGACACGCACCGCTGCATTCATGGCTAACTGTAGCGGGTTCAGGGTATTTTTGGGAGGCCATGTAGTATTATATTAGCGTAATCAAAATGAGGTGTGACTAGGGCCTGGAATACCGTTCTGAAGTTGCCAGTTTCCATCATGGGTCTAAGGTGGCGGAGGGTTTTGATTTTGAAGTAAATAACTTTTACTGTACGTTTGATATGATCTTTGAAGTCCAAGTGTTGGTCTAATATTACTCCCAGATAACATATGTTGGTTTTGATCAGGAGTTCTGTGTCTCTAACTTTTAGTGTTGGTGGCGGATTTGATTTCTGTCTGTGGGTTTTGTATAGATAAAGTGTGGTAGTAAACCTCTCTTCAGTTTTTTTAATAAGTAAATCTAAGTATGGTATTTAACGTTCATCAAAGGTAACTTGAAAATGTAGATTGTCATCACACGTATTGATCCATTCATTAAATTTTGATATAAGATCTACGGTTCCATCCCACAATATAAAGATGTCATCTATGTATCTTATCCATAGTTTTATATTAGTTTTAAACGGGTTGTTTTTTATATAATTCTCTTTAAATTTAAAAACCATATAGATTTGGGACATCTGGGGCCAAAGAGTCCATGGCTACTCCTTCAACCTGTTTGTAAAACAAATCTCGGAAACAAAAGTAATTTTTGCAAAGGGCCATACGAGCTAGGTCTATTAGAAATGCCGTAGGGATATGCTTATGTGTCTTTCTGTTGCATAAATATTGTTCGACTATTTTTAAAGCTTCCATCTGCGGAATATTCGTGTATAGTGATTCTATGTCTAGTATAACTAGAAGCAACCCTGGATTGAAATAAGAATATGGATAACATGTGATGAATCCCAGACATATGACCACATCTCTTGAACATAAGGACGTAAGAGAACATCCATAAGTTGTGAAATTGGCTCTAAAAGAGATCCGATGGCTGGCACAATGGGTCGTCCCCGTGTATTTTCCAAAGATTTATGAATTTTGGGATTAATATAAATAGTAGGAATTACCGGAAAATCGACTATAAGAAAAGCTTTTTCTTTATCTATAAGGTGTCCAAATTCAAAAGCAATTAGAACTAAATTATCAATGGATCTTTTCAAAGAAACAGTAGGATCATCATACAATCGAGAGTAAAAAGTAGTATCTCTTAATTGCCTCTGGATCTCACTGATATAAAAGTCTTTATCTAAAATGACAATGGCACCCCCTTTGTCTGCCGGCTTTATGATAATGTCGTTATTTTTCTGTAGAGATTTTATTGCCTCTTTCTCTTTAATAGTAAGATTATCATAAGGGGGTCTATCCTTTATACTTATTTGGTCAATCTCTTTCACAACTACTCTTTCAAAGACCTCAATTAAAGGATCGGTATTTGGAGGAGGGATCCAACATGACTTCTTCTTTATTATAGATTGATCATTAAAAGATGAATCATGATCAGCAAAAAATTGTCTTATTCGGATTTTACGAAAAACTTTGTACAAGTCAATATGGGTTTCGAAAGGATCATACTTTTTGACTGGCACAAAGGATAAACCTTTGTTTAAGAGTGATTCTTCATCAGGAGTGAGGCTATATTTTGATATGTTAATAACATTACTAACTATATCTGGCCTTAATACTTCCTCTCTGTGGATCTCTCAGACCCTCTGCATCCTCTCCCTTGGCCTCGACCCCGTCCGTGGCCCCTGTATTGATTGTATTGCTCATAAGTCTTCTCTTGGTTCAGTTCCTTTTCCCATTGTATTTCCTTCTGTGGGTTTCGTGTTCGAGAGGAATCTCGACCTCCCCCTTTCCAAAGGGAATCCATATTTAAAAAATGTTTATCTTTTCCTATTCCATTTTTCTTATACTCTCCTGCTGGCTTAGATCGTTCATTCTGAAATGAAAAGAGTGATGCCGAGGCATCAATCGATTCCACTGATTCACTTCTAGTACATTTTTCTTTTGTTCACAAGGGATATCTATATGCTGTTTGTCCCTACCATGCTCCTTATGGTCAAACATAGTAGATCTTTTCTTAAACCATAGACGATCACCGTCCACCTTTTTACACCATGGATATACATACCCGTACATATAGTCTTCTTCATCCCTTTTAAATTTCGCCATCTTATTTTTTATCTCTCTCTTAAAAGACAAGTTATTCCGTTCAAAATCTTTATATACGTCATCAAAATTCTTGTCGCATTCTTTTAATGCCACAAGTTTTTCATCTATTTAAGCTTTATATATTTCTGACTTTTTATTAGCTGTGTTGATTAATAAAATCATTAAATCTAATGAACATTTGTTTAAAATGGCGTTTCAACACTTTACAAAACCATTTTCATCTAGATATAAACCTGGTGCCTTATTCATTCTTAGGCCTTGAGGTATAATTTTAGAGCTACAGCACTCGAGGAGATATGCAGCATGTAACTCTTCTTTTACTTGTTTCTGTGTGAGACGTACAATGTCTTCCCATTGGTTAATCATTATATCTGCTTCATCTTCTGTAATGGAAAAGCGTAGTTACTCACCTGTAACAGGTGTTCTCCAGGAGCAGCAGGAATCAGTCCTCACATATGGGTGACGTCGGCGCCGACGGAGCCCTCGCGGAGCAATTTTCCCCAGCTTTCAAAGAAAGCCTTTGGGAATTGCAGCGCGCATGCGCGGTCCCCTTCCCGCCCAAGGGTGCCATCTTAGCCAGTCAGATGACATAGCTAAAAGACAGCATAAAAATTTGCAAAAAACTAAAGCAGATGATTGCAACTCCAAGGGGAGGAGGGAGGGTTGTGAGGACTGATTCCTGCTGCTCCTGGAGAACACCTGTTACAGGTGAGTAACTACGCTTTCTCCAGGACCAAGCAGGAAGTCAGTCCTCACATATGGGACTCCCAAGCTTAAGGCTACCGGAGACCCTAAGCACAAAAATGAGCTCCCTCTAGCTCAGCAGCACAGAAGGAAGGAATCTTCACTGAATTATTACCCACCGGTAGCCCCCATCCGGGATGGAGGGTAGGAGTTGCTCAAACCTCGAAGAGATTTCGGAGGACTGCCTGTCCGAAAGCACTGTCCCTGCGGGACTCCCTCTCGAGGCAGTAATGGACCGCAAAAGTCTGGCTCGAAGACCAAGTAGCGGCCCGGCAGATGTCTGCCAATGGAACAGAGCGGAGGTAAGCCACTGACGTAGCCTTCGCCCGAACACAATGAGCCGTGAACCGACTATCTAGCGAGAGTCCGGCTGCCCCATAAGCCCAAGCGATACAGTCAGCAACCCAGATGGACAGAGTACGCTTGGAGACAGGGAGCCCCAATTTATTGGGATCAAAAGACACAAAAAGCTGAGCAGCTTTACGGTGCTCCCGCGTACGGTCAAGGTAGAAGTTCAACGCCCTTCTACAGTCCAGGGTATGTAGGACCATTTCAGCTCGGCTGGAGTGTGGCCTGGGAAAGAAGGTCGGAAGTACCACCTCCTGATTGATGTGAAAAGGGGAGACCACTTTTGGAAGAAATTTAGGGTGAGTCCGTAGGACTACCCTATTTTTGTAGAACCGAGTGTAAGGGGGATCAGACACGAGGGCCTGCAATTCACTTACGCGTCTAGCGGAAGTGAGGGCTATCAGGAATAAGGTTTTCCAAGAAAGAAAACGGAGAGAACAGGTAGCCATAGGTTCAAAAGGCGGACAGGTGATCCGCTGTAAAACCACATTCAGATCCCAGTCAGGTGCTGGCGGGCGCAGAGGTGGTTTAAGTAGAAGGAGACCTCGGAGAAACCTTGCCACGAGAGGGTCGCTGGAAAGAGGTCTGCCGTCCACCGGCACATGATGTGCTGAAAGAGCACTGAGGTGAACTTTGACGGAGTTGGACTTAAGTCCCAGATTAGAGAGGTAGAGCAAGTACTGCAAGATCACCGACACCGAGCAGGAGAAGGGATCCTGAGACTGCTGGGCACACCAAGCGGAAAAGCGACGCCATTTAAGGGCGTAGCATTTGCGGGTAGAAGGTCGCCGGGAAGCTAGGACGACCTCTTCCACCTCTGCCGGCAGTAGAAGGGGAGCAAGGACTACCCTTTCAGCAGCCAGGCCATCAGATGTAGAGATCTGAGGTTGGGGTGTAGCAGGGACCCCTGATCCTGTGTTAGGAGATCTGGTTGAAACCCCAGAGGGAACGGAGCCTCCACCGCTAGTTGCAGCAGGAGTGGAAACCACGGCTGTCTGGGCTACCGAGGAGCTATCAGGATCATGGAAGCTTCGTCTCGTAGAACCTTGAAAAGAGTTCGAGAGACTAGCGGTATGGGAGGAAAGGCATACAGAAGGCTTTTCGACCATGAGAGCAGAAAAGCATCCGCTGCTACTCGAAGGGGATGCGGCTGCCGAGAGCAGAAGCGAGGAAGTTGCCGGTTGAGAGGACTGGCAAAGAGATCCATCGTGGGGAGGCCCCACTTCAGAAAAAGTTTCTGAACTACCAAGGGATCCAGTCGCCACTCGTGCGGCTGGAGGATTCTGCTGAGTTTGTCCGCCAGGCAATTTTCTTGGCCTGGGAGATAAACTGCCTTGAGAAGAATGCCGTGGCTGACGGCCCAAGAGCAGAGCCTCTGTGCTTCTCGACAGAGAAGGAAGGAGCCCGTGCCCCCTGTTTGTTCACGTAGAACATGGCAACTTGATTGTCCGTCTGGACAAGGACGGACCGGTGAGAAGTCAGGTGGGAGAAAGCCTTGAGAGCCAGACGGATCGCTCTGAGCTCTAGGAAGTTGATCTGCTGCGCAGACTCCCACGTGGTCCAGAGACCTTGAGTACATGCCCCTTGGCAATGCGCTCCCCATCCTAGGAGAGAAGCATCGGTCGTCAGCACTTGAGCAGGCGGAGGAGACTGAAAAGGCATTCCGAGTACCAGGTTCGGCCGATGAAGCCACCACTGTAGAGAAGAGGCCAGCGGGCCGGAGATCCGCACTAAGTCGGCTAGGCCGCCCGTGGCCTGTTGCCACTGCTTGCGAAGGCACCACTGAGCAGGCCGCATATTCAGGCGGGCATTGGGGGTCACGTGGATGGTGGAAGCCATATGGCCGAGTAGTCTCAGGAAGCGCCTGGCCGAGACCAGGGACTGGCTGCGAAAACGGCCGGCTAGGTCCATGAGCCGTTGAGCCCTGTCGAGAGGCAGGAAAGCTCGCGCCTGAAGAGTGTGCAATCTTGCGCCGATGAACTCGAGATCTTGCGAGGGGAGCAAAGTGGACTTTGCGAAGTTTATGACAAAGCCCAAGTACTGGAGAAGAGTCACAGTGCGGTGTGTGGCTTTTGTGACTTCTGGAGAGGACGATGCTCTGATGAGCCAGTCGTCTAGGTACGGAAAGACATAGAGGCCGTGAAGCCGGAGATAAGCCGCCACCACCGCGAGACATTTTGTGAAGACTCGTGGTGCGGAGGATAGGCCAAAGGGCAGTACTCTGTACTGGTAATGATTTCCTGCCACCACAAATCTTAGGTATTGGCGGTGGCTTGGGTGGATGAGGATGTGCGTGTAGGCATCCTTTAGATCCAAGGAGCATAGCCAATCTCCCTGCTGGAGGTAGGGCAGAAGGATTCCAAGGGTAAGCATCTTGAACTTCTCCCGCACGAGGAACTTGTTGAGGTTGCGCAAGTCCAGGATGGGTCTGAGGCCTCCCGTTCTTTTTGGTATTAGGAAATACCTGGAATAGAAGCCTTGACCCCTCAGGTGGTGGGGCACCGGTTCCACAGCCTGTTCCTGAAGAAGACTTGCTAACTCCTGAAGGAGTAAGTCCCTGTGCAGAGGGAGTCGTGGAGGCTCTCCCGGGAAATAGGAGGGAGGGACCTGGTGGAAGTGGAGAAGATAGCCTTCTCTCACAACATGAAGCACCCAGGCATCTGATGTGATGTTGGAACACCTGTGGGCAAAGTGGACCAGCCGGCCTCCTGTGCTGGGAGAAACCAGCTGAGGGGGAGAGGCTATGCCGATGAAGTCAAAAACCCCCACCCTGCTGAGCAGGGGCCGGTGGTGCAGGCTTGGGGGCTTGCTGCCTACGGGACCCGTTACCCCGTCCCTTGGCCTGCTGACCCTGTTGGGGAGCTGCGGAGGCCTGATATTGAGGGTAGTGTTAATAGGCAGCCTCCTTTCTCGGGTAAAAGGACTTCTTTCCCGAGCCCTTCTTCTTCTGGGAAGGGGCAGAGGTCTTCCTAGAGAGCCTAGTTCTGGTGAGAGTCTCCGTCTCGATTTGCGCAGCCTTCTCAGCCATGGGCTTGCCAAAGAGGTTCTCACCTCGGCAGGGGACATCGACCAACTTGTCCTGCACCCAGGGTTCAAGGTCAGACGACTGAAGCCAAGCCTGTCGGCGGGCACCGATGCCGGCTGCGGCCACTCGAGCCGATGCTTCAAAGCCATCATAGGCTGCTCGAGAAATGAATTTGGAGCATTCCCGAATACCAGTGGACAAGGCTAGGAACCTCCGCAAAGGTTCCTCGGACAGCCCAGCAGAGAATCCGGCTATCTCTTTAGCCAGGTCTCTAAGGTACATGCCCATGTAGAGCTGGTAGGTCTGGACCCGACAAGCAAGCATAGAGCCTTGGAAACACTTCTTACCGAGGCCATCCAGGTTGCGGGCCTCCCTGCCGGGAGGCACCAAGGAGTGCATCTTCTGGCTCTTAAGCCTATGCATGGCCGATTCCACCACCATGGAATGGTGCGGCAGCTGTGCTTTTTGGAAGCCAGGGCTCTTGCAGACTCGATAGATGGAATCGACCCGCTTGCTTAATACCGGCGACGATGCCGGACTCTCCCACATGCGGAAGAGTAGTCGTTCCAGCATGGGAGGAACCGGTACAGTAAAGTGCTCCCTGGCGGGAGAGTCGTACTGAAGGGCGTCGAGCTCTTCGGCTCGAGGCTCCTCCTCGGGATCCGCAGGGAAGGCCAAAGCCTTGGCCATATCCCTGACGAAGTCCGAGAACCGGGCATCCTCCGGGGGGACTGTTTCCGAGGTTCGGACTCAGGAGAGTCCGAGGGGACACACCGAGTCCGAAAAGAATCAGGTGACTCTTCCACTTCAGATTCCCAGGCCGACTCCGAGGAGGAATCGGTGGGGTCGGTTCGGGCGGGCGGAGGCGTCGGCCGCCCCGACGCCGAGGGAGTCGGCGTCGATGACCTTGGTCCCGAACGGGAGGCCGAGGGAGACCTCGACCGAGGCTCGACTCGAGCCTGCATGGACTCGAGGATCGGCTCGGTCTCCGGGGTCGACTTAGACGTCGACGTCCCGGCGGTCGGGGCAGAGGCGCCAGCGAGGCTAGCGATCAGTGCCCGCTGCTGGTCCATGAAGGCAGATAGTCTGCTCTCCAAGGCCGTCAACCTGAGTCCGACCTCAGGTGACCCAGAAGCCCCCGACTCGGGCCCCGACGGCGTCAGGCCCGACGTCGGACCCTTCGGAGGCGAGTCCAGGAGGACTACAGGACTTACCCGAGCAGGCAATTCCGATTCCAAACGAGGTCGCTTCGGGAGACGTTCCTGCTCCAAAGACCCGGGACGGCTATCGGGGCTATGCGACCTGGCCCTCGCGGAACCAGGAGCGTCCACCGACACCGCCCTCGCGGGTTTCGCCTTCCGATGATGATCCCCGGAGGGAGAACCTCTGTCGGAGGAACTCCGGCGATGCTCAGAGCTGGAGCCTCTGGACGCCGAGGCCTCCGACGAGGTCCGGGTACGGGTGGGATCTGCGAAGATTCTTTCCCGCTGATGCCGCCGACTCCGTAAAGCTTTGGAGGACATTTTGCTGCAGGCCCCACAGATCAGTTCCTCGTGATCTGGGCCAAGGCAGCGGAGGCAATTATCGTGTGTGTCAGTGAGTGACATATTTCTGTCACACTGAACACACCTTTTGAAACCACTGGCAGCCATCGGGGGAAAAAGGGCCCCTGCAAGGTCAAAGGACCGGGCTGCCAGCGAAAAAACGAAAAACGAAACTGACAAGAAAAATCAGAAAAACCGAAAAATAAGAGAAGGACTCGCAACGGCGTCGCGAGTCCGGGCAGGAAAGAGACCGGCGTTGAACCGAAGAAAAAAGAGAAATAAACGATGAAAATCAACTTTTTCTGCGGGGACAAGAAGACCACGTCTGTAGGGCTCCGCGGAAAAAAGAAGACTGGCTAAGATGGCACCCTTGGGCGGAAAGGGGACCGCGCATGCGCGCTGCAATTCCCAAAGGCTTTCTTTGAAAGCTGGGGAAAATTGCTCCGCGAGGGCTCCGTCGGCGCCGACGTCACCCATATGTGAGGACTGACTTCCTGCTTGGTCCTGGAGAATCAAGGCTTCTTGCGGTAAAAATTTGTCCAACGTATCATCCCTGAAGCTGAGCACATCCTTCCAGAGGGAAAACATGCTGAATAACTAAGTCCAACAACGACAAAGCACAATTCCACGTGCAACTAACAGACCCAGTCTAAAAACGTGGAAAGCAGAGGAAGAATATCTTTTATTGAATAACTTAAGCCACTGGCCCGACACAGGCCGTGTTTCGTTCTGCCTTCAAAAATATACAACAGGTCTAAAGCTAATCAAGAATTTTAGATTAGTAGTAAATAATATATAAAGGAATAAGCCTTATTTCAAGAAAAAATGGCAGGGACTAGCACCCGCCTCTACACTCTCAATCCAATGGCATGTAATGGTCGTATTTTGGCTGTTTTTTAAAGTTTTAAAATTTTGCCCGTTCTGAACAATGACGGCAGCTCTCTTTTTCCTAGATAAATTTATATAACAAGGGCGATGTAGAAAAAATAGTAGTATGCGTATAGGGTTAAAGTAAGCTATACATGCAGACCGCTGTTGTTGAGTGCTGGTCTATCCCTGTGGTAAAACTCAGATACTCTTCTTTTATAGTGTAAAACGACGGCGGTTCATGCAGAAACACTTTTACCTTGGAACAGCATCAAGGAATAGTATATAATATATATATTATGTACGTTATATTTGCTTTTGGATTATGCAGGTAAAACCTTTAAATGGTTTAAATTTGACACCTGAAGTTGTTCCATTGCGTTTATGGATGGGTCGGTAAGCCGTATAATAACTACAGTAATACAACACTGTATATCTAAATAGCACGTTGAGAAATTATTAGATTTGTTTCCTGATTACTGAAATGTGGGAATTAATTACCTATTGACTATAATTTACAAGGCCACGGGGCAGGGTCCATGCTGGCCGTCAGTAACCGGGCGTGCGGCCCGGTGCGTGGACCCTGCGCTTGGCTGGTAACGTCGGCGCAACGCGGGGGGAGGGAAGGGCATTTTTCAAACTTTGGCTCTCCGGTGAGTGGCAATGCGGAGAGCCAATGGGTAAAAGGGAGATTGAGTCCGCGTGCCGTTGCACGCGGCGGCAAGGTCTTTCGCCGGCTTGAGCGGAGGCGAGAAGAGGTTCGTGCCTCTGGCTTGTCCCTTGGTTTTTGGCTGCGGCAGCGGTGAACGGGCCTTGGCGTTGTGGTCAGGAGTGGACGGGATCGCTGTGAGTGGCAGAGCCAGCGGTGGAATTCAGGAGGCACTGGGCCCGTTTTTTGCCAGTGCAGCACAACGAAGGGCAAGTACAGGGGGGAGCAAAGGAATTAAAAAGGGATAGCCAAAAAAAAAAAAAAATTTGAAGGGGGACCATACATTTGTGAATCATGAGTAGTGCTATGCCTGCTCGTCGGGGCGGGGGATGGGGGGCTGGCAGTGGGTGAGGGCTGTGGGTGAGAGTGTGGGGTTTCCTCAGCGGGTTTGGGGAGGGTCGGTAGTGAGGCTGGGGGTATGGGGGGAGATGGGGGAGGTCAGGTGGGCCGCGGGCTTCGGGGTAGGGGGGCGACACGCACAGGGAGAGCAAGGAGAGGAAGGGGGGTGCTGCAGCATGATCCGGGACTGGCGGGGGGAGGCCCTCATGTAGGGGAGCCTGGGGTGGGGGCGGCAGGAATGCAAGAGGGTGAATTGAGGCTTCCAAATAGGGAAAGTGAACTCAGCGGTGGAACAGTTCCCGCAGATGCCGGTTTTGACCTAGAATCTGTTGTTTGCGGGGTGGGTGGAGACGCAGGCGCGGGGGGAGGGGGTGGCTGGCCAGGTTAGGGGCGGTGTGGGGCAGTGGGGTGAGGGATGGGGGTTTGGCAGCTGGATCGTGCCGTGGCAGGGGGCACATGGTGGGGGCTGGGGGGGTACTGTCCCCATGGGAAGGCTGGGAGGGCAAGGGGTTTTGCGGGCACCTGGGGCCCCAGTGTCCTGGGAGCACTGGGTTGGCAGGGAGCAAGGTTCATCCAGGGGGGAGTGGTTGGGGGTGTGGCAGCCAGCGTGGCATACTTCGGTCACTCCTTCCTCTGCGTTTTCTTTTCTACCTTCACAACATCCGGCAATGTTTCAACATGCAGGGCAAGGAATAGGAGGACAGCAGGGACCGTGGAGCATGGAAGCGGGAGCAGCAGCAAGGCACATTCAGCGGCCGGAGACCGACAACGCGGATGACGGAGGACTCCAGCAGCGTCGAACGGAGCGCAGGAGCCAGCGGCCGTGCCGCAGGCGGTACAGGCTCTGGATGTGGCGGCGGCAAGTGAGCCAATGGCGCAGCGGGGGTAGGGTGCTGGGCAGTTTAGTGCGCAAGGAGGGGAAGGGGCAAAGGCGAAGCGGAAGAAGAAGCATACGCGCAGGCGGCGTCATGGCTCTGGGTCCTCCTGTTCCTCAGTGTACGATTCCTCATCATCCTCATCGGGAGCGGAGAGCGTGGGGGGAGGGGAAGGCAGGGTACAGACTGCGTGCACGGGGGGAAAGGGCTCGCCTACATTGGTGTCCTTCTCGGAGCTGTGGGAAGGGGTGCCAAGGCATCTGTGTCGAAAAATCAGGAAACGGCGGTACATAGACATTTTCCGCTTATTGGCTTTCGACAAGGAAGATCTTGCCTTACTAATATGTTATGTTTTTTTGAAGGTGTGAATAAACAGGTGGACAAAGGTGAGTCGGTTGATATAGTGTATCTGGACTTTCAGAAAGCCTTTGACAAGGTCCCTCATCAGAGACTTTTGGCAAAACTAAAGAGTCATGGGATAGGAGGCAGTGTACTACTGTGGATCAGGAACTGGTTAAAAGATAGAAAGCAGAGGGTAGGGCTAAATGGCCAATTTTCCCAATGGAGAAAGGTGAATAGTGGTGTACCCCAGGGATCTGTGCTGGGTCCTCTGCTTTTTGACATATTCATAAATGACCTGGAAAGTGGAATAACGAGTGAGATTATCAAATTTGCAGATGACACAAAACTATTTAAAGTTGTTAAAACCCAAGAGGATTGTGGAAAATTGCAAGAGGATCTTGATAAATTGGAAGACTGGGCATTAAAATGGCAGATGAAATTTAATGTGGACAAGTGCAAAGTTATGCACCTAGGGAAGAACAACCCAAACTATGGTTACACGATGCAAGGTTCCACTTTAGGAACTACCACACAGGAAAAAGATTTAGGCGTCATTGTGGATAACATGTTAAAACCCTCGGCCCAGTGTGCAGCGGCAGCCAAGAGAGCAAATAGAATGCTAGGTATGATACGGAAAGGAATGGAAAATAAAACAAAAGATATTATAATGCCTCTATATCGTTCCATGGTGAGACCGCACCTTGAATATTGTGTGCAATTCTGGTCGCCGTATCTTAAAAAGGATATAGCGTTATTAGAAAAGGTTCAGCCACCAAAATGGTAAAGGGGATGGAAGGATACTCCTATGAAGAAAGGCTAAAAAGGTTAGGGCTCTTTAACCTGGAGAAGAGACGGCTGAGGGGAGATATGATAGAAGTCTATAAATTAATGAACGGAGTGGAACGGGTAAACGTAGATCGATTGTTTACGTTATCAGAATATAGACAGACTAGGGGACATGCAATGAAGCTACAGGGTAAACTATTTAAGACTAATAAAAGAAAATATTTTTTCACTCAACGTGTAATCAAACTCTGGAATTTGTTACCGGAGGATGTAGTAAAGGCTGTTAGTGTAGCTGGGTTTAAAAAAGGTTTGGATTAGTTCCTGGAGGAAAAGTCCATAAACCATTATTAAGAAGGGACCCAGGATATCAATGCTTGACCCAGTACAAGCATTGTGGAACCTGTGTCTTTTGGGGAAACTGCTAGGTACGTATGACCTAGATTGGCCACTGTTGGAAACAGGATACTGGGCTTGATGGACCTTGGTCTGACCCAGTATGGCATATCTTATGTTCTTATGTTCTTATGGAAGGCAGGAAGCGGTCGGGCGAGAGTACGCAGAAGCGAAAGGCGGATGAGAAGGCGGGTTGGGTTAGAAAAGTGTCGCAGTCGGTGGTAAATTGGACAAGAGCCTTTTTGCGGTTGGCGAGCGTTTGGAGTCATCAAAATGTCCCGAGGATTACGGAATGTTATTGGCATACATGGACTCTATTTTGGAGGTGGCCCAGACCCATGAAGGAATGGGCATGGCTGAACTACGATGAGAAGTTCAGGGACAAAATGGAGGAGAGCAAAGTGCTGTCGTGGGGTACACAGGACATCAACCTATGGTTGATGCAAATGTCGATTAGGGCGGGGGCAGGTGGTTCAAAAGGTGGGGCGGGGAATGTGGCTGGGTTGGGTCATCCCTTTTGGGTAGGGGGGGCCTCTGCAAAGAGCGGGGGGAGGGAGTTCGGGGGACATTTGTTGGCGCTTCAACAAGTCCTCGTGTCCATTTCCCGACTGTAAGTTCCGACACGTGTGCTCGGTTTGTAATGGGGGACACTCCACAATTATATGTATTAAAAAAGGGGCCGCGGGGGTGGCCTCGACGGCTCAAGTAATGCGGACGTGTCTGGGTTGGCATCGACACCAATACGTTGGGATGCGATAAAGGATTGGTTACTGCGCTATCCGTGGAAGAAAGATAGGGAGACGCTGGAATCGGGGTTTCAATTTGGTTTAGTCATCCCGGTTCAGGGGACTGTGTTAGGAAAGCGGGCACGAAATTCCCCTTCGGTTCGGCGTTTTTCAGCCATGGTGCGGGACAAGTTGGCCATGGATTTGAGCGTGGGGAGAATTGAGGGTCCTTTCGAGGAGCAGCCGTTCGCGAATTTGGTGGTTTCTCCATTGGGGGTAGTGCCTAAGAAGGAACAGGGGAAGTTTCGTTTGATACACAACTTCTCATTCCCGTGGGGGTCATCTGTGAATGATCACATCCCAAGGGAATTATGCTCGGTTCGCTACGCTTCCTTCGATGAGGCTTTGGATTTAGTTAGGAAATGTGGTTCAGGTGCGTGGATGGCGAAGGTGGACGTTGAGTCCGCCTTTCGTTTGCTGCCAGTGCATCCGTCAGCGTTTCACTTGTTAGGTTTTTGCTTTGAAGATGAGTTCTATGTGGATATATGTATGCTAATGGGGTGCTCCGTTTCGTGTGCCTATTTTGAGAAGTTTAGTTCGTTTTTGCATTGGGCGCTGGTGCAGAAAGTTGGTTGTGCGCACGTGGTGCATTATTTGGATGACTTTCTTTTCGTTGGCGCGGTGCAGTCCGACGAGTGCCAGCAGCTGCTGCAAGGCTTCGTGGACTTGGCCAATGCATGGGGGCTATCACTGGCGGTGGGTAAGACGGAAGGTCCGGTGACGAGAATTACCTTTCTCGATGTGGAGCTGGATTCGATCGACATGGTTGCGCATCTTCCCAGGAAAAAGGTGGTGAAGTTGCGAGTGTTGGTGGCTAATGCGTTGGCTTCGGCGAAGTTGACGTTATGGGAGTTGCAGGTCTTGCTAGGTTCCTTGAATTTTGCGTGCAGAGTCATCCCGATGGGCCGGGTGTTTTTGCGGCAATTAGCTGCTGCTACAGCAGGAGAGCAGCAGCCACATCACCGCATCAGGATGTCAGGGGTTATGAAGACGGACTTGAGGGTATGGGACAAATTTTTGGAGGGTTTTAATGGGAGCCCGAGACATCTAGTGATGTCATGATGGAGCCCGAGACATCTAGTGCGGAGTTACAGCTGTACACGGATGCAGCTGGTGGTGCAGGGCTGGGCATTTATTTTGGGGGAGTTTGGTGTGCGGGTAGCTGGCCGCAGTCATGTCGGGCATCTGGTCTGACTAGCAATATTACATTCTTGGAGCTGTTTCCCATTTTGGTAGTGTTGCATTTGTGGCCCAATAGGCTTCGGAATCAGACAGTGCTTTGGCTGTGTGACAACGAGGCGGTGGTCAGTGTGGTGAATCGTTATACTCCACGTTGTGTTCGCGTAGCTGCACTGATGAGGGAAGTAGTGTTAGCTTGTCTGCAGTTGAACGTATGGGTCAAGGCCAGGCATATACCAGGCTGTACTAATAAAATTGGGGATGCTCTTTTCGTTTCAAGTGGGAGCTGTTTAGGACCCTGGCACTAGAGGCAGATGCCGTGGGATTGGTGGTTCCCGAGCAATTATGGCAGGTTGGCCTGCGGAGATGGTGAATCTGCTGCGTAGTTCGGTGTCTGTTGCGATATGGACGGCCTATCAGAGGGGCTGTGATAAAGTGGTCGAATTCCTGTTGTCCCAAGGTTGGCAGCCAGGCCTCAACTCTGACAGTTTGTTGGGACAGTACGTAGTATACGCAAAAGGGAGCTGTGTGTCTAGGGCATCGGTGTGGAGTCACCTGGCGGGCTTTACCTTCTTTGCGAGGGCAGCGGGATGGGGCTACTCAGCACTGGGACGTTTGGCCCAGAGGCTGCTACAAGGGTAGGAACGGGCCCGGCCTACCTCTGTCGACACCAGGCTGCCAATTACGCACGAGTTGCTCGTTAGACTTTGTGCAGCGTTACCCGGGGTAGCAGTGTCCCGATATGAGACCATGCTTTTCCAGGCAGTTTTTTGTCTGGCCTTCTTCAATGCTTTTCGAATGGGGGAGTTGGTGGCTAACTCCGGCCTGTTTGAAGGTAGTGGTGCCCTGCGGAGTGAGCACGTGTTGGTCGGAAGAGGGCAGCTGAGGGTGAGGTTGTCCAGATCGAAGATGGATCAGCAGGGTAAGGGGCTGTGGGTGGTGCTGAAGGAGGTTGTTAACCTGCCTACGTGCCCGGTGGCTGCAATGAGAGAGTACATGAGCGTATGCCCGGCAGAGGGTGGATTGTTTTTCCGGCATGTGAATTCTCGCTGGCTGACCCGTTTTCAGGTGGCGGCTGTATTACGGTGGTTCTGCAGAATGTAGGTGAGGATCCGCGCCGGTTTGCTCCATATTCCTTCCGTATCGGAGCAGCTACCAGTGCAGCGGCGGCGGGGCTGCCAGATGTGGAGATGCAACACATCAGCAGATGGCACTCACAGGCCTCTAGGGGTTACGTGTGATTATGATGGGGAGGATAGCTGTCCACAGTGGTTAACTGTTTATTTCTTTTTCAGATGGTGGGCGGTGTCCTCCCGGCTGTTGGATGATCGGCCATTCATTTGTGCACTGGGCGGGATAGCAGGCTGCAGTGCGGCCGTTAGGGCCGAATTTGGGTCTCAACCCAGGTGTGGTGTCCGTCCTATGGCTGGGTGAGCGTGGGCTTCAGTGGCCACAGTTATTGCCTTTGCTTCGGCACCACAGGCAGGTGAGGAACGAGCCGGCTGTGATATTCCTGCACTTGGGTGGTAATGACCTGGTCTCCTGGACATGTAAACAGCTGATCAGAGTGGCAAAGAAGGACCTGGCAGAGGTTCTTCTGATGTTTCATGAGGTGATTCTGTTATGGTCCGATATCATTCCAAGGCCTGCCTGCCGGTACCAGCGGCGTTGGTCTCGCAGCCTGACGAAGATTAATTGTCAGATCAGTCATTGGATCAGTGAGCATGGGGGCTATCAGATTTTGCATGCCTGGGTGGAGGTGGATTGTGGGGGGTTGTATCGACAAGATGGGGTGCACCTATCCCCAGTTGGTATGGACTTGCTGCTCAACGATTGGCAGGAGGCTTTAGAATGGATTGTGCAGCAGGAAGGTCGCTGGTCACAGCTTGGTCTCGGGGGGGAGGGGCGGCGCAGGAACGGTAAAGTCTACTGCGCCTAGTGGCAGGATCCCGGAGGTTTCCGGGGTCCGAGAGACTTAAACTATAATTGGGGCGGGAGTCAGTTGCCCCCAACCCGGATAACCCCCAGCCAGATTTTGCTAGTAATATGGCGAGGCCGGGTAAAAGGGGGGTTGGAAGTTTGCCGCTGGCTCGGCTGCAGCAGCAGTGGGACGGGGTCACCTTGCTAATAGCATGGCGGGTGAAGGCCCGTTTCGCTGGTTGGGTTATCACAAAGTTGATGTTGTAACAGAAATGTTCTGGACTGTTATATAAGTTAATAAAGTTGCGACCAGTTCATTCCCAATTCGTGTCTGTTATAATTTCGTAGGCGGGGGGGGGGGGGGCATTGGGCAAGGGGAGCACCGGGTCCAAGCTGCCTCGGTTACTATACAGATATTTTATAGATCTTCTATGGTGTATGTATAGCCATACATTTTGGGGTAGCATATTCCACTTTGTATTTATGCGATGGTTGTGGTTCCACTGATTCCTTCTTTTGTGGTAGTTTTTCTTCCTTTTAATATTAATAATTTTAAACCCCCTTTTCTTTTGATTTTTTATCCATGATGCGTTTATCAATATTGATTGTACATATTTTTGTCTTCCTCTTTTCCCAATGATATAGAATGTATTGAATATACAAGTGAATATAGAGGTAGGTTTTTGATGTTATTTATTGTACATCATATTTTTGATATTTTTAGTCCTACGACAAGTTATTTGATATGTAATAATTTTTTGTATTACCTATATGTGTACACATTTTGTTTATCTTTCCAACTAATAATGTATTTTGTGCCATATTAGATTTTATAATGTATATTATGCTTTTATCATGTCTATACATGCATGTTTTCATTATTTATATTAATGGTTATGGCATAACAGTTCATTTTAAGGTTTCCTATGTTTAAAAATTTGTCATTTTTTATTTTTTAATTTTTAGTTTTATATTGATGTATTTATTATTATTTTTATACTTGTTTTTATATGTTGCAATTAAGCCAGCTTTAGCCCCTGATGAAGGCAGAACGAAACACGGCCTGAGTTGGGCCAGTGGCTTAAGTTATTCAATAAAAGATATTCTTCCTCTGCTTTCCACATTTTTGGACTGGGTCCAGACGAGCTAGTAATAATGTACTCAAGTGCGAGCATGGAGCTTTGGAAACTACCTCCTTCCAAAAGAGTCCAATGTCTGAGCCTCCCTAACCAGGGGTGTCAAGGAATGAACGCTGGTGCTCTTAATCCTCTGAAAGGCAGACTCCACCTCTAAGGAGTGGTGTCAAAGCTGAGGTTTCTCAAAGCTAGGAGCTTTTTTAACTCTCTACATCGAGTCCAGCCTCCTACTGACCAGTGGCACAGTGAGAGCATTCTCCCACATTCTCATTTGTAGTCGCTGTAGGATGTGATGCACTGGCACTGGCACTGGCACTGCCTCCTTGGAGGATCTCCAACTCCTCTGCCCTAGGCTCATGCTCAGTCTCCAGTGAAAATCTTATGGGCTTGGCCATATCCCTCATGAAATCCTGGAAGGACACGTTCTCCGGTGGAAACTTCTGCCATTCAGGTGGAGAGAAGGGGTCTGACGGGAGCTCAGGAGACCTTCCCTCTGACAAGTTCTCTGATTTCACATCAGTCACGCAGCCATCAGAGTCACACTCCGAAAGGAAGTTGAAGTAACTCCGAGACTCTGCCCAGAGCTCCCTCCTGCCTTGAGGGGAGTGTAAGCTTCTACAGGATCAATGATGCATCGAGGGCTTCCGAGGTTTCACTGGGGCATCAGAACATGAGACACTTGAGAGGGAGATGACTCCACAGGGAATCAGCATCAGATCTTGTCGATGCCTCTTCAGGCAGATCGCGTGTCTCAAGGATCAGCTGCACAGTGCTCAGTGATGATGCCACAGGCACCAAGGCACCGGCCAGCTGCTTCACCAGCAATGACACAATTCAGACTTTGAGTGCCTGAAGGAGGCGCTTCTCCATAGCCGCAGATTCCAAAGGCTTTGGGGCCTAAGCAGCTTCAACCAGTGCTTCTGGCTTCTGTGCAGGGGTATCGGCATGGCCTCAGTTGTCGGGAGACAATCAGTGTCCCTCCAAAACCCTGGATGTTAAGTAGTCCTCTCTCTGAGGCATCTTTTTTTTTTTTTTTTCCATTTTTTATTTATTGAATTTTTGAAGAACATTCAAAGTAAAACATTGAATGAAGGAAATATGGTAATAAGGGAATAAGATACCACGTATTACACAATATTAACAAGAAAAACATTACCTAAATCAGCCCACAATAATAGGGGGGCAACAGGAAATTAGAATTACAAAGCTAAGGAAAAAAGAACATAATAGCAGGGCAGACTTATGCGTCAGCCGTATGAGGAGATATATTCACAATGGGTTCTTCTCTAGCAATAAGAAATTCCAGGAGTTGACAGGGCTCAAAAAACATATACAACTTTTCTTTATACGAAACACAACACCTCGCAGGAAATTTTAACAAAAACGTCCCGCCGAGGGAAAGAACCCTGGATTTAAAACCCAGGAACACCTTCCTCCTCAGCTGGGTATCTCTAGCTAGATCAGGAAAAATACGCACACTTAAACCCATAAATTGCTCACTGAAATTTCTAAAATACATATGCATAATTAATGCTTTATCAGACTCAAGGGCCACTGTAATAAGGAGGGTAGCTCAGGCAGTAACTAATTCCAAGGAACTCTCCAAGAACCCCGTAAGGTCTCCAGGGACCCCCGAAGGATCACTGACAACTCCCTGAACACCCCTGCCCACATTCAAATATTGAACTCCGACTAATGGTGGGAGATTCTCCCCAGGGATCTTCAAGACCTCCTGGAAGTATCTACGAACCATTTCCAGAGGAGAACACACAGGAGACCTAGGAAAGTTCACCAGTCTTGTTGTTCTTCCGGACTTGGTTTTCAAGATATTCCAACCTTCTACTGGTCACGTTCCGTTCCTTCATATGGGCAAGATGTACTTCTTGGAGTTGAGCCAGCTCTCCATTCAGCCGTGCCAGCTTCACCTCCTGTTCCTTCCGGACCATTAAAGCCTGCTGGGAATCAACCTTCAATAATTTAATATCAGTAGCCACAGATACCGATAGTTTTTCCAAAGAAGAGTTCATTGTAGAAATTGCCTCCCATAGCACTTCTAAAGTTACATTTGCGGGCTTCACCAATCCGCCACCACCAGCGATGTCTCTCAGGGTCTCTCTCTCCTGAAGAGGGCTAGACGATACCACCATTCCAGCCCCAGATCCTCCATCGACTCCAGGGGTCCCACAGATGACCACTACATCGGCACCAGAGGCCTCTACAGCCTCCTGATTCAGCGTGCTAGCTAGCACGCCACCCGGAGACTCACTGCTGCCGGAGAAACCGCTTCCGGGACACGGCGGGGGGGGGCCCGCTGCTCCGGGGACAAGAAAACCCCGTATGTGCTCAGATCGAGAGAAACCTCGGGACCTGCCGAAGATGCTGCTGATTCCCTTACAACAGAGAAAACACAACTTTGAAGCGTCTGCTGGCCCGCTCCGATGGCTCCAGCTTCACCCGGAGGAAGGTGAGCTTGTTTGAGCTTTCTCCTACCCATACTGGATAATAGAAGCACTAACCGCCGGCACAAAGACACTCACAAGCGCGGACCTCTGGCAAAGAGAATCACACTGCCGCCATCTTGCCTCCCTCTCTGAGGCATCTTGATGGGCCGCTCATGACCATCACTCTCAACATCTCGCTTGGAAGGGCTCTGATGCCGATACACCCAGGCCTTCACCCAGTGCTCAGATGGATCCCCCTTCGACACCAACAGAAATTAGGCCGAATCCTTCCTTGACTCCAGGTAGAGAAAGATTGATGGCTGATGCTCAGGTGCTCATCTCCAATTGAGCCTGAGAAAGTTTCAATGTCGTGGAAGGGTGATCTGCAAGGAGCGGCAGGTGCACCTGCTCTTGCTGCCTTGCTGGGCAGACTAGATGGATCATACTGGTCTTTATCTGCCATCATATACTATGTTACTATGTTACTACGATGCACAGTCAGTGGCTTCCTTGAAAGTCATTGAGACTGATGGCGGTGCTGAAGACGCTGAAGCAGACCTCTGGCCAAAGAGGGATTCTCTGTTTCTTCTGACCCCTCAGCCCTCTCCTTGGCATCTGCAAACATAAATTGTAAGAAGAGGGCTGATGATTGGGACCCAGGCACTGGAGGCATCAGTTGTGCCTGTTGGTGACAGAGATGGTCCTAGAACAGTTGGTGCACTTCTTGAAACTACTAGATGAATTCTGGAACGTGTCCAGGAAGATGGCCGTGGCTAAATCAAACAGCCTAATGGTGACCATGGGCCCGGTTGGGCCACAGGGAAAGCAACTGAGAAGATGCAATTCTGGTCGCCGTATCTTAAAATGGATATAGCATTATTAGAAAAGGTACAGAGAAAAGCCACCAAAATGGTAAAGGAGATGGAAGGCTACTCCTATGAAGAGAGGCTAAAAAGGTCAGGGCTCTTCAACCTGGAAAAGAGATGGCTAAGGGGAGATATGATAGAGGTCTATAAATGAATGAATGGAGTGGAATGGGTAAAGAGTGGAGGAGTGGCCTAGTGGTTGGGGCAAGGTACTTCAGGCCGGAAGGTCGGGGGTTCAAATCCCACTGGAGAACAGCAACCTTGGGCCGGAAGAACTGGGGTTTCTAGTCCCACAGGTGCTCCTTGTGGTCTTGGGCAAGCCACTTAACCCTCCATAGCCCATGTTCCCTGTAAAATAGTTATCTCCAAGTTATAATGCCCTGTTCAATGTAATTTCAGTTTGTTCAATGTAAACCGTACTGATGCAGAATAGCACGGTATATAAGAGAATGTAAATAAATAAAATAAAAATAAATGTAGATTGATTGTTTACGTTATCAGAATATAAAAAGACTAGGGGACATGCAATGAAGCTACAGGGTAACCTATTTAAAACTAATAAGAGAAAATATTTTTTTCACTCAACGTGTAATCAAACTCTGGAATTTGTTACTGGAAGATGTAGTAAGAGCTGTTAGTGTAGCTGGGTTTAAAAAAGGTTTGGACAAGTTCTTGAAGGAAAGGTCCATAAAAGGGACCCGGGATATCATTGCTTGACCCAATACAAGCATTGAGGAACCTGTGTCTTTTGGGGAAACTGCTAGGTACTTGTGACCCGGATTAGCCACTGTTGGAAACAGGATACTGGGCTTGATAGACCTTGGTCTGGCCCATTATGGCATATCTTATGTTCTTATGAAAATTTACCAAAAGCGCCAGAACCAATAAAGGAACTACAACAGACAAAACAGACACGACAGATGTCAGGCACTAAAACTAACACAATACTTGCAGGAAGGCCCCTGAAGGGGAAATACAATATTTACTGGCAGAGGACCGAAACAACATCCATGGGACTCCGCGGAAAAACTAAGACTGGAGAAGATGGCGCCACAGTAGCAGGTAGGAACACAGGCGCACAGGCACGACTGAGCCTCCCAAAAGCTTCCCATAGAAGCTGGGGAGCATTTTGATGTGGGGCTCCATCGGAGACATCACCCATATGTGAAGACTTCCTTCCTGCTTGTTCATGGAGAAAGAACAGAGCCCCTAAATCCAAGTGAGAACAGAATATTGAGGAGAAGGTGGTGATGAACAGTGTCAAAAGCAGCAGAAAGGTCAAGGAGGATGAGAAAAGAGTGAAGGCCTTTGGATTTGGTGAGGAATGAGTCACTGGAGACTTAGCAAGAGCTGTTTCTGTAGTTTTTATAGGACGAAAGCTAGACTGCAGTGGATTCAGAAGGGCTTGAGAGGAGAGAAAGTCAAGACAACGGCGACGAACCGCACATTCCAGCAGTTTAGAAGCAAAGGGGAGGAGGGAGATAGGCCAATAATTAGGACAGGTAGGGTCTAGTGAAGTTTTTTTGAGGAGAGGTGTAACCATAGCATGTTTGAAGGCTGCAGGAACAGTTACAGTGGAAAGCGATAGGTTATGAAAGATGGAAGGGATGACAGGGGAAGAGATAGAGCTTAGTAGATGCGTGAAAAGAGCATCAGAGGAGCGTTTGGTCATCGTCAATTTCAAACGGTGGTGAGACATCCAGGCAGCAATGTCAGATAGGTAGACATAAATTTGGGCTTGGATTCCTGGAGAGATTTCAGGTGTAGAGAGGTAGATCTGAGAGTCATCAGTGTAAAGATGGTACTGAAACCCATGGAAGGAGATGAGTGCAACAAGGGACTGGAAATAGAGAAAAAAGGACTGGTTTCAAGACAGACCGTTGGTGTACACCAGCTGAGAATGGGATAGCAGTAGAGGAGGATCCACCAGAACAAACACTAAAAGTGCAGTGGGAGAGATATGAAAAGAACCAAGATAGAACAGAGCTCTTATGTTAAAACTTTTTTATTGCAATTCAAATATCAAACAACAGCCAAAGTTCCAATTTACAAATGCATCTAACACATCAAACAGTCCAATACAATGGAACCCGACCAGACACTCGACACACTTTTCTATTTTTTTTACTATACCTCCTAATAGCCCTAACCTTACCCCAGCCCCCTCACACTCAACTCCCCCCTCCCCCACCCACCCTTTCCCCCCCCCCCACTCATCACTCTCCCTCTTGGACCACTCCTCCCCATGTCCTATTCCAGCCTGTGGATTTCCTTACACAGTGCCAGAATAGCATCCCCCACCCCCCGGAACCCCAACCCAACAAACAAACCCCCTCCTATTGTCCCCCTCCTAACCCACCCCCCACACCCCCCTGACCTTCATCCATGTCCGAGTCCTTACTACCCTCCACTCCCTCAAAGATCATTGAAAATGTGACTCTGACTGCGGGCAGGCAAGAGATAAATATAATCATCCCATACTCCGTGGAATCTAGACAAACGTTTACGCTCCCCCACCGCCCACAACTTATCAATCTGCAAGTGTTGATGCAAAGCGTTCCGCCAATTCCATTAACTCGGAATATCTGCAGACTTCCACCCCAGCAAGATTATGCGTGTCGCCAGTGTCCAAGAAAGACACAGCCAACGTCGCTTCCCCTGTCCCACCAGATCTCTCCCAGTCATCACATGCAACAGTGCCATCTGTGGCGTCAGTCTCCAACTCTGACCGAGGACCCGTTCAGCAAAAGCATGCACTTCCTGCCAGTATTCCTGAATCCTGGGACAAAACCATAATAAGTGGACCAACGGTGCCACTTCCTCTTGGCATTTAGGACAGCTAATCCACCCGCCATAACCCATGGCACATAAGCACCTTGGAAACAAGTATGCCCGCCGGATCACCCAATATTGTACATCCCAGGGTTCAAGTCCCACTAGCACTCCTTGTGGCCTTGGGCAAGTCACTTAACCCTCCACTGCCTCGGAAGAAAGGCCTGGCAATCTACTTCCGGTGACACTGCCAAGAAAACCCAGGAGCTTCTGGGTCGCCAGGAGTCAGGACTGACTCGAAGGCACACATTGCATTGCAAGGGAGACCATCGCTGTAAAACCCGGGATTTGCCCAATTAACTTCCACATATCTTCACCCATTAATGACGTACCCAGGTCTGCATTCCAAACCTCAGCCAACCGATGACAAGTTGATTTAGATTTCCTAATAGAAAACGCAGATTGTACCTGTGAAATAGAAATCCTAGCCGAGGCTTCCGACAAGAAAAACTCTTCCAAATCAGAACAAAAATCACTAAGTAGATTGTCCTCCTCCAATCCACGTATATAACTTCGTAATTGATAATAAGGAAACAGATCTATACCTGTTAATCCAAACTGTGCTCTAAATGTCTCAAAGGGCAGAATCCCTCCCTCCTCTGTCAAAACTTGTTCAAGAGAATTAAGGCCCATTCTACTCCAATGTTGGAAACGAACGGAAGTGAGCCCCAGCATAAAGTTCAAATTGCCCAGCAACGGCAAATACACTGTTTGTGTATGTGAGTGCTGTAAGTGCTCACAAACCCTTCGCCACACTTGTCTCATTGTTGTAATAAGTGGACACCGTCGCCACGAGACAGGCAATTTATTCCCCACCGCATGTAATTTATACCTGAGATGTAGGGACGCCACTAAAGCTTGCTCACATGCCAAAAATGTATAGTCTTGAGTCTCAAACAACCAGTCTTTTAGATGACGCAGCAAACAAGCCAAATTATATGCCCGGATATCCGGGACACCCATCCCCCCTTCCGCCAGTCACCTCGCAATGTAGAAATAGCAATACGTGCTTTACGCCCTGCCCACAAATACCGAGATAGAAGATGATCCATTTTATCTAGATCCCTGCGTAAGAGCCAAATCGGAACCATTTGAAACAAATACAACCACTTGGGGAAGAATACCATCTTAAATAAAGCAATCTGACCTCCCAAAGAAAGGGGAAGGTCCCACCACTTCATTAATTGCTTTGCCATCTCGGTCACTAATGGGGGCACATTAAGTCGGTATAGATTTTCAGGAGCCACAGACAACTTCACCCCCAAATACCGGAAAGACTCCTCTGTCCACTTAAGCGGAAAACCACCTACCCAAGAATGTCGCGTAGATTCAACAGTAGGTAACGCCTCTGATTTATCAAGATTAAGTTTATATCCTGAAATGGTCCCAAAACTTTTGAACTCCTGTAATAAAATTGAGAGTGAACGTTCTGGGGACGTGAGGCACACTAACAAATCATCCGCATATGCCGCCAGTTTAAATTCATAAGATCCCATCTGTATACCTTGTATCTGCGGGTTCGACCGAAGCCGAAACAACAACGGTTCTAAAGAAAGAATAAATAACAGGGGGGAAAGGGGACACCCCTGGCATGTCCCTCTCTCCAAAGAGAACCGGTCGGTATGCCTGCCATTGATCAGCACCCGTGCCCATGGTGCAGAATACAATACCCATACGGCTTGAAAAATCAGTCCTCCCAGACCAAACCATTCCAACACCTTAAACATGTAGTGCCAGCCCACTCTGTCAAACGCTTTTTTGGCGTCAAAGCTAACAAGCAGGACAGGGACCCCCCATGCTTTACAGTGGGTCAAAGCTGCCAAAATCTGACGAATATTACCCACTGCCTGGCATCCCTTAACAAACCCCACCTGAGTATGATGAATCAAATCGGGGATGAGCTCCGAATTACCGTAGGGCCAATATCTTCATCATAATCTTAAGATCTACATTCAACAATGATATGGAATGATATGAGCCCGGGAGCAGCGGGTCCCACCCCAGCTTATGAATAGCCGATATCAAAGCTTCATTAACAGAGTATGGAAATGACTGTGCTGTCACCAAATGCTGAAACATATCCATAAGCAGTACACATATTTTATCACTCAACATTTGATATAATTCTGCGCTGAACCCACCTGGTCCAGGTGCTTTCGGTGTGCGCAAGAGTAGTTACTCACCTGTAACAGGTGTTCTCCAGGAGCAGCAGGAATCAGTCCTCACATATGGGTGACATCGACGTCGATGCTCCGCAAGGGCTCCATCGACGTCGATGTCACCCATATGTGAGGACTGACTTCCTGCTTGGTCCTAGAGAAAACTCCCAATCACCCTCTGAATTTCCACCGGAGTAATCGGTGCGTTCAAGTGCTCTAATTGCATGGAATCCAAATGTGGAAGATCACACTCCCTCAGATACTGATTTATCTCCTGATCCTCACCCTCCTTAGCTGAATACAGGGTATGATAATATGCCAAAAAAGCCTGTTCTACATCTTCTTGTGAGGTTTTTATCAACCCTCCCGCACTTCTTATAGCCGCAAGATGTTTGCTCCCCACTTTGGCCTTCACTAACGAGGAAAGAAGTCGGCCAGGACGATTCCCAAAATGGTAAAGTTTATATTTATAATATAACATCGAGTGCTTAGCCCTGGCATGAAGCATAGTATTTAGCTGACTTTGCAATGCCAAATAAGGGGAACGGTTCTCCATGTACCATGTGCTCTAGTCATATGGGTATAGTCCCGTTCGCCGGGATGAAGTATTCGCCAAATGTCTAATAGATCTACACTATCACACAGTGCCATCAGCCGTTGTCTCTGTCGGGCCTCCCCCTGTCCCCACTTTGATGCCATGTCCATCATGGGATCCAACACGCAATTATAATCTCCCCCCAAAATCACTTCCCGATCCTCCATTGATAGCAAAGTTCTCATTGGTTCATCAAAAAAAACCTTATCAAAGCGGTTTGGAGCATATACATTCCTTAAACAAACGGGGACTCCCCACAGCTGTCCATACACAAAAATATTCTGCCCTCCGGCCCCTTTAATAACCCATTCCAGATGAAAATGAATCCCCTTCCTAATCAGAATTACAACCCCTGCTTTTTTCTCTAAAGCAGCTGCCCCATAAACCTCCCCCACCTACCATCTCTTCAATTTAGCATGTTCAATAGTACACTGCTTCCTATACCATGACTTTTTAGTTTTGCCTCACGGTATAGGATAATGGTAATGCCAATTTTGATTTTACAGAAACAGGATAAAATCAAAATAAATTGAACCATCTAATTTCTCAACAAATAGGGGTGTCCTACATGGAGTGGTGGGTTCACCCCTAAACAAAGACATGGGGATGGGTGGCCTGCACAGAGTGGCAGGTACACCTACTCTTGCCATCATACTGGGCAGACTAGATGGACCATACTGGTCTTTATCTGCCGTCATTTACTATATTACTATGCTACTAAGTCATGTGGGTGTCCTGCAAGAAGGCAATATCCACAAATTTATCCCGCAGAGCCCTCAACACCTTATGGCGCTTTAGCGGGATACCCATCCCACAGACATTCCAAGAAACCACACGGATCTTCCCACTACTCACGGTACAGTATAATGGTAATGCCCCACGTACCAACAAACAGCCAGTCTCACTGAGATGACCTCCCAGCCCAAGCCATCTCCTTGCTGCCTACCCACAGCCACAGCCACAGATGAGGTCTCTACACCCCCTCCCTCAGCTCCCTCTTTCTCAAATTAACTCTCAGAACCATCCCCATATGACAAACCTCATGCCCACCTCCCTCCCTACCCTCCTCCCTTCCCCCAGCCCCTCCCCCCTCCCTGACCCTTTAAACAGCCCCAACCCTCCCAGAGCTCCATTACCCGGTTGGCATTCGGGTCCACCCTCCATACTATTACCTTGCCATTGACAAACTATAGCCATCAAAAACACCCTTCCCTACTATCCCTCTTTGAACCACTCCCATCCAACAAGCCTATAACTCCCTTAACGCATACTTACCACCCCAGAACTGTGACACTCCTACTGCCCAGCCTCACAACTCTCCCCCCAACCCCCAACCTCATCCCCCCTTCCCCCCTGCACACTCCACCCTACCCAACAAAAACATCAAACATTGCACCCATCTTGAAAGCGGGCAGAAGGGATGCAGCTGCCACTCGTGGGGCTGCAGAATTCTGCTCAACCAGTCGGCCAGGCATTTCTCCTGGCCTGGAAGGTACACCGCCTTGAGAAGCATATTGTGCTTCAGGGCAAAGGAACAAAGGTCCTGAGTCTCTCGACAAAGGAGCCTGGACCCAGTGCCGCCCTGTTTGTTCACATAAAACATGGCTACCTGGTTGTCTGTTTGAATCAAGACTGAGCGGTGAGCCAGGGCCGGAGAAAAAGCCCTGAGAGCCAAGCAGATAGCTCGAAGTTCCAGGAGATTGATTTGCTGGGCTGCCTCCCAGGGAGACCAGAGGCCCTGAGTGCACTTGTCTAGACAATGAGCACCCCAGCCCTTCAGAGAGGCGTCGGTGGTGAGGACCACCGAGTATTCTGGCATTTGGAAGGGCATCCCCTTCAGCAGATTGGGTGGACGTAGCCACCAGCTGAGGGAGGTCAAAAGGGGTCTGGACACCTTTATCCTGTCGCTTAGGCGGCCTGTGGCTTGAGACCACTGAGTCCGAAGGCACCACTGTGCAGGCCTCATATTGAGCCTTGCATTGGGAGTCACATGCACTGTCTAAGCCATGTGGCCCAGAAGTCTGAGGCAGAGTCTGGCGGAGACCAGGGACCTGTTTAGGAACTGTTTGGCCACGTCCATCAGTCGTTGAGCCCTGTCTTCTGGCAAGAATGCCTTTGCCAGTTGAGAATCCAATCTTGCCCCTATGAACTCCAAGTTTTGGGAGGGGAACAAAGTGGACTCTGTGAAGTTTATGACAAAGTCCACGTTTTGAAGCAGAGCAATGGTTCTGAGGGTGGCTTGTCTGGCCTCCAGGCACGTCTGACCCCTGATGAGCCAGTCGTCCAGATAGGGAAAGACAAAGATGCCTTGATTTCTCAAGTAGGCCACAACCACTGCCAGGCACTTGGTAAAGACCCGGGGAGCAGAGGTCAGGCCAAAAGGCAGTACCCTGTACTGATAATGGTTTCCTCCCACAATGAACCTGAGGTACTTTCTGTGGTCTGGATGTATGAGGATGTGAGTGTACGCATCCTTTAGATCTAAGGAGCATAGCCAATCTCCCTGCTAGAGGTAGGGCAGAAGTGTTCCAAGAGTAAGCATCTTGAACTTTTCTTTCTCGAGGAACTTGTTGAGGTTCCTGAGGTCCAGAATGGGTCGAAGGCCACCGGTCCTTTTAGGTACCAGGAAATACTTGGAGTAGAATCCGTGACCTTGCAAGTGGGGAGGCACAGGCTCCACCGCCCTGTCCACCAACAGACCTTGGAGCTCTTGAAGGAGAAGGTCTGTGTGCAGGGGAGGCCTCAAGGGCTCCCCTGGGAAGTAAGGAGGAGGCAGTTGATGAAAATGCAGGGCATAGCCCTTTTGGACTATGTCCAGCACCCAACTGTGGGTGGTAATGAGAGGCCACTGGTGGGCAAAGAGTACAAGGCGACCGCCTGTGCAGGGCTCAGAAAGCAGGGACGGAGTGGCTACGCTCAAGGAGTCAAAAACCCCCACCCTGCTGAGCGGTAGCAGGGGCCTGAGGCTTGGGGGTTCTCTGCCTACGGGGCCCATTACCCTGGCCCTTGGCTTGCTGACCCTGGGGGGCAGCTTGGGCAGCCTGAAACAGAGGGTACTGTTTGTAGGCAGTGCCCTTCCTCGGGTAAAAGGACTTTTTACCCGAGCCCTTCTTCTTATGTGAAGGGGCAGAGGTCTTCCTCGACAGCCTTGTCCGGGTAAGGTGCTCGGTCTCGAGCTGAGCGGCCTTCTCAGTCACGGGTTTGCCAAAAAGGTTCTCACCTCGGCAGGGGACATCAACCAACTTGTCCTGAACCCATGGCTCGAGGTCCGATGACTGCAGCCACACCTCGCGTTGAGCCGCGATGCCGGCAGCCGCAACTCGGGCCGAAGCCTCGAAGCCATCATAGGCGGCACGGGAAATGAACTTGGAGCATTCCCGAATCCCCGAGGACAAGGTCTGAAATCTCTGCAAGGGTTCCCCGGAGAGACCAGCAGAGAATCCGGCCAACTCCTTGGCCAGGTCTCGCAAGTACAGGCCCATGTACAACTGGTAAGACTGGACACGGCAAGCAAGCATAGACCCCTGGAAGCACTTCCTACCGACGCCATCGAGGTTGCGGGCCTCCCTGCCAGGGGGCACCGCAGAGTGCATCTTCTGGCTCTTCAGACGATGCATGGCCGATTCCACAACCATGGAATGGTGTGGTACCTGTGCTTTCTGGAAACCAGGGCTTTTGCGTAGTCGATAAATGGAATCGACTCGCTTGCTTAGAACCGGCGCCGAGGCCGGGGCCTCCCACATACGGAAGAGGAGCCGTTCCAGCATCAGAGGAACTGGGACAGTAAAGGCCTCCTTCGGAGGAGAGTCGTACTGTAGAGCATCGAGCTCCTCGGCGCGAGGCTCTTCCTCGGGATCGGCAGGGATAGCCAAGGCAGCAGCCATATCCCGGATGAACTCCGAGAACCTAGTGTCCTCCGGAGGGGATCTACTCCGGTGAGTCCGACAGGACGCACCGAGTCTTAAAGGTATTGGGAGACTCCTCGTCCTCCGTCTCCCAGGTGGACTCGTCCGAGGAGGAGTCAGGGTCCGACCCCGCGGGGCCCCAAGGCACCCGCCCCAACGCCGGGGGCACCGGCGTCGACACCCTCGGTCCCGAACGGGAGGTCGAGGGAGACCTCGACCGAGGACGACTTCGAGCCGCGAGGGTCTCGAGTATCGGCTCGGTCTCCGGGGTTGACTTCGAAGTCGACGTCCCGGTGATCGGGGCAGATGCACCAGACAGGCTGGCCATCAGTGCCCGCTGCTGCTCCATGAAGGCAGACAGTCTGCACTCCAAGGCTGTCATCCTGAGACTCAGCTCGAGAGATGCAGCAGCCACTGACTCGGGCCCCGTCAGCTCTCTGGGAGGAGAGTCCACGAGGACTACAGGGCTTACGTGTCCAGCAGACTCCGGCTCCACGCGAGGAACTTTGGCAGGGGTCTTAGACCTGGCCCTTGAGGGACCAGGGACCTCTTCCGACGCCGCCCTCGCAAGCCGCTTCTTCCTCTTACATTCCCGGTCAGGGGACCCCCTGTCCGAGGAGCTTCGACGGCGCTCGGGATCGGAATCCCGAGATGTCGAGGCCTCAGACGAGGTCCGGGCCCGGCCGGAGGCAGAGTCCGAGAAAAACCTTTCCTTTTGATGCTGTCGACTCTTTAGTGCCTTGGAAGACATCTTCCCACATGGCCCACACGACTTTGTGTCGTGGTCAGGGCCAAGGCATCGAAGGCAGCAGTCGTGTGTGTCGGTGAGAGACATAATTTTCTTACACCGATCACACTTTTTGAAACCACTGGAAGCCATCGGGGAAAAAATAGCCCCAGCGAGGTCAAAAGACCGGCCTTCCAGTGAAAAGGGAAAAAAGGGCGCGAACGCTAGCCACAAAGGGCAAAAACCAAAAAATGAAGAAAACGGGCTCGATACCGGTGTACCAAACCCGGTGGGAGGGGAACCGGTGTCGAACCGGAGAAGAAATAGCAAAAATCGCCGAAGAAAAAAATCACTTTTATCTGGGAGAACAGGACACACGTCCGATGGGCTTCTCGGAAAAAAAGAGACTGAGGTAAGAGGGCACCTTTAGGCGGGAAGGGAACCGGGCATGCGTGCCAGCATTCCCAAAGGCTTTCATGGAAAGCTGGGGAAATGCGCCGCTGGGGCTTCATCGGCGCCGATGACACCCATATGTGAGGACTGACTTCCTGCTTGGTCCTGGAGAAACAGTTTTATGCCCGTTATTCCCCTTTCCCCCCCTCCCCCGACCTCTCACCTCTAGAGCTTTACAGTACGGTATACGCTTCTCACTGTATATATTTCCCCCAAATACTGAAAACGTTTTGTGGTCTCTTATTTTTTAATGCTGTAAGTTTACTCATCAAGTAGATGTGTCCCAGCAAAGCCCGATACTCCCCTATGTCTGGTATCGCACTTTGTTTCCATCTCCTTGCAATCAGAATTCTCAATGCTACACAGCCTATATTCAGAAAGCCACTCTCCCCATTAGTTAAGCCCTCCGGCTTTACCCCCAGCATGGCTACCGCGGGCTGAGGTGTGATCAATTTCCCTAGAATTTCCCCCACCATTCCAAACACCACTTCCCACAATCTATATAGCTCTTTACACTTCCACCAAATATGTAGGTAATCCCCTAGTTCCCCACACTGTCTCCAGCATTTCCCATCACTCTGATCGTACATGATTTGCAACTTCTCTGGAGTCAAATGCCATCTATACAATATTTTATAATTATTCTCCAAAAGATTGGTAGCTAACAATCCTTTATATCTGTTTTTAAATACCCGCTCCCACTTCGACTCCTCCCAGCATTCTCCTAAATCTTTCTCCCATTGCTTTTGAAAGCTCTCTTTCACCAGCTTTTTAGCCATCATATCATACAATTTGGCTACTAACCTTTTAGTTTGCCCCGTTAAGCACAACATCTCAATATCAGTAGGATCTCTTGCAATCTCCGGCAAGATTTTAAACCTAATATAGTGACTTATCTGATTGTATTTATATACATCTGTTGCCTCTAACTGGTAATGTTCCGCCAGTATTTTAAATTCTTTTACCTTTATACCTTCTAGGAGCTGCCCCACTCTCGTTAAACCTTTCTCCTCCCATTTTCCAAACTCCGACCTCCCCACTGCCGGTGGAAATTCAGCGTTCCCCCTAATAGGGGTCATTCTAGATTTCCCCGCCTTCCCCAGCCAAGCATGTTGCCACTTATTCCACAGCTCCAACGTCCGCCGGACATAGGGATTATTAGTATGGCTCCCTTTTCTTTGCTCCCTTAGAAGCCACATCCACTCACCCAATTTCCCCACCTCCAGCTCCTCCTCCTCCATTTGAACCCACTCTTTCGAATCTTCTCTCCACCACTCAACTATGGAACTCAATTGCGCCGCTTCTAGGTATCTTTCAAGATCTGGAATAGCCAGCCCTCCCTTCTCCTTCTTTCTCGTCAGGACCCGCCAGGCCACTCGCCTATTTTTTCCCCCTCCTATAAACTTCATAATTGTTCTCTGCCAACTCACCACATATTTTATCGCTACCCAGATAGGCAAGGCCCTAAAGATATAAACCCACTGAGGCAGCACCACCATTTTTACCGCCGCAATCCTCCCTATCCAAGACAACCCCCTACTCTGCCACTCTTCCAATTCCCTTCTTTTCCACTCGGACAAAATTTGCCCCAAATAAATCCGCTTACTTGAGAGGGTAAATATATACCCAAGTACTTGATACACTTGCCCGCCCAATTAAAAGAGAATCTCTCTTTGATCTGTGCCTGGACCTCCCAATCCGCTGATATATTGAGAATCTCGGACTTGGTTGCATTGATTTTAAATCCTGAGCATTCTCCGAATTCCCTTAATATTTTATCTACCGCTCCCAGGGACTCAGTTGGTCTCGTCAGCATAAATAACAGATCATCTGCAAATAGTGAGATTTTACTTTCCACTCTCCGCCCTTTGACCCCCGAGACCTCCTTACACTCCCTTATGTAGTGTGCCAGTGGTTCCATTGACAGAACAAACAGAATTGGAGATAGTGGGCACCCCTGCCTTGTTCCCATTGGCTTTCCATATCTTAAAGGTGAG
This sequence comes from Ichthyophis bannanicus, assembly GCA_033557465.1. NCBI lineage: Eukaryota > Metazoa > Chordata > Amphibia > Gymnophiona > Ichthyophiidae > Ichthyophis > Ichthyophis bannanicus. The sequence continues at coordinate 439,859,584 of CM066034.1, forward strand.
CCTGATATTTGGGTCCTCTTTTCCCTCCATTTGCCCTGCTCTTTTGGCAAGCAAATAAGATAAGTCCTTCTACTTCTTGCAATTTCTTTTTCTATGATCACCTATGCTTTCCCCAAATCTCCATGCATCTCATAAACAGCCATCAATTGTGCTGTGCTGTAGTAGTGCTTAAGATCCGGTACTACAAACCCTTCCTCTTGCTTAAGATGATAAAAGATACTCCTGGCAACTCTAGGTAACTTACACTGCCAACTAAATTTAAATATTTTCCCCTTAAGTACTCTAAATGTGGTATTGGGAAACTCTATGGAAAATGTTTGAAAAATATATAAAAACCTAGGCAATGCCATCATCTTGATGCTTACTTTTCTGTCTAGCCATGACAGATGCAGTCTGGTCGACAGATCCAAAGCAGCCTCTAACCTCCCCACTAATTCTTAATTCTCCTTATACAATTGGGAGGTTTCAGTGTTACTCATACCCCAAGATATTTGTTACTGGTATTTGCCCATTTAAATGGAAAGCTCTTCCTCAAAATGCTCCTCTAGATCCGTATCCAGTGAAATCTTTAAAAAATCTTTCTATATTAACTATGAAACCAAACAGCTTCCCAACCTCTTGCATTTCCCATACTAATATGGGCAGCACAATGTGCCGGCAACCCATTATAAATAAAGTGTAGTTACTCACCTGTAACAGGTGTTATTATTTATTTATTTATTACAATCTCTTATATACCGCACTATTTAGCATCAGCGCGGTTTACATAAAACAAAGGACCATAACAACAAGCTGCATGGTTTTACAGAACAGGAAAAACAACTCGGATAACATAGGGAAAATATGCACTGAACTATTCACATATGTACATCTCCTGTAACAGGTGTTCTCCAGGGACAGCAGGAATCAGTCCTCACATATGGGTGACGTCGGCGCCGACGGTGCCCTCATGCGGAGAAAATCCCCAGCTTTCTAAGAAAGCCTTTGGGAATTGCATCACGCATGCATGGTCCCCTTCCCGTCCAAGGGTGCCATCTTGCTCAGTCAAATGACATAGCTAAAAAAACGGCAAAATGAATAAAATATAACAATAGAACTGCAACTCCAGGGGAGGAGGGAGGGTTGTGAGGACTGATTCCTGCTGTCCCTGGAGAACACCTGTTACAGGAGAGTAACTACGGTTTCTCCAGGAAGAAGCAGGAAGTCAGTCCTCACATATGGGACTCCCTGGCTATAGGCTACCAGAACCCATAACTGAAAATAGGCTCCCTCTAGAAGAGCCGCAGCAGCCATAGTAGAAGTTCAACTGAGAACGTAAAGCGTAGTTATTCACCTGTAACAGGTGATCTCCGGGAACAGCAGGAATTTAGTCTTCACATATGGTATCATCGGTACCGACGGAGCCTGCGCGGGAACGCTCCCCAGCGTCCAATAGGAAAGCTTTTGGGAGCATCCCACAGCACCTGCGTGCTGCCTTCCCGCCTTTCCAACTATCCCTCTCCAGTTGAGTTTACAGCTGAGACAAAAGAGAGAGAGAGAGAGAGAGAGAGATACAACTCCTAGGGGAGGTGGGCGGGTTGTGAAGACTAAATTCCTGCTGTTCCCGAAGATTACCTGTTACAGGTGAGTAACTACGCTATCTCCAGGAACAAGCAGGAATGTAGTCTTCACATATGGGGACTCCCTAGCTGCAGATGCCAGGGAGATAGCCCCAGGAAGTTGTTAGCCCTTGTGAAAGGGCCATACCTACCCCCATGGATCTCTGGCATCCTACCAGGGATGGTGGGTAGGAGTTGATTAAGTCTTAAAAAGGTGTTGAAGAACAGCCTGGCCAAACAAGGCATCCCAGCGGGAGTTCTTGTCTAAGCAGTAGTGGGCTGCGAAGGTATGTACCGAAGCCCAAGTAGCTGTTCGACAGATGTCATCGATAGACACAGGGTGAAGATGAGCCATTGAGGCTGCCATGGCTCTCACATTGTGAGCTGTGACATGGCCTTCAAGAGGAAGGTTCTTACTCTCAAAGGCAAAGGATATGCACTGAGCAATCCAGTTAGATAGAGTTCTTTTGGAAACTGGAAGTCCCAAATGACTAGGATCAAAAGCAACAAAGAGTTGAGAAGATTCTCTATGTTGCTGTGTCCTTTGCAAGTAAAAGGCCAAAGCTCTTTTACAGTCCAAGATATGAAGGTTCCTTTCTGCACTGGAGGCATGAGGCCTCAGAAAGAATACAGGAAGGTAAACCGCTTGGTTTAAATGGAAAGGCGAAACCACCTTTGGCATAAAGCGTGGATGAGTCCTAAGAACTACCTTATCATGGTGGAACCTTGTATAAGGAGGATCAGCCACTAACACTTGCAATTCACTGATGCGACATGCTGATGTGATTGCAATGAGGAAGATGACTTTCCAGGAAAGGAATTTCAAAGATATAGTGGCTAATAGTTCAAAGGGCGGTTTCATGAGCTGCCCGAGCACCAGATTTAAGTCACATGCCACCGATGGTGGCTTAATGGGAGGCTTTGTTAAAAGAAGGCCTCTCATAAATCTTGCTATGAGAGGATGAGAGGAAATAGGTTGTCCACTTAGAGGCTTGAAAGAAGCTGCAATAACACTATGATGGACTCGTACTGAATTTGTCTTGAGACCCGCATTTGACAAATGAAGGAGATACTCCAGTATCGATTCCAGAGGTATCGCAAGAGGGTTAAGACCATTCTGTGAGCACCATATGGTAAACCTTTTCCACTTCAAGGCATACGAGCATCTTGTGGAGGGTTTCCTAGAAGCATGAACGATATCCTTTACCTGTTGGGAAAGGTTAAGATCCTGAAGTTCTAGGCTTTCAGCAACCAGGCCCTGAGATGCAGAGAATGGGGATTCGGATGCCAGAGCATCCCGTCCTCTTGGGAGAGAAGATCTGGAGCAGATCCCAACTCCAGAGGCGGAGCTTGAGAGAGATGTAGGAGCAGAGGATACCACGTTGCCATGGCCAACGTGGAGCTATGAGGATCATATGACCTCTGTCTCTCTGAAGCTTGAATAGGTTTTTGGGAATGAGGGGAATGGGTGGGAAGGCATATAGGAAGTCCTGACTACAGTGAAGGAGGAAGGCGGCCCTTGCCTGACAACATCGAGCCGGAATTCTGGAACAGAACCGGGGAAGTTTGGCATTCAGCAGACTTGCAAAGAGGTCTATGTCCGGGATTCCCCAAATCTGAAATATTTGGGCAACCTGGTCTGCATGGAGAGACCATTCATGTGGAGGCCGAGCTCAACTGAGTTTGTCTGCCCAAGAGTTTTGAATGCCTGGAAGATACACCGCAAGAAGATGAATCTGATGCTCTCTGGCGAGGGCCCATAGCCGCAAAGCTTTGTTGCACAGCGACAGAGAACCTGTTCCGCTCTGCTTGTTCACATAGAACATGGCTACCCAATTGTCCATTGAACTAGGACTGTCTTGTAGCTGAGCTGGGCGTGAAATACTCAAAGAGCAAAGAAGATTGCTCTGAGCTCCAGGAGGTTGATGTGAAGTCAGGCCTCCTGTGGAGTCCAGGTACCCTGGGTAAGGAGATCGTGCAGGTGGGCTCCCCATTCCACCTGTGATGCATCTGTTGTTAGGGTGGCTTGGGATAGGGGTTGCTGGAAAGGAGACCCCACCAGAAGTTTTCTGGGTGATTGCCACTATTGGAGGGACGAAATAAGACGATTTGAGTTTGTTATATTGTCCGACAGGCAACCTGAGGCCTGTGTCCACTGAGTGGATAAAGACCACTGGGCTGCTCGCATATGGAGGCGAGCATAAGGAACCACATGCACGGTGGATGCCATGTGGCCTAGCAATTGTAGCATTTCCCGAGCAGTGAGACAAGGTTTGAGCACTGCTCGGGAAGCTAGTTGTACTATGCGAAGACAGCGGGGCTGCGGAAGGAGAGCCCTTGTCTGTCTGGTATCCAGATGAGCTCCTGTGAACTCTAGGGACTGAGTGGGAGCAAAATTGGATTTTGGGAGGTTTATGACCAGTCCCAAATACTGAAGGATTCGCATTGTGTGAAACAGAGCAGAGCTGGCTTCTGGCACTGTAGGCGCTCAAATGAGCCAGTCGTCTAAGTAAGGGAAGACGAATATTCCCAGAGTGCGGAGAAAGAGTAGTTACTCACCTGTAACAGGTGTTCTACAGGAACAGCAGGAATCAGTCCTCACGTATGGGTGAGGTCGGCGCCGACGGAGCCCTCGTGCAGAGCATTTCCCCGGCTTTCAAAGAAAGCCTTTGGGAATGCAGCGCGCATGCATGGTCCCCTACCCGCCCAAGGGTGCCATCTTGCTCAGTCTGATGACATAGCTAAAAGACAGCAAAACAACAAAATGAATCATATGACTGCAACTCCAAGGGGAAGAGGGAGGGTCGTGAGGACTGATTCCTGCTGCTCCTGTTACAGGTGAGTAACTACTCTTTCTGCAGGACCAAGCAGGAAGTCAGTCCTCACATATGGGTCTCCCTAGCTTCAGGCTACCGGGAACCCAAGCTGAAAAATAAGCTCATTCTAGAGCGTCACCATCCGAGAAAGAATCCTTTCTGAGAACGCCCATGTACAGTAGCCCAACACAAGGGCCGGAGGGTAGGAGTTGCCTAAACCTCAAAGAGATTACGGAGTACTGCCTGTCCGAAAGCCCTGTCCCTACGGGACTCCCTCTCGAGGCAGTAGTGAGCCGCAAAAGTCTGGCTTGAAGACCAGGTAGCAGCCCGGCAGATGTCTGCCAACAAACGGAACAGAGCGGAGGTGGGCTACTGACGCGGCCTTCGCCATGACACGGTGGGCTGTGACTCGACCCTGCAAGGAGAGGCCGGCTGCCCTGTACGCCCAGGCAATACAATCTGCTACCCAAAGGGAAAACATATGCTTAGAGACAGGCAACCCCAGTTTATTAGGGTCAAAAGATACGAAGAGCTGAGCAGCCCTTCGATGCCCCTGCATACGGTCTATGTAAAAGGACAACACCCTTCTACAGTCCAGGGTATGCAGGACTGTTTCAGCCCGGCTGACATGCGGCCTGGGGAAGAATGTTGGAAGAACCACCTCCTGATTGAGGTGGAAGGAGGAGACAACCTTCGGAAGGAACTTAGGGTGAGTCCGCAAGACCACCCTGTTCATATAGAACCGTGTGTACGGTCTATCAGAAACCAGAGCTTGTAGTTCACTCACATGCCTGGCCGAGGTAAGAGCCACCAAGAACAAGGCCTTCCAGGAAAGGAAGCATAAAGGACAGGTAGCCATTGGCTCAAACGGTGGGCAAGTAAGTTGTTGCAAGACCACATTTAAATCCCACTCAGGGGCTGGTGGACAGATCGGAGGCTTGAGCAGAAGCAGGCCTCTGAGGAAACAGGACACCAAGGGGTGGCCCGACAGAGATTGGCCCTCTACCTGTGAGTGGTGTGCCGATAGAGCACTGAGGTGGACCCGAACAGAATTGGATTTAAGGCCTAGGTCTGAGAGGTGGAGCAGGTACTGCAGCACCACTGGAACCAGGCACGAAAAAGGATCCTCCTGGCGCTGAGCACACCAGGTGGAGAACCTACGCCACTTGAGGGCATAAGATTTCCGGGTGGATTGCCTCCGCGAGGCCAAAACCACCTCTTCCACCTCCTTAGGAAGAAGTAAGGGGGCTAGAACTACCCTTTCAGCAGCCAGGCCATCAGATAGAGGGATTTGAGGTTGGGGTGCAGGAGAGATCCCTGGTCCTGAGACAGGAGGTGGTGATGCACCCCCAGAGGGAGTGGAGTGTCCACCGCCAACTGCAGAAGGAGTGGAAACCACGGCTGCCTCGGCCATCTGGGGGCTACCAGAATCACCAAGGCCTTGTCCTGAAGAACCTTGAACAAGGTTCGGGCCACTAGAGGCGTGGGAGGAAATGCATACAGTAGGCCCGTAGACCAAGAGATTAGAAAGGCATCTGCTGCTATTCGCAGAGGATGCGGTTGTCTGGAACAGAACCTGGGTAGCTGACGGTTCAGTGGACTCGCAAAGAGATCGATGGTTGGAAGACCCCATCTTAGAAAGATCCCTTGGACAACCAGAGGATTCAACTGCCATTCATGAGGCTGTAGAATCCTGCTCAATCTGTCTGCCAGGCAATTTTCCTGGCCAGGCAGGTAAACTGCCTTGAGAAACATGTTGTGTTTGATTGCCAAGGAGCACAGGGCCTGTGCCTCCCGACACAGAAGTCTGGAGCCTGTGCCCCCTTGCTTGTTCACGTAGAACATTGCCACTTGATTGTCTGTCTGAACTAAGACAGACTGGTGAGAGAGGACATGAGAGAAAGTCTGTAGAGCTAAGCGGATAGCTCGCAACTCTGATGTGTGGACGCCCCAGGAGACCAGAGGCCCTGAGTGCAAGCCCCCTCACAATGTGCACCCCAGCCCTGAAGGGAAGCATTGGTTGTCAGCACCTGTGTGTGGGGAGGCGCCTGAAAAGGCACCCCCTGGACCAGGTTTGGGAGATGCAGCCATCACCTTAGGGAGGCTGTCAGCAGTTTGGACACCCTTATCTTGTCTTTCAAGTCACCTGTGGCTTGCACCCACTGAGCTCTGAGGCACCACTGAGCAGGTCGCATGTGCAGGCGGGCATTCGGAGTTACATGGACCGTGGATGTCATGTGGCCCAAGAGCCTTAGGAAGTTTCTGGCAGAGACCAGAGAACCACTCTGGAACTGATTGGCCAATGTTATCAGTCTGTGGGCTCTGTCCTGGGGCAAATAAGCCTTCGCCTGGAGGGTATCCAATCTTGCCCCTATGAACTCCATGTTCTGTGAGGGGAGCAAAGTGGACTTTGCAAAGTTTACCACGAAGCCTAGATGCTGAAGAAGAGAAACAGTGCGAAAGGTGGCCTGGCCAACCTCCTGTGGAGACTGACCCCTGATGAGCCAGTCGTCCAGGTGTGGAAAGACAAAGATGCCCTGGTTTCTGAGATAGGCCGCCACCACCGCCAGGCACTTGGTGAAAACCCTGGGGGCGGAGGTGAGGCCAAATGGAAGTACTCTGTATTGAAAATGATTTCCTCCCACTACAAATCTGAGATATTGTCTGTGGTTTGGATGAATGAGGATGTGAGTATAAGCATCCTTTAGGTCTAAGCAGCATAGCCAATCTCCCTGCTGGAGGTAGGGCAGCAGTATCCCAAGGGTAAGCATCTTGAACTTTTCCCTCTCCAGGAACTTGTTGAGATTTCGCAAGTCTAGGATGGGCCTGAGGCCTCCTGTCCTTTTTGGTACCAGAAAGTAACTTGAATAGAAGCCTTGGCCTCTCAGGTGGTGAGGCACCGGTTCTACCGCCTGCTCCTTTAGAAGGCTTGCCAACTCCTGAAGGAGGAGGTTCCTGTGAAGAGGGAGTCTTGGAGGCTCCCCTGGAAAATAGGAGGGGGGTAATTGGTTGAAGTGGAGCAAATAGCCATTTTGGACTATGCTCAGCACCCAGGTATCCCCTGTTATGGCTGACCACCTGTGGGCATACAGTGTCAGTCGGCCTCCTGTGCTGAGAGGAGCCAGCTGAGGAGGAGAGGCTATGCAATGGGAGTCAAAACCCTGCTCCCTGCTGTGCAGGAGCCGGAGCTGATGGCTTGGGTTTTTCTGCCTACAGGGCCCATGTCCCTGCCCCTTGGCCTGCTGATCCTAATAGGGAGCTGCAGAGGCCTGAAAATGAGGGTAGGATTTGTAGGCAGTAGCCTTCCTCGGGTAAAAGGGCTTTTTCCCCGAGCCCTTCTTCTTCTGAGAAAGGGCAGACATTTTCCTGGACAGCCTTGTCCTGGTGAGAGTCTCAGACTTGAGTTCTGCAACCTTTTCGGCCATGGGTTCGCCAAAAACATTCTCTCCTTGGCAGGGGACATCGACCAACTTGTCCTGTACCCATGGCTCGAGGTCCGATGACTGTAGCCAGGCCTGACGGCATGCACTGATGCCGGCCACGGCTACTCAGGCCAAAGCCTCAAAGCCATCATAGGCTGCTCGAGAGATAAACTTTGAGCACTCTGGAATCCTAGATGACAAAGACTTAAACCTCTGCAAAGGTTCCTCGGAGAGGCCAGCTGAGAACCCGGCAATCTCCTTTGCCAGGTTCCGAAGGTACATGCCCATGTACAGCTGGTAAGTCTGGGCACGGCACCCCAGCATAGAGCCCTGGAAGCACTTTCTACCGAGGGCATCCAGGTTCCGGGCCTCCCGGCCGGGGAGCACCAAGGAGTGCATCTTCTGACTCTTCAGACGATGCATGGCCGATTCCACAACCATGGAGTGGTGCGGTAGCTGTGCCTTCTGGAACCCAGGGCTCTTACGGACCCGATAAATGGAATCGACCCGTTTGCTGAGAACTGGTGCCGAGGCCAGTGCCTCCCACATGCGGAAGAGCAGCCGTTCCAGCATTGGAGGAACCGGTACAGTAAAGGCCTCCTTAGGCGGAGAGTCATACTGGAGGGCCTGGAGCTCTTTGGCTCGAGGCTCCTCCTCGGGATCCGCAGGGAAGGCCAAGGCTTTGGCCATATCCCGCACGAATTCCGAGAACTGGGTATCCTCCAGTGGGGACTGTCTCCGAGACTAGGACTCTGGTGAGTTGATGGGACGCACCGGGTCCGGAAAGTATCCGGGGACTCCTCATCCTCCGTCTCCCACTCTGACCCCTCCGAGGAGGAATCAAGGGGCTCCAGCCGGGCGGGCACCGATGCCATCCAACCCGTTGCCAAGGGCACTGGCGTCGATGACCTCGGCCCCGAGCGGGAGGCCGAGGGGGACCTTGGCCGAGGATTGACTCGAGACCACATCGACTCGAGGATCGGCTTGGCCTCCGGGGTCGACTTAGACATCGAGGTCCCGGTGGTCGGGGCAGATGCACCGGTGATACTGGCAATCAGTACCCGCTGCTGTTCCATGAAGGCAGCCAAGCTGCTCTCCAAGGCCGTCAACCTGAGACTCAGCTCAGGAGACTCAGCAGCCACGACTCGGGCCCCGACGGCGTCGGGCCCGACATCAGCTCCCCTGGAGGGGAGTCTACGAGGACAACAGCACTCACGTGACTCGGGGACTCCGGCTCCACTCGAGGCAACTTGGCATGCCTCTCCAACTCCGAGGACCCGGGACAGCGGTCGGGGCTATGCGACCTGACCCTCGAGGAGCCAAGAGCGTCCACCGACTCTGCCCTCGCAGGTTTCTTCTTCCTTCTGTGTTCCCTCGAAGGAGACCCCCTTTCAGAGGAGCCTCGACAGTGTTCGGGGTTGGACTCCCGAGATGTCGAGGCCTCTGACGAAGTCCGGGCCCGGACGGACGTGGAGTCAGAAAAGAGTCTTTCACGCTGATGTTGACGGCTCCTCAGCGCCTTAGAGGACATTTAGCCGCATGGGACACAGACCACTGGATCATGGTCGGGCCCGAGGCACCGGAGGCAGCAGTCATGTGTGTCGGTGAGCGACATCAGCTTCTTACACCAATCACACTTCTTGAACCCGCTGGCAGCCATCAGGGGAAAAAGGGCACCTGCAAGGTCCAAAGACCGGACTGCCAGTGAAAAAGAGAAAAAAATCGTGAACGCTAGTCACGAAGGACAAAAAACGAAAAACTTAGCTCCGGGCTCAATACCAGTGTACCGGGCCCAGGCGGGAAGGGGAACCGGCGTCGAACCGGGCAAAAACATGAATCCACGCAGGAAAATCAACTTTTTACTGGGTGACAACGACACACGTCCGTCGGGCTCTGCGGAAAAAAGAAGACTGAGCAAGATGGCACCCTTGGGCAGGAAGGGGACCGCGCATGCACGCTGCATTCCCAAAGGCTTTCTTTGAAAGCTGGGGAAATGCTCCACAAGAGGGCTCTGTCGGCGCAGACGTCACCCATACGTGAGGACTGACTTCCTGCTTGGTTCTGGAGAACAACTGTTTCTCCAGGACCAAGCAGGAAGTCAGTCCTCACATATGGGACTCCCCAGCTCTAGGCTACCGGGAACCCAAAGCTGAAAAAATGGCTCCCTCTCAAGAGCCTGAGCATCTGTGATAAGAATATCGTCTGAGAACGCCCCCATACGGTAGCCCAACACAAGGGCCAGAGGGTAGGAGTTGCCTAAACCTCAAAGAGATTACGGAGTACCGCCTGTCTGAAAGCACTGTCCCTTCGGGACTCTCTCTCGAGGCAGCAGTGGGCTGCAAAAGTCTGGCTTGAAGATCAAGTAGTGGCCCGGTAGATGTCTGCCAATGGAACAGAGCAGAGATGAGCTACTGACACGGCTTTTTCCCTGACACAGTGGGCCGTGACTCGACCCTGCAAGGGGAGGTCGGCTGCCTTGTACGCCCAGGCGATAAAATCTGCTACCCAAGTGGACAATGTACGCTTGGAGACAGGTAACCTCAATTTATTAGGGTCAAAGGAGACGAAGAGCTGAGTAGCCCTTCGATGCCCCCGCATACGTTCAATGTAAAGGACAACGCCCTCTTACAGTCCAGAGTATGCAAGACTGTCTCAGCCCAACTGGTATGCGGCCTGGGAGAGAAGATCGGAAGAACCACCTCCTGGTTGAGGTGGAAAGAGGAAACCACTTTTGGAAGGAACTTCGGATGAGTCTGAAGGACCACCCTGTTCCTATAGAACCGTGTGTACGGTGTATCAGAAACCAGAGCTTGTAGTTCACTCACATGTCTGGCCGAGGTAAGAGCTACCAGGAAGAGCATCTTCCAAGAAAGGAAGCGTAAATGACAAGTAGCCATCAGCTCAAACGTTGGGAGAGTAAGTTGTTGCAAGACCACGTTCAAGTCCCACTCAGTGGCAGGTGGACGAATCAGAGGCTTGAGCAAAAGCAGGCCTCTGAAGAAGCGGGACACCAAGGGGTGAACCGAGAGCGACTGTCCCTCCACCGGTGAGTGGTGTGCTGAAAGAGCACTGAGATGGACCCCAACAGAGTTGGACTTAAGGCCTAGGTCTGACAGGTGAAGTAGGTATTGTAGCACTACTGGCACCAGGCAGGAGAAAGGATCTTCATTGTGCTGAGCACACCACACTGAGAATCTGCGCCACTTGAGTGCATAGGACTTTCTGGTGGATTGCCTCCTCGAGGCCAAGACCACCTCCTCAACTTCCCTAGGTAGAAGCAAGGGAGCTAGCACTATCCTTTCAGCAGCCAGGCCATCAGATTGAGGGATCTGAGATTGGGGTGCAGAAGGGAGCCCTGATCCTGAGACAGGAGATCGGGTTGCAACCCCAGAGGGAATGGAGTTTCCACTGCCAACTGCAGAAGAAGTGGAAACCATGGTTGCCTCGGCCATGTGAGGGCTACCAGAATCACCAAGGCCTTGTCCCGTAGAATCTTGAACACAGTTCAGGCCACCAGGGGCATGGGAGGAAACGCATACAGGAGGCCCGTAGACCAAGATATCAGAAACGCATCTGCTGCCATTCTCAGAGGATGCGGCTATCTGGAGCAAAAACTGGGCAGCTGACGGTTCAGTGGACTTGCAAAGAGATCGATGGATGGTAGTCCCCATCAGAAAGATCTGTTGAACCACCAGTGGATTCAACTGCCATTCGTGAGGCTGGAGAATCCTGCTTAGTTTGTCTGCCAAAAAAGTTCTCCTGACCAGGCAGATAAACTGCTTTGAGAAACATGCCTTGTTTGACTGCAAAGGATCAAAGGGCCTATGCCTCCTGACATAGGAGTCTGGAACCTGTGCCCCCTTGCTTGTTCACATAGAACATTGCTACCTGATTGTCTGTCTGAACTAAGACAGACTGGTGAGAGAGGGCATGAGAAAAAGTCTGTAGAGCAAAGCGGATTGCTCGCAGCTCCAAAAGATTGATCTGCTGTGTGGCCTCCCGAGGAGACCAGAGGCCTTGAGTGCACGTACCCTGGCAATGTGCACCCCAGCCCATTAAAGAAGCATCGGTCGTCAGCACCCTGGTGTGTGCTGGGGCCTGAAAGGGTACCCCCCTGAGAAGCTTTGGGAGATGTAGCCACCACTGCAAGGAGTCCAAGAGTGGTTTGGACACCTTTACTCTGTCTCGGAGGTTACCTGTGTCTTGCGCCCACTAAGCTCTGAGGCACCCTTTAGATCTAAGAAGCATAGCCAATCTCTCTGCTGAAGGTAGGGCAGCAATATCCCAAGGGTAAGTATCTTGAACTTTTCCCTCTCCAGAAACTTGTTTAGGTTTTGCAAGTCTAGGATAGGCCGGAGGCCTCCTGTCCTTTCTGGTACCGGAAAGTACCTGGAGTAGAAGCCTTGCCCTTTCAGGTGGTGAGGCACCGGTTCCACCGCCTGTTCCTTTAGAAGACTTGCCAACTCCGGAAGGAGGAGGTTCCTGTGCAGAGGGAGTCTTGGAGGCTCCCCTGGAAAGTAGGAGGTGGGTATCTGGTGGAAGTGGAGCAGGTAACCCTTTTGGACTATCCTGAGGACCCAGGTATCCCCTGTGATGGCTGGCCACCTGTAGGCGTACAGGGTTAGCCGACCTCCTGTGCTGAGTGGAGCCAGCTGTGGAGAAGAGGCTATGTTGTGGGAGTCAAAACCCCGCTCCCTGCTGTGCAGGAGCCAGAGCTGGCGTCTTGGGGGTCTTCTGCCTACGGGGCCCATGCCCCTGCCCCTTGGCCTGCTGGCCCTGTTGGGGAGTTGGAGAGGCCTGATATTGAGGGTAGGATTTGTAGGCAGCACCCTTCCTTGGGAAAAAGGGCTTTTTCCCCCGAGCCCTTCTTTTTCTGAGAAGGGGCAGAAGTCTTCCTGGACAGCCTTGTCCTGGTGAGAGTCTCAGTCTCGATTTCCGCAGCCTTTTCAGTCATGGGCTTACCAAAGAGGTTTTCACCTCGGCAAGGGACATCGACCAACTTGTCCTGCACCCATGGCTCCAGGTCTGATGACTGTAGCCAGGCCTGACGGCGTGCACCTATGCCAGCCGCAGCTACCCGGGCCGAAGCCTCGAAGCCATCATAGGCTGCTCGAGAGATAAACTTCGAGCAATCTCGAATCCCTGTTGACAAAGCTTTGAACCTCTGCAAAGGTTCCTCGGAGAGGCCAGCTCAGAACCCGGCAAGCTCCTTTGCCAGGTCTCGTAGGTACATGCCCATGTACAGCTGGTAGGTATGGACATGGCAAGACAGCATAGAGCCCTGGAAGCACTTTCTACCGAGGGCATCCAGGTTCCGGGCCTCCCGGCCGGGGAGCACCAAGGAGTGCATCTTCTGACTCTTTAGACGGTGCATGGCCGATTCCACAACCATGGAGTGGTGCGGTAGCTGCGCCTTTTGGAACCCAGGGCTCTTACGGGCTCGATAAATGGAATCGACCCGTTTGCTAAGAATCTGTGTCGAGGCCAGTGCCTCCCACATACAGCAGTTCCAGCATCGGAGGAACCGGTACAGTAAAGGCATCCTTCGGAGAAAAATCATACTGGAAGGCATCGAGTTCCTCAGCTCAAGGCTCCTCCTCGGTGTCCACAGGGAAGGCCAAGGCCTTGGCCATGTCCCTCACGAAGTCTGAGAACCGGGCATCCTCCGGGGGGGGGGGGGGGGGACTGTCTCCGAGGCTCGGACTCCAGTGAGTCCGAAGGGACGTACAGGGTCCGGAACGTGTCCGGGGACTCCTCCTCCTCTGGCTCCAATTCAGACTCCTCCGAGGAGGAATCGAGTGGCTCCAGCCATGTGGGCCTCGGTGCCACCTGCCCCGACGCCGAGGGTATCAGCGTCAATGACCTCGGCCCCGCACGGGAGGTCGAGGGGAACCTTGACTGAGGATCGACTCGAGACTTCATCGACTCGAGGATTTGCTCGGTCTCCGGGGTCGACTTAGACGTCGAGGTCCCAGTGGTCGGGGCAGATGCACCGGTCAGACCAGCGATCAGCACCCGCTGCTGTTCCATGAAGGCAGCCAAGCTGCTCTCCAAGGCCGTCAACCTGAGTCCAAGCTCAGGAGACTCAGCAGCCCCCTACTCAAGCCCCGACGGCGTCGGCCCCGACATCGGCTCCCCCGGAGGAGAATCTTTGAGGACAACTGCACTTACGTGAGTCGGGGACTCCGGCTCCACACGAGGTAGCTTGGAAGGCCTCTCCGACTCCGTGAGCCCGGGGCGGCGGTCAGGGCTACGCGATCTGGCCCTCGAGGAACCAGGAGCCTCCACCGACGACACCCTCGCGAGCTTCTTCTTCCTTCGGTGCTCCCGGGAGGGAGACTCCCTTTCAGAGGAACCCCGACGGCGCTCAGGGTCGGACTCCCGAAGATGTCGAGGCCTCTGACAAAGTCCGGGCCCGGCCGGACGCAGAGTCAGAGAAAATTCTCTCACGTTGATGCTGACGGCTCCGATGCACCTTCGACGACATTTTGCCGCAAGGGCCACAGGCCAGCGGGTCATGGTCGGGCCTGAGGCATCGTAGGCAGCAGTCATGTGTGTCGGTGAGAGACATAAGTTTCTTGCACCAATCACACTTTTTGAACCCGCTGGCAGCCATCAGGGGAAAAAGAGCTCCTGCAAGGTCAAAAGACTGGGCTGCCAGTGAAAACACAAAAAGAGCGCAAATGCTAGTCACAAAGGACAAAAAACAAAAAAACACAAGTCCGGACTCGATAGCGGCGTCAAACTGGATAATACAACGTGAAAATCACAGAAAAAAAAATCAGCTTTTTCTGGGTGACACGAACTGACTTCTGTCGGGCTCCACGGAAAAAGAAAGACTGAGCAAGATGGCACCCTTGGGCGGGAAGGGGACCGCGCAGGTGCACTGCATTCACAAAGGCTTTCTTTGAAAGCTGGGGAAATGCTCCGCACAGGAGCTCCGTCGGCGCCGACATCACCCATATGTGAGGACTGACTTCCTGCTTGGTCCTGGAGAAATGCTGCTACCAAAGCCATGTATTTTGTGAACACTCTTGGCATAGAAGCTAGGCCAAAGGGAAGAACCTTGTATTGGTAGTGCTTTCCTTGAAACAGGAATCGGAAGAATCTCCTGTGATTTGGATGGATGAGAATATGAGTATATGCATCCTTGAGATCTAGAGAACAAAGCCAATCCTGACTTTGAAGGTATGGCAGCAGAGTTCCTAGAGAGACCATTTTGAACTTCTCTCGGAACAAATATTTGTTCAATTTTCTGAGGTCTAAAATGGGTCTGTGTCCTCCTGTTTTCTTTGGAATAAGGAAATAGGGGGAGTAGAACCCTGTACCCTGATGGGGAATGAATACTTCCTCTATTGCTCCTTGAGCAAGGAACATTGTGACTTCTTGACCTAAGAGATTGTCGAGAGAGGTATGAGAATTGAACTGTCTTATAATTGTAGGAGGGGGCAGGCTGTGGAAATGAAGCTTGTACCCCTCTTGTACAATGGACAGAGTCCAATTTTCTGCTGTTATTTGGTACCATCTGTGGGCAAAATGACATAACTTGCCTGGGATGGTTAAGGGTTCTGGACCCTTCAGGGGCAGGAAGGCGAAGTTCTCTAGAAAGGAGTCAAAGCCCCTGAGGAGGCTGAGCCTGCTGAGCTGGCTGAGGTTTTGCAGCTTTTGGCTTCTTTTGTTGTCTAGGTTGCTGCTGCTGTCCCTTTTGGGCAGTCTGACCTGAACGGTGTCCCTGTTGGGTATAGGAAGGATAAAAGTTCTTTTTCTTATTGAAAAATGGTTTCTTAGAGGATTTTTTCTTTGCAGGATCGGCTGTAGATTTGGACAATCTATCCAAGGTGATATTGTCAGCATCTATCTCATTAGCCTTCTCCTGCCAATTCTTGCCAAAGAGATTTTCTCCTGTGCAAGGAATGTTTCCTAATTTATCCTGTACCCAAATTTCCAAGTCAGATGCCTGAAGCCAGGCGATCCAACGTGCACCAATGGCAATAGCAGAGGTTCTGCTTATGCACTCAAAACAGTCAAAGGCTGCACGATTAACAAACTTGGAAACATCCTGAGCATTTTTGACAAGAGTGAGATAGTCTTGTCTTTTGTCATCAGGAAGAAGGGGGCTCATAAGCTTCAAGTCCCCTGTGACCTCTTTAAGGAACATTCCCATATACAAGATATAGGAACTGATCCTAGCTGAGAGCATGGAAGCTTGGAAGCATCGACGCTCAAAGGCATCGAGAGTCCTACATTCACGACCTCGAGGATTGGATGCATGTCTCTTTGCACTTTTCATCCTTCTCATGGCTGATTCCACCACCATTGAATGGTGTGGTAATTAAGTTTTTGAAAGTCAGGACAAGGTGGAACTCGATACATGGTATTGAGTCTTAGAGAATGAGGAGATGTGGTTAAAGGTGTTTCCCACATCCTTAGCATAAGATCATGTAAGATCTCATGAATAGGCAGAGTAGCTGCCTCTTTGGGAGCCTTAGGGTATTGGAGGATTTCCAACTCCTTTACCCTAGGCTCTTTTTCAGGAGCTACTGTGATGGAAAGGCCTCGGGACTCATCACGGATAAAGTCCTGAAAGGACATATCCTCTGGCAGAGACATTCTGCGCTGAGGAGAAGAGGAATCCTCGGGGAGAAGTACTCTGGTATCAGCAGAGTCTTCAGAATCTTCAGACTCATCCGAGTATTCAAAATATCTACGATCCCGGTGATCGTGCAAAGCACGGTACCGGTATCGATCGAAGTCGGTATCGGGTTGTTCAGGTACTGATCTGTCGATGCCGGAGAGAGACTCATGACTCGGTACAGGTGGCATACCCGCCGATGTCAATGCAGTCGGTACCGGTACCGGTATCAGTTGAGGTGTCTGAAGTGTTTTCAACGGTATCGAAGCCGTAAGAAGAGCCGCTACACTGCGTTCGATAGCAAGGAATCTCTGGTCTATCGACGCTGCCGATGCTTGGGTGTCAGTACCGGTAGAAGCAGCTGGAACCCCAGAGCATGGCGCCAGTAGTTCTGCCGAGGTTGAGGCCTCGAGAGCATCCTGGAGCACGGTTAATGCTTTGAAAGCCATAGCCTCCCGCCGGGGCAGTTTTGCCGGTGAAAATTCCTCAAGGGCAAAGCCAGGAGCATCTCGATACTTAGAAGGAGATCTACCCTTTGAGGACTGGCTAGATTTATGTTTAGTTACCTGAGATCCATGGGAGGAAGATGAAGCCCTGGAGGACGTCGATGCAACAAACGCTGCATCTGAGGGAAGAAGGGTGCTAAGTTTAGCAGCTCGGTTCTGCTGGCCCCTTTTTGACATCATTCCGCAGGAGAGGCATGCTGAAATAGAGTGGTCAGGACCTAAACATTTGAGACACCAATCATGGGTGTCAGTGACGGTAATGGTACTGCCACATTTAGAACATTTCTTAAAACTGAAGTAGGTTTTTCCATTTTTAAGGAAAAAATTGGGCCTAGTGCCCAAAATGGCGCCTAGCACCAAGGAAAAAAGTTTCTAAAGTAAAACACCTCAGAAACTATAATTTTTTATTTTTTTTTTAAAGAAAGAAGAAAGAACCGGCGGTACTGGTATGGCGTCGAAGGAAGGCAGACGCGACCACAAAAACAAAGATTAAAGATGAAATTTTTCTGCGGTGACAGGGTATGGGATCTGTCGGCTCCGCAGAAAATGAAGAACTGGAGAGGGACAGTTGGAAAGGCGGGAAGGCAGCACGCAGGCGCTGTGGGATGCTCCCAAAAGCTTTCCTATTGGACGCTGGGGAGTGTTCCCGTGCAGGCTCTGTCGGTACCGACGATACCATATGTGAAGACTACATTCCTGCTTGTTCCTGGAGATCTCTCTAGTAGCCTGACACCAAAGGGTCGGAGGATAGGAGTTGCCTAGACCTCGAACAGGTTACAGAGTACCTCCTGGCCGAAAGCACTGTCCCGTCAGGACTCTATCCAGGCAGTAATGGGTCACAAAAGTCTGACCCGAAGACCAGGTGGCGGCCCGGCAGATGTCTGCTGGCGGAACAGAGCGGAAGTGAGCACTGATGCCGCCTTAGCCCTGAACCAGTGGGCCGTGACTCGACCCTGCAATGGAAGATCGGCCACCCAAGTGGACAACGTACGCGTGGAGACAGGCATCCCCAGCTTACTGGGGTCATAAGAGACGAAGAGCTGAGAAGCCCTTCTATGTCCCCACGTATGCTCCACGTAGAAGGCCAAAGCCCTCTTACGGTCCGGGGTGTGCAGAACTGCTTCTGCCGACTGGCATTCAGCCTGGGAAAGAAGGTCAGAAGTACCACCTCCTGGTTGAGGTGGAACGAAGAGACCACTTTCGGAAGGAACGGGGTGAGTGCAGAGAACCACCCTGTTACTATAGAACCATGTATATGGTCTATTGGAAACCAGAGCCTGCAGCTCATTCACTTGTCTGGCCGATGTGAGTACCACCAAGAAAAGCACTTTCCAAGAGAAGAAGCGGAGATGGCAGGTGGCCATTGTCTCAAAAGGTGGGCGAGTAAGCTGCTCTTAGACCACATTAAAATCCCACTCGGTCGCCAGGGGGCAAACCAGGGGCTTCAGCAGAAGTAAACCTCTCAGGAACCTGGACAGCAAAGAGTGTGCAGAAAGAGGTTGTTCTTCCACTGGAGAGTGGTGTGCTGATAAGGCACTAAGATGGACTTGGACAGAGTTTGACTTGAGGCCTAAATCTGAGTGGTGAAGCATGTATTGCAACATCACTGACACTTGGCAGGAGAAAGGGTTTTCGCTCTGTTTATCACACCACACCTCAAACCTATGCCACTTAAACGCATAGGTTTTCCTAGTCGACTGCCTTCTTGAAGCTAACAGTACATCTTCTACATTTTTAGGGAGGAGAAGTGGTGCAAGGACTACCCTTTCAGCAGCCATGCCGTCAGGATGAGAGACCTGAGGTTGGGATGCAGGAGAGTGCCCCCCTCCAGCGACAGGAGGTTGTGATATAATCCCAGAGGAATTGGGGCCTCTGCCGCCAGTTGAAGCAGCAGCGGAAACCATGGCTGTCTCGGCCACCTGGGGGCTACCAGGATGACCGAGGCTTTGTCCTGAAAGATCTTGAACAGAGTCCTTGCCACCAGAGGCATGGGAGGAAACGCATACAGGAGGCCCACAGACCATGATATTAGGAAAGCATCTGCAGCCACTCTGCATGGGTGTGGCTGTCTGGAGCAACTGGTGATTCTGTGGGCTCGCAAACAGATCTATGAATGATCGCCCCCAGCACTAAAACAGCTGCTGGGCTATGTTGGGATCCAATTGCCATGTGTGCGGCTGGAGAATTCTGCTTAGCTTGTCAGCTAAGAAGTTCTCCTGACTTGGCAAGTAAACTGCTTTGAGGTACATACCCTGCTTGACTGAAAAAGAGCACAGGTCCAGGGTCTTGCCATAGGGAGCGAGACCCTGTGCCCTCCTGCTTGTTCACATAGAACATTGCCACCTGGTTGTCTGTCTGAATTAGGACAGGCTGGTGAGCCAGGGTTTGACAGAAGGTCCGTAGAGCTAGGCGGATAGCTCAAAGCTCTAGGAGGTTGATCTGTTGTGTACTCTCCTGTGGAGACCACACACCATGAGTGCACAATTCCTAGCAATGGGCCCCCCAGCCCAGCAAGGATGCATCTGTAGTCAGCACTCTCGAGTGCGGTGGAGGTTGAAATGGCACTCCCTCTAGTAGGTGGTGTGGTTGAAGTCACCAGGTCAACGACTGCACCAGTCGTTTGGACAACCTGATCCTGTCTCTGAGTCTGCCTGTGGCCTGTGTCCACTGGTCCCTGAGGCATCACTGAGCTTTTCTCATGTGGAGGCAGGCATTGAGTGTCACATGTACCTTGGAGGCCATGTGACCGAGGAGGCGCAGAAAGTGTATTGCTGAGATCTGGGATCTGCGACTCACTTCCTTCACTAGGGCCAAAAGTCTCTGTGCCCTGTCTTCCGGTAGATAAGCCCTTGCTTGAAGGGTGTCCAGCCTTGCTCCTATGAACTCCAGCCCTTGAGTGGGAACCAGAGTGGATTTTGTGTAATTGATCACAAACCCTAGGTGTTGTAGCAACTGGATAGTGCGAGACGTGGCCTGTTGGGCTTCCAGGGCTGACTGGGCCCTGATGAGCCAGTCGTCCAAGTAGAGGAAGACAAATATCCCTTGGTTTCTTAGGAAGGCCGCCACCACCACTAGGCACTTTGTGAACACCCTGGGTGCAGAGGTGAGGCCAAATGGAAGTACCTTGTACTGAAAGTGGTTTCCTCCCAACACAAATCGTAGATATTGTCTGTGGTCTGGATGAATTAGGATGTGTATGTAAGCATCCTTTAGGTCTAAGGAGCATAGCCAGTCTCCCTGGCGGAGGTAAGGCAGCAATATTCCAAGGGAAAGCATCTTGAACTTTTCCCTCACCAGGAACTTGTTTAAGTTGCGCAGGTCGAGGATGGGTCTTAGGCTTCCAGTTCTCCTTGGTATCAGGAAATACCTGGAGTAGAAACCCTTGCCCTGCAGGTGGTGGGGCACCGGTTCTACCACCTGATCCTCGAGAAGACCTGTTAAATCCTTCAAGAGGAGGTCCCTGTGAAGAGGGGGTCTGAGAGGCTCCCCTGGAAAGTAAGAGGGAGGTGCCTGGGTGAAATGTAGCAGATAGCCCATTTGGCTATCTGGAGAATCCAGGTATCTGTTGTGATGTCTGGCCACCTGTGGGCATACAGGGTCAGCCTTCCTCCTGTGCATGGCCGTACTTCTTTGGAGAGAGGGACTATGCTTTGGGAGTCAAAAACCCTCTCCAGGCTTGGCCGTAGCCGGTGCCTGGGGCTTGGGGGATTTTTGCTTACGCGGGCCATGCCCCTGTCCCTTGGCCTGCTGCCCCTGTTGGGGAGCTGGGGAGGCCTGATATGTGGGGTAGTTGCAGTAAGCAGTACCTTCCCTCAGGAAAAAGGGCTTCTTACCCGAGCCCTTCTTAGAAGGGGCAGAAGTCTTCTTCGAGAGCCATGTCCGGGTCAGGTACTCGGACTCGATCTCAGCAGCCTTCTCTGTCATGAGTTTGCCAAAGAGGTTTTCACCTCGGCAAGGGACATTGACCAACTTGTCCTGCACCCATTGCTCCAGGTCTGACAACTGTAGCCATGCCCAGGCCAACGCCTCAAAGCTGTCATAGGCTGCTCGAGTCATAAACTTCGAGCACTCACAGATCCCAGTGGACAAGGTCTTGAAGCGCTGCAAAGGTCCCTTGGAGAGATCAGCTGAGAACCCGGCAATCTCCTTTGCCAGGTCTCACAGGTACATGCCCATGTACAGCTGGTATGTCTGGATTCGGCATAACAGCATTGAACCCTAGTAGCACTTCTTACTGAGGGCATCCATGTTGCGGGCCTCCCAGCCAGGAGGCACCGAGGAGTGCGTCTTCTGGCTCTTGTGTGGCAGTTGTGCTTTCTGGAACCCAGGGTTCTTGCGAACTTGGTAAATGGAATCGATTCTCCTGCTGAGCACCAGCATCGAGGCCGGTGTCTCCCACATGTGGAGCATCAGCTGTTCCAGAATCGGAGGCACCAGTACAGTAAGGGCTTCCCGAGGGGGAAAGTCATACTGGAGGATCTCGAGCTCTTTGGCTCTTCAGCTCCTCCTCAGCCTCCGCCAGGTATGACAATGCCTTGGTCATGTCCCGGACGAAGTCCAAGAACCAAGTATCCTCCGGGGGGGACCTTCTCCGAGGTTTAGAACCTGGGGAATCCGAGGGAACGCATCTGGTCCGATGGGTGTCCGGTGACTTCTCGTCTTCCGTCTCCCATCCGGACTCCTCCGAAGAGAAATCGAGTGGCTCCGGCTTCGAGGGCTTTGGCTTCGACTGCCCCAATGCTGGTGGAATCAGCATCGACGACCTCGGTCCCAAACAGGAGGTCGAGGGGGACCTCGGCCGAGGATCAACTCGAGTTCTTAGGGTCTCGAAGATCGGCTCGGCCTCCGGGGTCAACTTGGACGTCGATGTCCCTGTGGTCTGGGCGGATGGACCGGTGAGACCAACAATCAGCGCCCGCTGCTGGTCCATGAAGGCAGACATGCTGCGCTCCAAGGCCACCATTCTGAGACCGAGTTCAGAAGGCTCCACAGCCCCCGGGTCGGGTCCCAATGCCGTCGTGCCCGACACCGGTTCTCCCGAAGGAGAGTCCACAGTGAGGACTGTGGTTACCTGCCTCAGCGTCTCCGGTTCTTTGCGAGGGAGTTTTGCTGGGCACTCTGACTCCGAGTATCCGGGGCAGCGGTCAGGATACCGCGACCTGGCCCACGAGGGACCAGGCTGCTCAGAGCAATCCAACGACGCCGCTTTCACAGATTTCTTCTTCCTCTGGTGTTCCCACGAGGGAGACCCCCTTTCGGAGGACACTCGATGCTGCTCAGGATCAGAGAGCTCCCAAGATGTCGAGGCCTCCGACAAGGCCCAGGCCCGGGCAGGTGCGGACTCAGGAAAAATCCTATCATGTTGCTGCTGCCTACTTCTCAAGGCCTTGGAGGACATTTTCCTACACGGGCCACAGACCCTCAGGTCATGGTTGGGCCCGAGGCAGCAGGGACAGCAGTTGTGTGTGTCAGTGAGGGACATTAACTTTGTATACCGATCACGCTTTTTAAACCCGCTGGCAGTCATCGGGGGGAAAAAGGGCCCCTGCGAAGTCAAAGGACCGAGCTGCCAGTGAAAAAGAAAAAGAGCATGAATGCTAGTCACGAAGGACAAAAAATGGAAATTTGGACCGAACTTGATACCGGCGTACCGAGCCAAAGGTGGGAAGGGGAACCGGCGTCGAACCGGTCAGACAGAAAAGAATTTTTCTGACTTTTAAGCACTTTTTTCATGAGGGAACTTGGACGACGTCCGTTGGGCTCCGTGGAAAAAAGGAGACTGAGCAAGATGGCACCCTTGGGCGGGAAAGGGACCGTGCATGCGTGATGCAATTCCCAAAGGCTTGCTTAGAAAGCTGTGGATTTTCTCCGCATGAGGGCTCCGTCGGCGTCGACGTCACCCATATGTGAGGACTGACTTCCTGCTTGTTCCTGGAGAAAATATCATCTGCAAAAAGATGAAACTAGGTCCTATCTGATGATGGCCTTTCCTTGAGTCCCCCCAGTCCAGTCCAGAAAATGTGGGTTGCCACCCTCCGCCAGCAGCTGTGGAATGAACATGTCAGAACGTTCTGAAGCTATAGTAGAAGAGCCCTCTAGCTCCACCTTGAGGGCCAGTAAACTATTCCCAAGACACCATCTGCACCAAACTCAAACCATAGCAGCTCAACTAATCTACGCTTTAGCCAATACTTAACATCTTCACTAGTCCCTGTTTCGGGGAGTTGTTTTCTTGGTGTAAACAAGCACAACAAGTGCCTCAGAACTATGTACATTAGCAGACTGACATGAGAAATAGCTAAGAACAGGCACCTCCCCTATCCAAATGCTGAACCTGCGGATATCCAACTCACTCCACTGCATGAGTCTGAGGGCGGGTTCTGGACTGGACTGGAGGGACTCAAGGAAAGACCATTATCAATTAGGACCTAATTTCACCTTCCTTATTGTCCCTCCAGTCCAGTCCAGACACGTGGGATGTACCAAACCAGTAACAGTCTACTGGGAGAGCCAGAGAGCCTGGCTTGAAGCACAACCACCCCAAAGCGCACATCATTCTGTGCATGAACATCTAGGAAATAATGCCAGGCAAAAGTATGCAAAGACCAAGTCACGGCCTTGCAGATATCCATCAGTGGAACAAGCCACAACTCTGACCATGATGCCGCCTGCACCCTAGTCAAGTGAGCCCGCACCCCCACCAGGAGCGCTCTGTTTTTATTTATTTATTTTATTTATTTATTTAATAAATAAAACAAATACGCTGATGCAACTGCCTCTTTCAACCATCAAGATACCAAGGCTTTGGAAGTGGCCTCACCCTGACGGGAACCCTGGAACAACGACAAAGAGATGATCCAATTTAAGGAAGGCCTGCATGCACTTCAGGTAACATCAAGGCGCCATCCTAACATCCAACAGGTATAATCACTTTGCCTCTGGAGTGCTCCCCTTAGCCGAGAACACTGGAAGTGACATCGATTGACTTAGGTGACACGGAGATACCACTTTCGGCAAGAAAGACAGAACCAGGCAGAGGACCACATTATCCTTAGACATCATCAGAAATGGTTCTCTACATGAGAGAGCTTGCAACTCAGATGTGCCTTGCCGAAGAAATCGCCAGTAGGAAAACCATCTTTAAAGTAAGATCTTTCAGCTTAGCTGAGGCAAAGGACTGGAAGGGTGGCTCCACTAGCACCGAGAGCACCAAGTTGAGGTTCCATTGTGGAACCAACGACCGCACTGGCAGCAAAATCTGTTTCAGTGCCTGCAGAAAACGGACCACATCTGGGTGGGCTGCCAAGGAATTACCTTGTACTCAACTCTGGTAACATGTTAAGGCAGCTACCTGAATTTTCAGGGAATTCAGGGCCAACCCCTTCTCCAATTCTGCCTGAAAGAAGGCGAGAACATTGGGCACCACTGCCGACAGGGCTCAAATCCCTCTGTTGGCACACCAACCTTCAAACACTCTCCAGAACCTGACATATGATAGGGAAGTAGACCTCTTTCAAGCCTTCAGCAAAATCAAAATCACTGCTACGGAATAATCACACTTCCTCAGTCTTGCCCTCTCAAGGGCCAAGCCTGAGAATTGATCCACCTTTGGCATGAGAATTGGGCCCTGAGCAAATAGATCGTGCCTGTAGGGGAGGCACCATGGTTTGTCCACCACTAACCTGTGCAGGTCTGCATACTATGGCTGACTTGGCCAGTCAGGTGCTATCTATGTCATCAACCCGTAATGCATTTCTATCCTGTGCAAGAGATGTCTGATCAACATACATACAGACATACAGTAGCCGCCCCGTGGGTCTTATCTGAGCAAATGCATCGAATCCTTCTGACATGTATTCCAGATGCCTGCTGTAAAACCGTGGTGCTTTGGCATTGTCTGCAGTTGCCATGAGTTCCATAACTGGTCACCCTCATTGGTCAACGATTCCGCGAAACACCTCCTGATTCAGGACCCACTCTCCCAGGTCCAGTCGGTGTCGACTGAGAAAATCAGCCTGTACATTCTCCTTGCCCACTACATGGTTCGCCAGTGTTGGTGGCTTGGGGGCCTTCTGCCTACGGGGCCCATGACCCTGCCCCTTGGCCTGCTGACCCTGTTGGTTCGCTGACAGAGCCATCAATGTGCTCTCCACCCACAGAAGCAGAGATCATATCTCCTCTGGCAGCACTATACTGCCCGTGCCTCCCTGGTGATTGATGTAGGCCACCAAGGTGGCGTTGTCCGAGTAGACCTGCACCGCCTTGCAGAAAGCCAGTGGATGAAAAGACTACAACTCCAGGAAGACTGCTCTCATCTCCAGCAGATTTATCGACCACTGGCCCAGCCCATCAAAATAGAAATTACACTTACCTGCTAATTGTAGTTCCTGGAGGGCTCCAGTTTAGTCCTCCACATCCGGGTAGTGCACCTCCTCCTGCAGCATGGAGACTGGACCAATCAGAATCTTGTCAACACAAGGAAGAGCAGGACACTCTTGCAGTAGAATCCAGATAACACAAGGAGCAAGAGACGTATGATGGTCACAGGAGCTTTTTAAAAAAGGAAGCCACAGCCGCAGAACTAAGAGATAAACAGACGAGAAAGAGAGAGCGCAAAGACCCAAAACTATGGATCCTAGAGTAAGCCGCTTATCTGACCCTCTCTTCCCGCACCTACGGCACCCTCCAGAAAAAAATCGTCCTCTGGGTGGGAGTGAGGACTAACCTGGAGCCCTCCAGGAACCACAATTACCAGGTAAGTGTAATTTCTATTTCCTGAGCGGTCCTCCAGTTTAGTCCTCCACATCCGGGAAGTAGCAGAGCAGTTATCATTGGGAGGGACCTTGCAAACTGGCGCGCAAAACTTCCGAACTGAAACAGGAATCTCGGGCGGCTAACACATCTAGCCGGTAGTGTTTACTGAACGCATGAAGCGACGACCAGGTAGCCACCCTGCAAATTTCCGCGGGCGACACTAAACTGTGCTCCGCCCATGACGTCGCTTGCACCCTAGTAGAGTGTGCCCGCAAACCTAGCAGAACCGCACTCCCTTGCAGAATGTATGCCGAGGCAATTGCCTCCTTAATCCATCTGGAAATGGAAGCCTTCGCCGCTGCTTCTCCTTTCCGGATCCCGCCGAAGAGCACGAACAGTTGGTCTGACTTACAGAATGTTTCCAAAACCTTTAGGTACCGACGCAACACCCGTAGCACATCCAGACGGTGCAATCCCCGGTCTGCATCGCCTTCCGCCTCAGAGTTAAATACTGGCAGAAAAACAGATTGATTCAAGTGAAACGGGGAAACTACCTTAGGTAGAAAGGAAGGGACCAGCCTCAAAAAGAGTAGTTACTCACCTGTAACAGGTGTTCTCCAGGAGCAGCAGGAATCAGTCCTCACATATGGGTGACGTCGGTGCCGACGGAGCCCCCGTGCAGAGCATTTCCCCAGCTTTCAAAGAAAGCCTTTGGGAATTGCAGCGCGCATGCGCGGTCCCCTTCCCGCCCAAGGGTGCCATCTTGCTCAGTCTGATGACATAGCTAAAAGACAGCAAAAAAATTAGCAAAAATAAATCATATGACTGCAACTCCAAGGGGAGGAGGGAGGGTTGTGAGGACTGATTCCTGCTGCTCCTGGAGAACACCTATTACAAGTGAGTAACTACTCTTTCTCCAGGACCAAGCAGGAAGTCAGTCCTCACATATGGCACTCCCCAGCTTAAGGCTACCGGAGACCTCAAGCCAAAAAAATGAGCTCCCTCTAGCTCGTCAGTACGTAAGGAAGGAATCTTCTCTGAGAACGCACCCAACCGGTAGCCCAACACCAGGGCCAGAGGGTAGGAGTTGCCTAAACCCCAAAGACATTATGGAGTACTGCCTGTCCGAAAGCACTGTCCCTGCGGGACTCCCTCTCAAGGCAGTAATGGGCCACAAAAGTCTGGCTTGAAGACCAAGTAGCGGCCCGGCAGATGTCTGCCAATGGAACAGAGCGGAGATGAGCCACTGACGCAGCCTTCGCCCTGACACGATGAGCCGTGACTCGACCCTCCAACGAGAGGCCGGCTGCCCCATAAGCCCAGGCAATACAGTCAGCGACTCAAATGGACAAAGTACGCTTGGAGACAGGTAACCCCAACTTATTGGGGTCAAAAGAAACGAAGAGCTGAACAGCCCACCGATGCTCCCGCGTACGGTCAAGGTAGAAGGATAACGCCCTCCTATAGTCCAGGGTATGCAGGACCATCTCAGCCCGGTTGGCATGTGGCCTGGGAAAGAAGGTCGGAAGAACCACCTCCTGATTGAGGTGAAAAGGAGAGACAACCTTAGGGAGAAACTTCGGGTGAGTCCGTAAGACTACCCTATTCCTGTAGAACCTAGTGTAAGGGGGATCAGACACTAGTGCCTGAAGTTCACTTACTCGCCTAGCAGAGGTAAGAGCTACCAGAAACAAGGTTTTCCAGGAGAGAAAACGGAGAGGGCAGGTAGCAATAGGTTCGAATGGCGGACAAGTAATCCGCTGTAAGACCACATTCAGATCCCACTCAGGGGCTGGTGGACGTAAAGGAGGCTTAAGCAGGAGGAGACCTCTGAGAAAACGAGCCACCAAAGGGTGGTTGGAAAGAGGCCTGCCGTCCACCGGCGAGTGGTGCGCTGAGAGAGCACTGAGGTGAACCCTGACAGAGTTGGACTTAAGGCCTAGATTGGAGAGGTAAAGCAAATATCGCAATACTACTGCTACCAAGCACGAGAAGGGATTCTCACTTTATCTTTATCTTTATTAAAACACTTGATAAACCGCCCAGGCCGAAGCCTCAGGGCGGTGTACAATCATAAAAAAAGCGACAGCTGCCGAGAAAGGAAAGAAAGAAAAGAACGCCAAAAAATAATAGGACAGAAAGAGAAATAGCGAAGAATAAAGAGAAGGCAAAAAATAGTAAAACAGTAAAACAATAAAATGTTAAAAACAAAAAAATAATAGAAAGGAGTGGGGAGGAGGAGGGGGAAGCATGAGCCAATTTTAGGAGGGATGGGAGGCGGGACTAAGGGGATAAAACACCATCAGTGAGGGGAAGAGCAGGGGAAATTGAAGGGGGGTGAGATAGGGAACTAGGGGGGAAGGCATCATCAGTAGGGGGGGGGAGATCGAAGGCTTGACAGAAAAGGTGGGTCTTGAGAAGGGCCTTAAAACGAGTGTAAGACAGTTCAATACGGAGAGGAAGGGGAAGAGAGTTCCAAAGGGCGGGACATAAGAAAAAGAAGGCAGAGTGTCGGGTGGATTCAAGGCGGGCCTGAGTGGGTGAGGGGAGGAAGAGGCGATTTCCATGGGCAGACAGGAGAAGACGGGGAGAGGGCTGAAGATGAATAATATTAGCTAAATACTGGGGAGAGTCAGAGAAAAGGGCCTTGTGAGCAAGGTTGAGTAGTTTGAACATAAACCGAAACTTGATTGGGAGCCAGTGTAAGGAAAGCAGACAAGGAGAGACATGGGAACGAAGGGGGGATGAAGTGATAAGACAGGCAGCGGCATTTTGAACAATGAGCACACCATGCGGAGAATCTACGCCACTTAAGAGCGTAGGATTTCCTAGTGCATTGCCGTCTAGAGGCTAAGACTACGTCTTCCACCTCTCTAGTCAGTAGTAGGGGAGCCAGGACTACCCTTTCAGCAGCCAGGCCATCAGATGAAGGGACTGGAGGTTGGGGTGCAAGAGAGATCCCTGTTCCTGAGACAGGAGATCGTGTTGAATCCCCAGAGGAAGAGGAGTGTCCACCGCCAGTTGCAGCAGAAGCGGGAACCACAGTTGCCTCGGCCACCTGGGGGCTATCAGAATCATTGAGGCCCCGTCCTTGAGGACCTTGAACAGTGTTCGGGACACTAGTGGCGTGGTAGGAAACGCATACAGTAGGCCTTGGGACCAGGGAATCAGAAACGCATCTGCTGCTACTCTGAGAGAATGCGGTTGCCTGGAATAGAATCTCGGGAGTTGCCGGTTCAGAGGACTGGCGAAAAGATCCATGGTGGGTAGGCCCCACCTGAGAAAGATCTGCTGAACCACCAACGGATTCAATCTCCACTCGTGTGGTTGCAGGATCCTGCTCAGTCTGTCCGCCAGGTAATTTTCTTGACCTGGGAGGTAGACCGCCTTGAGGAGGATTCCGTGATTGACAGCCCAAGAGCACAGCCGTTGTGCCTCCTGACAGAGAAGGAAGGAGCCTGTGCCTCCTTGTTTGTTCACGTAGAACATGGCAACTTGATTGTCCATCTGGACCAGTACAGACTGGTGAGATGTGAGGTGGGAGAAGGCTCTCAGAGCTAGGCGTATCGCCCGTAGCTCCAGGAAGTTTATCTGCTGAGCAGCCTCCCAAGGGGTCCAGAGACCCTGAGTACATGCCCCTTGGCAATGTGCTCCCCAACCTAGAAGAGAAGCATCTGTCGTCAGCACTTGAGAATGCGGAGGGGATTGAAAAACCACTTCGAGTACCAGATTCGGAAGATGAAGCCACCATTGCAGAGAGGAGACGAACAGGGTGGATATTCTTACTGAGTCTGCAAGGCTCCCTGTGGCTTGATGCCACTGAGTGCGAAGGCTCCACTGAACAGGCCACATGTGCAGGCGGGCATTGGGGGTTACATGAACCGTGAAAGCCATATGGCCGAGAAGTCTCAGGAATTGCCTGGCGGAGACCAGGGAATTGCTGTGAAACTGCCCGGCTAGATCCATCAACCTGCGGGCTCTGTCCACTGGTAGAAAAGCCTTCGCCTGAAGCGTGTCCAACCTTGCTCCTATGAATTCCAAGTTCTGGGACGGAAGCAAAGTGGACTTTGCGAAGTTTATGACAAACCCCAAGTGCTGAAGCAGAGCCACAGTGCGAAGGGTGGCTTGACTGGCCTCCTGGGAAGACTGGCCCCTTATGAGCCAGTCATCCAGGTATGGGAACACAAAAAGACCTTGAAGCCTTAGGTAGGCCGCCACCACCGCCAGGCACTTTGTGAACACCCTGGGGGCGGAGATTAGGCCAAAGGGTAGTACTCTGTACTGATAGTGGTTTCCTCCCACAACAAATCTGAGATATTGCCTGAGGTCTGGATGAATGAGGATGTGAGTATAAGCATCCTTTAGATCTAAGGAGCATAGCCAATCTCCCTGATGGAGGTAGGGCAGCAGGATTCCAAGGGTAACCATTTTGAACTTTTCCCTCTCCAGGAACTTGTTGAGGTTGCGCAAGTCTAGGATGGGTCTGAGGCCTCCTGTTCTTTTTGGTACCAGAAAGTACCTGGAATAAAAGCCGTGACCTCTCAGGTGGTGGGGCACCGGTTCCACAGCCTGTTCCTTTAGCAGACTTGCTAACTCCTGAAGGAGTAGGTCCCTGTGCAGAGGGAGTCTTGGAGGCTCCCCTGGAAAATAGGAGGGAGGTACCTGGTGAAAATGGAGAAGATAGCCCTTTTGGACTATATGGAGCACCCAGGTATCTGATGTGACGGCTGACCACCTGTGGGCAAAGTGGGTCAGCCGGCCTCCTGTGCTGATGTGAGCCAGCTGAGGAGAAGAGGCTATGCCTTCTGAGTCAAAACCCCCCACCTTGCTGAGCAGGGGCCGGTGTTGGTGGCTTGGGGGCCTTCTGCCTTCGGGGCCCATGACCCTGCCCCTTGGCCTGCTGACCCTGTTGGGGAGCTGCAGAGGCCTGATAATGAGGGTATTGTTTATAGGCAGAGGACTTCCTCGGGTAAAAGGTCTTTTTTCCCGAGCCCTTCTTTTTCTGAGAAGGGGCAGAGGTTTTTCTGGACAGCCTAGTCCGGGTCAGAGTCTCGGTCTCGAGTTCTGCAGCCTTTTCAGCCATGGGCTTGCCAAAGAGGTTTTCACCCCGGCAGGGGACATCGACCAACTTGTCCTGTACCCATGGCTCGAGGTCGGATGACTGTAGCCAAGCCTGTCGGCGGGCACCGATGCCGGCCCCGGCTACTCGGGCCGAAGCCTCGAAGCCATCGTAGGCTGCTCGAGAGATAAACCGAGCACTCTCGAATACCAGTGGACAAGGCCTGGAACCTCTGCAAAGGTTCCTCGGAGAGACCAGCAGAGAACCCGGCAATCTCCTTTGCCAGGTCTCGGAGATACATGCCCATGTAGAGCTGGTATGTCTGGACATGGCAAGCAAGCATAGAACCCTGGAAGCACTTCTTACCGAGGGCATCCAGGTTCTGGGTCTCCCTGCCGGGAGGCACCGAGGAGTGCATCTTCGGACTTTTCAGTCGATGCATGGCCGATTCCACAACCATGGACTGGTGCGGTAATTGTGCCTTTTGGAACCCGGGGCTCTTGCGGACTCGATAGATGGAATCGACCTGCTTGCTTAACACCGGCGTCGAGGCTGGGGTCTCCCACATGCGGAAGAGCAGCCGCTCCAGCATCAGAGGAACCGGTACAGTAAAGGCCTCCTTCAGGGAGAGTGATATTGGAGGGCCTCGAGCTCCTCGGCTCGAGGCTCCTCCTCGGGATCCGCGGGGAATGCAAAGGCCTTGGCCATATCCCCTGTTGTAAGTATTAGTGTATGTGTCTCATATCCCCGCGTGTTAAATGTATCCCCCAATTGTGTTGTGACCGCTTTGATTGAAGGATAAGGCGGTATACAAAAACTGTCTAAATAAAAATAAAAATAAAATAAATCCCGCACGAAGTCCGAGAACCGGGTATCCTCCGGTGGGGATCGTCTCCGAGGTTTGGACTCCGGCAAGTCCGATGGGACACACCGAGTCCGATAGGTTTCGGGTGACTCTTTGTCCTCCGTCTCCCAGCCTGACTCCTCGGAGGAGGAATCGAGCGGCTCCGGTCGGGCAGGCACCGATGCCATCCACCCCGACGCCAAGGGTACCGGCGTCGACGACCTCGGTCCCGAACGGGAGGCCGAGGGAGACCGTGGCCGAGGATCGACTCGAGCCCGCATGGACTCGAGGATCGGCTCGGCCTCCGGGGTTGACTTGGACGTCGAGGTCCCAGTGGTCGGGGCAGATGCACCGGTGAGACTGGCGATCAATGCCCGCTGCTGTTCCATGAAGGCAGCGAGGCTGCTCTCCAAGGCCGTCAACCTGAGTCCGAGCTCAGGAGACCCAGCAGCCCCCGACTCGGGCCCCGACATCGTCGGGCCCGACCTCGGCTCCCCTGGAGGAGAGTCCACGAGGACTATAGCACTCACGTGTCCAGGAGACTCCATCTCAATATGAGGTTGCTTGGCAGGCCTCTCCGACTCCTAAGACCCGGGACGGCTATCGGGGCTATGCGACCTGGCCCTTGAGGAACCAGGAGCGTCCACCGACGCTGCCCTCGCGGGTTTCTTCTTCCTGCACTGTTCCCGCGAAGGAGACCCCCGCTCAGAGGAACCCCGACGCTGCTCGGGGCCGGAGTCCTGAGACGTCGAGGCCTCTGACGAGGTCCGGGACCGTCCGGACGCGGAGTCAGAGAAGATCCTATCCTTCTGGTGCTGCCGACTCCTCAACGCCTTCGAGGACATTTTGCCACACGGACCACAGATCATCGGGTCATGATCAGGTCCGAGGCAGCGGAGGCAGCAGTCATGTGTGTCAGTAAGAGACATAAGTTTCTTACACCGATCACACTTTTCAAACCCGCTGGCACCCATCGGGGGAAAAAGGGCCCCTGCGAGGTCAAAAGACAGGGCTGCCAGTGAAAAAAGAAAAATGGCGCGAATGCTAGTCACAAAAGACAAAAACCGAAAAAGAGAGAGTGGGCTCGATACCGGCATATCGGGCCCAGGCGGGAAAAGGATCCGGCATCGAACCGAAGGAGAAGAAGAAAAAAGAGGGAAATCAACCTTTTCTTCGGCGAAAAACGAACTACGTCCGTCGGGCTCCACGGAAAAAAGAAGACTGAACAAGATGGCACCCTTGGGCGGGAAGGGGACCGCGCATGCGCGCTGCAATTCCCAAAGGCTTTCTTTGAAAGCTGGGGAAATGCTCCACATGGGGGCTCCGTCGGCGCCGATGTCACCCATATGTGAGGACTGACTTCCTGCTTGGTCCTGGAGAATCACTTTATCCCTAGAAAAGGACAAGAAGGGCTCTCTACACGAAAGTGCCTGCAACTCCGAAATCCATCTCGCTGAACAAATGGCCACCAGAAAAACCGTCTTCAGCGTCAGATCCTTAACGGATGCCTGGCTGAGCGGCTCAAAGGGTTTCTTAACCAAAGCCCGTAACACTAGATTCAAGTCCCACGGGGGCACCGACGCTCTGCGTGAAGGACGCAGCCTGAACACCGCCTTAT
Organism: Ichthyophis bannanicus; assembly: GCA_033557465.1. Taxonomy (NCBI): domain Eukaryota; kingdom Metazoa; phylum Chordata; class Amphibia; order Gymnophiona; family Ichthyophiidae; genus Ichthyophis; species Ichthyophis bannanicus. Next base: position 439,892,833 of record CM066034.1, read on the forward strand.
GAAAACGTTGCACATCCATGTGCGCCCACAGTGGAACCCCCTGAATCTTGCCCTGGTAGCACACGAGTGCCACTAGCTTTACCTTCAGGAAACTGGTGGCTAACCCTTTCTCAAAACCATCCTGAAAGAAACTGAGTATCACAGGCACTGAAGCCGTCGCCACCCGAATACGCTGCCTAGAACACCAGTCTTCAAAAATCCGCCACACCCGCACATAGGTGAGCAAAGTTGAAGACTTCCTTGCTCGAGGGAGCGTGGCAATGACCACCGACGAATAACCTTTCCTCTTCAACCTAGCCCTTTCAAAGGCCATACCGTAAGTGAGAATCGATCCACCTGCAGCATCCGCAGCGGCCCCTGAATCAGCAGATCCACTAAAGGAGGGAGCCTCCACGGCCCTCCATCGAGCAGACGAACCAGATCTGCATACCAGGGACGTCTGGGCCAATCCGGAGCCACTAGCAAGACTCTGCCGCAGTGCACTTCTATGCATTGAACCACCCGGCCGATCAGTGCCCACGGGGGGAAGACATAGAGGAGATTGGACTCCGGCCAAGGCTGGATGAGCACGTTGATGCCTTCGGACATTCTTTCCCTTCGTCTGCTGAAGAACTGGCTTGTTTTTGCCGATTGAAAGGTCGCCATGAGATCCATGACTGGAGACTCCCATCTGCAAACTATTTGCGCGTACACCTGCGGGTGAAGTTCCCATTCCCCGGTGTCCACCCGCACCCTGCTGAGAAAATCTGCCATCACGTTGTCCTTGCCCGCAATATGCACTGCTGAAATGGCCAACAGATGAGACTCCACCCACTCGAACAACCTCTCCGACTCTTCCTCCATGGCTACACTCCCTGTTCCGCCTAGTCTGTTGAGGTACGCCACCATCGCTGAGTTGTCCGAGAGTACTCGCACCGCTTGCCCCGTCACTGAAGCCTCGAAAACCTGCAGCGCCCGCCGCACCGCTTGCAGCTTGAGACGATTGATTGACCAAGAAGCTTCCTGGGCTGACCATGTCCCTTGCGCGTACCGACCATCGCAATGGGCTCCCCAGCCTGTCAGACTTGCATCTGTCATCAGAGGAATCCAAACTGGTTGTTCCAAGGGCAGACCCACCTGCAGCGACTTCGGGGACAGCCACCATTGCAGCGACTGACGAACCCGCCTCGGGCAGGGCAATCGCTTGTTCAGCGAATCCAACTGGTTCAACCACCGCCGCAAAAGCGCCTTTTGCACCGGTCGCATATGAAACCTGGCCCACGGAACCACTTCCAGGATTGCCGCCATTGTCCCCAGCAGCCGAAGGTACCACCATGCGGTAGGCACGGGGATTCCTAAAAACTTGCGTACGAGCTGGCGCAAGGCCTGAGCACGGCGATCCGGCAAGAACACCAATCCTCTCGCCGTGTTGAAACGAACCCCAAGATATTCAAGGGTCTGGGTAGGCATCAAGTGACTCTTTTTTATGTTGACTACCCAGCCGAGCCTCTGCAGCAGGTCCACCACCTTGCCTGTGGCTTGCACGCTCTCTACCTCAGACTTTGCCCGAATCAACCAGTCATCGAGATAAGGGTGAACTAGGATACCCTCTTTTCGCAAAGTCGCCGCCACCACCACCATGACCTTGGTGAAGGTGTGCGGAGCCGTAGCCAACCCGAACGGCAGCGCCTGAAACTGGTAATGTCCCCACGGGAACACGAACCTCAGGAACCTTTGATAGGCTGCTCTGATCAGAATGTGCAAGTAGGCCTCCTTGAGATCCAGAGACGTCAAAAACTCCACTTGGCGCACCGCCACTATGACGGATTTCAGGGTCTCCATGCAGAAATGCGGCACCTGGAGAGAACAATTCACTCCCTTGAGATCTAGGATAGGCCGAACCCGTCTTTCTTTGGCACCACAAAATAAATGGAGTAACGACCTATACCGCGTTCGGACCCCGGAACGGGAATTACCGCCCCCAGGGCCAAAAGGCGATCTAACGTTGCTCGAATCACCAGCGCTTTTTGTTGACCTTTGCTGGGCGAGAGGACAAAAGAGTCCCTGAGCGGACAAGCTAACTCCAGCATATAGCCCTCTCGGACTATCTCCAGTACCCACTGATCTGAGGTTATTTGGACTCAGGAAGAAAGAAAGTTCTGAAGACATTATCCGATCACTTGACTTCCCTCCGGGGTCCGCCTCGCTTCATTGTGGCTTGCGGTTAAAGGAAGAGGAGGAAGCAGCTGTGAAACTCCTGCCTGCTCCTCGAAACCCCCGAAAACCTTGGGACCGAGAACTAAACCTGCCACGCTAAACATCCCCGAGGCAGGAAGAGTGGAACCTTCGGAAGTCTCAAAATTGACCCCGAACGGTCGGCGAGCTTCTACTCTGCTTAGGCTTATCCTCTGGCAGCCTGCCCCCTTTAGACTCTCCCAAGTCCTTCACTAACTTATCCAGATCGTCTCCGAATAACAATCTGCCCTTAAACGGGAGTTTACTGAGTCGCGACTTAGAAGACCCGTTGGCCGCCCAATTCCACAGCCAAATAGACCTCCGCGCCGCCACTAGAGATGCCATACTATTTGCCAATGTATTGATCAAATCATAGTGTACATCCGCCAAATATGCCGAACCGGACTCCAACCGGGTCACCTCCAACAGCCCTTGCTGGTCCATGCAAGGGTCCTGCCTCAAGCATTGAGACCATCACAAACAGGCTCTCGCCACCCAGGCCCCACAAATAGAGGGCCTGCAAAGAAAGGGCATTGGTCTCAAAGGCCTGCTTCAGCAAACCATCCACCTTTCTGTCTTGTGTGTCCTTCAAGGCAGCACTACCTTCAACCGGGATCGTCGTTCTCTTGGTTACTGCCGACACAGCTGCGTCTACATGTGGCGACCGAAACTTTTCCTTGTCCTTGTCCACTAAAGGATAGAGCCGGTTCATTGTTCGAATACCCTTCAAACCTGACTCAGGTTGGTCCCACTCAGTCTGAATCATCTGCTGCACAACCCAGTGCACCGGGAACACCATCTGAGTTTCCCAGACCGCCTAAATGAGGGGATCCTCCAGCCCCTCTTTCTCCACAGGACCCGCTGCAGCAAGATTAAGTGTCTGGAGAGATTCCATAATCAGGGGTACCAGCTCCTCTTTACGAAACACCCGAATGATCCGAGCCTGATCTTCGGGCTCCGGAATCTCCCCTTCCTCAAGCTCGTCAACGTCCTCGGGCTCTACGTCAGCAACCTCAGCCTCCTGCCATTCCATATCCACCTGCTCCATTTCCGTGGACCGAAGCCGCTTAGCAGGTTTCAGGAAATCCCCTCTTGCATCCTCCCTTTTGGGGGATGGCAGAGGTGCCGGCGTCGCCAATGCCTCTGGCAACTTTCCAAGTCGCCCCAACCGAAAGGCTTGCTGAATAATTAGAACAAAGTCCAGGGAAAAATCCCCCAAGGATGTCTCCGCCGCCACTGTCAGCTGAGCCCCCGACTGGCCCACGGGCATAGCTGGAGGCGAAGCCACTGGAGTTCCCGGAGACGGCTCCCCTCCCCCCTGTACCGCAGGATCTATAGGGTCCAGTAGCACTCTGCCCTCCACCTGCTGCTCTACATCAGAAGAAACAGCAGCACAGCCCCTGCAAATTCCTGACTCAGACACCGTTCCCCTGCGTGACCCGCAGACCATGCATTGCGGCCTAGCAGCAATTAAGCAGGATCCAAAACAAAAACCTACCACAAAAGAGAGAGAGGAGAGGCTCAGTATGACTGAACTATCAGTCAAATGGAAAAATCTTTTTTTTTTTTTTGTAAAAACAACCACTCACTAAAGAAAACCCCCCAATAAAAAACGGATTTGGAGGGGAGACAGAACACTAAGGAAAACCATCACACAATCAAGCCGCTGCCCCTCAAGCCTGCTCTAAACACTAAGTACACGTCGCAGCACGGCCCTCCGCTTCGCGCGGGAACTGCACAAAATGGCCGTGGCCGGCGCCGGCTCAAAAAAGGCGCAAAAATCCCCAGAAGCGATGTGAACTCTTCTCATCTTAATGCAGACCGTCGTAGGCTTATTTATTTATTTACAGTTCTTATATACCGCGCTCCTTGGCATCAGCGCGGTTTACAAATAACAAATTTTCGCAATAGTACAATCTTTTGCTTACATTACAACAGGGTCAGTAACTTGGAAGTAACAGGGGAAACTATATACAGAACGGGTATTACACCCGTGTATAATTTACAGTTCACATAACACATTGAAAATCATGGTGTATAAACTTTGAGGTCTACTGACTTTTGGGTGTGTAGAGGGTCTTATTCGTGTTCTATCAGGGCTATGTTGTTGGGGTGTCAGAGGCTGTGTGGGTGATTTGATTGATGTAGCTTAACAAAGGAAAGGACTTATCGCCAAAGAGAAGCGGTGCCCCACGCTGTAACGCCGCTCGAGCCCTAAGCGATGTACGCGCTACGGCCCGGGCCGTTCAAAAGGAGCCAGTGAAACTTGTACACAGGAGCCCTCTCCGACGGAAAGCCCGCGCTCTGAAACCCCCCCGGAGCAGGGCGTGAGGCTATGCGTGCCCGATCTCTCCTCCATGTCGTCTAGGAGGAGAGATCCCACAGACTGCTGCCTGCACTCAGATCCGCTCTGCAAGGAAAGAGGCAGAAGGGCAGTGAAGGGCTCGGCTCCCAGCAATGTTTTTTTTTTTTTTTTTTTTTTAAAGAAACAGGATCCTAAACAAAATAAAGCAATCCAAAGAAACCCATCAAGTCAAGAGGGAAAACAAAATAAAATAGAAATCTAACTAGTGTTGCCTATTTAGTCCTTAAGTGAGCCCAGTGCCAGGCTCACACGTCCTCCTGCTGCATGGAGACTGGACACACTGGGGGGCTGATGGGAGCTCCAGCAGCATACAGCAGGTGATGTCAAGATTCTGATTGGTCCAGTCTCCATGCTGCAGGTGGAGGTGCACTACCCGGATGTGGAGGACTAAACTGGAGGACCGCTCAGGAACTAGCATCTATCGTCACGAACATCCACTTCAAAAGATAATCTGCTCTGAACCACAACTGCAATTGCAGCCACGTTACCATCAGACTCACCAGCCTCCATGTCAACGGATGCTTCTGTGGAGACCAGCCGGAAAGCAACGCTTGTTGCAGTGGTCTCATATGTGTCCTGGCTCACAATACCACTTCCAGCATCGCCACTATGCATCCAAGCACTTGTAGGTAGTGCCAGGCCGATGGCGCTGTCATGAACAAAAATCGACGTATCTGCTCCTGAATCTTTGCCACTCTCTCTGAGGGCAAGGATACAATGCCCTCTTCAGTCCTAAAGTGGGATCCCAAATAAATCATGTCCTGGGTGGGCCACAACTGGCTTGTCTCTAAGTTGACCACACAGCCAGTTGTTGCAAGAGCTCTACCATCCTGTTGGTGGTCCGAACGCTTTCCTCCTGTGACTTTGTCCTTATCAACCAGTTGTTGAGGTATGGATGCATTAGCACTCCTTAAGAACATAAAAACATGAGGAGGAAGTGACGTCACCGATCCTAATGGTGGTCTGAAGGTCCGAAACAGTGCAATTGCCAAATGGGGGGAAGTAAAAAATGGCGCAAAAGAGTGCTGACAACCCCGGGATCAAAAGCGGAAAAGTAAAAGCGACGGAGAGGAGTAGGGCGAGAGCGGAGGGGCAAGGCAACGAGACACTGAGATGGGAGAGACACAAAATGGCGATCGGCAGCTGCGTGGAGCAGAGGAGAGCAGAGTAATCCAGTATGGTGGAAAGTAGCTGCAAAGAGGAGGGGGAAAACTGAATACTGGAAAAGAGCCAGAGGAAAGCAGTAAGAAAGAGCAAGGAGATGGGAACTAGCAGAATGCAATGCAGAGTCCTGTTAGTTAGACTAAAAAAAAAAAAATTTGAAAGGTGCAGGAAAAAGTTAGAAGAAACAAAAGAACTGAAACAGCAGGAAATAAAACAAAAGCAAGAAGAAATAAAGTGAGACTGGGTAAGAGAGAAATACGGAAAGGGTAAAGAAGGAGAATTGCAGAGGGGCAATAGGACAGAGTGCGGCAGCCCCAGGAAAAGTTAACACAGTGAAATCTAGGGAAGAATTAAGGCATAGTGCCTCAAAGGTGCAGTGGGAAAAGGGCCACGGTGCGGCAGGATGACCACGAGAAGGAAAACTATGGACCTCAGAGAGTACACCTTTGCAGGGGCAGGGGCTGTAGTGAACAGACGGCACTGGAAAATAAAACTAGGCAGACTGAGCAAACAGAGGTGCTTGTGCATCAAAGTAATCCGGAGCAAGGAAAAGAGACACTAAAGGAAATAACCAAAGCAGAACAAAGAATAGTTTAAAGAAATAAAAAAAGAGGTGCAAGCAGTGAAAACAGAGCTCAGTGTGCTTATAGGCAATCTGAAGGACAATATAGCAGAACTGACACACACAACGGGGGATCATGAAAATCATCTACAAAGCATTGAGCAGCAACAAGAAGAAGACAGCAATGGCACTCCAAAATGCAGAAAAGCATAGTTATTCACCTGTAACAGGTGATCTCCAGGAACAGCAGGAATTTAGTCCTCACATATGGGTATCGTCAGTACCGACGGAGCCTGCGCGGGAATGCTCCCTAGCGTCCAAATAGAAAGCTTTTGGGAGCATCCCACAGCACCTGCGTGCTGCCTTCCCGCCTTTCCCAACTGCCTCTCTCCAGTTGAGTTTTAAAGCTGAGACAAAGAGAGAGAGAGGGAAAGGGATAGATAGAGAGATACAACTCCTAGGGGAGGTGGGTGGGTTGTGAGGACTAAATTCCTGCTGTTCCCGGAGATCACCTGTTACAGGTGAGTAACTATGCTATCTCCAGGAACAAGCAGGAATGTAGTCATCACATATGGGGACTCCCTAGCTTTAGGTGCCAGGGAGAGACCTCAGAAGTTGTGTGCCCCTGAACAGGGCTCCACTTCCTCCCATGGATCTCTGGCATCCTACCAGGGATGGTGGGTAGGAGTTGATTAGGTATGGAACAGACGTTGAAGAACAGCCTGACCAAACAAGGCATCCCGGCGGGAGTCCTTGTCCAAGCAGTAATGGGCTGTGAAGGTATGAACCGAGGCCCAGGTGGCTGCTCGACAGATATCGTCGATAGACACAGATTGCAGATGAGCCATTGAGGCTGCCATGGCTCTCACATTGGAGCTGTGACATGGCCCTCCAGAGAAAGGTTTTTACTCTGATAGGCGAAGGAAATACACTGAGCAATCCAGTTAGAGAGTGTTCTCTTGGAGACTGGAAGTCCCAAATGAGAAGGATCAAAAGCAACAAAGAGTTGAGAGGACTTTCTATGTTGCTAAAGCTCTTATACAGTCCAAGGTATGAAGATTCCTCTCTGCATTTGATGCATGAGGCCTTGGAAAAAACACAGGTAAGTAGACCGCTTGGTTCAGATGAAAAGGCGAGACCACCTTTGGCATAAAGTGTGGATGAGTCCTAAGGACTACCTTGTCATGATGGAACCTTGTATAAGGTGGATCAGCTACCTGCGCTTGCAACTCACTAATGCGACGTGCTGATGTGATTGCAATGAGAAAGATAACCTTCCAAGAAAGGAATTTCAAGGAGGTAGTAGCTAACGGTTCAAAAGGTGGCTTTATGAGCTGCCCAAGAACCAGGTTTAAGTCCCATGCCACCGGTGGTGGCCTAATGGGAGGCTTAGTTAGAAGAAGGCCTCTCATAAATCTTGCTATAAGAGGATGAGAGGAAATAGGCTGTCCATTTAGAGGCTTAAAGGAAGCTGCAATAGCACTCAAATGGACTCTTACTGAGTTAGTCTTAAGTCCTGCATTGGATAAATGAAGGAGATACTCCAGCAATGATTCCAGAGGTATCGCAAGGGGGTTAAGACCCTTTTGCGAACACCATATGGTAAACCTTTTCCACTTGAAAGCATAAGAGCATCTTGTGGAAGGTTTTCTGGAAGCAAAAAGAATTTCTTTTACTTGCTGAGGGAGATTAAGATCATGGAGATCTAGGCCTTCAGCAACCAAGCCCTGAGATGCAGAGACTGGGGATTGGGATGCCATAACATTCCGTCCTCCTAGGATAGGCGATCTGGAGCAGACCCTAACTCCAGGGAGGGAGCTTGAGAGAGATGTAGAAGCAGAGGGTACCACACTTGCCGTGGACAATGTGGAGCTATGAGAATCATATGGCCTCTGTCTCTCTGAAGCTTGAACAGGGTTTTGGGAATTATTTATTTATTTAACATTTCTTATATACCGCACTATTAACATCAGCGCGGTTTACATGGAACAGAGCATATACAAACAGGGTAACTGTAGTGCATTTTACAAGTAACAGGGGTTTAAGAACTTGGAAGAAACAGGGTAAACTATTTACAGTTATTCACAGTCGAAGTTCTCTGGATCTGTACATGGTGTGACTATTTCTCTTAGGAAAATCTATACTGGAAAGTAGCTTGAGAATAGGTAGTGCTTGAGTTTTTTCCTGAATTGTGTTAGGCTGGTTATGGCTCTCAATTCTGGTGGGAGGGCATTCCATGCTACTGGGGCATGAATGCTAAAGGCTCTTTTGGATGTTTCCTTAGTGCATCTGACTGTTTCTTTCGGGACAATTAAGGTAGTTATTGCTGCTGATCTTCTGGTTCTATTGGGGTTCTGGGTATGTAATAGATCAGTGATTGTTGAGGGTGTTTGATTGTTTAAGGCTTTGAAAGTGGTGATTATGATCTTATGTTGGATTCTGGCATTGGTCGGTAGCCAGTGGAGCCTTTTTAGGATTGGAGTTATGTGGTCTGCTTTTGATATTCCTTCAAGTACTCTGGCAGCAGTATTCATTGCCAATTGGAGAGGATTCAAAGTTGATTGTGGGAGACCGTATAGAATTGCATTTGCGAAATCGAGGTGTGGCATCACCAAGGCTTGGTAGATGGTTCTGAAATCTGTGGGTTCCAGCAGAGGTCGTAAGTGGCGTAGTGTACGTATCTTGTGATATATTAGTTTTGTTGTATTTTTTATGTGAGTTTTCATATTGAGACGCTGGTCAAGGGTGATGCCTAAGTATCGTATAGTAGGTTTTACTGTCAATTCCTTGTCCTTTATCTTTAATGTAGCAGGGGGTGTAAAGTTTTGGTTCTTCGTGATAAACATAACATCGGTCTTACTGTGGTTGATTCGTAAGTTCTGTGTGAGGAGCCAATCCTCTACTGCTTCGAAGCATCTCACCAGTGGTGTAAAATCAGGATGGTTGATGGAGAATGGCATGTATAGGAGAATGTCATCTGCGTAGGCTAAGCAGGTAACGTTAAAAGAACGGATGAGGTCACAGATAGGTTGCATGTATATGTTGAACATTAATGCTGAGAGTGAGGAGCCTTGCGGTACACCCTGATCTTGCAGAAATGGTTCTGATGTTGTTTCGCCAATCCTTACCTGTTGCCATCGGTTAGACAGGTATGATTTACACCAGTTCAGTGCGGAGTCATGTATTCCTTTTTCCTTAAGGCGATCGATAAGTATTTGATGACTTACTGAGTCGAACGCAGCAGAGATGTCCATGAATATAAGGATGAAGCCTTGCTGGATATTATCTATTCCAGTGATTAATGTATTGAAGAGAGTGATGAGGAGGGTCTCTACTCCATGAGATTCCCTAAAGCCATGTTGGGCCGGATCAAGCGGAGCTTCAGTGTCTATGTGTTGCTGTATTTGGCGTTGGACCACCTTTTCAATTATTTTGGCTAACAATGGGATGCTGGATATTGGCCTGTACGATTCTACTCTTAGTGGGTCCAGTTTATTGTTCTTCAGTAATGGCCTAATGGAGGTCTGTTTTAGGCTCTGAGGAAAAATTCCGGATGCAAATGATTGTTCTAGGATTTTGTTTAGGAAGAAGCTTACTTCACATCGGAGCTCTCTTATCCATACTGCTGGACATGGATCATTTGGTGCAGTGGTAGCGTTGATTGAGGCAATAGTGTTTTCAATATCCTTGGATGATATCGTGTCGAACTTGGTCAGTGTGGATGATTGTGGCAGCTTGGATATGCTAGTTGACCCAGTGGTGCAGGGGTTCTTGACTGTTTGCATCATTTTTTATTTTAGGTAGTTAGCGGTCTTGAGGGTGTATTATTTGTGTATGTTGAGGGGCTGGTTCCCTTGCCAGTGTTTTTACAATATTGAAGAGATCATGGTGTTTGTTTACCGATTGTTTTACGAGATTTGTATGGAATTATTTTCTTCTATCCGCTATTTCTTGACGATGCTTTCTTAGGTGCGAGTAGTAAGCTGTATAGGCTTCAGTAGAACGGGATCGGCGCCATCGCTTCTCGAGTCTGTGAAGATGGAGGAGAGATGCTCTTAGTTCGTTAGAATACCATGCCACATGGGTTCGATAATTGGACCTTTTTGTCATGTTCGGTAGATGAGAGCTGGATCTGAGGGTATTATCACAGGTGTTGATTAGGTCATCCAGTTCAGGTTTAGAGGTGTGTAGCATTGGGAGGATATTCTTAAGTACATCTTCTTTATCAAAGGAGCGGAACCTCCTAGCTGTTGGTTTGGAGGGGGTGATGTTAGAGTTAAGGGAGTTGGGTATTTGGAATATGATCAAGCTGTGGTCAGACCAGGGTACTGGTGTTATTGATAGTGCAAGATTGAGGTCTGCTTCCATGGTTGTTTGTGGGACGAAGATCAGGTCAAGTGTATTTCCCTTAACATGAGTAGGTTCTCTGACTATCTGGTTGTATCCAAGGTCATCAAGCACCTCCAGAAATGCTGCGATTTGCGTGTCTTGTATGGAGGGGAGGTTAAAGTCTCCTAATATCCAACTCGATGTTCGTGGTTTTTCTGTGTTGCAGGCCAGGTCGAATATTGTCGACAGATCATCAGATGATGTTGTAGGAGCTCTATAGACTAAATTGATTGAGTGTTCGTTGTTTGATATAGTTAACGTGTTTAGGTGGGTTGTGCTGATATTGTTGGACATCTGAAATTGTAGCTGGCTTTTTGCGATGGTGAGTACTCCACCTCCTCTTTGGTTGGTCCTGTGGCACGTGTAGATTGAGAATTCAGAGGGTAGCATCTGGTTGAGAATGACGTTGTCACAGTCAGATAGCCAGGTTTCTGTGATCATCAGGATGTCAAGGTCATGGGATGTTATAAGGTCGGTGATCAATGGCCATTTTGTGCGGATGGATCTGATGTTGATGAGGGCGCATCTCAATGGTCATTGGTGCTGTTGCTTGGGCTTAGGTTTTTTAGTAAATTGGAGGGCTATGTGGAGTAGATGGGGGTGGGGTGTATGGTTGGGGTTTGTTGGGTGTGTTTGGGCCTTGTTTGACCATCTCTTCCAGTTGTTCCTTAATATTGGTATAGAGCTTTGGCTGCTGTTGAAGGCGTTTGAGTATCCAGGTAGTGCAATGAGGAGATAGGTGATGGCGAGAGTTATGAATGTGTGCATCTTTAAGGAAATCATTGTGGAGGAGCACTGGCAGCAGAAATGGCAGAGACTGCTGACGGAGGATACTGATAACAATAGTAGCAATGTACAAATAACAATATTAGTTGAGTGGTGTCAATATTGGCAGTACTGGCAAAGAGAATACTGTCAGCAATACTGGCAGTACTGGTAATACTGGCAGCACTGGCAAGGAGAATATTGGCAGCAATAATAACAATGTACAGATAGCAATATTGGGTTGAGATAGTGGTAGCGAGTGTTGGCACTGAAAAATATTGGCAACAATAGTAGCAGTGTACAGCAATAGTAGCAATTGTAAAACTAACAGTAATGGCTGACGTAAGTTAGCAATATTGTTGCTATATGGCAACAAGGAGCAGCAAGGTTGATGGTGGTAATAGTAACAAGTTGCTGGCAGGGTCAATTAGAGGAAGTCTGCTCTAATTGTCATATATGGTCAATGGTCATATACAGGAACAGTAGAATAGTAACTAGCAAGGATCAGACTACTGGCAACAGTACATCGATTCAGATAGCAAAGGTCATTTACTGGCAACAGTAAGATATTAACTAGCAAAGATAGTGCTACTGGTAATAGTATAGTGATTGAATAGCAATAGTAATCGGTGAGAGTTTGTTCGGGGGGGGGGGGAGGGGGTGGTTCGTGGTAAATAGCGTTGACTCACTTTGATCCGTTGGCATGTATGAGCCAGAGGGGTGGTGTTGGCTGAGCAAGTGCAGAGTAACTTTCAGGGCAGCATAGATGTCAGGGGCATCCGGGAGGCGTCTTGGTCGATTCCGTATGTGCCACTGCCTAAGGGCCATGCCCAAGGGCCCTCTGGCGAGGCCCTCAGGCGCGGGCCCGACAGGCGCGGGCCTGCCTCACAGGGCTTGAATTAATAGTGCTGCTGCACTCCTCCCACAGCCCCGATTGGGCTGGAGTGTCCGGGCTGGATGTCGGCTTGGGTGCTCGACCCCTCTTGGGGGAGATTAAAGATGGTGCTGTTTCCCGCCTCACGGGGCTTGAATTAATAGTGCTGTTGCACTCCTCCCACAACCCAATTAGGGGAATCGGTGTAAAGGCATACAGGAAGTCTTGACCCCAGTAAAGGAGGAAAGCATCCCTGGCCTGAGCCCCCTGAGCCGGAATTCTGGAACAGAACCGGGGAAGTTTGGCATTCCACGGACTTGCAAAGAGGTCTATGTCCGGGGTTCCCCAAATTTGAAAAATCTTGGTCACTGTGATACGAATGTGACAAGTTGTGGTTTTAACTTGAATGGAATGGATTCAGTAGCCATGTAGCTATTGGGGTTATTATAGGGCATAACAGCTTGCACTGTAGAGACTATAAGGTTATTATAGGGCATAACAGTTTACTCTGTAAATAGGCTAAAACCAGCTAGAACTAGTAGGATGTCAGAAGTGCCTGACTCTGAGGCTGGACATACCTTCGCTGTATATGCAAGTAATATCCAATCACAATTATAAGATGATGTAATAACCTATCACTGAACATTTTTACTGTAAATAACTGATAAGAAATTGTATAACCATCGGGGACTTTCCAAGGAAAAACCGGGATGGTACCAGGGACAAAGCAGACTCCTGCTTTGGCAGCTCTCCCGGATTCCTTGCAGCATCGTGAAAGTTCCCCCGCTTGCTGAAGTGACGCCTACAATATCCGGTGATGTATTGATGCATTTCATTTCATGCTATACTTACTTATAATCTTTTATTTACTATACAATAAAAAGTATTCTAGTATTACTATCCAATTGTGCCTGGTTGGTATGTCAGTGAGGACTCAGTTTGATTTTTTATAGTAATACAGTCACCTGGTCTGCATGCAGAGACCACTCGTGTGGAAGCAGAACTCGACTGAGTCTGTCTGCCCAAGAGTTTTGTATGCTTGGAAGATACACTGCCAGGAGATGAATCTGATGCTCTCTGGCGAGGGCCCATAGTTGCAAAGCTTCGTTGCAAAGTGACAGAGAGCCTGTTCCCCCCTGCTTGTTCACGTAGAACATGGCTACTTGATTGTCCATATGAATGAGGACTGTCTTGTAGATGAGCAGGGTGTGGAACACTCGAAGAGCAAGGAAGATTGCTCTGAGCTCCAAGAGATTGATATGTAGATGAGTCTCCTGTGGAGACCAGGTGCCTTGGGTGGAGAGGTCTTGCAGATGAGCTCCCCAACCCATCGGAGAAGCATCTGTTGTGAGAGTTGCTTGGGGTAAGGATTGTTGAAAAGGGGACCCCAGCAACAGGTTTTGAGTGGACTTCCACCACTGGAGGGACAAAATAAGGCGACTTGTGTTTGCTATTTTGTCTGACAGGCATCCTGATGCCTGGGTCCATTGAGTGGATAAAGTCCACTGGGCTGCCCTCATATGGAGGCGAGCATAGGGAACCACATGCACAGTAGATGCCATGTGACCTAGTAGTTGTAACATTTCTCGAGCAGTGAGATGAGGCTTTAGCACTGCTTGAGAAGCTAACTGCACCATGCGAAGGCAGCAGGCCTGGGAGAGGTAGGCCCTTGCCTTTCTGGTATCCAGCAAAGCTCCTATGAACTCTAGAGACTGAGTGGAGTTAGGCTGGATTTTGGGATGTTTATTACCAGACCCAAATACTGAAGGATACGCATTGTGCAGAATAGAGAAGTCCTGGCCTCTGACTCTGTTGGGGCTCGAATGAGCCAGTCGTCTAAGTAGGGGAAGATGAATATCCCTAGAGTGCGGAGAAATGCTGCTACTACAGCCATGCACTTTGTGAACACCTTTGGTGCTGAGGCCAGGCCAAAAGGAAGCACCCTGTATTGGTAGTGCTTTCCTTGAAAAAGGAACCTTCTTTGAGTTGGATGGATGAGAACATGGGTGTACGCATCCTTGAGATCTAGAGAACAAAGCCAATCCTGACTCTGAAGGTATGGCAGCAGAGTTCCGAGAGAAATCATCTTGAATTTCTCTTTGACCAGGAATTTGTTCAATTCTCTGAGGTCCAAGATAGGTCTGTATCCCCCTGTTTTCTTTGGGATAAGGAAATAGGGGGAGTAGAACCCTGTACCCTGCTGATGGATGGGTACTTCTTCTATTGCCCCTTGGGCAAGAAGGATAGCGACCTCCTGACCTAACAGGTTGATGAAAGAGGTCGGAGAATTGAACTGCCTTATTATTGTAGGAGGGGACATGCTTGAAAAATGAAGCTTGTACCCCTCCTTTATGATGGAGAGTGTCCAATGCTCTGCTGTTATCTGCCCCCATCTGGGGGCAAAGTGACATAACCTTCCTGGAATGGTGGAAGGCTCTGGTCCCACGAGAGCCAGGAAGGCTAAGTTTTCTAGCTGAAAGTCAAAGGCCTTGTGGAGGCTGAGACTGCTGGGATGGCTGAGGCTTAGCAGTCTTTACTTTCTTCTGTTTGGGTGGTTGCTGACCTTTCCTGACAAGCTGACCTGCAGAACATCCCTGCTGAGCATAAGCAGGATAATATCTTTTCTTCTTAGAAAAGAATGGTTTCTTGAAAGATTTCTTTCTAGCAGTATCAGCTGTGGACTTGGATAATCTATCCAAGGTGGAGTTGTCAGCATCCAACTCATTGGCCTTTTCCTGCCAATCTCTACCAAACAGGTTCTCACCAGTACAAGGGATATTTCCCAATTTGTCTTGTACCCAGAGCTCCAGATCAAATGCCTGGAACCAAGCAATTCTACGTGCACCTATGGCAATGGCAGAGGTTCTGCTTATGCACTCGAAGCAGTCAAAAGCGGCACGGTTGACAAATTTAGAAACATCTTGGGCATGTTTGACCAATGTGAGAAAATCCTGTCTTCTATCCTCAGGAAGAATAGGACTCAAAGCCTCTAAATCACCTGTGACCTCCTTCAGGAACATTCCCATGTATAGACTATAGGAACTGATCCTGGCAGAAAGCATGAAAGCTTGGAAGACACAACATCCAAAAGCATCCAGGGTTCTGCATTCACGTCCTGGAGGATTAGAGGCATGCCTCTTTGCACTCTTGATCCTTCTCATAGCTGATTCCACTACAATAGAGTGGTGAGGAAGCTGAGTTTTCTGGAAATCAGGACAAGGAGGGACTCGATACAGAGTATCTAGTCTGCGAGAATGAGGAGAGGTGGTAAGAGGTGTCTCCCACATTCTTAACATGAGATCATGCAAAATCTCATGAATGGGCAAGATAGCTGCTTCTTTAGGAGTTTTGGGATATTGCAAAATTTCCAACTCCTTAGCTCTGGGTTCTGTTTCGGGGGCCACAGTAATGGACAGACCCCGAGCCACCTCCATGATAAAATCCTGGAAGGAAATATCCTCTGGAAGAGACATCCTGCGCTTAGGGCTCCTCTGGGAGAAGCATTCCTGCATCAACAGAACTGTCAGAATCCTCAGATTCTTCTGAGGACTCGAAGTACCGTCTGTCCGGATGCTCCTGAAGAGCCCGATACCTGTACCGACTGAAGTCGGTACCGGGAGTAAGCGGTACCGGAGTATCGGTACCGGGAGGCATCGGATGACTGGGTACTGGCAATGCAGGCACCGATGTTGATGTCAATGCTATCGGTACCGGTACCGAAACCGGTGTCAGGGTCGGTGCCGGTGCAGGCTGGATTGTCTGTCGCGGTTCCGAGGGCGTCGATGCCGCAAGGAGAGCCGCCAGACTGTGCTCAATAGCCAGGACTCTCTGGTCTATCGACGCTGCCGATGCCTGGATGTTGGTACCGGAGAAGACCGCCGGTACCCCAGAGCATGGCACCAGTAGTTCTGCTGAGGTCGAGGCCTCGAGAACATCCTGGAGCCCCGATAATGCTTTGGAAGCCGAAGCCTCCCGCCGGGGCAATTTTGCCGGTGCAGAGTCCTCAAGGGCAATGCCAGAGGCATCTCGATGCTTAGAAGGAGATCTACCCTTTGAGGACCGGCTAGACTTATGTTTAGTTACCTGAGATCCAAGGGAGGAAGACGAAGCCCTGGAAGACACTGATGCCACCGAAGCTGCATCAGAGAGAAACAGGGTACTGAGCTTGGCAGCTCAGTTCTGTCAACCTCTCTTGGACATCATGGCACAGGCCATACATTCCGAGATGGAATGGTCAGGACCTAAACATTTCAGACACCACTCATGGGTGTCGGTGATGGAGATGGTACCGCCACACTTGGTGCACTTTTTAAACCCTGAGGAGGGTTTCTCCATCGTGGAAAAAATCCTGGGCCTAAGGCCCAAAACGGCGCATGCACCTGGAAAAAATGGGAAAAGTACTAAGAAAATTTATTTATTTATTTTTTTAAGAAAAGAAAGAAAGAAGAAAAAAACGGCGGTACCGGTAAAGCGTCGAGGAAGGCAGACGCGACCACAAAAAGAAGAACAATTTTCTGCGGTGACAGGAACACGACCTGCTGGCTCTGCGGAAAACGAAGAACTGGAGAGAGTCAGTTGGGAAAGGCGGGAAGGCAGCATGCAGGCACTGTGGGATGCTCCCAAAAGCTTTCTAATTGGATGCTGGGGAGCGTTCCCGTGCAGGCTCCATCGGTACCGACGATACTCATATGTGATGACTACATTCCTGCTTGTTTCTGGAAATTGGCAACATAATATGCAGTATAAATTAGAGGATTTAGAAAATATAGATAATACCTGGTAATTGTCGTTCCTTGAGTGACGACAGTTTAGTCCTCCACCTCTGGGTTGTGCACCTCCTCCTGCAGCTTGGAGAGTGGGCGTGTCAAAGTTGTGACATCACTGGATATAGCCTGCTGGTATCTCCCATCAGCCCCCAGTGTACTATTGACAAAGCAAACTCAAAGGAACAACAAATAAGTAACTATACCATAACTTTAAAAAACTCTCCATTCCTCAACCTGAGGAACCTTTTTAACCTTATCAGTCTTATATTTTCTTTTTCTTTTTTTTTTTTTAACTTTACATTCACGTCCCCCCTATGCAAACACGTTTCCTATACCATCCCCTTGTTTAAATAAGAGAGAAGGAAGAAACAACAGAGAGGGATACTCACTGCGATCTAGAATCTGAAAGGATCTGTCTACTCCTTGAGATTGATGCTCCACTCCGCCTGAAAATAAACTCTGAATAAATCACACCCCTGGGCGGGAATGAGGACTAAACTGTCGTCACTCAAGGAACGACAATTACCAGGTAAGTGTAATTTCTATTTCCTTATCGTTCCTCCAGTTTAGTCCTCCACCTCTGGGATGTAACAGAGCAGTAATCATTGGGAGGGACCTATCCAGCCAACTCACCACACTGTCGACCCGGAACAGGCATCCTTTACTGCCAGAACATTTAGGCAGTAGTGGTTACTGAGGGAATGAAGAGACGACCTGGAAACTGCTCTACCAATCCCCCCTGGTGGAATGACACAGTGATCCACCCATGAAGCTGCTTGCGCCCTGGTAGCAAGAGTCAGAAAGCCCCCCGGAATCGTACAACCTCGCCACCAGAATGCTGAGGCAACCACCGCCTTAACCCAGTGCAAAATGGCCGCCTTCGCTGCTGCTTCCTCTTCGCGGGGACCTCCAACCAACACACAAAAACAAAGAAACGAATGCCGCACCTTGCATTTTATGTTTCCTATCGGCGTAAGCTACGAATAAAAACCTCCCCTTCCAGAAAAACCGAGAACTGGAAGAGAAACCAATAGGCTCAGGAGAAAAATCAGATACCACCTTTTGGAAGGACGACGGGACTGTTCACAAACACCACCCTCTATCCAGAAAGGGTGAAAACGGCTCATTACATGACAACTCCTGAAACTCCGAAACTCATCGTGCCGAACAAAGAGCTATCAAAGCCACTGTCAATAACAGCAAATCCTTTACCGACGCCTGGAGTAAAGAATCAAAGGGCTCTTTAGTTAACGCCTCTAAGGCCCAATCAGGATCCCATGGCGGCACCCGAACTCTCCTTGAGGAGCGCAGTCGGGTCCCAACTTAAAGAAATACCACACATCAATCCGAACACCTAGCGCCTCCACAGAACCTCTACAGAACCTCCACAGAACCTCTACAGCCGGAAACAGTCACTAGCTGGACCCTCTAAGGAACTGGCCGCTAGTTCCTTCAGACACTGTCCTGCAGAGAACTCAGACCAAGGATACAGACATCTTTGTCGCCTGGACTTGCCGCCGTGAACAGCAGCCTTCAAAAAGGCGCTAAGCACGGACCTATGTACCAGATGCAGCCTGCCTCCTTGCTCTCAACAAGGTGGCGAAGACTGCCGCAGAATAACCCTTCTTCTTCAGCCCCGCCCATTCAAAGCCAAACCGTAGGCGGGCACCGATCCACCTGAGACATTCATCGTGGACCTAGCCGCAGCAGAACATCCGCTACCGGCAACTTCTAGGAAATGCCCGTTGAGTAGGCGAATGAGATCAGCCTAGTACGGCCATCTCATCCAACCGGGCGCTACCAAGAGTACCTTTCCCCGAAAGCCTCAATACGCTAACTTCTTGCCCTATGAGAGCCCATGGGGAAAGGACAAGACAAAGACTTTTAACTGGGAGCTTACTGAGCCTCGACTTGGACGAACCATCAGCTGCCCCATTCCTCCACCAGAGAGACCTCCGGATGAAGGAAGCCAATAATATTAGCTAGCACTCAAATTAAACCATAATGCACATTTGCCACAAAGCAAATCAGGTTCTAGTCGATTCAACTCCCTGATCCTTTCCTGTTCCAGGCCAGTAGACTGCCGTAAACACTGCGACCACCTGAAGCATGCTCTCGCCCCCCCAAGCTCCACAAATGGGAGCTTGTAAGGACAGAGCATTGCCCCCAATGATCGCTTCAGTGAACCATCTACTTTCCTATCTTGCACTAAAGAAGATTGCTAGGGCTCTCTTCCATACAGTGAGTCCACACCCCCTGATAGTGCAAGGTGTGCACCCACACACGGAGTACCCAGGCCTGCCCCTGCTTAGCCTCAAAATGTCAATCAAGAAAAGGCGAATTCAGGACAGCTGAATGCCTTTTTTTTTTTCACAAAGACATCTCTTAACCAAAAATTCCTTCAGCATATGTTAAGAGAAGCTCTTTCCGTGCCAACAATATGAAGTAGAAAGAACTCCCAATCACAGGCATACTAATCCACGGCCTTCCTGCTAGAGTAACGCCCCATTCCGTCTGACTGCACAAAGATGGACTTTATATTTTAAGTTCAACTAGCACCTGGTGTTAGGAAATACAGCTTTCTCATTCCGCAGTGGCAATTCAGTCAGCAATGAAGAAGCCGAGAAACTGCAGAAAAGTTCCCATTATATCACCTGGTAAAGACTCCACTTTTAGACCACTGAAGCAAAAAAGCATGCAAGAGTGCATTGTGTCCTGCCAGCAGCTGATCGAATTTAAATGATTCAGTGTATGCAGGGTATTTTCCAGAGAACGCAAGGTCCCTCATCCAGGCTGCCTCCATATTCACAGTCTAAACCGGCAGCCATCTTGGCTGATGCCGATCAGCGTGGAAGCCATCTTGTAAGCCCAGCATATGATGTATGCCTACTAGAATCTGAGCTGCTGCTATTGCTGCTAGAGAACTAGCCTGGCTGGGTGCTTCTGGCCCCCATTAAGGCATTCGCTGAACACTAGCAGATACTCTCCGTACTGGAGAACCTCTGATAAATGGAATGGGAGCATAGATAGCTTCAAAGGCCAGAGTTCTATTTTGCAACCTCTCTCCGCTGAGTTGCCTTTTCCATATGTAAAATTAAACCATATATAGCCAAAATTAAGACATTACAAATCTACCATAAAATCTTATAATTTGGGCAAAGCCAAACTAAACAGGAATATTTTCCATTAAGAAACCACACAACTATAAAACCCCTCTCATGACATAATGCTTATGGCAGAGCATTCCACATCTGTGGACTGGCGATGGCGCTCACCCAAGCACCTGTTACAACTGTCCAAGAGAGTTATCACCATAATTCATTTTGACTTGAATATGTTTACAGCGGATCATAGCGCTATATCACAGCAGCTAAGCCAAAATATTACCCTGCCATATAAACCAACTTTAACGCTTTATAGGACCTTCTATGGATAGCGGAAGGAGATTCTTGTAAATCAACATAGCTATGCCCCTTTTTTTTTAAAAGTATAGGACTCCAAAAACCAAGTTTCCGCCAACTCCAATGAAATCAAAGCAGATCAGCTAAAATTACCCGAACTGCTCCTATAGCTTTGCAAGAAGCTACCAGCCCCTGCTGCATCCAGCTTTCTTTCCCCCCTTATCCTGAGAGATTCAGCATTGCAGGACGCGTTGCGCACCCCCTGCCAGCCTGCTGCGTCTGCCAGGGAGCTGAAGAGCGAAATAGAGAGTAGAACACCTGGAAGCAAACAGTGTCCCGACCTTGGGGTTCAGGACGCAAAAGGCCACAGAATAAATCAACAGTGTTAGCTAAAAATGTACAAGGCTATGTCTCACTAAAGAGAGTTTCTTTTTCTTTTTGAAATCCCACCAAAGTCCGTGGGACCCAAGCCTTCAAACACAGCCCCTTAATGCTGTGCATTAACCATAACCAGTGAAATGAAATGCAATAAAATCCTGCTCTAGAAATAGATGAGAATTTCCTGGGAAGGGCATGCTAAGTGGAGCTATGAAACACACAGCCCCCCCCCCCCCCCGGCCTTCCTGCAATAAGAGAAATAGCAGTGGGATACACTGACAACCTTGCAAATGGAGGTCTTAGAGGTTGCTGCCTGTGTGAACCTGATGAGGAATACGATTTTGTATTTTACCCCCCCCCCCCCCCCCCAGGGATGGGGGCACTGAATACAATATGTGATTCATGGGCAGCGCTGCCATCCGGTGGCCTTTAAGGCACCAGAGCCTGACAAACGATACAGAAGTTAAGAGCTTTAAATCTTGGTCATATAATCTTGATTTGCAGAACATTACAGTTGCTTGTTTAGTCACTAACCCCTGAGAGCCCATGAGGTGGTTATTTCTTCACTGACTTGCAGAGAATGATCAATCTGATATGGCTGCATACACACGGTCACAGAAAGGCACTATTGAGTGTACCAGCTGCCCTCTGGTGGCCAAAGACCGTAGCAGAGGCACTTCTTGGTTGACAGTTAACTGTTATATACTTTTTTATATCCTAAGGTTTCCTAAACCTGTCCCTGTGAAACCACAGGCATTTGGGCAACTTTCACTATAGAATACACAAAGGCACACTTCCAGCCTGTCCCTCCTTCCAACTACAAGTTAGGGCTCTGCTCTTGAACCTAAAAGCTGACAATTTGCCTAATATCCCGGGACTTAACAGATGCTCCTCAGAGACATGATTAGGAGGGAAAGAACATGTGGTATCAGAGATCAATGCCAAAACTGCTGTCCTATAAAACTAAGAATAAACTTAAAAATAAAGAGGACTGACAACAGCCCCCTTAAGGCTGAGGAACCCCCCGAGCCTCAAAAAACCTACAAACAAAAGAAAGAAACACTAGGCCCAAAAATCTAGCTATTCTGCCTGTCGTCTTCCTCACACAGGCAGCTCACTGCAACTCTCACCATGCGGTCCAAATACCTAGAGAGAAAATGGCCGCCCCTTCGCCAATGAATTTTGGCGCCAAGAACAGCAGCCGCTGCAAAAAGGAGGCCTCAGCAGACCGACTGAGCCCGAAGGCCTTACCTGCAGGACCGAAAGCCACGCAGCCTGCTCCTACCGCCTTGAATTCCTCCGATTCTCAAGCAGCGCTGATGCGCCTGGCAGCCGCGGTGAGGACCGCTCAGCCGGTTCCACAGAGTAATATTAAAATCCCGCAGCAACGGAGAGGCTCCGTCTCACACAGCTTCAGTGTGGCTGTACGGGTCCCAGAGCTCTCTCCCATACCGTCCAGGAAGAGAGATCTGCACCGGTGAATGCCTGCAGCAAGTGAAAATAACTGACAAGGAGGGAAGGCGAGAGCTGCTACTAATTTAAAGAGCCAGGCTCAAATTTAAAATTACTGTAAATATAAGGAAATTTGTTCCTAATAACTAAAGGGAACTAATCCCTGATTGCCAATTAACCAAAGGTAATGGAATTAAAAGTAAAATTAAAGGTAAAAATCAAAAGTAAAATCAGAATAGAATTTGTTACACTAAATGCTCCTTATCTGTTCCCCCCAAGTGAGCCCAGAAGCTAGGCTCACTACGTCCTCCTGCTGCATGGAGACTGGACACTCTGGGGGCTGATGGGAGATACCAGCAGGCTATATCCAGTGATGTCACGACTTTGACATGCCCAGTCTCCAAGCTGCAGGAGGAGGTGCACAACCCAGAGGTGGAGGACTAAACTGGAGGAAAGATAAGGAAAGATCCCGAAGGAACAATCTTAGGATTCAAGGTATTCCGGAAGAGAAAGATTTTCAAGACAGAATGAAAGAGGCGGCTCTAATATGCTCAGAGGTGCTCAAGAAGGGGGGGAGAAGACGTTGCTCCCGAGGGAATATTGATGGACAAAGCGCACAGAGCACTAGGGGCACCAAGAGATAACAGACCCAGAGACATTATTATCTGTCTAACAAGGTATAAAATGAAAGAAAAGATTGCAGCAAAAATGCGGAGTTTGAGGACTGTAAGCTGGCAAGGTTATCCAGTATCTATCTATGAGGACCTATCCCTTAGGAACACTGCAGCGGCGAAGAGCAATGCAGTCCGTGACACAGATTCTACGAAGTGGGGACATTAAATATATATGGCTACATCCATTTGGACTTTCTTTTACTCTAAAAGGGAAAACTTGGAGACTGCAGTCTGTGGAGGAGGCAAAGACAGCACTCCAAGAAGCGGGGATCAAGCTCCAGAGATCAGATAGAAGACAAGAGACTGCAACAATTGGGACTGGAGTAGAAAAGTGCAAAAGTACATAGGAGCAGGAAGAGTTAAAGAAGAGACAGAGCAAAGAGAGCAAGGAAAAATTTAAAAGATGAAGGACATGGCGCTGACAAAGGGATGTTCAGTATAAATCCCACGAGAGGACAGCAACCTTGGGCCGGAAGGACTGGGGTTTCTAGTCCCACAGGTGCTCCTTGTGGTCTTGGGCAAGCCACTTAACCCTCCATAGCCCATGTTCCCTGTAAAATAGTTATCTCCAAGTTATAATGCCCTGTTCAATGTAATTTCAGTTTGTTCAATGTAAACCGCACTGATGCAGAATAGCGCGGTATATAAAAAGAATAAAATAAATAAATAAATAAATAAATATGAATAAGGAGGAGGAGGAGAGAGCGGAAGTGGATAGGTGGAGAAAGAAATATCTAAGTAAAAAAGTAGAGATATTTAGAATGTTATTGTTGAAAAAGTATGTTGTTGTTGTTAAGTGCCGTCGAGTCGGAGTCGACTCATGGCGACCCTCTGGATAGCTATCCTAAATTGTGTTCGGTCTTCAGTCAGGCGGCTCATTGTTGACAGACTGGTACCCGTAGCTGCTGTTATTGTATTGATCCATCTCATTGCTGGCCTTCCTCTTTTGCGTTGACCTTCTATCTTGCCAAGCATTATGTCTTTCTCTAATGATCTCTCTCTTCGCATGATGTGTCCAAAGTATGAAAGTCGAAGTCTTGTCATCTGAGCTTCTAAAGAAAGCTTAGGTTTGATCTCCTCTAGTACCGACTGGTTTGTTCTTCGGGCAGTCCATGGTATACACAGTATTCACCGCCAGCACCATAATTCAAAGGCATCAATTTTCTTCCTGTCTGTCTTTTTCACTGTCCAGCTTTCACATCCATATGATGTTATTGAAAATACCATGGCTTGAACAAGTCGAATCTTTGTATGGAGAGAGACATCTCTGCTCTTGAGAATCTTATCTAGGTCTTTCATAGCCATTCTGCCAAGAGCAATGCGTCATTTGATTTCTTGACTGCTTGTTGCTTCTTTATTGATAGTTGATCCAAGTAGGTTAAAGTTGTTCACAATTTCAATTTCTTCTCCTTCAACGATGAACCTGTTGATTATGCCAGTTGTCATGATCTTTGTCTTCTTTACATTAAGGTGCAGGCCCATTTTGAGACTATGTTCTTTGATTGTGAGAAGCAAATGTTTCAGATCATCTTCACTTTCAGCCAGTAATGTAGTATCATCAGCATAGCGAAGGTTGTTGATGAGTCTTCCACCAATCTTCACACCTCTGTTGTCTTCATACAATCCTGCTTCTCTGATGATTTGTTCTGCATATAAATTAGGTAGGGGGAAAGTATGCAGCCTTGTCTTACACCTTTGCTTATTTTAAACCATTCTGTTTCTCCTTGTTCCGTTCGAACTGTTGCTTCTTGATCAATGTACAAATTGCGCAAGAGAACGATCAGATGTTCTGGTATACCCATGCTTCTTAATGTGGCCCAGAGTTTTTCATGGTTTACACAGTCAAAAGCCTTGCTATAGTTGATAAAGCACAAATAGATATTGTCAGACGGCTGCCTGGGTGAGAATGTTCACAGTCTTGGCAAGTGCATATGTCAATATGATTTGCAAGGGATTGTGGGCAATGCAGTCCATTCACACCCGACACAGCTGCTCACAATAATTTAGTTGTGCTCAAGTGTTAAAGCCAATAAGATATTTATTTATGGGGTTATTTCTCCCAACACAGATATGCTTGGTAGCACATAAA
This sequence comes from Ichthyophis bannanicus, assembly GCA_033557465.1. Taxonomy (NCBI): domain Eukaryota; kingdom Metazoa; phylum Chordata; class Amphibia; order Gymnophiona; family Ichthyophiidae; genus Ichthyophis; species Ichthyophis bannanicus. Next base: position 439,917,926 of record CM066034.1, read on the forward strand.
TCAGGTTACTTGCTTTCAGTGTTAAACTTGGAAAAACAAAATCAGGAAAACAACATTTTAACTTATCAGGTAATCAAAGCAAAAGAAATAAGACCTGGTTGGCAACAAACTGGTCTTTTATGTAGGCTTTAGCTAATATTCTCTTAGCAATGTATCAAACAACAAACGAAAGCCACAAAGAAAGGAAAAACTGTTCTTTTCAGGTTAACTTCTTATATCTTCCCACATAGATTCAGAAGTGATTCTCTCAGAGCTCCCAAGCAATTAGGTAAGGCTCAATTGCTAGCAGTTATCCAGCTGAAACCCCTTAGCTGGCTTGCTTTCTACTGCGTGGCTAAAAATCCTACCCAGGAGCTTTTCTGAGTAGATTAAAGAACAAGTTTGTATTTCTTTGTGATGGTTGCTGTATTTTATAACAGAAAATCACCAAAGGAGTTTAGACAGAGAGCAGTCCATGTAAACAGATTCTTCATCTGCTATCACCCCCTCTTCTTCAACAAGCATGGGTTCAATATCATGAATTGGCACAGATGAATCTCTCAATGGAGCACTTTCAGGAGAATACTTGTTTCCCTGCTGTCTTTCAAGGTTATAGCTAGGGCATAGATCAGTGTTCATACCTGAGCTTCCATTGCTGTTAGAGTTCCTCTCTATATAGCCTGGCCAGTATGTAGTCCAGTTCTTATGTCCAGCCTTCCAATCCAGATCCCTGGACACTGGGTCTCTCTTCACATACCTTCTGGCACGGGTCTTAGGGTCCCTTCCACGTGCAGCTGTCTCCCTCACAGGTACCGTCTGGAGATTCCTAGCTCTGCAGCACCATTCCTCTGGCTTTCCCCAGTCCAATGGTGTATGCTGGCCCTTGGAATGCCTCCCAGTATACGTACTGCTCTGGACTCTTCTAGACCTCTCAAAGGCTTTTCTCCTCTTTCTTCCAAAGGGTTTCTTTCCCTCTCTGTCTGTCCGGTTTGGCTTCTGCTTCTGATGATCCTCCTGATGATGAAGATGATCAAGCTCAAGCTGATTCTCTGTAGAATAAACTCTACCTTTATTCTGCTTAGATGAGTGCTCCTCCCTAACACAGCGCAGCTGTGCTGAATCAGGCCCTGCCCTTTGAGATGAGTGCTTAGGGATTACCTCATAGCCCTCCTGATTGAACACACGTTTCCCCACTTCAGCTCCTCTAATGGCTGTTGGAAACCTGGTGCATTCTGGGACTGGTAGTCTTTTATGGGAAAATTCTGTTTTCTTATTTCTACCAGAACTAACAGGTTGCTTGTTCAGAGTCACTTCACCTTTCCTATAGCTCCTTCCTGAGCTATGATAAGCTTCCTTATCACAATATCCTTTTGGTATTCTTTAGTCTTTTCAAGGATCCATCTCACATCCGCAAAGATGTCTCTCATTCCTCGCCCTTTCCTGAACCCTGCTTGCACTTCAGGTAGTTCTTGTTCCAGGTATGGTTGTAGTCTCTTTTGAATAATCTTCAGTAGAATCTTGCTGGCATGTGGGATCAGAGTGATTGTTCGATAATTTCCACAGTCAGTTGGATCACCTTTCTTTAGTATTGTTATAAACACAGATCTTTTCCAGACAGTTGGCCATGATGCTGTCTTCCATATTTCTTGGCAGAGCCTTTTAAGTATGGTAACAGCTGCATCAGATTGCTGCAATACTTCTATACGAATGCCATCAATGCCTGGTGCTTTGTTCTTTGATAAGGCTTTCAATGCTGCTTCAACTTCTTCTTTCATCACCAATGGTTCCCGATCATAAGGTACAGGTTGAAACGGCTGTTGGTCCACTTGATCTTTATCATATAAAAACTCTGTATATTCCTTCCACCTTTTCTTGATCTTCTCAGCATCATTCAACATAGAACCTTGAGCATCTTGTAACATTCCAATTCGAGGCTGGAACTTTTTCTTTAACTCTCGTAGCGTTAGGAAAGCCGGTCTTGTTCTTCCTCTAATAGTTTCTGTTTCTATTTCCTTGCATGCATCGTTGTAGTACTTTTCCTTGTCCTGTCTTGCTGCATGTTGGAAATCTCTATTGAGTTCTGCGATTGTCTTTCTTTCTCCTCTGGCTTTAGCTTCTCTGCGTTTCTGGGCAATTTTCAGAGTTTCTTCCGTCATCCATTTTGTCCGTTTTCGCTTTTTCACCTTTTGTAGAGACTTCTCGCTTTCTTCCAACACAACCTTCTTGATGTCATTCCATAACTTTTCCGGAGTTCTGTCATTTGTATCTAAAGCAGCAAATCGATTTTGCAGGCAGTCTTTAAATTCCAGTGGTATATTCTCAAGGTCATATTTTGCTGCATTAATGAGTGGTTTGCTCTTTTTCAACTTTAGCTTGAGTTTGCATACTAGTAGTTGATGATCTGTACCACAGTCAGCTCCAGGTTTTGTATTGGTTGATGTTATAGAGCTTTTCCATTGTTGACTTCCACAGATGTAGTCAATTTGATTTTTATACAATCCATTGGGTGAAGTCCATGTGTACAGTCGCCGCTTGTGTTGCTGGAAGAAGGTGTTTGAGATGAATAGATCATTGGTCTTACAGAATTCTATCAGTCTTTCTCCAGCTTCATTTCTGTTGCCAAGTCCATATTTTCCAACTACTTTGCCTTCTTCTTTGTTGTCAACCTTTGCATTCCAGTCACCCATGACTATCAGGATATCCTGTTTGCATGTTCTGTCAATTTCAGCTTACTATACGTCAGAATACAGTATGTACACCACATTGATTTTAATCTAATTAAATGAAAACAGAAGATTACTAAATGAAGCGGAAAATTTCTAGTAATTACAATCACAACTTTTAAATTTTAAGACGTCTGTGTTGTTTTCTATCGGAATCAGAACCGTAATTTTTGTGCGCTCTGTTGTAAAGTAGGTGCGCTCGCTCGGTGAGGTGTGTGCGCGCGCACATGCGCACAGCTTAGAGGGAACAGTGATTGGCGATCCTCCAATCTTCAGGTATTACAGATGATTTTAATGAAAGTTCACAGATTACTAATAGCAGGTCTACAATCTCATATTTCAGTTCTTTCAACACCCTTGGAGGTATACCATCCGGTCCAGGTGATTTGCTACTCTTCAGTTTATCACATAGTTGTAATACATCTTCCCAGTGTAGCGCTATTTCTTTCAATAACTCTGCAGTATCACCTTTAAATACCACTTCAGTCATGGGTAACATCCCTACATCTTTCTCAATAAAAAACGAAGCAAAGAATTCATTCAGTCTCTCCGCTATAGCCTTGTCCCCTCTTACTGCCCCGTTTACCCCTCTATCATCTAATGGTCCAATTGATTTTCTCACATGTTTTTTTGCTATGAATGTACTTGAAAAAGTCTTTATTACGTGTTTTTGCTTCCGTAGCAAGTTTCTTCTTAAATTATCTCTTTGCCTGCCTTATCAATGCCTGGCATTTAACTTGCCAGTGCTTGTGCTGTTTCCAGTTTTCGTCATTTGGCTTTTTTTCATTTCCTGAAAGATGCTTTTTTGGCAACAACAGCCTCTCTGTCCTCACCTTTAAAACATGCTGGCAGTTTTTTGGATTTCCTTCCACTTTTCTTAAAGCGTGGAAAGAGTAGTTACTCACCTGTAACAGGTGTTCTCTAGGAGCAGCAGGAATCAGTCCTCACATATGGGTGTCATCAGCACCGATGAAGCCCCAGCGGAGCATTTCCCCAGCTTTCTATGAAAGCCTTTGGGAATGCAGGCACGCATGCGCGGTTACCTTCCCGCCTAAAGGTGCCATCTTACCTCAATCAAATGACATAGCTAAGAACAGCACACAAAAATGAAAAATAAACTATTGTGGTGAAGAATGCCCTCCAGAAGAGGTGAAGATAGAAGAAAATCCTGAAAAGCGAAAGGATTTACACAGGATTTTCAATCCTAGAAGGAAAAAAACACACTGCTCTGCTGAGCTGAGAACAGACATCAGCCCAGGGGAGGAGTTAGTCAATGCTGATTGGGCACACCCAGGGGTTGGACAAGGTGTGCCGGGAAAAGAATCCCTTTTTAAAGCTTTGAACAAGGCTGCTAAGCAGACTACGAGTGAGATGACGTGGGAGAGTGGCTCTAAGAGGTCGTCGGAGAGTGGATCCGAGGCCAGGAAGCAGTTTGGCTGTACGAGTGAGTCTGGAAGAGTTGAGAGTGTTTGGAGAGGGTCTGCAAGGCATTCTAAAGGTGCTGCTAAGAGGAGTCCTATGAGAGAGGGACGAAGCCATGCTTTAGAATCCTGGGAGAAGACAGAACCCTGGAATAGAAAGCCTCAAAGGCAGGCACACTTTGAGGGTAACTCATTCTACAGAATAGAGCCTGGACCTGGAAAGCCCAGAAAAACCCACACCTGGAAAGCTCCTGAGCTACCAAAGAGGAGAGAAGCCTGGCAGAGAGAAGGCAGTTCTGATACAAGCCACGATAGAGAAGGTAAAGCACAACTTCCTATTTTCAGTGTTTTGTTGAAGGAACCTGTTCATTGCCCTGAACTGTTTAAGCCGAGTGCTGAAGTGGGAACTGTTAGTGACTGGGAGAAGGGCATAACATTTGCTGACAAAGGCCAATCTGATAACAAGCAGGCTGAATTGCTCTTCCAAGAATTTAAACAGTTTCTAGAGCTGAAAGCAGGAAAACAGCAGAAGCTTATTGAAGATGGTAGTTCTGTTCACTCAGAGGATTTGATGCAGGTAGAAAATGATTTACCTGCCGTAGGCACTGACCCTTGTAGCATGGACTGCTCTATATGCTGTAAAGAATAGCAGTATAAAAGAAGCTTTGCACATTGTATGGAAGGAGTACAAACGTTGCTGTTTCTGCTGCCTGTGCCGTAAGAGTTAATTATTTGCACCTGTGTTCTGAACCCACGCTGTGAAAAGAACAGCTGGTATTGTGAGGCTGCAATGTCCAAGAGTTACCACTCGAGGAAAAGCTGAGTTAAGCTCCTCAATAGATGAAAAGCTGAAGTTAAAGCTAATTCTATTTCAGTTGTCCTAAGTTCATGTTTTACTTCTGTTTGTGTTAAAAGTGCACCCTTTACGTTTATGTATATGAATTTTGATGCGCTGGAAGAACTTCCCCAATGCAAATATTTCTTGCAAGCCTTACCATCTTTGATCACAACTACACTTTATTCCCGAGAGAATATAGAGTGAACTACAATTCCCAGCATCCATAGGGAATAGTTTACCTTTACTCATAAGGGACAATAAGGCTACTCCTGCCTGCTAGCTCCAGGGCGCAGGCAGGAGCGTCACAAGTGGCGTCATTTTGAGGATTCTACACATGCGCTAAAGGTGCCATGCGGAAGATACAGGAGGCAACTGCCTAGGAGGAGCCCAGCTGCAGACTATCCGGAAGAGAAGAAGTCACAGCATCGGAGGGCTACTGGCTGCAACGCTGTTGGTAAAGCCTGAAGCACCACCTAAGCCAGGTAAAAAGTATCCACCCGGGAGAGGTCAGGATACGGGGCAAGGGTGATTGCTGGGCCTGGTTTGAAAAAAAAAAAAAGAGGGTTGGTTTTTTTTGGTGATATCGCACTTGGGTTTTTCTTTGTGTTTGTGTTCACAGAAGTTCCAAGGATGTCTCTGGATATCCAAGAAGTGTTTAAGTGGATGGCAACGCAGCTAGAAAGACAGAGGGACCTGACCTTGGAGGCCCAAGAGAGGAATGCTGCAAGCCTTCAAGTGCAAAAGAAACCATTATTGGACATGTTACAAGCATGGGTCGCCGAGCAGAGGAAGCCACCGGAGACATCAACTGCTCCACCAGGTTTTCCAGTGCCAGCTGCGCTTAGTTTGTACCCAGGGACCATGTTCAATTTTGGACAGTATAAGGATACAGATGATATCGATGATTATTTTATTATTTATTTATTTATTTTTATTTTATTACAAGTTCTTATATACCGCACTATTCGGCATCAGCGCGGTTTACATTATAACATAAAGACCATAACAACAAGCTGTTTGGTTTACATCGAACAGGAGTACAAACTTGGAGAACCGGGGTAAACTATATACATGAGATAGTTACATAGAAAAGAATAGAGTCTTAATAATATCAAGAACGGCATTATATAGAATGCTTTGAGAGAGTGGCGCATTTAAGTGCTTGGCCGAAAGGGCACTGGGCCATCCGTTTTGCCGCGTCCCTTACCGGGGAGGCCATGGCCGCATATAGAAGTATGCCACCTGATCTCACTGGGGATTATGATGAAGTTAAGAGAGCGGTCAGGGAGAGGCTGGGCCTCACACCGCTAGTTTATCACAATCTCTTGCGAGCGGTAAAGTTAAAGCCAAATGAATCCCCAAAAGCCTTGTGTTACAGGATTCGCATGCTGATAAACAAATGGCTTGATCCAGGGGGAAGGTCTAAAGAGCCCATCATTGATAGTCTCATATTAGAGCAGTATATGAGTGCTGTACCCACCGAAGTACGTACCTTCCTGATTTTACAGAGCTGTAAAACCCCGCAAGAGGCTATTGACCTCACGGAACGCTTCATGGAAGCCAAGTTAACAGCCCAGGAAGGCGGCAGCGTTTCTAAGGGGACAGCGATACGAGAATCAGAAAGGAGGTGGAGGTTAAGTGATGAGACAGGAAGAATGTGCATGCCAACTATGAAAGGTCCGATTTCGCATAGGAAATGTTTTAAATGCGGTCGAGAGGGCCATGTACAGAAAAATTGTTATTTAAAGACAGCTTTAGTAGCAGTGAATGCACAGAAGGCCAGAGAAGGTTTTCTAATTGATGTAGAGGTGCAGGGAATTGCCACCACAGCGCTACTAGACTCCGGCGCAGAACAGACAATGTTATCTAAAGCGCTGTGGCAGCAAATTGAAGCATCGGGGGCAGCAATTCAGCCTGTACACACAGTAAAAATTCGCTGCGTTCATGGAGGCACTTCATTATACCCCGTATACAACCTCCAGGTCAAAGGGTTGGGAGTTAATAGGAAAATCCCCATAGCAGTAGTACCTAAGCTGCCGAACAATATAGTTTTAGGAAGAGACTGGCCCCACTTTCATAAGGATATGAAACAAGGCCTGACCTCTAAGGAAGCCATGGTATCTACAAGAGCTCAGGTTAAGATCTCAGAAAATGGAGAAGATCCTACAGATGAATCCTTAGGAAGTCTTCCCTCGCATGAGGACCTAATAACCACCCCAGGAGGAAAAGTTAAGAGAACTAAAGCAGAGAAGCGTAGTGAGAGACATGATCGCTCTCAGCATAGGGCAGAAACACAGGCTGGCCAGGAGTTACCATGGGTGCCAGAAGAATTAGTTGGGAAATTCCCGACGTTCCCCAGCGAGCAACTAGCTGACCCTGCTCTGAGTCAGGCGTTTAAATGGGCCCAGAGTGATAGGGATACCCTACCAAGATTTTTCCTTGATACTGGGATACTGTACAGAGAAAGCAAGGATCCCTATACAGGCGGTACCCGCAAACAGGTGGTGGTGCCCGCAACTTTTAAAAACTTAGTTTTGCGCCTGGCCCACGACCATCCTGTCAGGGGGCACAAGGGCATCCAAGGCACTTTGGATCAAATCTTGGCAAGATTCTATTGTCGGGTATTTTTAAGGAAACCGCCAAGTTTTGCGAAGCCTGTCCAACATGTCAGCGAGTTTCTGCAACCCATCCTAGAGAGGTCCCGATGATATCTTCCCCGGTTATTACTGAACCGATCCATAGAATGGCTATGGACATTATTGGTCCTTTAATTAAAACTCCCCGGGGGTTTCAGTATATTTTAGTGGTCATTGACCAAGCAAGCGTAGTTACTCACCTGTAACAGGTGTTCTCCAGGAGCAGCAGGAATCAGTCCTCACATATGGGTGACGTCGGCGCCGACGGAGCCCTCGCGGAGCAATTTTCCCCAGCTTTCAAAGAAAGCCTTTGGGAATTGCAGCGCGCATGCGCGGTCCCCTTCCCGCCCAAAGGTGCCATCTTGGCCAGTCTGATGACATAGCGAAAAGACAGCAAAAAATTTGCAAAAACTAAATCATATGACTGCAACTCCACGGGGAGGAGGGAGGGTTGTGAGGACTGATTCCTGCTGCTCCTGGAGAACACCTGTTACAGGTGAGTAACTACGCTTTCTCCAGGACCAAGCAGGAAGTCAGTCCTCACATATGGGACTCCCAAGCTTAAGGCTACCGGAGACCCTAAGCACAAAAATGAGCTCCCTCTAGCTCAGCAGCACAGAAGGAAGGAATCTTCTCTGACTAATCTCCAACCGGTAGCCCAACATCCGGGATGGAGGGTAGGAGTTGCTTAAACCTCGAAGAGATTATGGAGGACTGCCTGTCCGAAAGCACTGTCCCTGCGGGACTCCCTCTCGAGGCAGTAATGGGTTGCAAAAGTCTGGCTCGAAGACCAAGTAGCGGCCCGGCAGATGTCTGCCAATGGAACAGAGCGGAGGTAAGCCACTGACGCAGCCTTCGCCCTAACCCGATGAGCGGTGACTCGACTTTCCAACGAGAGGCCTGCCGCCCCATAAGTCCAAGCGATACAGTCAGCTACCCAGATGGACAGAGTACGCTTGGAGACAGGGAGCCCCAATTTATTAGGGTCGTAAGACAGGAAGAGCTGAACAGTCTTACGGTGCTCCCGCGTACGATCAAGGTAGAAGTTCAGCGCCCTTCTACAGTCCAGGGTATGCAAGACCATCTCAGCTCGGCTGGAGTGTGGCCTGGGAAAGAAGGTCGGAAGCACCACCTCCTGATTGATGTGAAAAGGGGAGACCACTTTTGGAAGAAACTTAGGGTGAGTCCGCAGGACTACCCTATTCTTGTAGAACCTAGTGTAAGGGGGATCAGACACTAGGGCCTGCAGTTCACTAACGCGTCTAGCGGAAGTGAGGGCTACCAGGAATAAGGTTTTCCAAGAAAGAAAACGGAGAGGACAGGTAGCCAAGGGTTCAAAAGGCGGACAGGTGATCCGCTGTAAAACCACGTTAAGGTCCCAGTCGGGGGCTGGGGGGCGCAAAGGTGGTTTAAGGAGAAGGAGACCTCGGGAGAACCGTGCCACGAGAGGGTGGCCGGAAAGAGGCCTGCCTTCCTCCGGCACATGATGTGCAGAAATAGCACTGAGGTGAACTTTGACCGAGTTGGACTTTAGTCCAAGATTGGAGAGGGAAAGCAAGTACTGCAAGACCACCGACACCGAGCAGGAGAAGGGGTCTTGAGACTGTTGAGTACACCAGGTGGAGAAGCGACGCCATTTAAGGGCGTAGGATTTCCGGGTAGAGGGTCGCCTGGAAGCTAGCACGACCTCTTCCACCTCTGGAGGCAGCAGGAGGGGAGCAAGGACTACCCTTTCAGCAGCCAGGCCATCAGATGAAGAGATCTGAGGTTGGGGTGTAGGAGAGACCCCTGATCCTGGGTCAGGAGATCGGGTTGAAACCCCAGAGGCAACGGAGTATCTACCGCCAGTTGCATCAGAAGCGGGAACCACGGTTGCCTGGGCCACCGGGGAGCTATCAGGATCATCGAAGCCTTGTCCTGGAGAACCTTGAAAAGTGTTCGAGACACCAGCGGCATGGGAGGAAAGGCATACAGAAGGCCCGTGGACCATGAGAGCAGAAAAGCATCCACCGCTATTCGGAGAGGATGCGGTTCCCGAGAGCAGAACCGAGGAAGTTGCCTGTTCAGAGGACTGGCAAAGAGATCCAACGTGGGGAGGCCCCACTGGAGAAAGATCCTTTGAACCACCAACGGGTCCAATCTCCACTCGTGTGGTTGGAGGATTCTGCTCAGTTTGTCTGCCAGGTAGTTTTCTTGACCTGGGAGATAGACAGCTTTGAGGAGGATTGCTCGGCTGACGGCCCAAGCGCAGAGCTTATGTGCTTCCTGACAGAGAAGGAAGGAGCCCGTGCCCCCCTGTTTGTTCACGTAGAACATGGCCACTTGATTGTCCGTCTGGACGAGGACGGACTGGCGAGTGGTAAGGTGGGAGAAGGCCCGGAGAGCCAGGCGGATCGCTCTGAGCTCCAGGAAGTTGATCTGCTGGGCAGATTCCCACGGGGTCCAGAGACCCTGAGTACATGTCCCTTGGCAATGTGCTCCCCAACCCAGGAGAGAAGCGTCGGTCGTCAGTACCTGAACAGGCGGAGGAGACTGAAAGGGCATTCCGAGCACTAGGTTGGGCAGATGAAGCCACCACCGTAGAGAAGAGACCAGCGGGCTGGAGATTCGTATTGAGTCTGCTAGTCTCCCCGAGGCCTGACGCCATTGTGAGCGAAGGCACCATTGAGCAGGCCGCATATTCAGGCGGGCATTGGGGGTCACATGGACCGTGGAAGCCATATGGCCGAGCAGTTTCAGAAAGTGCCTGGCCGAGACCCGGGAATGGCTGCGGAAGCGGCTGGCTAGAGCCATGAGCCGTTGTGCCCTGTCGAGCGGCAGAAAGGCTCGCGCTTGAAGCGTGTTTAACCTGGCGCCGATGAACTCGAGATCCTGAGAGGGGAGCAAAGTGGACTTTTCGAAGTTTATGACAAAGCCCAGGTACTGGAGCAGAGTCACAGTACGTTGCGTGGCGTGAGTGGCCTCCGTGGAGGACGGTGCTCTGATGAGCCAGTCATCTAGGTAAGGGAAGACAAAGAGGCCTTGAAGCCGGAGATAAGCCGCCACCACTGCGAGACATTTTGTGAAGACTCGTGGTGCGGAGGATAGGCCAAAGGGCAGTACGCTGTACTGGTAATGATTGCCTGCCACCACAAACCTTAGGTATTGTCGGTGGCTTGGGTGGATGAGGATGTGAGTGTAGGCATCCTTTAGATCCAAGGAGCATAGCCAATCTCCCTGCCGGAGGTAGGGCAGCAGGATTCCAAGGGTAAGCATCTTGAACTTTTCCCTTTCTAGGAACTTGTTGAGGTTCCGCAAGTCCAGGATGGGTCTGAGGCCTCCAGTACGCTTTAGTATCAGGAAGTACCTGGAATAAAAGCCTTGACCTCTCAGGTGGTGGGGCACCGGTTCCACCGCCTGTTCCTGAAGAAGACTTGCCAACTCTTGAAGGAGTAAGTCCCGGTGAAGAGGGGGTCGCAGAGGCTCCCCTGGAAAGTAGGGGGGAGGTACCTGGTGGAAGTGTAGAAGATAGCCCTCTCGGACTATGTGGAGCACCCAGGTATCTGACGTGATGTTGGACCACCTGTGGGCAAAGTGGACCAGCCGGCCTCCCGTGCTGAGAGACACCAGCGGAGGGGGAGAGGCTATGCTGAAAGAGTCAAAACCCCCCACCCTGCGGAGCAGGGGCCGGTGGCGCAGGCTTGGGGGCTTGCTGCCTACGGGACCTGTTACCCCGTCCCTTGGCCTGCTGACCCTGTTGGGGAGCTGCGGAGGCCTGATAATGAGGGTAGTGTTTATAGGCAGCCGCCTTCCTCGGGTAAAAGGGCTTTTTCCCCGAGCCCTTCTTCTTCTGGGAAGGGGCAGAGGTTTTCCTGGAGAGCCGAGTCCTGGTGAGAGTCTCTGTCTCGAGTTGTGCAGCCTTCTCGTCCATAGGTTTGCCAAAGAGGTTTTCACCTCTGCAGGGGACATCGACCAACTTGTCCTGCACCCAGGGCTCGAGGTCGGATGACTGAAGCCAAGCCTGTCGGCGGGCCCCGATGCCGGCTGCGGCTACCCGAGCCGATGCCTCAAAGCCATCATAGGCTGCTCGAGAGATAAACTTTGAGCACTCCCGAATACCGGTGGACAAGGCCAGGAACCTCCGCAAAGGTTCCTCGGAGAGACCAGCAGAGAATCCGGCTATTTCCTTAGCCAGGTCCCTGAGATACATGCCCATGTAGAGCTGGTAAGTCTGGACCCGACAAGCAAGCATAGAGCCCTGGAAACACTTCTTACCGATGCCATCCAGGCTGCGGGCTTCCCTGCCGGGAGGCACCGAGGAGTGCATCTTCTGGCTCTTGAGCCTATGCATGGCCGATTCCACCACCATGGAATGGTGCGGCAGCTGTGCTTTTTGGAAGCCAGGGCTCTTGCGGACTCGATATATGGCATCGACCCGCTTGCTTAATACCGGCGACGCCGCCGGGCTCTCCCACATGCGGAAGAGAAGTCGCTCCAGCATCGGAGGAACCGGTACAGTAAAATGCTCCTTTGCAGGAGAGTCATACTGGAGGGCATCGAGCTCTTCGGCTCGAGGCTCCTCCTCGGGATCCGCAGGGAAGGCCAAGGCCTTGGCCATATCCCTCACGAAGTCCGAGAACCGAGCATCCTCCGGGGGGGGACTGTCTCCGAGGTTCGGACTCGGGGGAGTCCGAAGGGATACACCGAGTCCGAAAAGAATCAGGTGACTCTTCCACCTCGGATTCCCAGGCGGACTCCTCGGAGGAGGAGTCGAGCGGCTCTGGCCGGGCGGGCACAGACGCCGTCCGCCCCGACGCCGAGGGAGTCGGCGTCGACGACCTCGGCCCCGAACGGGAGGCCGAAGGGGACCTCGACCGAGGATCGACTCGAGCCCGCATGGACTCGAGGATCGGCTCGGTCTCCGGGGTCGACTTAGACGTCGACGTCCCGGCGGTCAGGGCAGATGCGCCAGCGAGGCCAGCGATCAATGCCCGCTGCTGGTCCATGAAGGCAGCCAGGCTGCTCTCCAAGGCTGTCAACCTGAGTCCGAACTCAGGAGACCCAGCAGCCCCCGACGGCGTCGGGCCCGACGTCGGACCCCTCGGAGGCGAGTCCACGAGGACAACAGGACTTACGTGAGCAGACGAGTCCATCTCCAGACGAGGCTGTTTGGACGGCCGCTCCAGCTCCAAAGACCTGGGACGGCTATCGGGGCTATGCGACCTGGCCCTCGCGGAGCCAGGAGCGTCCACCGACGCCGTCCTCGCGGGTTGCTTCCTCCAATGATGCTCCCGGGTAGGAGACCCCCTCTCAGAGGAGCTCCGACGGTGTTCAGAGCCAGATTCCCTGGACACCGAAGCTTCTGACGAGGTCCGGGTACGGCTGGGGTCAGAGAAGATTCTCTCCCGCTGATGCTGCCGACTCCGCAAAGATTTCGCGGACATCTTGCCACAGGCTCCACAGATCATTTCTTCATGATCTGGGCCCAGGCAACGGAGGCAGCAATCATGTGTGTCAGTAAGAGACATAAGTTTCTTACACTTAACACACTTTTTAAAGCCACTGGCGGCCATCGGGGGAAAAAGGGCCCCTGCGAGGTCAAACGTTCGTGCCGCCAGGGAAAAGTGAAAAAAGCGCGAATTTGTCACGAAGGACAGAAAAACCGAAAAGAAGGGGAGGCCTCGCAACCGGCGTCGCGAGGCCGGACGGAAAAGGGACCGGCGTCGAACCGAAGAAAATACTAAAATAAAGAAAGAAAATCAACTTTTCAGCGGTGACTTGTAGACAGCGTCTGTAGGGCTCCGCGGAAAAAAGAAGACTGGCCAAGATGGCACCTTTGGGCGGGAAGGGGACCGCGCATGCGCGCTGCAATTCCCAAAGGCTTTCTTTGAAAGCTGGGGAAAATTGCTCCGCGAGGGCTCCGTCGGCGCCGACGTCACCCATATGTGAGGACTGACTTCCTGCTTGGTCCTGGAGAAACAAGGTTTCCTTGGGCCATGCCACTACGCAGTATATCAGCGAAGGCCGTGGCGGGTGAGCTTATAAAGCTATTTTGTGAAGTTGGTTTCCCTCGCGAAGTCCTCACGGATCGAGGAAGCAACTTCCTTTCTAAATATTTAGCGCAGGTTTGGGAGGCATTTGACATCCGCCATATTAAGACCTCAGCCTATCATCCCGAAACCAATGGTCTCGTAGAGAGACAGAACCAGACTATTAAAAGAATGTTGCGCCGCAGTCTGGAAGGAGATATGGCCAATTGGGATACAATGCTCCCGTTCGTCCTCTATGCCTGTAGGGAGAGGAAACAATCATCCCTAGGGACAGTGCCATATGAGCTAATCTACGGTCGATCACCCCGTGGGGTATTAGATATTCTAAAAGAGCAGTGGGTAGAACCCGACATACAAGAGGTAGGAGTACCTGAGTTCCTAAAGGACTTAAAAGGCCGCTTACGCCGCACCTCACAGGTCGCGGAGGTTAATTTAAGGGGCAGTCAAACAAGGCAGAAGTCCTATTATGACCGTGGCACACGACCGCGCCAGTTGGCTGTGGGAGACAAAGTTGTAGTGATGGTAGCAGGGCCAGACCCTAAATTTGAGAGCCAATGGAAAGGGCCTTGTAGGGTAGTCCGGCCAGTGGGTCCAGTTTCTTATCTTGTTGAAAATAGGAAAGGACGCCAACAAGTCTACCACATCAACCTCTTGAAGCCTTGGTATGATAGGGCAGCTTTAGCTCAGGTAGCCACCATAGTCCCCAGCATGGAAGTTGTGGAAAAGACACAATACATTGCAGAATCTATGAGTAGAATCACGTGCTGTGCCCCTGGTCAGAAGCCAGCCTGTGATATCTTAAGGGGGGGGGGGGATCTGTGGTGAAGAATGCCCTCCAGAAGAGGTGAAGATAGAAGAAAATCCTGAAAAGCGAAAGGATTTACACAGGATTTTCAATCCTAGAAGGAAAAAAACACACTGCTCTGCTGAACTGAGAACAGACACCAGCCCAGGGGAGGAGTTAGTCAATGCTGATTGGGCACACCCAGGGGTTGGACAAGGTGTGCTGGGAAATGAATCCCTTTTTAAAGCTTTGAACAAGACTGCTAAGCAGTCTACGAGTGAGATGACGTGGGAGAGTGGCTCTAAGAGGTCGTCGGAGAGTGGATCCGAGGCCAGGAAGCAGTTTGGCTGTACGAGTGAGTCTGGAAGAGTTGAGAATGTTTGGAGAGGGTCTGCAAGGCATTCTAAAGGTGCTGCTAAGAGGAGTCCTATGAGAGAGGGACGAAGCCATGCTTTAGAATCCTGGGAGAAGACAGAACCCTGGAATAGAAAGCCTCAAAGGCAGGCACACTTTGAGGGTAACTCATTCTACAGAATAGAGCCTGGACCTGGAAAGCCCAGAAAAACCCACACCTGGAAAGCTTCTGAGCTACCAAAGAGGAGAGAAGCCTGGCAGAGAGAAGGAAGTTCTGATACAAGCCACGATAGAGAAGGTAAAGCACAACTTCCTATTTTCAGTGCTTTGTTGAAGGAACCTGTTCATTGCCCTGAACTGTTTAAGCCGAGTGCTGAAGTGGGAACTGTTAGTGACTGGGAGAAGGGCATAACATTTGCTGACAAAGGCCAATCTGATAACAAGCAGGCTGAATTGCTCTTCCAAGAATTTAAACAGTTTCTAGAGCTGAAAGCAGGAAAACAGCAGAAGCTTATTGAAGATGGTAGTTCTGTTCACTCAGAGGATTTGATGCAGGTAGAAAATGATTTACCTACCGTAGGCACTGACCCTTGTAGCATGGACTGCTCTATATGCTGTAAAGAATAGCAGTATAAAAGAAGCTTTGCACATTGTATGGAAGGAGTACAAACGTTGCTGTTTCTGCTGCCTGTGCCGTAAGAGTTAATTATTTGCACCTGTGTTCTGAACCCACGCTGTGAAAAGAACAGCTGGTATTGTGAGGCTGCAATGTCCAAGAGTTACCACTCGAGGCAGAGCTGAGTTAAGCTCCTCAATAGATGAAAAGCTGAAGTTAAAGCTAATTCTATTTCAGTTGTCCTAAGTTCCTGTTTTACTTCTGTTTGTGTTAAAAGTGCACCCTTTACGTTTATGTATATGAATTTTGATGCGCTGGAAGAACTTCCCCAATGCAAATAAATATTTCTTGCAAGCCTTACCATCTTTGATCACAACTACACTTTATTCTCGAGAGAATATAGAGTGAACTACAATTCCCAGCATCCATAGGGAATAGTTTACCTTTACTCATAAGGGACAATAAGGCAACTCCTGCCTGTTAGCTCCAGAGCACAGGCAGGAGCGTCGCACTATGTACAACTGCAACTCCAAGGGGAGGAGGGAGGGTTGTGAGGACTGATTCCTGCTGCTCCTGGAGAACACCTGTTACAGGTGAGTAACTACTCTTTCTCCAGGACCAAGCAGGAAGTCAGTCCTCACATATGGGTGACTCCCAAGCTCTGGGCTACCGAGGAACCCAGGCTGAACAAGAGACCTCCCTCTAGTCTCAGCAGCAAAGAAAGGCTTTTCAAGGACACAACCTCCACCGGTAGCCCAACAGAGGGCAGGAGGGCAGGAGTTGCCTAAACCTCAAAGAGATTCCGGAGTACTGCTTGGCCAAAAGCACTGTCCCTATGGGACTTCCTCTCCAGGCAGTAATGGGCCGCAAAAGTCTGGCTTGAAGACCAAGTTGCAGCCCTGCAGATGTCTACCAAGGGCACAGAGCGGAGATGAGCCACTGAGGCAGCCATTGCCCTGACACGGTGGGCCGTAACCCGACCCTGCAAAGGAAGGTCAGCCGCTTTATAAGCCCAGGTGATACAGTCAGCTACCCAGATGGACAAGGTACGCTTGGACACAGCCAACCCCAACTTATTGGGATCAAAGGAGACGAAGAGCTGAGTAGCCCTTCTATGCCCCTGCGTACGGTCAAGGTAAAAGGATAAGGCCCTCCTACAGTCCAGGGTATGCAGGACTGCTTCAGCCTGGCTTGCATGAGGCCTAGGGAAGAATGTTGGAAGAACCACCTCCTGGTTGAGGTGGAAAGAGGAGACAACCTTAGGGAGGAACTTTGGATGAGTCCTTAGGACTACCCTGTTCCTATAAATCCTGGTGTAAGGCCTATCACAGACCAGGGCCTGAAACTCACTTACTCGCCTAGCCGAGGTAAGGGCTATCAGGAAGAGTGTCTTCCAGGACAGGAAGCGTAGTGGACAAGTAGCCATCGGCTCAAAAGGTGGGCGAGTCAGTTGCTGCAAGACCACATTCAGCTCCCACTCAGGGGCAGGAGGACGGATGGGAGGCTTGAGCAAAAGCAAGCCCCTAAGAAAGCGGGACACCAAGGGGTGACCAGACAGAGAATGGCCCTCCTCCAAAGAGTGGTGAGCTGCTAGAGCTGAGAGGTGGACCCGAACAGAATTTGATTTAAGGCCTTCATTAGACAAGTGCAGTAAGTACTGAAGGACTACTGGCACAGTACAGGAGAAAGGATCAACTGTACGTAGCTGACACCACACAGAAAACCTTTTCCATTTGAGTGTATAGGTTTTCCTAGTGGACTGTTTCCTAGAAGCTAGGACAACCTCCTCAACATCCTGAGGCAGGCCCCAGGGAGCCAAGACTACCCTTGCAGCCTCCAGGCCATCAAATTGAGAGCTTTGAGATTGGGGTGCAGAAGGGAACCCTGCTCCTGTGAGAGAAGGTCGGGTTGCAACCCCAGAGGTAGTGGAGGATCCACCGCTAGTTGAAGTAGAAGAGGAAACCAAGGCTGTCTCGGCCACCTGGGAGCCACCAGCAGGACCGAGGCCTTGTCCTGAAGAATCTTGAAGAGAGTTCGGGCCACCAAGGGCGTGGGAGGAAACGCATACAGGAGGCCCTGAGACCAGGATATCAGAAAAGCATCTGCTGCTATCCGCAGAGGATGCGGTTGCCTGGAGCAGAACTTTGGCAGCTGCTTGTTCATGGGGCTAGCAAAGAGATCCATCAAAGGGAGACCCCATTTCAGGAAGATCTTCTGAGCTACTGAAGGATGCAGCTGTCACTCGTGGGGCTGCAGTATTCTGCTTAATCTGTCTGCCAGGTAGTTGTCCTGGCCTGGAAGGTACACAGCCCTGAGGAGCATGTTGTGCTTGAGGGCAAAAGAACAAAGGTCCTGAGCTTCCCGACAAAGGATCCTGGACCCAGTTCCGCCCTGTTTGTTCACATAAAACATGGCAACTTGGTTGTCCGTCTGAATCAGGACAGACTGGTGAGCCAGGTTAGGACTGAAAGCTTTGAGTGCTAACCAAATAGCTCGGAGTTCGAGAAGATTGATCTGCTGTGCAGCTTCCCAGGGGGACCACAGGTCCTGGGTGCACTTGCCCAGACAATGAGCACCCCAGCCTTGCAGGGAGACGTCCATGGTCACCACTACAGTGTACCCTGGAATCTGAAAAGGCACCCCCTTCAGTAGATTGGGTGGTTATAGCCACCAGTTGAGGGAGTTCAGAAATTGTCTGGACACCCTTATCCTGTCTTTGAGGCTGCCTGTGGCCTGAGACCACTGAGACCGAAGGCACCACTGTGCAGGCCTCATATGTAGCCTGGCATTGGGGGTCACATGTACTGTTGAAGCCATGTGGCCTAGAAGCCTCAGGCAGAGTCTGGCAGAGACCAGGGACCTGCTGAGAAACTGATTCGCCAAGGCCATTAACCTTTGGGCCCTGTCTACTGGCAAGAAAGCCTTTGCCAGCAGAGAGTCCAGCCTTGCCCCTATGAACTCCAAGTTTTGGGAGGGGAGCAAAGTGGACTTTGCAAAGTTTATGACAAACCCCAGACTTTGTAGAAGAGCAATAGTCCTGAGGGAGGCTTGTTTGGCCTCCTGGCACGTCTGACCCCTGATGAGCCAGTCGTCCAGATAGGGGAAGACAAAGATTCCCTGATTTCTCAGGTAGGCTGCCACCACTGCTAGGCACTTTGTAAAGACTCTGGGGGCGGAGGTGAGGCCGAAAGGCAGCACTCTGTACTGATAATGGTTTCCTCCCACAATGAACCTGAGGTACTTTCTGTGGTCTGGATGAATGAGGATGTGAGTGTACGCATCCTTTAGATCTAAGGAGCATAGCCAATCTCCCTGCTGGAGGTAGGGCAGAAGAGTCCCAAGAGTAAGCATCTTGAACTTCTCCTTCAGTAGGAACTTGTTGAGGTTCCTGAGGTCCAGAATGGGTCGAAGGCCACTGGTTCTTTTGGGCACCAAGAAATACCTGGAGTAGAAACTGTGACTTTGCAAGTGGGGAGGCACAGGCTCCACCGCCCTGTCCACCAACAGACCATGAAGCTCTTGGAGAAGAAGGTCTGTGTGCAGGGGAGGCCTTGGAGGCTCTCCTGGAAAATATGGTGGAGGCAGTTGGTGAAAATGGAGGGCATAGCCCCTGTGGACTATCTCCAGCACCCAACTGTCCCCGGTGATAAGGGGCCACTGGTGGGCAAAGAGGGCGAGGTGACCTCCTGTGCAGGGTTGGGAGAGCAGTGGAGGAGAGGCTACGCTCAAGGAGTCAAAAACCCCTACCCTGCTGAGTGGTAGCAGGGGCCTGGGGGTCCTCTGCCTACGGGGCCCATTACCCTGGCCTTTGGCTTGCTGACCCTGGAGGGCAGCTTGGGCAGCCTGATATTGCGGGTACTGTTTGTAGGCAGTGCCCTTCCTTGGGTAAAAGGGCATTTTACCCGAGCCCTTCTTTGTATGAGAAGGGACAGAGGTCTTCCTCGACAGCCTTGTCCGTGTGAGGTGCTCAGTTTCGAGCTGAGCGGCCTTCTTGGTCATGGGCTTGCCAAAAAGGTTTTCACCTCGGCAAGGGACATCGACCAACTTGTCCTGAACCCATGGCTCGAGGTCCGATGACTGCAGCCATGCCTGGCGTCGAGCCGCGATGCCGGCTGCCGCAACTCAGGCCAAAGCCTCGAAGCCATCGTAGGAGGCGCGGGACATGAACTTCGAGCAGTCCTGAATACCCGAGGACAAGGACTTAAATCTCTGCAAGGGTTCTCCGGAGAGACCAGCAGAGAACCCGGCCAATTCCTTGGCCAGATCTCGCAAATACATGCCCATGTACAGCTGGTAAGACTGGACACGGCAAGCAAGCATCGAGCCCTGGAAGCACTTTCTACCGACGCCATCGAGGTTCCGGGCCTCCCTGCCAGGGGGCACCGCGGAGTGCATCTTCTGGCTCTTCAGACGATGCATGGCCGATTCCACAACCATAGAATGGTGTGGTAGCTGTGCCTTTTGAAAACCAGGGCTCTTCCGGAGTCGATAGATCGAGTCGACTCGCTTGCTTAGAACTGGCGCAGAGGCCGGTGCCTCCCACATACGGAAGAGGAGCCGTTCCAGCATCGGAGGATCCAGAACAGTAAAGGCCTCCTTCGGAGGAGAGTCATACTGTAGGGCCTCGAGCTCTTCAGCTCGAGGCTGCTCCTCGGGGTCCACCGGAATAGCCAAGGCAGCGGCCATATCCCGGACGAACTCCGAGAACCGAGTGTCCTCCCCCCCGGACCTACTTCGGGGCGCAGACTGCGGTGAGTCCGAAGGGACGCAGTGAGTCTTGAAGGCATCAGGATACTCCTCGTCCTCCGTCTCCCAAGCTGACTCGTCCGAGGAGGAGTCAAGGTCCGACCCCGCGGGGCCCTGGAGCACCCACCCCGATGCCGGAGGCACCGGCATCGATGCCCTTGGTCCCGAACGGGAGGTAGAGGGAGACCGCGACCGAGGTCGACTTCAAGCCACGATGGACTCGAGTATTGGCTCGGTCTCCGGGGTCGACTTCGAAGTCGATGTCCCGGTGGTCGGGGCAGATGCGCCAGACAGGTTGGCCATCAGTGCCCGCTGCTGCTCCATGAAGGCAGACAATCTGCTCTCCAAGGCTGTCATCCTGAGACTCAGCTCGGGAGACGCAGCAGCCACCAACTCGGGCCCCGGTGGCCCCGGGCCCGACGTCGGCTCCCTGGGAGGAGAGTCCTTGAGGACTACGGGGCTTACGTGTCCAGCAGACTCCGGCTCCACGCGAGGAACCTTTGCAGGCTTCTCGTGTTCCACAGGCCCAGGGCGACGGTCGGGGGTCTTAGACCTGGCCCTCGAGGAGCCAGGGACCTCCTACGATGACGCCCTCACGAGCCGCTTCTTCCTCTTGCGTTCCCGGTTGGGGGACCCCTTGTCCAAGGAGCTTCGACGGCGCTCGGGATCAGAATCCCGAGATGTCGAGGCCTCAGACGAGGTCTGGGCCTGGCCGGAGGCTGAGTCCGAGAAAAGCATTTCTTTTTGCTGCTGGCGACTTCGGAGTGCCTTGGAAGACATCTTTCCACATGGCCCGCACGACTTAGGGTCGTGGTCGGGGCCGAGGCACCGAAGGCAGCAGTCGTGTGTGTCTGTGAGAGACATCAGTTTCTTACAACGATCACACTTTTTAAAACCGCTGGAAGCCATCGGGGAAAAAAGAGTCCCCGCGAGGTCAAAGGACCGGCCTTCCAGGGAAAAATGGAAAAAAGGGCGCGAACGCCAGCCACAAAGGGCAAAAAATGAAAAAGAAGAATCAGGCTCGATACCGGTGTACCGAACCCGGCGGGAGGGGAACCGGCGTCGAACCGGGAGAAAGAAATAGCGAAAATCGCCGAAAAAATCTACTTTTAACCGGGAGAACAGGCACACGTTCGGTGGGCTTCACGGAAAAAAAAGAGACTGAGGGGGGAGCGTGTGAGGAGAGGTGGTCTGCTCGTTGCTGTGCCCCGCTGTGGTCTTCATTCTGCTGGTGAAGTGCCTGATTCATCCGGCGGCGCCTCCCCCTGACGTCATCTTCGGGGGTTTAAAGCTCGGCGGTTTTGCTGCCTGCTTGGGAGCGTGTGAGGAGAGGAGGGCTGCTCGTTGCTGTGCCCCGCTGTGGTCTTCATTCTGCTGGTGAAGTGCCTGATTCATCCGGCGGCGCCTTCCCCTGACGTCATCTTCGGGGGTTTAAAGCTCGGCGGTTTTGCTGCCTGCTTGGGAGCGTGTGAGGAGAGGAGGTCTGCTCGTTGCTGTGCCCCACTGTGGTCTTCATTCTGCTGGTGAAGTGCCTGATTCATCCGGCGGTGCCTCCCCCTGACCTCATCTTCGGGGGTTTAAAGCTCGGCGGTTTTGCTGCCTGCTTGGGAGCGTGTGAGGAGAGGAGGTCTGCTCATTGCTGTGCCCCGCTGTGGTCTTCATTCTGCTGGTGAAGTGCCTGATTCATCCGGCGGCGCCTCCCCCTGACGTCATCTTCGGGGGTTTAAAGCTCGGCGGTTTTGCTGCCTGCTTGGGAGCGTGTGAGGAGAGGAGGTCTGCTCGTTGCTGTGCCCCGCTGTGGTCTTCATTCTGCTGGTGAAGTGCCTGATTCATCCGGCGGCGCCTCCCCCTGACGTCATCTTCGGGGGTTTAAAGCTCGGCGGTTTTGCTGCCTGCTTGGGAGCGTGTGAGGAGAGGAGGTCTGCTCGTTGCTGTGCCCCGCTGTGGTCTTCATTCTGCTGGTGAAGTGCCTGATTCATCTGGCGGCGCCTACCCCTGACGTCATCTTCGGGGATTTATAAGTTGCTACCCTAAGCGGTACGCGGAAGCGGTTGCGTTCTAAAGGGGCGCGTTATTAAGGGGCTTGCTCCTTATGCGCTCCTTTGGCGCCCGTGGAGTGTGGAGTGTGAGAGCTGGCCAGTAAGTTGAAGCATGGGTAGACGGAGGAAGCGTCCTCTAAATGTAAGTACTGAGAATCCTACCAAAGCCGTTAAAATATCTGGCCCCATGGATCGTCATCTAGTCTCTGTGTCTGGAAAGGAGGGGGAGGCCATTCCTGTAATCCCCACTCATCTTCTCAGTCATGACTCCTCATGTGCATCGGGGGTTAGTATCTCTTCCCCCTCTGCTGCTGTTGTTAGTGCTGGTCCCGTTACGTCCTCCCCAGTGAGGAGGGCTGCACCACTGCAATTGGACGTACCATCTGCTTTATCTGCCTCTGGTCCTGTGTTGGATACCGGGAGGGTAGCTCTGCCCCGGATCTTATCAGTTCCCGAGTGTCCTGCATTGGAGCGACGGGACGGTGTTACCTCGTCAGGGGACCCCAAGGACGTTTCTCTCTCAGATATTTGGCTTGTGCTTTCTCGGATAGAGTCTTCTCTGAGTTCCGTTGTTGGTCAAATGTCAGACTTCACTAAAGACTCTGTAGCTAATTTCATTCAACATAATTCTCAGATTGAAGAGTTAGGGGAGCGATGCCAAAAGTTGGAAACCCAGTGTAAAGTGCTACAAAGTTCTTCATTGTCTTTTATGAGAGATTGTCTTATTCTTCATGCTCAATATGAGCTGTTGGAGAATAGTATGCGTGCTTTGAATTTACGTTGTATAAATTTTCCTCGCACACGGTTCTTATCACCCCAGATACTGTTGGATAAATACTTGATCGATATTTTGGGATATCGGGAGGATAATAAATCGTCTGTGACTAAACTGTTTTATATTCCCTCTAAAGGGTCTTCAGACCTAGGGGGTGCTGATGAGCCTGTGCCACCTCGGTCTCAGGAGTCCCTTAATCTTTCAGAGTTTCTTGAGTCTTCTCAAGATAACATACCTACTAGGGCAACCCTTCTGGTGTCTTTTGCTTCCGAACTAGATAAAAATGCTGTGATGCGTTTATATTTTCTCATAAGACATCCACTTTCTGTGGGGGGAGGGTGAATATCTTTCCCGATGTCTCCAGGAAAACTCAACTAAAGAGTCGGGCTTTTTTGATGTTAAGGCCACGCGTTTTGGCGCTTGGTGCCACGTTTTTTCTTAAGTTTCCATGTAAGTGTTTAGTTACCTATCAGAGCACCAAGTATGTTTTTCTGGAGACCTCGGCATTGGAGTCTTTTCTCCAATCTAAGGGTCCACCGATTACCTTAAATGTTTGATTGATTCAGTAGTGGATTGTTAAAAAAAGAGTTTAAAAAATTTTGAGTTGGCTTCCTCTCTCTTGTACACTGCTCTTGATGTGGACTTCATATGGATGCTTTACTGTGTGTATTTTTACTTTTGCTGTGTAGTGTTATTAGTAACTATCAGAGTGTCTGTATTTTCCTTGAAATTTCTCAATAAATGAAATTTAAACTTAAAAAAAAAAAAAAAAGAGACTGAGGTAAGATGGCACCTTTAGGCGGGAAGGGAACCGCGCATGCGTGCCTGCATTCCCAAAGGCTTTCATAGAAAGCTGGGGAAATGCTCCGCTGGGGCTTCATCGGCGCCGATGACACCCATATGTGAGGACTGACTTCCTGTTTGGTCCTGGAGAATACAGCTGGTCTGGGCTTCCAAGATAGTATTTTTCAACAACACCCAAGCTTGATGTAAGTCTTTAACCATTACAATTGCTTCTTTTAGTTTTTTCTTAACTATTTTCCTCATTTTATCATAGTCTCCCTTTCGAAAGTTAAAAGGTAGTACTGTGGATTTCCTTACCATCCATCCTCTACTAATTAAATCAAATACGATCATGCTATGATCACTATTGCCAAGTGGCCCCAACACCCTTATCTCTTGCACCAGATCTGGTGTTTCATTAAGGACTAGATCCAACATGGCTTCCTCTCTGGTCGTTTCATGAACCAGCTACTCCAAGAAGCAGTCATTTATTTCATCTAGGAACTTTATCTCCCTAGCATGTCCTGCTGTGACACTGACCCAGTCATTATCAGGGTAATTGAAATCACCCATTATTATTACTGTGCTGTAACTTTTGTTAGCTTCCTTGATTTATTTGAGCATTTCATCATCCATTTCTTCATTCTGGCCAGGCGGTTGATAGTATACCCCCACTGCCATCACCTTCCCCTTTTAACATGGAATTTCAATCCATAGATGTTCTACAGCAAATTTTGTTTCCTGCAAAACCTTAATCATTTCTGACTCAATGCCCTCTCTAACATAGAGTGCAACCCCTCCACCAATTCGATCAGTTCTATCATTACGATATAGTTTGCACTCAGGTATCACAGTGTCCCACTGGTTGTCCTCCTTCCACCACGTCTCTGAGATTCCAATCATATCTAACTTCTCATTTAGTGCTATATATTCTAACTCTCCCATCTTATTTTTTAGACTTCTAGCATTTGCATACAAGCATTTTAGAGACTGTATTTTATTCATATTAATCTGGCTATTGGTAGGCATGGGTAATTTGGAATCTTTAAGCTCTGTCTGTGCCATACTCAAGGGCATTTGAGCTACTTTACTCTTTTTTGGAACCTCTCTGCTTTTGGTAGTATCCTTCAAGGATACCTTCTTCCGAACCATATGCTCTTGGGCAACTGTCGGCTTTCCCCTATTATCTAGTCTAAAAGCTGCTCTATCTCCTTTTTAAAGGGTGAAGTACTTTTGTCCACTAAAGAAGAGCGGGACCTAGGCATGGTTGTGTCTGATGATCTTAAAGTAGCTAAACAGGTAGAAAAGGTGACGGCAAACGCTAGATGGATGCTTGGGTGCAGATGGAGAGGCATGGCTAGCAGAAAAAAGGAGGTGATGGTGCCTCTGTATAAGTCTTTTGTGTGACCTTATTTGGAGTATAGTGTGCAATTCTGGAGACCACACCTTCAAAAGGATATAAACATGATGGAGTCAGTACAGAGGATGGCTACTAAAATGGTTAGTGGTCTTCATTATAAAGCATATGAGGACAGACTTAAGGATCTTAATACGTACACCTTAGAGGAAAGGCAGGATAGAGGTGATATGATTGAGATGATTAAATACCTCCGTGGTATAAATGTACAGGGGGAGAGCCTCTTTCAATTGAAAGCAAGTTCTGCTTCAAGGGGACATGGGATGAGGGTGAAGGGGGATAGGTTCAGGAATGATATGCGGAAATATTTCTTTACGGAAAGAGTGGTGGATCCGTGAAATAGTCTCCCAGTGGAGGTGGTAGAGATGAAGACAGTATCTGAATTCAAAAAAGCATGGGACAAACACAGAGGATCTCCAAAGGAAAAAAGGGGATTGTTGTAGTTGTTGATATGGAAGGACAGACTAGATAGGCCATGTGTTCTTTTTCTGTCGTCATATTTCTATGCTTCTATGTTAATGCCAGCAGCCTGGTTCCATCCCGGTTAAGGTGAAGCCCATCCCTTCGGAAGAGCCCCTCCTTTCCCCAGAATGTTCCCCATTTCCTAACAAATCCAAAACGCTCATCCTTGCACCCTTATCTCATCCACGCATTGAGACTCTGGAGCTCTGCCTGCCTTTTGTGTCCTGCGCGTGGAACGAAAAGCATTTCGGAGAACGCTACCCTGGAAGTTCTGGATTTCAACCCCCTACCTAAAAGCCGAAATTTAGCCTCCAGAACCTCCCTACCACATTTTCCTATGTCACTGGCACCAACATGTACCAAGACAGCAGACTCCTCCCCAGCACTATCTAAGACCTTATCTAGGTGGCACGTGAGGTCTGCTACCTTCGCACCAGGCAGGCATGTTACCAGGCGATGCTCATGTCCACCAGCTATCTGCATGCCTAATGATTAAATCACCAACTATAACGGCTGTCCTAACCCTTCCCTCACTGCCCTGGAAAAACTTCCTTGGTACAAGAGGGTTTTACATCACCTAGAGGACAGGTCTTAGTTGTAGTATCACTTCCTGCCACACCAGGGTGATGCTCTCCTGTCACGTCTCCTCTCTCCTCCATGGCAACAGGGATGCTGCCAGACTGGAGGTGGGAATTCAGGACTATATATCCCTGTAGGTCTTGTCTATGTACCTCTCTGTCTTTCTTATGTCTTCCAAGTCTGCTATTCTAGCCTCTAGAGAATGGACTCGTTCCCTGAGAGCAAAAAGCTCCTTGCACCTAATACACACGAAAGACCTCTCACCAACTGGGAGAAAATCATACATGTGACACTCAGTGCAAAAGATGGGAAAGCCCCCCCCCCCCCCATCTTGCTGCTGGACTGCTTTCTGCATCTTAGTTTTAAGCTTGTGTTTAGATCTTTAAGTTCTTTACTTACTAAGGGTTGGTGTGGATGCTTATACTAATGAAAGTGTATCTAATACATAGATATACCTTGTTCACCTGAAGTTTAATTAATTTCAGGTCCTTAATGTATGACTGATTTGGATAAAGAGCTGCACCTGAGAGCGGCTCCTTTCCTTTAAGATGTGTAAGTACCTATAAAGCTACGATTATCCCAGGGTGGGTGGGCGTTGGGGAGGGAGGGAGGGAAATAAGACCTGTTAAAAGAGGGCTGCTACACAGTACCCTGTCCTGTGCTTCTAAGGTAAGCTGTGACCAACTTCCTGGGTGATTAACAGTTTTTGCTTGGATAGAAGGAGTCTTTCAAAATGGCCTTTTGACCTGCCCCCTGGCTTTAAACCTATTTAAAAGGTTTCACAGATCTCTTGCCCCCTAGGTAGAAGGCCTCTTTGTAAAGGTCTCTAGAAGGCTTTATTTATTGCTTAAAGAATACTGACCCTGTTTTGCCTTTTATGCTAAGTTATAGTTTTTTTATTTATTTGCAGCGCTTGATATACCATCCATACCGGAGTGTCAGGGCGGTGTACAATACTAATCATAGAGACTGCTAGAAAAACAAAGGAGGAAAAAGAACACCATTGGTTAATAGGAAAGTAATAGTGAGGCAGTAGGAAGAGTATAGGAAAGGGACAGAGCTGGACAGAGCTAGTCTGATTTGATTTAAATTAAAGCTCTTTGCTGCTGCTAGGCTCTGAGCTAGTATGAAATTTACACTAGAAGCTCTCTGCTGGGTTCTAAATTTAATCAGAAAGCTCTCTTTTGTGTTTTAAATTTAAACTAAAAGCACTTTACTGCTATTAGGCCCTGAGTGAGTATAAAATTTAAACTACATGCTCTCTGCTGGGTTCTAAATTTAACCAGAAAGCTCTCTTCTGTATTTTAAATTTAAACTTAAACTGCTGCTACTAGGCCCTGACTGATTTAACAAATACACTGAGGTCACAGATTAATCAGCTTTAATCCAAAGAATTCCCTTCAGAAAAATTCCCAGAAGTATATACTCACTATTGCAGATCTCTCTCCAGAAGTATTATTTTCTCCCAGTTGGTGAGAGGTCTTACGTGTGCACTAGGTGCAAGGAGCTCTTTGCTCTCAGGGAACGAGTCCGTTCTCTAGAGGCTAAAGTAGCAGACTTGGAAAGCATAAGACAGACAGAGAGGTACATAGACGAGACCTACAGGGATATAGTCCTGAAGTCCCACCTCCAGTCTGGCAGCATCCCTGTTGCCATGGAGGAGAGAGGTCACGTGACAGGAGAGCATCACCCTGGTGTGGCAGGAAGTGATCCTGTAACTAGGACCTGTCCTCCAGGTGATGTAAAACCCTCTTGCACCGAGGAAGTTTCTCCAGGGCCATGTGCCCATGAGGGAAGGGTTAGGACAGCCGTTATAGTTGGTGATTCGATCATTAGGCATGTAGATAGCTGGGTGGCTGGTGGACGTGAGGGTCGCCTGGTAACATGCCTGCCTGGTGCGAAGGTAGCGGACCTCATGCGCCACCTAGATAAGGTCTTAGATAGTGCTGGGGAGGAGTCTGCTGTCTTGGTACATGTTGGTACCAATGACATAGGAAAATGTGGTAGGGAGGTTCTGGAGGCTAAATTTAGGCTTTTAGGTAGGAAGTTGAAATCCAGAACTTCCAGGGTAGCATTCTCCGAAATGCTTCCTGTTCCACGCGCAGGACCCAAAAGGTAGACAGAGCTCCGGAGTCTCAATGCGTGGATGAGACAATGGTGCAGAGATGAGGGGTTTGGATTTGTTAGGAACTGGGGAACATTCTGGGGAAGGGAGGGGCTCTTCCAAAGGGATGGGCTTCACCTTAACCGGGATGGAACCAGGCTGCTGGCATTAACCTTCAAAAAGGAGATAGAGCAGCTTTTAAACTAGATATTAGGGGAAAGCCGACAGTCGCCCAAGAGCAGATGGTTCGGAAGAATGTATCTTTGAAGGATACTACCAAAAGCAGAGAGGTTCCACAAAAGAGTAAAGTAGCCCAAATGCCCTCAAGTATGGAGCAGACAGAGCTTAAAGATCCCAAATTACTCATGTCTAACAGACAAATTAATATGGATAAAATACATTCTCTAAAATGCTTGTATGCAAATGCTAGAAGTCTAAAAAATAAGATGGGAGAGTTAGAATATATAGCACTAAATGAAAGGTTAGATATGATTGGAATATCAGAGACATGGTGGAAGGACGACAACCAGTGGGACACTGTGATACCTGGGTACAAACTATATCGTAATGATAGAGCTGATCAAATTGGTGGAGGGGTTGCTCTCTATGTTAGAGAGGGCATTGAGTCAGAAAGGATTAAAGTTTTGCAGGAAACAAAATCTGCTGTAGAATCTATATGGATTGAAATTCCATGTAAAAGGGGGAAGGCAATGGCAGTGGGGGTGTACTATCGAGCGCCTGGACAGAATGACCAAATGGATGATGAAATGCTCAAAGAAATCAAGGAAGCTAACAAAAGTTACAGCACAGTAATAATGGTGATTTCAACTACCCCGGTATCGACTGGGTCAGTGTCACGTCAGGACATGCTAGGGAGATAAAGTTCCTAGATGAAATAAATGACTGCTTCTTGGAGCAGCTGGTTCATGAACCGACCAGAGGGGAAGCCATATTAGACCTAATCCTTAGTGGAACACCAGATCTAGTGCAAGAGATAAGGGTGTTGGGGCCACTTGGCAATAGTGATCATAGCATGATCGCCTTTGATTTAATTAGTGGAGGAGGGATAGTAAGGAAATCCACAGTACTACCTTTTAACTTTCGAAAGGGAGACTATGATAAAATGAGGAAAACAGTCAAGAAAAAACTAAAAGGAGCAGTTGCAAAGGTTAAAGACGTACATCAGGCTTGGCTGTTGTTGAAAAATACTATCTTGGAAGCCCAGACCAGCTGTATTCCACGCTTTAAGAAAAGTGGAAAGAAGTCCAAAAAACTGCCAGCATGGTTTAAAGTTGAGGTCAGAGAAGCTGTTGTTGCCAAAAAAGCATCTTTCAGGAAATGGAAAAAAGAGCCAAACGACGAAACCTGGAAACAGCACAAGCACTGGCAAGTCAAATGCAAGGCATTGATAAGGCAGGCAAAGGGAGAATTTGAGAAGAAGCTTGCACAGAAGCAAAAACGCGAAGTAAAGACCTTTTCAAGTACATTCGTAGCAAAAAACCTGTGAGAGAGTCAGTTGGTCCATTAGATGATAAAGGGGTTAAAGGAGCACTAAGAGGCGACAAGGCGATAGCAGAGAGACTGAACGAATTCTTTGCTTCAGTCTTTACTGAGGAAGATGTAGGGATGTTACCCATGACTGAAGTGGTATTTAAAGGTGCAGAAGAATTGAAGGAAATATCGATACATCGAGAAGATGTATTACAACTATTAGATAAGCTGAAGAGTAGCAAATCACCTGGGCCGGATGGTATACATCCAAGGGTATTGAAAGAACTGAAATATGAGATTGCAGACCTGCTATTAGTAATCTGTGAACTATCATTAAAATCATCTCTAATACCTGAAGATTGGAGGATCGCCAATGTAACACCAATTTTTAAAAAGGGTTCCAGGGGTGATCCGGGAAACTACAGACCGGTGAGCCTCACGTCAATACCGGGAAAAATGATAGAAACCATCATAAAGAATAAAATTACTCAGCATGTAGATAGTCATGAACTAATGGGAGACAGCCAACATGGCTTTAGACAAGGAAGATCTTGTCTTACTAATCTGTTATGTTTTTTGAAGGAGTGAATAATCAGGTGGACAAAGGTGAGTCGATTGATATTGTGTATCTGGACTTTCAGAAAGCCTTTGACAAGGTCCCTCATGAGAGACTTTTGGCAAAACTAAAGAGTCATGGGATAGGAGGCAGTGTACTATTGTGGATCAGGAACTGGTTAAAAGATAGAAAGCAGAGGGTAGGGCTAAATGGCCAATTTTCCCAATGGAGAAAGGTGAATAGTGGTGTACCCCAGGGATCTGTGCTGGGTCCGCTGCTTTTTGACATATTCATAAATGACCTGGAAAGTGGAATAACGAGTGAGGTTATCAAATTTGCAGATGACACAAAACTATTTAAAGTTGTTAAAACCCAAGAGGATTGTGGAAAACTGCAAGAGGATCTTGATAAATTGGAAGACTGGGCATCAAAATGGCAGATGAAATTTAATGTGGACAAGTGCAAGGTTATGCACCTAGGGAAGAACAACCCAAACTATGGTTACACGATGCAAGGTTCCACATTAGGAACCACCACCCAGGAAAAAGATTTAGGCGTCATTGTGGATACCATGTTAAAACCCTCGGCCCAGTGTGCAGCGGCGGCCAAGAGAGCAAATAGAATGCTAGGTATGATAAGGAAAGGAATGGAAAATAAAACAAAGGATATTATAATGCCTCTATATCGTTCCATGGTGAGACCGCACCTTGAATATTGTGTGCAATTCTGGTCGCCGTATCTTAAAAAGGATATAGAGTTATTAGAAAAGGTTCAGAGAAGAGCCACCAAAATGGTAAAGGGGATGGAAGGATACTCCTATGAAGAAAGGCTAAAAAGGTTAGGGCTCTTTAACCTGGAAAAGAGACGGCTGAGGGGAGATATGATAGAAGTCTATAAATTAATGAGCGGAGTGGAACGGGTAAACGTAGATCGATTGTTTACCTTATCAGAATATAGAAAGACTAGGGGACATGCAATGAAGCTACAGGGTAAACTATTTAAGACTAATAAGAGAAAATATTTTTTCACTCAACGTGTAATCAAACTCTGGAATTTGTTACCGGAGGATGTAGTAAAGGCTGTTAGTGTAGCTGGGTTTAAAAAAGGTTTGGACAAGTTCCTGGAGGAAAGGTCCATAAGCCATTATTAAGAAGGGACCCAGGATATCAATGCTTGAACCAATACAAGCATTGTTGAACCTGTGTCCCTTGGGGAAACTGCTAGGTACATATGACCTAGATTGGCCACTGTTGGAAACAGAATACTGGGCTTGATGGACCTCGGTCTGACCCAGTATGGCATATCTTATATCCTTATATCCTTATAGTCCCTTTTTGTAGTCCTTCAAAGTTCTACTCAAAGGTAGTATTGGCAGGGCAGCGAGCAAATCCCCGAAAGGGAGGGGTGGGAATAATGGTAGGAGAAGCATTTTGACATCTGGTGGTAGGGGAGGGGAGATGGAAAGAGGGAAGATGGGTGGGGGTGCGGCTGCGAATTGGGGAGGAAGAGATCTGGGGAAAGGAGGGGCTCTTCCGAAGGGATGGGCTTCACCTTAACCGGGATGGAACCAGGCTGCTGGCATTAACCTTTAAAAAGGAGATAGAGAGCTTTTAAACTAGATAATAGGGGAAAGCCAACAGTCGCCCAAGAGCAGATGGTTCGGAAGAATGTATCCTTGAAGGATACTACCAAAAGCAGCAAGGTTCCAAAAAAGAGTAAAGTAGCCCAAATGCCCTCGGGTATGGAGCAGACAGAGCTTAAAGATCCCAAATTACCCATGTCTACCAATAGCCAAATTAATATGAATAAAATACAGTCTCTAAAATGCTTGTATGCAAATGCTAGAAGTCTAAAAAATAAGATGGGAGAGTTAGAATATATAGCACTAAATGAGAGGTTAGATATTATTGGAATATCAGAGAAATGGTGGAAGGAAGACAACCAGTGGGACACTGTGATACCTGGGTACAAACTATATCGTAATGATAGAGCTGATCAAATTGGTGGAGGGGTTGCGCTCTATGTTAGAGAGGGCATTCAATTGGTGGAGGGGTTGCGCTCTATGTTAGAGAGGGCATTGAGTCAGAAAGGATTAAAGTTTTGCAGGAAACAAAATTTGCTGTAGAATCTCTATGGATTGAAATTCCATGTAAAAAGGGGAAGGCGATGGCAGTGGGGGAGTACTATCGATCGCCTGGCCAGAATGAACAAATGGATGATGAAATGCTCAGAGAAATCAAGGAATCTAACAAAAGTTACAGCGCAGTAATAATATGGGTGATTTCAATTACCCCGGTATCGTCAGTGTCACGGCAGGACATGCTAGAGAGATAAAGTTCCAAGATGACATAAATGACTGCTTCTTGGAGCAGTTGGTTCATGAACCGACCAGAGGGGAAGCCATATTAGACCTAGTCCTTAGTGGAACACCAGATCTGGTGCAAGAGATAAGGGTGTTGGGGCCACTTGGCAATAGTGATCATAGCATGATTGCCTTTGATTTAATTAGTGGAGGAGGGATAGTAAGGAAATCCACAGTACTACCTTTTAACTTTCGAAAGGGAGACTATGATAAAATGAGGAAAATAGTTAAGAAAAAACTAAAAGGAGCAGTTGCAAACGTTAAAGACTTACATCAAGCTTGGGTGTTGTTGAAAAATACTATCTTGGAAGCCCAGACCAGCTGTATTCCACGCTTTAAGAAAAGTGGAAGGAAATCCAAAAAACTGCCAGCATGGTTTAAAGGTGAGGTCAGAGAGGCTGTTGTTGCCAAAAAAGCATCTTTCAGGAAATGGAAAAAAGAGCCAAATGACAAAACCTGGAAACAGCACAAGCACTGGCAAGTCAAATGCAAGGCATTGATAAAGCAGGCAAAGGAAGAATTTGAGAAGAAGCTTGCTGTGGAAGCAAAAACACGAAATAAAGATTTTTTCAAGTACATTCGTAGCAAAAAACCTGTGAGAGAGTCAGTTGGTCCATTAGATGATAGAGGAGTTAAAGGGGCACTAAGAGGCGACAAGGCAATAGCGGAGAGACTGAATGAATTCTTTGCTTCGGTCTTTACCGAGGAAGATGTAGGGATGTTACCCATGACTGAAGTGGTATTTAAAGGTGCAGAAGAATTGAAGGAAATATCGAAACATCGGGAAGATGTATTACAACTATTAGATAAACTGAAGAGTAGGAAATCACCTGGGCCTGATGGCATACATCCAAGGGTGTTGAAAGAACTGAAATATGAGATTGCAGACCTGCTATTAGTAATCTGTGAACTATCATTAAAAGCATCTCTAATACCTGAAGATTGGAGGATCGCCAATGTAACACCAATTTTTAAAAAGGGTTCCAGGGGTGATCCGGGAAACTACAGACCGGTGAGCCTCACGTCAGTACTGGGAATAATGGTAGAAACCATCATAAAGAATAAAATTACTCAGCATGTAGATAGTCATGGCCTAATGGGAGACAGCCAACATGGCTTTAGACAAGGAAGATCTTGTCTTACTAATCTGTTGTGTTTTTTTGAAAGTGTGACTAAACAGGTGGACAAAGGTGAGTCGGTTGATATAGTGTATCTGGAGTTTCAGAAAGCCTTTGACAAGGTCCCTCATCAGAGACTTTTGGCAAAACTAAAGAGTCATGGGATAGGAGGCAGTGTACTACTGTGGATCAAGAACTGGTTAAAAGATAGAAAGCAGAGGTTTGGGCTAAATGGCCAATTTTCCCAATGGAAAAAGGTGAATAGTGGTGTACCCCAGGGATCTGTGCTGGGTCCGCTGCTTTTTGACATATTCATAAATGACCTGGAAAGTGGAATAACAAGTGAGGTTATCAAATTTGCAGATGACACAAAACTATTTAATGTTGTTAAAACCCAAGAGGATTGTGGAAAATTGCAAGAGGATCTTGATAAATTGGAAGACTGGGCATCAAAATGGCAGATGAAATTTAATGTGGACAAGTGCAAAGTTATGCACCTAGGGAAGAACAACCCAAACTATGGTTACATGATAGAAACATAGAAACATGATGACAGAAAAAGACCACAAGGCCCATCTAGTCTGTCCTTCCATAACAACAACTACAACAGTCCACTTTTTACCTTTAGAGATCCTCTGTGTTGGTCCCATGCTTTTTTGAATTCAGTTACTGTCCTCATCTCTACCACCTCCACTGGGAGACTATTCCACGGATCCACTACTCTTTCCGTAAAGAAATATTTCCGCATATCACTCCTGAATCTATCTCCCTTCACCCTCATCCCATGTCCCCTCGTCGCAGAACTTGCTTTCAATTGAAAGAGGCTCTCTCCCTGAACATTTATGCCACGGAGGTATTTAAACATCTCAATCATATCACCTCTATCCCGCCTTTCCTCTAAGGTGTACATATTAAGATCCTTAAGTCTGTCCTCATATGCTTTATAATGAAGACTACTAATCTCATCCTGTTCACATCCTTTTGAAGGTGCGGTCTCCAGAATTGCACACCATACTCCAAATGAGGTCGCACCAAAGACTTATACAGAGGCATTATCACCTCCTTTTTTCTGCTAGCCATTCCTCTCCGTATGCACCCAAGCATCCTTCTAGCTTTTGCCGTCGCCTTTTCTACCTGTTTAGCTACTTTAAGATCATCGGACACAACTACGCCTAGGTCCCGCTCTTCTTTAGTGGACAAAAGTACTTCACCTCCTATGCTGTATTGCTCCCTTGGATTGCTGCAGCCCAAATGCATGACCTTACATTTTTTAACATTAAATCCCAGCTGCCAAATTCTAGACCATTCTTCAAGCTTAGCTAGATCCCTCCTCATGTTATCCACACCTTCCTGGGTGTCTACTTTATTGCAGATTTTGGTATCATCCGCAAAGAGGCAAACCTTACCCGACAGCCCTTCCGCTATATCACTAACAAAGATGTTAAAAAGAATCGGACCAAGGACAGATCCCTGGGGCACACCACTGGTAACATCCTTCTCCTCAGAGTGAGCTCCATTTACCTGTACTCTTTGTCGCCTCCCACCCAACCAATTTCTAACCCAAGCAGTAACTTTAGGGTCCATCCCTAGGGTGCTCAGTTTGTTTATAAGTCGCCTGTGAGGAACAGTGTCAAAGGCTTTACTGAAATCTAAATACACCACATCTAGAGCTCTCCCTCAGTCCAACTCCCTGGTCACCCAGTCAAAGAAATCAATCAGATTTGTCTGACAAGACCTGCCTCTGGTGAATCCATGCTGCCTCGGATCCTGTAATCCGCTGGACTCCAGAAACCTCACTATTTTCTCTTTCAACAGCGTTTCCATTAATTTACTCACCACTGAAGTTAAACTAACCGGCCTGTAGTTTTCAACCACATCCTTACTTCCGCTTTTGTGTAAAGGCACCACATGAGCCTCTCTCCAGTCCTTTGGCACCACTCCCGACTCCAACGAGGCATTGAAAAGGTCAGTCAGTGGAGTTGCTAGAACGTCCCCAAGTTCCCTCAGTATTCTAGGGTGTATCCCATCCGGTCCCATCGCTTTGTCTACTTTAAGTTGAGCTAGTTTCTCACGAACACAGTCCTCTGAAAATTGTTCAAGATGTCCCTCGCTTCCGTTCTTATTTGTGGGTGTTTTCTGAGGTCCTGCTCCTGGTTCTTCATCTGTGAACACAGAACAAAAATATTTGTTAAGCAATTCCGCTTTATCCTTATCAGCTTCTACATATTCCCCCCCTGTACCCTTGAGTCTGACAATACCACTTTTGCCCTTCCTCTTCTCACTAATATATCTTAAAAATGTCTTATCTCCCCATTTTATTGCATTGGCTATTTCCTCCTCCTTTTGAATCTTTGCCTTCTTGACTACTTTGCTAGCTTCTCTAAGTTTTTCCAAATACAGATGCCTGTCTTCCTTTCTCTGTGATCTCTTGTATTTCATGAAGGCCTCCCTCTTTTTCTTCACTTTTTCAGCTACTTCCTTCGAAAACCATAGCGGTCTCCTGTTCCTTTTGCCTTTATTTACCATTTTAACAAAAAGGTTGGTTGCCTTTAAAATACCCCCTTTCAGTTTTGCCCACTGTTGTTCTACATCCCCCAGCTGTTCCCATCCCACTAATGACTCCCTGAGGTATTGGCCCATCTTCGCAAAGTTAGTCTTCCTAAAGTCTAAGATCTTCACCTTGGAATGGATTCTAACAGCCCTAGTCCTAATACTGAACCACACCATCTGGTGATCACTGGATGCAAAATGATCTCCCACTACAACATCAGAAACACTTTCACCATTGGTAAGCACCAAGTCCAGTATGGCCCCTTCACGTGTGGGGTCTGTTACCAATTGCCTGAATAGTTCTCCCTGTAGAGAATCCAGGATCTCCTTACTCCTAGATGATACTGCAGCAGGAAAGTGCCAATCAACATCTGGCATATTGAAATCTCCTAGCAGTAGCACTTCCCCTTTCCTAGCAATGCTGCGTATGTCTTCAATTAACTCTCTGTCCACCTCTTCCTCTTGTGAGGGAGGTCTGTATATCACACCAATGCAAATAGATTTCTCTTTCCCTCTTTCTAGTTTAACCCACAATGCCTCCTCTCTCCCTTTCAAGCTCTGTAATTCCAAAGCTTTAATAGTAGTTTTTACATATAGTGCTACTCCTCCTCCCCTTCTTCCTACCCTGTCCTTTCTGAATAAAGTATAGCCAGGTATAGTTACATCCCAGTCATGGTTTTCTGTGAACCATGTTTCTGTAACTGCCACTAAATCTAAGTCAGCCACTCCCACCAAAGCTTCAACTTCAGAGATCTTATTTCCCATGCTACGGGCATTAATACACACTGCTTTCCATATGTTACCCCTGTTACCCATTTCCATAAAGGTATTTAATGTATCACTTACCTGGGGGCTTTCACTTACCTGGGGGCTTTCTTCACCCATCCCCAACGAATCTCGTTTAAAGCCCTCTTCAGTAGATTAGCCAGTCTACTACCAAAGATGTGTTGACCTTTCTTGGACAGATGGATGCCATCTCTGCTCTGCAACCCTTGGAACAGCATCCCATGGTCTAGGAAACCAAAACGCTCTCGAAGACACCATCCACGCAGCCATGCATTAATCTCCAGGATGCGAGCCTCTCTGCCTTGGCCTTTACCCTCAACAGGGAGGATTGAAGAGAACACCACCTGTGCACCTACCTGCTTCACCCTCTGTCCCAGAGCCATGAAGTCACTTTTGATACGTTCCGAGGTATACCTGGCAGTATCATTTGTTCCAACATGGATTAGCAACATTGGGTAATAGTCAGTGGGCTTGATGAGTCTCGGCAAATTCTCCGTAACATTTTGGATCTTGGCACCAGGCAGACAGCATACCTCTCTGGACATCAAGTCTGGTCGGCAGATGGACGCCTCAGTACCCCTCAGAAGAGAGTCTCCAACCACCACTACCCTTCGTTTCCTTCTGGTCACTGATTCTGCAACTATGGGGTACTTGAACTCTGGTTCTTCCCTTTCCAGGGATGCTTTCACCTCCTCCACTTCCAGGGCTGCATAATGGTTCTTCAATTCAAGGGCTGGAGAAGTTGGATTGGTGATTTTGCAGGCTCTGGTGACTTTTGTCCAACCATCGACATTCTGTTGACACCCATCTTCTCCTGTGCTGGAGAGCCTGGTTGCTGCAAGCAGCATCTCATCAATGTACTTCTCACTGTCTTGAATGCTCCTCAGCCTCGCCACCTCCTCTCTGAGTTCCTCCACTTGTTTCCTCAGAGCTTCAGCATGCAGACACCCTGCACATGGAACTGCTTCTTCAACTGGCAATAGGGCCTCTGTCTGGACCGAGGCAGAAGCTGTAACGGGGGCAACAGCTTTAGCAATACAATTTTTCCCAGCCATTGTTCTGTTTGTGGAGGCATCTGTTAAAGCAAAAGAGAGAGATCTACGAAGTACCAGCTGGTTTCGCAGCTGTCCTTTCAGAGAAAAAGCAGTTAAATCTCTTTAATTATATTCAAAATGTGCTGGTCTAATTCACTGTGATTTGATAAAGGGGGAGGTGCCCTATAAAGCAAGACCGCTCACTAGGGGTGGGTGGGAGTCGGGGTGGGTAGGGAGGGAAGTAACACCTGATTAGGTGTTAGCAGTTCCTGAACCTGAGGGGGTTACAGAGTTCAGCAATACTACTGTGCTCAAGTACAGATTCCCCTAAAACAGCAAAAATGAATTTAACCTTGCTTTAAAAAATATACACAAAACCCTTTTAAGAGCTCCCAGTCAGAGAGCTAGCAATGTAACAAAAAACACCAAACAAAGAAACCCTCAAAACCTCACTTACTGTTTGATGTGTGGAGCTCTGGTTAAGAAAGCCTCAAAAGGGCAGGGCCAAGCAGCCTTTTTATGCAGGCTTCAATTGCACTCAGGAAACAGGCCCACTAACCCCTGATTAGGTGTTAGCAGTTCCTGAACCTGAGGGGGTTACAGAGTTCAGCAATACTACTGTGCTCAAGTACAGATTCCCCTAAAACAGCAAAAATGAATTTAACCTTGCTTTAAAAAATATACACAAAACCCTTTTAAGAGCTCCCAGTCAGAGAGCTAGCAATGTAACAAAAAACACCAAACAAAGAAACCCTCAAAACCTCACTTACTGTTTGATGTGTGGAGCCCTGGTTAAGAAAGCCTCAAAAGGGCAGGGCCAAGCAGCCTTTTTATGCAGGCTTCAATTGCACTCAGGAAACAGGCCCACTAACCCCTGATTAGGTGTTAGCAGTTCCTGAACCTGAGGGGGTTACAGAGTTCAGCAATACTACTGTGCTCAAGTACAGATTCCCCTAAAACAGCAAAAATGAATTTAACCTTGCTTTTTAAAAAAATATACACAAAACCCTTTTAAGAGCTCCCAGTCAGAGAGCTAGCAATGTAACAAAAAACACCAAACAAAGAAACCCTCAAAACCTCACTTACTGTTTGATGTGTGGAGCCCTGGTTAAGAAAGCCTCAAAAGGGCAGGGCCAAGCAGCCTTTTTATGCAGGCTTCAATTGCACTCAGGAAACAGGCCCACTAACCCCTGATTAGGTGTTAGCAGTTCCTGAACCTGAGGGTGTTACAGAGTTCAGCAATACTACTGTGCTCAAGTACAGATTCCCCTAAAACAGCAAAAATGAATTTAACCTTGCTTTAAAAAAATATACACAAAACCCTTTTAAGAGCTCCCAGTCAGAGAGCTAGCAATGTAACAAAAAACACCAAAGAAACCCTCAAAACCTCACTTACTGTTTGATGTGTGGAGCCCTGGTTAAGAAAGCCTCAAAAGGGCAGGGCCAAGCAGCCTTTTTATGCAGGCTTCAATTGCACTCAGGAAACTGTTAGCAGTTCCTGAACCTGAGGGGGTTACAGAGTTCAGCAATACTACTGTGCTCAAGTACAGATTCCCCTAAAACAGCAAAAATGAATTTAACCTTGCTTTAAAAAAATATACACAAAACCCTTTTAAGAGCTCCCAGTCAGAGAGCTAGCAATGTAACAAAAAACACCAAACAAAGAAACCCTCAAAACCTCACTTACTGTTTGATGTGTGGAGCCCTGGTTAAGAAAGCCTCAAAAGGGCAGGGCCAAGCAGCCTTTTTATGCAGGTTTCAATTGCACTCAGGAAACAGGCCCACTAACCCCTGATTAGGTGTTAGCAGTTCCTGAATCTGAGGGGGTTACAGAGTTCAGCAATACTACTGTGCTCAAGTACAGATTCCCCTAAAACAGCAAAAATGAATTTAACCTTGCTTTAAAAAAATATACACCAAACCCTTTTAAGAGCTCCCAGTCAGAGAGCTAGCAATGTAACAAAAAACACCAAACAAAGAAACCCTCAAAACCTCACTTACTGTTTGATGTGTGGAGCCCTGGTTAAGAAAGCCTCAAAAGGGCAGGGCCAAGCAGCCTTTTTATGCAGGCTTCAATTGCACTCAGGAAACAGGCCCACTAACCCCTGATTAGGTGTTAGCAGTTCCTGAACCTGAGGGTGTTACAGAGTTCAGCAATACTACTCTGCT
Organism: Ichthyophis bannanicus; assembly: GCA_033557465.1. Lineage (NCBI taxonomy): Eukaryota > Metazoa > Chordata > Amphibia > Gymnophiona > Ichthyophiidae > Ichthyophis > Ichthyophis bannanicus. The sequence goes on from CM066034.1 coordinate 439,958,277, forward strand.
CAAGTACAGATTCCCCTAAAACAGCAAAAATGAATTTAACCTTGCTTTAAAAAAATATACACAAAACCCTTTTAAGAGCTCCCAGTCAGAGAGCTAGCAATGTAACAAAAAACACCAAACAAAGAAACCCTCAAAACCTCACTTACTGTTTGATGTGTGGAGCCCTGGTTAAGAAAGCCTCAAAAGGGCAGGGCCAAGCAGCCTTTTTATGCAGGCTTCAATTGCACTCAGGAAACAGGCCCACTAACCCCTGATTAGGTGTTAGCAGTTCCTGAACCTGAGGGGGTTACAGAGTTCAGCAATACTACTGTGCTCAAGTACAGATTCCCCTAAAACAGCAAAAATGAATTTAACCTTGCTTTAAAAAAATATACACAAAACCCTTTTAAGAGCTCCCAGTCAGAGAGCTAGCAATGTAACAAAAAACACCAAACAAAGAAACCCTCAAAACCTCACTTACTGTTTGATGTGTGGAGCCCTGGTTAAGAAAGCAAGGTTCCACATTAGGAACCACCAACCAGGAAAAAGATTTAGGCGTCATTGTGGATAGCATGTTAAAACCCTCGGCCCAGTGTGCAGCAGCAGCCAAGAGAGCAAATAGAATGCTAGGTATCATAAGGAAAGGAATGGAAAATAAAACAAACGATATTATAATGCCTCTGTACCGTTCCATGGTGAGACCACACCTTGAATATTGTGTGCAATTCTGGTCGCCGTATCTTAAAAAGGATATAGTGTTATTAGAAAATGTTCAGAGAAGAGCCACCAAAATGGTAATGGGGATGGAAGGATACTCCTATGAAGAAAGGCTAAAAAGGTTAGGGCTCTTTAACCTGGAAAAGAGACGGCTGAGGGGAGATATGATAGAAGTTTATAAATTAATGAACGGAATGGAACGGGTAAACGTAGATCGATTGTTTACGTTATCAGAATATAGAAAGACTAGGGGACATGCAAAGAAGCTACAGGGTAAACAATTTAAGACTAATAAAAGAAAATATTTTTTCACTCAACGTGTAATCATACTCTGGAATTTGTTACCGGAGGATGTAGTAAAGGCTGTTAGTGTAGCTGGGTTTAAAAAAGGTTTGGACAAGTTCCTGGAGGAAAGGTCCATAAGCCATTATTAAGAAGGGACCCAGGATATCAATGCTTGACCCAATACAAGCACTGCGGAACCTGTGTCTTTTGGGGAAACTGCTAGGTACGTATGACCTAGATTGGCCACTGTTGGAAACAGGATACTGGGCTTGATGGACCTTGGTCTGACCCAGTATGGCATATCTTATGTTCTTATGTGATAAGTATATATGGGCCAAATGAGGGACAAGGGGAAACGTATGAGAAAATATTGAGAGGATTGGAGGAGCTGTAGGATATCCCTATAGTGATGGGAGGAGACTATAACTTAACTTGTAATCCGAGACTAGATAATAGTGGTGGGCAGAGCAGCGGGGGGAGAAGGGATAAGAAAAGCATGAAGATGATGCAGGAGAGGCTGGGACTGATGGATCTGTGGAGGAGTAGGCATCCAGGGGAGCAGCGGTATACATTCTATTCGCATGTACATGGCACATACAGTAGATTGGATATGATCTGGGGAGGTGGGAAACGGTTCTCACGGGTGAAGGAGGTGGAGCAAGGGGCAATTACATGGTCTGCTCATGCCCCAGTTACTGTGACTTTTGACATAGGAGAAGAGGATGAGGGAATAACATTTTGGAAGCTAAATTACTCATTACTGGAGGAAGAAAGGCATGTGGAAGCAATAAGAAGGGCTATTCAGGAATATTTGTATTTTAATAAGACGGGGGATGTAAGGTTAAAAACAGTGTAGGATGGGTTAAAGGCGGTGATAAGAGGGCAGCTAATAGGTATAGCAGCGAGATTTAAATGGGAGAAAGGGAAAGCAGAGACTGAGCTAATAAGGAAAATACCAATTCTGGAATCCCAACATCAGAGGGACTGTGATCCAGGGGTCATTGCCAATCTGATAAGGGCAAGAACAGAGTTAAGCAACTTATGAGCGAAGGAAATAGCATACAAATTGAATGTGCTGAAGCAAAAATATTTTGAAGAGGGTAATAACGCAGGGAAAAATTTGGCAGGTAGGTTGAAGGCCCAACAGCAAGCAGCATACATAGATGGAATTAGGGATAATAAAGGGAGGATGGTGCACCACACAAAGGAAATAAGTCAGATATTCCAAGGATATTACCAAAAACTATATAAAAGTGAATTACAGAAGGGGCAGGAGGAGATAAGGGAATTTTTGCAAGAATGTAACCTGGAACAGGTCACGCCCAAAGACAGGGACAGAATAGGGGAAGAAATCAAGGAGGGAGAAGTGAAGGATGCTATAAGAGCTCTAAAAATAGGGAAATCCCCGGGATTGGATAGATTTACAGCAAAATTCTACAAGAAGATGGAAGAACAGGTTACGCCAGTACTGACTCAGGTTTTTAGTTCAAATATGTTTTATTGTTTTCAACAGGAAAAGCATTACAACAATTAAGGCAGCAATAAACCAGTGAGACAAAGAAAACAGTGAGACATGTGAAACAATTAGCATCAGTTACAGGCAAACATTGACAAGAAGAACACACGAACCTCCCCTCCCTATCAGAGAAGGGGGCACCTCGGGTCCACACTGCAGGGATCAACGTTCATGTAACCATGGGGGGTGCCCAAGATGCGGAAGGGGCAGAAAAGGATACAGTCACCAAACCTAAACCATGCTTGTCACCCTTCCCCCCACCCCCTCCTGGCTGCCACTAACTAGTAGTACAGATCTAGGGTGTACTCTTCTCCCAGAACTGTATCTGTACAGAATATCCTAACTAGCGATAGCTCCCCTTCCCCCCCCCCCCCCAGAAACCCTATATAGGCTTCCTCGAGTGTATAGAAGAAGGCAAATAGTTTGAAGATGACAGAGAGAGCACGAGAGCAGCGGAGGCTTAGCGCTCTCAATTCCAGAACCTCCAACCAGCAGTCAACCAAAGGACCTGGCGAGCTTGGAGAGGTGGGAAAGGTGAAAAGATAAAAAGGTGAAAAAAAGAAGGTAGAAATGAGCAAAGAGTACGGACAAGGGCCGCGAGAAAGACAAAAGAGCACAGCAGCACAGAGATAGACCCCCCGGCGAAAACGCCCCAAAACCAAAAAGGAACCAAGAAGGAACCAGGGCCAGGGCCACGCCCACTGCAAGATAGGTGAAGGCCTGGCTTTCCAGGAAGTATGATAGCTCAGTGACCCCCTAAGACGCGACGTCGGGCCCCAGCGGGCAACAGCTGTAGATGGGGTCCCCAGCTCCGGAGAAAGTGGGCCCAACGCCTCTCATTACCAGCCGCCGCTAATCGCTCCACAAGGAGGAGCCTATACAGTTGGACCCGCCATAACCCGTATACCGGACCCCGGGCATCTAACCAGTGCTGCATAATAGTCATTCGTGCGGACATTAACACCAAGCGCAGCCAACGCAACACCCAACTCCCCAACAAGGTCCCCCAATCAGTTTCCCATAAGTCCAAGACCAAATGGCGAGCAGTGAGAGGTTCCATTTGCAGCACACATTTATCAAGGTGCGATGTCACCCGCCCCCAGAACAGCTGAGCCCTGGGGCATCGCCAATACATATGTCCCAACGTCGCTTTGGCGAGCCCAGCCCTCCATGCCCGGACAGGAGCAAAATAGAGGCGACGCACCAGGCGATATTGGGTATCCCGGTGCAGAACCTGGGTGCTTACAGTGGAAAGGGCCGCCAGCCCTCCCAACAGAGATGCTTCCCCAATAGGTTCACCCAAGTCCGCCGACCAGGCCGCCGCCAGGGCAGCTACACCGCTCAGTATCAACCCGTCCCACAACATCTGGTATAGTGACGACACTCGAGTTAGCTCAAGATCTGAGCAGATTGATCCTTGCAATGCTTGTGCCGAGAGCGTGCGAAGGTAGCTCCGGAGCTGTGTATATTGGAACACATCCCACACACCCAAGGGGCACCGACAGCGCAGCTCAGCAAAGGCCACCAGCGTACCCTCTGGAGATAGCACGTGCTCGAGGTTCACCAGGCCTAGGTCTTCCCAGACTCGGAAACGGCTCCGCCCCATGCCGGCTGCGAACTCCGCATTACCCCGTATGGGAAGATATGGTGTACAGTAGGCAGAAATTCGATGACCCGCACAGAAGAATTGCCACGCTCTCCGAAACGGAGCCAGAAAGAGATCCCGGACAATCGGTGCCACCCCGTGTAGGACCCGAGCGTGTAACAGATACCGAGGATGCAAGGGTGCCAACATAGCCACGAACTGTTCCTTCGGAGTCCAGTCAGACAAGTCCCACAGCCAATCCCGGACATGGCGCAATAGGCAAGCCATATTGTACCGGCGAACATCGGGAAAACCTACCCCCCCCAAGGAGCTAGGCTGTTGCAGAATAGCCAGGCGAACCCGGGGTCTACGACCCCGCCAGAGGAATCTATTAAAGTGACGCTCTAACTGACGAATGTCCGCCCTTCGTAAGAGCAGTGGAAGAGTCTGGAGGGGGTAAAGGATCTTAGGAAGCAGGGTCATTTTACACAGAGCCACCCTACCTCCCCACGATAAGGGGAGATCCTTCCAATGGTCCACACACTTGGATATCTCATCCAGGATCTTAGTAGCATTTAATTGATAGAGATCCTCCACTCGCGCCGGTAGGTATACACCAAGGTATTTAAAATGGCCTGTCGCCCATCGCAGAGGAAACGGTCCCTGCCATCCCGATCGCCCCACGGGGGCTAAGTATAGGGCCTCAGATTTGTCCAAATTAAGGCGGAGACCGGAGGGAATGCCATATTCCTGGATAAGCCGCAGCAAATGAGGCAAGCCCACCTGCGGATCTCCCAAATGCACCAGCAGATCGTCAGCAAAGGCAGCCACCCGGAATTCATCCTTTCCCACCCGAATGCCCCGGAAGTGAGAATCAGCTCGTATACGGAGTAACAGGGGCTCCAGTGACAGAACAAAAAGCAACGGTGACAGCGGGCAGCCCTGGCGAGTCCCCTTTTGAATGGCAAACGTGGGGGACATAGCTCCATTGACCAGTATGGCCCCTAAAGGGTCGGCGTATAACAGTTTAACCACATCAACGAAGAGGCCCTCAAATCCCATCATCTCTAAGGTCTGGTGCATAAAGACCCAACTAACACGGTCAAACGCCTTCTCTGCATCGAAGCTGACGAGCAACGAGGTCTCCCCAGTCAGTCGTTCTGCACATATGGAAAGCAGAATCCGCTGTAGATTGTGTGCAACCTGTCGCCCCCGAACAAACCCAACCTGATCCCGGTGTACCAAGGAGGGTAGTATAAGTGACAGCCTATCTGTCATAATCTTGGCCAAAAGTTTGATGTCTACATTTAGTAGGGAGATTGGGCGATAGGATCCGGGCAGGAGCGGGTCCCGACCTGGTTTAGGCAAGATAGTAATCAACGCCTTGTTGGGCTCGAAGGGAAATTTCCCACGCTTCAGTAGGTCCTCAAAATATCCAATAAGTGGGGCTACCACCGCGTCGCTCAGCGTCTTATAGAATTCACTCCGGAACCCATCAACCCCCGGAGCCCGCCCGTTCTTAAGATGTCGAATGGCCACTTGAACCTCCTGACCAGACAGGGGCAAATTAAGGGCTGTCAGGTGCTCCGCCGTCAGCTTAGGAAGCCCACAACCCTCAAGGAATGAGCGCCCCACCGAGGTCCCGACCTCCTCGTGGGCGTATAACTGCTGATAGAATTCCGTAAAGACCATTTCAATTTTAGCAGCATCACGGGTGACTGTGCCATCAGATTGTCGTATAGCCCCGATCTGCCGAGAGCCACCTGGGGGTTTCAACAGGGAGGACATCAGCGTACCGGCCTTGTTCCCAAACCGGTAAAGTTTATAACGGTAATACAGCATCGATTTATACGCTCGTTGGTGGAGCAACGCCTCTAATTCGGTTTGCACTTCCCGAAGCCTGCGCGTATGTATCCCCCCGTGTGATCCCGCGGCCGCCCGGCGCGCCCGGCCCAATTCCTTTTCCAGCCCAATGATCCGTTGGTTAAGTTGCCGCCGTCGGCGGCTCTGATAACCAAGAATATCCCCCCGGAGCACCGCTTTGCCAGCCTCCCAAAAGAGAGCGGGAGAAATATCCGAAGAGGCATTATTGAACGTATACTCCGTCCAGCGCTCCTTCAGAAAGGATTCGAAATGCGCATCACCGCAAAGCTCCAAGGGATAGCGCCAGATTCGACCCGCACTAGGTCGGCTTCCCCGCAAATCCAGCGTCACCATGGCATGGTCAGAGATAACAAGGGGGCCAATGTTGGCCGTGGAGACCCGACTAAAAAGAGATTCCGCCACCAAGAAAAAATCGATCCGAGACCACGTGCCATGTGCCCGAGATAAGTGTGTATAGTCCCTATCCCCAGGGTGCAACACCCTCCAGATGTCCATAAGACCGTACGCGTCACAAAGGCCCCGGAGCCTACGGCGCGCCCGAGGGTTCCCACTCCCCAAAGGGTTCGACCTATCGAGACCACTATCCAGGGGGACATTAAAGTCACCACCTATGATGGCCTCATAACCGCTGGAATCAGCTAGCATTTGAGAAAGATCCTGAAAAAATGCTGCCTCGTAGATATTGGGACCATACACCGAACAGAGGAACACCTTCCTCCCGGCCAGGCTTCCCCACACACCAACATAGCGACCATGCGGGTCTACAACCACCTTTTCTTCTTCCCTGGGAAGGGAGTTGGCCACAAGAACTACCACCCCCCGCTTCTTTCCCACAGCCGGGGCCCCATAGACATGGGCCTTAAATCCAGAGCCCAATTTCTAGTGCTCCACCCCGGTTTGATGCGTCTCCTGCAATAGAATAATGTCCGCACGATGGCGCTTTAAATGTTGTAGAACTTTGGAACGTTTCACCGGAGAGCCCAGCCCACAGACATTCCAGGAGATAACCCGAGTAAGATCAACCATAACTGTTTAAGAAGATAGAAAACCAGTTGGTACTCACCCAGTAATGTAGAGAGGAAGAGCCCCCCCAGCCAAGAGCCCCCCTCTGTATCGACCCACACCGTCCTCTCCATCTTGCACAATTAAGATTCACACACTCATCCGCTCCCCCCTCAGTCAACCCAAATTCTCTCTTGTCTCCACACACACTTCCCGTTTCCATATCAAAGCTTATCCCCTTTACCCCCCACCCCCCTGCCCTCCTTCCCCTGAACACCCCCTCATCCCCCCCCTCCCCTCACAATCGCCTCCTTCACTTCCACACCAGCCTAAGCTAGTCGCTCCTAAACTTCTGTGGCATGTAGGCCCCCGCCCCTCCCCAACTAGGCTCAGTGTCACCCCCTACTTCCTACTAAACCCAACTGCACACCCCAAAGCTTATTAATTCAAGAGAGCAGGGGTTACCATAATTCAGCAACTAAGAGCAAAAACCAACAGGGCAAGCAGTTACAAGACAGCAGTCGAGACCCCCCGCATCCTTTTGAGATACAGGACAAAATACAGTACACAAACAATTCCGTGCAGAGGGGTTCAGCCGAGAATACTTGGCATATACTTCCATCCTCCCCCCCCACCCCCACCCCCACGCCTTTCCCACTGCAACCGCTCAGTTATTGCAGAGAAAGCACAGTTACTTACCTGTAACAGGTGATCTCTGGGAACAGCAGGAATTAGTCCTCACATATGGGTACGTCGGTACCGACGGAGCCCGTGCGGGAAAGCTCCCCAGCTTCTTAGAATAGAAGCTTTTGGGACCTCCCACTGCACATGCGCACTGCCTTCCCGCCTTCCTGAACAGCTCTCCTCAGTTTCGAGTTTATAGCTGAGTCAACAGAGAGAGGACAGGAAGATAGATAGATAAAAGATACAACTCCTAGGGGAGGTGGGTGGGTTGTGAGGACTAATTCCTGCTGTTCCCAGAGATCACCTGTTACAGGTAAGTAACTGTGCTATCTCCAGGAACAAGCAGGAATAAGTCCTCACATATGGGGACTCCCTAGCTTAGATGCATGGGATCCCCTGTAAAGGTTCGCCATCTTCGTATGGATCTCAGGCATCCATTCTGGGAAGGTGGGCAGGAGTTGTTTAGGAATGGAACAGGTGCTTGAGGACAGCCTGGCCAAACAAGGCATCCCGGCGGGAGTCCTTGTCCAAACAGTAATGGGCTGTGAAGGTATGAACCGAGGCCCAGGTAGCGGCTCGACAGATCTGATCTATGGAAACAGAGTGCAGATGAGCCATAGAAGTTGCCATGGCCCTCACATTGTGAGCAGTGACATGGCCTTCCAGAGAAATGTTTTTGCTCTGGTAAGCAAAAGAAATACACTGAGCAATCCAATTGGAAAGTGTACGCTTGGAGACTGGAAGTCCCAAATGGGAAGGATCAAAGGCCACAAAAAGTTGAGAAGACTTTCGATGTGGCTGAGTCCTATTAAGGTAAAAAGCGAGAGCTCTTTTACAATCCAGAGTATGAAGGTTCCTCTCTGCATTGGATGCATGAGGAGCTGGAAAAAAGACAGGTAGATATACCTCTTGATTAAGATGAAAAGGCGAGACCACTTTAGGCATAAAGTGGGGATTCGTCCTAAGGACCACCTTATCATGATGAAATCTTGTGTAAGGTGGATTAGCCACTAAAGCCTGCAGCTCACTGATGCGGCGAGCCGAAGTGACTGCAATGAGGAAGATGACCTTCCAGGAAAGAAATTTCAAGGAGGTGGAAAACATTGGCTCAAAAGGTGGCTTCATAAGTTGACCGAGCACTAGATTCAAATCCCATGCGACCGGGGGTGGTCTGATGGGAGGTTTAGTGAGAGTCAGGCCTCTCATGAATCTTGCAACAAGAGGATGAGAGGAGATAGGTTGTCCATTTATATGTTTCAAGGATGCTGCAATAGCACTTAAATGGACTCTTACCGAATTCGTCTTGAGGCCTGCATTGGAGAGATGCAGGAGATAATCAAGAAGAGAATTCAAAGGAAGTGCCAGAGGGTCAAGACCCTGCTGAGCACACCAAATGGAAAAACGTTTCCATTTGAAAGCATAGGAACGCCTGGTAGAGGGTTTCCTAGAGGCAGAAAGGATATCTTTCACTGGTTGGGAAAGATGAAAGTCTTGAAGGTTTAAGCCTTCAGTAACCAAGCACTGAGGTGAAGGGATTTGGGGTTTGGGTGCCACAAAGTCCCCTCCTCCTGAGACAGGAGGTCTGGCGCAGCTCCCAGATCCAAGTAGGATCCCTGGGAGAGCTGTAGAAGTAGAGGGAACCACACTTGGCGTGGCCAGCGTGGAGCTATGAGGATCATAGTTCCATGATCCCTCTGGAGTTTGAACAGAGTCTTGGGAATCAAAGGAATGGGTGGAAAGGCATATAGGAATGCCTGATTCCAATTCAGGAGAAAGGCGTCCGTAGCCTGAGCTCCCTGACACGGAGTTCTGGAACAGAACCGGGGAAGTTTGGCATTCCACGGACTTGCAAAGAGGTCTATGTCCGGGGTCCCCCATTCCTGAAAGATTCGGTTTATTTGGTCCAAATGTAGGGACCATTCGTGTGGCAGCAGAACTCGACTGAGCCTGTCTGCCCGAGAGTTTTGAACTCCTGGGAGATACACTGCTAGCAGGTGAATCTGATGCTCTCTGGCGAAGGCCCATAGTCTTAGAGCTTCGTTGCAAAGCGACAGAGAGCCCGTCCCTCCTTGTTTGTTTATGTAAAACATGGCCACCTGATTGTCCGTCTGAACTAGGACAGTGAGGTTGGTTAGGAGGGAGTGGAAGACCTTGAGGGCAAGGTAAATTGCTCGCAGTTCCAGAAGATTGATATGAAGGGTGGTCTCCTGTAGAGACCAAGTGCCCTGAGTGGAGAGAGTTTGCAGATGGGCTCCCCACCCTGTTTGGGAGGCATCTGTTGTGAGGGTTGCTTGGGGTAGCAATGGTTGAAATGGAGCCCCCAACAACAGATTCTTGGTGGAAGTCCACCAGTGGAGGGACCAAAACAGACGATCGGAGGTTTGTATTTGGTCTGAGAGCGCTCCTGACGCCTGAGTCCACTGAGTGGCCAGGGTCCATTGAGCTGCTCTCATATGAAGACGAGCATAGGGCACCACATGCACTGTGGAGGCCATATGACCCAGTAGGCGTAGCATTTCCCTGGCTGTCAAGTGAGTGCTGGACTGAGCTTGGGAGGCCAAACTCAGGAGGCGCTGGCCTCGAACATGTGGAAGGTAGGCCCTTGCAGTGATGGTGTCCAACTGGGCCCCTATGAATTCTAGAGATTGAGTAGGGATGAGTTGGGACTTGGGAAGGTTTACTACCAGTCCCAGATACTGCAAAAGGCTCCTTGTGTGGTCCAGGGAAATCTGGGCCTGTGACTGAGTTGGAGCTCGGATGAGCCAGTCGTCCAGATATGGGAAGACAAAGATTCCCATGCCTCTTAGAAATGCGGCTACGACTGCCATGCATTTTGTGAATACTCTTGGAGCAGAGGCTAGACCGAAGGGGAGTACTCTGTATTGGAAATGTTTTCCCTGAAACAGAAAGCGAAGATACTTTCTGTGGGATGGATGGATGAGTATATGTGTATACGCATCCTGTAGGTCTAGAGAACAAAGCCAGTCCTGACCCTGGAGGTAAGGAAGGAGAATGCCGAGAGACAGCATTTTGAATTTCTCCTTGAAGAGAAATTTGTTCAATTCTCTCAGATCTAGGATTGGTCTGAATCCCCCTGTCTTCTTTGGAATGAGAAAATAAGGGGAGTAGAAACCGGACCCTTGTTGAGGAAGAGGAACCTCTTCTATGGCCCCTTGGGCAAGAAGAGAGGAAACCTCTTGACCCAACAGGGTTAGGAGAGATGGGGGAGAATTGAATGGTCTCACCATATGATGGGGAGGAAGGCTGGAGAAATGAAGTTTGTAACCCTCTCGAATGATAGAGAGGGTCCATTGTTCTGTTGTGATTTGTTCCCATCTGGGAGCAAAGTGAACCAACCTTCCGGGTATGGTGAGAGGTTCTGGTTGTGTTAGAACCAGAAGTGGCAAGTTCCCTAGGAGCAAGTCAAAACCCCTGAGGGGTTGGAGCCTGCTGAGCTACAGTAGCTGCTGCAGGTTTAGCTCGTGCTTGTTTGGATTGCTGACGCTTAGCAGTATAGCGAGGTTGAGAAGACTGCTGGCCAGTATTTGAAGCAACTCTGGCCTTCTTATAGTAAGGCCTTTTAAAAGACTTTTTCTTAGTAGGAATTGAAGTGGACTTTGAAAGTCTTTCCAAGGTGGCATTTTCAGCATCCATCTGGGTGGCTTTGATTTGCCACTCTTCCCCAAATAAGTTCTCACCTGTACAGGGCAGATTCCGTAAGCCATCTAGAACCCAAGGTTCCAGATCAGAGGCCTGGAGCCAAGCAAGACGTCGGGCTGCAATAGCAATGCCCGAAGCCCTACTGGCTCCCTCAAAGGAATCATATGCTGCCCTATTAGAGAACTTAGAAACCTCTAAGAGTTGTTTCACTAGGGAAAGGAATCCCTGCTTTTTATCCTCAGGGATAAAGGGGGCAAAATGCCGCACCTTTTTGGCAAGTTCCTCCAGGAACATGCCCATATAGAGACTGTAGGAATTAATCCTGGCTATAAGCATACTAGCCTGGAAAATTTTCCTACCAAAAGAGTCCAAAGTCTTACATTCCCGTCCTGGAGGGGTGGAAGAGTGCCTTTTGGTACTCCTAATCTTCTTCATTGCAGACTTCACCACAATAGAGTGGTGGGGCAATTGAGTCTTTTGGAAACCAGGAGAAGGAGGGACCCTATACATGGTGTCCAACCTACGGGAATAAGGAGACAAAGTCAAAGGATTTTCCCAGAAATCCATCAGTTGTTCTTGAAGGATTTCATGGATAGGCAGGGTAACTGCCTCCTTAGGGGCCTTTGAGTATCCCAAAATATCCAGTTTTTTGGATCTGGGTTCCTTTTCAGAGGATGTGGTAATAGAAAGGGCTGTAGCCATATCTAAAACAAAGTCCTGGAAGGACAAATCCTCTGGAGGGGACATTCTCCTTTTAGGAGAAGAGGGCTCCTCAGGTAAGTTGAGTGAAAACTCAGCAGAATCATCAGAGGAATGAAAATCCTCAGAGGAATCGGTGCTTTCCTCTAACGCACGATACGCGTACCGATCGGTATCGATATCGGGCGTATCGGGTATGGAACCGGTATGGAGCGAAAGCCCATACGGTACCGACTTGCGTTTAGAGGTGGACGGCCTCGATACCGGCATGGCGGACGATACCGGTATCGGGCCCGGAACCGCTGAAAGCGGAACCGATGGCGTTGCAGCTTTAATGAAAGCCATGACGGCCTGCTGCATGGACTGTACAGTATCGCCCATGGACGCCATAGCTGCCTGGATGTCGGTACCGGAGTGACCCGGTACCCCAGAGCAGGCTAACAGGTGATCTGTCGAGGCCGTAGCATCGATATCAACCTGAGACCCCTGAATTGGCGTTTTTGGAAGTTGGACTTCCCGCCGGGGTTGTTTGGCTGGGGCAGGGTCCTCAAGTTCTAAGCTAAGAGCCTCTCGATGCTTTGAAGGAGATTTGCTCTTTGAGGACTTGCCCACAGAAGGTTTGGTTACCTGAGATCCATCCGGAGAAGAAGACCTGGATGACTGTGATGCTGTATTCTCTGAAGCAAACAGCACATGGAATTTGTTGGCCCGGTTCTGCAGCCCACGTTTAGACATGTGGGAGCAAGATGGGCAGTCCGGTATGGAATGGTCAGGCCCCAAACATTTCAGACACCAGTCATGGGTGTCTGTGACTGAAATAACAGCATTACATTTGGTACACTTCTTAAATCCAGGGGCTGGCTTCTCCATGAGGAGAAATTGAGTAGGCCGAGAGGCCTCTCTGAAGTGACCAAAAAGCTAAAAAATAAGAAAAAAGAATTATAATTTTTTAAAGAAAGAAAGAAAAGACCGGCGATACCGGTATCGGTATGGGGAAGGCAGGTACGCGGTCTAAAGAAACAAATAAAATAACAATTTCTTCAGCGGTGACAGGAACACGACCTGCTGGCTCCGCGGAAAAAGAGAAACTGAGGAGAGCTGTTCAGGAAGGCGGGAAGGCAGTGCGCATGTGCAGTGGGAGGTCCCAAAAGCTTCTATTCTAAGAAGCTGGGGAGCTTTCCCGCACGGGCTCCGTCGGTACCGACGTACCCATATGTGAGGACTTATTCCTGCTTGTTCCTGGAGATTGCCCCACACCGGGGACCGGGAGGGCCAGACAGTGGCTCCCACGATATCCAGTGCGTCCCAGGGAAGCGGGAACAGCAAGATGACCCAATCGGCTCCCCCAGCTGCATGCCCGCACGTGCTGCAACGCCAATAGGGCTCTATGGTTACTTGGCACGTGCACAGCACAGAACAAAAGGGCACACAACAGGTCTCCTGCGTACTGCGCCTGCAACTTCCATCGGCGACGCAGGGAGCAAGGAGTAAACCATAATTATGAAGGACATTGGAGTAAGGATATCCATTGCGTTACATTTCAATTCAGAGGAGTAGCGGCCCACCGGCATACTCACTGATGCTTTGTAATGCCGCCACTCCCCTTCCCCCCCCTCGCGTGAGCCCCTCCCCCAGATAGGCACCGCGCTGCTGATGAGAGCTCAGTGAAGGGTCTCTCCCTTCCCCCAAACAATCAGCCCTTCCCAATTTCCTGGAGCCCATGAATTCCGGCGTTCCCAAATACCACATTGCTATCCCTACTAGTAAACAGTAATAAGCAACAAAGTAAAACTTTAGAACAGGTAAAATTGTAGCAAAACAGGGTGCACACTACTGTAGCAAAAACTAACTACAAAATAACATATTGAATGGTAGGTATTCCAGTGTGGGAGGCCTGACATCGTTTGCTCTCCCCGGGCAGCATGGGGTGGTGGCTGGTTATGATATGGCAGGCAGAAAGAAGGCAAGGAAGGGCCTCTAGGGCCAGGCCGGCTGCGCGGCCGCAATCCAATACTCGCTATCCTCCAGCCACATCCGCAAAGTAGTAGCCCCTCAGCTCCACATGCTAATCGGGGGGATCCACGCGGCACATAGAGTAGTACTATATGATAGGTATGGAGTTCACAGCGTCAATGCCTTTTTACCACCTCAGCCGAAAACTGCAGTGAGAGAACAGCCCGTTTTCCCCTTTAAGGCAGGAAAGCATATGCCTTGTAATTCAGCGATATCTCAATAGTGCACCATCCGGCTAGCCCAAGTTGTTGCAAAAGTCTCGGGCTTCTTCTGGAGAGTTGAACACTCGGATCCCTTTGTCACCATGGATGCGCAGGACTGCTGGATACGCTAGGGTGAAGCGAATCCCGCGCTCTATTAGCTTACTACAGATATCCTTGTAAGCCTTGCGCTTGAGAGAGACACCTGTGGAATAGTCCTGGAAGATCAGGACCGGGTTATTGGAGGCTTCTTTCCGCCGCAGCTGTCGGGAGGCCCGCAATACTTCATCTTTCTGCGCAGAGTTAAGAAATCGGGCAATCACCGCCCGCGGGCGACGGTCACCCGCCCTAGAGGGCCCCAGGCGATGGGCACGCTCCAACTCCACCCGCCCGACATCCTCAGGTAGATTCAGAGTGGCGGTAATCCACTGCTCCAAGTGGCGCCGCAAATCCCGTTCTGCGACGGTCTCCTCGATTCCAATGAACCGCAAGTTATTACGATGACTACGGTTCTCCAGATCTTCTAATTTTTCCTGATGGTGAATGAGAGACTCCTCCAAACTCCGAAGCCGGGCGATATCCTGCACGTGTTGGTCCTCCAGGGAGCCGATCCGGCTTTCGACATGCTCAACCCGCTTCGTAAAATCCGCCACTGCCTGAGCCACCTCCTGCATTTGTGTGGACAGGCCTCCCAGTCGTCCTTCCAGGGCTCCCACCACCGCTCTGGACACCTCTGCCACTAGCGCCGGGGTTTCGGGTGGTCCCGGGAGCTCCTGTCTGCCCTCCGCCATCTTATCTTCCCTGTCGCGTGCTCTGGTTCTGCGGGGGATTCTCGTGGCCATACACCAGGTTTCTGTGGTAGGGGAGAATTAATGTTTCCTCAGCGTCCCCGCGAGTTTGCTCCCCCACGTAGGCAGAAAATTAAGAAGATTAGCTCAAATATTCGGTAGGGGGGAGGGCGCGGGCTCCGGAGCCGAGATAGACACGTCTACTCAGCTCACCATGCCACCGGAAGTCCCTGACTCAGGTTTTTAATAAAGTACTTGCAGGAGAAGGGATACCCAAGACTATGGAGGAGGCGGGTATAACGGTGTGGCCGAAACCTGGTAAAGACAAAGGAGTGTGTGGATCTTATCGGCCTATATCGCTGATTAATTTGGATGCAGAAATACTAGTGAAGGTTTTGGCAAATCATATACAAGAAATAATACCAAAGGTAATACACAGATACCAAACAGGCTTTGTAAAAGGAAGGCAAGGGAGTGATAATATAAGGAAGGTGATGAGCACTGCCTGGCATCTCCAAAATAAGGGGGAGCAGGCGGTATTGATCACAGTAGATGCGGGTAGAGTGGTGGTATATGTTTCAAGTGTTGGAGCAGATGGGATTTGGGGACAGATTCATAGCATGGATAAGGGCACTGTATAAACATCCTAGTGCAAGGATTAGGATAAATGGGGGGTATTCTGAGAAGTTCACACTAGAGAGAGGTACCAGACAGGGGTGTCCACTGTCATCACTCCTGTTTGCATTGACGATTGAACTCTTGGCAGAAGCAATAAGGCGGGAAGCGGATATAAAAGGAGTGCACATTTGAGGTAAAGAGGAAAAAATAGCATTATTTGCAGATGATGTAATACTCATATTGCAGCAACCCGTAATGACCCTTCCAGTATTGATGGGAATAATTAAGAGATTCAGTAGGATAGCAGGGTATAACATAAATCAGAACAAGACAGAGGTCCTTGGATTTAATTTAACGGGGTGCCTAGAGGAAAGGTTAAAAACACATTTTAACCTTAAATGGGTTACTCAACAATTTAGATATTTAGAAATTAAACACAAATTAAATAACTGAAATAAGTAAAAGTAAGCAACAATTAAGCTAAAAAATTAAGGAAATTAAGTAAATTCAAGGTAGGACTCCAGTAAGCTCCAGGCTTACGGAACCCTCCAGTTGCTTGGAGGCTGAGAATACTGGAGTGGGTGGGTGGTCCCAGTGGTATTTATACCGCTCCATCCCCCAAAAAGGTTGGGCTCAGCCTCCAAGCTGCTGGAAGGGTTGCGCAACCCAGAAGTGAAGGGACTGGACTGGAGTGACGATAAGGAATTTAGATATTTGGGACTATAATTAGGAAACCCAATAGAGAGGGTTAAACAATGGAACTATCAAGCGCTGACAGAAAACATCAGGAGAGATCTCTCTAGATGGGGGGGTTAAGGTTGTCATGGTTGGGGCATATAGCGGTAGTAAAGATGAATGTATTGCCACGAATGGTGTTTTTGTTTGCAGCCTTGCCTTGTAGTGTGACCAAGAAGGAGATGGGAAAGTTACAAAATATAATTATGCAATTTATCTGGGAAGGGAAGTTCCCGAAGATCGGTAGAAATACGATGTACCTAATGAGGTCGGAAGGAGGCCTAGGAGTGCCATGTCTGATGAAATATTTCGAGGCAGAGCAATTAAGGTCGCTCCTAGCATGGAGAGAGGGGTCAGATACATTGAGTTGGGTACAAATAGAGTCAGGGGGGAGGACCTTAAGGAAGTAAGAATATGGGACCTGGGGGGGGGGGTGAAGAGACAAAGAAGGGGATGGTAATCCCTTTAGGGAACAAATGTTCCAGATATGGAGGAAATGGAGGGGCATTTTAGAAGGGAAGGTATATTCAAGGTACACATCTATTAGGGCGGTGGGTGAATGGGGGTCAGGAGGGAACCTAAAGGTATACACGGAGTGGAGTAGGAAAGGGTTAGTAAGGTTAGGGCAATTAATAGGGGAAGGGAGGGGTTTTTGAACATCTGAGAAGCTACAGCATGAGTATCTATTAGATCAGAAAGATTATTACGCATATGTACAATTGTGGTATTTCCTGCAAAAAAAGGGAGGTAAAATTGAACATGGCCAGGAAATTTACAGTTCAAGGAATCTGATGGGGAAGCAGAAATCACAGAAAGGGGCGATATCTAAACTTTATAAAATACTTCTCCAGAAGCCGGGGGGGGGGGGGGAGCCGAAGGGACAGCAGAGATGGGAAGAGGAAATCCCGGGACCGTGGGATGATAGCAGATGGGAAGATATATATGAAAGATCGCATAAATTGGCATGGAGGACCCCAATGCTGGAGAACAGTCTAAAGATGTGGTATAGGATGTACTGAACGCCAGTGAGGTTAAAGGCTATATATTCAGACACGTCAAATGAATGTTGGAAGAAATGTGGGGCAACAGGAGATTTAATACATATGATTTGGAAGTGCCCAAAGGTACAAGTGTACTGGGGGGATGTGGAAAGGTTATATGGGGAAATAACGGGAGTACATATTAAATTAACATCAGAGATGGTAGAGTTGAATGAGGGGATGAGAAATGGGGAGAGAGATTTAGCAACATTTGTGGGGTATGGGATAATAAAAGCCTGAATGAGTCTCCTCAGATGGTGGAAAAGAGTAGAGGTGTCACCAATGAAAGAGGTTGTGGGCAAGTTGGAGCAGATTTATGTATGACGGAAGCCTACAGTAGGCACAAGGTAGGAAAACACAGAAAGATGTGGCACTGGTATGAAACATGGAGGGTGAAAGAGGTTGAGAAAGTATGGAGGGAGGGGGGAAGATAAAGGAAAAGGAGTAAATGTAGTAGGTGGGTATAATGACTGTTATATTGTGAAGTTAAGGAATTGTTAGACTAGGTACTTAAAGGTAGAAGATATGGGACGGGGCAGGGGGACGGGGGGGGGGGGGAAGGGGAATGAAGGGGGTAAAGAGTAATGAATAATGATATAGCAGGAAATGAAGAAAAGGTCAACATGAATGTAAATAAGTATTGGTGTTATATATTAGGCAATGGCAAAGTGCATGTATGGATAATTGAGTGAAATATATAACAAGTTGAAAAATCAATAAAATGGAAATTTAAAAAAAGTATAAATAAAGTAACCACTAATTGAAAATAAAGGAAATCAACCAATAACACAGTGTAATTAATTATCAAATTCAAAACAAATAACAATCATACATAAAAAATAATAATAGACTCATATTTTTACAAAATGATAAAATACAAAATATGTTTAATCATATATTAATAATTTATCTTTATTATTAATAAAATGTAATAATGGGAAAAACACTACAATACCAACACAAAGCACAAAAAAACAATCATCAACACAACAACAAATACATTTCCACACACCTTTAAATAATGATAATCACTATTTCTTTTAAAGATTTCAAAAACATATTGTTTATATAATTCATAAAATATTACATTCAATTTCATTCAATTTCATATTACATTATACATAAGTGTTGCACAACCCCATATATGGCCAAAATATTTTTCATTCAAGAATCTTTTCACTCAACAATTTATTCAGATTATCCACATTCTTATAGCTGTATCACAACCCGACTTTCTCTCATGATGCCTGTAAATTCTCTCTCATAATGCCTCCAATCATTCTTCATAACGCAGTAAAGAATCTGTGATCAAAATAATGACTTGTGTGAACTTATATAGTAGACGTTTCAGAAACAGAGAAATTCCCACTCATTCTGAGAGATCCAATATCAGATGTCATTACAATATTTCAAAGATGGGGGATATCCATATACCACCTCCTAAAGAAAATATATATATATAACCCATTAGGGAAGGCATAAAAAACAAAAGGACATCTCAAACACTCTAAAGATAATATCAACATCACAAACATTACCAAAAATGCAAAATTCTATTACCTCGTTATATATCAAGGAAAATCTCACGTAAAAATCAACTGCGACATCAAATCTTCAACCCAAACGAGAGACACATAATTCACTTAATCCTCCACACGATTTGCATCATGAGTAAGAGTTTCGCTGACCAGCGGCTTCATCGGGGTGAGCTATAAGATACAGTGTAATATATGATGAAATGAACTGTAGGCAGGGTCAGACCTACAAAAGGATCCCTAAATTTTCACCAAGATTGCCTGACTACATGGGAGCCGTACACCAGGATTTAAACTCAGATCACAGTCACTTGTCATCAAAATTCCTTTATTCAGTACAAGCAAAAACTGCAAGCACAGATACACAAGTGTCTGTCTGAGGGATCTGAGGACGGGTAGCCCTCCCCCTCCTCATCGGAGAGAGAAGGCCCCCCGCACTGAGCTCTGCAATTGCCTCTTATATACCTGTTCTCTGTCACAAATTCTGTCCCACAGTTCCAGTGGATTCTGCTTGAATTACTGAAGTCATTGGCCAAACTTGCAAAAAAACAGCAAAACCTGCTAAGTCGGAGAACTTCAGCCATTGAGACCCTACCTATGTTTATCACCAAGCAACAGATAAACAACCGTTGGTATTTCAAGGTTTGCCTAAGGTCAGCTTATCAGTTGGTTACAATCCCCTTGTGCATGCCTTTTAGGGTTGCCAACTTTTTCACCGAGAAAAACCCGACACCTGTGGCTCGCCATGCTCCACCCATTCTCCGCCCCTAGTCCCACCCCGCCCCCAGCCCCACCCACAAAAATTACCAAGGATACGTGTAGGCTAACTTCCTTGGTCAGATAATAATTAAACTGGGAACCCCAAAATCCAAACATGAAATGTACAACACTGGAGAAATAAAACTATAAAGTAATTTCCTCTTGCACTAAACAAAAACGCAAAGATGTTAGCAATACACACTTCCCAGACCAGACATATTCCAGTTAATAAATTCAAAATAAAAAGTATTTTTCTACCTTCTGTTTGGGCGTTTTATTTTTCAGTTGCAATTGCTCCAGTCACTTTCTTCTGGTTTCTTCGTGTCTTCTGCGGGCTATCCATTTGTCCTTTCTTCTCTTTTAGATGTTTTCCATTCTCTCTCTATTTCTGCTTTAACATACTGATTGTTTCCCTTTTGCTCTTTCCCCCAATTCTTTCCTTATTCCTTTATCATCCGTTTAAATTTCACCCTTCCATTCTCAAGCCCCTCTTACTCTCCCAATACCGGCCCATCATAGACTTTTCTTCCACACAAAATATTTTTTCCCCTCTCCATTCTCATTCCCCATCCATTCTAGTCCTCCCCCCAAATCAATTCCCTTATAGTTCTAGGCCCACCCAGCATCCACTCCCTTCTAGTCCCATTCTCCCATGCCCCACATCAGCCCATTTCCAGTCCTATTCCAGCTCTTCATCAGCCCATTTCCAGTGCTAGCCCTCACATCACAGGCCATTTCCAGTCCTAGCTCCCCCCCCAATCACAGCCCATTTCCAGTCCAAGTCCCCCATCACAGCCTATTTCCAGTCCTAGGCCCCCCCCCCACCATCACAGCCCATTTGCAGTCCGAGTCCCCCGGCACCATCACAGCCCATTTGCAGTCCGAGTCCCCCCGCACCATCACAGCCCATTTGCAGTCCTAGCCCCCCTAATCACAGCCTATTTCCAGTCCAAGATCCCCCTTCCTCCACCATAGCCCATTTCCAGTCCAAGTTCCCCCCCCCCCCATAGCCCTTTTCCCGTCCAGGTTCCCTCCACCCCCATCACCAACCTTTTGCAGTGCATGTCCCCCCCCCCCCCATAACCCTTTTTCTGTCCCGGTCCCCCCCCCCCCATCACAGCCTATTTCCAGTCCAAGTTTCCCCCCCCCCCCATAGCCCTTTTCTGGTCCAGGTCCCCTCCACCCCATCACAACCCATTTCCAGTCCATGTCCCCCCCCATAACCCTTTTATAGTCACGGTCCCCCCCCCCATCACTGCCTATTTCCTTTCCAAGTCCCCTCCTTAGCCCTTTTCCAGTCCAAGTCCCCCCCCCCTTAGCCCTTTTCCAGTCCAAGTCCCCCCCTTAGCCCTTTTCCAGTCCAGGTCCCCCCCCCTTAGCCCTTTTCCAGTCCAAGTCCCCCCCTTAGCCCTTTTCCAGTCCAGGTCCCCCCCATCACAGCCAATGCAGTCCTTGCCCCCCCCCCCCGACCAGCATCGCGGCTGTCTGAGGCTTCAGAGGGAGCCGGGGAAGCCCGCGCGAGGCCCCGGCTCCTTCTGAACAGCCACCAGCGTGAAGAGCCTTTTCCTTCACGCTGGCGGCTGTTCCTGTGAAGCCGCGAATGCTGGGAAAGGTTAAAGGGCAACCTTTAACCTTTCCCAGCATTCGCGGCTTCACAGGAACAGCTGCCAGCGTGAAGGTAAAGGCTCTTCACGCTGGTGGCTGTTCAGAGGGAGCCGGGGCCTCGCGCGGGCTTCCCCGGCTCCCTCTGAAGCGGAGAAAAGCCGTTTTTTTTGCTCTGGCCGCTCCCGATCTTGCGGCCAGAGCAAAAAAAACGGCTTTTAAAGGGCCGGTTTTGCCTCTGCGCCGGCAGCCGGCCTGGCCGTGGAAAAACCGGCCAGGCCGGCTGAAAACTGGCCAGTTGGCAACCTTAATGCCTTTCCATTTCTTGGAATTTCATCTTCTGGCACTTGTCTGTTATCTTCAGGGCCCAGAGATTGTATGTTAAAGGTCTTTGCTTCCAGCATGGCCTGTATTTCTCTGGGCCTATACACTCTGCACGCTCCCGTCCAAAGTATCTAGTTCCCCGGTCTTTCTCATACAAGGCCACAAAATACTCTGCTTCGCTAGCCCACATGCATGTCTTCTTATGTCTTCCTGTGCCAATCATATGTTACTGTGTATATTTTCAGGCAGGTAAGGGCAGGCAGGTAAGGGTGCAATCATACAAAGCAAACCTATAGAGCAGGTTTGAAATCCAGACTTGGACTGGTTATCCCTTCAGAACTCCCTAAACACAAAATACAACACAAAAATATATACTCAAAAAACATATCGTACGAATTGTAAAACTGAAAGTGTGATATATGCAGTGATATGTCCTTGCTTGTTATTATATCTTGGTCAAACTTCGTGTCTGTTTAAAACGAGGATTATTGAACATCTGTCTGCCATCCGCCGAGGGGTGGAATCGGCGCCTTTGGTATCACATTGGAAACTTAAAAATCATTCCTTAAGTGATTTACGCTGTTTTGTCATTGAACAAGTTAGGGGTGGTGAGGGTGGTACTTTTCAGCGGCGATTGTGCCGTAGGGAACAAAAGTATATTTTCCGTTGGAATAGTTTGGTACCAAATGGGTTAAATTCCCAGACTGAATGGCAGTGGTTTTAGTAATTTGACAGAAAACTCCTTGGTTATAACAGCGCATGTGTGGGCGTTCTACTGGAGGACTGATTTCCTTCGGAAGCCATTTCATAGATAGAAGTCTAGAGGTTTAGTCTAGAGGTTTGTGGTGATACAATTATATGTTTTTTGAGTATGTATTTTTGTGTTGTATTTTGTGTTTAGGGAGTTTGTTTCATTATATATTACACTGTATCTTGTAGCTCACCCTGATGAAGCCGCTGGTCAGGGAAACTCTTACTCATGATGCAAATTGTGTGAAGGATTGAGTGAATTGTGTGTCTCTCGTTTGGGTTTTATTTATTTATTTATTTATTTAAAGTCTCTTTTATACCGCGCTATTCAGCATCAGCGCGGTTTACAATAAACAGTGAACATACACATTTCCAATAGTACTTTGTGATTACATATGAACAGGATAATCAACTTGGCTAACAGGGTAACTATGTACAAACCATAAAATATACAATATATACAATTTGTAGGCTGATCATGTGTTTGTGTGGTTTTAGACAGTAGTGATTTGGGTGGATTCGGCAAATGGTGCTGAGTTTCTATTAGGTTCAGGGTAATGTATGAGGAAGAGGTAGTGTTTCACGGCCTTCCTGAATTGGAATATGTCTGGGATTGATCTGATGTTGTGAGGAAGGTTATTCCAGATCACCGGTGCATAAAGATTGAAAGTCCTGCTGGATGTTGACTTGGAGCATTTAGTTATAGATCTTGGGACTATCAAGGTGTTTTGAGCTACTGACCTTCTGTCTCTGTTGTGGGGTGTCATCTGGATTAACTCAGTTAGTGAAGTTGACGAGAGACCTTTGGTGGCTTTAAAGGTGAGCAGCAAGGTCTTGAATGTAATTCTACCTTGAATTGGGAGCCAGTGGAGTTGTTTCATTATAGGTGTGACATGGTCTTTCTGGATGCTCCGTGCAGTACTCTTGCTGCGGTGTTCATTGCCATTTGCAGTGGGTTTAGGGTGTTTTGGGGGAGACCTTGAAGTATTGCATTTGCATAATCGAAATGCGGGATAATTAGTGCTTGATAGATAGTCCTGAAATCATCAGGCTCCAGCAGAGATCTTAGGTATCTAAGGGATCTAATTTTATGATATACTGCCCTTACAGTATTACTTATATGAGCTTGCATATTTAGGTTCTGGTCTAGTGTGATGCCGAGGTATCTGATCGCGGATTTGGTCTGGAGGTCTGCTTCCTTCACTTTCAGTACTGTTGGGGCATTGAAGTTACGGTTTCTTGTAATGAACATCACCTCCGTCTTCTTGTGTTGAATCCGGAGGTTTTGGGATTGTAGCCAATTGGATATTTCGTTTATGCAGCATGTTATTGGTTCGAGGTCTGGGTTATCTGTTGTAAAAGGCGTGTATAATAGCACATCATCTGCGTATATCATGCAGTTAATGTTGAAAGACCGGATCAGGTTGCAGAGAGGTTGCATGTATATATTGAATAGTAAGGCGGAGAGGGAGGATCCTTGTGGGACACCTTGGCTTTGGTGGAATGGTTCTGATGATGTGTTTCTGGATCTCACCTGCTGCCATCTGTCCGAGAGGTAGGACCTGCACCACTCGAGTGCTTTACCGGAGATTCCTTTTTCTTTGAGGCGTTCTAGGAGGCACTCATGGCTAACGGAATCAAATGCTGCCGCGATGTCAAGGAAGACAAGGACAAAGCCTTGGCGGGTATTGTCGATGCCTGATATTATGTGGCTGAAGAGTGTGGTGAGAAGGGTCTCGACCCCGTGAGATTCTCTAAATCCATGCTGGCATGGATCCAGTGGTGCATTGGAATCAATGTGATCTTGTATTTGTCTCTGAACTATCTTTTCCATTATTTTTGCAAGCAATGGTATGCTTGCTATGGGTCTGTAGGATTCTGGTTTCTGTTGGTCGAGTTTGTTGTTTTTTAGTAGAGGTCTTATTGAAGTTTGTTTGAGGGTGCGTGGGAAATCACCTGTTGTGAACGATTGTTGAATAAGTCTGGATATGATTGGACTGAGGTCAGTCCGGAGTTCCTTGACCCAGAAAGCTGGGCATGGATCAGATTGCGCTGTGGACGTATTGATGGCTGCTATGGTGTCTTCGATGCATCGTTTGGATGGAGTTGAGAAGGTAGTGAGTGGTGTTTGATTGTAGGGCTGAAGGATGATGCTGGACGCTGGGTTGTTGTTTATCTGACAAAGTTTAGTTTGTAGATAATCCGCATATGTTTGAGGATGGATTGGGTTGAAGATTTGATGTCACAAATGATTTTTACGTGAGATTTTCCTTGATATATAACGAGGTAATAGAATTGTGCATTTTTGGTAATGTTTGTGATATTGATATTATCTTTAGAGTGTTTGGGATGTCCTTCTGTTTTTTATGCCTTCCCTAATGGGATATATATATATTTTTTCTTTAGGAGGTGGTATATGGACATCCCCCATCTTTGAAATACTGTAATGACATCTGATATTGGATCTCTCAGAATGAGTGGGAATTTCTCTGTTTCTGAAACGTCTACTATATAAGTTCACACAAGTTCACAGATTCTTTACTGTGTTATGAAGAATGATTGGAGGCATTATGAGAGAGAGTTTAGAGGCATCATGAGAGAAAGTCGGGTTGTGATACAGCTATAAGAATGTGGATAATTTGAATAAATTGTTGAGTGAAAAGATTCTTGAATGAAAAGTGCTTTGGCCGTATATAGGGTTGTGCAACACATATATATAATGTAATATGAAGGACTTCCGGTGGCACTTGAGCGAGTGAGGATGCTTTCTCTGCTCGCTCCAGGGCCGCCTCAGCCTTAATCGCTTAATTTCTATTTGAAGCCCTCGATAAAACTTAGTGAAGCTGCAGAGTAACGTGGTGAAGATGGCAGAAACGGCGGCAACGAGAGCAAACTGGAGAATGCCCCTGCCGACAAAGAAGGAGCAGGAGAAAACCCACCGGCCTGGGGCCACGCTTTCCGTGGGGTCTAACCCGGCCTCTCCGGGAACGGAGAGTGCTGAATCGGCCACAGAAGAGATGGCGAAAGAGGTAGTTAAACTTCTTGACCCGAAGATTGATCTGATACTGTGTAAGCTGGAATCGGTGGGGTCGGCGCTGGCTGAAATGGGACAGAGAGTGGAGGAGGTCGAGCACAGAGTCTCGGCGCTGGAGGAGGACGAGGGGCGCAGATCAAGAGAGCACAAGGCTCACCGCGTGCAGTTGGAGGCCCTCATGGAGAAAGTGGATGATCTCAAAAATCGCTCACGCCAAAACAACCTGCGGATAGTAGGGATGCCGGAGTCTACTATGGATGCAATGCTTTTGCCGTTAATAGAAACCTGGTTGCCCAGAACTTTGGGACTTGAGGAGCTGGTTGGTAGGCTGAAGGTGGAGCGGGAACATCATATGGGGATGAAAATGGAGACTTGCCAGCGGTCCAGAGTGGTGATCGCTTGCATCTTAAATTTTCAGCATAAGGTGCAAATACTTCAGGCTTACAGGAGGAAGCGGGACGAGCAATTGGAGAACCATAGAATCCTGATTTTTCAGGATTACTCGGCTATAGTTGCTGCTAAGAGAAAGGAATTTGCACACGTTTGTTCTTCTCTTTTTCAGAAGAAAGTGAGATTCACTCTGGCATTTCCTGCCACATTGAGAGTATCCAATCTAGGCCAGAATCATGTCGTCACCTCGGTGGGAGATGCACGGACATTTCTGGACATTTTGGGCACCAGTTCGACAGAAATGACAGCGCGGGAGGAGAGTCGCTGAATGTCTATGGGAACAGGGACTTCGGCAGAGGCATGGATGTTATCAGAGCTTCGAACACAACACCGGCAAGGCTGGTATAGATACAATTGACAATGTGGCCACTACATCGGTGGAGTATAGTTTGAATGTGTGGGCACGATGGCATGAATGTGAAGATGACAATTGACAATGTGGCCACCACATTGGTGGAGTATGGTTTGAATGAGTGGGCACGATGGCTTGAATGTGAAGGGGAATATGTGTTGCAGTGTGTGGGGGTGAGGTGCAGGCTGCCGACGTTGTGTGCAGTTTGATAACCAGTGCAGCACAAAAAAAAAAAAAAGTGTATAGGTGGCTGGCACCAGAGATTCTCTGGGGTAACTCTTGGGAGGGCGGCAAACTCCAATTCAAAATAAAGCTTGGAAGGGGGGGGGGGGCGGCCCTGAAGTGCCTGATCCGAAGTCTAGCCTCAGCTCAGGAAGCTGAGGGTAGGAGATCGCATTTTACGGGGGGTGGTAAGGGAGCGTTGGGTTGTATGGGAGCGGGTGGAGAGGTGAGGGAAGGTGGGTGGGGGGGGGAAGGGGAAGGGGTGAGAGGGTGCGAGGGGTGGGGAGGGTGGGTGTGGAATATGGGGTAGTAGTTTGGCGAGCGCAGCAGGTTGGGTTGGAAGGGGGTTCCGATATTGCTCCGAAAGAGAAGCAGCTTTGGCAGGGGGTTGAGGCTGGGCAACCTCCTGTGATCTCAATCGCAATAGGCTATACACTTCAGAATGGGGGGCTGGTAGCCAATGGGGGGTAATTGGCGTATAACTTCGTGGAATGTGGGGGGCATTCGCACTCCCATGAAACGCACAAAAATTCTCCAAACGTTTAAGAGAGGGAAGGTGCATGTGGCATTGCTTCAAGAAACCCACCTCACTGATAGTGAGCATGCTAA
Source organism: Ichthyophis bannanicus (assembly GCA_033557465.1). Taxonomy (NCBI): domain Eukaryota; kingdom Metazoa; phylum Chordata; class Amphibia; order Gymnophiona; family Ichthyophiidae; genus Ichthyophis; species Ichthyophis bannanicus. The sequence continues at coordinate 439,985,319 of CM066034.1, forward strand.
ATTAAAAAGAGATTGGGTCGGGCAGGTCTTTGCTGCATCGGCTGGGGGGCGGAAGAAGGGCGTGGCGATTCTAGTGAAACGAGGGATTCAAGTGGAAGTGTTGAGGGAGGAAGTGGACCCATTGGGGAGATTTCAGTTTTTGCATGTCAAATTGAATAGAGAAGAATTGCTCCTGGGCAATGTGTATGCTCCCAACACATATGATCACCAATTTTTTAAACTCCTTCTCCAGAAATTGGGAAACCACTCTCGGGTGCCAGTGATTCTAGCTGGTGACTTTAATTGCCCCCATAATCCGGCCCTGGATAAGTCTACTGGAGGGGAGGGAGGGGGATGGAGTAAGAAAGGGGTTAGCTACTTGTGTCAGATGAGAGGACTGGTGGATACGTGGAGAACTTTACATGAGGGGGAAAGGGATTACACCCATATGTCCAGAGCTCACCAGACTTGGTCCAGAATCGACTACATCTTGGTGTCGAAGGAGGATTTTGGGAAGGTAGTGAGTGTTGAAATTGAGCCTCTTGTAGTATCGGACCACGCGAGGGTTCGGACAGATTGGCAGGTGGGAGGGCGGCGCCAATGGTCTTTCCCTGGGCAGCTCGGACATAACCCGGATTTTCAGGCATATTTAAATCAAAAATGGGGGGATTATTTACATTTTAATGACCGCTCTGTGGACTCGGTTGCTACCCTGTGGGAGGCTGGCAAGGCAGTGATGAGGGGGCATGTAATCGCATATATGGCAAAGGAGAGGAGGAGGATCAACGAGGACCTCCTACGTCTCACTGAGTTGTTGCGGAACCAGAAAAGGGAGGCGACACGGCAACGCAGGGGTCAGGCACTGGCGGTCTATTTGCAAGCCCAGCAGGATGTCAATAGACTTCTGCAGGAAAGAGCGGCCTTTAGTCTACAGTATTATTGGCATAAATTTTTTCGCTATGGGAACCGATCTGGCAAAATGCTTGCCAGACTGGTGAAGGAGTGGGGAAGCACAAATGTTGTAACAGTGTTGCGCGATGAGAATGGAAAGCGGCATAATCAAGCTCGGGAAGTAGTGGAGATCTTTCGGAAATTTTATGCTGATTTGTATACTCCAGGGGAGGAGGATAGGGATAGAGAGCGGAACTTCTAAATGGTGTCCAGCTCCCGCGGCTCTCCCAGGCGGAAATCACAGATCTGAACAGACCCGTTTCGGTAGGGGAAATCCAAAAAGTCATCAAAGGGGGGAAGGCCCACAAAGCCCCAGGACCCGATGGATATGGGGTGGAATTCTACAAATTGTTGGAGGGGTCGGTGGCCCCCACATTGGCTGTTCTGTTTGGGGAAGTGCTGGACACTGGATCCTTCCCTAGAGATATGCGTACCGTCTCGATTTCGGTGCTCCACAAAGCAGGGAAGGACCCAGCGGACCCGGCGTCTTATCGCCCAATATCACTAATTAATTATGACATGAAGATTCTCGCTTCTTTGTTAGCGGCGAGATTGCAAACTATCCTACCTAGGTTGATTGGGCCTCACCAGTCGGGATTTGTTAAAGGCCGCGAGGCGCTGTTAAACATCAACAAAGTCCTCTTGGGAATGGAGAGGTGTGAATGTCAAGGCACTCCGTTGCTCCTGGTGAGCCTGGATGCGGAGAAGGCTTTTGATAGAGTCTTCTGGCCGTATATGTTTGAGGTCATGCGCAGGTTTGGCTTTGAGGGAGCCTTCTTGGGTTGGGTGCGGGCGCTGTATACGGACCCTTTAGCTTATATTGTGACGGGTGGCGATAGTTCGTGTAATTTTCGGTTACGGAGGGGGACGAGGCAAGGCTGTCCACTTTCGCCTTTGTTGTTTGTTTTGCAGCTAGAACCGTTATTACGCAGATTGCAAGAATGGCCGGAGATAACTGGTATTGAGTGGGGCACAGGAGGCATAAAGATTAGTGCCTTTGCTGACGATATGTTGTTGTGTGTTACCAATCCTCAAAGCTCTCTTCCTAAGATCTTGCAGGAACTGGAACTTTTTGACTCCTTTTCGGGTTTGAAGATAAATACAGCTAAGTCATTGGGGTTGGATGTGGGTAATCGGCTCCGGAAACATTGGAGGGGAGCGTTTCCCTTGGTGTGGGCGGAGGGCCAGATTCGGTATCTAGGTATTCAGATACCGGATACAATCCAGAACCTCTTGTGGTGAACAGCGCCCTCCTGAGCCTATGGAAACGGATGAAAATCCTGAGGTTCAGCAGGATTTATGCCTATTTGAGAAACCAAGGAAGAAAGAGAGACTCTATTCCACAGAGCTGAGCATGGAGACCAGCCCAGGGGAGGAGTCCTGCAGTCCTGATTGGGCACACCCTGTCCTGGGAAGGGGCGTGTCCAGGAGAGAACGTGGTTTTAAACCAGAGCATGGCTTTGCTAGTCAGACGGAGAAGAAGGAGGATAGGAATAAGCTGCAGAGGAAGAAGAAGAAGCAGGAGAATGATTGGAAGTCCAGAATACAGTATGCTGATACTTGGGAACCTGGCATTGGAAGGAGACCTGCAAAGTTCTATTCAGAGGCAGTGAGTAGAAGTCCCAAGGAGAGAGGACCTAGCCCTGAAATAGACAACCGTTGGAAGGCACAGCCCTGGGAAAGGAAGCCTTCAAGGCAGGCACAAGAAAGAAAACAATCATTCTGTGAAGTACCGTTTGAGCCAGAGAGCAACAAACATTCTAACAGCTGGAGAACGTTGGAGCCATCTGAAGTCAGAACGGCATGGCAACAAGTAAGTGAATTGCCACAAAGTTTCCAGGCTGAACGTAAAGCTAACTCTCCTGTATGTGAAACATTAGCAAAAGAGACTAGCAGTTACTCTGATACAATTAATCTAAGAGAGGAGAAAATAAACAGCCTTAAGCCAGAGGGAAGTTGTATAGCTGATAGCAATTCCCTATCTCACAAACAGCAGGCTGAATTGCTCCTACAGAGTTTTAAGCAGTTTTTAGAGTTGCAAGCTAGAAGACAGCCAGTGTTACCAGAAGCCAGTAATTCCATACAGCTTGAAGAATTAACACAAGATAATACAGACTTACCAGATTGTGAGAGCATGGATTGCACGGTCTGCTGTGTAGAGATGCCAAGCTGAAGGAAACTGCTTTTTACCGTATGTGAATTGAATGCTACGGAGCTGTTATATTGCCTTGCTGAGAAAGCTCTAATTATGTGCACCTGATTTTCCCCAGCACTGTGAAGGTAACAGTGGCTGAAAGAGGCTGCAGTGAATCTAACTGACCTCTTGGGGCATAGTGAGTAATTTGCTTAGAAGTGAAAAGCAGCAGTTATACTTTAAGTTGCCTTTATCCTAAGTTTTCCTGTTAGCATTTGAAGCACTTATTTTGTTTGCATTTATTTGCCATGTGATGGAACAATATCCTTTACTATAATAAATATACTGGAAACCCCATAACTACAACTCTTTATTTCGGAGCGAGAGGAGCAGGAACTACAATACCCAGCATCCCCTGGATACAGGTTACTCTCCTTCCTCACGAAGCATCATACCGCCGCTCCTGTCTTTAGCCCTAAGGCCGGGCAGGAGCGCCGCAAGTGGCTACGTTGGCAGGATATTCCATGCATGCGCAAGGTGCCGCGCCGAAAACTACAGAAAAGCAACTGCAAGAAAGACCCCGAGTGCAGACCATCCTGAAAGGAAGGAAAGAGTCCCAGCATCGGAGTGTCAGCTGCAACGAGGTTGTGAAAGCGTGACGCAACACCTGAGCCAGGTAATAAGTGTCCACCTGGGAAAGGATAAGGATACAGGGCTGAGAGTGTTTGCCAGCTAGTTGAAAAAAAAAAAAAAAAAAAAGGAAAAGTTTTTTTTTTTAAAGTGTGAGGTACCGCACTTGGTTTTTTTTTTGTCTGTTTGTATTCACAGGTACTAAAGATGTCTCTGGATCCAGCAGAGGTATTCAAATGGATGGCCACTCAACTCGAGAGACAGCGAGACTTGAGTCTGGAGTTCCAGGAAAAGAGTGCTGCTGCCCTGCAGGCTCAGCAGCGACCCCTACTGGACATGCTACAAGCGTGGGTAGCTGAGCAGAAGACGCCACAGGAGAAACCATCTGTTCCCCCAGGTTTTTCTGCTACAGCTGCACATAGTCTAAATGCAGGGACTATGTTTAATTTTGGCCAGTTAAAGGACAATGAGGATGTTGACAATTTTATTGAGTGTTTTGAAAGAGTGGCACAGTTAAGTGCATGGCCAAAAGAGTGTTGGGCCATCAGATTTGCAGCTTCCCTTACTGGAGAAGCAATGGCTGCCTATAGGAGCATGCCACCCGACCTTGCCGGAAATTATGAGGAGGTGAAAAGAGCGGTCCGGGAAAGGCTAGGCCTTACACCACTAGCCTACCATAATCTCCTGCGAGCGGTTAAATTAAAACAGGGTGAGACACCGAAAGCCTTAGTATACAGGATAAGCATGTTGTTAAATAAATGGCTTAATCCAGAGAATAGGACTAAAGAGTCTATATTGGAAAGCTTAATTGTAGAGCAATACATGAATGCTGTACCCAATGAAATAAAAACCTTCCTGATTCTGCAAAGCTGCAAAACCCCACAGGAGGCAGTAGACCTCACAGAACGCTTCTTAGAGGCCAAGGTAATGGCTCATGAAAGCAGTAGTGATTTAAAGGGGGCAGCAATACCCGAGTCAGAAAGGAAGTGGAAATTTCAGAATGAAGCAAGCAAAATGTGTATGCCAACTGTGAAGGCTAGGTTTCCGCCTAGGAAATGTTTTAAATGTGGGCGAGAAGGGCATATACAGAAGAATTGTTTTAAGACTGCCTTAGTAGCAGAAAGTGCACAAAAAACCCGAGAAGGATTTCTCATTGAGGTAGAGGTGCAGGGAATTGCTACTACCGCGTTATTGGATTCTGGCACGGAGCAGACAATGCTCTCCAAGGCGCTGTGGCAGCAAGTCCAAACATCAGGGGTAGCAATTCAGCCTGTTCGTAATGTGAAGATTCGCTGTGTACATGGAGGTACATCACTATACCCTGTATACAACCTTCAAGTGAAAGCGCTGGGTGTGCTTAAGAAAATTCCCATTGCAGTAGTACCCAAGCTACCAAACCCTATGGTTTTAGGAAGGGATTGGCCCTATTTTTATAGAGAAATGAGACAAGGCCTAACCCTTAAGGGAGCCCTGGTAGCTACAAGAGCCCAAGCTAAGGACTCAGAGAAGGGAGAAGACCCTACTGATGAGGCATTTAGAAGTCTTCCTTCCCATGAGGATTTAATAGCCGCACCAGAAGAGAAGGTGAAGAAAACAAAAGCGCAGAAGCGTAATGGTAGACAAGAACGTTCTCAGCATAGGGCAGAAACTCAGGCTGGCCAGGAATTGCCCTGGGTGCCCGAAGAACTAGTTGGGAAATTTCCAACGTTCCCCAACGAACAACTGGACAACCCTGCCTTAAGTCAGGCATTTAAATGGGCCCAGAGTGATAGGGATAACCTACCTAGGTTTTTTCTGGACACCGGTATTTTGTACAGAGAGAGCAAGGATCCCTATACGGGCGATACGCGCAAACAGGTGGTGGTGCCTGCAAACTTCAAAAACTTGGTTTTGAGGCTGGCCCACGACCATCCGGTCGGAGGACACAAGGGCATCCGAAGTACGTTGGATCAGATCCTGGCAAGGTTCTATTGGCCGGGTGTTTTCAAAGAAACAGCGAGGTTCTGTGAAGCCTGTCCAACATGCCAGCGCGTCTCTGCCATCCACCCAAAAGAAGTGCCAATGATATCAACCCCGGTCATTACAGAACCCATCCATAGAATGGCTATGGACATTGTTGGTCCTTTAATAAAGACACCGAGGGGATTTCAATATATTTTAGTGGTCATAGACCAAGCGACACGATTTCCTTGGGCCATGCCACTACGTACTATATCCGCTAAGGCCGTGGCGGCTGAACTGATCAAACTGTTTTGCGAGGTGGGCTTCCCTCGCGAAGTTCTGACAGACAGAGGAAGCAATTTCCTTTCCAAGTATTTAGCCCAAGTTTGGGAAGCGTTTGATATCCGCCATGTCAAGACCTCAGCCTATCATCCACAAAGCAATGGGCTAGTGGAGAGACAAAATCAGACGATTAAAAGGATGCTGCGCCGCAGTTTAGAAGGAAATATGGCCAACTGGGATACGATGCTACCCTTCGTCCTCTACGCTTGCAGGGAAAGGAAGCAGTCGTCCCTAGAGACAGCGCCATATGAACTTATGTATGGTCGATCACCCCGTGGGGTATTAGATATCCTGAAGGAACAGTGGGTAGAGCCCGACGTACATGAAGTGGGAGTACCGGAATTTCTTAAGGATCTAAAAGGTCGCTTACGCCACACCACACAAGTGGCGGAAGTCAATTTAAGACACAATCAGCGACGACAGAAGGCCTATTATGACCAAGGCACACGGCCGCGCCAGTTAGCTGTGGGAGACAAGGTCATCGTGATGGTGGCAGGCCCAGACCCGAAATTTGAGAGCCAATGGAAAGGCCCATGTACCGTGGTCTGGCCAGTGGGTCCAGTGTCTTATCTCGTGAAGAATAAGAAAGGACGCCAACAAGTGTATCATATTAACCTTTTGAAGCCTTGGCATAATAGAACAGCCCTAGCTCAGGTAGCCATCGTAGTGCAAGACAGGAAAGTGGTAGAGAGGGCACAGATCAACGCTAGACCCCAGAGTAGAATCACGTGCTGTGCCTCTGGTCAGATGCCAGCCCGTGATATCTTAAGGGGGGGGGAATCTGTGGTGAACAGCGCCCTCCTGAGCCTATGGAAACAGATGAAAATCCTGAGGTTCAGCAGGATTTATGCCTATTTGAGAAACCAAGGAAGAAAGAGAGACTCTATTCCACAGAGCTGAGCATGGAGACCAGCCCAGGGGAGGAGTCCTGCAGTCCTGATTGGGCACACCCTGTCCTGGGAAGGGGCGTGTCCAGGAGAGAACGTGGTTTTAAACCAGAGCATGGCTTTGCTAGTCAGACGGAGAAGAAGGAGGATAGGAATAAGCTGCAGAGGAAGAAGAAGAAGAAGCAGGAGAATGATTGGAAGTCCAGAATACAGTATGCTGATACTTGGGAACCTGGCATTGGAAGGAGACCTGCAAAGTTCTATTCAGAGGCAGTGAGTATTTTATTATTTTTTTTTTTTTTTTTTATTTAGACAGTTTTGTATACCGCCTTATCCTTCAATCAAAGCGGTCACAACACAATTGGGGGATACATTTAACACGCGGGGATATGAGACACATACGCTAATACTTACAGGGAACATGGGCAGTGGAGGGTTAAGTGGCTTGCCCAAGACCACAAGGAGCATCTGTGGGACTAGAAACCCCAGTCCTTCCGGCCCAAGGTTGCTGTCCTCTAGTGAGATTTGAACCTCCGACCTTCCGGCCTGAAGTACCTTGCCCCAACCACTAGGCTACTCCCAAGGAGAGAGGACCTAGCCCTGAAATAGACAACCGTTGGAAGGCACAGCCCTGGGAAAGGAAGCCTTCAAGGCAGGCACAAGAAAGAAAACAATCATTCTGTGAAGTACCGTTTGAGCCAGAGAGCAACAAACATTCTAACAGCTGGAGAACGTTGGAGCCATCTGAAGTCAGAACGGCATGGCAACAAGTAAGTGAATTGCCACAAAGTTTCCAGGCTGAACGTAAAGCTAACTCTCCTGTATGTGAAACATTAGCAAAAGAGACTAGCAGTTACTCTGATACAATTAATCTAAGAGAGGAGAAAATAAACAGCCTTAAGCCAGAGGGAAGTTGTATAGCTGATAGCAATTCCCTATCTCACAAACAGCAGGCTGAATTGCTCCTACAGAGTTTTAAGCAGTTTTTAGAGTTGCAAGCTAGAAGACAGCCAGTGTTACCAGAAGCCAGTAATTCCATACAGCTTGAAGAATTAACACAAGATAATACAGACTTACCAGATTGTGAGAGCATGGATTGCACGGTCTGCTGTGTAGAGATGCCAAGCTGAAGGAAACTGCTTTTTACCGTATGTGAATTGAATGCTACGGAGCTGTTGTACTGCCTTGCTGAGAAAGCTCTAATTATGTGCACCTGATTTTCCCCAGCACTGTGAAGGTAACAGTGGCTGAAAGAGGCTGCAGTGAATCTAACTGACCTCTTGGGGCAAAGTGAGTAATTTGCTTAGAAGTGAAAAGCAGCAGTTATACTTTAAGTTGCCTTTATCCTAAGTTTTCCTGTTAGCATTTGAAGCACCTATTTTGTTTGCATTTATTTGCCATGTGATGGAACAATATCCTTTACTATAATAAATATAATGGAAACCCCATAACTACAACTCTTTATTTCGGAGCGAGAGGAGCAGGAACTACAATACCCAGCATCCCCTGGATACAGGTTACTCTCCTTCCTCACGAAGCATCATACCGCCGCTCCTGTCTTTAGCCCTAAGGCCGGGCAGGAGCGCCGCACTCTATAAAGTCAATGTCGAGCCAATGTTGGATAAGACTATAGTGCGACTTCGCAAATGGCGGGACCTCCCAGTCTCATTGAAGGGTCGCATAGCTTTATTCAAGATGGTAGAGCTTCCCAGGTGGGTATATCTGTTGCGACATGTGCCAATTTGGCTTCTGCGGAAGGATTTACGGCGCCTGCATAGCCACCTCTCGAAGTTCTTATGGAAAGGACGACGAGCGAGGATTGCTTTAGACATCCTGTTGCAACCTGCCAAGGAGGGGGGGGGGGCAGGGCTGTTCTCCCTCAGAGAGTACAATCTCATTTGTCGCATGAGATCTTTGCGAGAGTTTTTCACGGGGGAGATGGAAACTATGCCCTTAGACCTAGTGGATATTATGTCAGGGGCTTTGCACCGGGCCTATTTACTTCACCGAGGGGGTAAGGAGTTGCCACAAGCATGGAGGGCCTCCACTTGTCTTTTGGCTCTCCGGAGGGCGTGGCAGGCGCTGTGTCAAATAATGCAGGTTGATTGGCGAAGTACGGACTGTCTCCCGATAAGGGGGAACCAGGATCTGGTGGCGGGCGTACAAGGAGCGTTGGCACGGAGATGGGAGTCACGGGGGTTGTTATACTTAGGGCAACTGAGAATGGGCAGCTCGCCAGTGCTTGATTCCTTCCAATCTTTGTAGGGCACTTACCGATTAGATAAGGGGGATTTTTATTTTTATCTGCAAACGCGGCATTATATGGGCAGTCTCCCTCATGTGGGGTGGGGGGTATTCTCGTTGTTCCAGAAGTTGGAAGGGAAACTCACGGTTCGGCGCTTGCGGGACGAACTGCGGATAGGACAGACAGGTGGGGGAATAGACGGGCTAGCGCGGAAATGGCTTAAAGATGGAGTTCCTGAAGGCACAGTGGAACGACTTCAACGGGCGTTCTCCAATGTGAAAGGGATGGTGGAGTCGGTACAACTACAGGAGGTTCAATATAAATTTTTGTGGCGGGCCTATGTACATGATGATTGGGCTGTGAAAGCGAGCCTGTCTGTGACAGATGGATGTAAGTTCTGTGGGGATGAGAAGGGCACTCTGGCACACAAGTTCTGGTTCTGTGGGCGCATACAACTATTTTGGGGTGGAGTTGCGATTAAACTGCGGGAATGGCTGGCGGGGTCGGTACCGGTATCCCTGGCTTGGTGCTTATTTGGGTCTTATGAGGAGGAGCTCCCCTTGAAGGGAGCGCACAAAAAGCTGTGTGAGAAGGGGTTTCTTGTGGCCAAGCAAACTATTTTGCGGCACTGGCTGGGTGCTGACATGCCCAGTGTGCTGGGATGGGAGAGGAGTATGCGGGAACTTCGAGATATGGAACGGTGTACAGCCCGCCTTTTAGGGGGTAACAAGTGGGACCTATTCCTGCAGATATGGGACTCTGTTCCACATTAACAAGGGGTAACATCTTTGATTGCCATGGGCTGGGGGGGAGGGGGAAAGGAGGGTAGGGGAAGGGAAGGGGAAGGGGAGGGGGAGGAGGAACTTCGGGGGGGGGGGTTGGTGGGGGTCTGAAGGTGTTTGTGGTCTGTTTGCTTGTTTATTGGATGAACGCTTTTTGCATTACACAAGGCTCTGTGAGCCCTCTTTGCGGTATAAGATGTGTATGGGAGGGGTGGTGAGAGGCCTGGTACGGTATTGGCCTTTTGAATTGTGGGCAAGGGGTGGGTTTGTTCTATGTTTTCTACTTGTTTCCTATTTTCCAGGTATGTTCAATGTTAGGTCTAACATATCACTTTGGAGTGTGTGAGGTTATGGATATGAGGTTCACGTATCCATGTCTCCTTTGGTTACCTTGTTTGTGTGGGTTGTAGATGTATTGGGGTTCGGATGTTTGTATAATCATAATAATAACAATAAAAATGATTTTCCATAATGTAATATGAAAATGAATGAAATTGAATGTAATGAAATTGAATGTAATGAAATTGAAAATGAATGAAATTGAACGATACAGAAGTATACAAAAGTATACACCTTGTAAATAGTTTTAATAGTTTAATGCTCATATGTAAAAAGTTAAAAATTTTGTTCAATGTAATGTTATACGAACGTATACAAAACTGTTAAATTGTTCCATGTAAACCGCCCCTGATCTCTGGAAGGGGCGGTATAGAAGAAATACATAAATAAAAAATAAATAAAATAAATGTAATATTTTATGAATTATATAAACAATATGTTTTTGAAATCTTTAAAAGAAATAGTGATTATCATTATTTAAAGGTGTGTGGAAATGTATTTGTTGTTGTATTGATGATTGTTTTTTTTGTGTTTTGTGTTGGTATTGTGTTTTTTCCATTATTAAATTGTATTAATATTAAAGATAAATTATTAATTAATAAATGATTAAACATATTTTGCATTGTATCATTTTGTAAAAATATGAGTTTATTATTATTTTTTATGTATGATTGTTATTTGTTTTGAATTTGGTAATTAACTGCACCGTCTTATTGGTTAACAAAAAAAAGAACATAAGAACATAAGATATGCCATACTGGGTCAGACCAAGGTCCATCAAGCCCAGTATCCTGTTTCCAACAGTGACCAATCTAGGTCACAAGTACCTAGCAGTTTCCCCAGAAGACACAGGTTTCACAATGCTTGTATTGGGACAAGCAGTGGATTTCCCGGTCCCCTTTATGGTTTATGGACCTTTCCTCCAGGAACTTGTCCAAACCTTTTTTTAAACCCAGCTACGCCAACAGCTTTTACTACATCCTCCTGTAACGATTTCTAGAATTTGATTACACGTTGAGTGAAAAAACATTTTCTCTTATTAGTTTTATATGGGTTACACTGTAGCTTCATTGCATGTCCCCTAGTCTTTCTACATTTTGATGGCATAAACAATTAATCTAAGTTTACCCGTTACACTCCATTCATTAATTTATAGACCTCTATAATATCTCCCCTCAGCCTTCTTTTTTCCGGGTTGAAGAGCCCCAACATTTTTAGCCTCTCCTCATAGAGGTATTTTTCCATCCCCTTTACCATTTTGGTAGTTTTTCTTTGTACCTTTTCTAATTCTACTATATCCTTTTTACGATACGGCAACCAGAAATGCACACAATATTCGAGGTGCGGTCACATCATGGAACGATACAAAGGCATTATAATATCCTTTGTTTTATTCTCCATTCCTTTCCTTATGATTCCTAGCATTCTATTTGCTTTCTTGGCCACTAGTACACACCGGGCAGAGGGTTTCAACGTGTTATCCATGATAACATATGTGGCTCCAATCACAAAACCTTCGCATTCAACATAAAAAAACAGAGGTGCTCTTCATCTCCAAAGACCCCAACTTCACCCCTCCAGCCCACGTCAGTGTCAAGGAAGCTGACCTACAAGCTAAAGAAACAATAAGATACCTTGGAGTTACATTGGACCAACGTCTGGATATGAAACATCACATAAATAACATAGTCAAAGCTGTATACTTCAAAATACGCTCGCTTAGGCATATGCGCTCCATGTTGGACCCGGATGACTTCCGAACCATATACCAAGCACTAATCCTGCCACACTTCGACTTTGCAAATGCCATATTACAAGGTCTCCCTCAATCCACTCTTAGCCCATTACAGATGGCCATGAATGCCGCAGCAAGAGTCCTCTACGGAGCCTCCAGAAGCGATCACGTAACTCCCATTCTTAAACAGCTTCACTGGCTCCCCATCCATGGGAGGATCATCTTTAAAACCCTAGTCCTATCATTCAAGGCAATCAAGGGTATCTCATCCTCCTCACTCACAGATCTGATTCACACTGTACCCCCCAACAGATCCAGAAGAACATCAGCCGTAAACCTACTGACAACCTCGAAGGCGTTGACAAAGTGCAACATGACAACCTCAAACAGAGCCTTCAGTTTCTATGTACCCAAATGCTGGAACGCTCTACCCTCCGACATAAGGGCCATTACTGACCTACTCCAGTTCAGGAAGGCACTCAAATACCACCTCTTCCTTCAATACTACCCTACCAGCAATTGAACCAGAGGAAGTGACCCACTCATGAACACACCATGCCGTTCTTGATATTATTAAGACTCTATTCTGTTCTATGTAATTATCTCTTGTATATAGTTTACCCCGGTTCTCCAAGTTTGTACTCCTGTTCGATGTAAACCAAACAGCTTGTTGTTATGGTCTTTATGTTATAATGTAAACCGCGCTGATGCCGAATAGTGCGGTATATAAGAACTTGTAATAAATAAATAAATAAAAATAAAAAACATCTAAATCTTTTACCTAGGTGGTGGTTCCTAATATACCACTTTGCGTCGTGTAACCATAGTTTGGGTTGCTCTTTCCTACAGTAGGTGCATAACTTTGCACTTTTCCACATTAAACCTAATCTGCCATTTGAACATCCAGTCTTCCAATTTATCAAGGTCCCCTTGCAATTTTTCACAATCCTCATGGGTTTTAACAACTTTGAATAATTTTGTGTCATCTGCAAATTTGATTACCTCACTCGTTATTCCCATTTCCAAGTCATTTATGAATATGTTAAAAAGCAGTGGACCCAGCACAGATCTCTGGGGTACTCCACTATTCATCTTTCTCCATTCAGAAAAAAGGCCATTTAGCCCTACCATAAGAACATAAGGTATGCCATACTAGGTTAGACCAAAATCCATCAAGCCCAGTATCCTGTTTCCAACAGTGGCCAATCTAGGTCACAAGTATCTAGCAGTTTCCCCAAAAGACACAGGTTCCACAATGCATGTAGTGGGGCAAGCTGTTAATTTCCCGGGTCCCCAATGGTTTATGGACCTTTCCTCCAGAAACTTGTCCAAACCTTTTTTAAACCTGGCAACACTAACAGCTTTTACTACATCCTCTGATAATGAATTTCAGAGTTTGATTAAACGTTGAGTGAAAAAAAATTCTCTTATTAGTTTTAAATAGATTACATTGTAGGTTCATGGCATGTCCGCTAGTTTTTCTAATGTATATTTTGACGATGTAAACAATCGATCTACGTTTACCCGTTCCACTCCATTCATTAATTTATAGACCTCTATCATATCTCCCCTCAGCCGTCTCTTTTCCAGGTTGAAGAGCCCTAAGCTTTTTAGCCTCTCTTCATAGGGGAGCCTTTACCGTTTTGGTGGCTCTTCTTTGTACCTTTTCTAATATTGCTATAACCTTTTTAAGATATGATGATCAGAATTGTACACAATATTGTGGTCGCACCATGGAATGATACAGAGGCATTATAATATCCTTTGTTTTATTCTCCATTCCTTTCCTTATGATTCCTAGCATGTTATCCAGGATGATGTCTTAATCTTTTTCCTGGGTTGTGGTTCTTAATGTGGAACCTTGCATCATGCAACAAACGTTTCGGTTGTTCTTTTCTAATTGCATAATTTTGCACTTGTCCACATTAAATTTCATCTGCCATTTGGATGCCCAGTATTCCAATTTATCAAGGTCCTCTTCCAATTTTTGACAATCCTCATAGGTTTTAACAACTTTGAATAATTTTGTGTCATCTGCAGATTTGATTACCTCACTCATTATTTATTTATTTCTTCTATACTGCCCCCTTCAGAAATCAGATGCAGTTTACAGATAAGGAAACATGTTACATAAAACATTAGAAAACTATTTACATATTAAAATTGAGATTTTTAACAAATGAACAAATATTTAACAAATAAACATATTCAAATTTTATATAATTGGGGAGGAGAGATCCTTAGCCTTAACATTAGTCATCTAGGAACTATAGCGTAGTTACTCACCTGTAACAGGTGTTCTCCAGAAACAGCAGGAAGCAGTCTTCACTTATGAGTGACATCAGCACCGACGGAGCCCGCGTGGAGCAATTCCCCAGCTTTCAAAGAAAGCCTTTGGGATTGCTGCCACACATGCATGGTCATCTTCCTGCCCAAGGGTGCCATCTTGCTCAGTCAGGTCCCTTAGCTCGAGCCCTACCAAGCAGATGACAAGGGAAGGATAAAAATCCAGCAACTCATCAGGGGAGGTGGGAGGGTAGTAAAGACCGATTCCTGCTGTTCCTGGAGAACACCTGTTACAGGTGAGTAACTACGCTTTCTTCAGGAACAAGCAGGAAGTTAGTCCTCACTTATGGGACTCCCCAGCTACAGGCTACCGAACCTGTAACCAAAAAATGCCTCCCCGAAGTTGTGAGCAGAAGCCGATGCCCGAAGGAGCCCGAGTCCTCGGGTCCCCGGGGTGAAACCCTCAGTAGCCGTCGAGAAGGGTTGGCGGCACTGTTCCCTCTAAGCTGTGTGCGTGTGCGTGCGCACATACCTCACTGAGCGAGCGCACATACTTTACAACAGAGCGCACAAAAATTACGGTTCTGATTCTGATAGAAAACAACACAGACGTCTTAAAATTTAAAAGTTGTGATTGTAATTACTAGAAATTTTCTGCTTCATTTAGTAATTGTCTATTTTCGTTTAATTTGATTAAAATCAATGTGGTGTACATACTGTATTCTGATGTGTAGTCAAATTTTAAAGTATATAACTCCGAGTGTCGTTATGTGGCGCACAAAAATTTAACCTTCCTTCAAAAGTTGCACAGCTGATATTTTATGTGCACACAGCCTACAGAAAATTAGAGGGAACATTGGTTGGCGGGCCACAGTTGCTTATAGCCCGAACAGATTACAGAGTACAGCCTTGCTGAAGGTGCTGTCCCAGCGGGACTCCCTCTCCAGGCAGTAGTGCGAAGCAAAGGTGTTCGCTGAAGACCAGGTCGCAGCCCGGTCAGAGGCACTGAGGGCAGCAAAGGTACTAAAACCGCCTTGGCTTGAACGCTGTATGTGGTTACCCGCCGATCCAATGGGGCACCCGCCTTCGCGCCACCCAGATGGAGAGCATGTGTTTTGTGACTGCCTGTCCCAGTCAATTAGGATGTACGAAGAGCTGGCCAGATATGCGATGAGGCTGGGTGCGCTGCAAGTAGAAGGCAAGAGCCCTCTTGCAGTCTAGCGTATGCAAAACCGCCAATGCCTGGTCGGCATGGGATCTCTAGAGGAAGGTCGGTAAGACTATCTGTTGGTTGAGATGGAAATCCAAGACAACCTTTGGTAGGAACTTGGGGTGGGTTCGGAAAACCACTCTGTTCCCACAGAACCTGGTGTAAGGAGCATCAGCCATGAGAGCCTGGAGTTCACTGACTCGGCAGGCCGAGGTCAAAGCCACCAGGAAGACCACCTTCCAGGATAGGTGCCGAAGCAAGCACGTTGCCATCGGCTTGAATGGTGAACACGTAAGCTGCATAAGCACTACATTCAGGTTGCACTCCGCTGGATGGGAGGTTTGGAAAGCAAGAGACCCCTCATGAAGCGGGGTTTACTTTCGACGGGGAGGTGAGTCGCTGAAATGGCACTAAGGTGCACCCTGACCAAGTTTGACTTAAGCCTTTCCTTCGAGAGGTGAAGGAGGTACTGGAGGATGCATCGGATAGGACAGGAAAATGGGTCGATATGAAGCTCAGAGCACCAGACCGAGAAGCGCCGCCACTTGAAGGTGAAGGCCCATCTCGTAGAGTCTTTCCGGGGCAACCTCCTCTGAGAGGTCCAGCAGGGCTAGAGATACCCATTCAGCAGCCAGGCCACAAGGGACGAGGTTAGGTTCAGGTGGAACACCTGCCCCTCCTCCTGCAATAGCAGTTCCAGGGCACAGCCCAGGGGAGCTGGGAGCTCAGACGAGAGCCGGAGCAGGAGTGGGAACCATGGCTGTCGAGGCCACGAGGGAGCAACTAGGATCACCGACACCTACTCCCGCTGAACCTTGTGGGACACTGTGATACCTGGGTACAAATTATATCATAATGATAGAGCTGATCAAATTGGTGGAGGGGTTGCGCTCTACGTTAGAGAGGGCATTGAGTCACAAAGGATTCAAGTTCTACAGGAAATTCACTGTAGATTCTCTATGGATTGAAATTCCATGTAAAAAAGGAAAGCCGATAGCAGTGGAGGGGTACTATCAACCGCCTGGCCAGAGAACAAATGGATGATGAAATGCTCAAAGAAATCAGGGAAGCTAACAAAAGTTACAATATTGTAATAATAATGGGTGATTTCAATTACCCCAGAATTGACTGGATCAGTGTCGTGGCAGGACATGCTAGGGAGATAAAGTTTCTAGATGAAATAAATGACTGCTTCTTGAAGCAGCTGGTTCATGAACCGACCAGAGGGGAAGCCATTTTGGACTTAGTCCTTAGTGGAACACGAGATCTGGTGCAAGAGATAAGGGTGTTGGGGCCACTTGGCAATAGTGATCATAGCATGATCGCGTTTCATCTAATGGAGGAGGGATGGTAAGGAAATCCACAGTACTACCTTTTAACTTTCGAAAGGGAGACTATGATAAAATGAGGAAAATAGTTAAGAAAAAACTAAAAGGAGCAGTTGCAAAGGTTAAAGACTTACGTCAAGCTTGGGTGTTGTTGAAAAATACTATCTGGGAAGTCCAGACCAGCTGTATTCTACGCTTCAAAAAAAAGTGGAAGGAAATCCAAAAAATTGCCAGCATGGTTTAAAGATGAGGTCAGAGAGGCTGTTGTTCCCAAAAAAGCATCTTTCAGGAAATGGAAAAGAGAGCCAAATGATGAAAACTGGAAACAGCACAGGCACTGGCAAGTTAAATGCAAGGCATTGATAAGGCAGGCAAAGAGAGAATTTGAGAAGAAACTTGCTGTGGAAGGAAAAACACATAATAAAGACTTTTTCAAGTACATTCGTAGAAAAAAACCTGTGAGAGAGTCAGTTGGACCATTAGATGTTAGAGGGGTAAAAGGGGCAGTAAGAGGGGACAAGGCTATAGAGGAGAGACTGAATGAATTCTTTACTTCGGTCTTTACTGAGGAAGATGTAGGGATGTTACGCATGACTGAAGTGGTATTTAAAGGTGATGCTGCAGAAGAATTGAAAGAAATATTGCTACACTGGGAAGATGTATTACAACTATTTGACTAGCTGAAGAGTAGCAAATCACCTGCACTGGATGGTGTACATCCAAGGGTGTTGAAAGAACTGAAATATGAGACTGCAGAGCTGCTATTGGTAGTCTGTGAACTATCATTAAAATCATCTGTAATACCTGAAGATTGGAGGATCGCTAATGTAATGCCAATTTTTAAAAAGGGTTCCAGGGGTGATCCGGGAAACTACAGACCGGTGAGCCTGACGTCAGTAACGGGAAAAATGGTAGAAACCATCATAAAGAACAAAATTACTCAGGATGTAGATAGTGTGATGAAGAAGCCTATACTGAAAATATGGAAGTAGAAGAAAAGGATGATTTCACCTTTAAACAAACTGACAGTCAGGCTGCACACACGTTTCAGCGTTTGCAAGAGAGGCAAGCATAGGGAAACAGGAGCTAGGCTGACACACCCAAGCTCTGACGTAACTGCAAGCCTGGAACCTAATTACACACACCTGTTCAGGAAGGCAGACACAAGGCTCAGGGAACAGGAATATAAACCCTGGCTAGGAGAAAGCAAAGGAAGAGGAGGAGGAGTTGGTGATTGGAGTCTCGCTGAGAGAGCCGGTAAGAGTGCTGATGAGAGTATTGACTGGAGAGGTGGTTGGAGAGACGGTTGGAGAAGAGCTGGGAGGCGACCTTTGAGGAAACTCAGCTGCAGTTCTGGAATTGAAGCAGACAGAGCAGAAGGAGAGAAGGGACAGACTGCTGTCAGAAACCTGCCTAGAGGGAGAGAGCAGAGAGACCTTCCGACCTCATTGCCAGATAAAAAGCTTCAAGGAGCTCACAGGTGGGAACCTAGCACTAAACCCAGGAGTTTGCAAAGCTCAGTTTGGGACTGGGAACCAGAGCAGTGCTCCAGACAAGAACTCCAAACAGGGAATCAGAGAGCGTTTCCCTACAGCTGGAAAAAGATAGCTGAACAAAGCCAGAGAGGAATCTCCACAACCTTAGGTATTTCCAATCCTTACCATATAGAACTGTGCCCAAAGGAAGCACCAGAGGTCTTAGGGGGAAATTATCCTAAGCCGTATAACAGTTTAAAGCCAAACTCCAGAGTTCCAGAGTTTCAAGAGATGCAACAGGACTTTAATAAGAGTGACTCAGCAGAAGTGCCTATGGACTGTACACTGTGTTTGGCAGATGATATAGAATCCCTTTGCTAAAGGTGTATGAGGGAGCTGAGTGTGAACAAAGGGAAAGAAGATATTTTTCTTTGTGAGAAGAAGCTGTTATGTTTTCTGTTACATGTGATATGCATTGCACGTTTTGTGAGCAAAGAGTGTGAAGCTCAATCAGTTTAAGTTCTGTAAATATCCCCGAGCAAACACCTGAAGAGTATCCTGATTTAATCTGCACTGAATCCTTTTGTTGGGGAATAAATTCTTGTCATTTTGCCTTACCACTGCTCTCACAACTATTTCCTTATCAGAGGGCAAAGGAACTACCACTCCCAGCAGGCATAGCGGGAGCAAAAAGGTTTTATCTCACCTTCTGCCAGGAGCATATAATGGCAACCCCAACCCTCTGAGCCCTAGGCGGAGGGCTGGGGCTTGACAAGTGGCGTAGTCGATGGAGCCCTTGCGGAGCATTTCCCCAGCTTTCCATGAAAGCCTTTGGAAATGCAGGCACCCATGCGCGGTTCCCTTCCCGCCTAAAGGTGCCATCTTACCTCAGTCAAATGACATAGCTAAGAACAGCACGCAAAAATGTAAAATAAACTATATACAACTGCAACTCCAAGGGGAGGAGGGAGGGTTGTGAGGACTGATTCCTGCTGTTCCTGGAGAACACCTGTTACAGGTGAGTAACTACTCATTCTCCAGGACCAAGCAGGAAGTCAGTCCTCACATATGGGTGACTCCCTAGCTCTGGGCTACCAGGAACCCAGGCTGAATAAGAGAACTCCCTCTAGTCCCAGCATCAAAGAAAGGCTTTTCACTGACAGAACCTCAACCGGTAGCCCAACAGAGGGCAGGAGGGCAGGAGTTGCCTAAACCTCAAAGAGATTCCGGAGTACTGCTTGGCCAAAAGCACTGTCCCTACGGGACTCCCTCTCCAGACAGTAATGGGCCGCAAAAGTCTGGCTTGATGACCAAGTTGCTGCCCTGCAGATGTCTACCAACGGTACAGAGCGGAGATGAGCCACTGAGGCAGCCATTGCCCTGACACGATGGGCCGTGACCCGACCCTGCAAAGGAAGGTCAGCCGCCCTGTAAGCCCAGGTGATACAGTCAGCCACCCTGATGGACAAGGTATGCTTGGACACAGCTAACCCCAAATTATTAGGGTCAAAAGATATGAAGAGCTGAGCAGCCCTTCTGTGCCCCTGCGTACGGTCAAGGTAGAAGGATAAGGCCCTCCTACAGTCCAGGGAATGCAGAACTGCTTCAGCCTGGCTTGCATGAGGCCTAGGGAAGAATGTTGGAAGAACCACCTCCTGGTTGAGGTGGAAAGAGGAGACAACCTTTGGGAGGAACTTTGGATGAGTCCTGAGGACTACCCTGTTCCTATAGAATCTGGTGTAAGGCCTGTCACAGACCAGTGCCTGAAGCTCACTCACTCGACTAGCCGAGGTTAGGGCTACCAAGAAGAGTGTCTTCCAGGACAGGAAGCGTAGAGGACAAGTAGCCATCAGCTCAAAAGGTGGGCGAGTCAGTTGCTGCAAGACCACATTCAACTCCCACTCAGGAGCAGGAGGACAGATGGGAGGCTTGAGCAAGAGCAAGCCTCTGAGAAACCTGGACACCAAGGGGTGAACCGATAGAGAATGTCCTTCCACCAGAGAGTGGTGAGCTGCTAGAGCTGAGAGGTGGACCCGTACAGAATTGGACTTAAGTCCTTGATTTGATAAGTGCAGTAAGTATTGAAGCACTACTGGCACAGTACAGGAGAAGGGGTCCTCTGTACGTAGGTGACACCACACGGAAAACCTTTTCCATTTAAGAGCATAGGTTTTCCTAGTGGACTGTTTCCTAGAGGCTAGGATAACCTCCTCAACTTCCTGAGGTAGGCCCCAGGGAGCCAAAACTACCCTTGCAGCCTCCATGCCATCAAATTGAGAGCTTTGAGATTGGGGTGCAGAAGGGAACCCTGATCCTGAGAGAGAAGGTCGGGTTGTAATCCCAGGGGCATTGGGGGATCCACTGCCAGCTGGAGCAGAAGTGGAAACCAAAGCTGTCTCGGCCACCTGGGAGCCACCAACAGGACCGAGGCCTTGTCCCAAGGGCATGGGAGGAAACGCATACAGGAGGCCCGGAGACCAGGAAATCAGAAAAGCATCTGCTGCTATCCGCAGAGGATGCGGTTGCCTGGAGCAGACCTTTGGCAGCTGTTTGTTCAGAGGATTGGCAAACAGATCTATGGATGGAAGTCCCCATTTCAGGAAAATCTTCTGAACCACCAAAGGATGGAAATTTTGATTTATTGTAAACAAGCAACAAAATACATACAAAAAGCAAAACAGCAAACCCAAACAAGACCCACACCCCCCAAACCCCCACCCACCCCGACAAAGCAAAGACAAGAAACCCGACCCCCCTCCCGTGACCCACCCCAACCCACCACCATACACAGCAAACAACCCTCGTGCCCATCCTCCCGCCCGACAACAGCCCATAACAGTTCAAGCAATGTCCAAGTCCATGTCCATGGCACCCAGCTGTTGGAGAATGCCAACCCCCACAAGACACCACCCCCAACCACACCCAACATTCCCGCACTACAATTACAACCTTATACTCATGCTCCACCACCTCCACCCCCAAAACGGAACAGCAGATCCCCCACCCCCACCCCAACCCCTGCACCATCCCCAACCACCCGCCCCACAAAGAAAAACAGCAAAACCCCACATCCCCTTACCAATAAGAAAGCCAACCACCCCCACAAACTAAAATAAAGGCAACATCTGGCCCCTCCCACAACATAGTCCCACCAAATGAAATCAAAGAAACAATACAAACCCAAAGAGAACAAAACACAGCGATGCCCTGCAATGCAGGACAACGGAGCGGGATGCACAAAGAGACGATGAATATTCGTCACTCCGAGATTGAGAGACAGACAGAGTGAGAAAACCCCATCCCCTGACTGCAGAACAGAACCGACCACAGCAGCCCAAAAGGAGAGAGGGAGAGAGAGAGAGCGGTCAAACCCCCCTCCAAAATCCCATCACCATTCCCCACACCCCCCCCCTTTCACCTGGCCATAGGGAGAAACCCCCAAATCCCTAAATAATACCCCAGGTCAACCCTCCCCCCGACTTCACAGGGGGCGGAGGGTGAGGTGACGCCACAGACGCTCCCAACGATGGGCCGCTACCACCCCCCGTTCGCGTTGCGCCATGCTGGCCACTTCCTCCAGAATGTCCCGCATAACCTCGTCAAGGGGCAGGACCAACCCCCGGGCGGAGACAGGACAGCGCGCCTGCCACAGGTGGTAGCGCACTACAGCCGTGACGAGGTAGAGGGTCCCGGAGTCCTGCCTTGGGGGAAAGGACCAGGCCCCGTATACCCACTCCGCATACGTAAGGCGGGAAAGGTCACGCAGGTGAAGAGCAGCGGACACCAACCGGCAGGCCGTAACATTAAAGGGACACTGCCGGAGGAAATGTTCCATGGTCTCCGTCTGCCCCTCACACCCTGCCCTCGGACAGCCCCGCTCAATCTGTGACCTGTACTTGAGGTTGTCCCTCATGTACAAATGCCCGTGGAAAGACAACCAGGCCACATCCCGAACCTTCTTCGGCAGCCGAGGGGAGTTCAACTGCCGAAGGCCCCGCTGCATCGTATCCACCGGACAGTCCCGCAGGGCCCACCATGGTTGAAAGTGGGAGGCGAGTACCATCTGGTACAATCCTTTCCGCCCCAAGGACTGGGCGAGCGGGTCGGTCACCCCCCACCGCCGAATGAGCCCCACCATCGCAAAAACGTACGATGGGGCCTGTTCCCCACTCCGACGCACACGTGGGACCGAGGATGCCCCCTCCCACTGCTCCCAGAAGCGGGAGAACCACCCCCGATAGGAGGCCACCCACCAAACCCCGCCCCCCTCCCGCATCCTGCCCAAGTGAAACGCCATAGACAGTACGGACAGGAAGACAAGGGGGTGCAACATACCCAAACCGCCCTGTGCCCGATCCAGGCAAACGATGTTGCGCTGGACAGGGTTCAGGCGGTTACCCCACAGAAAACAGAAAAAGACAGCACTAACAGACGCCTGACAGGACGACGGAAGAACGAAGACTGTGGCCACGTGCAGAAAGAGGGGAAGCAGAAACGTACCAAGGAGTTTGATCTTCTCCTCGAACGTACGCCTCCACCGCCTCCACCGCAGCACCCGACACCGTGCAGTCTCGATACAACGATCCCAATTGGACACCGCACAGTCCTCCGAGCCGAAGACGAGGCCCAAAACGCGGACCTCCCCCACGGGAGGAGGAAAGGGGGCGCAGGAAGGCGGGGAGGCCTCCGTGGGCCCCAACCACAGCGTCTGGCACTTACTGTGGTTGACAACAGAGTGGGCCACCTCCGAGTACTCCTCCACAGCCTCCCGCAGGGCCTCCACCCTTTCGGTGCCGTCCACGTAAACTGAGATGTCGTCAGCGTAGGCAACGACGGTCACCGGGGGTGCACCAGGCGCCTCCAGGCCCCGCAACCCACCCGAGGACAATCTCCGGAGGAAGGGGTCGAGGGAGAAAACATAGAGCAGGGGGCTCAAAGGGCACCCCTGCCGCACCCCCGAGGCGACACGAAAAGGCCGTCCGAGCCACCCGTTAATAAACAGGAAGCACCTGCAAGACGAAGAGGAAACCTGCGGGGAGGCCAAAGTGCTGGAGCACCACCCACAGGTACCGGTGACTAACTCGATCAAAGGCCTTGGACTGGTCCAAGGAGACCAACCAGTGGTCCCGTTGGATCGACCGGCCTCTTTCTACCATCTCCCGGACAGTGGCGACAGCGTCCAGAACCCCCCTCCCCCGAACGGAACAATACTGGGACGGTGACAGCAAAGCGCCCGACACCGTCACCAGGCGGTTGGCCTAACACTTGGCCAAGATCTTCCGGTCTGCGTTCAAGAGAGAGAGCGGTCGCCAAAAATCCAAGGAGCTATCGTCCTTCCCCTTGGAAAGCAGGAGCAAGACAGACTCGCGAAATGACCGCGGGAGAAACCCCGTGTCCATGATCTCCTGAAACAGGGAGGTCAGGAAGGGGGCCAACTGGGAGATAAAAGTGCGATAAAACTCCACTGGGAGTCCATCGCGCCCAGGCACCTTCCCCAACGGCACGGCATGAATCGCCCTCTCCACCTCCACCTGCTGAATCGGAGCAGCGAGTGCATCAACCTGCGCCTGAACCACAGCTGAATACACCGGGGGAAGGCCAAGGTACTCTCGGATATGGGTGAGGTCCACAGGACGATCCCCAAACAGGTCCGAGAAGTATTCCCCCACCATCCGCAAAAGGTCCTCCTGAGAGGTATGAAGAGTACCGTCCTCGCCCCGCAGGGCCATCACCTCCCGACGCCGAACCCTCTCCCTGCAATTCAGGAAAGGATCTGGGGTGGCGACCCTACCATCCGCCCCCTCGAAGCAAAGGGAGGCGTGGCGATCATAAAGCAGGCCACAAAGCAGGACTCGCACCTCTTCCACCTCCTCCCACGCTGCCCCTCGGGATACCAAACGGTCCAGCGACCTCCGGAGGACACTATAGGTGAGGTAGCGGGACCGAGCAATGGAGGCACCCCGGGAACGGAAGAGTTTGTGGGCACGTGTCTTCAGCTCATCCCACCAAGCGCCACGGGAAGGTAAAATGCCCAACAGGGTCTCCTGGTCTGCGAGAAAGGCCAAGAAATCCTGGACCACCTCTGATGTCACCAACAACTGCACATTCAGTCGCCACAGGCCAGGACCCCTGCTGAGCTCCTCGTGGTTGGCCAAGAAGGACACGGAGAGGACGCAGTGGTCCGAAAAGCCAACCGCCTGCAACTGCGGTGGGGAACACTCCACCCGGGCACTCACATATATCAGATCGATACGACTCCTGCAGGTCCCAAGGTAGTAGGTGAATCCCAGTGACCGTGGAAAGGCCCGGTGGTACACGTCCACTAGGTCAGCCGTCCGGGTCATCTCGGCCAAAAAGAGGCCCTCGTAACTGGGTGAGCAACGCTCCCCCCCTCGGTCCTGCAGCAGGGTGGTGGTGTTAAAATCCCCTGCCAGGACCACCAAACGGGAGGTGTGTAAGTAGGGGAGGATGACCCGAAACAGGGTCTTCCGTGCCAACTTAGACTGGGGGCCGTAGACCACCACAAAACGAAACCGATGGGGCCCACAGAAGCCGTCTAAGAGCAAACACCGGACCTGCTCCAGTTCCCACACATACTGCACCTGGAATAGGTGGGACGTGAACAAAACCGCCACCCCTGCATAGGGCTGTGCCGCAGGAGACCAGTACGAAGGACCCCACCTCCACTCCCGCTTTGCCCGATGAAGGCTAGCGAGCGAGGTGAGCCTGGTCTCCTGCAAAAAGATGACATCCAGCCCACTCGTGGAAAGAAAATCATAGGCCATAGCCCGCGCCTGGTCCGTCAAAATGCTGGCCACGTTGATGGTGGCGCACGAGAACGCAGGAGTGCACGCCATGCCTATTTCGTGTGCAGTTTCCCCTTTC
This sequence comes from Ichthyophis bannanicus, assembly GCA_033557465.1. Classification (NCBI taxonomy): domain Eukaryota; kingdom Metazoa; phylum Chordata; class Amphibia; order Gymnophiona; family Ichthyophiidae; genus Ichthyophis; species Ichthyophis bannanicus. The sequence goes on from CM066034.1 coordinate 440,010,468, forward strand.
TCCTCTTCTCACCTACCCCTGGATCCCCAGAATCTCGCTTGCATGACAAGCCCGCAAGCTGGAGTAACTCCTCGGGGTCCACGTTGACCACCTCGAGGATCTCCTCCTCCTCCTGCTCGACCCTGTCACCCCAGGGGGTGCTGGTGCCCACGGGACCACCAGGCAAAGCTGTCGCTAGGGCTAACCCGGCCCCCACGGGGCGAGGGGGCACAAACAGGTCAGGGGTCGGAGGAATGACCTCCTCAGTGGGGTCCATCACCGGTGCCCCCCCTCCCTGGACACAGACTTAGACAACACAACAGTGCCCACCCCCTCGGGGGAGGCCAGGATGGCCGGGTTAGCAGGGGGCTCCTGAGGAGGCCCAGCACCCAACCGCGGAGGCAAAAGCCCAACCTCCCTCACCCCCCCCGGCAGCCTCTCCAGGGCTACCACCGGGAGCCGGGCGCCAGGATCCACGCTTTTTGGAGGACCCTGACTGCGACGCGCCTTCTGTACTGGAGGCCGCCGCTGAGGAAGAGGGGCCGGCTCCACCGCAAACTGCACTGGGCGCCGCACAGGGGGCCCTGCCTCCAACGGCAAGCCCTCATCAGCCTCAGCCGCATCGTCAGCCAAGAAGACGAAACGGTTGATGTCCAACACGGGCTCTGCATCCAACAATGGGGATGTCGCCCGTTTCTTCCTCTTGGCCTTGCCGCACTTAGGAGAGACAGTAGTCCACTCCTGAGGCGGCACCACCCGCAGCCCACTATCCTGCAGTGAAACAGCTACCTCCACCACATTAACCCTCTCCTCCATCCTACCCTTATCCCCTCCCCTGGGTGGCTCCCTCGGCTCAATGACCTCCTCCACCCTAGGGCCCCCGGACTCCTCCTGAGGGAGAGGGCCCTCTACAACCACCTCCCGCACAGGAGCCCGAGGTGGGGTGACGACATCCCCATCATTGTGTGACGCGGAGGGGCAGCGGGCAAAGGGGTGGCCCAACTCCCCGTAAAGGTTGCACCTGATGAGCAAATACCCGGCCGAGGCGTGACCCCATCCACCACAACGGGTGCAGACCTGCTCGGGACAGGTCATGCTCAGATGCCGGAATGAGCCACAGCGGTGACACTCGCGGGGTTGCCCAGGGTAGTAGCACAAGATGCGATCCCGACCGAGGAAACCGGCCGAGGGCACGTGCTGCACAACATTCCCCACCTCACGCAGACGGATCCTACCCTTCCACGACCCATCCCACACCCCTAGGGGCCCAGCGCCCTTGACCAGGGGTGCGAGAAGCACCGCGTGACGCGACAACCAAAACTGGATGTCCTGCCCTAGGAGCGACTCATTCCTTACTAGGATGGTCACAGGTACCGCCCCCTGGAAAGAGACAGGCACAACACGAAAGTTGGCCCACCCACCTTGCCCCCTTTGCTGCTGGTTTCGGTCCCGGAAGATCTCCAGCCCCCGTCTCAGCATGAAACTAACATCATACTCGATGATGTTGTTCATGTGGATGAAGGCATACAGATCTCCCGGGAGAAACCCCATCCCAAGGACCATCCTCAAGACATTTTCCCTGGCCGGAGGGGGCCCCTCCCCGGCCCACCCGATCTGCGCCACGTTGCGCCGTCGGACCTCACCCCCTACCCCTCGGAACCCCCCCACTTCCTTCCCCTCCCACAGGACCCCTCCCTTGGGGAACCCCCTCCCCCCAACCCCACCAGAGGTCCCTGTAACATTAACAGACCCCCTCAGGGCCTCTGAAAAAGTACGGGTAGGAACCAGCCCCCCTGCCTCCCTCCCCTCATCTCCTCTCCCCTCCCCCTCGACAACCTGCGAGAGAGGCTGCTGCTATGGATCAGGGTCCCCAGCCGCCACCAACGGGACGTCAGTGGGACTGGGGAGTACCATCTCCGCCAATAGAGAATCAGGGATACTCCCCCCGTCTCCTTCCGAGGTGCCCCCTTGCAGCCCCGGTCCCCCTCCCTCCACCCTATCCGGCTGTACCTCCACAACCTGTTTCCCCCTAAGGATCGCATAGGCCTCCTTAGGGCCCTCCGGGGTCTCCAGGGCTAACAGAAGGGCATCATGTAATTGCTCCTCTGTGATACCGGGTATACCAAGGAATCCCCTTGCACCCCTGCCCTGTGTTCCCACACCCATCACCTCTTCCTGGGTATCTGCTACCAGGACTGGGGAACCATACGGCCCCCCCCCTTGCCTTGGGCTCTCGGGTGCTATCCCATCCCCCAACCCCTCGGACGGCGGTCCCCTTTCCCCACCAGTCACCCCAGAGGTGGCCACGGCCCCCATACCACTGGAGAGCAGGCCGTCCACTCCCCCTCCCTCTCCCCTGCGACCACGGGGGTCCCCTGTTCCTTTACAGGTACATCAAACACCTCATGTGCGGAACCCCCGATCACCCCACCAACCGCCCCCCCCCCCTGCGGGGCTCCCAGCAACAAGGCAGGGCCTCCCTCCAACAAAGCAGGGCCCTTTGACAACATGGCAGGGCCTCCTGACGACAAGGCAGGGCCCCCCGATCCCCCTCCCTGCTGCCCCCCCCCCCAATCCCAGTTCCTACCTTATTGCCGGTGCCAGAAGCAGCACAGAAGCCAGGGATGTGCAGGCCGTCAGCCAGGACTCCAGCGGAGGGGAGGTGCTCCCCCCCACGAACCGGGCCCCCCTCGACCCCCCCCCCCCGCTCCATCTGTGGTAGAAACAGGTCGCCCCAACTGCAGGGGCCTCTGGAGAGACCAAGACTCCGCAGGAGCTCGTGCATCCCGCTCTGGTGCCACAACCCCCAAGGACAGCTCTGTATGAATCTTCCGGCCCCCCCACGGGGCTGCAGCCAAAGGAAGGCTGCTCCGACCCTGGTCCTTCCCCTTCTTGGCGCCCTTCCAACGCCAGACAGCCACCTCTGGGAACATCGAGCAGCCATCCTGCAGCTTTCTAGGAGCCGGAAGTGCAGCCAGGACAGGGGTGCCCCCACCTGCAGCATCCCCCCCACCCCAAGTCACAACCGGAGCTCCTTTTCGAACTGCAGCAAGAGGGATACCAGTAACACGGTGGGCAGCCGGCACGGAATCCGCGATCCCCGACGCTGCTTCAGCACCTCCTGTAGCGAATCAGGAACCCGAGATAACCCTCTGGCTGAAGAAGTTCGGGGGAGTTGAAGCAGAGCCTCTGCAGACCGCCACCGCTCTTCCTGCGGCAGGGCAAAGGCAAAATCGCTGCCACCTCTGCACTTCGGGGCGAACCCGGAAGTGACCGCACGCAGCCACTGGCGGCCATTTTGCACAGTCAATCGGGCTGGGGGAAGCCCTGCAGACGCCTCCTCCATCGGGGCAACCCCCTCAGCTGAACTGACGTGTGGCAGACTGACGTCACTGCCAACTCCCCGGCGGCCATCTTTGGGAATCCCAGCAGCGCTCGATGATGTCGGGAGGGCAGGAAAAAATGCTGGAAGTGCCCGCTGATGGGAGGAATCGGCTCCGCTGAACCCCCTCTCACTTCCCTGGCCATTGTTGCACGAAACCGACATCTTCACACGGGTCGACATTTCGGATGCCATTACAGTCTCCATCAGACCTTGGCGGGCCGAGACCCCGCCCCCAAACGCCCAAGCGCCATCTTGCACCAGGTGGTCCAGCAGACCAGGCACCGTATCCCCAGCACCCTTGGACTCTACATCCACGCTCCCACGATCTCCAGCCACCTTCAGGTAAGGGTCTCCAGACAAAGATAGTGCAGTAGACAGTAGTTGCAGATGTCGCACTTCTCTTCCCACTTCAGCCTGGAATTGCAAGGGCAGATAGCGAGACCGTTGTCTGTCGACCGGCCTACCCGCCCCTGGACTGCAGTCGTGATGGCGGCCCAACGGTCGCGATTTTGATACACTTCAGCGAGGGACCCACAACCCTGGTTCTTCAGGTACTCAATCCACCGGTTCGTGGCCTTCAAGGCCCGCTTCACCTCCTTCACATATCGTTTATAGGCCACCCACTCCTCACCAGGGATGGTGGCCTGCAGGCTTTCCAGGTGGGAGAGCCGGGCTTGCAGCAGGGTCGCCTCCTCCTGGAGACCCCTAAGTTTTCGTACAGCCTCTATGACCTCTTCTGGGGCCCTAGCCAGCTCCTGGAAGGACGGTAGGCCCGACCCTCCGTCCTCATCCTCACTGGAGGAGGTAGAGGCCTCCTCCAGGACCCAAGGCGGAGGGTGGACCCCACCGCCCCCTGCACTGATGGGGTAGCTCGGCATGATGCCCAAGGGCCTCCCCCTGCCTCCACCCGGTCTCCACACCCTGCCCAGGATGGAGAAGCGAGCCGTCTCCAGGGGGTAGCTGGCCCAATCCCCCGGGCGTGTGGGTCCCTCCTCCCTGGCCATGTGCAGTCCTACCTGGGCTACCTGTAGGGAAGCCCCCCTCCCGGGGCACCGGCTGTAAAAGTGTCCCAGACTCCACATCTTCCTGCAGCGAAGAAGTCCTACCAGGCCTGGTAGACCTCTGGGCCTGGGCCTCTCCCGCCGGAGGCGGCCCAGGACCCGACATCCAGGCTCAGTCTGTGAGCAAGACTCCACCCCCAAGCAGGAGCTCTCCAGAATAGGTCCTCTCACCACGACAGCTGAAGAGCAACTGACTGGAGCTGCCACTCGTGGGGCTGCAAAATCCTGCTCAACCTGTCGGCCAGGTAGTTTTCCTGGCCAGGTAGATACACAGCCTTGAGGAGCATGTTGTGCCTGAGAGCAAACAAGCAAAGGTCCTGTGCTTCCTGACAAAGGAGCCTGGAACCAGTTCTGCCCTGCTTGTTCACATAAAACATGGCTACCTGGTTGTCTGAACTAGGACAGACTGATGAGCCAGGGTTGGAGAGAAAGTCTTGAGGGCTAACCGAATAGCCCTGAGTTCCAGTAGATTGATTTGCTGTGCGGCTTCCCAGGGAGACCACAGGCCCTGGGTGCACTTGCCTAGACAATGAGCTCCCCAGCCCTGCAGGGAGGCATCCGTAGTCAACACCACTGTGAACCCAGGAATGGAGTGGAGGAGTGGCCTAGTGGTTGGGGCAAGGTACTTCAGGCTGGAAGGTCGGGGGTTCAGGTCCCACTAGAGGACAGAAACCTTGGGCTGGAAGGACTGCGGTTTCTAGTCCCACAGGTGCTCCTTGTGGTCTTGGGCAAGCCACTTAACCCTCCATAGCCCATGTTCCCTGTAAAATAGTTATCTCCAAGTTATAATGCCCTGTTCAATGTAATTTCAGTTTGTTCAATGTAAACCGCACTGATGCAGAATAGCGCGGTATATAAGAGAATGTAAATAAATAAATAAAATAAATAAATAAATCTGAAAAGGTACCCCTTGCAGCAGATTGGGTGGGTGCAGCCACCAGCGGAGGGAGTTCAGAAATTGTCTGGACACCCTTATCCTGTCTCTGAGGCTGCCTGTAGCCTGTGACCACTGAGTCTGAGGGCACCACTGTGCAGGCCTCATATGGAACCTGGCATTGGGGGTCACATGTACTGTTGAAGCCATGTGGCCAAGAAGCCTCAGGCAGAGTCTGGCGGAGACCAGTGACCTGCTGAGAAACTGGTTTGCTAAGTTTATCAGTCTTTGGGCTCTGTCTTCTGGCAAGAATGCCTTTGCCAGCAGAGAGTCCAACCTTGCCCCTGTGAACTCCAAGTTCTGGGAGGGGAGCAAAGTGGACTTTGCGAAGTTTATTACAAACCCCAGGCTATGAAGAAGAGCAATAGTTCTGAGGGTGGCTTGTCGGGCCTCCTGGCACGTCTGAGCCCTGATGAGCCAGTCGTCCAGATAGGGGAAGACAAAGATTCCCTGATTTCTCAGGTAGGCCCCCACCACTGCCAGGCATTTGGTAAAGACCCTGGGAGCGGAGGTGAGGCCAAAAGACAGTACTCTGTTCTGATAATGGTTTCCTCCCACAATGAACCTGAGGTACTTTCTGTGGTCTGGATGAATGAGGATGTGAGTGTACGTATCCTTTAGATCTAAGGAGCATAGCCAATCTCCCTGCTGGAGGTAGGGCAGAAGTGTTCCAAGAGTAAGCATCTTGAACTTTTCCTTCTCTAGGAATTAGTTGAGATTTCTGAGGTCTAGAATAGGCCGAAGGCCACCGGTTCTTTTGGGTACAAGGAAATACCTGGAATAGAACCCTTGACCTTGTAAGTGGGGAGGCACAGGCTCTACTGCCCTGTCCACCAATAGACCTTAGAGCTCCTGAAGGAGAAGATCTGTGTGCAGGGGAGGCCTTGGAGGTTCCCCTGGAAAGTATGGAGGAGGCAGCTGTTGGAAGTGTAGCAGATAGCCCTTGTGGACTATGCTTAACACCCAACTGTCTCCAGTGATGAGTGGCCACTTGTGGGCAAACAGAGCGAGGCGACCTCCTCTGCAGGGTTGGGAGAACAGGGACGGAGAGGCTATGCCTAAGGAGTCAAAAACCCCCACCCTGCTGAGTGGGAGCAGGGGCCGGAGGCTTGGGAGTCCTCTGCCTACGGGGCCCATTACCCTGCCCCTTGGCCTGCTGACCCTGAGGGGGAGCTTGGGAGGCCTGGTACTGTGGGTACTGTTTGTAGGCAGTGCCCTTCCTCTGGTAAAAGGGCTTTTTACCCGAGCCCTTCTTTTTGTGAGAAGGGGCAGAAGTCTTTCTAGACAGCCTTGTCCTCGTGAGGTGCTCGGTTTCGAGCTGTGTGGCCTTCTCCGTCATGGGCTTGCCAAAAAGGTTCTCACCTCAGCAAGGGACATCAACCAACTTGTCCTGAACCCATGGCTCGAGGTCCGATGACTGCAGCCATGCCTGGTGTCGAGCCGTAATGCCGGCTGCCGCAACACGGGCCGAAGCCTCGAAGCCATCGTAGGCAGCGCGGGACATAAACTTGGAGCATTCCCGGATCTCCGAGGACAAGGACTTGAACCTCTGCAAGGGTTCCCCGGAGAGACCAGCAGAGAACCCAGCCAGCTCCTTGGCCAGGTCCCGCAAGTACATGCCCATGTACAGCTGGTAAGACTGGACACGGCAAGCAAGCATCGAGCCCTGGAAGCACTTTCTACCAAAACCATCCAGGTTCCGGGCCTCCCTGCCAGGGGGCACCACGGAGTGCATCTTCTGACTTTTCAGGCGATGCATGGTCGATTCCACCACGATGGAATGGTGTGGCAGCTGCGCCTTCTGAAAGCCAGGGCTTTTCCGGAGTCAATAGATAGAATCGACCCGCTTGCTTAGAACCGGCGCCGAGGCCTGTGCCTCTCACATCCAGAAGAGGAGTCGTTCCAGCATCGGAGGAACCGGAACAGTAAAGGCCTCCTTCGGAGGAGAGTCATACTGTAGGGTCTCGAGCTCTTCGGCTCGAGGCTCCTCCTCGGAGTCCGCCGGGATAGCCAATGCAGTGGCCATATCCCGGACAAACTCCGAGAACTGGGTATCCTCCGGGGGGGATCTACTCCGGGGCTCAGACTGCGGTGAGTCCGATGGGACGCACCGAGTCCTGAAGGTGTCGGGGGACTCCTCGTCATCCGTCTCCCAGGCGGACTCGTCCGATGAGGAATCGGGGTCCGACCACACGGGGCCTGTGAGCACCCGCCCCGACGCCGAAGGCACCGGCATCGACGCCGAAGGCACCGGCGTCGACACCCTCGGTCCCGAACGGGATGTCGAGGGAGACTGCGACCGAGGTCGACCTCGAGCCTTCATGGTCTTGAGTATCGGCTCGGTCTCCGGGATTGACTTCGACGTCGATGTCCCGGTGGTCGGGGCAGATGCGCCAGACAGGCTGGCCATCAGTGCCTGCTGCTGTTCCATGAAGGCAGACAGTCTGCTCTCCAAGGCTGTCAGCCTGAGACGCAGCTCAGGAGACTCAGCAGCCACCGACTCGGGCCCCGGCAGCGCCGGGCCCGACGTCAGCTCTCTGGGAGGAGAGTCCACGAGGACTACAGGACTTATGTGTCCAGCAGACTCTGGCTCCACATGAGGTACTTTTGGAGGCTTCTCCTGTTCCATGGGCCCGGGGCGACGGTCGGGGGCTGAGACCTAGCTCTCGAGGAGCCAGGGACCTCTTCCGACGACGCCCTCGCGAGCCGCTTCTTCCTCTTTCATTCCTGATTGGGGGACCCCCTGTCCGAGGAGCCCCGACGGTGCTCGGGATCCGATTCCCGAGATGTCAAGGCCTCAGACGAGGTCCAAGCCCGGCCGGAGGCCGAGTCGGAGAAAAGCCTTTCCTTTTGGTGCTGACGACTTCGAAGCGCCTTGGAAGACATCTTTCCACATGGTCCACAGGTCTTAGGATCATGGTCAGGACCGAGGCACCGAAGGCAGCAGTCGTGTGTGTCGGTGAGAGACATTAGTTTCTTGCACCGATCACACTTTTTGAAACCACTGGCAGCCATCGGGGAAAAAAGAGTCCCCGCGAGGTCAAAGGACCGGCCTTCCAGGGAAAAAGAAAAAAAGGGCGCAAATGCCAGCCACGAAGGGCAAAAAACGAAAAAATAAGATCGGGCTCAATACCGGTGTACCGAACCCGGCGGGAGGGGAACCGGCGTCGAACCGGAGAAAAAATAGCGAAGGAATTGCGAAAAAATCCAACTATTTTCCAGGAGGACTAGGACACACGTCCGATGGGCTTCACGGAAAAAGAGAGACTGAGCAAGATGGCACCTTTAGGCGGGAAGGGAACCGTGCATGCGTGCCTGCATTCCCAAAGGCTTTCTTGGAAAGCTGGGGAAATGCTCCGCAAGGGCTCCATCGACGTCGATGTCACCCATATGTGAGGAATGACTTCCTGCTTGGTCCTGGAGAACACGTTCTTTAATGTTAAATCCTTCACTGAGGCCTGGTGCAACGGCTCAAAGGGCGCCTTGGCTAACGCCGCTAACACCAAATTGAGATCCCATGGTGGAACTAGAACCCTATGCAATGGACACAGCTTGGTTATAGCTTTAAGGAAACGCAACACGTCAGCATGAGCGCCTAGGGCAACGCCTTGCACTTCGCATCTATAGCACGAAAGAGCTGCAAGCTGGACTCTCAATGAACTGGCCGTCAGACCCTTATCAAACCTGTCTTGCAGAAAACTGAAAACCAAAGGCACGGAAATCATAGCCGCCCGAACTTGCTACCTTGAACACCAGTCCTCAAATATATGCCATACACGGACGTATTGCAGAGACGTGGCCTGTTTACGGGCCTTTAGTAAGGTCGCAATGACTGCCGCTGAGTAACCCTTTTTCCTTAACCTCGCCCTTTCAATGGCTAAACCGTAAGAGAGAATCGATCCACCTGAGGCATGTGAAGTGGACCTTGAATCAACAGATCCGCCGACACAGGCAACCTCCAAGGCTTTCCGTCAAGCAGTCAAATGAGATCGGCGTACCATGGCCTCCTTGGCCAGTCGGGGGCCACCAAGAGAACTCTCCCCTGATGGGCTTCGATCTGCTGAAGCACTCGGCCTATTACCGCCCACGGAGGGAAGACATAAAGAAGACCCATCGATGGCCACGGATGCATCAGTGCGTCTATGCCCTCCAACATTCACTCTCTCCATCTGCTGAAAAAACAACTGACTTTTGCCGACGTGAAGGTCGCCATTAAATCCATGACTGGCATACCCCATCTGCGAACTATCTCAGCAAACACATCCGGATGCAGCTCCCACTCCCCCGGCATCCACGCATATCCTGCTGAGAAAATCGGCCATTACATTGTCCTTCCCTGCAATGTGCACTGCCGAGATCGCAGTCAGCCAACACTCTACCCAAGAGAATAGGGCGTCCGCCTCCTCTTCCATGGCTGCACTTCCTGTGCCACCTTGCCAGTTGATGTAGGCCACCGTCGCCGAGTTGTCTGACAACACCCGCACTGCCTGACATGTCACCGTTTTCTCGAACACCTGAAGTGCTTGGAATACTGCTCGGACTTTCCTTGTTTCGGCCTATCCTCCGGAAGTCTCCCACCCTTGGACTCCCTGAGATCCTTAACCAACTTATCCAAGTCCTCCCCAAACAACAACCTCCCTTTAAATGGAGGTTTGCTGAGACGTGACTTGGATGATCCATCGGCCGCCCAATTCTTCAACCACAGAGATCTTCGAGCGGTTACTAGGGAAGCCATACTGTTAGCCAGCGCCCGAATCAAATCGTAATGTACGTCTGCTAAATACGCCGAACCTGACTCCAGATGATCCAGCTCTCTGATTTCTTCCTGCTGCAGGCGGGTCGATTGTCGCAGACACTGGGACCATCTGAGACATGCTCTTGCCACCCAAGCTCCACAAATGGAAGCCTGCAACAACAGAGCGTCCGCTTCAAATGATTGCTTCAGCAAACTATCCACAATTCGGTCCTTCAGAGCCGCACTGCCTTCCACCGGTATGGTCGTTTTCTTTGTCATTGCTGACACTGCCGCATCGATCCGTGGAGACCGGAACTTCTCCTTGTCCTTATCCGCCAAGGGATAGAGTCTATTCATAGGAACATAGAAATATGACAACAGAAAAAGACTACATGGCCTATCTAGTCTGTCCTTCCATAACAACTACAACAGTTCCCTTTTTACCTTTAGAGATCCTCTGTGTTTGTCCCATGCTTTTTTGAATTCAGTTACTGTCCTCATCTCTACCACCTCCACTGGGAGACTATTCCACGGATCCACTACTCTTTCCGTAAAGAAATATTTCCGCATATCACTCCTGAATCTATCTCCCTTCACTCTCATCCCATGTCCCCTCATAGCAGAACTTGCTTTCAATTGAAAGAGGCTCTCTCCCTGAACATTTATGCCACGGAGGTATTTAAACATCTCAATCATATCACCTCTATCCCGCCTTTCCTCTAAGATGTACATATTAAGATCCTTCAGTCTGTCCTCATATGCTTTATAATGAAGACCACTAATCATTTTAGTAGCCACCCTCTGCACTGACTCCATCCTGTTCACATCCTTTTGAAGGTGCGGTCTCCAGAATTGCACACTATACTCCAAATGAGGTCGCACCAAAAACTTATACAGAGGCATTATCACTTCCTTTTTTCTGCTAGCCATTCCTCTCCGTATGCACCCAAGCAACCTTCTAGCTTTTGCCGTCGCCTTTTCTACCTGTTTAGCTACTTTAAAATCATCAGACACAACCACGCCTAGGTCCCGCTCTTATTTATTTTTTTATTTTATTTATAATTTCTTCTATACCGCACTATTCGGCATCAGCGCGGTTTACATGAAACATAACAATCAGACGGGTACATAAGTCTGAGTTTACAATTAACAGGAGAGCCAACTTGGATAACAAAGATAACTATTTACAAACTGTTTAACATCTTTGTTAGTGATATAGCGGAAGGGCTGTTGGGTAAGGTTTGCCATTTAGCGGATGATACCAAAATCTGCAAGAGTAGATACCCAGGAAGGTGTAGATAACATGAGGCGGGATCTAACTAAGCTTGAAGAATGCTCTAGAATTTGGTAGCTGAAATTTAATGTTAAAAATGCAAGGTCATCCTTTTTCTTTTTGCGGAAGCAGCAAGAAGGCGACAGGAGGCTCTAACCTGTGAGGATGCAATTTGACGGCACTCGCTGCTTTCGGCGTGCTTCTGAGCCTCGAGTATGGGGCGGAGGAAACGCAAGCAGGCTGTCTTTCCTCCTAGGGCGGATCTGCCTGGTCCGTCGGTTCAGCGAACGGTGATTTCGCGGCTGGAGCGGGAGCAGCCTCTTTGGCGGCGCAGGCAAGGAGGAGTGTCGGCGCTGAGTGCATCGGGGGTATGGCTTTCGCCGGAGGAGCACGCCCCCCCCACCGCATCCCAGAAGTGTTTCCCCTGTCAGAGTTGCTCTGCCTGCCGGCCTGCCTGTGAGCACGCTGGTGAAAGCAGAGTTAGGAGGCTCTTCGGGGGGGGGGGCGAGTTTTTCCTCTGAGGGAGCCATGGTACGCCAGACAAAAGTACTTCACCCCCTATACTATATTACTCCCTTGGATTGCTGCAACCCAAATGCATTTTTTAATGTTAAATCCCAGCTGCCAAATTCTAGACCATTCTTCAAGCTTAGCTAGATCCCTCCTCATGTTATCTACCCCTTCCTGGGTGTCTACTCTATTGCAGATTTTGGTATCATCTGCAAAGAGGCAAACCTTACCTGAAAGCCCTTCCGCTATATCACTAACAAAGATGTTAAAAAGAATCGGACCAAGGACAGATCCCTGGGGCACACCACTGATAACATCCTTCTCCTCAGAGTTAGCTCCATTTACTTGTACTCTTTGTCGCCTCCCACCCAACCAATTTCTAACCCAAGCAGTAACAATTTCCTGCTGCAGGCAGGAAATCATCGCCCTAATCCCTCTTAGGCCCGCTTCCGGCTGATCCCACTCCTCCTGGATCATCCGGTCTACTACCCGGTGAATGGTAAACATGACCTGTGCTTGTCGTACCGCTTGAATAACAGGGTCTTCCACCTCCTCTTCCTCGGTCGCCTGTGCCGCTGCCAGATTTAACATCTGAAGGGACTCCATAATCAGTGCCGTCAGTTCATCCCTGCGAAAGACATGAATGATTTTTGCCCGATCCTCAGGCTCTTGGATCTCCCCTTCTTCCAAATCCTCCTGAGCATCATCTAGGTCCACCTCGGCTTCCTCAGCCTCAGGCCACTCTCCCTCAATGGGCGAAAACTCACTAGTCCTCGCCCCCTTAGAGGCTTTCGGGACAACATCCTCGGTATCCGCTACCCCCGACTGCTGAGTAACACTAGGCAGAGACAAGGGCTCCAGTACTTTCCCTTGACGGCGTAAACAAAAGGCCTGATGCATAATTAGCACAAAGTCCGGGCAAAAATCGCCGAGATCTGTTCCTGATCCTGAGACCGGTAGTGCCCCTGACGGACCTGCCAAGACCTCCAGGCCGGAGCCTTGCAAAGAGACCCCCACACCCTCCCCTGCTGCCCCAGCCGGCACCTCCTGAGGCTCGGGAGTCACCTTGACCTCCAACTGCTGCTCCACATTAGAAGACACGGTGGCACAGCCGCGGCAGACTCCTGAGTCAGCCACCATTCCCCAGCGGGTGCCGCAGACCACACACTGAGGGCGTGATGTCATAAGGCCAAGAAACACTAATCATTTCTTTTTTAATTTTTTTTCAAAATATAAACACTCCAACCTCCCCCAACCCGGAGAGGACCTGACCCCGGGTCCACTGGACCAACTCTTGGAGTCCCGTAACTCTCAGGACTTCTCCAAAAGAGCCAACAATAAAAATGAAAGAAAATAATCTAAATAAGATAAATAAAAAATACAAGATCAAAATAAGGAAATGAACCAAGGAAACGCTCAGGACCGCCAGGGCAGTGCTTCCCGATGCCCCGATGTCCGTGCTGCTGACTGGACAGGCAGCCACGCGGCACACAAGCATCCTTTAAAATGGCCGCCATGAACTCCAAAACGGAAAGGTTAAGGGAGAGCAAGGACAACAAAACGAAGAGCCTGCAGGTACATAAGAACATAAGATATGCCATACTGGGTCAGACCAAGGTCCATCAAGCCCAGTATCCTGTTTCCAACAGTGGCCAATCTAGGTCATACGTACCTAGCAGTTTCCCCAAAAGACACAGGTTCCGCAATGCTTGTACTGGGTCAAGCATTGATATCCTGGGTCCCTTCTTAATAATGGTTTATGGACCTTTCCTCCAGGAACTTCTCCAGACCTTTTTTAAACCCAGCTACACTAACAACCTTTACTACATCCTCCGGTAACAAATTCCAGAATTTGATTACAGGTTGAGCGAAGAAATATTTTCTTTTATTAGTTTTAAATAGTTTACCCTGTAGCTTCATTGCATGTCCCCTAGTCTTTCTATATTCTGATAACGTAAACAATCGATCTACATTTACCCGTTCCACTCCGTTCATTAATTTATAGACTTCTATCATATCTCCCCTCAGCCGTCTCTTTTCCAGGTTAAAGAGCCCTAACCTTTTTAGCCTTTCTTCATAGGAGTATCCTTCCATCCCCTTTACCATTTTCGTGGCTCTTCTCTGAACCTTTTCTAATAACGCTATATCCTTTTTAAGATACGGCGACCAGAATTGCACACAATATTCAAGGTGCAGTCTCACCATGGAACGATATAGAGGCATTATAATATCTTTTGTTTTATTTTCCATTCCTTTCCTTATGATACCTAACATTCTATTTGCTCTATTGGCTGCCGCTGCACACTAGACTGAGGGTTTTAATATGCTATCCACAATGACGCCTAAATCTTTTTCCTGGGTGGTGGTTCCTAATGTGGAACCTTGCATTGTGGAACCATAGTTTGGGTTGTTCTTCCCTAGGTGCATAACTTTGCACTTGTCCACATTAAATTTCATCTGCCATTTTGATGCCCAGTCTTCCAATTTATCAAGATCCTCTTGCAATTTTCCACAATCCTCTTGGGTTTTAACAACTTTAAATAGTTTTGTGTCATCCGCAAATTTGATAACCTCACTCGTTATTCCACTTTCCAGGTCATTTATGAATATGTCAAACAGCAGCGGACCCAGCACAGATCCCTGGGGTACACCACTATTCACTTTTCTCCATTGGGAAAATTGGCCATTTAGCCCAACCCTCTGCTTTCTATCTTTTAACCAGTTCTTGATCCACAGTAGTACACTGCCTCCTATCCCATGACTCTTTAGTTTTACCAAAAGTCTCTGATGAGGGACCTTGTCAAAGGCCTTCTGAAAGTCCAGATACACTATATCAACCGACTCACCTTTGTCCACCTGTTTATTCACACTTTCAAAAAAACATAATAGATTAGTAAGACAAGATCTTCCTTGTCTAAAGCCATGTTAGCTGTCTCCCATTAGGCCATGACTATCTACATGCTGAGTAATTTTATTCTTTATGATGGTTTCTACCATTTTTCCCGGTACTGACGTGAGGCTCACCGGTCACCCCTGGAACCCTTTTTAAAAATTGGCGTTACATTGGCGATCCTCCAATCTTCAGCTATTACAGATGATTTTAATGAAAATTCACAGATTACTAATAGCAGGTCTGCAATCTCATATTTCAGTTCTTTCAACACCCTTGGATGTATACCATCCGGCCTAGGTGATTTGCTACTCTTCAGTTTATCTAATAGTTGTAATACATCTTTCCGATGTATCGATATTTCCTTCAATTCTTCTGCACCTTTAAATACCATTTCAGTCATGGGTAACATCCCTACATCTTCCTCAGTAAAGACTGAAACAAAGAATTCAGTCAGTCTCTCCGCTATCGCCTTGTCGCCTCTTAATGCCCCTTTAACTCCTCTATCATCTAATGGACCAACTGACTCTCTCACAGGTTTTTTATTTCGCGTTTTTGCTTCCGCAGCAAGCTTCTTCTCAAATTCTCCCTTTGCCTGCTTTATCAATGCCTTGCATTTGACTTCCCAGTGCTTGTGCTGTTTCCAGGTTTCGTCGTCTGGCTCTTTTTTCCATTTCCTGAAAGATAATAAGCAAGTGGAATAACCTGAGCAATAAATTAGAATTAGAATTAGAATTACCCCGCTGTGCAGCTTGCTGCCGGACCCAACACGTGGATCATTGTTCCCTCCACGCAGTTCAGTAGTGCATTAAAATGGCCGCCGCTCTCCCCCGTGAAAAATTGGCGCCAAAAAACACCGACCTGCGATCAACGCTCACCCGCAGCTCGACAGAACCCGCAGGCCTTACCTGAGGGGCCGAAGGTCGCAGCGCCAGCTCCCAACACCGAATAAAGAACTGCTCCTCTAGCCGCGGCACCTTGATCGGCTGCGGCGAGGGCTGCTTTGCCAACTGCACTCTAGACAGTGCAGATCTCACCTAAAAGCAAAACCTGCTCTGGACACAGCATCAGCTTGTTTGCCCAGTTCCCGGTGCTCTCTCCCGTACAGACAAGGGAGAGAGATCCGAACCAGCAAATTACCAAATTAAAGGCAGAATGACAGGCATAGCAGGTAGGCAGGAACTGTCCACAAACTTAAAGGACCAAACTCTAAATAGAAACTACTCACAAAAATAAAAATTTTGCTTCCCCACCTTAAAGGGGGTTCAGACCTCAATGCCAATTAAAATTGAAAACAAATAAAATGAAATTTAAACTACACTAAAATGCTCCTTATCCGTTCCTCCTAGTGAGTCCAGAACTCAGGCTCACTATGTCCTCCTGCTGCATGGAGACTGGACACACTGGGACTGAGGGTGAGATCAGCAGGCTATATCCAGTGATGTCATGATTCTGACATGCCCAGTCTCCAAGTTGCAGGAGGAGATGCACAACCCAGAGGTAGAGGACTGAACTGGAGGAACGATAAGAAACTAGCATTTAGGAGTGTATACCATTCAAGTTTACTAGTGGAAAATATATGGGATAGTTTCTGCTTATGACCCAAAAGGTCAATGATAGCATTTAAAATTTTATTTGAGCCTTAACTAGGAGTCAGTATAGATAAAGCAGAGCAGTTAGTTCTATAAGGCCCGATATTCAAAAGGCATTTACACGGTTAACAACCGTGTAAATGCCTGCTAACCGGATATTCAATGGCGAATACACAGGTAGTGCCGTCGAATATCCCCGACTAAGTCCCCTATGTGCCCTGATGCTAGCTGGCTAGCATTGGGGCGTGCTGGGGCATTCCAGGGTGGAGCGGAGGCAGGGACCTGAGCTAACCATTGTTTGTTGTTGTTGTTAAGTGTCGTCAAGTCGGTATCGACTCATGGCGACTCTCTGGATAGTTGTCCCAAACTGTGTTTGATCTTCAGTCAGGCAGCTCATTGTTGACAGACTGGCACCCATAGCTGCTGTTATTGTATCGATCCATCTCATTGCTGGCCTTCCTCTTTTGCGTTGACCTTCCATCTTGCCAAGCATGATGTCCTTCTCTAATGATCACTCTCTTCGCATGATGTGTCCAAAGTATGAAAGTCAAAGTCTTGTCATCTGAGCTTCTAAAGAAAGCTTAGGTTTGATCTCCTCTAGTACTGACTGGTTTGTTCTTCGGGCGGTCCATTATATACGCAGTATTCGTCGCCAGCACCATATTTCAAAGGCATCAGTTTTCTTCCTATCTTTTTCACTATCCAACTTTCACATCCATATTTTGGAAGCTGCATTGTTAGCGCTCGGCACCTATATGATAGGTGAAGAAAACCCTTACCTACTGTATCTTAAAGGCGCCGAGGCTAAACGGGCATCATCCAATATTGATGCTGCATGGTTAGCTTCGGCAGCTTCCGGGCAGCTATTATAATGCTATTATAAAAGATATTATAATGCCTTTATATCGTTCCATGGTGAGACCGCACCTTGAATATTGTGTGCAATTCTGGTCGCCGTATCTTAAAAAGGATATAGCGTTTATTAGAAAACGTTCAGAGAAGAGCCACCAAAATGGTAAAAGGGATGGAAGGATACTCCTATGAAGAAAGGCTAAAAAGGTTAGGGCTCTTTAACCTGGAAAAGAGACAGCTGAGGGGAGAAGTCTATAAATTAATGAACAGAGTGGGACGGGTAAACATAGATCGATTGTTTACTTTATCAGAATATAGAAAGACTAGGGGACATGCAATGAAGCTACAGAGTAAACTATTTAAGACTAATAAAAGAAAATATTTTTTCACTCAATGTGTAATCAAACTCTGGAATTTGTTACCGGTTGTTAGTGCAGCTGGGTTTAAAAAGGTTTGGACAAGTTCCTGGAGGAAAGGTCCATAAACCATTATTAAGAAGGGACCCAGGATATCAATGCTTGACCCAGTACAAGTATTGTGGAACCTGTGTCTTTTGGGGAAACTGCTAGGTATGTATGACCTAGATTGGCCACTGTTGGAAACAGGATACTGGGCTTGATGGATCTTGGTCTGAACCAATATGGCATATCTTATGTTCTTATGTTCAGATATTCACTTCCATTGCCACAGAAGTGAATATCCAGGGTTTGGGGGTGGGTGGGCAGGGCTAAGCAGCTACAGTGCTTAGCCCTGTCCAGTTGAATATCAGGCCCATAATGTATATTGTTATTATAACCTCCAATGCAAAATATTTGACAAAGAACTTTCTAAGGCTAATTTTTGCATCTTACCAATCCATGCCTTTTGCCATTCTCATACTGCCCTTCATATGTATCTCTGTTGGGTAATCTTGCCTTCCCATGTCCATGTCGCTCTCCTGCTTCATTGCGCTCACCTTCATATTCCTAAAAGAAAAGAAACAGCAAGTTATCATGTTAAGATAAACATATAAACATGAAGGCTTTAGATATGTAGATGGCTGGATTTGTAGATGAAACAACAAGAGACTATATTGTAATGATGGTTTACATCTCTCTGTAGCAAGATAAAAGATACTAGATGAAAAATTCAGGCAATACGCAGACAGGCATTTAAATTAGGGAAAGATGGTGACGGATGGAGAACAAGTTCAAGATATCACTCCCAGCAAAATATTAGGGCCCGATATTGAAAGGGATTAGCGAAGTTAGCAGATCTGATAG
Source organism: Ichthyophis bannanicus (assembly GCA_033557465.1). Taxonomy (NCBI): domain Eukaryota; kingdom Metazoa; phylum Chordata; class Amphibia; order Gymnophiona; family Ichthyophiidae; genus Ichthyophis; species Ichthyophis bannanicus. The sequence goes on from CM066034.1 coordinate 440,028,941, forward strand.
CGTCTGAGGAGGCGAAGCAGTGTGACAAGATGTTGGCAAAAGCCAGAAGAATATTAGGCTGCAAACAGAGAGGAATAACCAGCAGGAAGGAGGGGGTATTAGTGTTTTTGTACAGGTCATTGGTGAGTATTGTGTTCAGTTTTGGAGACCGTACCTTACAAAAGATATTTTAAAAAAAGACTTAAAATGGTTCAGAGGAGGGCGACCAAAATAATATGGGGTCTGCACCAGACGGCATATAAGAAAAGACTTGAAGACTTAGAGGAGAGGAAAAACAGGGAGATAAGATACAGTCCTTTAAATGAACAAACATAACCTTTTACAAAGATGGGGAGGCTGTAGAACTAGAGGACATGAAATGAAGCTGCAATGGAAGTAAACTTAAAAGCAACATCGGGAAATATTTTTTCATGGAAAATGTGGTGTGGTAGGTGCCTGGAAAGCCCTCCTGAAGGAGGTGGTACGAGCAAAAACAGTGATGAAATTCAAAAGGTTTGGGAAAAACACAGAGGATCACTATATAGCAAGAGGATGCAATCAAAGCAAACAAATAACTTCATAAATAGAGAGGGGTAACCTACCTGGAGAGGCAGGTACAACCTTAAACAAAGGCATAGAGGGGGTAACCTGCAAAGAGCGGCAGGTGCCACCCCCTAGGTACCGCCCTAGCCACCTTACTGGGCAGACTAGATGGACCATGCTAGTCTTCATTTGCTGTCATTTACAAAGTTGCTATGTAACACATCTCTAGCTGTTGCATATTGAACAAAAGATTATGGCGGTTCCCTTTGGGAACAGAAACAATTTAATGAATGGCAAAATGAAGCCAGCATAATTATTTCTTTGGCATGAATAGTGAAATAAAGCGATGCATTTCAATTATGGAGACACAGCAGAACCTTATGCATTTTTTATTTCTCAGTTTCAACAAAAATAAAAGAGGTAGATCAGTGATTCTCAACCCAGTACTCTGGGACCCCTAGGTAAGTCAGATTTCAGGTTATCCATAATGAATATAGATATAATGGAAGCAGTACATGCAGATCGAACTCATGCATATTCATTGTAGATATCCTGAAAACCTGACTGACCTGGGGGTCCTAGAGGACTGGGTTGAGAATCACTGAGCTAGAAGATATTCAAAAGAACATAGCCATACTGAATCCTGTTACTTAGATTGATTACTCTTTGGCCAGACCCAGAACACCCCTAGCCCCTTCTCAACCAAATCCTGTAAAGTTTTGTCCATTTAGGGGCTCATTTACTGAACCTTGTTAAGGTTTTGCACTTAATATGTTTTAATGCAAAGTGCAAAGCCTCCACATTAATCATCAGGAGCATGACCAGCATGTTCCCAGCAGTTAACATGTGAGTACATACCTTAATGTGTAGTACATTTAATGCATGTGTATCATGCGATACCCACAGAAAGAGTAGTTACTCACCTGTAACAGGTGTTCTCCAGGAGCAGCAGGAATCAGTCCTCACATATGGGTGATGTCGGCATCGACGGAGCCCCCATGCGGAGCATTTCCCCAGCTTTCAAAGAAAGCCTTTGGGAATGCAGGCACGCATGCGCGGTCCCTTCCCACCCAAATGTGCCATCTTGCTCAGTCAAATGACATAGCTAAAAGACAGCACAAAATAGAAAATGAACTATATACAACTGCAACTCCAAGGGGAGGAGGAAGGGTCGTGAGGACTGATTCCTGCTGCTCCTGGAGAACACCTGTTACAGGCGAGTAACTACTCTTTCTCCAGGACCAAGCAGGAAGTCAGTCCTCACATATGGGTGACTCCCTAGCTCTGGGCTACCAGGAACCCAGGCTGAAAAATAGAGCTCCCTCTAGAGCCCCAGCAACAGTGAGAGAATCTTCTCTGAGACCACACCTGAACGGTAGCCCAACACCAGGGCCAGAGGGTAGGAGCTGCCTAAACCTCAAAGAGATTACGGAGTACCGCTTGCCCAAAAGCACTGTCCCTACAGGACTCCCTCTCGAGGCAATAGTGGTCCGCAAAAGTCTGGCTGGAAGACCAAGTAGCGGCCCGGCAGATGTCTGCCAACGGAACAGAGCGGAAGTGAGCTACTGATGCGGCCTTCGCCCTAACTCGGTGGGCCGTGACTTGACCCTCCAGGGAGAGGCCGGCTGACCTGTACGCCCAGGCGATACAGTCCGCCACCCAGATGGACAACGTACGCTTAGTGACAGGCAGCCCCAATTTATTAGGGTCAAAGGAAATGAAGAGCTGAGAAGCCCTTCTATACCCCTGCGTACATTCAAGGTAAAAGGACAGCGTCCTTCTACAATCCAGGGTATGCAAGACAGTCTCTGCCCTACTGGCGTGCGGCCTAGGGAAGGTGGAAGGAGGACACCACCTTTGGAAGAAACTTAGGATGAGTCCACAAGACTACCCTGTTCCTATAGAACCTGGTATATGGCCTATCCGAGACCAGGGCCTGAAGTTCACTCACCAGCCTAGCCGAGGTGAGTGCCACAAGGAACAGCACCTTCCAGGAGAGGAAACGTAAACGGCAGGTTGCCATCGGCTCAAAGGGTGGGCAAGTCAGTTGCTGCAAGACCACATTGAGATCCCACTCAGGGGCAGGTGGACAAATAGGAGGCTTAAGCAGAAGCAGGCCTCTCAGAAAACGGGACACCAGAGGGTGGCCTGAGAAAGATTGTCCATCCACCTGCAAGTGGTGAGCTGAGAGGGCACTAAGGTGAACCCGGACAGAGTTGGACTGAAGTCCTAGGTTGAAAAGGTGGAGCAGGTAGTGAAGCACCACCTGGACAGAGCAGGAGAAAGGGACCTCTTGCTGTTGAGAACACCAAGCAGAGAACCTACGCCACTTTAGAGCATAGGCCTTCCTGGTGGAATGTTTCCTGGAGGCCAACACCACCTCTTCAACCTCCCTAGATAGGAGCAAGGGAGCAAGAACTAGCCTTTCAGCAGCCAGGCCATCAAAGTGAGGGATTTGAGGTTGGGATGCAAGAGGGACCCCTGGTCCTGAGTCAGAAGGTCGGGCTGCAACCCTAGAGGAAGTGGAGTATCCACCGCCAACTGCAGAAGAAGAGGGAACCACGGCTGCCTGGTCCACCTGGGGGCTATCAGGATCACCGTGACTCGGTCCTGCTGGATTTTGAAGAGAGTCCGGGGCCACCAGAGGTGTGGGAGGAAAAGCATACAGCAGGCCCCCTGACCAAGGGATCAGGAATGCATCTGGCACTGTTCTCAAGGGATGCGGTTGCCTGGAACAGAACCGGGGAAGTTGCCTGTTGAGCGGACTGGCAAAAAGATCCATGGTCGGAAGACCCCACTTCAGAAAGATCTTTTGAACCACCAGACGATGCAACTGCCACTCGTGAGGCTGCAGGAGTCTGCTGAGTCTGTCCGCCAGGTAGTTTTCCTGGCCGGGGAGGTAGACCGCCTTGAGGGTCATGCCCCAGGTGACAGCCCAGGAGCAGAGAGCTTGTGCTTCCAGGCATAGAAGCCTGGATCCCGTGCCTCCCTGCTTGTTGACGTAGAACATAGCCATCTGGTTGTCCGTCTGAATTAGGACATGAAAGCATGTATATTCGTACGGGGTACCATATACTATTAGACTGAATAAATCTGAGAAAGAGTTAATTCTGTTCAGAACCTTGCTTAGAAATAAAACTTCATATATTAGCTTACTAGGTGAAGGTTTACATAAATAAAGAAAAGGGCAGGTTGTACTTCTAGCCTTTCTGTCTCAGAGTTATTAGCTAAAATACTCTCAGGGTTAGTAATTAGTAGATATCAAGTCAAGTCAAGTCATCAGCAGTAAACAATTATGTCAATTAGGTCATTCTATACCTTGGATTCCTGTATGTCTCCTTATAATGGCCATGTAACAGTAAATAATTATGTCTTGGACTCCATTTATGGCTCCACATTGACCCACACTGAATAAGTTGACCTACAATATGATACATACATGACGTATAATGATAAAGTGAAATTATGCTGTATCATCTAAAAAAGCCTTATAAATAAAGTGAACCATGGCTAATAAGTTAGAGTAAACAGGGAGAACGTGCTTCTCTCAGTTTCTCTCCACAAAGCTTTGGTGTATTTTTCTATAGAACTGTGTTGTATTTATTGCTGTATTTGATAACTTTCCCATTGTTTGTGAATGTAGTTATTTGTAGCTTCAAGAACCCAGTGAGGTTACTGGTGAGGAGAGAGTTAAGTAAGCTCTTCAGTTGGTGCCGTGACTCATCTACAGGTTTCGACATTCCTGGCAAGGAGGGAAGGTGTTTGTGGGTATTTTTGGTGCCAGCAATGAGCAATCTGTTAGGTGAACAGGAGTTGACTCAATTGTGTGAATGGCATGTTGAGGCTATGCGTTTAGCTCTCCAGAAAGGTAGCCCTTCTTGTTGTATGCGTGACAAATATGGAGATAGGGCTACCACTTATGTTGTGCACTGGCATGCAGTAACTATTAATAATGTGCTGTTACAATTTCCTTTGGAAGGAACATTTTCTGTAGATAAGCTTTGTTATCTGAAATGTGCTTTGCAGACTAGACACAGAATATGCGATGCTCATGAAGGGCTAGTGTTTAGTTGGTGGCAGCGAATGGCACATAAATTGAAAAATGAATTATTTGTATTAGTGAATGTTGATACAACGAGTGAACCACCGGAGAAAGCAGAGGTGGCTGCAGTTGAAGATGTTCCAGGTGTATTTCCTTCGTCTTCCCCTGTCTGTTCTGAGAATTATGTAGTTTCAGAAGGGAAGATAGTCACTCGTTTAGCGAAATTAAGATATGAGATAAGAGATAAGCTAAGAATATTGGGAAATACACAGATCACGAATTTTGGGACTTGCAATGTGTCCCAACTCAGAGAAATGAGTGATCTTCTTAGTCGTGAAACAAAATGTACTGTACGTATCATAGATTCCTTAGAGGAAACATTAAGAAATAATATTTCTGCTACAAAGGAATTAGGAATTTCTAGTAAACTTGTTGATGATATTGAAAAGGGTCTGAATAAGCATTTTATGACCTATAGAGAGAAATGTATTCAACTACATAGTGCTATAAGTTTTTTTCAAACTGTGTTGCATCAGTATAATAGTTCATGTCCTACTTGGGCTGCTTTAGATAATTTGCTTAGAATTGCGTTCTATAACCCAGCTGATTTTTATTCAGTTTGTGACATACCTTGTGATAGATTTCCAAGAGAAAACTCGAAGAGATAATTTTGTTTTAGTGGTTAAAAGATGATTTTCTGTTAAAATCACTTACAGTAGTAGTAGTACACTTATAGCAAACCTGTGAAAAGGACTGGTTGAGATTAAACATCTTTAAGGCAGGATTCATTAATTGTTTTTGTAAATGGTTTAATCCCGTGAGTAAAGGTATTTTTTACAACTTTAATAATAGATTGACCAGCTAGGACAGCTGATGTAAGTCTGAAAAAGTACTGATATAAGTCTGAAAAGTGCTTGTGTAAGTCTGAAAAAGTGCCTGGTGCAGTGAGCTGACATTTGATGTGAAATGACTGAGTCGCTCGAGCTGATTGGAGCACGAGAAAGTCATAGGAATCTTCAGCGAGACAGTTCAGATAAGCTTGTCATTGAGCTTTTGCAAGCGAAAACTGTCTCCGGAATCAGAGCAGGGGGATAGTCAGAGAGATGCTTTCCCTACTACTGTTCAACTGTAGTTTCTCTGTAGCGCGGATGTCCCAGCCATTCACCCTGATCTCGGAAGACTTCTATTTGCTCTGTGGGCTGCCCCAGGATCAAATGTCGCACATTGTCAGTTGTGTTTCTTTCCTCTGAAGTGCCGTTTTCTGCAGATGAAGTGCTGTTTTCCTGCAGGTGTAAAGCATCGTTATCTTGGAAAACTTTCATCTACAGTGCTGGGATCAGATATCAGATGCCTTTCGTTCCGCCTGTACGGGTCGCCGTGAGACCTGAAGTTTCGTTTCTTAGACTGTCAGCCGTGTCCATTGCCAGCAGCCGCTGGTGAAGAAAGTTGGTCTGTGCTTGCAGATTTCCAGACACGTGTATCCTGCAACATCATTATGTGAGACTTCAACTCTTTCTGTGCTACAAGTGAGACTGTCTGTGGAAGGCTGTATGGTAAGACACTGATAAACTTGTACAAGAACCTGTACGCAGTTCATAATGTGATTTTGCCAACTTCTCCCTGGATTTTCAGTATGACTTGGCAAAGAAGAAAGAAAAAAATGCAGTTTTGATTTTATCTGCTCTTTTTGAAGGTTAGTCTTGCATATTTGCAAAGGCCCTAGAAACTGCGTTATCTGATGAGAAACTCAACCATCCCTTTTTAATTTCTTATGTGAATGATTTGTTTTTAATGTAAACTGAATTACTTATGTCATTTGTCAGATTTGTGCCTTTTATTAGTTTATACTGGTCAGTTAGGTTTGAGGGTTAATTCTGTTTAAACTGCGGTGTCTTGTAAAAATGTAACTTTCTGGGAATTGTCCTAACACTCTCTGGTCAGAAGGATCAGAAAGTCTCTCTGTCTCTCCGTTATCGCAGTGGAAGGTTTGTTTTTTTTAATGGTTGCAATGTACTGGGAAATGCGCCATGTTTTAAATGTAAATGTAAAACAATGTACTGGGAAGAATGCCATGCTTATTGTAAACTATTCAAATTGTTTATGGTTACTTTCGTTTTCTCTGTTATCTGTGTATGTTTTTGTAAGCTTCCGCAACTGGATATATGCCAGTAGGCTCTTATTTAGAGTGAATTAATGAAGTAACTTCTGCTCTGTCTATATGGTAATGATTTTTGCGATTGGATCTCATTGTTTTCCTCATTGATTTTCTTGCTAGCACACGTCACATTTTTGAAATCCAAGGGACATTATTCGGTGAACCGAAAAGACTCTTTTCTGATATCTGTGTCACGGATGTCACCGTATGTAGCACTGTTAAAGATGACTTTATTTTCTCTTTTATCTCCCTTTGAAGATACTTCTTTTGAAACCCAGTTTTTGGACTTCGTGAAGTTCGCCAGGGCAGCTGGGAAACGAATCATCTGTTTATTTACCGATTGTCTGTTTCTGCCTTGTTTCTGCAGCGGAAGCTTACCGCTGTGGATATGCATTTTGTCTTTTTGAAACTGTTTCAGGATTGACATTGTAGGGCTAGTGTAGGGAGAGTGTATATATGCCTGCCTATTGGATTCATTCTATTTTTGATTTTGCAACCTGTTTTGGTATCTGTTCTGTATCAGAGGAGGGAGGTGATATTTCTTTTTTTTTAAACTTTTATTTTCATTTTGCAACAAACAAAAGAAACAACACACCAAAGGAGACAAAACAAGTATACAAAAAAGAAAAATAAACCCAATTACCCCCCACCCCCACGCTTCTTCTCTAGCTGATTATGTCAGCATGTGAACGCTTCCAAATAACAATGATTATACATCAAAACAATCAAAAGAGTATCTGCGATACAGAATAATCATAGGCCAAAGATATATACAAATTTAGACAGTCAGATGAGAGCATTGAGCAGAGTGTACATAGTCATTGAGCATCTTCCATTTAGACCGATGATGAGGAGTCTGAATGGGGGAAGCAAACATACGAGGTATTTGTTCATATTTACTGTAAAGACAGACATGATTCCACCATTCATTGGGGCTCAGATGAGAGCTATTTTTCCAGTATTTCGTGATTAGGGAAATAGCAATGCCAAGCATAAAGTCCAAAAGGAAGTAGGCCGTTTTTGGAAGAGAGGGGATCCCCGCAGCAGAGCGAAGTCCCACTATCCTCCAAGAAAGGGGCTCTTGAAAGTGCAATACAGACTGGATACGACCCCAGACCCGACACCAGTAATACTGTAGTGCGGGACATTCATACATAACATGAGGTAGTGAACCAATGGCCGCATGACATGTCCAACAGCTGTTGCCCTGAGTAGTGTTCCATTTGGCTAATCTATCAGGAGTGTAAAAACACCGGTGGGCTAGAAAGAAGAGTGTCTGAGTGAGTGAGGCGGATCGGGAGACCCGTGTCACTCTACTCCAGACAAGGCTCCATTGCTCCGGGGTCAAAGTCACATGCAATTCTCTCTCCCATGCTTTCTGCGCTATAGGGGTATCTCTAGTGATAGCATTACATAAGGTTTTGTAAAAATTGGATGCTACGCCCGGTGAATTACCGATAGATCGGATAGTCTCCAACCAACCTTGTGTAGGGGAAGCCGAGGGCGGGAGTACCTTAGCACTCCGAAGGCAATGCTGAAGTTGCACCAACTGAAAGTAGTGTTTCGCTGGAAGACCAAATTCAATTTGCAATTCACTAAAAGTTTTCCAGCGACCTTCATGAAACAACTGACTAGGAGTCCAAATGCCCCTAGTGTACCAGGGGCTCCACGCCATCGGCTTATGTTGTATTCGAAATCGAGTATTGTACCAAAGTGGGAGCTGATCTAACGGATAGAGTCGGGAGTCTAAAGATTGCATAAGAGTATTAAAGGCACCTAAGGTGTCTAAAAGCATTGGTGGAAAGTGGGAGTCTGATGGGAGAGTCATACCAGGAAGAAAAGTAAGAGGAATCGGTTTGCAAAGGTCCTCTTCTATGTCTAGCCACACAGGTCTACTCGGTACTGGGTCTTCCAGCCAGCGAGCGCCTTGTTTGAGAAGAAAAGATTGATGATACTTCAGGAAATCAGGGAATCTGACACCCCCATTTTCCTTATCTGCTTGCAGCTTATGTTTCGCTATCCTAGGTGTCTTGTTTTGCCACAAGTATCTAGTCAGAAGGCCCTCTATATCTTTATATATACGTCGAGGTAAGAGACAGGGCAACATTTCTAAGATATAATTCACTTTCGGAACAATCATCATTTTATGGTGTCTAATCGACCCCACCAGGTAAGTGTTAAAGGAGTCCAGCGGTGAGTAAGCGCCCGGACTTTAGAGGTTAAGTCTTTGGCATTGAAGGAGATAGTGTCTTCCAAAGGAGAACAATAGTGAACCCCAAGGTATTTGACCATGCGGGGTTGCCATAAAAAAGGGAAGGGTTGCATATCTGCCTGATGAAGCAAAGGATTTAAGGGAAAGGCTACCGACTTGGTCCAATTTATCTTATAACCGGACAGTTGTGAGTATTTATCAATTTGCTCTAGGACAGCCGGTACTGAGTCTACAGAGACAAAAAGCATAAGGTCATCAGCATACGCTGAAATTTTGATTTCCCTATGGGTGAAGGGGACTCCATGAATCTCCTCCGAATGCCGGATTAGTAAAGCCAAGGGTTCGAGTGCGAGATCGAAGAGAAGTGGAGACAGTGGGCATCCCTGGCGAGTGCCGCGTTGAAGGGGAAAAGGCTGAGACTTTAAAGCGTTGGCACATATACTGGCTGTAGGCTGTGCGTACATGGTGCGAAGACAACGGAGAAAACCTTCCCCGAATCCGTACCAGCGGAGGACTGCAAACAGGAAGGGCCACTCCAAGCGATCAAAGGCCTTCTCAGCATCAAGTGAGAGACCAACAAATGGGCGATCAAGATTAACTGCGGTAGTCAGTACATGGCATAGAGTCCGAGCATTGTCAGCAGTTGATCTACCCGGAATGAAACCGCATTGATCTGGGTGTATTAAGGTAGGCATCCTATCAGAGAGCCGGGTAGAGAGAATGGTGGCAAATATTTTATAGTCCTCGTTTAGGAGGGAAATTGGACGATAATTAGCTGTGAGTTGCGGGTCTCTCCCCTCTTTCTCAAAAACTACTACGTTGGCCATTGAAAAGGACCCAGAAGGAGAACCCTCCTCGGCCAGAGCAGAAAAATAAAGTTTCAAAACTGGAGCTAAGTCAGCGTGAAAGGTTTTGTAGAATTCAGCAGGGAGACCGTCTGGGCCTGCGGCTCGACCAGAGGCACATTTCGTGATAGCAGAGTGAATTTCTGAGACAGTAAAGGGTGTGTCCAAGGCCACTCTATCTTCGTCAGATAGGGTCGGTCTTTGTACCCCTGAAAGTAAGCGTTCGAATACATCTGGCTCAAAATCACATTCAGATTGATAAAGCCGAGTATAAAAATCACGAAAGAGTTCTAAAATTTCGGTATCTTTAGTGACCAAGCCCCCCCCGACGGATTGCGGAGGGCGGTAACCCGCTTGGCTTCTTTTTGACCTTTTAGGGCATTTGCTAATAGTTTGCCAGCACGATTATTTTCCCGATAATATAGCCCTTGTTGTGATTCAATATTTTTAACAGCAGCAGTGTACAAAAGCTGATTGTATTGAAAACGCAAGCGTTGTAAACGGAGTAAAATACATGGGTCAGTACGGGACGTGAGAAGACGCTCCCCAGCTTGTATCTGCTGCTCTAGAATCAGTAATTGCTGCTTTCTTTGTTTCCCCTGCCGAATTTGATAGCTAGTTATAGTTGCGCGGATAGATGCTTTAAAGCCCTCCCACCAAGCCCAGCTCGCTGTGTCATGGGGTGAGTTAAAATGAAAATAATCTTGGATGGCGGCCTTTATATCAACCTGAAAATCCTTTTGACCCAGTAAGGATCTATCAAAAAACCAAGCTCGGGGAGATTCGTCCCGCGCAGTGACATGTAATGATAAAGATATGGCAGCATGATCTGAAATATGGAGAGGATGAGTCCTAGTCGTGTCTACTTGAGAAATCAGTGCTTTGGAAATGAGAAAGAAATCTATTCTAGATTGGGAGTGATGGGGGGCAGAAAAGAAAGTGAACTCTAAGTCAGAGGGGTGAAGCAGCCTCCATATATCTACCAGCGCAAGATCTTGCATCAGAGCTGTAAGGGTAGCAAGACTCTTGGGTGGACTACTCGTTCTAGGCGGCTGTCTATCTATCAGAGGGTCTAACACTTGATTAAAATCACCACCAAGTATTAATGGAGTATTGGCAGAGGCCTGTGCCAACTGCGCAATACTAGCATAGTAAGCAGGGTTGTCCACATTCGGGGCATAAATGCAAATACATGTAAATTCACTATCTCCAACCTTAAGATGTACTCGGGCCCATCTACCCTCCTTGTCAGCGCTAGTATCAATTACAGTAGCTTGCAAAGATTTCTTAACCAGAATGGCTACCCCGCACCGTTTGGAAACGGCGGGAGAATAGGCAGCCACCATGTAAGGCTTAACATTGAGTTTCAGTGTTTCAGCAGAGTTTAAGTGCGTTTCCTGAAGAAACGCTAAATCAGCATGCTCATGGCTAAGATAGCTAAGGATTTTCTTTCTTTTGATTGGACTATTAATGCCCTTTACGTTGAGTGATAAGATTTTACATAAGGCCATTTAAACAAGTGAAAAATTCTGAGCATAATAGCGCACATAATTTCACAATGTCCCTCATATTGACTGTATCTGGCTGTACATATGGCATAAAAGAAAATAAGCTTAGATAATACAATGAAGCGCCCCATATTAAAAAAGAAAACCCGCAACGCGGTAGAGAAGAAGCAAAACCCCAAAAATTACTGGCGACCATGTGTCTGCGGGGAGAAGCCCCAGAGAAGGCCGATATGGATAATAAAAAAAAAAAAACACATAACCTGTAGGACTGTGCGTGCTCCGAATCCGACCGAGGCACACATCATGGAGGGATAGGAGACCAAAGGCAAAAAGTCATAGAAAGAAAGAAAGAAAGTCCAGGTAGTCTCTATGCTTGACTATGACCGTCGCATCGGGCCCTTCAAAATGGCGGACAGAGCCGGTAAAGAAAAGTCCAAGTCGTTGGATTAGCGCATCTGCTCTGCTTCTTTGGAGTCTAGAAATGTGGAGAGTAGATCAGGATCTTCGAATGTCCTGGTTTGATTGTGGAGAGTCACTCGGAGCTTCGCGGGATACAACAGGCCAAAGCGAGCCTGTAGCTGTTGAAGTCGAGGGCGAAAAGCAAGGAGTTTCTTCCGTCGGTCAACGGTAGGCTTTGCCAAATCAGGGAAGAAGGAGACTTTGTGACCTTCAAATTCCAAATGATGGTTCGCCCGAGCAGCATTTAAAATTTGTTCCACTTGTTGATATCGTAGCAAGCGAAAGATAATAGGCCGGGGGGTCGTGCGGTTGAGCGCCATGTGAGTAGGAACACGGTGTGCACGATCGATTTCCAGTTCTTTATGAAAGGTGATCTTCAGCAGGGAGGGAAGAGTTTTGAGCAGGAATTCTCTCATATCTCCCGCTTCCACCCCCTCCGGTATTCCAATGAGCCTCACATTGTTGCGACGGGCTCGATTATTGCTATCTTCTAACTCCTTTTGAAGATTTTGTATCTGGCGCTCAGCCTTGTCCAGTGTGCCCAAGCGCACCGCGTGCGAGTCGAGGACCCCCGCCATATTGTCCTGCCGTAATGAGAGATTATCTAGTCGGTCCTGGAGCACTCCAAAGTCTTCTCGCAGGGCTCTAAGCGCTTCTCCATTGGACTGCACCAGTTCCTTCACGCCGCGTATTTCCTCTAGAATCTCCAGGTGCATTTCGGGGTTTTCCCGAAATGGAACCATCTTCTGCGGGGAGGACACCTCTGTTTTGGAGCGTTTTCCGTGAGAAGAAGAAGGAGACCCGAAGTCCAAGCGCGCTGGTTTATGGGCCGCCATCCCCCCCAAGGTACCCCGGTCAGCTCGGAGCGAAATAGTAATTTTGTATAGATATTAAGTCAGGATTCTAAGTAGGCCTCTCGGGAGCTTCAGCGCGAAGCGTCTTACCCGCTGGACATCAGGCTCCGCCCCCCGGGAGGTGATATTTCTGATACAGCCTCCGATTAAATAAAGTTTTTTCCTTTTTATCCCAGACACCAGGTGTTGCGCAGCGCTATCTTAACTTATTGTGTACGGATGCACTCAGCCCTGTTTGTTTTCCTTTTATAGAAAGTGACTCCTTAACGAGATGACAGGTTCTTTATATCCGGGATCCGCAGAATGCTTTTATCAAGAATGAAGTCACTCGATTGGGTCCTGCTTAAAGTTGCATCCGAAGACACTCCCAGCTCCGGAGTTCCTGGTCCATGTCGTGTGTTCCTGGTGGGATATTCAGCTTGTAAAGTGAGAAGACATTCTCAACGAATGCATCTTATACGGTGGCCCCCTCACAAGTCCAGAAAGTGGCTTCCTGTGTCGGTGAATCAAGAGTTTGCAACGCAGAGTCTTATTGGACAAATAGAGATATTGAAGAAAAGGACTTTTATGATTCAAAGTATTTTCTGAAAGAACAACAGTGACATTACAAAGAGATTATTGTATTAAGTAAATTCTAAATGGACTATTCATGTAAAATACTTTTATATGGCATTTAAAATGTTTTTTATGCATTTATAGTAAGACCTAGAAGGATGAGGTTCGTTTAGATTAGTATTTTCCTGATATATATGTAATGACCTTTAGGTACTGGACCTCTACTTAATAAAGTAATTGAGAATTAGAGGGCCAGTATAGCGATAGTATATCTCTCCATCATCTTATGAAGAATATTAAGAAGAGTAGGTATATATTTAGTTTGTCTTAGAATATTTTTGAGAATATTTTTATTGCTATGCATATTGGCTATGCATATTTCCTAATCTGGTCCTAGATGTGCTGTGGCAATTTATTAATGAAGCAGTATTATATTCAGAATCATGAGGATGTTAGAAGGAATATCCAAATATTTTTGAGGCACACTTACACCTGATGGGAAAAACATTGTAAGTTATCAAAGTTTGTTGCTTGTCTTCCAACAGTGACAGCTCCTCAGCATGGAAGTTTACCAAGAGTTAGGCCTAAGATCTTTGAGGAGTTTTGTGACATATAGTCATATACAAACACAAATACAAACACAGAACCTAGAGTAATTAAAGATATAGGTATGAAGATCCTATGTACAGGTTCTTATATTTCAGTAATTTACAAAGTAATGTCAGTTAATGGGAACCAAGTGTGTAGTTCTAACTACCCCTTTTTGGATGCCTCTAGTTCAGACCTAGGCATACTTAACCAGAGTTAAAGTGAGATAATTTAAATGGTTATGCCTCAGAGGGTTTTTGAGTAATTGTATGCAGAATATATCTTGTCTTCAGTGAGTTTCTGAAGCTCACATCTTAGCGGTTCAGCATTTTTGCTGCGACTCATTGTATTCCCTTTACAAGCCAGACATTGCTGTTATCTGCCTCTCTTAAATATTGTCTGCTTGGTAATTTAGTTTTTGTGATTTGGCAAAAGTAGAGCACCTTTTGCATGTCTGTTCAGCTCCTCCAATCTTCTGTTCTCCTGCTGTAGTTCTTGTAGGCTCGCCCCACGACAGCCATGCTTCTTCTTTTGTTGCAATAGGGCTACAGATGTTTCTTCAAGTTGTCCAAGTTGTTTTTGCATTGGTAATTTTGGACTGTGCATTTCGGGTTTTTTTCATGTGCAGAATGATCACATGTGCTTTGAGGTTCTTGCATGTTTTCCCAAAACTGTGAATTTTTCTCTCTGCACTTCTGATTCTCTTTCTTAACCTCTCCAAACACTGGTTTACCGTTTGGTATATTGTGAAACATGGTCTTCTGGTATTTTATTTTTGTTGAGCTGATTTTGTAATCTCCGATTTGAGAATTGATGTTTCGGTTAGTATTTTTTATAGTGCAGAGTTTCTCAGAGGTTGGTTAGGTGCTTGATATATAGCCCTGGTGGATACCCCATAGTGAATTGAACTTTACTATATTAATTTGTTATCCATCCTGAATAAATCTTTAAGAAGAAAAAGGGATGTTTCCCCTCAGGATGCAGTCATAGTGACTGCTCTGTTGTTTCTTTTTAGGCAATTAGTGTGAATTGCAAGGTCCAGCAAACATAGTGTCAGCTTATGCAGTCAGGAACGGAAAGGTTTTTAGTAATTTCTCCTAGCAAAGAAAATGCTGTATGCAGAGTACTAGTTGATTTTTGTTGTAGTATGCTTGATAATAATGGAAAAATAGTGAAAGGCCTATTAGATAAAGTTAGTAACCGTATTTTAGTCCAAGTGAGAGCTATGTAAATTTCCTTTTCAGCTCTCACTGATTCTGTTCCTTCATTCTGGAATTCAGTATTCAGGCCTTTGCAAGGCCTGTTAGCATTTTTGTTTGGTATTTTGGGATGTTTCATTTTAGAAGTATTACTCCTCTATGTACTGACAGTTGTTTCTCTATGTCAGCACTAGTTTCATTCCACCTCTTCATCTTTCACAGCTTTCTAAATCAGAAATCAGTAGGATCACTGACCCCTGCAATAATGTTATGGATTGGCCCAGAATCCAGTTGTATTTCCACTTCAATGGCAATATATGAGTTTCCTTACTTAGAAATGATTCTTTACAGAATCAGAGGAGGGACTGAAAGCATGTATATTCGTACGGGGTACCATATACTATTAGACTGAATAAATCTGAGAAAGAGTTAATTCTGTTCAGAACCTTGCTTAGAAATAAAACTTCATATATTAGCTTACTAGGTGAAGGTTTACATAAATAAAGAAAAGGGCAGGTTGTACTTCTAGCCTTTCTGTCTCAGAGTTATTAGCTAAAATACTCTCAGGGTTAGTAATTAGTAGATATCAAGTCAAGTCAAGTCATCAGCAGTAAACAATTATGTCAATTAGGTCATTCTATACCTTGGATTCCTGTATGTCTCCTTATAATGGCCATGTAACAGTAAATAATTATGTCTTGGACTCAATTTATGGCTCCACATTGACCCACACTGAATAAGTTGACCTACAATATGATACATACATGACGTATAATGATAAAGTGAAATTATGCTGTATCATCTAAAAAAGCCTTATAAATAAAGTGAACCATGGCTAATAAGTTAGAGTAAACAGGGAGAACGTGCTTCTCTCAGTTTCTCTCCACAAAGCTTTGGTGTATTTTTCTATAGAACTGTGTTGTATTTATTGCTGTATTTGATAACCTTCCCATTGTTTGTGAATGTAGTTATTTGTAGCTTCAAGAACCCAGTGAGGTTACTGGTGAGGAGAGAGTTAAGTAAGCTCTTCAGGACAGACTGGTGAGACAGGATCTAAGAGAAAGTCCGCAAGGCCAGCCGAATGGCCCTCAATTCCAACAGGTTGATCTGTTGGGCGGCCTCCCATGGAGACCACAGGCCTTGGGTGCAAGCGCCCTGGCAGTGAGCCCCCCAGCCCTGCAGGGAAGCATCAGTCGTCAGTACCTGAGTGTGTGAGGAGGCCTGGAAAGGAACACCCCTGACCAGATTTGGGAAATGCCTCCACCAGCGTAAGGAGTCCACCAAGGGTTTGGACACCTTTATTCTGTCTGACAACTTCCCTGTGGCCTGTAGCCACTTCATCCTGAGGTGCCACTGAGCTGGCCTCATGTGTAGCTGGGCATGTGGGGTGACATGCACCGTGGAAGCCATGTGACCTAAGAGCCGGAGGAAGTTTCTGGCTGAGACCAGAGAGTTCGCCCGAAACTGGCCAGCCAACTTTATCAGCCTGTGAGCTCTGTCCACAGGCAAAAAGGCCTTTGCTTGGATAGTATCCAACCTTGCCTCTATGAATTCCACGTCTTGTGAGGGGACCAAAGTGGACTTTGGGAAGTTTATAACGAATCCCAGGTGCTGAAGCAGGGATATGGTTCTGCAGGTAGCCTGCCTGGCCTCTTGTGGAGACTGGCCCCTGATTAGCCAGTCGTCCAGGTAAGGGAACACAACAATCCCCTGGTTCCTGAGGTAGGCCGCAACCACCGCCAGGCATTTTGTAAAAACCCTGGGGGTGGAGGTGAGGCCAAAAGGAAGCACTCTGTACTGGAAGTGCCTTCCTCCCAACACAAATCTGAGGAATTGTCTGTGGCTTCGAACCCAGGTGAGATGGGTCATGCTTCGTCCCATGGACCTTAGGCATCCAAACTGTGGATGGTGGGTAGGAGTTGTATTAAGTATGGAAGAGATGCTGTAGAACAGCCTGGCCAAACAAGGCATCCCGACGGGAGTCCTTGTCTAAGCAATAGTGGGCTGTGAAGGTATGTACCGAAGTCCAAGTGGCTGCTTTGCAGATGTCATCAATAGAGACAGAATGAAGGTTAACCATTAAGGCTGCCATTGCTCTCATATTGTGAGCCGTGACATGGCCTTCGAGAAAAAGTCCCTTACTCTGATATGCATAGGATATGCAATCTGCAATCCAATTTGACAGTGTTCTTTTAGAAAGTGGAAGTCCTAAATGACTAGAGCCAAAAGCCACAAAAAGCTGAGAAGATTTTCTATGTGGCTTAGTTTTTTGGAGATAAAAAGCCAAGGCTCTTTTACAATCCAATGTGTGAAGATTCCTTTCCGCACTGGAGGCATGAGGCCTAGGGAAGAATATAGGAAGATAAACCAACTGGTTTAAATGAAAAGGCAAAACCACCTTTGGCAGAAAGTGAGGATGAGTCCTGAGGATTACTTTATCATGGTGAAACCTTGTATAAGGAGGGTCAGCTATTAACGCCTGTAGTTCACTAATGCGTCTTGCAGAAGTGATGGCAATTAGGAAAATAACTTTCCATGAAAAACTTTAGGTCTGAAGTGGCTAAAGGTTCAAAGGGCAGTTTCATAAGCTGACCAAGAACAAGATTTAGATCCCATGCCATGGTGGTGGTTTAATGGGAGGTTTTGTTAAAAGTAGGCCTCTCATAAATCTTGATATAAATGGATGAGAGGAAATACGTTGTCCATCAAAAGGTTTATGAAAAGCAGCAATAGCACTAAGATGGACCCTAACTGAATTGGTCTTCAGACCAGAAGTTGATAATTGTAGAAGATACTCTAGTAGCAACACTACAGGTACTAAAAGGGGGTTAAGTCCCTTTTGTGAACACCAGATAGAGAACCTTTTCCACTTGAAAGCGTAGGAATGTCTTGTGGAGGGTTTTCTGGAAGCCAGGAGGATATCCTTTACTTGTTAAAAAAGGTTAACATCCTGGAATTCTAGGCTTTCAGTAATCAGGCCCTGAGATGTAGGGACTGGGGATTGGGATGCAGTAAAGATCCGTTCTCCTGTGACTGGAGATCTGGAGCATTCCCCAACTCCAGAGGAGTGGTTTGAGAGAGACGCAGAAGAAGAGGATACCACGTGGAGCTATGAGTATCATACGACCTCTGTCTCTCTGAAGTTTGAATAAAGTTTTGGGAATCAGGGGAATGGGTGGGAAGGCATAGAGGAAGTCCTTTCCCCAGTGGAGTAGGAAAGCATCCCTTGCCTGACAGTTTTGAGCCGGAATTCTGGAACAGAATCGGGGAAGTTTGGAATTCTGTGAACTTGCAAAGAGGTCTATATCTGGTGTTCCCCAGATTCGAAACACTCGAGCAAGCTGATATGAGTAGAGGGACCACTCATGTGGCAGCAGTATTCGACTGAATTTGTCTGCCCAGAAGTTTTGAATGCCCGGAAGGTATACCGCAAACAGGTGAATTTGTAGCTCTCTGGCGAGGGCCCATAGTCGCAAAGCTTTATTGCATAGCGACAGAGAGCCTGTTCTGCCTTGCTTGTTCACATAGAACATAGCTACCTGATTGTCGGTTTGGACCAGTACTGTTTTGTTGCTGAGATGGCCCTGAAAGACTTGAATAGCATTGAAAATGGCTCTCAGCTCTAGGAGGTTTAGGTGAAGGGAAACCTCTTTGATTGCTCTTTGAACTGAGTGGAGGAGTGGCCTAGTGGTTGGGGCAAGGTACTTCAGGCCAGAAGGTCGGGGGTTCAAATCCCACTAGAGGACAGCAACCTTGGGCCGGAAGGACTGGGGTTTCTAGTCCCACAGGTGCTCCTTGTGGTCTTGGGCAAGCCACTTAACCCTCCATAGCCCATGTTCCCTGTAAATAGTTATCTCCAAGTTATAATGCCCTGTTCAATGTAATTTCAGTTTGTTCAATGTAAACCGCACTGATGCAGAATAGCGCGGTATATAAGAGAATAAAATAAATAAATAACTAGAAGTGATGTGACCTCCTGTCACAAGAGGTCAGTGGCAGGGCCCTGAGAATTGAACTGTTTCAGCATTGTAGGTGGGGGAAAATTGAGGAAATGAAGCTTGTACCCCAATTTTACAATGGACAGAGTCCAATTTTCTGATGTTATTTGTTGCCATCTTTTGGCAAAATAGCATAGTCTTCCTGGAATGGTTAAAGGTTCTGGACCTTTTAGGGGCAGAATGACTAAGTTCTCTAGGTGGAAGTCAAAGACCCTGAGGTGGCTGGGTCTGTTGAGCCGGTTGAGCTTTTTGAGCTTGTGGCTTCCTCTGCTGTCTATTCTGCTGTTGTCCCTTTTGGGAAACATGAAGTGGACAGTGAGTTTGATGGGTGTAAGATTGGCAAGACTTCTTTTTCTTACTGAAAAAAGGTTTCTTGAATGTTTCCTTTTTTGCTGGGTTGGCTGTAGCCTTTGACAATCTGTTCAAAGTAGTATTGTCAGATTCAAACTGATTAGCCTTGTCCTGCCAGTCCTTACCAAAGAGATTTTCTCCTGTGCAAGGAATGTTTCCCAGATTTTTTTGCACCCACTGTTCCAAGTCTGATGCTTGAAGCCAATCAATACTACGTGCTCCTATGGATATAGCAGAGGTTCTGCTAAGACATTCAAAACAATCAAAGGTAGCACAGTTCATGAATTTAGAGACATTCTGGGCATGTTTGACCAGAATAAGGTAGTCTGCTCTTTTTTCCTCTGAGACAGAAGGACTAATGAGCTCTAAGTCTTTTGTGACTTCTTCCAGGAACATTCCCAAAAACAGAATGTAGGAACCGATCCTGGCTCCCAGCATGGAGGATTGAAAACATTGAAGGCCAAAGGCATCGAGTGTCCTGGATTCACGGCCTGTGTTTTTGCACTCTTGATTCTTCGCATGGCCGATTCCACTACCATTGAATGGTGTGGTAACTGAGTTTTTTGAAAACCAGGACAACTTGGCACTCAGTACATAGTGTCCAGGCGTCGGGAATGTGAAGTTATCGTTAAAGGAGTTTTCCACATTCTCAACATCAGATCATGTAAAATTTTGTGAATGGGAAGCATAGCTGCTTCTTTGGGAGCCATAGGGTATTGTAGAATTCTTAATTCCTCTGCCCTTGGTTCTTTTTCTGGAATCACAGTGATTGCAAGACCTTTTGCTAAATCACGTATGAAGTCCTGGAAGGACATATCCTCTGGAGGAGACATCCTGCGTTGAGGAGAGGGAGTTGAATCTTCTAATAGATTCACTCTGGTACCGGTAGAATCGTCAGAGTCATCGGAATCGGAAGACTCAAGTACCAGGTGCTCCTGTGACGCATGGTATCGGTACCGCTCGAAGTCAGTACTGAAGTGTCTCGGTTCCTGATCCCCAATACCGGACATCGGCATGGGGGGAAGCAGTCCGGTCGAAGCAGGTATTATCGGTCAGGGTACCGATGTCAGTTCCGATACCTGTGGAACCGTCTGTTGCAGTCTTAGCGGTACCAAGGCTGCTAAGAGGGGCCGCTAGACTGCGTTCGATAGCGAGGATTCTGTGATCTATCACTCCTGCCGATGCCTGGGTGCCGGTACTGGTGGATGCGGCCACGACCCCAGATCATGGCCTGAAGCCCCGTTAATGCTTTGGAGCTCGAAGACTCCCACCGGGGCTGTTTTGTCGGTGAAGTATCCTCGAGGGAAACGCCCGAGGCACCTCGATACTTTGAAGGAGATTTTCCCTTCGAGGACCGGCTAGTTTTACTTTTGGTTAACTGAGATCCATGGGACGAAGATGAAGCCCTGGAGGACGTCGATGCAATTGACATTGTGTCGGAGGCAAAAAGGGTACCGAGTTTTGCAGCTCTATTCTGCCAGCCCCCCTTGGTCATCCTCATGCAGGAGAGACACTCCGTTGGACAATGTTCAGGACCCAAACATTTTAGACACCAATCATGGGTGTCGGTGACGGAAATGGTACCGCCACATTTTAAGCATTTTTTGAAACCACTGCCTGGTTTCTCAATGCTTGAAGAAAAAAATGGGCCTGGTGCCCAAAATGGCACCTAGCACCAGAAATAGGGAAAAACCCTGAAGAAAAATATATGTTTTGGTTTTTTTTTTAAAGAAAGAAGAACAAGAGAACCGGCAGTACCAGTAGGCGTCGAATGAATGCAGACGCGACCACAAAAAATAAGAAATAAAGGTAGATTTTCTGTGGTGACAGGGTACCGTGTCCTGTCGGCTCCGCAGAAAATGAAGAACTGAAGTGAGAGATGTACAGAGGCGGTAAGGCAGCACAGATGCGCTGTGGGATGCTCCCAAAATCTTTCCTATTGGACGCTGGGGAGTGTTCCCGTGTGAGCTCCATCGGTACCGACGATATCCATATGTGAAGACTACATTCCTGCTTGTTCCTGGAGAGTCAAAGGTAGCTCCCTGCCGCAAAGCATGGCTACTCATTCAATGAAAGATCAGCATCAGAGCATGTTCACCTGTAATCAGAAGGCAGGGACATTGCAGCAGCATGACCTCTAGCAACCTAAGACTCTTGCCATATTTCATGACCCTTCATTCCCACACAGGAGCTCTCCAGATCAACCAACAGTAAGGATTTAAGGGTTTGTTTTATTATATTAAATTGATAACTCTCTGACTGGGAGCTCCTAAAAGGGTTTTTTGTACATTTTTAAAGCAAGGTTACTTTCTTTTTGGTGCTTTAGTGGGACTTTCCTTGAGCACAGTAGGTGGTTGAACTCCAGTAACCTCTTCAGCTTTGGGAACTGCTAACACCTAATCAGGTGTTAGTTCCCTCCCTACCCACCCCGACTCCCACCTACCCCTAGTGAGTAGTCTTGCTTTATAGGGCACCTCCCCATTTGACAAAGCACAGAGAATTGGACCAGCACATTTTGAATATAATTAAGGAGATTTAACTGCTTTTTCTCTGAAAGGACAGCTGGGAAACCGGCTGGTACTTGGTAGATCTCTCTCTTTTGCTTTGAGAGATACCTAAGCTCCACGAATAGAACAATGGCTGGGAAAAATCATATCGCTAAAGCTGTTGCCCCCATTACAGCTTCTGCCTCGGTCCAGACAGAGGTCCTAATGCCAGTTGAAGGACCGGTTCCATGTGCAGGGTGCTTGCATGCTGAAGCTCTGAGGAAACAAGTAGAGGAACTCAGAGAGGAGGTGGAGAGGCTGAGGAGCATTCAAGACAGTGAGAAGTACATTGATGAGATGCTTCTTGCAGCAACCAAGCTCTTCAGCAGAGGAGAAGATGGGTGCCAACAGAACGTCGATGGTTGGACACAAGTCACCAGGGCCTGCAAAATCACCAATCCAACTTCTCCAGCCCTTGAATTGAAGAACCATTATGCAGCCCTGGAAGTGGAGGAGGTGAAAGCATCCCTGGAAAGGGAAGAACCAGAGCTCAAGTACCCCAAAGTTGCAGAATCAGTGACCACAAGGAAACGAAGGGTAGTGGTGGTTGGAGACTCTCTTCTGAGGGGTACTGAGGCGTCCATCTGCCGACCAGACTTGATGTAGTAGACTGGCTAATCTACTGAAGAGGGCTTTAAACTAGATTCGTTGGGGATGGGTGAAGAAAGCCCCCAGGTAAGTGAAAGCCCCCAGGTAGGTGATACATTAAATACCTTTATGGAAATGGGTAACAGGGGTAACATATGGGAAGCAGTGTGTATTAATGCCCGTAACATGGGAAATAAGATCCCTGAAGTTGAAGCTTTGGTGGGAGTGGCTGACTTGGATTTAGTGGCAGTTACAGAAACATGGTTCACAGAAAACCATGACTGGGATGTAACTATACCTGGCTATACTTTATTCAGAAAGGACAGGGTAGGAAGAAGGGGAGGAGGAGTGGCACTATATGTAAAAACTACTATTAAAGCTTTGGAATTACAGAGCTTAAAAGGGAGAGAGGAGGCATTGTGGGTTAAACTAGAAAGAGGGAAAGAGAAATCTATTTGCATTGGTGTGATATACAGACCTCCCTCACAAGAGGAAGAGGTGGACAGAGAGTTAATTGAAGACATACGCAGCATTGCTAGGAAAGGGGAAGTGCTACTGCTAGGAGATTTCAATATGCCAGATGTTGATTGGCACATTCCTGCTGCAGTATCATCTAGAAGTAAGGAGATCCTGGATTCTCTACAGGGAGAACTATTCAGGCAATTGGTAAGAGACCCCACACGTGAAGGGGCCATACTGGACTTGGTGCTTACCAATGGTGAAAGTGTTTCTGATGTTGTAGTGGGAGATCATTTTGCATCCAGTGATCACCAGATGGTGTGGTTCAGTATTAGGACTAGGGCTGTTAGAATCCATTCCAAAGTGAAGATCTTAGACTTTAGGAAGACTAACTTTGCGAAGATGAGCCAATACCTCAGGGAGTCGTTAGTGGGATGGGAACAGCTGGGGGATGTAGAAAAACAGTGGGCAAAACTGAAAGGGGGTATTTTAAAGGCAACCAACCTTTTTGTTAAAATGGTAAATAAAGGAAAAAGGAACAGGAGACCGCTATGGTTTTCGAAGGAAGTAGTAGCTGAAAAAGTGAAGAAAAAAGAGGGAGGCCTTCATGAAATACAAGAGATCACAGAGAGAGGAAGACAGGCATCTGTATTTGGAAAAACTTAGAGAAGCTAGCAAAGTAGTCAAGAAGGCAAAGATTCAAAAGGAGGAGGAAACAGCCAATGCAATAAAATGGGGGGGATAAGACATTTTTCAGATATATTAGTGAGAAGAGGAAGGGCAAAAGTGGTATTGTCAGACTCAAGGGTGCAGGGGGGGAATATGTAGAAGCTGATAAGGATAAAGCGGAATTGCTTAACAAATATTTTTGTTCTGTGTTCACAGATGAAGAACCAGGAGCAGGACCTCAGAAAACACCCACAAATAAGAACAGAAGCGAGGGACATCTTGAACAATTTTCAGAAGACTGTGTTCGTGAGAAAACTAGCTCAACTTAAAGTAGACAAAGCGATGGGACCGGATGGGATACACCCTAGAATACTGAGGGAACTTGGGGACGTTCTAGCAACTCCACTGACTGACCTTTTCAATGCCTCGTTGGAGTCGGGAGTGGTGCCAAAGGACTGGAGAGAGGCTCATGTGGTGCCTTTACACAAAAGCGGAAGTAAGAATGTGGTTGAAAACTACAGGCCGGTTAGTTTAACTTCGGTGGTGAGTAAATTATTGGAAACGCTGCTGAAAGAGAAAATAGTGAGGTTTCTGGAGTCCGGCGGATTACAGGATCCGAGGCAGCATGGATTCACCAGAGGCAGGTCTTGTCAGACAAATCTGATTGATTTCTTTGACTGGGTGACCAGGGAGTTGGACCAAGGGAGAGCTCTAGATGTGGTGTATTTAGATTTCAGTAAAGCCTTTGACACTGTTCCTCACAGGCGACTTATAAACAAACTGAGCACCCTAGGGATGGACCCTAAAGATACTGCTTGGGTTAGAAATTGGTTGGGTGGGAGGCGACAAAGAGTACAAGTAAATGGAGCTCACTCTGAGGAGAAGGATGTTACCAGTGGTGTGCCCCAGGGATCTGTCCTTGGTCCGATTCTTTTTAACATCTTTGTTAGTGATATAGCGGAAGGGCTGTCGTATAAGGTTTGCCTCTTTGCGGATGATACCAAAATCTGCAATAGAGTAGACACCCAGGAAGGTATAGATAACATGAGGAGGGATCTAGCTAAGCTTGAAGAATGGTCTAGAATTTGGCAGCTGGGATTTAATGTTAAAAAATGTAAGGTCATGCATTTGGGCTGCAGCAATCCAAGGGAGCAATACAGTATAGGAGGTGAAGTACTTTTGTCCACTAAAGAAGAGCAGGACCTAGGCGTGGTTGTGTCTGATGATCATAAAGTAGCTAAACAGGTAGAAAAGGCGACGGCAAAAGCTAGAAGGATGCTTGGGTGCATACGGAGAGGAATGGCTAGCAGAAAAAAGGAGGTGATAATGCCTCTGTATAAGTCTTTGGTGCGACCTCATTTGGAGTATGGTGTGCAATTCTGGAGACCGCACCTTCAAAAGGATGTGAACAGGATGGAGTCGGTGCAGAGGGTTGCTACTAAAATGATTAATGGGCTTCATTATAAAGCATATGAGGACAGACTTAAGGATCTTAATATGTACACCTTAGAGGAAAGGCGGGATAGAGGTGATATGATTGAGATGTTTAAATACCTCCGTGGCATAAATGTTCAGGGAGAGAGCCTCTTTCAATTGAAAGCAAGTTCTGCTACGAGGGGACATGGGATGAGGGTGAAGGAGTGATATGCGGAAATATTTCTTTATGGAAAGAGTAGTGGATCCGTGGAATAGTCTCCCAGTGGAGGTGGTAGAAATGAGGACAGTAACAGAATTCAAAAAAGCATGGGACAAACACAGAGGATCTCTAAAGGTAAAAAGGGGACTGTTGTAGTTGTTATGGAAGGACAGACTAGATAGGCCATGTGGTCTTTTTCTGTCGTCATATTTCTATGTTTCTATGTTACCCATATTTCCGTTGTCAGATACTATAGTGGAGACTGTTGGTTTCATGGGCCAAGCAAAATGATTATTTATTTATTTAGACAGATTTGTATTCCACCTTTTCCTTCAATCAAGGTGGTCACGTCATATAACAATTGAAGAGTTACATTTAACATTAGGGTACGTGTAAACATTTAGACAGTACAGTTACTTAACAGCATTTAGACAGTACAATTGAGGTAACATGAGGTAAATGATTAAGGTATACACAACCTTTGATAATGGAAATAGGGGACCAGTAGATAGAACACACATTTTTGTATGCCCCGGATTCTCCTGTGAATTTTTTGGGGAGGGACATCTTGACAAAATTAGGAGTAGAAATCAAATGCATGTATTTAGGAACTGGAACTGACCTGCAGAAAACAGATGGAATGCAAGTATCTGAAGTAGTCAAGGCTAAACAATGAAGTTTTAAGCTAGATGGTTTGTTTACCCTGTTTTTCCAAAAGTTATTAGCTAAAAGAGTATCTTGTGTAACAAATCTGCAGCCAGTACAAGAGTGTATTTTGCAGTCGGGGAAGGAGAGTATATACCTGATCCAGCAGATTAGGAGACCTTTGCCAGTGGAAGCAATTAGTTACAGAGAAAAGGAAGTTACTTTGTGGGCTGAGTGGCAGAATTTAGAGAGTTCATGGGGAGGATTATTGTACAAAGAAAAAGAAAATACAGCAAAGAAAGTGTGGGGATAGCTGATGTATGATATGAAAGCAGTTGATAGCTCCTTCAATTGGATAACTGGTGGATGATATTTACCTTTTGGGAGACTGGGTGGAAAAGGTAGAAAATAGTGCAATGATGTTATTTCATGATGTAGTGCTGGAAGAAGGGCTAGATCAAGTACTTGAAGCAGTTTGGGCTACAGAGGCAAACCCATATGGCTTGGTGCAATCAGTTGAAAGTTAACTGGAAAAAGTGAATGTCAGGGCCCTATAAGAAGCGGTATCCTTTGTCAACTGAAGCCGCTGCAGGAGTAAGAGGAGAAATTGACCTTTTGGTGAAGAAAGGTGTACTATATGAAGTGAGTAGCCCATTCAATACCCCAATTTACCCAATGTGCAAGCCTAGTGTTAAGTGGAGGCTTGTGCCAGATTTAAGAGAATTGAATAAGCCGGTGACAGCTGAATTTCCAGTAGTTGCTGATCCGGCTAGGATCTGGGAGTCAGTGCAAGTCCATTCTTATTTTACAGTCATAGATTTGGCAAATGCCTTTTATTGTAACAGATTGTATGGTCCAGACCAGGAAAAATTTGCATTCACATACCAAGACAGGCAAAATACGTGGACACGCTTGCCCCAAGACTATTGTGAGAGTCCTTCTATTTTTCACAAAGTAATAGCACAAGATTTAGGTCAGTAGTGTAGAGAGAACAAGGGAAAACCTTACAGCATTTTGCAATACATAGATGATGTTTTGCTTTCGGCAAACAGTTTGGAAAATTGCATAGAGTTAACAATGAGCTTGCACAAATGGTTGGGAGAGAGCGGGTACAAAGTGAGCAGAGAGAAGTTAGTAGTGGCACAAAAAGAAGTTGTCTTTTTGGGATTGATGGTTTCTAAAGGCACCAAGGCCTTACCTGGAGAGAAAATGGCAGTATTGGACCAACTAACCAAGCCAGCCACAGTATCAGAATTGAGAGGGCTGCTTGGGCACCTGATCTTTTGCCGAATGTGGGTGCCAGACTTTGCCAGATGGGTAGTCCCCATTAAAAAATATCTTAGAAGGAAGAATGCTCGAGATGGGTGTAAGCATGTGCATGTGTCAGAGACTGAATGGACTGCCTCTTGAGATCAATCATGTTTGTGATAATGTTTTGGATACCGCCTAGAACTATGTGAGGATAGGTGTATCCCAGATTCAAAGGTGGTGTTTGTGGATGGTTCTGCTCCACAAGAAAATCCTCAGAGGGTTGGATATGCTGTAGTAACATATGAGGAGTTTGGTTACATGACTATGGCAGCAGGTGAATTGTCTCCAAAGGATTTGTCGGCTCAGGCAGCAGAGTTAGTGGCAGTGGTAATGGCATTGATTCTTTTTTTTCTGCACAGTCTTTGACATTCTATTTAGATTCTGACTATGTATGTACAGTACTGCCATACTGACTAATGCCCAGAAGTGGAAAAGGGCTGATTATGTCCAGAGATAAGCCATTAATGCATGCTGCTATAATGATGACACTGATAGAGTTATTGATTCACCGTATGGAGGAAGGTATTCATACAACCATAGTAAAATGTACCGCACATGCAACAGATGGTTCATTTGTTTCAGAAGGGAATAACAAAGCAGATTTAGCAGCTCACGGTCACGAAGTAGTAAACCCAAAGACCATGCAGGTGGTCTTAGCCAAAGCAACCCTCTCTCCAGGAGAGATGGGTGAGGTGCTTCAGTTAGCTCAGGTAAGTGCTCCTGCAAAAGAATGGGAACATGTTGGAGCATAGTTCTGCAAAGGTTTGTGACAACACCCATCAGAAAAAAAATGTTTGTCAGATTTTGCTTTGCATTTGGTGTTGCCTATGGTACATGTGCGCAGGTCACCCCAATGCATGATGGAATTTCTAGGAGAATTGGTATGGAGTCCCAGATTGAAAGAAAAGGTACATAATTTTCTTTTATTAGTCTTAAATAGTTTACCCTGTAGCTTCATTGCATGTCCCCTAGTCTTTCTATATTCTGATAATGTAAACAATCGATTTACGTTTACCTGTTCCATTCCGTTCATTAATTTATAGACTTCTATCATATCTCCCCTCAGCCATCTCTTTTCCAGGTTAAAGAGCCCTAACCTTTTTAGCCTCTCCTTATACGAGTAGCCTTCCATCCCTTTTTACCATTTTGGTAGCTCTTCTCTGTACCTTTTCTAATAACGCTATAGCCTTTTTAAGATACGGCGACCAGAATTGCACACAATATTCAAGGTGCGGTCGCACCATGGAATGATACAGAGGCATTATAATATCCTTTGTTTTATTTTCCATTCCTTTCCTTATGATACCTAGCATTCTATTTGCTCTCTTGGCTGCCGCTGCACACTGGGCGGAGGGTTTTAACATGTTATCCACAATGATGCCTAAATTGTTTTCCTGGGTGGTGGTACCTCATGTGGAACCTTGCATTGTGTAACCATAGTTTAGGTTGTTCTTCCCTAGGTGCATAACTTTGCACTTGTCCACATTAAATTTCATCTGGCATTTTTGGATATCTAGTCTTCCAAATTATCAAGATCCTCTTGCAATTTTCTACAATCCTCATGGGTTTTAACAACTTTAAATAGTTTTGTGTCATCTGCAGATTTGATAACTTCACTCGTTATTCCCATTTCCAGGTCATTTATGAATATGTTAAAAAGCAGCGGACCCAGCACAATAGTACATTGTCTCCTATCCCATGACTTTTTAGTTTTGCCAAACGTCTCTGAAGAGGAACCTTATCAAAGGCTTTCTGAAAGTCCAGATACACTATATCAACCGACTCATCTTTGTCTACCTGTTTTTTCACACCTTCAAAAAAACATAATAGATTAGTAAGACAAGATCTTCCTTGTCTATAGATATGAAAGTCTCTTGGCGAAATTAAAAAGTCATGGGATAGGATGTAGTGTACTATTGTGGATCAGGAACTGGTTAAAAGATAGAAAGCAGAGGGTAGGGATAAATGTCCAATTTTCAAAATGGAAAAAGGTGAATAGTGGAGTACCCCAGGGATCTGTGCTGGGTCAGCTGCTTTTTAACATATTCGTAAATGACCTGGAAATAAGAATATTGAGTGAGGTAATCAAATTTGCAGATGGCTCAAAATTATTCAAAGTTGTTAAAACTCATGAGGATTGTAAAAAATTGCAAGAGGACCTTGATAAATCGGAAGACTAGGCATTCAAATGGCAGATGAAATATAATGTGGTCAAGTGCAAAGTTATGTACCTAGGAAAGAACAATCCAAACTATGGTTACACGATGCAAGGTTCCACATTAGAAACCACCATCCAGGAAAAAAGATTTAGGCGTCATCATGGATAGCACAGTTACTTACCTGTAACAGGTGATCTCTGGGAACAGCAGGAATAAGTCTTCACATATGGGTATCGTCGGTACTGATGGAGCCTGCACGGGAACGCTCCCCAGCGTCCAAAAGGAAAGCTTTTGGGAGCATCCCACAGTGCCTGCGCGCTGCCTTCCCGCCTTTCCTAACCGCCTCTCTCCAGTTCGAGTTTTAAAGCTGAGACAAAGAGAGAGAGAGGAAAGGAAAGATAGATAGAGAGATACAATTCCTAGGGGAGGTGGGTGGGTTGTGAAGACTTATTCCTGCTGTTCCCAGAGATCACCTGTTACAGGTAAGTAACTGTGCTATCTCCAGGAACAAGCAGGAATGAGTCTTCACATATGGGGACTCCCCAGCTAGAGATGCCTGGGAGATCACCCAGGTTGTGAGTCCCTGGGAAGGGCTCTACCTCCACCTATGAATCTCAGGCATCCAGTCAGGGATGAAGGGTAGGAGTTGATTAGGTATGGAACAGGTGTTTGAGAACAGCCTGACCAAACAAGGCATCCCAGCGGGAGTCCTTGTCCAAGCAGTAATGGGATGTAAAGGTATGAACCGAGGCCCAGGTGGCCGCTCAACAGATTTGGTCAATGGACACAGAGTTTAGATGAGCCATAGAGGCTGCCATGGCTCTCACATTGTGAGCTGTGACATGGCCCTCCAGAGAAAGGTTCTTACTCTGGTAGGCGAAAGAAATACACTGAGCAATCCAATTGGACAGAGTTCTCTTAGAGACTGGAAGTCCTAAATGAGAGGGATGAAAAGCAACAAAAAGTTGAGAGGACTTTCTATTTTGCTGTGTCCTTTGTAAGTAGAAAGCAAGTGCTCTTTTACAATCCAGGGTATGAAGATTCCTCTCTGCACTTGATGCGTGAGGTCCTGGAAAAAAGA
Organism: Ichthyophis bannanicus; assembly: GCA_033557465.1. Taxonomy (NCBI): domain Eukaryota; kingdom Metazoa; phylum Chordata; class Amphibia; order Gymnophiona; family Ichthyophiidae; genus Ichthyophis; species Ichthyophis bannanicus. The sequence goes on from CM066034.1 coordinate 440,059,323, forward strand.
CAGGTAAATACACCTCCTGGTTCAGATGAAAAGATGAGACCACTTTAGGCATAAAGTGTGGATTAGTTCTGAGGACTACCTTGTCATGATGGAACCTTGTATAAGGAGGATTAGCCACTAAGGCTTGCAACTCACTGATATGGCGAGCTGAGGTGATTGCAATTAGAAAAATAACCTTCCAGGAAAGGATTTTCAAGGAGGTAGTGGCTAAGGGTTCAAAGGGTGGCTTCATAAGCTGGCCAAGAACCAGATTCAAGTCCCATGCCACTGGAGGTGGTCTAATGGGAGGTTTAGTCAAAAGAAGGCCTCTCATGAATCTTGCTATAAGAGGATGAGAGGAAATAGGCTGTCCATTGAGGGGTTTAAGGGATGCTTCAATAGCACTCAAATGGACTCTGATTGAATTCGTCTTAAGGCCTGAATTGGATAAATGCAGCAAATACTCCAGTAAAGAATTCAGAGGTATTGCAAGAGGGTTAAGACCCTTCTCTGCACACGAAATGGTAAACCTCTTCCATTTAAAAGCATAGGAACGTCTGGTGGAAGGCTTTCTGGAAGCATGAAGGATATCCTTCACCTGCTGAGAAAGAGGTAAATCTTGAAGGTCTAGGCCTTCAGCAACCAGGCCCTGAGATGAAGGGACTGGGGATTTGGGTGCCACAACGTTTCTTCCTCCTGGGAGAGGAGATCTGGAGCAGACCCCAAGTCCAGGGAGGGAGCTTGAGAGAGATGCAGAAGTAGAGGGTACCACACTTGGCGTGGCCAACGTGGTGCTATGAGGATCATAGACCCCTTGTCTCTCTGAAGCTTGAACAGTGTCTTGGGAATGAGGGGAATAGGAGGAAAGGCATAGAGGAAATCTTGCCCCCAGTGAAGGAGGAAGGCATCCCTGGCCTGAACTCCCTGACACGGAATCCTGGAACAGAACCGGGGAAGTTTGGCATTCCACGGACTTGCAAACAGGTCTATGTCTGGGGTTCCCCAAATTCAAAAGATCATGGCTATCTGGTCCCCATGGAGGGACCATTCGTGTGGAAGCAGAACTCGACTGACTCTGTCTGCCCAAGAGTTTTGAACTCCTGGAAGATACACTGCCATGAGATGGATTTGATGCTCTCTTCCGAAGGCCCACAATCTCAGAGCTTCGTTGCAAAGCGACAGAGAGCCAGTTCCCCCCTGCTTGTTCACGTAGAACATGGCTACTTGGTTGTCCGTGTGGATGAGGACGGTCTTGTAGCTGAGCAGGGTGTGGAAGACTCTGAGAGCCAGAAAGATTGCTCTGAGCTCTAAGAGGTTGATATGTAGAGATGTCTCCTGTGGAGACCAGATGCCTTGGGTGGAGAGATCTTGTAGATGAGCTCCCCAACCCTTTGGAGAGGCATCTGTGATAAGGGTTGCTTGGGGTAACACCTGTTGAAAGGGGGACCCCAACAACAGATTTTGAGTGGACTTCCACCAATGGAGAGAGCAAGAGAGGCGACTGGAGGTCGCTATCTTGTCTGACAGGCACCCTTATGCCTGGGTCCATTGGGTGGACAAAGTCCATTGAGCTGCTCTCATGTGAAGGCGAGCATAAGGAACCACATGCACGGTGGATGCCATGTGGCCTAAGATTTGTAACATCTCTCGAGCAGATAAATGGGATTTTAACTGAATCTGTGAGGCTAACTGCACCAAGCGTAGGCAACGGGCCTGGGGAAGGTAGGCCCTTGCAGTTATGGTATCCAGTAAGGCCCCTATGAACTCTAGACTGAGTAGGGGTGAGATGGGATTTTGGAATGTTTATAACAAGTCCCAGATACTGAAGAACACGCCTTGTGCAGGCCAGGGAAGTCTGGGCCTCTGACTGGGATGGAGCTCGAATGAGCCAGTCGTCCAGATATGGGAATACGAATATCCCTAGAGTGCGTAGAAATGCAGCTACTACTGCCATGCATTTTGTGAACACTCTTGGTGCAGAGGCCAGACCGAAAGGAAGCACTTTGTATTGGTAGTACTTTCCTTGGTAAAGGAACTGAAGGAACCTTCTGTGTGTTGGATGGATGAGGACATGGGTGTACGCATCCTTGAGATCTAGAGAACAAAGCCAGTCCTGACCCTGGAGGTATGGAAGGAGAGTTCCGAGAGAAGTCATCTTGAATTTCTCCTTGCATAGAAACTTGTTCAATTCTCTGAGATCTAAGATGGGTCTGTAACCCCCTGTTTTCTTTGGGATGAGAAAATAGGGAGAGTAGAACCCTGATCTCTGTTGAAGAAGGGGTACTTCTTCTATTGCCCCTTGGGCAAGAAGGGTAGCAATCTCCTGACCCAGAAGGTCGAGGAGAGATGTTGGAGAATTGAACTGTTTCACCATGGTGTGAGGGGGAAGGTTTAAGAAATGAAGCTTGTACCCGTCTCTTATGATGGAGAGGGTCCATTGCTCTGCTGTGATTTGTTCCCATCTGGGAGCAAAATAAGCTAACCTTCCTGGAATGGTGAGAGGCTCTGGATGTTCTAGAGCCAGAAAGGCTAAGTTCTCTAGGTGTAAGTCAAAGGCCCTGAGGAGGCTGAGGCTGTTGAGCCGTAGCAGTCCTGGCAGCCTTAGGCTTGGCCTGTTTTGGTTGTTGCTTTGTAGCAAAACGACCTGCAGAAGAGGCCTGACCATACGCAGAAGAATATTTCCCTTTTTTTGGGAAAAATCCTTTTTTGAACAACCTCTTTCTAAAAGGAGCAGAAGTAGACTTGGAAAGTCTATCTAAAGCAGAGTTTTCAGCATCTGGTTGGCTTTTGCTTGCTAATCTTTGCCAAAAAGGTTTTCACCTGTACAAGGAAGGTTACCTAGTCCATCCTGAACCCAGGGTTCCAAATCAGCAGCTTGTAACCAAGCAACTCTGCATGCACCTATAGCAATAGCCGAGGCTCTGCTGGCACCTTCAAAAGAGTCAAAGGCTGCACGGTTGGAAAACTTGGAAATATCCTGGGCATGTTTAAGCCAGGTGAGAAACTCTTCCCTTTTATCTTCTGAAATAAAAGGAGATAAGGATTTCAGATGATCTGTAACTTCCTTTAGAAACATCCCCATATAGAGACTATAGGAGTTGATTCTGGCCACAAGCATACTGGCCTGGAAGATTCTCCTGCCAAAGGCATCTAAGGTTCTGCATTCTCTTCCTGGTGGAGTAGAAGAGTGCCTTTTTGCACTCTTGATCTTTTTCATAGCAGACTCCACCACAATAGAGTGATGAGGAAGCTGAGTCTTATGAAAACCAGGACAAGGAGGAACACGATACATGGTGTCCAACCTACGAGAATGAGGGGAGGTGGTAAGAGGAGTCTCCCATATGCCCAACATGTAATCATAAAGAATCATAAAGTGGCTGCCTCTTTAGGAGCCTTAGGATATTGTAAAATATCTAATTTTTTGGCTCTAGGCTCAGTCTCAGAGGCCACTGAGATGGAAAGGCCCCTGGTCACCTCCCTGATGAAGTCTTGAAAGGACAAGTCTTCTGGAGGAGACATTCTCCTTTTTGGAGAAGAGGGTGCCTGAGGAAGGATCCCCGATGCTTCGATAGAGGCCTCTGATTCATCAGAGTCTTCAGAGGAATCAAAGTATCGTCTGTCTGGATGCTGCTGCAGAGCCCGATACGCGTACCGGGGGGTATCGACATCGGGAGTAATCGGTACCGATTCGGTACCGATGGGCATCACAGCACAGTGTACCACTGCCGTCGACGTTGATGTCGATGCAATCGGTACCAGCACCGGAACCGATATCGGGTCCAGTACCGGAATCGGTACCGACAACGAAGTTTGTTGCGGTACCGAAGGTGTCGCAGCTTGAATGAATGCCGTGATGGCACGCTGCATGGTCAGAATATTCTGATCCATTGACGCCACCAATGTCTGGATGTCGGTACCGGTGTGAACCGCCGGTACCCCAGAACATTGTAACAGGTGATCGGTCGAGGCCAAGCCATCGATGTCAACCTGTGACCCTATAGATAAAGCTTTGGAAGCCAGAGCCTCCCGCTGGGGTAATTTTGCCGGTGTGGATTCCTCGAGAGCAAGCCCGGGGGCATCTCGATACTTGGAGGGAGATGTACTCTTTGAGGACCGGCCAGATTTAAGTTTGGTTACCTGAGATCCATGGGAGGAAGAAGAAGCCCTGGAAGACGTCGATGCCACAGAAGCTGCATCAGAGGGAAACAGGGTACTGAGCTTGGCTGCTCGATTCTGTAAACCTCTTTTAGACATCATGGAATAGGACTCACAGTCCGCGATGGAATGTTCAGGACCTAAACATTTAAGACACCAGTCATGGGTGTCGGTGACAGAAATAGTGCTACTGCACTTCGTGCACTTTTTGAACCCGGAGGCGGGCTTTTCCATGAGGAAAAATTTTCTGTAGGCCAAAGGCCACAGAAAGAAAAAATGCACTGAAATAGAAAAGAGTAGTTTTTGTTTTGTTTTTTTTTAGAAAGAAAGAAAAAACCGGCGGTACCGGTCCGGAGTCGAGAAGGCAGACACGCGACTAAAGAAATAAAAGAAAAAATAAGAAATTCTTCAGCGGTGACAGGAAACACGACCTGCTGGCTCCGCGGAAAAAGAAGAACTGGAGAGAGGCGGTTAGGAAAGGCGGGAAGGCAGCGCGCAGGCGCTGTGGGATGCTCCGAAAAGCTTTCCTTTTGGACGCTGGGGAGCGTTCCCGCGCAGGCTCCGTCGGTACCGACGATACCCATATGTGAAGACTCATTCCTGCTTGTTCCTGGAGATAACATGTTGAAACCCTCTGTCCAGTGTGCAGCTGCGGCCAAGAAAGCAAATAGAATGCTAGGAATCATAAGGAAAGGAATGGAGAATAAAACAAAGGATATTATAATGCCTCTGTATCGTTTCATGGTGCGACCGCACCTTGAATATTGTGTGCAGGGGATGGAAGGATACCCCTTTGAAGAGAAGCTAAAAAGGTTAAGGCTCTTCAACCTGAAAAAGAGACGGCTGAGGTGAGATATGATAGAGGTCTATAAATGAATTTATTTAGACAGTTTTGTATATCGCCTTATCCTTCAATCAAATTGAGTAAATCAGTTGTTTATCAATGAGTAGAAAGACTAGGGGACACACAGTGAAGCTACAGTGTAACCCATTTAAGACTAATAAGAGGATGTATTAAAAGCTGTTAGTGTAGCTGGGTTTAGAAAAGATTTGGACAAGTTCCTGGAAGAAAGGTCCATACACCATTATTAAAGAGGGCCTGGGAAATCCACTGCTTGTCCCAAATACAAGCATTGTGGAACCTCTGTCTTTTGGGGAATCTGCTAGGTACTTGTGACCTAGATTGACCACTGTTGGAAACAGTATAACTGGGCTTGATGGACCTTGGCCTGACCCAGTATGGCACATCTTATGTTCTTATGAGATCATTAATGTTATAAGATATCATCTTAAGCTCCCCCATATTTGGACACTATGCAATGTAATGCAAAAAGTAATACATGCAAGAATGTCGCACTCGGTCACTGCCCAACAAAAAAAAAAGACCACAATCACACACAACCAAAAAAGTAAAGCTCTCCAAAAACAAAACAAAACACAGGAATCCATATCAGGCAGATGCCAAAACAAACCAATCACACATCCAACGGGGAAGTGGGGGGGGGGGGGGGGAGGGGATTTATGGTTTATTTTATTTGATATACCACCTTCTTCAAAGCATACAAAGCAGTTTACAGTTTCAAAAAATAAGTGAAATCATACCACCGGGAGCAGTAGAATACCTGAGACCTCAACAGCCAACATAGCAACAGTATGATCGCCCAGGATCAAACCATGAATACGCACACAGTAAACTCTCATAACGCACATCCAAAGACCATACATACAATCAGCAACTTCCCTTCAAGCTCACACAGAACAAGAGTCATGAAAGATCCTTGACCCACTGCACAGGGGACATATACACCAAACTAAGAGGACACCAACAGGTAGCACACAAGCAAAGTAAACAGGCAATCAATATGCCAAGCTCATCCTGAACAAGGCAAAAGGCCACAGGGAATAAATCAAGAAACTGTAAAATAATCCAAGGCTGGAATGAAGAGCAACAGCAGCAAAGCTCATCATAGCCTAAATGATTCAAACAATCATGAGATGGAGAGTCAGGGTGCCTTATGACATTTTGTGCCGTTCAAGATAATTTGAACCTAAACTGGTTAGAAAAGGCCATATTTTGCTCCTAAATCACGAAGCTCTGGTTGCATGGCTAAGAACTGCTTTCATTGAAATGCCATAGTATGAGCTAAATCAGGTACAAATATGGTCTTCCAACCTTGCAGAAGTAGGGAAGGCTTTGTTTTAGCAACACAAAGAATTTGCAGGGCTTGGGGATCTCAAGAGTTTAGCCAGAATATGTCAAGTGCCTTTACCAGACTCCACTGCATGTAAGGGGACCTGATGCACCCTCTTGATCTCCAGGGGGGCCTGGAAAATTATATTCAATAGCTCTGGTATAGTACCTTCCAAATAACAAATCATGTCTGCTCCTTAAATGCCTTCGGGAACTCCTAAGAGCCAAATATTGTTCTGTTGATTGTGGTTCGCTAGGTCCCTCAAGTCATTTTGAAGACACATAGTATCCACCATATTACATTCAATCTTTGGTATATGACTATCAAGTCAACCAGTGTGGGATTCCAAAGATTCCAGGTGGTGTTGCAACTCGAGCAAACAAACATTTAATAGACTCAAGCTCACCCTGCACTAATTGTCACCTCCAACTGCGAACATATCAGTTCAAGTTTCAAAATCTCAGGCAAAGTAGGATCAGTTTCCCAGACTCTCTGCTGCCACCATATTTTCCAGCGTTAGCGGGACAGTCTTGTGGCGCTTCAATCCCAATAAAATCAGGAACTGCCCGTCTGACTTCAAACCTTTACTAGCAGCCATCGGAATGCTAAAACAAACTCGGTGGAATAAATGGGTGATCAAATAAAGTTGAAATATCCTCAAAGAGTCAGTTGGTCCATTAGATGATAAAGGGGTTAAAGGAGCACTAAGAGGCGACAAGGCGATAGCGGAGAGACTGAATGAATTCTTTGCTTTGGTCTATACTGAGGAAGAGGTAGGGATGTTACCCGTGACTGAAGTGGTATTTAAAGGTGCGGAAGAATTGAAGGAAATATCGATACATCGGGAAGATGTATTACAACTATTAGATAAACTGAAGAGTAGCAAATCACCTGGGCCGGATGGTATACATCCAAGGGTGTTGAAAGAACTGAAATATGAGATTGCAGACCTGCTATTAGTAATCTGTGAACTATCATTAAAATCATCTCTAATACCTGAAGATTGGAGGATCGCCAATGTAACACCAATTTTTAAAAAGGGTTCCAGGGGTGATCCGGGATACTACAGACCGGTGAGCCTGACGTCAGTACCGGGAAAAATGGTAGAAACCATCATAAAGAATAAATTACTCAGCATGTAGATAGTCATGACCTAATGGGAGACAGCCAACATGGCTTTAGACAAGGAAGATCTTGTCTTACTAATCTGTTATGTTTTTTTGAAGGAGTGAATAATCAGGAGGACAAAGGTGAGTCGGTTGATATCGTGTATCTGGACTTTCAGAAAGCCTTTGACAAGGTCCCTCATGAGAGACTTTTGGCAAAACTAAAGAGTCATGGGATAGGAGGCAGTGTACTATTGTGAATCAGGAACTGGTTAAAAGATAGAAAGCAGAGGGTAGGGCTAAATGGCGAATTTTCCCAATGGAGAAAGGTGAATAGTGGTGTACCCCAGGGATCTGTGCTGGGTCCGCTGCTTTTTGACATATTCATAAATGACCTGGAAAGTGGAATAACGAGTGAGGTTATCAAATCTGCAGATGACACAAAACTATTTAAAGTTGTTAAAACCCAAGAGGATTGTGGAAAATTGCAAGAGGATCTTGATAAATTGGAAGACTGGGCATCAAAATGGCAGATGAAATTTAATGTGGACAAGTGCAAGGTTATGCACCTAGGGAAGAACAACCCAAACTATGGTTACACGATGCAAGGTTCCACATTAGGAACTACCACCCAGGAAAAAGATTTAGGCGTCATTGTGGATACCATGTTAAAACCCTCGGCCCAGTGTGCAGCAGCGGCCAAGAGAGCAAATAGAATGCTAGGTATGATAAGGAAAGGAATGGAAAATAAAACAAAAGATATTATAATGCCTCTATATCGTTCCATGGTGAGACCGCACCTTGAATATTGTGTGCAATTCTGGTCGCCGTATCTTAAAAAGGATATAGCGATTTTAGAAAAGGTTCAGAGAAGAGCCACCAAAATGGTAAAGGGGATGGAAGGATACTCCTATGAAGAAAGGCTAAAAAGGTTAGGGCTCTTTAACCTGGAAAAGAGACGGCTGAGGGGAGATATGATAGAAGTCTATAAATTAATGAACGGAGTGGAACGGGTAAACGTAGATCGATTGTTTACCTTATCAGAATATAGAAAGACTAGGGGACATGCAATGAAGCTACAGGGTAAACTATTTAAGACTAATAAAAGAAAATATTTTTTCACTCAACGTGTAATCAAACTCTGGAATTTGTTACCGGAGGATGTAGTAAAGGCTGTTAGTGTAGCTGGGTTTAAAAAAGATTTGGACAAGTTCCTGGAGGAAAGGTCCATAAACCATTATTAAGAAGGGACCCAAGATATCAATGCTTGAACCAATACAAGCATTGTGGAACCTGTGTCCCTTGGGGAAACTGTTAGGTACATATGACCTAGATTGGCCACTGTTGGAAACAGAATACTGGGCTTGATGGACCTTGGTCTGACCCAGTATGGTATATCTTATGTTCTTATGTTCAAATTGGTCTCAATCTGCTGGAGCTCTCAAGGCATGCATCTGATCCACTCAGGCTCTACAGTGCCCCCCTCCCCCATGACCCAACCAAAATTTCTACTGCAGACAGTTGCATTCTTCCACACTAGTAAAAAGTGTTGCTTCCTTTCTATTCCACCTACTTCCTTAATGTAACTCAGCTTGGACTTATGAGAAAAGGTGTCAGCTAAATCCAAATTCCCAGTAGGTTCATGTAACTGCAGTAAAACAAAAAAAAAGCACCTTCCATGTGATATACTTAAGCAGTCATTCAATCAACTCAGAGCAGTTCCATGAGGGAAACAGCACAATGTTCAGGTCCCATGGAAATGGAGGCTTCTGTATCAAAGGCTTGATATCCAGAAGGCCTGTCATGAGCTTTGAAGCAACTGAACACTGAGACGTTGGAGCCCAGTCTATGAGAATATGAGGCAGTTAGGGTGCTAAGATGCACTCAGAGGGGACATCTGAAACCATTGCTGAAAGAGTCAAGTGTGACAATCGATGAACACTGAAAAGGGTATTGGCTGGCATGGAACACCAGTTGGAAAATCTTTTCTCACCAGAAGGCATAGGAATTTCTCATGGAAAGTTTTCTTGCTATGACAAAAATGTTTTCAATTGGAGTTGGCAGACCCAAGGAAGCAACAAGCCATTGCTCAATTTCCCGGCTGTCAACACCAGAGATTTGAGGTTGGAATGCAGTGGAACCCTCATGTGCAGTCTCGCTTAAGGCACAAGCTCCACTGTGGATGCCATAGAGCCCAGCACCTGGAGGTAGTCTCACGCCCATGGGTGGGGAATCCTCCGTAGCTTTTGGACCTGGGCTTGCAAGTTTGCAATCCTGCCCTTGGGAAGAAAGACCATTCCCCTGAGGCTGTCAAACTGGGATCATAGATATTCCAAGGATTGAGATGGATCCTGCCTGCTCTTGGCCAGCTTGATTATCCAGGCCAAGCCCAGAGGCAACAATTCACCTGCTCCGTCGCCTCAACATTCTCTTGGAATGACTTAGCCCATATTAGCCACTCTCCAAATACGGATGAACAAGGACTCTCTGCCTGCGTAACTCCACTGCTACCACCATCATGACCTTGGTAAACACCTGAGGCGCAATGGTGAGAGTGAAGGTCAGAACCTGGAACTGGAAGTGTCCCCTGGACACTGCAAACCACAGGAATCTTTGGTGAGTGGGCCAGATGGGGATATGCAAATAGGCCTCAGTCAAATTTTAAGTTCTGATGAGCAGGGACCATCTTTTACATGTGTCTGTACAGTGCTGCGTATGCCTTATAGGGCTATACAAATGATAAATAGTAGTAATAAATACAGAGAAGTCAGAAACTCTCCCTGCTGAACCGTGACCATCACCGAGTACAAGGTCTCCATGCGAAAATGTGGTACCTTTAGGGTCTTGTTGACCCCTTTCAGATCAAGGCTGGGGCACCAGGACCCCTCTTTCTTGGGAATCACAAAATAGATGGCATACTAGCCCATGCCCCAGTCTGTGCGCAGGACTGGGACAATCGCCTCCTGGCTCAGCAAGCACTCGTGCATCTCCTCTACCACCTGAGCCTTCATGAGGGCCAGGCACAGTGATATCATGAAGGCGTCTAGAAGAGGCCTGGAAAACTCGAGGGTGTACCACTCTCAGATCACCTTGAGCACCTAGGTGCCCGACGTGAATTGGGGCCAAGCGGGGAAGAAACTGATCACAGGCTGAACTTCCGCCGGGGCCCCCGCACCTTCATTGGTGGGAGCTTGGAGGTACTTGGGGCTCCTCTTTGACCTTCCCGGGAGTCTCCACAAAAGAAAGAATCCCACTGCAAGAACTGAGACCTCTGCGGGTTAAACGCCCGGGAGGGCCTCTAACAACATGAGTCGCAACCCCAAACCCGAGCGGGTCCATGTGCCCAATTCCCTGGGGCTTATCCTCTGGCAGCTTGAACACTTTGGAGTCCCCAAATCCTTGACCAGCTTCTGCAGGTCTTCACCAAATTCCCTGCAAAGGGGAGCCTACTAAGCCTTGTCTTGGAAAACATGTCTGCCAACCAGTTGCTCAGCCAGAGTAATCTGCATATAGAGACCACCGTCGTCATGCCCTTGGCAGAAGCCCGCAATAAATCATAAAGTAAGTCTGCCAGAAAGACTGACCCTGACTCCGAGCCATTGAAACCTGGTTTGTGGAACTGCCCCCACCTCTTCCGGAATCCATTGACACCACTGGAGGCAGGCCCAAGCCATGTAGGCTCTGCAGATAGCCCCCTGAACAGCCAGTGCTGACACTTCAAAAGCCTCACATCCTGCAGATCCTTCAGGACCGCACTCCATTCAATCGGGATGGTGTTCATACAAGTAACCGCTGTTATGAGTGCATCTACCTGTGGCAAGTGCAACTTCTCCTTCTCCTCCAGGGGAATCGGATAGAGCAGAGCCATGCTCTGACCCACTCGCAAACCCATGTCTGGGGAGTTCCACTCCTTCACAATTATATCCTTCAGAACCCTATGGACAAGAAAGGAGCATAGGGGCTCACAGATGCCATCCATAAACAGGTACTCCTGTGGGTTCCAGTGCCAACTCTTCTGCAATACATAGGACAACCAGGAACTCGGCAATCAGGAAAGGGAGCTCATCCCGGTGGAAAATCCGCACTGCTGTGGGATCCTCCCCCACCAAGAGGTCCCCATCCTCTGTCTCCTTCAATGGCCGGTCCTCCAGGTAGTCTCCAATGGCCGGTCCTCCAGGTAGTCTTCCAATGGCCGGTCCTCCAGGTAGTCTTTCAAGGGTCCAGCAACTCCAAGGACCCCAGGGAGCCAAAGTCCATATCCTCCTCTGACATGTCGCAGCATGGGCACTTAGTTACTGCTGAGGCCCCTCAGCTCTTGTTGAAAGGGGGTTTGGGGGAAACAGAAAAGTCCTCCCCCATGCCATGCCGCAATAAAAATGCCTGGTGCAGTAAAATGACAAATTCGGGAGAAAAAGGGGAGTCCTTAGGCACTCCCGGTGTCTCCCCCCATCACCACCCATCTCCCCGCAAAAAAAAAAAAGAGCCATAGGCTGAAAAAGGAGGGTTCTTTAGACTCCTGGTCAGTGGAGGAGGTCAAAATGGCGGTGGTTCCTGCCAAAACTATGATCCCGCCGCTATCCCCAGGAGCCACAGACTGCTCTCCACTATCAGTTCCACTTCTTTCTAGCTCCCCCCCTCCACCTGAGGCCATCCACAGCCACAGAGAGCTCTCTCAGGCAGCCACCGCACATCCCAACGTCCGAGATCTGTGCCGTGTGGCTGCAGCATGCGACATACCGGACGCGCTCCATGGAGACTCCGCCAAGCACGAGCAGCCCTCTCCAGAGCTGAAGTCGGACTTACCCTGTGCCGCAGCAGCCGGTCTGAACACTTTTTTCTGCTACTGTTTTTTTTTTTTTTTTTGCACAGGAAGCTGATGCACTCCTAGTCTTCTCCCAAGGGTTGGGGAGGAAGAGAGGAGGAGCCCGCCAAAGGGAATGATTGAGGGAGGAGGGGGGAGGGACCCGGTACCACGGAGTTCTGCATCCTGGGCCAGAAGAACTAGCAACAGCACAAGAATCCCCACACAAGCTATGCTCCTTTATCCACCTGCTGGAGACCAAGAATACTGGCTTGCTTGGGTAGCACAGGCTGCTTATGGTGAAATTAGACCTTACCTGCTAAATTTTCTTTCCTGGAGTCCCTCCAGTCCAGTCCAGACAAGAGAGTCACCAACCAACAGGTGGAGACCGAGAAACACAAGCTCAGAGCTCAGTATAAGTAGCCTATGCCATCTGACCTAAGCCAGAATGAAACTCACCAAGCAAAGAAACCAGAGCCCCCAAGACTCCCATTCTCCACCAGCCACAATCACTCCTATAAAAGGGTAAGACCAAATTGCAGCCAATGCCTAACAAGCTTTATTTGTCTCTTTCTTTTTTTTTTAAACAAGCAAGAATCTATTAAACATGGAGATCGCCCACGCGAGTCCCCAACCAAACTCCCACTTGAGGAATCTGAATTCCTCATAAGCAAGCAGAATAAAATCCCCAGAATAGCAGCAGAAATGACAGGTGAGAACTGAAAGACCGGCTTGCAACACCCTCTCTCCAAAGACCACATCTTGCTTTGCCTGAACATCCAGGCAGTAATGCTGCATGAAAGAATGAAAAGATGACCACTTGGCCACTTTACAAATATCCAGGGGAGGTACCATCCCCACTTCAGCCCAGGATGAGGCCTGAGCCCTCTTCAAATGGGCCTGTAAGCCAACGATAATTTCCCAAATCCATTGGGAAATAGAAGCCTAGAGGCCGCCTCACCCCTTTGAGGTCCGCAAGGAGGACAAAGAGCCTCTCCGAGTGCCTAAACGTCTGCATCACCAACAGGTACCTCTTGAGAGACTTGCAGATATCCTTCTGGAAAATATCAGAACCATAACAAACATCACTGGTCATACAACCCTCCTTTTTCATATCATACAAGGTTCAAACAAATATGACCATATCACCCCAATACTTAAGAAGATGAAATTAGACTTACCTGCTAATTCTTGTTCCTTGAGGAACTCCAGTCTAGTCCTGAACCTCTGGGGTTTAGCACCCCCTCCCGCAGCTTTGGAGACTGAGCACGTCACTCTTTTGGTGACCTCTGGTATAAATAGGCTAGGATCCGCCTTCCTTCTCCAGTAACCTATTGACAAAGCAGACTCACAAGAGCAACAATTAAGTAGTTAAGTAGATAAACAAATAACAAATAACTATGCTGAAGACACTTTTCCGAAGCTCCCTGACTGAGCTTCTTGAGAAAAAACACGCACTCTGCCCTAGACATCTATTTCCATGAAGCTGCTGGGGTCTTACCTTACCCTATCCCGGGGACCCCTAGCTAGACATAATTGTTCCCCCAAAAGTACCTGTTACCCTCCCCTTCTTAACAAACCGACCCGCCACCAGGCCGCACCATCATTGGACTTACCCGACCCTTTCTTTTGCAGGAAACGGTCCGACTCAAATCCAGGGAGAGATACAGGACTAGACTGGAGTTCCTCAAGGAACAACAATTAGCAGGTAAGTCTAATTTCATCTTCCTTATCGTCCCTCCAGTCTAGTCCTGAACCTCTGGGGATGTAACAGAGCAGTGAATAAATTACCGGGAGGGACCTGTCAGACCAGCCTGCAACACTGCTGATCCAAAATAAGAATCCCTCTCCATCTGAACATCCAACCAGTAATGCTTGACATAGGAATGAAGCGATGACCATGTCATCGCTTTGCAAATCTCCACCGCTGGCACTAAGCTAAACTCTGCCCACGACGACGCTTGTGCTCTTGTGGAATGGGTCCTGAGTCCTAACGGAACCGCCTTGCCCCGCAACAGATAAGCCGACGCAATCTTCTCTTTCAACCACCTGGCAATAGAAGACTTAGATGCCGCCTCTCCTCGCCGAGGACCTCCAAACAAGACAAACAACCTTTCCGATTTGCGGAATGGTGCCGTTCTGAGCAAATATTTCTGCAACACTCGCCCTACGTCCAGCCGATGCAGCCGTTTGTCGGACCCCTTCCTGCCGTCCAACCTGAAAACTGGCAGCACCACTCCCTGATTCAAGTAAAACGGTGATATCACCTTAGGCAAGAAGGAGGGTACCGTCCTCAACACTACCTTCGTGCTCTGAAAAGACAAAAAAGGCTCCCGACACGATAAAGCTTGCAACTGGGAAATCCTTCGAGCCGAGCAGATAGCCACCAAAAAGATTGCCTTAAGCGTGAGATCCTTTAACATCGACCTTCCCAAGGGCTCAAAAGGTTCCTTAACTAGAGCTTCTAGCACTAAGTTGAGATCTCACGCAGGCACTGCTGCTCTGCATTGGGGCCGTAAGAGAGATACAGCTCACAGGAAACGCTTGACATCCGGATGTGTGCCCAGACTGATACCCTGCACCTTTCCCCGATAACATGACAGCACTGCCAACTGCACTCATAGGGAAGCGGTTGCTAAGCCCTTATCGAAGCCATCTTGTAGGAAAGAAAGAACCTGTGGAACCGATGCCTTTAAGGCCTGCACCCTATTTTCACCACATCACAACTCGAACAGTCGCCACACTCTAACATACGCCACCGAGGTAGAACGCCACCTGGAACTCAATAAGGTTGAAATGACCTGTGGCGCATAACGCTTCGCTGTTAACCTTGCCCTTTCAAGAGCCAAGCCATAAGCAAGAATTGATTAACCTGAAGCATATTCAACGGCCCCTGCACTAACAGATCCTCTCTTACCGGCAGCTGCCACGGCCGCCCCACCAGGAGCCTCATGAGGTCTGCATACCACAGTCTCTGAGGCCAATCTGGAGCAATCAGGATGACTTGACCCTTGTGACGCTCTATCCGCTGCAGCACCCTCCCTATCAACACCCAGGGTGGGAACACATAGAGAAGCTGCTCCTCCGGACAGGTCTGCATCAGAGCGTCTAGGCCTTCTGACATTCTCTCTCGCCTTCTGCTGTAGAACCTTGCAGCCTTTGCCGACTCGAAAGTCGCAGTGAGATCCATCACTGGAGTCCCCCAGCGTTGCGTAAGAAAGTCAAACACTTCCTGCTGGAGAACCCACTCTCCCGGATCCACCTTGACCCGACTCAAGAAATCAGCCACTCCCGCTACATGTGCCGCCGATAATGCCTCTAAATGTTTCTCAGCCCAGTCCAGAAGCTCTTGTGCCTCCTCTTCTAGAGCTATGCTGCTGGTGCTGCTTTGACGATTGACATACGCCACCGCCGTGGCATTGTCTGACAGCATACGGATCGCTTTCTCTTGCAGACTGTGCTGAAAGGCCCCCAGTGCCAACTTTACCGCTTTGAGTTCCAGCCTGTTGATGGACCACTGCTTCTCCCTTGCCGTCCTTGAGCAAACCTTCCTTCGAAATGTGCCCCCCACCCGAACAGACTGGCATCCGTGGTGAGCAGCAGCCGACTCGGTGCCTCCAAGGGCATCCCTTTTTCCAGACTCCCAGGTTCTAACCACCACTGCAGAGCTTCTTTTGTCTCCCGCGGACAGGGTAACCTTTGGGTCAATGGATCGGACTGATTTGACCATCGCCTGAGTAAGGCTCTCTGCAACGGTCTCATGTGGGCTCTGGCCCAAGGCACCACCTCAAGCGTTGCCGCCATCTTTCCTAACAGTTGCAGGTAATGCCATGCCGTGGGAGCCCTTCTCTCCAGAAAGGTATGAATGAGCTCTCTTAGACCTAGCGCTCTGCTGTTCGGTAGAAAGACTCTTTCTGCCTTTGTGTCAAAATGGGCCCCCAAATATTCCAAGACCTGCAAGGGCTCTAGCCTGCTCTTTTCCACATTGACTACCCAGCCCAGACTCTGCAGGAACTGCACCACCCGGTGGGTGGCTTTCGCGCTCTTTTCCCTCGACTTCGCTCGGATCAACCAATCGTCCAGGTAAGGATGAACCAACGCTCCTTTTTTTCTCAACGCCGCCGCTACCACTACCATCACCTTGGTGAAAGTACGTGGAGCCATTGCCAAATCGAACGGTAACGCCTGGAACTGAAAGTGTCCCATCGGAACCATGAAATGGAGGAACCACTGATGTTCTTCGCGGATTGATATATGCAGAGAGGCTTCCGTCAGATCTAATAACGTAAGAAACTCTCCTTGTCGCACCACTACTACAACCGATCTCAGGGTCTCCATCCGAAAATGTGATACCCGGAGGCACCGATTCACCCTTTTTAGGTCCAGAATCAGTCGAAAGGTGCCTTCCTTCTTTGGGACCACAAAGTAAATGGAGTATCGACCGCCGCCGCACTCGTCCTCTGGCACCTGTACTATCGCTTTGAGAGCCAGAAGCCTTTCCAACGTTTCCTGCACCGCTATCCTCCTTGAGCGAACCCTGCAAGGGGAGAGAACAAAAGCATCGCCCACCGGACACTGGAACTCTAGCGCATACCCCTTCTGAATGACCTCCAGCACCCACTGGTCTGACGTAACCCGGAACCAGGCAGAATAGGACTCCCTTAATCGTCCCCCTACAGGAATCAATTCCGCCTGGATCCCCCTCACTTCATTGAGACTTCTTGAAGGTCGAGGACGAGAAAGCTCCAAAACCTCTCCCCGCTCCTCTGAACCCCTGAAAACTTTGGGAGCGGAAAACCACACGCCCCCTTTGAAACTGACCAAACCTTTGCAGGCGAAAATGCCAAAAATCCCTCTGCTGATTCTTCGCTGACCCTAGGGTACTCCCCGGCTTCTGCTTATTCTCCGGCAACCTTCCGCCCTTAGAGTCTCCCAGATCCTTAATTAACTTATCCAAATCTTCTCCGAACAGAGGTCTGCCTTGAAAGGGAAGCTTACTCAACCTAGCCTTGGAGGAACCACCCGCCGACCAGTTACGAAGCCACAAACACCTCTGAGCCGCTACCACCGACACCATACTTCTGGCCAGACTTCGAATAAAGTCATACTGGATGTCCGCTAAATAAGCCACCCCCATCTCCAATCGAGCCGCTTCCTCAGCCGAATCGTCCACTTGAGTTCCCCTAATTCTTTGTGACCATCGCATACAGGCCCTGGCTACCCATGCTCCACAAACAAAAGCCTGCACGGCCAGAGCATTGACATCAAAGACCTGCTTCAACAAGGTGTCCAGACGCCTATCCCGTGAATCCTTAAGGGCTGCCCTACCCTCTACAGGTATGGTGGTTTTCTTGGTTACCGCCGCTACCGCTGCATCCACCTTAAGGGACTTAAAAAGATCTTTGTCCTGGTCCGCCAAAGGATAAAGCCAAGCCATCATTCTCGACCCCTTCATCCCTGACTCCAGCATGTCCCATTCTTCCTGAATCATCTCCCTAAATACCCTATGTAGGGGGAAAACCCTCTGGGACTTGTGCACCGCCTGCAATAATGGATCTTCCAGGGTAGCATCTTCCCCTGTGCCTGCAGCAGGCATGTTAAGCACCTTTAGCATTTCCATGATTAGGGCCGGCAACTCCTCCCGCCAGAACACCCTAACCACTCTCGCCTGGTCCTCTTACTCCATGAGCTCTCCTTCCTCTAAATCCTCTTCTATTTCTAAATCCTCCAAAGTCTCTGACTGCTCCTCTGGCTCCAGTAATTGCTCCTTTTCAATCAAGAGCCTCGGCTTCTTCACTGGGGCGCACTGTTCCCTCTAAGATGTGCGCGTGTGCGCGCGCACACACCTCGCCGAGTGAGCGCACATACTTTATAACAGAGCACACAAAAATTACGGTTCTGATTCTGATACAAAACACCACAGACATCTTAAAATTTAAAAGTTGCTGTGTATTTACGGTTTTCACAAGTTCTACAATATTTTCTAGTGCAATCAATGTGATGTACATACTGTATTCTGACGTGTAGTCAAATTTTAAAGTATATAACTCTGAGTGTCGTTATGTGGCGCACAAAAATTTAACCTTCCTTCAAAAGCCGCACAGCTGATATTTTATGCGCACACAACCTACAGAAAATTAGAGGGAACATTGCTGGGGCGCCATCCGCCCTGGTGTCCAAATGAGACCTGGGCGCTTCTCCCGCTCCTTCGACCCTGTCCCTGATGCCCTATTCACCCCTAGGGCATGCTGTAGAAGGGCCATGAACTCCTGGGAAAATATTGCCGCCAAGCCTCCCTGGACTAAGGTCGGAGCAGCAGGACTATCCACGGCCATCGACAGCCCTGCCACCGGCTCCATTGGTGGAACTGAAGGGGAGAGTGGCTCCTGCAAGCTCGGAGAAGGCCCCTGAGAGCCCTCCCCTCTCTCCACCTTGTCCACCTCCGCAGAGGATGCCTCCTGAAGGCATCCCTTGCACAAGCCGGCCTCAGAAAGTGATCCCTTCTTAGCTCCACAGAGCAAACATACGGGCTTAGAGAGCATGCTTGAGCCACCTATGCACACTGCCAGAAATCAAAAAACTCCGTCTTTTTTAAAATTATTCCTCAAAGCACCAGGAGATCCCCCCAGAGAATTTCTTCCACCATATAGAGATCCCCCCCCCCCCCAGATCTGAAAACCCGGCGACAGAGACAGACACAAGGTAGCCAACGCTCTTCCCGTGCTTTTGCTACACGCGGGCCGGCCTTAAAACCACAGCACGCGCCTCTGCCCGAGCCTGCTCCCAGCCGCCCGCGCGGCGTATAAATCTACAGCCTGTCCCAGTCTACTCACTGGATGCTGGCATCTTCCAATGGCTCCGGCAACCTCAACCGCGCTCAGCCTGCAAGCGGCTTCAGCGTTGGGAGGGACGGAGAGCGCTGTGGAGGAAAGCCCTTCACCGGAGTGAGTGACGGCTGAATCGCCGATGCGATCCTCAGTTGTCCTTTCACTTCTCTCACCCTCAGCGCGCTCAGCTACCCGACTCCTCACCCACACAGTGGATTCGGGAGTCGGAAGCTCTGTGTGACAAGCCTGACCTACTCTTCTACCTCCAGGCTACCAGGGAAGGGAGGGAGAGCAAGGCAACAGCCCCTGCAGCCTAAGACTCTCGGGCAAAGGCTGTTTTTTTTTTTTTTTTTCGATCAAGCCAACAAATACCTCCAATCAAATACAATTAAAGCCTAAGCTCCTTAGCCATTACTCTAGTGAGTCCTGAACCTCCTAGGTTTAACTCTACTCAAGCTGCTTTGGAGACTGAGCTAACTAGAGTAGGAAGGCGGATCCTAGCCTATTTATACCAGAGGTCACCAAAAGAGTGACATGCTCAGTCTCCAAAGCTGCGGGAGGAGGTGCTAAACCCCAGAGGTTCAGGACTAGACTGGAGGGATGATAAGGAAACTGCATTGGTTACAATTCATCAGCAAAATCAACTACAAATGCATACTCCTCATTCATAAAACATTACACTCCAACAAGAAACATGTCTCAAACTCCTTCTACAACAACCACCAACCTCTAGACCACGTAGACAAACAACAATTAATAATCTCAGCATACTACAGAACAAACGCAAATATAATCAACAAACATGTCACAGGGGATTTCAACGATATGCCCCATCCCTTTGAAACTCTCTTCCCTACACCCTAAGAAACATTACCTTCCTCCCTACATTCCGCAGACACCTAAAAACATACCTATTTACAGAACATTTACATATCACTAAACTACACAATACAACCCAATGCAACACATATATGTAAATAATACAGTATGTATATATCAGTTAAAATGTTATTTTGTATATGTATGTTAATCAAGTGTTAAAAGTTATATCAATAAAAGTTTGAAATGCTCAGATGTTAAAATGTTCACTTGTTTAAAAATACATTCAGTGTATAATGTTTTGTTCTCTGGAAACTACTTTGACCCAGTGAAAAGCAGTATACAAATATAGCTAAATAAAAATAAATAAATAATAAAGATGCACCTATACATGGAACATTTTGGATATATTACTAAGCAATTACTTTCCTTGGACACAGCATTTAAGCAAATACTAAATCCCAAACTCCTGCAAATCTAGCCTACTTTCCCATACCAGGCCATCTCTAAATCTAGTATTACGGACCCATCGTATTGTACATAAGCTTTACATTGTTGTTGTTTACTATAACTGTGGTTCACTATAACAGTTTCTTATCATTAATTGCACTAGTTTATTGTATGAGAAAGTTTCAATGTAAACCGCTTTGATTAAAGGATAAGGTGGTATAAAAAAAGCCAGTTAAATGAAATAAATAAATAAATAAATAAAATTTATGAAGAAGTCAAGCTTCCACGGAATCCCACAGACCAGGGAAGGATGGCAGGGTCACCATCTTATTGAGATGAAACACTGAAACCACCTTTGGCAAGAAGGAAGGAACAGTCCTTAAGGCAATCTTCTCCTTGAAGAAACCAAAAAAGGATCCTTGCAAAACAAAGCCTGCAGCTCAGAAATAGAGCAAGTACAGCAAATTGCCACCAAGAAGACTACCTTCAAAGTCAAATCCTTCACCGAGGCCCCCCAAAGGGGCTGGAGAGGTGGGTAACCCAAAGCCAACAGCACCAAACTGAGGTCCCAAGTGGGCAAAGGGGATGAAAATGTTTAATGCCCCACAGAAAAATGAACCACACTGGCATGGGCCGCTAAGCTGGCGCCTTGCATGTGGCCCCCTAAACCAGGACAACGCTGCCACCTGGACCTGCAAGGAGCCCAGGGCTAGCCCTTTCTCCAGACCAGCCTATAAGAAAGCCAAAATGTCTGAAACAGAGGCAACCAGCAGACAGACTCCACACTCCCCACACCAGCCTCAAAATGCACCAAACTCTCACATAGGCCAAAGGAGGTCAACCGACGATACACCTGCAACAGGGTGTCAATCACCTGAGGGGAGTACCCCTGGTGTCTCAACTGAAGAATCAAGCTGTAAGCAAGAATTGATCCACATCCGGCATGCGTACCAGTCCCTGCATCAGCAGATCCGCCACTGGGGGCAGATGAAAACAGCTCCTCAACCAGAAGTCAAACGAGGTCTGCGTACCATGGCCGACAGGGCCAGTCCGGTGCTATCAAGAGAGCCAGACCCCAATGCACATCTATCCACTGCAGCACGTGCCCTATCAAGGGCACAGCAGAATGCCATACAGAAGGTCTACTCTTGGCCATGGCAGCACAGCACATCAAGACCCTCTGACATAGGAGATCTGCGGCAGCTGAAGAAACAATTGGCCTTGGTGTTCAACAGACGCCATTAGGTCCATCACGGGGACTCCAGAGTGATCCACTAGCGACCAGAACACCAAGTCCAAGATGGTCCATTCCCCTGTGTCTAGCATGTTAAAACTCATGTAATCTGCCTGGATGTTCATCTTCCCGGCTATATGTGCCACCGGAGTTGGAGACAGAATTCCACCCACTGTTGTAGCGGAATCACCTCCACTGCTACCACAGAACGCTGAGTGCCGCCCTGACAATTGATGTAAGCCACTATGGTGGCATTATCCGACAGGACCCAAATCACTTTTTGGCTTACCAGAGGAAGAAAGGGCTCCAGGGATAACAGCACCACTCACATCTTTAAATGGTTAATCGACCACTGTTGTTCCTCAGCGGACCACCATCCCTGA
This sequence comes from Ichthyophis bannanicus, assembly GCA_033557465.1. NCBI lineage: Eukaryota > Metazoa > Chordata > Amphibia > Gymnophiona > Ichthyophiidae > Ichthyophis > Ichthyophis bannanicus. The sequence goes on from CM066034.1 coordinate 440,081,269, forward strand.
GCCACCTGCGACTGACAGTGGCCACTGCAGCCGGATAGAATGGCATCCATGCTCACCACCACCCAGTTCAGAGGCTGTAGGGGCATGCCTGCCATGAGCTGTATCAGATCAAGCCACCACTGCAGGCTCACTCAGGACTCATCCCACAGCAGAAGCCTGACCTCCATGGACGATACCTGAGGAGACCATTGGGAGAGGAGATGCACCTGGAGCGCTCTCATATGTAATCAAGCCCAAGGCACTAACTTTAGAGATGCCACCATCGAGCCCAGGACTTGGAGATAGTCCGTCACCCGGGGATGCGGAACTCCGTATAAGCCTCGCACCTGAGCCTGCAGCTTCGCAATCCCATCCTCAGGCAGGAACACCATGCCCTGGCATGTGTTGAAGCGAGCTCCCAAATACTCCAGACACTGAAAAGGCTCTAGCTGGCTCTTGGCAAAATTCACCACCCAGTCTAACTCCTGCAAGCACCAAACCACCAGGTCCTTTGACCAATGGCTCACCTTGAAGGACTTTGCCCAAACAGAGTAGTTACTCACCTGTAACAGGTGTTCTCCAGGAGCAGCAGGAATCAGTCCTCACATATGGGTGTCATCGGCGCCGATGAAGCCCCAGCGGAACATTTCCCCAGCTTTCCATGAAAGCCTTTGGGAATGCTGGCACGCATGCGCGGTTCCCTTCCCGCCTAAAGGTGCCATCTTACCTCAGTCAAATGACATAGCTAAGAAAAGCACACAAAATGTAAAAACACAAACTATGTACAACTGCAACTCCAAGGGGAGGAGGGAGGGTTATGAGGACTGATTCCTGCTGCTCCTGGAGAACACCTGTTACAGGTGAGTAACTACTCTTTCTCCAGGACCAAGCAGGAAGTCAGTCCTCACATATGGGTGATTCCCTAGCTCTGGGCTACCAGGAACCAGGCCGAACAAGAGACCTCCCTCTAGTCCCAGCAGCAAAGAAAGGCTTTTCAAGGACACAACCACCACCGGTAGCCCAACAGAGGGCAGGAGGGCAGGAGTTGCCTAAATCTCAAAGAGATGCCTGAGTACTGCTTGGCCTAAAAGCACTGTCCCTACGGGACTCCCTCTCCAGACAGTAATGGGCTGCAAAAGTCTGGCTTGAAGACCAAGTTGCAGCCCTGCAGATGTCTACCAAGGGCACAGAGCGGAGATGAGCCACTGAGGCAGCCATTGCCCTGACACGATGGGCCGTGACCCTACCCTGCAAAGGAAGGTCAGACGCCTTGTAAGCCCAGGTGATACAGTCAGACACCCAGATGGACAAGGTACGCTTGGACACAGCCAACCCCAACTTATTGGGGTCAAAGGATATGAAGAGCTGAGTAGCCCTTCTATGCCCCTGCGTACGGTCAAGGTAGAAGGATAAGGCCCTCCTACAGTCCAGGGTATGCAGGACTGCTTCAGCCTGGCTTGCATGAGGCCTAGGGAAGAATGTTGGAAGAACCACCTCCTGATTGAGGTGGAAAGAGGAGACAACCTTAGGGAGGAACTTGGGATGAGTCCTGAGGACTACCCTGTTTCTATAAATCCTAGTTTAAGGTCTATCACAGACCAGGGCCTGAAGCTCACTCACTCGCCTAGCCGAGGTAAGGGCTATCAGGAAAAGTGTCTTCCAGGATAGGAAGCGCAGTGGACAAGTAGCCATCGGCTCAAAGGGTGGGCGAGTCAGTTGCTGCAACACCACATTCAGCTCCCACTCAGGAGCAGGAGGACGGATGGGGGGCTTGAGCAAAAGCAAGCCCCTGAGAAAGCGAGACACCAAGGGGTGACCAGACAGAGAACGTCCCTCCACCAGAGAGTGGTGAGCTGCTAGAGCTGAGAGGTGGACCTGAACAGAATTGGACTTAAGTCCCTGATTGGACAAGTGCAGTAAGTACTGAAGCACTACTGGCACAGTACAGGAGAAAGGATCCTCTGTACGTAGCTGACACCACACAGAGAACCTCTTCCATTTAACGGCATAGGTTTTCCTAGTGGACTGTTTCCTAGAGGCTAGGACAACCTCCTCAACTTCCTGAAGTAGGCCCCAGGGAGCCAAAACTACCCTTGCAGCCTCCAGGCCATCAAATTGAGAGCTTTGAGATTGGGGTGCAGAAGGGAACCCTGCTCCTTGTGAGAGAAGGTCGGGTTGTAACCCCAGAGGTAGTGGGGAATCCACTGCCAGCTGCAGCAGAAGTGGAAACCAAGGCTGCCTCGGCCACCTGGGAGCTACCAGGAGGACCGAGGCCCTATCCTGAAGAGTCTTGAAAAGAGTTCGGGCCACCAAGGGTGTGGGAGGAAACGCATACAGGAGGCCCTGAGACCAGGACATCAGAAAAGCATCTGTTGCTATCCTCAGAGGATGTGGTTGCCTGGAGCAGAACTTGGGCAGTTGCTTGTTCAGAGGACTGGCAAAGAGATCTATCCAAGGGAGACTCCACTTCAGGAAGATCTTTTGAACGACCAAGGGATGCAGCTGCCACTCGTGGGGCTGCAGAATTCTGCTCAACCGGTCGGCCAGGCATTTCTCCTGGCCTGGAAGGTACACCGCCTTGAGAAGCATATTGTGCTTCAGGGCAAAGGAACAAAGGTCCTGAGTCTCTCGACAAAGGAGCCTGGACCCAGTGCCGCCCTGTTTGTTCACATAAAACATGGCTACCTGGTTGTCTGTTTGAATCAAGACTGAGCGGTGAGCCAGGGCCGGAGAAAAAGCCCTGAGAGCCAAGCGGATAGCTCAAAGTTCCAGGAGATTGATTTGCTGGGCTGCCTCCCAGGGAGACCAGAGGCTCTGAGTGCACTTGTCTAGACAATGAGCACCCCAGCCCTTCAGAGAGGCGTCGGTGGTGAGGACCACCGAGTATTCTGGCAATTGGAAGGGCATCCCCTCCAGCAGATTGGGTAGATGCAGCCACCAGCTGAGGGAGGTCAAAAGGGGTCTGGACACCTTTATCCTGTCTCTTAGGCGGCCTGTGGCTTGAGACCACTGAGTCCGAAGGCACCACTGTGCAGGCCTCATATGGAGCCTGGCATTGGGAGTCACATGCACTGTCGAAGCCATGTGGCCCAGAAGTCTGAGGCAGAGTCTGGCGGAGACCAGGGACCTGTTTAGTAACTGTTTGGCCACGTCCATCAGTCTTTGAGCCCTGTCTTCTGGCAAGAATGCCTTTGCCAGTTGAGAATCCAATCTTGCCCCTATGAACTCCAAGTTCTGGGAGGGGAGCAAAGTGGACTTTGCGAAGTTTATGACAAAGCCCACGTTTTGAAGCAGAGCAATGGTTCTGAGGGTGGCTTGTCTGGCCTCCAGGCACGTCTGACCCCTGATGAGCCAGTCGTCCAGATAGGGAAAGACAAAGATGCCTTGATTTCTCAGGTAGGCCGCAACCACTGCCAGGCACTTGGTAAAGACTCGGGGAGCGGAGGTCAGGCCAAAAGGCAGTACCCTGTACTGATAATGGTTTCCTCCCACAATGAACCTGAGGTACTTTCTGTGGTTTGGATGTATGAGGATGTGAGTGTATGCATCCTTTAGATCTAATGAGCATAGCCAATCTCCCTGCTGGAGGTAGGGCAGAAGTGTTCCAAGAGTAAGCATCTTGAACTTTTCTTTCTCGAGGAACTTGTTGAGGTTCCTGAGGTCCAGAATGGGTCGAAGGCCACCGGTCTTTTTGGGTACCAGGAAATACCTGGAGTAGAATCCATCACCTTGCAAGTGAGGAGGCACAGGCTCCACCGCCCTGTCCACCAACAGACCTTGGAGCTCTCGAAGGAGAAGGTCTGTGTGCAGGGGAGGCCTGAAGGGCTCCCCTGGGAAGTAAGGAGGAGGCAGTTGATGAAAATGCAGGGCATAGCCCTTTTGGACTATGTCCAGCACCCAACTGTCAGTGGTAATGAGAGGCCACTGGTGGGCAAAGCGTACAAGGCGACTGCCTGTGCAGGGTTGGGAAGGCAGGGACGGAGTGGCTATGCCCAAGGAGTCAAAAACCCCCACCCTGCTGAGTGGGAGCAGGGGCCTGAGGCTTGGGGGTCCTCTGCCTATGGGGCCCATTACCCTGGCCCTTGGCTTGCTGACCCTGGGGGGCAGCTTGGGCAGCCTGATACTGAGGGTACTGTTTGTAGGCAGTGCCCTTCCTCGGGTAAAAGGACTTTTTACCCAAGCCCTTCTTCTTATGTGAAGAGGCAGAGGTCTTCCTCGACAGCCTTGTCCGGGTAAGGTGCTCGGTCTCGAGCTGAGCGGCCTTCTCGGTCACGGGTTTGCCAAAAAAGGTTCTCACCTCGGCAGTGGACATCGACCAACTTGTCCTGAACCCATGGCTCGAGGTCCGATGACTGCAGCCACGCCTGGCGTCGAGCCGTGATGCCGGCAGCCGCAATTCAGGACGAAGCCTCGAAGCCATCGTAGGCGGCACGGGAAATGAACTTGGAGCATTCCCGAATCCCCGAGGACAAGGTCTGAAATCTCTGCAAGGGTTCCCCGGAGAGACCAGCAGAGAATCCGGCCAACTCCTTGGCCAGGTCCCACAAGTACATGCCCATGTACAGCTGGTAAGACTGGACACGGCAAGCAAGCATAGACCCCTGGAAGCACTTCCTACCGACGCCATCGAGGTTGCGGGCCTCTCTGCCGGGGGCACCGCAGAGTGCATCTTCTGGCTCTTCAGACGATGCATGGCCGATTCCACAACCATGGAATGGTGTGGTAGCTGTGCTTTCTGGAAGCCAGGGCTTTTGCAGAGTCGATAAATGGAATCGACTCGCTTGCTTAGAACTGGCGCCGAGGCCGGGGCCTCCCACATACGGAAGAGGAGCCGTTCCAGCATCAGAGGAACCGGGAGAGTAAAGGCCTCCTTCGGAGGAGAGTCGTACTGTAGAGCATCAAGCTCCTCGGCTCGAGGCTCTTCCTCGGGATCGGCAGGGATAGCCAAGGCATCGGCCATATCCCAGACGAACTCCGAGAACCTAGTATCCTCCGGAGGGGATCTACTCTGGGGATCAGACTGCGGTGAGTCCGACCGGACGCACCAAGTCTTAAAGGTATCGGGAGACTCCTCGTCCTCCGTCTCCCAGGCGGACTCGTCCGAGGAGGAGTCAGGGTCCGACCCCGCGGGGCCCTGAGGCACCCGCCCCGACGCCGGGGGCACCGGCATCGACACCCTCGGTCGGGAGGTCGAGGGAGACCTCGACCGAGGACGACTTCGAGCCGCGAGGGTCTCGAGTATCGGCTCGGTCTCCGGGGTAGACTTCGAAGTCGACGTCCCGGTGGTCGGGGAAGATGCACCAGACAGGCTGGCCATCAGTGCCCGAAGCTGCTCCATGAAGGCAGACAGTCTGCACTCCAAGGCTGTCATCCAGAGACTCAGCTAGGGAGACGCAGCAGCCACCGACTCGGGGCCCGACGGCACTGGGCCCGACGTCGGCTCTCTGGGAGGAGAGTCCACGAGGACTACGGGGCTTACGTGTCCAGCAGACTCCGGCTCCACGTGAGGAACTTTGGCAGGCTTCTCTTGGTCCACGGGCCCGGGACAGCGGTCGGGGGTCTTAGACCTGGCCCTCGAGGGACCAGGGACCTCTTCCGACGACGCCCTCGTGAGCCGCTTCTTTCTCTTACGTTCCCGGTCGGGGGACCCCCCTGTCCGAGGAGCTTCGACGGCGCTCGTGATCGGAATCCCGAGATGTCGAAGCCTCAGACGAGGTCCGGGCCCGGCCGGAGGCAGAGTCCGAGAAAAACCTTTCCTTTTGATGCTGTCGACTCTTTAGTGCCTTGGAAGACATCTTCCCACATGGCCCACATGACTTTGGGTCGTGGTCAGGGTCGAGGCACCGAAGGCAGCAGTCGTGTGTGTCGGTGAGACACATAATTTTCTTACACCGATCACACTTTTTGAAACCACTGGAAGCCATCGGGGAAAAAAGTGCCCCAGCGAGGTCAAAAGACCGGCCTTCCAGTGAAAAAAGGGCGTGAACGCCAGCCACGAAGGGCAAAAACCAAAAAATTAAGAAAACGGGCTCGATACCAGTGTACCGAACCCGGCGGGAGGGGAACCGGCGTCGAACCGGAGAAAAAAGAGCGAAAATCGCCGAAGAAAAAATCACTTTTATCCGGGAGAACAGGACACACGTCCGATGGGCTTCTCGGAAAAAAAGAGACTGAGGTAAGATGGCACCTTTAGGCGGGAAGGGAACCGCGCATACGTGCCAGCATTCCCAAAGGCTTTCATGGAAAGCTGGGGAAATGCTCCGCTGGGGCTTCATCGGCGCCGATGACACCCATATGTGAGGACTGACTTCCTGCTTGGTCCTGGAGAAAAGCCAGTCATCCAGATATGGGTGGACCAGTACCCCCTGCTGGCGGAGATCTGCTGCCACCACCACCTTGGTAAACACGCAAGGCATCGTTGCTGGCCAAATGGCAGTGCCTAAAATTGAAAATGCCCCTGAAGCACCACAAAGCAAAGGAAATGCTGGTGCTTGGGCTGATCGGCATGTGCAGGTAGTCCTCTGTCAGGTCCAGAGAGATAAGATACTCCCCCTGGTGCTCCGCCATTATAATGGAGCACAGGGTCTCCATGTGAAACCTAGGGAACCTCAGGGTCCTGTTGACCCCTTTCAGGTCCAGCATGGGCTGCCAGGAGCTTCTTGGGGACAAAAATAATAACCATCTGGAATCCTAGTCACTCTGAGGTACCAGTACCACCGTCTTGAGCTGCAATAGATGGTTGAGAGAGTCACCTCCACCGCCTGCGCCTTGTCAAAGGCCCAGCATGGGGACCTCATAAAAACCTCTGAAAGAGGCTTGGTAAACTCAGGGCATAGCCCTTGCAAATCACCTCCAAGACCCAGGCGTCTGATGTAATCAGGGCCCAAGCGGAAAAAAAACTCCACAGGTGACTGCCCACCAGCTTAGCCATCCAGGGAGCCCCTGAGGCTCTTCCTGTGCCCCAGGGGAATCTCCTCGAAAGGAAGACCCACGCTGCAGGAAGCAGGACCTCTGCGGGTTGGCCGCCCTGGCAGGATGAAATTCATAGGAACCCTGAACATGGCCCCTGACTGGACCGCCCTTGCCAATCTTGGGTTTATCCTCCAGCAGTCTAGGCACTTGAAGTTACCTAAGGACTTGACAAGCTTCTCCAAGTCCTCCCCAAAAAGCAACTTTCCAGCAAAGGGGAGCTTACTAAGCTTTGTCTTGGAGGCAACATCAGTTGACCAGTTACACAGCCACAATAGTCGCCGGGCCACGACCGCAGCAAGTCCTAGAGCAAGTCCACCAGGAAATCCAACCCTGACTCCAACCAAGCCACCTACGCTCAACCCGAAGACAGCATGGGGATCTCATAAAAACCTCTGAAAGAGGCTTGGTAAACTCGAGGGCATAGCCCTTGCAGATCATCTCCAAGACCCCTGTCTCCTCCGCTATCCCTTGAGACCACTGTAGACAAGCTCGAGCCACTAGGCCCCACAGATAGCGCCCTGCAGCACCAAAGCTGACACTTTGAAGGCCTGCTTAAGCCAGTTCTGGGAATCCTTTAAGGCAGCGTCCCTCTCCACCAAAATGGTGGTCTTGTGTGTAACTGCTGCTACCAGCGCATCTACCCTAGGCAAATGCAGCTTTTCCCTCTCCTCTGGGGGAATTGGGTATTTATTTATTTATTTGCTTTTATATACCGCGCTCTTTGAAATCAGTGTGGTTTACATATAACATGAACAGTAAAATAGTTTACATAGAACAGTTTACATTGAACTGAAAACAAGGAATGGTAAATATAGAAGTATTAAGAACAGGCAGCAACATAATAAATGTTAATACAGGGAAATGAACTTGGAGTGTGCAGGTGGGAGATCTAAAAGGGTAGAGTTTCACCATTCCCCCCACCACATGCAGCCCTGCGTCCAGGGAACTCCATTCCTCCATAATCATAGCACACAAGGTTCTATGGACTGGAAAGAACTAAAGAGACCTATGAATCCCCTCCATCAATGGGTCTTCTGCAGGTTCCTGGGCAAAAGGCCCAGGGTCCTCCACAATATGGAGGACCGTCAGTGATTCAGTGGTCAGCGCAGGGAGCTCTTCCAGGTGGAAAATCTGGACCGTCATCAGAACTTCCCCTCCCAGGAGTTACCCCTCTTCCAAGTCCTCCTGGGGCCGTCCCTCCAGGAGATCCATGGGTCCTTCTAGTGGATCCAAGGAATCCAAAGAAGCCACCAACCCAAAATCTAGCTCCTCATCCAATCAATCCTGGTGGGAACATTTAATCACAGGCATAACCCCTTGGCCTCTACCAACGGAAATTTTAGGGGAAATGTTACCCAGGTCCTGCTTCAAAACAAAAGCCTGGTGCAGAAGCAGTATAAATTTGGGGGAGAAAGGAGAGCCTCCACCTCCCACACTGCCCTCCGACAAATCAGTTGGCCACTAGTGCTGCTACAAGGACTTAGCCGGCTGCCCCATCCTCGAGAACCAAGTGTTCCGCGGCCGGTCCCCATGCTGTCAGCTCTTACCTGTTCTTTTTTGTTTTTGTTTTTTTCTTTTCCACATGCTTAAAGACTTGGAAGGTAAAGGAAGAAACCAAGAACCCAGTTTTAAGAAGTGCCTCCACCTTACAATTCAACTGGTTCTTGAAAGAAGCGCCAACCTCTACCATAACGTTAATGTGCTTGGTGACTGCAGCCATATGCGCATCCACCTTAGGAAAACTGCAGTCACATATGAAAATCCTCTGGGGAAAGGTGTAAAGCTTTTTCATAGTCCTACTGCCTTTCAAGGAGAATCCAGTGAGTCTCACCCTGTGTGGATCATACCCTTAACCACCTCTGGAAAAGCAAAGGCCTTAGAATGCCTGCAAAACTCCTGCAAAGTGGAATGTCTGTGCAACTTTTCCATGATGGAGACATCAGACAGCTGTAGGGAAGATGACACCTGAGAGATCAGTGCTATCAACCCATCTCTCCAGAACAGATGGATTACACAGGTACACTACCAAAAAACTGCCTCCAGTTTTGCAACTGATTCCTATAGATTTTGGGGTGCTGAATCCAGGAAAAATAGCCAAAATGTTCCATCACGTCACGTTTTCTTGCAAAATTAGATTTCTTACCCATATAAGGAATGTTCACATAATTTCTTTTTAGCCGACTGCAGTTTATTTTCTTGGCCCAAAATAGAGGTTGTAATGGTTAACTAACTAGAAACACTCCCTCATGATATTTTAGAGTGTTTTGTATTCATTTTATACATTAACAGGACAATTGGGAGGCGGGGGGCTAAATCCAGTACTCGCGCTGGCGCATGTTCTTTCCTGTTCGCCTCGCCTCGTTCGCTCGCTCAAACACGGTGGTTGCGACATGAACGTTCCTGTCAAATTTCAGTTTCTTGCAAGTTCATTATTACCTTTTGTTTGCTCAGTCGTAATCCAGCTTTATTCCGAAGTGGTTCACTACAGTTGTAGTTTGCAGTGCTGAGTATTTGTGATGGCTCACAGAGCCAGAGGTTGCGTCAACTCTCCGGACAGTTTTTGTTTTATTTGTGGGGAATATACCGTGAAAAAGCGGCAGAGGAACATTTCTGCATTTATTAAAAAAGTATATTTCGCCTATTTCGGTTTGAAGTTAGGCGATCAAGACAAACCGTGGGCTCCTCACAAAGTGTGCAAGACATGTGAGAAAGACCTACACTTATGGATGAAAGGTAAAAAACAAGCATTTCGTTTCGGAATACCTATGATGTGGCGTGAACAAAGAGACCACAGCAGTGACTGCTATTTTTGCTCTTGCATTGTGAAGGGATACAACTTAAAAAATAAGAACGTAATAAGTTACCCCAACCTTCCCATCATAAAGAATAAAATTACTCAGCATGTAGATAGTCACAACCTAATGGGAGACAGCCAACATGGCTTTAGACAAGGAAGATCTTGTCTTACTAATCAGTTATGTTTTTTTGAAGGAGTGAATAAACAGGTGGACAAAGGTGAGTCGGTTGATATTGTGTATCTGGACTTTCAGAAAGCCTTTGACAAGGTCCCTCATCAGAGACTTTTGGCAAAACTAAAGAGTCATGGGATAGGAGGCAGTGTACTATTGTGGATCAGGAACTGGTTAAAAGATAGAAAGCAGAGGGTAGGGCTAAATGGCCAATTTCCCAATGGAGAAAGGTGAATAATGGTGTACCCCAGGGATCTGTGCTGGGTCCGCTGCTTTTTGACATATTCATAAATGACCTGGAAAGTGGAATAACGAGTGAGGTTATCAAATTTGCAGATGACACAAAACTATTTAAACTTGTTAAAACCCAAGAGGATTGTGAAAAATTGCAAGAGGATCTTGATAAATTGGAAGACTGGGCATCAAAATGGCAGATGAAATTTAATGTGGACAAGTGCAAGGTTATGCACCTAGGAAACTATGGTTACACGATGCAAGGTTCCACATTAGGAACCACCACCCAGGAAAAAGATTTAGGCGTCATTGTGGATACCATGTTAAAACCCTCGGCCCAGTGTGCAGCGGCGGCCAAGAGAGCAAATAGAATGCTAGGTATGATAAGGAAAGGAATGGAAAATAAAACAAAAGATATTATAATGCCTCTATATCGTTCCCTGGTGAGACCGCACCTTGAATATTGGTCGCCGTATCTTAAAAAGGATATAGCGATTTTAGAAAAGGTACAGAGAAGAGCCACCAAAATGGTAAAGGGGATGGAAGGATACTCCTATGAAGAAAGGCTAAAAAGGTTAGGGCTCTTTAACATGGAAAAGAGACGGCTGAGGGGAGATATGATAGAAGTCTATAAATTAATGAACGGAGTGGAACGGGTAAACATAGATCGATTGTTTACCTTATCAGAATATAGAAAGACTAGGGGACATGCAATGAAGCTACAGGGTAAACTACTTAAGACTAATAAAAGAAAATATTTTTTCACTCAACGTGTAATCAAACTCTGGAATTTGTTACCGGAGGATGTAGTAAAGGCTGTTAGTGTAGCTGGGTTTAAAAAAGGTTTGGACAAGTTCCTGGAGGAAAGGTCCATAAACCATTATTAAGAAGTGACCGAAGATATCAATGCTTGACCCAGTACAAGCATTGTGGAACTTGTGTCTCTTGGGGAAACTGCTAGGTACATGTGACCTAGATTGGCCACTGTTGGAAACAGAATACTGGGCTTGATGGACCTTGGTCTGACCCAGTATGGCATATCTTATGTTCTTATGTAGAAGTAAGGAGATCTTGGATTCTCTACAGGGAGAACTATTCAGGCAACCAGTAACAGAACCCAGCTGTGAATGGACCATACTGGACTTGCTGCTTACCAATGGTGAAAGTGTTTCTGATGTTATAGTGGGAGAGCATTTTGCATCCAGTCGTCACCAGGTAGTGTGGTTCAGTATTAGGACTAGGGCTTATAAAATCCATTCAAAAGCGAGGGTCTTAGACGTTAGGAAAACTAACTTTGCCAAGATGGCCCAATATCTCAAGGAGTCGTCAGAGGGATGGGAACAGCTGGGGGATGTAGCAAAACAGTGGACAACATTGAAAAGGGATATTTTAAGGGCATTTTTGTTAAAATGGTAAATCAAGGTAAAAGGAAAAGGAGACCACTATGGCTTTCGAAAGAAGTAGCTGAAAAGGTGAGGAAAAAGAGGGAGGCCTTCATAAACTACAAGAGATACAGAGAGAGAAGAAGATGGGCGTCTATATTTGGAAAAACTTGGAAAAGTTAGCAAAGTAGTCAGGAAAACAAAGATTCAAAAAGAGGAAGAAATAGCCAATGCAATAAAATTGGGGGATAAGACATTTTTCAGATATGCTAGTGAGAAGAGGAAGGGCAAAAGTGGTATTGTCAGACTCAAGGGTGAAGGGGAGGAATATGTAGACGCTGATGAGGATAAAACGGCATTGTTTAAGAAATATTTCTGTTCTGTAATCACAGATGAAGAACCAGGAGCAGGACCTCAGAAAACACCCACACAGGAAAAGAAGCGAGGGGCATCTTGAACAATTTTCAGAAGACTGTAGACAAAGCAATGGGACCAGATGGAATACACCCGAGAATACTGAGGGAACTTGGGAACGTTCTAGCAGCTCACTGACTGACCTTTTCAATGTCTCGTTGGAGTCAGGAGTAGTGCCAGAGGACTGGAAAGAGGCCCATGCTTTTTTACACAAAAGCAGAAGTAAGGATGTGGTTGAAAACTACAGACCGGTTAGTTTAACACCGGTGGTGAGTAAATTGGAAGTGCTGCTGAAAGAGAAAATAGTGAGGTTTCTGGAGTCGAATGGCTTACCAGATCTGAGACAGCATGGATTCACCAGAGGAAAATCTTGTCAGACAAATCTGATTGATTTCTTTGACTGGGTGACCAGGGAATTTAACCTAGGGAGAGCCCTAGATGTGGTGTATTTAGATTTCAGTAAAGCCTTTGACATCTTTCCACACAAGCGACTTATAAACAAACTGAGCACCCTAGAGATGGACCCTAAAGTTATTGATTGAGTTAGAAATTGGTTGAGTGGGACGCGACAAAGGGTACAGGTAAATGGAGCTCACTCTGAGGAGAAAGCACAGTTACTTACCTGTAACAGGTGATCTCTGGGAACAGCAGGAATTAGTCTTCACATATGGGTACGTCGGTACCGACGTAGCCTGCGCGGGAACGCTTCCCAGCTTCCAATCAGAAAGCTTTTGGAAGCATCCCACCATGCCTGCGTGCTGCCTTCCCGCCTTTCCCAACTGCCTCTCCTCAGTTAAGTTTGAAAGCTGAGACAAAGAGAGAAAGGAAAGATAGAAAAAGATACAACTCCTAGGGGAGGTGGGAGGGTTGTGAAGACTAATTCCTGCTGTTCCCAGAGATCACCTGTTACAGGTAAGTAACTGTGCTATCTCCAGGAACAAGCAGGAATGAGTCTTCACATATGGGACTCCCAAGCTGAGATGCCTGGAGTCCGAGCATGTCATAGTTGGAACATGCTATTCCCCACAACACCAGGCATCCTGGGGATGGAGGGTAGGAGTTGAAGAAAAAAGATGCTGTGGAACAGCTAACCTAGCACAGGACTGCAGTAGGGGAGTTCATGTGTGGATAATGATTGTTATCAAGAATATTGCAAAAAATACTGCAATATGGACCTCCGGCAACAGGATTGCATAGGAATATGAAGGTTCATGGATCTACTGGGAACCCAGTAGAGGAACCGTAAAGAGGACCTCACTGCAAAATGGAGGTAATAAACCTGTAGGAAAACAGAGGAGGTCAAAATTCTGAAAGGTAACAGGCACCCCTAGTAGGAGAAACTGGGGTAGTAAAAAACGGTGGGCCTTCAGCAGAAAGCTGTATGGTAAAAAACCAAACTCTTTTGGTGGCAAGTACTCACTCTTGGGAGCAAAAAGAGAAAAGCTAACCGATTTGGACAAACAGGTACAGTCCTTGTGGGGGAAAGGGTATAGGAACCCCTTGTATCCCAGGAAGATAGGACAAATGCCTGAGGCGTTAAGCCTGTGATTAACTGAAGATCTACAATATCTCTCCTAACTGGGGTAAGCTAGGAGAGATATTAGGTATGGAGAGCTTCAGGGGTACCTAAACCGTTAGGTTATGGTATAAAAATTGTTGAGTACCACAGGAGTGGTTGTGTGTGTGGAAACCCAAACCTGCTGAATAGCAGAGGTATGGGAAAAACACCCTTCTGTCAGAAACAGAAGCTATATGAATATAGACAGTTAAATAGATAAGTATGTGGAGACATATTTATCTATAATGGAATATCTCGACAGATACATATATCTATATATATATGTATATATATATAGATATGGATAGACATATAAGAATATATCTAGTGAGATATGGGAAGGGAGTAAAATACACACCAAGGAAAATTTGAATATGTAGGCTTAAAAGTGGATGTATGCAGTTAAACAGACAGATATATGCCTACAGCGTGGTCTTCACATAAAACATGTGGAGAGGAAAGATTCATCTAAAGCAAGAAGGAGCAACCTACTTGAGAAGATATATAGAGAATCTATTCCCCCTGGTTATGATCCGCAAGGATGCTAGTTAGTGAATGAACCAGGATGGTTATATAAGAAATAGAGGATAAAATCCATCTATAATCCGCAAGTCCGGAGTCATTCAAGACTCTAGCATGGTAAGCAGACAGAAGACAGAAAAGGATGAGGTACCATGTTGACCTGTGAAGGGCAAAAGGTATCATGCATTCTTACCATGAGGACGAGCTGCAAGGAGAAAGAGCATATCTGCAATTGGGAATGCCATGGACCAAAGCAGGGAATTGGCAATTCCTTAAGCTCTTAGGTAAGAGAAGGCTTATGTCCTTTATGGCAAAAGGAGATAGCAAAAGAAGGGAGATCCTTCTAGTCGTGGGAGACATGACTGAAAAGCCTTTTCCAAGCATCTAAAATAGCTGTTGGAGAAAAAACCCCATGCTCTCTAGCAAGGGCCCATAGTAGAAAGCTTCTCTGTAGGATTGCGGAGGGCATGATGCAGGAGAATAAGGAGATAGGACTGGCTGTTAGAGCCAGTATCGCAGCCCAGTATGCTGCCAAATCCAGGGGATGGAGATGGCAGAAATAGAAGAGCAACCCAGAAGCTTGTAGTGGGATAATGTCCAAGATAGATGGAAAAAACACTGACTTGGAGCCACTACTAAGACCAGATAGAATGTTAAAGGATTACAATCCGGTTGCTTGTGGGCAAGAATCAGTGGACCAAATATTAAGGCTCCTGCATAGGCAGCTGCTGACCAGACAGCAGAAAGAATATTACTGATTAAAAAAACAGAAAGAACAGACAGAACAGGATTAGAAAAGTCTGTACATGTCTGATAAACTGTCTTAAAGTAAAATCAAGACAGAGGGTTGAGATGAAAACCCTCTAGAAAATAAGTCTGCTCTTACAGTGGTAAGAGGGTGAAGAGAATAGAGCTGAAGAAGAAGACTTACCATGTAGTAAGTCTATAAAAAGGGAAAAATACATGCTAGCACAGGAACTATCATTTGACAGTGGTCAGATCTCTTTCTCTGCAAGAGAAGAGGAGAAACCTGTGAGTTATAGGCATGAATATTCTGATAGCTCATATAAAAAATGGATGTCTTTTGGAAAGAGATCCAGGCGTAGAGGTTAGAATAAAGAGATAGGTTGCCTCTGTTGAGAAAAAGCAACTGTAGATTCTAACCCCAAGTGTCACAAGCATGTGATGATGATTGATGAGAAACCCTGCAGAGGCCGGGTTTGCTAAGCCTGGTGAAAATTTGGATTCTTCAGACCAGGACGATGTTTCCCCTGTAGGGGAACATCTGTATGATGGGCAAATGAGGAATAAAACCTTCTTCTCCTGTGGGAAGAAAGTTTGGTAGGACATTTCCTACCTACTGGGACAGGAGAAGGACCCCTGCTGACAGGTAAATCAGTGAACAACTGAGTAATCTGACGTAGAGACTCTTTGTTGAATAGATTGTCTCCAGTGCAAGAAGTATGTCCCAGTGGTTGTTGTGCCCAGTTAGCTAAATCTGAAGCTTGGAGCCAGGCTCTACGTCGTGCCCCTATAGATATAGCAGAAGTCCTGCTGACAGACTCAAAAGAGTCTAGGGAAGCACGAGAAAGAAACCAAGAGATATTCTGGAGATGCTGAAGCAGCGAGGAATAGTCTGTACTCCTGGAAACTGAAAGGTAAGGAGTCAAAAGATGTAATTGCTTTGTTACTTCCTCCAGAGAAAGACTCATATAGAAAATATATGAGAGAATTCTTGCAGAAAGCATAGATGTCTGGAAGGTTTGACGTCCAAAGGCATCTAGTGTCCTAGACTCACGACCTGGCGGATAAGAAGAGTGTTTTTTCTTACTCTTGATCCGCCTCATTGCTGATTCCACAACTATGGAATGATGAGGAAGTTGAGTCTTTAGAAATCCTGCAGAGGGGGGCACCTGATATAAAAGATCAGTTGTCCTGGGGAGTGGGGGTACCCGTAAAGGTGTTTCCCACATTCCCAGAAGGATATCCTGCAAGGAATGATGCAAGGGGAGCATTATGTGGTCCTTTGCATTGGTAGAAACAGAGCCTTCTGCAGGATCATGTCCTTGAACAGGAATGGCAAGGGATCTTGCCATATCCAGGAGGAAACTCTGAAAAGAGGGATTCCTGACAGGAATCTCCCTGGGACAGGTTAGATCTAAAGAACTAGCCTGAGCAGCCACAGATTATCCAAACATATAGAAATAGATGATCCTGCAGGGTGCAGTGTGGAATGCTTAAGGGATGGTTGCTGGTCAATGTTCCCTCTAATTTTCTGTAGGCTGTGTGCGCATAAAATATCAGCTGTGTGCAGCTTTTGAAGGAAGGTTAAATTTTTGTGCGCCACATAACGACACTCAGAGTTATATACTTTAAAATTTGACTACACGTCAGAATACAGTATGTATACCACATTGATTTTAATCAAATTAAATGAAAATAGACGATTACTAAATGAAGCGGGAAATTTCTAGTAATTACAATCATAACTTTTACATTTTAAGATGTCTGTGTTGTTTTCTATCAGAATCAGAGCCGTAATTTTTGTGCGCTCTGTTGTAAAGTATGTGCGCTCGCTCGGCGAGGTGTGTGCGCGCGCACACGCGCACAGCTTAGAGGGAACAGTGTTGCTGGTACCGGTAATTAGGAGCAGCAACCGTCCTTACCACATTATCCATGCCAGGTATCGACTCTAAGCTTGGTATAGAATGGAGCGATGCTGTTGAAAAAAGCATGGTAGGAGTTTGCCACGATGCTACTGTGGATACCGGTACTGAAGTGAAGACCGGTACCGATGTGGGAGTCGGACTCGACAAAAACATCGGAGTAGTCATCGGTGACACTTCAATCGGTATCGAGGAAACCGACAACTTGCGGTTGCTATCCTCGGTACCCAGCCACCGGTATCTATCGGTGTCGGTACCAAAAACTATTGGTACCTTGTCTTCCAGACTAGAGATGGATTCCAAGCTCGGTATCGAGGACAAGGAGCCTGAAAAGCGAAGCCTGGAAGACACCGACTGTAGGGTTGATGAAGACATCAGTGCCGGCTTCAGTACCGTGTCCGATACCGGTGAATGAAGGTCTACCAGTGGCAACTCAATCGGCCTTAAGGGAACCGAGAGTTGCAGATCCGAGACATCGGAACTGAGCCTTCGATACAGTCCCGAGACGGTACCAAGGCGAGTCGGTACCCATTCCTCTAAACTAGATATCGATTCCAGACTCGGCATCGAAGTAAGCGAAACTGTCGATGCACATCTGGAGGGTACCGACGTCGGTGGAAGTATCGGTGTTGATACCGATGATGGAAAGTCAATCTGGAACGTATCCAATGGTCCCGAAGGCACCGAGGAGGTCAGATGATGATTCCTGGTGAGGAGTATTTCATCCAACACCAGTGCCGATGCAGGGGTATTGGTACCGCTCGAAGCGGATGCCACCACCGTGCACGGCTCAGGTATGTTCTGTGGGGGGTGAGCCCCAGGAACAACCTGATACCCCATACACGCTTTGGAGCCCGAAGACTCCCGCCGGGGTTTTGAAGCCAGGAGGCCATCGAGGGCAGAGCCGGAGCTGTCTACATGCTGTGCATGAGACCTACCACTCGAGGACTGGCTAGTCTTGACAGACTGTTTGTGGGTTACCTGATTCAATGTGAAAAAAGAAGTGGACGGTGCCCCGGAGTTGGAGGGGCACCGTGTATCGAGGGATTCTCGATGTAGAACATATCTTCTTATTAAACTGTTGTCAGGACCCAAACAGGTTAGACACTGATTTCGAGGGTCTAAAGTTAAAGTTGCACCACTCGAGGGTGAACATTTCTTGAGGAAAATGTCCCACGGCTCCATGAAGGAAAAAAAAGAGGAGGCCTAGAGGCCTAACGCACCGTGGGACACTAAGAAGAAAAATTATTCCTTAGAGAAGCAAAAAATTTACAGGAAAAGAAAAGAAAACACCGGCAGTACCGGTGGCGTCGGGAAGACAGCCGCGACCACCAGAAAAATAAAAATAAAAAAGAAGAATTTTCTGCGGTGACACGAGGACGTCCTGCCGGCTCCGCGGAAAAACGAAAACTGAGGAGAGGCAGTTGGGAAAGGCGGGAAGGCAGCACATAGGCGTGGTGGGATGCTTCCAAAAGCTTTCTGATTGGAAGCTGGGAAGCGTTCCCGCGCAGGCTCCGTCGGTACCAACGTACCCATATGTGAAGACTCATTCCTGCTTGTTCCTGGAGATAGAGGTTACCAGTGGTGTGCCCCAGGGATCTGTCCTTGGTTCAATTCTTTTTAACATCTTTGTTAGTGATATTGCAAAAGGGCTGTCGGGTAAGGTTTGCCTCTTTGCGGATGATACCAAAATCTGCAATAGAGTAGACACCCAGGAAGGTGTAGATAACATGAGGAGGGATTTAGCTAAGCTTGAAGAATGGTCTAGAATTTGCCAGCTGAGATTTAATGTTAAAAAATGCAAAGTCATGCATTTGGGCTGCAGCAATACAAGGGAGCGATATAGTATAGGGGCTGAAGTACCTCTGTCCATAAAAGGAAGAGTGGGACCTAGGCGTAATTGTGTCTGATTTATTTATTTATTATTTATTTTATTTATTTTTTACAGTTGCTTATATACCGCACTATTCGATATCAGCGCGGTTTACAATATAACAGAACGACCAAGACAACAGTCTGTTTGGTTTTACATGGAACAGGATTATCAACTTGGCTAACAGGGTTGAACTATTTACATGAAATAATAATTACAAAGAGCTATGTCAAATGCTGATCTTAAAGTAGTTAAACAGGTGATGATCTTAAAGTAGTTAAACAGGTAGAAAAGGCAACTGCAAGAGCCAGAAGGATGCTTAGGCGCATAGGGAGAGGAATGGCCAGTAGAAAAAGCGAGGTGATAGCGCCTCATTTGGAGTATTGTGTGCAGTTCTGGAGACCACATCTTCAAAAGGATATAAACAGGTTGGAGTCGATACAGAGGGTGGCTACTAAAATGGTTAGTGGTCTTCGTTATAAAGCATATGAGGACAGACTTAAGGATCTTAATATATATATATATTTTTTAATTTATTTAACAGGTTTGCTATATCACTTTATCATTAATTCAAATCGGTTTACATAAAACAATTACAGCAACCAGCTTTCACATAGAACAGAACTTGGAGGATTAGATGGGGTATAGATGCTACATTTAACAAATGCTGACTATATACAGATAAGTTGGTGCGGTATGATAAGGTACAATTGCTACTCTTGGTATACTTTAGAGGAAAGGCGGGATAGAGGTGATATGATTGAGATGTTTAAATACCTCAGAGGCATAAATGCACAGGAGGAGAGCCTCTTTCGATTGAAAGCAAGCTTTGCTACGAGGGGACATAGGGAGAGTGAAAGGGGATAAACTCAGGAGTAATATGCGGAAATATTTCTTTACGGAAAGAGTGGTAGATGCCTGGAATAGTCTCCCATTGGAGGTGGTAGAGATGAGGACAATATCTGAATTCAAAAAACATGGGACAAACACAGAATATCTCTGAAAGCAAAACAGGACCTTTGTACTGGTTGATATGGAAGGGCAGACTAGATAGGCCATGTGGTGCCTTTCTGCCATCATGTTTCTAGGTTTCTATATTACACCATTTAAGAGAGGCAGCCTATTTAAACATGGTGATATTGCGAAGTCCTTTAGGAGGAACTTTTTCAGAGGAGCTGCGATGTTTTAAGATAATGATACATGTGTTTTTAAAAGGATAATGTTCTCTGGTTGTCAAAGATTTAAAAAGGCCTGGCTGAAACTTGCTAATTAATTGTTGTGTTTTCATCTGCTGATTTTCTTTCTTAGTAAGTCAGAGCTGTATTTCGTCAGACTTGTAAGTTGATATTTGAAATGTCTGTGTTCTTTGTTAGTCAGTGATGTGAAGACAGATTTTTCTTGTTTTGTTTCACTCGTGGGTCTTAGGTAAGATAACTTCAATTGTTTTTCTGTTTTGAGTTGTATGTTTTGGTTTCTAGAGAGGTGCATTTTGTTCTCATAGTTTTCTGATCTCAATATGAATGGAAAAAAAAATAGATAAATGTTATAGCGCTGCGATTTCTGTACATGCTGATTTTTGTTTTTGGTAATCCTTAATTTAAAAACAGCAGTAAGCCTTAGCCTGTAAGGATTAATATGTTATGATGGTCTATGCATGTTATGTTAGTTGGTACAAGGATGTAGTTGATGGTATGAGCAAGTGATTAGAAGGTATTGTGTGAAGTGAGATATGATAATAGTGACAGAAGGAATTTTTGATAGACAGTAGACTGATGAGGGTGGTCTAATTTAATGAATATGGAAAGGGAGATGAGATTCTATGATGGATTTTGCAGTGTTAATGTATTTGGACAGCTAGTGGGGTTTTTTTTATAGTTCGTACTGTAGTATGGAATAGATTTTCTGAATCAATGGTTTGAGACTGGAATGTATTGTACACTGAAATAAAAACTTAGAAGTAGACAGTACAGATAATAAGACTGGCAGAGTTTTGTGTGTTTACAGTAACATTGTAACAAGAGACATTGTCAGTTATCTGGCGAGAAGACCTTGACTGCAAGTTTTGTTAGAGAACATTATTTTAAACAAAAATAGTTACAGTTAAGTACAGCCTGAATGATTGCTAATTCTTTATTTTTAAGTTTTGTTTTCTAAGTTAGGGATGTGAGGGTATCCTAGTTTTGCTGATTTCATTCTATGTGTCAAGAGATTAAAGTAGCAATGTCCCAACTATTATAATCAACCTAGAAGTGTCTATTGGATCTTAAATTCTTATGTCCTGTGTTTCAGTTTTGTTATTATGGAATGACCCCTGCAAAACTGATGTTTTGTTGCTAGTGGAATAAGTATTAAATTAGTATTACCGACTGAGATAGATTCAAGGTGTAAATAAATTTCCCTGTGCAAGAGATTAATTGATCTTTTTTAAGGTGTTAACAAAGAAGTTGTAAACACAGACAACTGGATTTAAATTCAATGTTTTTTGAAAGTTTTATGGTTATGAATGCATTACCTTTTGTTGCGCATAATTCTTGGAATTCTATGTAATGACACATGATGTATCTGTTTGTGTCCTGATGTCTTTCCTCAGTGAGCTGAGATGTCTATGTCAATCAGACAAGGTTCAGGGTAATGTGAATCAAACCATTACCTGAGATAAGAAAGCCTTCCTAAGAATTTTAGGTGAACAACTGAAATGAGTTTAATTTAATTGCAATAAATTGTCAGTTATATTTTGATGTTTGTTACCCCTTAAATAATAGGATTAACAATACCTTGTAAGTTGTGCACCTGACAAAAGAGGTGTGCCTATTAGGTCGCATGCTAACTTTAATTTTATAGGTAAAGAGAAAAAATTAAAGAATGAACAGTAGATGCAAAATAGAAGTATGTTGCTTGCAAGCTATCTTGGTATCCATATAGTTAAAATAAAATTTGTTGATGCAGAACTTGGCAAAAGTTACTAGTGAAACAACACTTTGTCTCTGTGTATAGGCCACAGGCTAATGGCCTGGTAGAAAGAATGAATGGTCTTTTAAAATCTGTTCTGAGAAAAGTGTGTGCTGAGACCTCTCTGAATTGGGTGCAGGCTTTGCCTCTAGCTTTCTTTTCCACTGAAGAAAAAATCATTAACCCCGTTTCAGTTGCTTACAGGAAGGAGATGCAGATTGCCATTGATCAATCCAGAAGATGAGAAGGTTCCAGATGACTTGAACACTTATCTTACAGCATTGCATACCTCTTGCAGTTAATTGATCAAATTGTCAGTAGGCCAGACTAAAGGACAACATTGCATGTTCCACTGATAGTAACTTCCTTTTCAGCACTGCAGAAGGAGTTTCCTAGGGCCAGAGGTCTCCTCACAGGTTGTCTTTCCTTTTAAATTAACTTTATTGCAGCCGCTGCTCAGTAGGAAGCAGGAGCAGCGGCTGCAAGGGGGTGAAGCTGCACTGAGGGGAGGGGGGGGTTAAGCTGCACTGGAGGGGGGAGGCGGAGGTAAAGCTGTACTGGGGGGTCAAGCTGTACTAGGGGGGTCAAGCTGCACTGGGGGGGACAGGGGGGAAGGTGAAGCTGTACTAGGGGGGGTGAATCTGCACTGGGGAGGGAAGATGAAGCTGCACTGGCAGGGGGTGAAGCTGTACTGGGGGGGGGGGCGGAAGGCTCCACATAGATTTAAATTTATTTTTAACTTAACTTTATTGCAGCCACTGCCCTGTAAGAAGCAGGCGCAGTGGCTGCAAGGGGAAAGAGGTGGCAGAAGGGACTGACAGGTGCAAGGTGAGATCTGGAAGAGAGCTGAAAGGAGGGGAGGAGGGGCTGGAAGGGAGCTGACAGAGGAGGTAAGGAGGGGGCTCAAAGGGAGCTGACACCTGGGAATGGTACTGGTGACTGGGTAATGGGGAGGAGGCTGGAAGGGAGGGGGCACTAGGACTGGAAGGGAGCAGAAACGTGGGGATGGCACTGGAAGGGGATGGACAGAGGGTAGGGTGACTGGAAGGGAGCTGACAAGGGGAAGGCACTGGGAGTGGAAGTGAGCTGATACCTGGGATGGTGTTTGGACTACAGGGGCTGGACAGTGAGGAAGGAGGGGCACTAGAAGGGAATTGGACACCACTGGCAGTCCTGGGAACACAAGGGGATTGGCATTGGAATGTAATGGGAGGGGAGGACTGGAAAGGGGGCTGATGGAGGGTTACTGGGACTGGAAATAGGCTGATGGAAGGAAGTGAAGAAAAGAAAAGAAGAGACAAGAAATGGCAGATGGACTATAGACCATAGAAAACAAGCTAAGAGAAGACAAGAAAACGGAAGCCTCAGATCGGAACCAGCATGATCAGAGAAAACGTAGTTACTCACCTGTAACAGGTGTTCTCCAGGGACAGCAGGAATCAGTCCTCACATATGGGTGACGTCGGCGCCGATGAAGCCCTCATGCGGAGCAATCCCCAGCTTTCAAAGAAAGCCTTTGGGATTGCATCACGCATGCGCAGTCCCCTTCCCGCCCAAGGGTGCCATCTTGCTCAAATGACATAGCTAAAAAGATGGCAAAAAGAATAAAATATAATAACAGGACTGCAACTCCAGGGGAGGAGGGAGGGTCATGAGGACTGATTCCTGCTGTCCCTGGAGAACACCTGTTACAGGTGAGTAACTACACTTTCTCCAGGAACAAGCAGGAAGTCAGTCCTCATATATGGGACTCCCTAGCTATAGGCTACCGAGAACACATAACTGAAAAATAGGCTCCCTCTAGAAGAGCCGCAGCAGCCATGATAGGAGTTCAACCGAGAACATAACACTCCGGTAGCCTGACACCAAAAGGTCGGAGGGTAGGAGTTGCCTAGACCTCAAAGAGATTCCGGAGTACAGCCTGGCCGAAAGCACTGTCCTGTTGAGACTCCCTATCCAGGCAGTAATGAGCCGCAAAAGTCTAGCTTGAAGACCAAGTTGCGGCTCGGCAGATGTCTGCCAGTGGAACAGAGTGGACATAAGCGACTGATGCCGCCTTAGTCCTGACCCGGTGGTCCGTGACTCGACCCTGCAACGGGAGATCGGCCGCCCTGTATGTCCAGGCGATGCAACCCGCCACCCAAGTGGACAACGTACGCTTGGAGACTGCCATCCCCAGCTTACTGGGGTCATAAGAAACAAAGAGCTGAGAAACCCTTCGATGTCTCTGCGTATACTCCAGGTAGAAGGCCAGGGCCCTCTTACAGTTGGGTATGCAGAACTGCTTCTGCCCAGCTGGCATGGGGCCTGGGAAAGAAGGTCAGACGTACCACCTCCTGGTTGAGGTGGAATGAGGACACCACTTTCGGAAGGAACTTGGGGTGAGTGCGGAGCCCCACCCTGTTCCTATAGAACCGTGTATACGGTCTATCGGAAACCAGAGCCTGCAGCTCACTCACTCGTCTGGCCGATGTGAGTGCCACCAAGAAAAACATTTTCCAAGAAAGGAAGCGGAGATGGCAGGTCGCCATTGGCTCAAAGGTTGGACGACTAAGCTGCTCTAAGACCACATTCAAATCCCATTCTGTCACCAGAGGGGGAACAGGGGGCTTCAGCAGAAGCAACCCTCTCAGAAACCTGGACACCTAGGGGTGTACAGAAAGAGATTGTCCTTCCACTGGGTAGTGGTGTGCTGACAGGGCACTAAGGTGACTCGGACAGAGTTTGACTTGAGGCCTAAATCCGAGCTGTGAAGCAAGTACTGCAATAGCACTGGCACTTGGCAGGAGAACGGGTTCTCACTCTGCTTATCACACCACACTTCAAATCCACATCACTTGAATGCGTAGGTTTTCCTAGTCGATTGCCTCCTGGAGGCCAGCAGCACATCCTCAATCTTTTTAGGGAGGAGAAGAGGTGCAAGGACTACCCTTTCAGAAGCCATGCCATCAGGTTGAGAGACCTGAGGTTGGGATGCAGGAGAGAGCCCCTCTCCTACGACAAGAGGTTGGGTTGTAAACCCAGAGGAATTGGAGCCTCTGCCGCCAGCTGAAGGAGCAGCGGAAACCATGGTTGCCTCGGCCACCTGGGCGCTACCAGAATGACCAAGGCCAAGTCTTGAAAGATCTTGAATAAAGTCTGAGCCACCAGGGGCGTGGGAGGAAACGCATATAGGAGGTCCACAGAACATTATATTAGAAAAGCGTCTGCAGCCACTCTGTGTGGGTGTGGCTGTCTGGAGCAGAAGCGGGGCAACTGGTGATCCTGCGGGCTCACAAACAGATCCAGGGAGGGTCGCCCCCAGCACTGGAAGAGCTGCTGGGCTACTTCTGGATTCAGTTGCCACTCGTGCGGCTGGAGAATTCTGCTGAGCCTGTCGGCCAAGAAGTTCTCCTGACTTGGCAAGTACACTGCTTTGAGGGATATACCCTGGTTGACTGCAAAGGAGCAGAGGTCCAGGGTCTCCTGACATGGGATGCGAGATCCTGTGCCCCCTTGCTTGTTCACTTAGAACATGGTTACCTGGTTGTCTGAATTAAGACAGTCTGATGAGCCAGGGTTTGGCAGAAGGCCCGAAGAGCTAGGCGGATCGCTCAAAGCTCTAGGAGATTGATTTGTTGCGTGCTCGCCCACGGAGACCGCACACCCTGAGTGTCGACTTCCTGGCAATGGGCTCCCCATCCCACTAAGGACGCATCCGTATTCAGCACTCTCGAGTGCGTGGGAGGCTGGAAAGGCACTCCCTCCAGAAGGTTGTGAGGCTGAAGCCACCATGCCAATGACTGCACCAGTCATTTGGACACCTTGCACTACAAATCTTAGATATTGTCTGTGGTCTGGATGAATCAAGATGTGTGTGTACGCATCTTTGAGATCTAAGGAGCATAACCAGTCTCCCTGGCAGAGGTAAGGCAGCAATATTCCAAGGGAAAGCATCTTGAACTTTTCCCTCAGCAGGAACTTGTTTAGGTTTTGCAGGTCAAGGATGGGTCTTAGGCCTCCAGTTCTCTTTGGTATCAGAAAGTACCTGGAGTAGAAGCCCTTTCCCTGTAGGTGGTGGGGCACCAGTTCTACCACCTGATCCTCGAGAAGACCTGCTAACTCCTGCAAGAGGGGGTCCCTGTAAAAAGGGAGTCTGAGAGGCTCCCCTTGAAAGTAAGAGGGAGGCATCTGGGCGAGATGGAACCGATAGCCCCCTTGGACTATCTGGAGAACCCAGGTGTCTGTTGTGATGGCTAGCCACCTATTGTGTCTGTTGTGATGGTTGGCCCCCATCCGCCCTCAGTTTCTGATCCACACAAAACCTCTTGGCCAGCTCAGGAGAGTCAAAAGTATGTGAGATGTCACTGCAAATAAGCCATAGATGGCCAGAGTACTGCAAAATGAAACGTTCCTGCTGTGCAAACAACCAAGGGCACAGGAGAGAAAAATCCTTGCATTTCTGGGCAACTGCTGCAGAGTAATCTTGAAACAACTGAATTTTATTGCCTTGATGTGTCAGCGCACGGTCCTGGCACCCTGCCCAAAGTACAGTCTCCTTATGCAAGAAACTCAGGAAGCAGGCAATAACTGGGCAGGGACGGGATGATTGGCCACTCTGGGGCCCGATGTGGTGCGCACATTCAATTACCAAAGGGCTCAGGCCTTTATCTAGAGGCAGAGTGGTCAGGAGTCAAGTGTCCAAAAAGCTCCACAGTTCCCGGTCAGCCACCAATGACAGAATCCCAATGAAACAGAAACTATTCCACTGGGAGCGATTGTCCAGGTCCTCCACCTTTGCAGCACAGCACTCCAAGGACTCTTGCAAGGTAATGACCATGGCGTCTGGCTGCTGGGCCTCTGATTCCACAGTCCCCATGTGCTGCTTCAACTCAGTGAACTGACTCTGAAAGGTCTCTACATTAGCGGAGACCTCCTCCATCTTGCTGTAGAGCTGGTCAAATTTTGCTTGCAGGGCTCCCACTATCGTGCTTGTCACCTCCTCCACCATGTCACCCGCAGGAAGTACTGCGGAGCACAGGCCCACAAAGTCTCCTGCCACCATCTTAGAGGTGCCAGGCTTTGGGCAGTCCCAATCTTTTTACACCACTTTGGTGGCCATAGATCCCCACTCCAGTCTCCCCAAGGATTGTGTTGCCTCTGCACTATGTTAGGGCCAAAAGCTGGGCACCTACCAGGCTCAGAAAGCAGAAAACAAACCAAAAAAAGGGGAGAGGGCCCAGGAGCTCAGAGGAGACACATCCTCCCCTCACTCACACATCACGTGATCCTGTTTGAAGATTAATTTTAAATGTACCAGAGTAATAAATGTCAAAACAATGTAAACAACGGTGTTAATCATGTTGTGAGTATCATTTTAGCCGTTCCAAAAGGTCAGTGATTGGTCTTACGTGTGCACTAGGTGCAAGGAGCTCTTTGCTCTCAGGGAACGAGTCCGTTCTCTAGAGGCTAGAGTAGCAGACTTGGAAGACATAAGAAAGACAGAGAGGTACATAGATGAGACCTACAGGGATATAGTCCTCAAGTCCCAACTCCAGTATGGCAGCATCCTTGTTGCCATGGAGGAGAGAAGACACGTGACAGGAGTGCATCACCCTGGTGTGGCAGGAAGTGATCCTGTAACTAGGACCTGTCCTCCAGGTGATGTAAAACCCACTCGTACCGAGGAAGCTTCTCCAGGGCCATGTGCCTATGAGGGAAGGGTTAGGACAGCCGTTATAGTTGGTGATTCGATCATTAGGCATATAGATAGCTGGGTAGCTGCTGGACGTGAGGATCACCTGGTAACATGCCTGCCTGGTGCAAAGGTAGCGGACCTCACACGCCCCCTAGATAAGGTCTTAGATAGTGCTGGGGAGGAGCCTGCTGTCTTGGTACATGTAGGTACCAATGACATAGGAAAATGTAGTAGGCAAGTTCTGGAGGCTAAATTTAGGCTTTTAGGTAGGAAGTTGAAATCCAGAGCTTCCAGGGTAGCGTACTCCGAAATGCTTCCCGTTCCACGCGCAGGACCCAAAAGGCAAGCAGAGCTCCGGAGTCTCAATGCGTGGATGAGACAATGGTGCAAGGCTGAGGGTTTTGGATTTGTTAGGAACTGGAGAACATTCTGGGGAAAGGAGGGGCTCTTCCGAAGGGATGGGCTTCACCTTAACCAGGATGGAACCAGGCTGCTGGCATTAACCTTTAAAAAGGAGATAGAGCAGCTTTTAAACTAGATAATAGGGGAAAGCCAACAGTCGCACAAGAGCGCATGGTTCGGAAGAATGTATCCTTGAAGGATACTACCAAAAGCAGAGAGGTTCCAAAAAAGAGTAAAGTAGCCCAAATGCCCTTGAGTATGGAGCTGACAGAGCTTAAAGATTCCAAATTACCCATGCCTACCAATAGCTAAATTCATATGAATGAAATACAGTCTCTAAAATGCTTGTATGCAAATGCTAGAAGTCTAAAAAATAAGATGGGTGAGTTAAAATACATAGCACTAAATGAGAGGTTAGATATGATTGGAATCTCAGAGACATGGTGGAAGGAGGACAACCAGTGGGACACTGTGATACCTGGGTACAAACTATATTGTAATGATAGAGCTGATCAAATTGGTGGAGGGGTTGCGCTCTATGCTAGAGAGGGCATTGAGTCAGAAAGGATTAAAGTTTTGCAGGAAACAAAATGTGCTGTGGAATCTATATGGATTGAAATTCCATGTAAAAAGGGGAAGGCATTGGCAGTGGGGGTATACTATCGACCGCCTGGCCAGAATGAACAAGTGGATGATGAAATGCTCAAAGAAATCAAGGAAGCTAAAAAAGGTTACAGCACAGTAATAATAATGGGTGATTTCAATTACCCCGGTATTGACTGGGTCAGTGTCACAGCAGGACATACTAGGGAGATAAAGTTCCTAGATGAAATAAATGACTGCTTCTTGGAGCAGCTGGTTCATGAACTGACCAGAGGGGAAGCCATATTGGACCTAGTCCTTAGTGGAACACCATATCTGGTGCAAGAGATAAGTGTGTTGGGGTCACTTGGCAATAATGATCATAGCATGATCGCATTTGATTTCATTAGTGGAGGAGGGATGGTAAGGAAATCCACAGAGTACTACCTTTTAACTTTCGAAAGGGAGACTATGATAAAATGAGGAAAATAGTTAAGAAAAAACTAAAAGACGCGGTTGCAAAGGTTAAAGACTTACATCAAGCTTGGGTGTTGCTGAAAAATACTATCTTGGAAGCCCAGACCAGCTGTATTGCACGCTTTAAGAAAAGTGGAAGGAAGTCCAAAAAACTGCCAGCATGGTTTAAAGGTGAGGTCAGAGAGACTGTTGTTCAAAAAAGCATCTTTCAGGAAATGGAAAAAAGAGCCAAACAACGAAAACTGGAAACAGCACAAGCACTGGCAAGTTAAATGCAAGATACTGATAAGACAGGCAAAGGGAGAATTTGAGAAGAAGCTTGCTGCGGAAGCAAAAACGTGTAAGAAAGACTTTTTCAAGTACATTTGTAGCAAAAAAACTGTGAGTCAGTTAGTCCATTAGATGATAGAGGGGTTAAAGGGGTACTAAGAGGCGACAAGGCAATAGCGGAGAGACTGAATGAACTCTTTGCTTCGGTCTTTACTGAGGAAGATGTAGGGATGTTACCCATGACTGAAGTGGTATTTAAAGGTGCCGAAAAATTGAAGGAAATATCGATACATCAGGAAGATGTATTACAACTATTTGATAAACTAAAGAGTAGCAAATCACCTGCACCGGATGATATACATCCAAGGGTGTTGAAAGAACTGAAATATGAGATTGCAGACCTGCTATTAGTAATCTGTGAACTATCGTTAAAATCATCTGTAATACCTGAAGACTGGAGGATGGTGAATGTAACGCCAATTTTTAAAAAGGGTTCCAGGGGTGATCCAAGAAACTACAGACCAGTGAGCCTGACGTCAGTACCAGGAAAAATGGTAGAAACCATAATAAAGAACAAAATTGCTGAACATGTAGATAGTCATGCTTAATGGGAGACAGCCAACATGGCTTTAGACAAGGAAGGTAAAATTAGACTTACCTGCTAATTGTTGTTCTTTGCAGAACTCCAGTCTGGTCCTGAAACCTCTAGGTTTTGCTCCTCCTCTAGCAGCTCGGAGACTGAGAACGTCACTCTTGTGATGTCACTGGTACATAAGCTCCGGAACCGCCTTCTTCCACCAGTAATCTATTGACAAAGCAGACTTACCGGAGCAACAATTAAGTAGTAAGTACTACCAACAAAAAACCAAACTAACTCACTAAAATGTGTCTAATGCCACAAACAACCACACACATTGCCCCAGAACTGTTCCATAAGTGCCTAGGCCCGTTCTCCCCCCTTATGGAAACCTGGAATCTACTGTAACTCACAGAATGCCTATGTTGAGGAGAAGACTTCCTTCAACCCCTCTTGAACGTGTCGCCTACCTGTAATTTCCTTATGCTTCAGGCGCACGACCACTGCAACCCCCTGGGCGGGATACGGGACCAGACTGGAGTTCCGCAAGGAACAACAATTAGCAGGTAAGTCTAATTTCACCTTCCTTAGCGTCCCTCCAGTCTGGTCCCGAAACCTCTGGGGATGTAACAGAGCAGTGAAAAATCAATGGGTGTAGACCTGCCTGAAGCACCGCCGATCCAAAACAGGTATCCCTTTCTGCCTGGACATCCAAATGGTAATGTTTGACAAAGGAATGCAGAGACGACCAGGTTGCTGCCTTACAAATCTCCACCGCAGGCACCAAACTGCACTCCGCCCAAGACGCCGCCTGCCTCCTAGTAGAATGAGCTCTCAACCCTTTCAGCACTTGCTTGCCCTTAAGAAGATATGCCGACTCGATCACTTCTTTCACCCAACAGGCGACGGAAGCCTTAGATGCACCCCCAAAAAGCACAAAGAGCCTATCCAACTTCCGGAAAGGGGCTGTCCTACGCAAATAGTGCTGTAAGGCTCTCCGGACATCCAAGCACTGTAAGCGCCTCGCGTAAGAGCTGTCCGCGTTAGACCCAAAAACTGGCAAAGAAACGACTTGATTCATATGAAAAACCGAGACCACCTTTGGCAAAAACGACGGCATCAGCCTCAGAACCACCTTAGACTCACCAAAAGACAGAAAAGGTTTCCTACAGGACAGTGCTTGCAACTCGGAAGTTCTCTGTGCCGACGCAATAGCCACCAAGAACACCACCTTAAGTGTAAGATCCTTAAGCGACGTCCTCCCCAGCGCTTCAAATACTAGCGGCAGATCCCACGACGGCACCACCGGTCTCCTGGGAGGCCACAAGAGAGTCACTGCCCTTAAAAATCACTTAATATCCGGATGAACGCCCAAGGCCACTCCCTGCAGCTTTCCCCTATAACAGGATAGGGCCGCTAACTGTACCCTTAGGGACGAGGCCGCTAAGCCTTTTTGAAACCCATCCTGTAGGAAAGAAAGAACCTGCGAGATCGAAACTTTCAACGCTGCCAGCTGTCGCTCCTCACACCAAGCCTCAAATACTCGCCAAACTCGGATATAGGCTAAGGAGGTCGACCGACGACGAGCTCTCAGCAAGGTGGAAATAACTGCCGCCGAATATCCCTTTGCTGTCAACCTTGCCCTCTCAAGAGCCAAGCCGTAAGCGAGAACTGATCCACTCGAGGCATGACCAGCGGCCCTTGAGAGAGAAGGTCCTTCCGCCGAGGAAGGTGCAACGGCTTCCCGATCAAGAGTCTCATCAGGTCTGCATACCATGGCCTTCTTGGCCAATCCGGCGCGATCAATATTACTCGTCCCCGGCGACACTCTATGCGCTGCACCACCCGCCCTATCAAAACCCAGGGCGGAAACACGTACAGAAGCTGATCCTCTGGCCAGGCCTGAATAAGAGCATCCAGGCCTTCCGACATTCTCTCCCTTCTTCTGCTGAAGAAGCGAGCGACCTGTGCCAACTGAAAGGATGCCATAAGATCCATCATTGGCGTTCCCCAACGGCGCACCAGCATCGCGAACGCTTCCGGGTGAAGAACCCACTCTCCTGGGTCTACTCTTACGCGACTTAAGAAGTCGGCTTCCACATTGTCCACTCCTGCTACATGTGCTGCCGACAGCGCCAGAAGATTCTCCTCGGCCCACACGAACAAATCCTCGGCCTCTGCTTCGAGCGCAACACTGCTGGTGCCCCCTTGACGATTGATATACGCTACTGCGGTCGCATTGTCGGAAAACACCCGAATGGCTTTCCCCTTGAAAAAGGCTGCAGGACTTGCAGCACCCTTGCCACCGCTCTCAACTCCAGTCGGTTGATAGGCCATCCCTGCTCCAGCTCTGTCCATTGCCCCTGTGCGAATCTGCCTTGACAGTGAGCCCCCCAGCCACTGAGACTGGCATCCGTCATCAGCGCAACCCACGCTGGGGCCTCCAAGGGCATTCCTCTTTCCAGACATCCTGGTTGCAACCACCAGCGCAGAGCCAGGCAGGCAGGAAGGCAGGGCCGCCGCTGTGCCAACAGATCCTTTTGGTGGAACCACCTCCGCAACAACGCTCTCTGCAATGGTCTCATGTGCGCTCGCGCCCACGGAACCAACTCGAGCATCACCACCATGGTCCCTAGCAGCTGCAGATAACTCCACGCTGTGGGAGACTGCTTCTTGAGAAACTCCTGGACCATCTTCTGAAGCCGTTGCGCTCGCTGCTGTGGCAGTAAAATCTTTCCTAAGCTCATATTGAAGCGCGCTCCCAGGTAGTCCAGGTGCTGTGATGGAGACAACTTGCTCTTGGACATGTTGGCCACTCAACCGAGACTCTGTAGAAAGGCTACCACCTTGGCCGTGGCCGCTTCACTTTCTGCTTTCGACTTTGCTCGGATCAACCAATCATCTAGATAAGGGTGCACTAGCACACCCTCCTTTCGCAGAGCCGCTGCCACCACCACCATCACCTTGGTGAATGTTTGCGGCGCCGTTGCCAGTCCAAAGGGTAGCGCTTGGAATTGAAAATGCCCCATAGGCACTGCAAATCTGAGAAACCTTTGATGCTCTCGCCGAATCAGAACGTGCAGATATGCCTCCGACAAGTCCAGGGACGTAAAGAATTCTCCTTTCTGCACCTCCACGATTACTGACCGTAAGGTTTCCATCTGAAAATGGGACACTTTGAGACAGCGATTTACCCTTTTTAGGTCTAAAATAGGCTGAAAAGTACCCTCCTTCTTCGGCACTATGAAATATATGGAGTATCGACCGCTGCCGCATTGGTCGGAAGGAACCAGCACTATTGCCTTGAGGGCTAATAGCCTTCGCACTGTGTCGTGCATCGCTACGCGCTTGAGACTCGCTCCACACGGCGACTGAATAAAAGAATCTTTCACTGACTTTTGAAACACTAACGCATAGCCCTCTCGAATCACTTCCAGCACCCACTGATCTGACGTGATCTGGACCCAGGCAGGGTAAAATTCCCACAACCGACCCCCAACGGGAACCAGCCCCACCTGGGCCCCCTTGGTTTCATTGTGACTTCCTAGAACCTGAGGTAGAGGAGGAGGACACCGCAAATCCCCTACCGGCTCCTCGAAACCCCAAAACCCCTGGTTTCTATATGGAAAACGCCCTCGCTGAGATTGTCCAAATCTGGGGGAACGAAAGCGCCGAAATTCCCTTTGTTGCCCCTTAGGCCTGGGAGCCGAACACCCTTGCTTCTGTTTGTCCTCGGGCAACCTGCCGCCCTTAGACGCCCCCAATATCCTTAACCAACTTATCCAACTCTTCTCCAAACAATAGCTTCCCCCTAAAGGGGAGCTTGCTTAATCTTGCTTTGGAAGAGCTGTCCGCCGCCCAGTTGCGTAGCCAAAGATACTGCCGAGCCACAATAGCCGATGCCATACTCTTAGACAGACCCCGGATCAGGTCGTAATGAATATCAGCTAGATAGGCCACCCCCGACTCCAATCTGGCAGCTTCTGCCGTAGTCTCCTCGGACTAGTCTGCCTGAATACGCTGTACCCATCGCAGACAGGCTCTCACTACCCAAGCCCCACAAATAGACGCTTGCATAGAGAGCGCATTGACATCAAAAACCTGTTTCAACAGTGCTTCCAATCTATGGTCCTGGGCATCCTTAAGGGCCGCACTACCTTCCACTGGAATGGTAGTCTTTTTAGTAACTGCCGAAACCACGGCATCTACTCTGGGAGACTTAAACAACTCACGGTCCTGGTCTATCAGCGGATAGAGACGTGCCATAACCCTAGACCCCTTTAGGGCGGACTCCGGCAAGTCCCATTCTTCCTGAATCATCTTTTTAATCACCCTGTGTACCGGGAAAGCTCTCTGAGTCTTTCGAAATGACTGCAACAACGGCTCCTCCAGGGAAGAATCCTCCGTCGGACCCCCTGAAGGCATATTTAGCGCCTTTAGTGTTTCCGAGATAAGCGCCGGTAACTCTTCTCTCCGAAACACGCGCACGACTCTGGCTTGATCTTCCTGCTCCACAATCTCGCCATCCTCAAGGTCCTCATCCAAGTCCAGATCCAGATCCTGCTCCTCCGAATGGAGACCTTCCGAAACCACTGACTGCTCCAACCGATCCCTGTCGGCCCTGGCCTTTTTCGCCGCTATTCCTGTCCCCCCCCCCCCCCCGTATCTAAAGGGGTCCCCGGGCACTTCAGACCTGTAATCATCTCTGTAGCCCCGGGGGATGGCTGACCGGAATGACCGCTAAAAAGCCTGCTGGATCAGCGCCACGAAATCCGGCGAAAAAATCGCCGCTAAACCCCCTGGCAACATGGTCTGCGGGCAGGGAGGGTTGGGAGCCGACGAAGTACCTGGAATGGGCTCCAGGGATGGGAGGCTTGGGGAGCCTGGCTGCTGAAGGATCATGGGGGAGCTCCCCTGAGTGCCCTCTACCCCCTCTGTGACCGGCTCCAGAACTGCAGCCTCCCGACTGCAGCCCTTACAGACCCCCACTTCTGAAAATGTGCCTCTTTTTTCCCCAAAGAGCAAACAGTGCGGCCTAGGCATCTTGCCCCCGGAGAAGTGACCTACCACCTCCCTGAACTCACTAATCCTGAAATTCAGGCACCAGCTGTCCAATGTGCCGCCTTTCTGTGCTTCTATTTTTATTTTATTTTTTCAAATTAAACACTCCCCGTGCCTCTGAGCTCCTTCCCCAGCCAGGCACCAGACACCCGAACTGAAAATGAGGGTGCCCAACTCCTCTCACGGCCGAGCAAAAACTGAAAAATTAAGCCGGCGTTTTCCCACGCTTCCGCCACGCGACTCGGCCTCTCCCGCCGAAGCCGCGGCTCAGCGCGCTGCCGTTACTGTGTCCTGCTGCCTTCCCCGAACAACAGGGCCCCCCCTTACCTGCGGACAATGAAAATGCAGCACCACTCTCCCTGCATGGGCTTCAACACAGTGCGGGAGCCCCCCGAGCCGAAGTCCTCTGTGCCGCGCCTGACAGCGGTAGGCAAAGGAACACTGTGCTGCTTCTCAACCTGCCTTGCCGACGGCCCCAATAGCGATATCAGGCACTGCTTCTGCACATTACGGGCCCTGGCTGTACTCCGTGGTCTCCTCTCTAGTGAAGGTCCAAACGGAGTCTTCCCCCCTTACAACAGCCTCCTGCTGTCCAAGCAGACTCCACCGGAGGTGGGGGGAGGGGGAGGAAGGGCTCCAGCACCAACGGCCCATTGAGATTGAGGCCACCAAATAATAAAGTCCTACTGATTCTTTTTTTTTTTTTTCCAATCAGACTTAATCAAAATTAAGCAAATCAACTCAAACCAAAATCAAAATGCCTTAACTATCCTATCTCTCCTTAAATGCTTCTCTAGTGAGCCCCGCACTGCTAGGCTCACCAATCCTCCAGCTGCTTGGAGACTGAGGTAACTGGTGGAAGAAGGCGGTTCCGGAGCTTATGTACCAGTGACATCACAAGAGTGACATTCTCAGTCTCCAAGCTGCTGGAGGAGAAGCAAAACCCAGAGGTTTCGGGACCAGACTGGATGGACGCTAAGGAAGATCTTGTCTTACTAAAATGTTATGTTTTTTTGAAGGTGTGAATAAACAGGTAGACAAAGGTGAGTCAGTTGATATAGTGTATTTGGACTTTCAGAAAGCCTTTGACAAGGTCCCTCATCAGAGACTTTTGGCAAAACTAAAAAGTCATGGGATAGGAGGCAGTGCACTATTGTGGATCAGGAATTGGTTAAAAGATAGAAAGCAGAGGGTAGGGCTAAAAATAGAAAGCAGAGAGTAGGGCTAAATGGCCAAGGGATCTGTGCTGGGTCCGCTGCTTTTTGACATATTCATAAACGACCTGGAAAAGGGAATAACGAGTGAGGTTATCAAATTTGCAGATGACACAAAACTATTTAAAGTTGTTAAAACCCATGAGGATTGTGGAAAATTGCAAGAGAATCTTGATAAATTGGAAGACTGGGCATCAAAAAGGCAGATGAAATTTAATGTGGACAAGTGCAAAGTTATGCACCTAGGGAAGAACAACCCAAACTATGGTTACACAATGCAAGGTTCCACATTAGGAACCACCACCCAGGAAAAAGATTTAGGCGTCATTGTGGATAACATGTTAAAACCCTCCGCCCAGTGTGCAGCGGCGGCCAAGAGAGCAAATAGAATGCTAGGTATCATAAGGAAAGGAATGGAAAATAAAACAAAGGATATTATAATGCCTCTATACTGTTCCATGGTGAGACCGCACCTTGAATATTGTGTGCAATTCTGGTCATCATATCTTAAAAAGGATATAGCGTTATTAGAAAACGTTCAGAGAAGAACCACCAAAATGGTAAAGGGGATGGAAGGATACCCCTATGAAGAAAGGCTAAAAAGGTTAGGGCGCTTTAACCTGGAAAAGAGATGGCTGAGGGGAGATATGATAGAAGTCTATAAATTAATGAACGGAGTGGAATGGGTAAACGTAGATCAATTGTTTACGTTATCAGAATATAGAACGACTAGGGGACATGCAATGAAGCTACAGTGTAAACTATTTAAGACTAATAAGAGAAAATATTTTTTCACTCAACGTGTAATCAAACTCTGAAATTTGTTACTGGAGGATGTAGTTAGTGTAGCTGGGTTTAAAAAACGTTTGTACAAGTTCCTGGAGGAAAGGTCCATAAAATGGAAATTACACTTACCTGGTAATTGTGGTTCCTTTAGGGACTCCAGTTTAGTCCTCTACTCTGGGTAGTGCACCTCCTCCTGCAGCATAGAGACTGGACCAATCAGAATCTTGCCCTCACTGGATGTATCCTGCTGGTGATCCCATCAGCCCCAGTGAACTATTCACAAAGCAAATTCAAAGGAGCAACAAATAAGTAGCTAGGAAAACTATCTAAAATCAACTGCAAAAAACAGTAATGTTAAGCGCTAAACCTTAAACTATCAAACCGACTCCCCCCCCCCCCGAGATGAGAACGAGGAAGCCAATATTCCCCCCTTGCTTCTGTCCCATCACCCCAGACCAACTGACAGAGACAGACGAACACCAAGAGAGAGAAGAAAGGAAATAGAAAGAGGAAAGAAAGACTGGCAATAGCCAAAGGCTCCAGGCATAAACCAAACTGTATTCTGATCCCCAGAAGCCATCTCCTCTTCAAATTACAGCATACGACTGAAAGAAACTCACCCCCGGGTGGGAATGAGGACTAAATTGGAGTCCCTAAAGGAACCACAATTACCAGGTAAGTGTAATTTCCATTTCCTTTTCGGTCCTCCAGTTTAGTCCTCTACCTCTGGGATGTATCAGAGCAGTCATCATTGGGGGGGACCTTTCCAACCGGCACGTAACACCGCCGATCCAAAGCCGGCATCACTCATAGCCAACATGTCCAGACGGTAGTGCTTACTGAAAGCATGAAGGGAAGACCAGGTAGAGTAGAGTGCGCCTGCAACCCCAACGGAACCGGATGCCCTTGCAAAATATACGCTGATGCAATTGCCTCCCTAATCCACCTGGAAATGGACGCTTTTGCCGCCGCTTCCCCCTTGCGGGGACCTCCAAACAACACGAAGAGATGGTCCGAATTACTGGAAGGTTTTAGAAACCTTCAAATACTGACGCAACACTCTTCGGACATCCAGATGATGCAAGTCACGGTCCGTGGCGCACCCAGCCCCCGCGCTGAACACTGGAAGGGAGACTGACTGGTTCAAATGAAATGGGAAAAACACTTTAGGCATAAAGGAAGGAACTGGTGTTAACACCACCTTTTCTCTAGAGAATGACAAGAACGGCTCCCTGCATGACAACGCCTGCAACTCCGAAATTCGCCTTGCTGAACAGATGGCAATCAGAAACACCGTCTTCAAAGTTGGATCCTTAACAGACGCCTGATTCAGGGGCTCAAAGGGTTCCCTGGCTAAAGCCCCTAAAACCAGATTCAAATCCCACGGTGGCACCATCACCCTGCGTGAGGGCCAAAGCCTGAACACTGCCTTAAGGAAACGCTGCACATCTACGTGCAATCCCAGGGCAACTCCCTGAACCTTGCCCCGGTAAGAAGAAAGCGCCGCCAATTGAACCTTTAAAGAACTGGCAGCTAGGCCCTTCTCATAGCCGTCTTGCAAATTTCAATGGCCATACCGTAAGCGAAAATCAATCCACCTGAGGCATTCGCAGTGGACCCTGGATCAGCAGATCCTCCGAAATCGGTAGTCTCCAAGACTCCCCGTCGAGTAACTGAACTAGATCGGCATACCACGGGCATCTTGGCCAGTCCGGGGCCACCAAGAGCACTCTGCCACGGTGCGCCTCGATGCGCTGTACCACCCGACCTATAAGCGCCCACGGCAGAAAGACATACAGGAGACCCGACGCCGGCCATGGCTGAATGACAGCGTTAAAGCCCTCGGAATCCTTTCTCTCCCTCTGCTGAAAAAATGACATGTTTTCGCTGACTGGAAGGTTGCCATGAGATTGGCGTCCCCCATCTGCGGACAATTTGCGCGAACAGCTGCGAATGAAGCTCCCACTCTCCGGCGTCCACCTGCCAGTTGATGTAGGCCACTGTTGCAGAATTGTCCGAGAGAACTCTCACCGCTCAGCCCCTCACTGAGCTCTCGAACTCCTGCAATGCCAAAAACACTGCCCGCAGCTCGAGGCGGTTGATTGACCAAGCAGTTTTCCTGTGGCGACCAGATTCCTTGCGCGAGCCGACCTCCTCAATGGGCTCCCCAATCCGCAAGACTCGTGTCCATCATCAGTGGAAGCCACTCGAGGTTCCAGCAGCATGCCCGCCTGCAGGGAACCCGGGGATAACTACCACCGCAGGGCTCATCTGACCCGCAGCGGGCAGGGAAGGCGTTTGTTCAGTGAGTCCGTCTGGTTCAACCAGCGGTGCAGCAGGGCCCTTTGTAACGGCCGCATATGAAACCTGGCCCACGGAACCACCTCCAGGGTTGCCGCCATGGTCCCCAGCAGCTGCAAATACCACCACGCTGACGGTGCCGGAATCCCCAAGAACCTGCGTACAAGCTGGCGAAGGACCTGCGCCCGGCGATCTGGCAAAAATACCAACCCTAAGTGTCGAAACAGACTCCTAGATATTCGAGATCCTGTGACGGGTCTAATTGACTCTTTTTTGCGTTGACCACCCAGCCGAGACTCTAGGAGTTTCACCACTCTGTCCGTGGCCTGAAAACTCTCGACTTTGGACTTTGCCCAAATTAACCAATCGTTGAGATAGGGGTAGACTAGAATGCCTACTTTTCGCAACGCTGCCGCCACCACCACCAAGATCTTGGTGAAAGTACGCAGAGCCGTAGCCAAGCCGAAGAGCAACGCTTGGAACTGATAATGTCAACACGGGAACGCGAACCTCAAGAACTTCTGATGAGCTTCTCTGATCGGAATGTGTAAGTAGGCCTCCGTGAGATCGAGTGGAGTCAAAAACTCTCCTTGACGCACCGCCATTATGATGGATCGCAATGTTTCCATCTGAAAGTGAGGGACGCGCAGGCATCGTTTGACCCTTTGAGATCCAAGATAGGCCGAAGAGCTCCATCCTTCTTTGGCACCACGAAATAAATGGAGTAGCGACCTACCCCTAGGTCTGCGACCGGAATCGGAACCACCGCTCCCAACTGCAACAACCGATCTAACGTGAGGCAGATCGCCAGAGCTTTTTGCCGCCCATGACTGGGTGACAGAACAAAGGAGTCTCAAATCGGGTAAGCCAACTCCAGCGCATAACCCTCGCGAACTATCTCCAACATCCACTGATCTGACGTTATTTAGACCCAGGCAGGAAGAAACTCCCAAAGTCGGCCTCCTATCAGTTGGCTTCCCACCGGGGCCCGCCTCGTTTCATTGGGGTTTGCGGTTAAGTGAGGAGGATGCTGCCGTAAAGCCTCTGCCTGCTCCGCGAAACCCACGAAACCCTTGGGCTCTAGAGGCAAACCTGCCGCGCTGGAAGCCTCCCAAACATGAAGACCGAAATCTTCGAAAATCTCTAAACTACCCATGAGCGGACGGAGAAGACTTCCCCTGCTTAGGCTTATCTTCCGGCAGTCTGCCTCCCTTGGACTCCCCCAAGTCCTTCACCAATTTATCCAGATCTTCCTCAAACAACAGCTTGCCTTTGAACGGAAGCTTACCGAGACGCGACTTAGACGACCCGTCGGCCACCCAATTCCTCAGCCAAATAGATCTCCGGGCGGCAACCAAGGATGCCATATTATTCGCTAACACTCTGATCAAATCATAGTGTACATCTGCCAAATAAGCTGAACCGGATTCCAGCCTAGTCACCTCCATCAAACTTTGCTGATCCAGGTGAGTGTCCTGCCTTAAGTGCTGGGACCAGCGCAGACAGGCCCTCGCCACTCAGGCGCCACAGATAGAGGCTTGTAAGGATAACGCATCAGCCTTGAACGCTTGTTTCAATAAGCCATCCACCTTTCTGTCCTGTGCATCCTTTAAGGCTGCACTACCTTCCACCGGAATAGTCGTCTTCTTAGTCACTGCCGCCACAGCTGCGGCAACCCACGGGGAATGAAACTTTTCTTTGTCCTTGTCTGCCAACGGGTAAAGCCGGTTCATTGTCTGGATGCCTTTCAATCCCGCTTCAGGTTGATCCCATTCATTTTGGATCATCCGATCCACCACCCTGTGGACCGGGAATACCGTCTGAGACTCCCTCACCGCCTGAATAAGGGGATCCTCCAGCCCCTCCTCCTCCACCGGCTGAGCTGCAGCCAGATTGAGTGTTTGGAGGGACTCCGTAATCAGTGCCATAAGTTCTTCCTTGTGAAAAACCCGAATGATCCTCGCCTGATCCTCAGGCTCTGGAATCTCTCCTTCTTCTAGCTCCTCTACACCTAACTCGGGATCAACTTCCGCGTCGTCTACCTCTTGCCACTCCAGATCTGTCTGTTCCGTGTCAGCACACCGAGGCCTCTTAGCAGGTTTTGGAGTATCTCCACTCGCGTCTGCCCCCTTAGATGTCTGCAGAGATGCCCCAAGCGACAGAGACTCCAGCAACCTTCCCAGCCGCCCTAAGCGGAAGGCCTGATGCATGATTAGGACAAAATTCGGGGGAAAATCCCACAAAGACGCCCCGTCACTCATCGCTGGCGGAGCACCCAAAGGCCCCGCCGGGGAAGCCGGAGGGGACCCCTCTGAAGCCCCCAGGGATGGCTCCACCCACAACACTTGCCACGGAACCCTGGGAATCCTGGACCGCTCTACCCTCCATTTGCTGTTCAACGTTGGAGGAAATGGTAGCGCAGCCCCTGCAAATACCAGTAGCCGCTGCCGTAGTTCTGCGCGCACCGCAGACCACACACTGCGGCTGAGAAGACATGAACCAACCCACTACAATCGTGGCTGGCAGAAGCAAGGAAGATAACACCAAGCTGACCTCCGTTAGAAAAATGGAATGATTAATTAATTTATTTTTTTGTCAAAGGATAACACAAATAAAACAAATCAAAACCCCCCGCCAAACGACGGAACCTAGATGGGACAGAATGGCCAAACAAGGCAGGAAAACCTCCGCCTTAGACCCAGGCAAGTTGCACCCCGTGTGAAATGCCACTCTGAGGCCCACCACGCGGCTAGCCCAGCGCGGGAACAGGGAACCAAAATGGCCACCACTAAGCCTAACGTGGCGCCAAACACACCTGCGTGCGCCGAATGCGCCCCGCGTTCCCCGAACGCTCTTCAGCCCAACAAGCCCTGACCCCCAAGAAACTGGCTGGCTTACCGCGTGAAGGGACCTCTACAAGCCACGACGTTGCTCAGCTCCTCCGCGAGCGACGTCTGCGGTGAGAGCTGCTCTGCTGGCCTCTGCGCGCTGTTCGCCGCTCAGCACTGCTCGGCTCCGGAACATCAAAGACCCACATGCTAGAGAGCACGACTGACAGAGCTCTCCCCCGTTCAGCCCAGGGGGAGAGATCTGATGCTGCCTGTCTGTTAAACAAAGAAGAGATGGGGGGGGGGGGGAGGACAGCAGCAAGTCCGGCTCCTCTTCTCTTTTTTTTTTTTTTTCTTAAAGGAATATCCCCCTAGAAAAGAAAGACACAAAGGTAAGTGAAAAGGACAAAATAAAATGGTCAAACACTAACTACGGTGCTCCCTACTCAGTCCTAAAGTGAGCCCAGCCCTAGGCTCACTACGTCCTCCTGCTGCATGGAGACTGGACACACTGGAGCTGATGGGATCTCCAGCAGATACATCCAGTGAGGGCAAGATTCTGTTCTGAATGAGGGGATCCTCCAGCCCCTCCTCCTCTGCCGGCTGAGCTGCAGCCAGATTGAGTATCTGGAGGTCCAGTCTCCATGCTGCAGGAGGAGGTGCACTACCCAGAGGTGGAGGACTAAACTGGAGGACCGATAAGGAACCATTATTAAAAAGGGACCCAGGATATTAATACTTGACCCAATACAAGCATTGTGGAACCTGTGTCT
Organism: Ichthyophis bannanicus; assembly: GCA_033557465.1. Lineage (NCBI taxonomy): Eukaryota > Metazoa > Chordata > Amphibia > Gymnophiona > Ichthyophiidae > Ichthyophis > Ichthyophis bannanicus. Next base: position 440,123,735 of record CM066034.1, read on the forward strand.
TTTGGGGAAAATAGGAATTACACTTACCTGGTAATTGTGGTTTCTTGAGTGACTCCAATTTTGTCCTCAACCTCTGGGTAGTGAACCTCCTCCTGCAGCTTGGAGACCGGGCATGTCAAAAACTCATGACATCCCTGGATATAGCCTACTGGTCTCTCCCATCAGCCCCAGTGAACTATTGACAGAGCAGACTCAAAGGAGCAAAAAGTCTGTAACTTTTTGGTTTTTTTTAAACTTAACATTATATTCAAGGGCATGCAGAATATATTTATTTATTTACATTCTCTTATATACCGTGCTATTCTGCATCAGTGTGGTTTACATTGAACAAACTGAAATTACATTGAACAGGGCATTATAACTTGGAGATAACTATTTTACAGGGAACATGGGCTGTGGAGGGTTAAGTGGCTTGCCCAAGACCACAAGGAGCACCTGTGGGACTAGAAACCCCAGTCCTTCCGGCACAAGGTTGCTGTCCTCTAGTGGGATTTGAACCCCCAACCTTCTGGCCTGAAGTACCTTGCCCCAACCACTAGGCCACTCCTCCACTCCAAACCTATCTACCTACTACTCCCCTTCCAGAAGGGACTGCTTCCTGCATGCTCTCCTTTCCATCAAATGCCTAGCCCTAAACAATCCAGAGCAATATAGCAATATATATAACAATATATAGCTATATCATAATATAATTATAACAATATAACGCAAAACAAATGGAAGCATCAAAACGACTGAACACCAGTGAAGGCCTATATCCACTTTTAACCTTGCACTTCCCCCAACAGAAAAACCACTGCTAAGATCCCATCCCCAGGCGGGAATGAGGACTAAACTGGAGTCACTCAAGGAACCACAATTGCCAGGTAAGTGTAATTCCTATTTCCTTATCGTTCCTCCAGTTTAGTCCTCAACCTCTGGGATGTATCAGAGCAGTAATCATTGGGAGGGACATTTCCAGCTGGATCTCAACACCGCCTCCCTGAAAACCGCATTCTTAGCCGCCAGAACATCTAGGCGGTAGTGCTTACTGAAAGTACGGAGAGACAACCAATAGGCCTCCCTACAGATGTCCACTGGCGGAACCAAACTGTGCTTCATCCAACAAGACGCTTGCACTCTGGTAGATAGTCCCGTAGAAGATAAGCCGATGCACTCGCTGCTCCAATTCATCCAGAAATGGACTCCTTTGCCGCTGCTTCCCTTTGCGAGGCCCTCCGAACACCCCGAAGAGAGACGATCCGCCTTGAGAAAGTTTCTGAAACCTTTAAACACTGCCGCAGCGCTCTTTTGACGTCTAAACAGCGCAAGCTATGGTTCAATACGCTCCTCTCCGCCGCACCTAGCACTGGAAGAGAGACCATTTTAGTTAGGTGAACATAGAAACCACCTTTGGCAACAACGACGGAACCAGCCGCCAGGCCACCTTCTGTCTGGAGACAGACAAAAAACGATTCCTGACAGATCAATGCCTGCAACTCCAAAAATTGCCTCGCCGAACAGATGACCATCAAACATACCGTCTTCAAGGCAAAACCCTTAACCTATGCCTGTTGCAAGGGCCCCAATGGCATGCTAGCTAACGCTCCTAAAACCAACTTGAGCTTCCCCAGTGGAATTAATATCCTATGACAGGGCTACAGTCTGGTAACCACCTGAGAAAGCGTACCACATCGACCTGTGCATGAGAGCCACTCCCTGTCCTTTGCCCCTATAGCAAGACAGAGCTGCTAACTGAACTCTCCAGGACCTGCCTTTACCAAACCTGTCCTGCAGAAAATTTAATACCAAGGGAACTGACACTGTTGTCGCGCGAGCGTGCCTCCGCGAGCACCCGTCCTCAAAGATGCGCCATATATGCAAGGGACGTAGACTTTTTTTTTTCTTTCTTTTTTTTTTGCGGCAAGGTAGCAAGACTGCTGTCAAGCAACTCTTTTTCCTTAAGCTTGCCCTTTCAATGGCCAACCCATAAGCAAAAAACTATGTACCTGAGACATTCGAAGGGAACTTTGTAGCAACAGAATCTCCAATGTTGGAAACCTCCATGGATTCCCGTCGAGCAACCATAAGAGGCAGGCATACCACGGGTGCATCGGCCAGCCCGAGGCCCCCAACCACACGTTTCTCCGAAGCGCTTCGATATGCAGAACCACTCAGCCTATGAGTGCCCCCAGTGGAAAGACAGAGAAGACCGGTCGACGGCCGTTGTTGAAACAGTGCACCAATGCCTTCCAACCTCCTTTCTCACCATCTGCTGAAGAAGTGACCCATTTACGCAGAGTGAAACGCCGCCATGAGGTCCATTACTGGCTGTCCCCATATGCAACCGATCTGTGCCAACACCTACGGATGCCACTCCCATTCTCTGGCATCTACTTGGACCCAGCTGAGGAAATCCACCGTCACAATGTCCTTACCCGCAACATGCACCACCAAAAACGCTGGCAGCCAAAGCTCTATCCACACACCCAGACCCTCTGCCGCAGCCTCTATGGCCCCACTTCCGGTTCTGCCCTGCTGATTGATGTAGGCCACCGCCGCGGAGTTGTCAGACAGTACTCGCACCGCTCGACCTGTCACCGTAGCTTCGAACGTCTGCAACGCCCGGCGTATCGCTCGCATTTCCAGTCGGTTGATTGACCACTGGGTCTCCTGTGTACTCCAAGAGCCTTGCGCGAAACGGTCTCCGAACGTAGCAGAGTTTAACAATGTTTTTGGCCAAGCTCCCGGAGGAAAGGTCCATAACCTTTTATTAGAGAGAAGCTGGAAAATTATAAAAAATTTTATTTTATTTTATTTTTTTGTAATTTAAATTTTTTATTGACACACTTCATATAATACATTTCAGTGCAATTAAACCACAAGCAAACTTTAAATACACAATCTTCCCCACCCATCAAACATGCAATAAGCCCTCCATAGAAAAGAAAGAGAGAAAAGAAGAGAAAACAACACAATTCTTTCAGTATATCCAGTGCAAACAACCTTTCACCTTCTTTTGTTACCCCCCTATACTGACGTGCATAACTTTCTCTTCCTTCTCTCCAAGCTGACTATGCAACTATTGCTTAACACATCACAGTAATATATTTTAATTCTCTCCAAACTAAGGCTGTGCGCCTATTTTCTTCTTCACAACCACCCTACCCCCTCATCCACCTCCCCCATCCCGCCCCCGCCACCTCTCATAGGCTTGCCAAGTCTCCCGATGCTTCTCTCTCTGATTCCTGCAGCAGGCCCCCACCCAACTCATGCTCCAGAAATGTTCTATTCTTCCCAGGATTTCCCCTACCATGGGACCCTCCACCCCCTTTCATCACTGCAGCGCGGCCAGTCTACACACCACCACACAATAGTGCCAAAAACTAAAATACCCCATACTTCCCCCCTCCTCCCCATCCAACAGCCCAATACTACTCCACTCCAGCTTTATCTGCACCCCTGTCACCTCCTGGTAGAACTTCCCCACCTCTTTCCACACCCGCTGCATTTTAGGACAACCCCATATCATATGCCTCAAATCCCACCATTCCCCACACCCCCTCCAGCAATTACCCACCCCATCTCTTCCCACAGCCTTAAGTCGCGCTGGGGTCCACACCATTCTTAAGCGAAGTTTGAGACAATTCTCCACCAACGAAGCTCCCCACCCTAATCTACGTTCATTATCATAAATATCCCTCCATCTCTCCTCCTCCCACAGCCCCTCCGTTTCTGCCTCCCACTTCTGTTGCCACCCCGCTTTCCCCCCTCCCCCTTTACTATTCAGGATTTGATACAGCCGTGAGACCAGGCCTTTAAGATCCTCCTTTTTTTCCATAAGCTCCTCAAATGCTGTACTCTTCCTAGCTAAGTCCCGTCTTACCTCACCCCGCTGCAAGTAGTGCCACAACTGTATATAAGCATAGTATTCTCTGTCTAAGGCTCCAAACTTTGCCTTCAACTCCGAAAAGGGCACCAACCTCCCCTCTCCATCCACCACCTGCCCCACCCTGACCAGTCCCCTCCCCTCCCACTCTTTAAATATCCCTCCAGTTACCCCTGGCTCAAACCCCGGCATACCCCGCAGGTGCATTTCTCGCGACCACCTCTTTTCCTGCAGGAAGAAGCTCTTCCATTTTCCCCATACATCCCATGTTAACCCCCGCTGCGGGTTCTCACCTCTCTTGCCCCCCTTAACCCCTAAGCTGCCCCAAACTCTCGCCTCTAAATTTTCACCCCTTTCCTTTTCCATAAACACCCATTGTGGGACCTCCCCCCTCTCCCTCCATACAAATAGAGCCCGCAACTGCGTCGCCTCATAATAGTGCATTACATTGGGGACCCCCAACCCACCTTCCTCCCGTGCTCTATACATCATCACCTGGCTCACTCTAGGGGCCTTCCCCGCCCATATGAATCGCATAATCAAGTCCTAAAGTTCCTTCAGCACCCTTCTCGGGACCCTACTCGGCAGCGCCATAAAGATAAACAAAATCCACGGCAGGACATTCATCTTAATCGTGGCTATCCTTCCCAACCAAGATAAATGGATCCTCTGCCATCTAGCCATATTGTGCGGAGATTTTTCAGAAGGGGCCTATAATTCCAATCATTGATACTACTCCAGGACTTTCCTAGCTGGATACCCAGATAGCAGAAACTCCCTTGCACCCACTTAAATGAAAACGCCGCCTTTAAACGGTGTTCCAACCCTTCCGCTAGATTGAACCCCAATATTTCCGTTTTACTAGTATTCATCTTGTACCCCGCCACTGAACTATATCTCTCAATAGCTTTTACTAAGTTAGGCAGGCTCCAAAAGGGTCTGCTTACCGTAAAGATCACATCGTCCGCAAACAATGCCACCTTGCTAAACTGATCCCTCACCCATACCCCCTCAATGTCCACCTGCTGCCGATTATACGCCGCTAGAGGCTCAATAATTAACGTGAATAACAGGGGCGACAGCGGGCATCCCTGCCTCGTCCCCCTAACGAGGCCGAAACTGTCCAAATATCCCCCATTTATCCTTATCCGGGCACTCGGACTCCTATACAACGCCTGTACCCAACCCATGAATCTCCCCCCCCAGGCCCATTCTTTCCAATACCTGCCACATAAAACCCTATTCCACCCTATCAAACGCCTTTTCAGCGTCAACCGTGAGAAACATTGCTTCCCTTCCCATGCTCTGCATCTCCAAGATCACATTTAGCAGCTTTCTAATATTGTCCCCTCCCTGCCTACCCTTAATAAAGCCGGTCTGGTCCTTATGCACCAAAACTGCATAACGTTTTGAAGCCTTGCTGCCAGTATCATAGCCAGCAGCTTTGCATCTACATTAATGAGGGATATTGGCCTATATGCTCCACAGGTCGTAGCATCCTTCCCCGGCTTGGGGATAACAGTGATGCCCGCCTCCAACATGGATCGAGCCAACTCCTCCCCCCTCAACACCCCATTAAACACCCTCTTTAAGAATTCCTGAATCCCCTCCTGCATCACTTTATAAAATTTCCCAGTTAGTCCATCTAACCCGGGTGCCTTCCCTTCTTTGAGGGATTTAATCGCCTTCCCTACTTCCTCCCCCTCCACTGGGCATCCCAGCTCCTCCCCCTCTGCTACCGTAAGGCAGGGTATCTGACATTCGTCCAAAAGTTCCTTCTTCCTCAATTGACTGGTGACAGGTGCCATAGCCCTTCTCCGCTGTAGAGCCCTTAAGTACAGGTCGGCATATATGGCCACAGAGTATCCCTGCCATAAGAAGGTACTCAGCCCCCTCATCTTCACCGCAATCTTTTTTTTCAGCTTATAGTCCTGTAGGCATATGACGATATCTCTTGGCCGGTTATTACGTATAGGGCCTAAGGCCCAGTGAGCTCTGTCCAGTTGTATATCTGCCTCCTCCATTTCCTCTCCTCCTTGCTTCAACGCTTCCCGGCACACTGCCACCGCCACTTTAGCACAGTCTCTAAGCTCAAGTTCCTCTGGCACCCCTTTGATTCTCAGATTGTTTCTCCTGGAGCGATTTTCTAAATCCTCCAACTTCATCTGAATTTGCTCCTTCCAGTCCTCTTCTCCTTTAATGGGCTACTCCCACTCCTCCTGCTGCATTTCCAATGACTGCAGCCTGTTTTCATGGTCTCCCATCCGTTGGGTTACTTCCCCCACCTCCTCTCGCAATCCACTCATTAATTCACCGAGCGCTTTCTTTGCTGACTGTACCTCTCCTTTCACCTCTGCAAACCACTCCTTCATCTCATCTCTTGTCACCGCAGGAGCAGCCGCATCTCCGCTACTCCCTGGACCTCTTTCCATTGCAGCACCCTGTTGCTCGGCCTGCTCGCTCCGCGCTGGCTCTTCTCCCACCATTTTGGCTTCGGTGGTAGCCCCGCTCACACTCGCCGCTCCAAACGCATAATCCCGCAGATCTGCGGTCTTTTTGTGCGTTGCCATGACTCCTCCACCTGCACTGAGCGCCACACTCTCCTCCACAATCTTCTTCGTCGAGTACGGGTAGTTTTTATTCACTTTTACTCGGGGTTGAGTCCGGAGCTCGCCTCTCACGTGGCCATACTGGCAGGTGACGTCACTTCCACCCCAAACTTTTTTACTTTTTTTATACCAACTTTCACCAATTCAAGATGTTCTACGAGGCACACAACCCAACAGAGCGTCACATCTGTTGTACATGCAACGGACCCCTTAAAATATGAGCATACATGAATCCACCGCTTGCCCCGATACAAGCATTGAGTAGCCTATTCGTCTTTTTGGAAACCAGCCAAGTCCTTAAGACCAGGATTGGCTACCCTAGGAAACAGGATACTGGACCTGAAAGAGCTTGGTCTGACCCAGTATGGCATTTCTCGTATCCTTATGAACGGAACCTCCCAAAGGTCTCTGTCTTTGAAGTAATAGGCTGCGCCTGGTCCTATGGCCCAGTGGCTAGCTCACACGGAGCAGTGCGGCCTAGTGGTTGAGGCAAGTTGCCAGAGGACCAAGGGTTTGAATTCCCATCGAGACCACCAACCTTGGGACATAAAAACTGGGGTTTCTAGTCACACAGGTGGTCCTTCTGGCCTTCGTCAAGCGACTTAATCCTCTGCCTCAGGTACCAAAACATAAATTGTGAGCCCTTCAGGGATGAGGGAAACAGAAATACCATAATCGACTGTATGCCACCCTGACCTGTAGGCAATCAGTATACTCAAATAAATAACTGACTGGGAATATGTGACCGTAGCAAACACTGGCAGTGGAGAGACATCAGAGCTAGTGCTGGTTCCTGGTCTTCCTTTCTCGCTCTCCCAGTCATTCTGCCAGCATTGAGAAAAGGCTGAGAATAGATTGTCCAGTGGGCCGAGGACCTTGCGTCCTGGACATCAGAGAGAAAGAGGGGCTAGAATCTGGGAGCAAAGCCCAAAGAGAAAGGGAAACTGGTGACTGTGACACTGTAGCTCCTTCGGACGGCTCACTCTACAGCAGATCCCACGACTGCATCTCCAACCCCATGTAACACCATGAGGACCTCATGCACTTTATTACAATCGACATCCCCCCATTACTGAAGAAATTACCTTAGTCTGATAATACAGTCTGAGCAAAGAAATGCAGTCTCACTCTGCAAAGACTGCACCCAAAAATCATGCCTAAGCAATTGTGAGCACATACAAAATGCACATCTACATATACGGGTGACCCAGCATCTGTCACCCAAACACAGTGCAGTGAGCATGCTTGAACATAGGCTGAATACATGGAGCATACACAGAGTATTGACTTCCTCTATGAAACCTTCCAGTGCCCTGGAGCGCTAAGCCCCAGACTGTGCTACCTAGACGTCCTACTCTTCACCCTCAGCACGGGCCCTTTAACAAGATGGCACAGACGGGTCAGTGCCCCTGCTAAGTGCTTAAAGCCCTGCTCTGACAGCACAGGCTCTAGAAATAGATGAGAATTTCCTGGGAAGGGCATGCTAAGTGGAGCTATGAAACACACCGGCACCCCCCCCCCCCCCGGCCTCCCTGCAGTCAGAGAAATAGCAGTGGGATACACCGACAACCTTGCAAGTGGAGGTCTTCGAGGTTGCTGCCTGTGTGAACCTGATGAGGAATACGATTTCGTATTTTACCACCCCCCCCAGGGATGGGAGCACTGAATACTATATGTGATTCATGAGCAGTGCTGCCATCCGGTGGCTTTTAGGGCACTAGAGTCCAACAAACGATACAGATGTTAAGAGCTTTAAATCTTGGTCATATAATCTTGATTTGCAGAACATTACAGTCGCTTGTTTAGTCACTAACCCCTGAGTGCCCATGAGGTGGCCCTGTGGTTATTTCTTCCCTGACTTGCAGAGATCAATCTGATGATGGCTGCATACACACGGTCACAGAAAAGCACTACTGAGTGTACCAGCTTCCCTCTGGTGGCCATAGACCATAGCACAGGCACTTCTTGGTTGACAGTTTAACTGTCATTATTATTATATATTTTTTTTATATCCTAAAGTTTCCTAAACCTGTCCCTGTGAAACCACAGGCATTTGGGCAACTTTCACTCTAGAATACACAAAAGCACACTTTCAGCCTGTCCTTCCTTCCACCTACAAGTTAGGGTTCTGCTCTTGAAGAACTTAAAAGCTGGCAATTTGCCTAATATCCTGGGACTTAACAGATGCTCCTCAGAGACAGGATTAGGAGGGAAAGAACATGTGGCATCAGAGATCAATGCCAAAACTGCTGTCCTATAAAACTAAGAATAAACTTAAAAATAAAGAGGACTGACAACAGCCCCCTTAAGGCTGAGGACCCCCCCCCGAGCCTCAAAAAACCTACAAACAAAAGAAAGAAACACTAGACCTAAAAATCTAGCTATTCTGCCTGTCGTCTTCCTCACACAGGCAGCTCACTGCAACTCTCGCCATGCGGTCCAAATAGCTAGAGAGAAAATGAATTTTGGCGCCAAGAACAGCCGCTGCAAAAAGGAGGCCTCAGCAGACCAACAGAGCCCGAAGGCCTTACCTGCAGGGCCGAAAGCCACACAGCCTGCTTCTACCGCCTTGAATTCATCCGATCCTCAAGCCACGCTGCTGCGCCTGGCAGCCGTGGCGAGGACCGCTCAGCTGGTTCCACAGAGTAAAATTAAAATCTCGCAGCAACGGAGAGGCTCCGTCTCACACAGCTTCAGTGTGGCTGTACGGGTCCCGGAGCTCTCTCCCGTACTGTCAAGGGAGAGAGATCCGCACCGGCAAATGTCTGCAGCAAGTGAAAATAACTGACAAGGAGGGAAGGCGAGAGCTGCTACTAATTTAAAGAGCCAGGCTCAAATTTAAAATTACTGTAAATATAAGGAAATTTGCTCCTAACAACTAAAGGGAACAAATCCCTGATTGTCAATTAACCAAAGGTAACTGAAGTAAAAGTAAAATTAAAGGTAAAAATCAAAAGTAAAATCAGAATAGAATTTGTCACACTAAACGCTCCTTATCTGTTCCCCCAAGTGAGCCCAGAAACTAGGCTCACTCCTCCTGCTGCATAGAGACTGGACACACTGGGGCTGATGGGAGAGACCAGCAGGCTATATCCAGTGATGTCATGAGTTTTTGACATGCCCAGTCTCCAAGCTGCAGGAGGAGGTTCACTACCCAGAGGTTGAGGACTAAACTGGAGGAACGATAAGGAACTGCTTGGTACGTATGACCTAGATTGGCCACTGTTGGTCTGACCCCCTATGGCATATCTTATGTTCTTATGTTCTTAAAATCTGTAACGTGCTAACATTGTTCATAATTTTAAAAAAAGCCTAACAAGACAGGCCAGGGCTGGGCCCCTTCACCCCTTCAAAGATGCATGGGTCCTGGGTTTGAACACTCCCGCCCCCCCCCCCCCCCCACCTTGTCAGGCCTGCATACATATTACCTCTTCGCAGTGTGGTCCAGCTTAGACACCAATTAAATTTGAAAAAAGCAGGCGCCATGTGCCAGCCCAGGAAGGATGTTATTAAAATAAAGGCACACTGCAACTCATTGGAAATTCCACCAATTAGGAGGAAGAAAGGCATTTCTCTGCAATTCTGGCCCTAATCAACAGGAGGAGACCCTGGGGGCACAGTGGCAAAGGAGATATGGGGATACTTACTGAGCAAGGGAGATGAATGTTTAGTAAATAAATAAAATAACTGTGCAGACTGTGAGAACTTGTTAGTTTTTCACTGTCATCTACATAGCCCGGAAATGGTATCTATTGCTGACTAATGGAATGCACATATGTGTATCAGAATGCACATGCACCCAGCTGACCAGCAACAAACTTATAGTCGTTGATGGGGCCAAGAGAATTGGTGAGCTGTGGTAATTAGTTTAGGAAAGAGGAGCAGGGCCACCCCAAGGGTATCTGATATTCTAGGCAAAACGTCAGCCATGTGCCCCCTCCCCACTCCCCTAGGGCATCCCACCCCATAATCCAGCTCCCTCCCTCCCTGTATCCAGCATCTCCCTCATCCATACCTCCCTCCCCCCCTAAAGTGTCCAACATCTGCCCTCCTCTTTCTTTTCCCCTGCAACTGCTGCCGTGGCCAATCTAGGTCATACGTACCACTCTATCCCCATTCACCTCAAGACCTCATTCTGCCTTGAGAAGAAGCTCAGAGCGATGGTAGGCTCATGGCTTGCCGGTTCCGCCTCCTCCGATATAAACTTCTGTTGGAAAGAGCAGGAGTGACAGGCCTTGAGAATGTGCATGTGGAAACTCAAAGGCTCACCACCAAACTGACAGTGGTTTGCTGCTGTGCCACCACACTACTGCCAGCTCTGGGGTAAGAGACTGAGTGGCCAGGTTGAGTTAGAGTTTGGAAGGGAGAGTAACTGAGTGAGTGACTGGGTTGGGAACTGGGAAGGACAAAGACCTGCTGCAATGGGAATAGAGGTTGGGTAAAGCACTGAGGTCAGCCATGGATGGGATGAGGAGGAGTACTATTCACTGGTGTTCTAATTTGTCTGTTTCATAAATAAAAGTCACTTCAAGTTGTATTATGAAGATGAGCATTAATAGCAGAGGAGATGGGAATTGTGGGAGGGTTACCTCCTTAATTTCTGCCTGGGCCCCAGCATGTCTAACACTGGCGTGGATGATGATAATCTAAATTTGTGACTGAGCATATGGTGAAATTACTTACCTAAGGTTACAATGATCACCTGTGGAAAAAGTGTAATTTGAACTCTGAATTCCTGGCTAATCAGCCCACTGTGGTACCAAACAATCACTGGCTCCTGCTCCTTTCACCTATACAAAATGATTCAATTTGGCATGCATAGTGCCAACACTGCCTTGCATAACAAACAGAATTACCATTCATCCAGAGCTTCACTGGAGTCTGTGGACATTCCCACTGGCTCATGAGTTTTACAATAAAGAACCTTCACTATGGGATCATGTCTCTCACTCCCCAGCCGCTACTGCCGATTCTCTTGTTCCTCTCTCCCCCTTAGGGACCTCCAATTTACCAGTACTCAATTCTCATCTCCCCATTGCCCTGGTACAGGATTTAAACCTTTTTCCCAGCCAATCCTCTAAAGATAGAGGAGTAGCCTAATGGTTAGAACAGTTAGCTAAAACTAGGGACCTCAGGTTTGCAACCCCACTTTTGCTCCTTGTGATCTTGGGCAAGTTACTTTACCCTCCATTGCCTCTGAAGAAAGAGTGATCTATTAACTTTCTATTTTGTACTTACATGCAAAGTACTGGTCTCAGTTTCTGCAAGAGCTGAAGAGGAAGCAGAGTACCGGCTAGTACTGAGGTACCGAGCAATTAAGAAATAAGAACTTGCCATAAAGGCTCAGACCAAAGGCCCATCAAGCCCAGTATGCGGTTTCCAAAAGTGGCCAATCCAGGTCAGAAGCAGAACTGTATCTAGTAGCCCTGTGAGAATGGTGCAGCTGCACAGGGTGCAGAGGCTTAAGGGGCACATTTCGGCTGCCTGCTGTTGCCCTGTGGCTGCCACTATTTCTTCTCTCAGAGGTGGCAGGGCAACGGCAGGCAGCCGAAATGCGCCCCCTAAGCTTTTTCGTGGCACCTTAAGCAGGTCTGGTCCCTCCTTCCTCTGACACGACGTCAGAGCAGGGAGGGACAGATCTGCTTAAAGTCCCGGGCCCGGCGACTAGCACATTGGGCGCTCGCCCTCTCCTCCACCTCTGTCCACCCACTTTCTGCTCTTGCCCTATTGCCAGTGCCGCTGTGGAAAAGCAGAGGGCGGCAGCAGCAAGGTAAGAGCAGAAAGTGGCTGGATGGAGGTGCAGGAAGCAGAAGGGGGGAGAGTAGGGTTGCCAACTGGCTCCAGATGCGCCCGACAGACTTGCTCCAGTCCTGGGTTTACCCCATTGCATGCAGTGACTTGTAGTTTTCCATTTCTTATGGAGTGCAATGGAGAAATCAGAACTACATATCCCTGCATGCAATGGGGTAAACCCAGGACTGGATTTACTCTGTCGGGCGCATCTGGAGCCAGTTGGAGCCTCACCTCCCTGACTTTACGGGTGGGTGAGCCCTTCTCTGACACTGTGCAACGCGGAGCTGCAGTCTCTGAGCTCTGCGGCTGAGTAGCTTGCAGCATAGCACACGATCTTATGGGCCCGGGATTCCAGGCACTTGCAACGTGCAGAGCTGTTTTCCTGACCGGAGCGGTAAGTGTTTCGCCGGCACCCGGCTGCTCATTTATCAGTTTCAGGCATTGCCGTTCGGCTTGGCGACGGCGCCACGGACCTTCACCAAAATTATGGCGGCGGCGTTGCGCAAGGAAGGGATCCTGGTCCACCCATATCTAGACGACTGGTTGATCCGGGCCAAGTCCGCGGAGGAAAGCCTCCGGGTGACGGACCGGGTGGTACGGTTCTTGCAAGAGTTTGGTTGGGTGGTCAACCCGACCAAAAACCGGTTACAGCCTTCTCAGGACCTCGAATACTTGGGGGTCCGGTTCGATACGAAGGAGGGACAAGTGTTTCTTCCGCTAAAACGGGCCGAGGGCTTGAGGTCCCTGGTGTGGCAGTTCCTGTCGGTGTCGGCGCCTTCGGCGTGGGATTATCTCCAGGTGCTGGGCACTATGGCAGCGACCCTGGAGGCGGTGCCTTGGGCACGATTTCATATGCGTCCTCTCCAGAGGGCGCTGCTCCGTCATTGGTCGCATCAGAAGGATTCCTTGGACAAGCGTCTCTCTTGCCCAGGCAAAGTTCGGCAGTCCCTTCTTTGGTGGCTTCGCCCATCCTCACTGGCGGCCGGTCTACCGCTGGAACAGCCGGAATGGATTCCGTTGCTGACGGATGCCAGTCTGGTGGGCTGGGGAGCCCACTGCGGGAGCCAGTTTGCGCAAGGGCTTTGGACTCCCCTGGAGGCCTCGTGGGCGATAAATCGCTTGGAGCTTCGAGCGGTGTTCCGGGGCCTTCAGGCGTTCGAAGTGTTCGTGCGCGATCAGCCGGTGCGTGTGCTGTCAGACAACTCGGCGACGGTGCCATACATCAACCGGCAGGGCGGCACCGGGAGTGCCACGATGGAGGCAGAAGCCGACGAGTTGTTCGCGTGGGTGGTGCCTCGCTTGGCCGCGATCTCGGCAGCGCACATTGCCGGCAAAGACAATGTCACCGCGGACTTCCTCAGCAGAGTGCAGGTGGATGCAGGAGAATGGGAGCTGCATCCCGAGGTTTTCCGACAAATAGTCTGGCGCTGGGGAACTCTGGTCATGGATCTCATGGCGACCTTTCAGTCGGCCGTTTCTTCAGCAGGCGTCGGGAACGAATGTCGGAGGGCATCGACGCCTTGCTTTTTCAGTGGCCATCGAGCGGTCTTCTGTATGTTTTCCCACCCTGGGCGCTAATAGGCCGGGTGATTCAGAAGATCGGAGCGCATGCCGGAAGGGTGTTGGTGGCACCCGATTGGCCAAGGCGTCCTTGGTACGCCGATCTCATCCGTCTCCTGGACGGGGAACCTTGGCGGTTGCCGACGAGGTCAGATCTATTGCTCCAAGGGCCCCTGTTCATGCCGCAAGTGGATCGGTTCTCGCTTACGGTTTGGCCATTGAGAGGGCTAAGCTCCTAAAGAAAGGTTACTCGTCGGCGGTGGTCGCGACTTTACTGAGAGCGCGTAAGCATTCCACTTCCCTGGCTTATGTGCGAGTCTGGCGTATCTTTGAAGATTGGTGTGCGCCGCGCCAGGTTCGGCCGAGCTCGGCTTCAGTTCCGCTGGTCTTGGAGTTTCTTCAGACCTGCTTTGAAAAAGGGCTAGCGGCCAGTTCTTTGCGCGTTCAACTGGCAGCCCTTTCCTGTTATCGGGGCAAGGTCAATGGCGTGCCATTAGGGGCTCATCCTGACGTGAGTCATTTTCTGAGGGCGGCTGCTCGGTTGCGCCCGGCACGTAGAGTGTACGTTCCGCCGTGGGACCTGAATCTCGTTCTCACGGCACTGGCCGAGTCCCCCTTTGAGCCCTTGCGTCGGGCGTCAGTGAAAGATTTGACTTTGAAGGCGGTATTTCTGGTGGCTATTTGTTCCGCGCGGAGAGTTTCCGAACTACAGGCTTTGTCGTGCCGAGAGCCTTTCTTGTCTTTTTCCAAGGAAAAGGTGGTTTTGTGGCCGGTCCCGTCCTTTTTGCCTAAGGTGGTGTCTCCCTTTCATGTGAACCAGGCCGTGTGTTTGCCTGTTCTGGGGTCTTTGGGGGGCGACGCCTCGGGTCGCAATCTTCGGCGTCTCGACGTGAAGAGGACATTGCGTCAGTATTTGTGGGTCACGGAGACGTTCCGAAAGTCGGAGCGGTTGTTTGTTCTGTATGGAGGAGTACGCAAAGGGGAGGTGGCGGCTAAGGCCTCCATCGCCCGCTGGCTTAGGGAAGCGATTGTGTCCGCTTATTTACTTCGCGGGCGCCTTGCGCCGGTGGGGCTAAGAGCACATTCTACAAGGGCGCAGAGTACCGGCTAGTACTGAGGTACCGAGCAATTAAGAAATAAGAACTTGCCATAAAGGCTCAGACCAAAGGCCCATCAAGCCTAGTATGCGGTTTCCAAAAGTGGCCAATCCAGGTCAGAAGCAGAACTGTATCTAGTAGCCCTGTGAGAATGGTGCAGCTGCACAGGGCGCAGAGGCTTAAGGGGCACATTTCGGCTGCCTGCTGTTGCCCTGTGGCTGCCACTATTTCTTCTCTCAGAGGTGGCAGGGCAACAGCAGGCAGCCGAAATGCGCCCCCTAAGCTTTTTCGTGGCACCTTAAGCAGGTCTGGTCCCTCCTTCCTCTGACACGACGTCAGAGCAGGGAGGGACAGATCTGCTTAAAGTCCCGTCCCGGCGACTAGCACATTGGGCGATCGCCCTTTCCTCCACCTCTGTCCACCCACTTTCTGCTCTTGCCCTATTGCCAGTGCCGCTGTGGAAAAGAAGAGGGCGGCAGCAGCAAGGTAAGAGCAGAAAGTGGCTGGATGGAGGTGCAGGAAGCAGAAGGGGGGAGAGTAGGGTTGCCAACTGGCTCCAGATGCGCCCGACAGACTTGCTCCAGTCCTGGGTTTACCCCATTGCATGCAGTGACTTGTAGTTTTCCATTTCTTATGGAGTGCAATGGAGAAATCAGAACTACATATCCCTGCATGCAATGGGGTAAACCCAGGACTGGATTTACTCTGTCGGGCGCATCTGGAGCCAGTTGGCAACCCTAGGGGAGAGCAATGCCTGATGTGCAAGTCGCACAGGGCACAATTCTGGCCCGGTATGGCCCTGGTCACAAGTACATGGAATAATCCCAAAAGTCGCCTTCCCTCTTTTCCTGTGTGGCACTGGGTGCAGGGTTGCCAACAGGCTCCAGATGTGCTTGACAGGCTTGATCCAGTCCTAGGTTTACCCCATTGCATGCAGGGACATGTAGTTCTGATTTTTCCATTGCACTCCATAAGAGAAGCAAGACTACATGTCCCTGCATGCAATGGGGTAAAACCCGGACTTGATCAAGCCTGTCGGGCGCATCTGGAGCCAGTTGGCAACCCTAAGTGGAAGCCGTTTTCCTTTCTTTACATTTCTTTTGAAAATACTGCCCTTTCGCTTCAATGTTATTTTTCTGAGGACACAAGAGAAGACTAACAGCCTGCTCCTTACAGAAAGTGGCATGAAAACCCTACGGCTGGGGGCTTCCGAGGTCATTTCTTTTGCAGACACCTGCTTCCCCTCTGCACCACATGGTGTTCCGGTCTATGTATTTTTTCTGTAGTAAGAACAATAGCAAGTCTTTTTTCTTGTTCATTATTAAGCTCCTTTAAATTGGCCATTAGTAAATCCATCTGCCATTCCTGTCAGCATCAGGCCCCCACCTCTCCTTGCAGCTTCAGACCATCCCTTTCCAGCCCCTCACTCACTCCCAAGTCGTTTTCCGCTTCCTCTTCTAACTCTTCTGAGCCCAAGTCTGACATCGCGACCGCTGTCTAATAATAACGTGATGGTTGAATATGTGCAGGAGCCGGGAACAGCATCAGTTTTCAATGCAAGAGCTCTTGCTGATTCTCTCCTCCGGTATACACGGGGCAGACCTCGCCGGTGCTTTCCGATCACCATAGCAACAGATACATTGAAATAACGTTAGATGTTTACAGTCACCTCGGAGATCATTACCCACAATCCTTTCACTCTCGTTAGCTGGTCACCATGGAAACTACTGACGCTGTTGTCACAGAGTACGAACAGATGTGACATAGAACTTCAAGTGCTGCCAGAGACTGTATCTATACATTTGTACTATTAATCGGATAACTGGATATTTCAAATGTGCCAGCTGTTCGTTCTCTAGTCAGATGTTTCAGGTAGACACTTTCCAGTGTCCAAGTACGGGACACTGTTTGCGGTTGCAAGTATTTTCGAACTGTATAGCAAAACCAATTAAATAAATAAAATAAAAAATAACAATGTGATTTATGTAATCAAGTGCCCCTGGAACCTTATTTACATAGGCAAAACAAAAAGAAAATTCCTTATCGTTCCTCCAGTTCAGTCCTCTACTGTAGCAGCAGATAAGCATGCAATAAATAAATCCAGGAGTCTTTTCAAGGATCCAAGCCAGTTTAATGTGCACATGGCTCAAGCAATAAGCAATTTCAAAATGGCTGAGCAATGGCTTCTAGTAAAACAACAACTTTTATAGCTTTCTTGTCCATTCTAAGCATAGGCAAACTTTTCATTGGTCCCAGTACCCCTCTCACCCATCTATTGGTCCCGGTACTGATATGGCTACCCAATCGGGACTCTGGTCTGGGCCCAGCACCTGGTTGCCCCCCTTCTAGTCCCAATTACAATGGTCAGTGTCTCTAACTTGTTACTTCTCTCCTCCAAGGTCGCTGAGCTTGTTAAAACATATGGGAAGCAGGGCACTGTAACCTTGCTTTTTGCAGAGTTAATTAATTCCATAGAAGCTGTGCTCTCTTATCAGTACCAATTAGAGCTGTTTTCTGTCTTTTATAAGTTTCGTTTCTGCTTAGCTATGTTCAGTTAAACTGAGTTAAGTTTCAATTCTATGGTGTCATCATTCAGGGGGGTTTTCATTCCTCTGGGCCTAACTACAGGCTTCAGTTACAGGTCAAGCTGCTCAGGCCTGTCTGCTTAGTTCAATTAGCATGGATCATAGGCCGTCACCTACCACATTCCCCCCTTTGATTATTCTCACCCGCATGTTAATAAGGTGTGAGAATCAAATCACATAATACTAGGTAAAGGTATCACTCTGTGGTATAGGGTAGTAAGTTCACATAGCTAGCATCTTTGTAGCTGTCTTACGCTCTACAGTGTTATTAATAACTGAAGTTATCATTTGCAAGCAAAATGGCAAGAAACAAGGGAGCAACAGGCAGATAGTCAAAGTCCATAGTTTGGCAAGAGTGGGAAAAAGAACTAAAGGATTAGAAGGTTCGGTTGCATCTTTGTTGTGCTGTCGTAAAGCTTCTGATTTAGACAGACCAGCTGTCCATCCTTCGTAGTAGATTGTGGTCCAGTCCGAACAAAACACAAACTGTCAACAATGGGGTGGGCCAATACCCACTCACTAGTAGTATTATGTAAATCAGTCTGATTGTATAGGATAGAATAGTTCAGTACTTGCGTCTCCCAGGGCCACTGATCTCCCATCTTAGTTCCTCCACAATAGAAACAGTCAGAAGTGTGGAGACTAGATGCTATTGCTCCAGTAAGTTCAAGAAACAAGTTCTGGTGGTGGTATGAGGAATTGCAACGGTGGCTTGCATAGCCTTGTAGAAAGTCAAGATCTAGAACAACTTTTGGATTGGAGAGTATACCAATGCAAGTATAGGGAGAATGATAAATCAAGGTCTGAGTGACCTTCGGTCCAGTTCATGTTGTACTTATACAGGCTGCCCAGGGAGATAAGGCAAAAGTCATTTCAAAGCACTCCAAGGCTGCTGCCAAAATAAAGCAATAATAATAATTCATAATGGGCATAGTCTCTGGAAAATTGGTGGAACTGTCGACTTCCACAACAGATAACAGATGTAGGGTTGATTGTAGATCCTCAAGCTTCTGCCGTACGTAGACCTACCAGCTTTTTGGCAGGAGTAGGGCTGTAGATTCCAAAGTATCACTGTCCTCTGGGATGTCTCAATTTCTTAAAATATCATAGCATAGTCTCTTAGGCTATTATTGCTTCCTTAGAGCAGTTCACTCTTTAGGAGATCAAAACAGTCTTTTCAGAGTATTTAAACATAGTCTCTTAGAAGATTCAATTTCTTGACACAACACAGTCTCTTTCTGATGATTGCAGTTTTTTTCAGATGCGAGGCTTACCTTCAGATAAACAAACAGTCTTGAAATAGTGCAGTTTCTGAGGGACCAATAAGTCTTAGGTCCGTGGTTGTTGTTGTAGGGTGAGGTGCAATGGAGTCTCAGGATGCTATACAGTAGTCCAGTGATCAGGTTCAAGAGCAGCTGCTGGCTTCACTTGATTATGATGGGTCCAAGGTTCAAATTCTGCGACTTTTACTGCAGTTGGAGTTGACAGGATGACGACATAGGGTCCTCTCCAATGCAGGGCTAACAGTATCTTTCTCCACTCTTTGATCCACACCGAGACTCCAGGCTTGAAAGGATGCAGGGGTGCAGGCAAATTGATGAGTAATCGATTTTGTACTCAGGTATGAAGACTCCTGCAAAACAGAACTTAAAACCAATAGTTCATGTCTAATAATTTCAGATCCTATCTGTCTCATATCTCCTTTTATTTCCTATACAATAGGCAGGGGTTGCCCATACAGAATCTCAAAAGGGGAAACTCCTAAAGACTTAGCAGGGGCTAAGTATATCCTAAGAAGGGCTATGGGAAGAACCTGGGGCCACTTCAGGTAAACCTCTTGGCAAAGTTTAGACAACTGAGATTTCAGGGTTCTATTCACACATTCTACTTTTCCTAAATTCTGAGATCTATAGGCAGTATGTATCTATTAATATCAATATCTTGGGGCTATACTTAATGGACTTGCTTCCTAAGGTTATCCACCCTCATTCTTTGTACAGGGCCCCATATGCATGCAAGGTTGTAAGGGTATACTTGAAATCTGGGTACACATTTAGACAGGGCTCTTTTCCTATTGTTAGTGCTCTAGTGAGGACTATCAGTTCAGCTTTCTGTGGTGAAGTTTCTGGGGCCAGGGCTGAGGACTCAACTACCAAATCAGGGGTCATCACTGCATATCTAGCACAACAATGTCCATTGATGATGAAACTGCCTTCAGCCACAAAGAAAGTCTGTTCAGGGTTCTCCAGAGGGACATCAGTCAAATCCAGGTGGCTTGAGAATACAGTGTCCATAATTTCTAAACAGTCATGATCAGGGGATCAAGACTAACTGATAACATAGCAGGATGGAAAGCTTGACTGACCCTTCAGTTGTATCTGGGGTTTTCACACAACATACTCTAATATTTCAACATTCATAGATTTGTTAGCTAGTAATTTCCTTTGTATTTCATATTGGTTAGAACAGAGTGTGGTACAGTAACTTGAAGATCCTGTCTAAAACGGATTTTTCTTTAGGTTTTTGCTTACTAGGAAGGCTGTAGCTGTAACAGCTTCTCAAATAAGGTCCAAGAGATTGAGTCAACACTCCCAGAACATTTCCTTGCGACTCATGAACATAGAGACTGCAAGGTTTTCTGGACATCGGGTAGACCCAGAACTGGTGATAACATCAGAGCGGTTTTCAAAGATCAAAAGACTGCATTCCTATTCAAGTCCCCATTCCAATGGAGACTTTTTCATTCCTTTGGTAGCTTGATACAATGTGATACAATGGTTTTGCTAGCAGCGCAAAATTGGGGATCCATATACAACAGTACCCTGTGGCACCCAAGAAGGCTCTCACTTGCCTCCTGGTGGTTGGAGTAGGAATACTGCATACAGCTGCTTTGCGTTCTGATAAGGGTTCCAGGCGTCGAATTCCGCTGGACAACTGGAATCCTAGGTATTTAACTTGTTTGACATAATTATGCTTTGGCTCTTGAGACTTTGTATCCAGCCTCATTAAAAAGGTGCAAGAGTTCACTGGTGGCTGGTGGACATTCACTTTCTGAGTTGGTGGTTATGAGCAAGTTGTCCACATATTGAAGTAGAATTTTTTCTTTTTTTTTTTTGAGTTTCTGGATAACTTGTCAAATCTTTTGCTGAGTGAGGCGAGTTCTTGAATTCTTGAGGTAATCTTGTCCAGATGAGTTGGCCCCGCCTCCTTGTAGTGGGGTCTTGGGCTAAGCGTATGCAGAAAAAAACATCTTTTTAAGTCCAGAATGATGAAATGTATAGCTTCAGCAGAGATCAGTTCCAAGAGAATATAAGGATTTTGGTACCACTGGTTGTATAGTTTCAGCTGCATCATTCATTCTTTCTTAGATCCTGCACTGGGCGGTAATCACCTGTCCCAGGCTTCTTGACTGGCTTGAGGGTGACAATGGCAGGGGCTATGTTCTTCGCTAGGCCAGGTGGATTATCTTCTGCCCATCCTCCAGGTAGGGCTATGAGGTTGGTAAGTGTACAGCTTGTTGCTTTGGATGCAGGTGAATAGAACCGCCATTCTTCTTCTTGGGGACAGTTAACACCATCAGGCCAGCAGATTTTGAGTTTCATTTTTTTCTTCCTTCAACAGAGGATATCTGTGCTTGAAGCTTTGCAAGCAGGTCTCGGCCCAAAAATGGAATAGGGCATTCAGGCATATACAGGAACTGGTACATTATTATTATTATTATTATTTTTCTAGTTCACACATGTGGTTCTGCAGAAAAGGCTTTGCGAGAAAAACACAGGGGCTACTGGCTTTAGTATTCTGCTCCTGTATCCCCCATAAAAGTCCATATATTGGTCCCCTATTTTTCAGACTGACTCCTGGGGACCCAGGGAAACTGGAGAGTCCGGTCTGGCCTAGTCTTCATCCATGCTGTAGCCCTCTCAGGCTGCCACTCACGCTATAGCTGCTCCACTCTCGTGCTGAAACACTGTGCTTGGTTTATTGTTTTATGACTTTGCAATCAAGTACTCCCTCGGGAGTCAAGATACGGGCATTCACTTCTCTAATGTCCTTCTTTTTCTATAATGGGCGCACTCACACCCAGTTTTCACATCCGCTGCTCCTTCGATTAGGAAAAACTCCACATCATCCAACTAAAATATCATTCACTTTCTCTGTTACATTTATTTTCACAATTCACACACCCTCTGATTAACTTTCATTTAACCATTATGCCCGCAAATTCATCCAGTTCTCTGCAATTTCCGTTCATTAGTTCAATCAAGTCCTAAAACTTCTCAGTGCAGTTTTTTTTTTCAGTTCTAAACAAGTCTGGTCAGCTAACTTTCACTTCTAGTCCGGAGGGGGTGGACATTCCCCTGTTGCAGAGGTGGCTAGCAAACTACTTGGGAATCTGTAGTCCCCCCCCCCCCTCTCCTGGATTCTGTTTCTCCTAGCAATGCTCTATCCAGGAGGTTGATTTTTTTTTTTTTTTTTTTAAAGGATCCACTTCTCTGCTGTGGGCACATTAGTTCACGCCCACCGGGGAGTGACATCATCGGTGGAATGGGCTCCATCCCCCCCTTAAGCACTCTAAACGGAGCTACTTACAGAGAGAGAGAGAGAGAGACGAGACAGGATATCTAGAAATTCTGGGGCAAAATCCTGATTGGGACAGAGACATTTCATAATCTTCAGTAAATCCCTTACTGAAATTCTTGATCATACTTGAAAAGACACTTATTATTTCTGTAAACATAGGGCAGGCAGGAAACACTTAGATTGAGCACATACATCCATTATGCTTCTTATAGAGAGAACTATAGCTATCTGTCAGCATGTCTCTGCAAAAGAAATTATTTTTTTAGTTCAGGAAGCAAATATTTAAAAGACATTCCGGATATTTTTCATAAAATACAGTACACCTTTCCCTTTTTTTTTAAATACAGAAAAGCTAACTGATTTGTTCATTAGTAACCAGCACAGAGGGGAAGCATGCATTCAAATGACTTATACTCATTCATAAAAAGATAAACTTTGTTTTTAAAACTTTTGGTTAAACAGAGCTAGTGAAACCAGAGAAAAAACTAATTATAAATTCATCACGCTTCGATTAAATGAAGAGACTTTTCAAATCGGCAGTCCCTTTTCATTCCTAGGAGAAATCTCCTGCAGTCTCCAGCTGTCTCTCCAGAACCTTTTTTTTTTTTTTTTTTTTTTAAGGATATGTGGAAGCCACACCCCTCTGCTCGCGGGGAAACAATTGAACTGTGCTCATAAAAAGAGACTTCTCATTCACATGGACAGAGATGCCAGAAAAAAACAATTTAAATCAATGTTAAGTCGTGATCTAATTACTTTGTAGATCAAAGGAAAAACAAAAACAGTTCTTTATCATTTCCTATTTAAACTGTTTCAGTGCTTACTGAAAATTTGAACATACAGCCGACAGAAATTCCTCTCACTTGGTCCACAACCCATAAGGGATTAATACAAACTTAATCCTTTTCAGGCTAAACCCAAAAACTATCGGGACCCACAATCCTGACTAAACATTCTTATTAAATGATAAATAAATGATATATATTACATAACCACAGCAGAAGGAACAAAAACATATTAAATAAAACAGGTACAATTTGCCTGAAATAAGCACAAACTACCAGCATTGAGGTTTAAGCCTGCACAGGATTAGAAAGACGACACTTACATTCTTTCCTTCAGACACGCCCCCTGTCAGTTTTTCACACTGCAGTAGAAAAACTAACTGGGTCAGACCAGCTTTTTGATTTCTAAAAATGACTGTAGGTGTTTTGGGTCTTCATTCTGCTCTATTAATACAATTTCTTAATCAGTGAACTGTCACAAATTACTCAACAGAATAATCTCACATATATAACAAAAGGGAAACTCGCAGTTTCAACAGATAGCAAAAATCAAATACACAGGACGGACAATACACCAAACGCTTCATCCGTTTCGCGACCTAGACGCAGTCACCCGACTAGGAACTGCGCTAGTCCAGAGTCCACTCTGCTTGGTCCGTGCTGCCAGACCTTTCATTCACACTTCATTCACACAATCATGCTAGCAACGTATCTTAGAATGCATTCCTTTCTATCTATTCTGACTAGTCTTTTTCCCAATTACAAAAAGGATGAGGGTTTCACCCGGCGAATTCCCATGCGGGGTTACTCGGCCCTTCCTTGAGAGCTCTCTTACCAATTCCCAATATCTCGAGATTACAAATTCCAAGTTCCACTGGCAGTACTGCTCTTTCTATTTCTGTCTAGACATACCAAAAACCCAGTCCTGTCTGCTCTGACCAGGCTGAATCATGATTCTCTATAACAACTGTACCTAGCGAATACTCATGCAAGGATTTTCAAACAAAGACTTAAGTCTTACCAAAGTTTGCAAACTGCAGTTCTAACTCATCTGTCTAGACAGGTTTTCAAAACTATACTTACCAGATCTGGTTCCCAAGCTTCTGAGTTGGATCCTGGACTCCCCCGGGTCGGAAGTGTTAGCCAGCTGGACTCAGTGCCTGCCGAGGCCAGGCAGAACTCCCTCCGATACAAGAGGATCGGTGGGCCCAGGGAGATTCCCCTGCGTCGGATTGGCATGGTTCCAACTGGACCAAACCTCAAGGCGAATTACGTGGATTTATTCACTTGAACACTATCCACCACTCGCACTTCCCGGCCAACGCACCAAGAATGTAGCAGCAGATAAGCATGCAATAAATAAATCCAGGAGTCTTTTCAAGGATCCAAGCCAGTTTAATGTGCACATGGCTCAAGCAATAAGCAATTTCAAAATGGCTGAGCAATGGCTTCTAGTAAAACAACAACTTTTATAGCTTTCTTGTCCATTCTAAGCATAGGCAAACTTTTCATTGGTCCCAGTACCCCTCTCACCCATCTATTGGTCCCGGTACTGATATGGCTACCCAATCGGGACTCTGGTCTGGGCCCAGCACCTGGTTGCCCCCCTTCTAGTCCCAATTACAATGGTCAGTGTCTCTAACTTGTTACTTCTCTCCTCCAAGGTCGCTGAGCTTGTTAAAACATATGGGAAGCAGGGCACTGTAACCTTGCTTTTTGCAGAGTTAATTAATTCCATAGAAGCTGTGCTCTCTTATCAGTACCAATTAGAGCTGTTTTCTGTCTTTTATAAGTTTCGTTTCTGCTTAGCTATGTTCAGTTAAACTGAGTTAAGTTTCAATTCTATGGTGTCATCATTCAGGGGGGTTTTCATTCCTCTGGGCCTAACTACAGGCTTCAGTTACAGGTCAAGCTGCTCAGGCCTGTCTGCTTAGTTCAATTAGCATGGATCATAGGCCGTCACCTACCACACTACCTCTGGGTTGTCATTCTCCTCCTGCAGCTAGGAGACTGGTATGTCAGAATGATGACATCACTGGATATAGCCTGCTGCACTCCCACTTGCATCCCAGTGTAACCAGTCTCCTTGCAGCAGGAGGACTTGACGAGCCTTAGGGAGAGGCTCTTTGGAGGAATGGATAAGGAGCCAAAAGGGTGTTAGGATAGTTCAGTGGGTTGAAATTAGTTTTATGCTACTGTTGCTTTAAAAAAAAAAAAAAACATAGAATGAGAGTTTAGACCCGGCTGCTCATTTACAGCAAACAGTGGAAGCAACCACATTAGGAACCACCACCCAGGAAAAATATTTAGGTGTCATTGTGGATACCATGTTAAAACCCTCGGCCCAGTGTGCAGCGGCGGCCAAGAGAGCAAATAGAATGCTAGGTATGATAAGGAAAGGAATGGAAAATAAAACAAAAGATATTATAATGCCTCTATATCGTTCCATGGTGAGACCGCACCTTGAATATTGTGTGCAATTCTGGTCGCCGTATCTTAAAAAGGATATAGCGATTTTGGAAAAGGTACAGAGAAGAGCCACCAAAATGGTAAAGGGGATGGAAGGATACTCCTATGAAGAAAGGCTAAAAAGGTTAGGGCTCTTTAACCTGGAAAAGAGACGGCTGAGGGGAGATGTGATAGAAGTCTATAAATTAATGAACAGAGTGGAACGGGTAAACGTAGATCGATTGTTTACCTTATCAGAATATAGAAAGACTAGGGGACATGCAATGAAGCTACAGGGTAAACTATTTAAGACTAATAAAAGAAAATATTTTTTCACTCAACGTGTAATCAAACTCTGGAATTTGTTACCGGAGGATGTAGTAAAGGCTGTTAGTGTAGCTGGGTTTAAAAAAGGTTTGGACAAGTTCCTGGAGGAAAGGTCCATAAACCATTATTAAGAAGGGACCGAAGATATCAATGCTTGACCCAGTACAAGCATTGTGGAACTTGTGTCTCTTGGGGAAACTGCTAGGTACATATGACCTAGATTGGCCACTGTTGGAAACAGAATACTGGGCTTGATGGACCTTGGTCTGACCCAGTATGGCATATCTTATGTTCTTATGAAGAAAGGCTTTCTTGCACCCTGCCTGAGTCGGTGCTGTGTTCTCTTCCTAGGGGGGTTCTGACTCAGGTCATTCGAGTCCTCTCCCCTCTCCCGCTTGGCCCGGAAGCCTCACCTCCCTGACTTTACGGGGGTGAGCCCTTCTCTGACACTGTGCAACGCGGAGCTGCAGTCTCTGAGCTCCGCGGCTGAGTAGCTTGCAGCATAGCACACGATCTTATGGGCCCGGGATTCCAGGCACTTGCAACGTGCAGAGCTGTTTTCCTGACCGGAGCGGTAAGTGTTTCGCCGGCACCTGGCTGCTCATTTTCGCAAGGCCGTGCCGCTCCGACAGAGCTTCGGAGCTTCGGTGCTTTGGCGCCCTATTTGCATTCATTTGCGGCGGCCATTTTGGGAGCCACATTGCAGCCGCGTGGCAGCTGCTTTCCTTCAATTTTCTGTTTAGAGGTTTAATTTCTTTTAATTTCTTTTAATTTCGTTGATTTCTGTTATCTTTTGCTTCCTTTGGATTTCTTTTGTAGTTTCCGTTTCTTCAGTCGGCCCTTCAGGATCGCGGGGGGGGGGGGGGGGGGGGCTGGAGGGAGTAAATTGATTAGACATATATTCATTTCAAAATACAAATATCAAAAAAACAAAAACAAAACAAAGAGAGAACAAAGTGAGGATAAGAGTACACCGGGCAGATTAGATCAAGCCAGGACCTGTCTGTCCGCGGGCTCAGTCGCTTGATTTTCTCTACTTATGGCTGCCCGGCCTCAGTGCCTCGTGTGTGGCACTAGGAGGGGCACAGTCACTGACACGGGAGTGTGCCGGGGCTGTGCTGCCCTTTCTTCGGCTGTAGAGCTGCAAATGGAGGCCCATGAGGCCCCTGAGGCACAGAGTCCGCTGGTAGAGGTGGAGCCTGCTTCCGCGCGCCTCTTGGCGCCAGAGGCAGAGTCGGAGGAGCTGGCAGGGCCCTCTGGGGTACCCTTGTCAGATCAGGAGTCCAGTCTCGGTGTCTTTAGTCCAGAGTTTGTTCTCCTTATGCATAAAGCGTTTTGCCTGCAGCAGCAGGGCAAGCGGCCACGCTCAGAGTCGCCGGCGTCCCAGCCTCCGCAACTAGTGGCGGAGGGAGGGATAGGCGCTGACTCCCCAGCCCCTAAGCGGGCGAAGCTTTCCGAGCCGGTGGAAGGTGCCTGGCCGGAAGCTGAAGATCAGGAATGGGATCCTGAAGAGGGATCACAGGACCTGGAAGAAGGTGAGATTCCGCAGCCCGAGGATCAAGCTAAAATCATCAGGGTGTTCCGCAGAGAGGAGTTGGCTGTCTTGATTGCGGAAACATTACAAATCTTGACTCTTGCGCCGCCGGCAGCGGTGGAGGAGGACGACGTGGAGGATCCGGTCATCCAGGCGGTTCGACAGACACAGGTGGTGTTTCCTTTGCACCGCATTGTGGAGAAGATGATTCAGGATGAATGGGATAAGCCGGAAGCTGGATTGCGGGGAATTCGGATGCTGAATCGGTTATATCCCTTGGCGGATTCTGCTAAGGAGAGGTTCCGAGCGCCGCGCATAGACGCGGTGGTCTCCGCTGTTACGAAGAAAACAACGATTCCGGTTGAAGGGAGTGCGGCCTTGAAGGATGCCCAGGACCGTAAAGTTGATGGTCTGTTAAAGCAGGTTTTTGAAGCGGATTCTATTTCGCTTCAGGCCTCCATCTGCGGAGCTTGGGTGGCCAAAGCGTGTTTACGCTGGGCGCAGCAGCTCCGCCAATCATCGCACATCGATCCTGAGGAGATGAAGGAGTTGGATCGCTTGGAGTCCGGTGCGGCCTTCCTCGCAGATGTCCACTATGATTTGGTTAGAGCACTGGCCAACAGCACAGGATCCGTGGTGGCGGCCCGAAGGTCGTTGTGGCTCCGCAATTGGGCAGCGGACGGGTCTTCTAAGTCCCGCCTCAGCAAGCTTCCCTTTAAGGGTGGTTTGCTGTTTGGAGTGGATTTGGAGAAGTTGGTGAAGGATCTGGGTGAGTCCAAGGCGGGTCGGCTGCCCGAGGACAAGCCGAAGCAGGCCAAGCCTGGCCAAGGCGGTCGGGGTCAGTTTCGGGATTTTCGGAGATTTCGCTCGACGCGTCCCGGTGCCTTCCAGAGAGGGCGGTTCTCTTCTAGAGGCCAGGGCTTTCGTGGGTTTCGGGGAGCGACTAGAGGCTTCTCGGCTAACCCTGGGCCGCTACGCGTAAAGCCCAATGAAGCGAGGCGGGTCCCGGCGGGGGAACCTCCCATAGGCGGACGGCTTTGGGAGTTTATTCCCGCCTGGACCCTCATCACATCTGATCAATGGGTGTTGGAAATCATTCAACACGGCTACACGTTGGAGTTGGTGCGGCCCGTGCGGGACTCCTTTGTCTTGTCTCCTTGCAGGAGTCCCAAGAAAACAGTGGCCATTCGCGAAACTTTCCAAAGGCTAATTCGGTTGGGACCTGTGGTGGAAGTTCCCAAAGTCGA
The DNA here is from genome assembly GCA_033557465.1 of Ichthyophis bannanicus. Classification (NCBI taxonomy): domain Eukaryota; kingdom Metazoa; phylum Chordata; class Amphibia; order Gymnophiona; family Ichthyophiidae; genus Ichthyophis; species Ichthyophis bannanicus. Next base: position 440,152,169 of record CM066034.1, read on the forward strand.
TTACGGCATGGGTCGATACTCCATTTATTTCGTAGTGCCCAAGAAGGACGGCAAAATGAGACCCATTCTCGACCTGAAAGGGGTGAATCGGTGCTTAAGGGTGCCACACTTTCGAATGGAAATGTTGCGATCCGTCATAGTGGCGGTGCGGCGAGGCGAATTCTTGACGTCTCTAGACCTGTCGGAAGCGTATTTGCACATTCCCATTCGAGAGGCTCACCAGCGCTTCCTGTGGTTCGCCCTTCCTTGGGGCCACTATCAGTTTCAGGCATTGCCGTTCGGCTTGGCGACGGCGCCACGGACCTTCACCAAAATTATGGCGGCGGCGTTGCGCAAGGAAGGGATCCTGGTCCACCCATATCTAGACGACTGGTTGATCCGGGCCAAGTCCGCGGAGGAAAGCCTCCGGGTGACGGACCGGGTGGTACGGTTCTTGCAAGAGCTTGGTTGGGTGGTCAACCCGACCAAAAGCCGGTTACAGCCTTCTCAGGACCTCGAATACTTGGGGGTCCGGTTCGATACAAAGGAGGGACGAGTGTTTCTTCCGCTAAAACGGGCCGAGGGCTTGAGGTCCCTGGTGCGGCAGTTCCTGTCGGTGTCGGCGCCATCGGCGTGGGATTATCTCCAGGTGCTGGGCACCATGGCAGCGACCCTGGAGGCGGTGCCTTGGGCACGATTTCATATGCGTCCTCTCCAGAGGGCGCTGCTCCGTCGTTGGTCGCATCAGAAGGATTCCTTGGACAAGCGTCTCTCTTGCCCAGGCAAAGTTCGGCAGTCCCTTCTTTGGTGGCTTCGCCCATCCTCACTGGCGGCCGGTCTACCGCTGGAACAGCCGGAATGGATTCCGTTGCTGACGGATGCCAGTCTGGTGGGCTGGGGAGCCCACTGCGGGAGCCAGTTTGCGCAAGGGCTTTGGACTCCCCTGGAGGCCTCGTGGGCGATAAATCACTTGGAGCTTCGAGCGGTGTTCCGGGGCCTTCAGGCGTTCGAAGTGTTCGTGCGCGATCAGCCGGTGCGTGTGCTGTCAGACAACTCGGCGACGGTGGCATACATCAACCGGCAGGGCGGCACCGGGAGTGCCACGATGGAGGCAGAAGCCGACGAGTTGTTCGCGTGGGTGGTGCCTCGCTTGGCCGCGATCTCGGCAGCGCACATTGCCGGCAAAGACAATGTCACCGTGGACTTCCTCAGCAGAGTGCAGGTGGATGCAGGAGAGTGGGAGCTGCATCCCGAGGTTTTCCGACAAATAGTCTGGCGCTGGGGAACTCTGGTCATGGATCTCATGGCGAACTTTCAGTCGGCCAAAGTCGGCCGTTTCTTCAGCAGGCGTCGGGAACGAATGTCGGAGGGCATCGACGCCTTGCTTTGTCAGTGGCCATCGAGCGGTCTTCTGTATGTTTTCCCACCCTGGGCGCTAATAGGCCGGGTGATTCAGAAGATCGGAGCGCATGCCGGAAGGGTGTTGGTGGCACCCGATTGGCCAAGGTGTCCTTGGTACGCCTATCTCATCCGTCTCCTGGACGGGGAACCTTGGCGGTTGCCGACGAGGTCAGATCTATTGCTCCAAGGGCCCCTGTTCATGCCGCAAGTGGATCGGTTCTCGCTTACGGTTTGGCCATTGAGAGGGCTAAGCTCCTAAAGAAAGGTTACTCGTCGGCAGTGGTCGCGACTTTACTGAGAGCGCGTAAGCATTCCACTTCCCTGGCTTATGTGCGAGTCTGGCGTATCTTTGAAGATTGGTGTGCGCCGCGCCAGGTTCGGCCGAGCTCGGCTTCAGTTCCGCTGGTCTTGGAGTTTCTTCAGACTGGCTTTGAAAAAGGGCTAGCGGCCAGTTCTTTGCACGTTCAACTGGCAGCCCTTTCCTGTTATCGGGGCAAGGTCAATGGCGTGCCGTTAGGGGCTCATCCTGACGTGAGTCATTTTCTGAGGGCGGCTGCTCGGTTGCGCCCGGCACGTAGAGTGTACGTTCCGCCGTGGGACCTGAATCTCGTTCTCACGGCACTGGCCGAGTCCCCCTTTGAGCCCTTGCGTCGGGCGTCAGTGAAAGATTTGACTTTGAAGGCGGTATTTCTGGTGGCTATTTGTTCCGCGCGGAGAGTTTCTGAACTACAGGCTTTGTCGTGCCGAGAGCCTTTCTTGTCTTTTTCCAAGGAAAAGTTGGTTTTGTGGCCGGTCCCGTCCTTTTTGCCTAAGGTGGTGTCTCCTTTTCATGTGAACCAGGCCGTGTGTTTGCCCGTTCTGGGGTCTTTGGGGGGCGACGCCTCGGGTCACAATCTTCAGCGTCTCGACGTGAAGAGGACATTGCGTCAGTATTTGTGGGTCACGGAGACGTTCTGAAAGTCGGAGTGGTTGTTTGTTCTGTATGGAGGAGTACGCAAAGGGGAGGTGGCGGCTAAGGCCTCCATCGCCCGCTGGCTTAGGGAAGCGATTGTGTCCGCTTAATTACTTCGCGGGCGCCTTGCGCCGGTGGGGCTAAGAGCGCATTCTACATGGGCGCAGGCGGCGTTTTGGGCGGAGCATGGATTGGTTCCGCCAGGGGACATTTGTAGAGCTGCGACTTGGTCGTCGCTGCACACGTTCAGCAAGCATTACCGACTGGATGTGGCAGCAGCTTCGGATGCTCATTTCGGTGCGGCGGTCTTATCTGCCGGCTGGAAGGGTCCCTCCCATTAATCACTGCTCTGGTACATCCCAGAGGTAGAGGACTGAACTGGAGGAATGATAAGGAAATGATAATTACACTTACCTGGTAATTGTAGTTCCTTGAGTGACGACAGTTCAGTCCTCCTTCCTGCCCGGATGTGTCAGGGGGTTCCTGATTGGTAGCAGGCGGCAGATGGTTACAGGTGAGTCTGCATTTCTTCAATTCTGTGCTTTGTTCCCTTCTCGATGACGGGGCAGGTAGTAAGAAAGCCTTGTCGTGGGGGGGGTGCATCTTTTATAGTGGTAGATGTTATTATGTTTAGCTACTTATTTGTTGCTCCTTTGAGTCTGCTTTGTTATAGTTTACACTGGGATGCAAGTGGGAGTGCAGCAGGCTATATCCAGTGATGTCATCATTCTGACATACCATTCTCCTAGCTGCAGGAGGAGATTGACAACCCAGAGGTAGAGGACTGAGCTTTTTATTTATTTTATTTATTTATTTATTTAGAATACATTTGTATACCGCTACTTCCAGCGATCAGCAGCGGTTTGATTACAGATTGAAAATTGCCAAATCAAGACAGAAATTTCAGAGTATTAACACATTGATTTGAAAGGAGAGCACGGCACACAGTAATAAGGTCGTAGGAGAGGAGTCAGAAATTTACATATGTACATTTTACATAACAAAATTCATGTTTCAAATTTTGACATCTTGTAGCCCCCTGGGATTTACATCCAATTGTAATGACACTGGAATAGATGTGTCTTTAGTTTTTTCCTGAACGCAAAAAGGTCTTTGGTCGCTTTTAGCTCAGGCGGCAGTTGGTTCCAGAGGGTCGGGGCAGAAAATGAGTATGCTCGGCGGCTAGTACTGGATTTGATGGATCTGATATCGGTTGGAACATGTAGGGTGTCTGAGTTGACGGTTCTTCTGTCTCTGTTGGGTGGTTGCGTGCTGATAAGGGTGGAGAGAAAGGATGGAGCTATGTTATGTATGAGTTTGTGAGTGGTTATCAATGTTTTATATTGTATCCGGGCAGTAATGGGGAGCCAATGCAGCTCGATCAATACCGGCGTGATATGCTCAGTAATGCTTTTTCGCATGATGATCCTCGCCGCCACATTCTGGGCCATTTGCAGTATGTTTAGCGTTTTCTTTGGAAAACCCTGCAGGATGGCGTTGCAGTAGTCTAAGTGTGGTATAATGAGTGCTTGTGCAACAGACCTAAAATCGTGAGGTTCGAGGATGTTACGTAGAGGTTGTAGTACTCTAAGTTTGTGGAAGATGGCCTTGTTGGTTTTGCGTAGGTGTTTTTCCATCTTTAGGTTGTTGTCAAATGTGACTCCCAGGTATTTTATCTCATTCTTTGTGTGGTACGTATTGTTACACAGTGTAATTGTCGTGGGAGGTTCAAAGTTTGGTTTACTGGAGATAAACATCACCTCAGTTTTCTTATGGTTGATCGTCATGTTGTTTTGCTGTAACCATTGCATCATCTCATTCAGGCATGTTTCGAGTAGAGTATAGTTAGGGTCGACGGTATCCAGTTGCGTGTATAGAATAATATCATCTGCATAGATGTGGTATTTGATATTATGCTGTTGGAAAATATCACAGAGGGGCTGCATATAAATATTGAAAAGTAGCGCCGAGAGAGCCGAGCCCTGAGGTATGCCTTGTGTTTGAGAGAATGCTTCTGCCTTTTCGCCATTGAATTGAACCTGTGGCATTCTGTTTGATATGTAGGAGGAGACCCATTTTAGGGGGGTTCCCAATATCCCTATCGATTCAAGCTTGTTTATGAGGATTCCATGATGGACTGTATCAAAGGCGGCAGAGATGTCAATGAAGATGAGTATAAACATTTTTTTCTTATCTTCAAGGCCTTTGAGGAGGTTGTTAAGCAGTGCTATTAACAGCGTTTCAACCCCGTGATGTTGTCTGAAACCGTATTGTTGCTTATCCAGGATTTCATGGTCATCCAGATGATCTTGTAGTTGCATAAGGACTGCCTTTTCAATGATCTTTGCTAGGAAAGATATGCTGGAGATGGGGCGGTAGGATGCTGGGTCATCTTTATTGAGTGAGTTGTTCTTTAGAATTGGTGTTATTATAGATTTCTTGAGTTGCGTGGGCATGATTCCTTGTTGTAGTGATTGGTTCCCAATATGCGCGACTTGGTGGACAATATCTTTTTTTGCCGCTTTGACCCATGGAACTACAATTACCAGGTAAGTGTAATTATCATTTTAGGACCAAGCTTGTGGTGTAGCAGCTGATAAGCATGCAATAAATAATACCAGGAGTCAATTGCAGGATCCAAGCCATTTAATGTGCACAGGCTCAGAACAGACTAAAAGGGACTGAGCAATGAAAAACTACAGCAGATTCATTATATACAATTTCACAGTTTGATACAAGCAGACTTTCTATTGGTCCCAATGCCCCCTGCACCTGTCCAATTGGGGACCCTCTCTGGGCCTGGCTCCTTGTTCCCCCTTTCTGGCTTATTCTAACAAAGGCATAGTCTTAGACATAGATACATTTCTACTTCAAGGACATTTCTAGCTCAGAAAATGCAAGGACAGAACAAACCAAGCATAAAGAACTTCATGGGGGAAGGAAAGGGACTTCCAAAAAAGTTTAAAGCAGATCTCTAAACTTTGTTTCTTTTGGGGGTTAGGATCTAGGCCTAGTTTACAGGCCTTAGCCTACCACATTCCCCCCTTTGATTATTCTCAACCCGAATAAGAGAGGGTGAGAAATTAATCACCTATCAAAGTCACCTTAAACTGAGGCTTCTTCCCCGGATATAGCTTGATACTTCCACATGGCTAGTACCCTGGTTGCTGCCTTACGTTCAACTGTACTGTCTATGATTGAGGTAAACATTCGCAAGCAAAGGGGTAGGAAACATGGGAGAAGCAAACACATAGCTATCACTTAAGTTCTTTTGTTCCACAGCTTCCGCCATACGTAGACCTGTCAGCTTCCGGTGGGTGAAAGGAGTAGGGCTGTAGGTTCCTCAAGCTTCTGCCGTACGTGGACCTGCCAGCTTCCGGTGGTGGCAGGAGTAGGGCTGTAGATTCTACATTAGTACCCAAACGTGGAGACTCTGTAAGACAGAACCTAAAGTCAACAGCTCTTGTCTAGTGATTTCAGATCCAATCTGACTCATATCCCCTAGCATGGACAAAGGCTGGGCCCAATGATTCAGGGATTAGAGTTGGACCTGGGGGCTGGAGTTTGTGTACACATTCAAGCGGAGCCCTGTCCCTATTATCAGTGCCCTAGTGAGGGCTATCAGTTCAGCCTCCTGTGCTGAGGTTCCTGGCGGCAAAGCTGAAGATTCAACTACCATGTCCAGGGTCACTACTGCATAGCCAGCACGACGTGGTCCGTTGATGACAAGACTGCTCCCATCCACAAAGAAAGTCTGTTCAGGGTTGTTCAGTGGAAGATCGGTTAAATCAGGGCAACTGGAGAACACAGTATCCATCACTTCCAAGCAATCATGGTCGGGTGGACCTGGACCAACTGGTAATAGTGTAGTAGGGTTCAGAGCTTGACTGACAATCAACTGTAATCGAGGGTTTTCGCACAGCATGCTTTGGTACTTTAGCATGCGGGAATTCGTGAACCAGTAATTTCCTTTATATTCCATGAGGGTTAGGACAGAGTGTGGCACTGTAACCTGGAGACTCTGACCTAAGGTGAGCTTGTCAGCTTCGCTCACCAAGAGGGCTGTGGCTGCAACGGCTCTCAGGCATGGCGGCCATCCTTTTGCAACAGGATCCAATTGTTTTGATAGATAGGCTACAGGTTGCTGCCAAGATCCAAGGATTTGGGTTAATACACCCAGAGCATTTCCACTTGACTCATGGACATACATCTGGTAGGCCCAAGGCTGGTGATAACATCAAAACTGCTTTCAACGATTTGAACGCTTTATCCTGTTCTGGGCCCCATTCCATGGGAGATCGCTCCATTCCTTTGGTGGCTTGGTACAATGGCTTTGCCAAGAGCGCGAAGTTGGGTATCCATATTCGGCAGTAGCCGGCAGCTCCCAAGAAGGCCCTCACCTGCTTTCTGGTGGTGGGGGTAGGGATGCAGCATACTGCTTCCTTTCGCTCGGGTCCCAATCTCCAGACCCCTCTGGACAGATGGAATCCCAGGTATTTTACTTCTGTTTGGCACAACTGCGCCTTGGCTCTGGAGACCTTGTATCCAGCTTCATTCAGGAGGTGCAAGAGATCACTGGTGGCTTGCACACATTCAGTTTTGGAGTTGGTGGCTACAAGCAGGTCATCCACATACTGGAGCAGGACTCTTTTTCCTGGAGTCACAGAGTAACTTTTTAGATCTTGATTAAGAGCAGCATTGAAGATGGTGGGTGAGTTCTTGAATCCTTGAGGTAATAGAGTCCAGGTGAGTTGGCCTCGCCTTCCGGTGGTCGGGTTCTCCCATTCAAATGCAAACAGGAGTTGACTGGTGGATGCCAGGCGTATGCAAAAGAAGGCATCCTTTAAATCCAAAACAGTGAAGTGAGTAGCTTCAGCAGGAATCCGTCCCAAGAGGGTGTAGGGATTTGGTACTACTGGATGTATGGTTTCAACTGCATTGTTCACGTGTCTCAAATCCTGCACTGGGCAGTAGTCACCTGTCCCAGGCTTCTTGACTGGGAGGAGGGGGGTATTCCATGGCGATTGGCATTCTCTGAGGAGTCCGTACTGCAATAATTTCTTTAGATGACGATGAATGCCTTCGATTACTGGTCGTGGGAGAGGATATTGTTTCACATGCACTAGTTCCGCTCCTGATTTGAGGATGACAAGCACAGGGGCTATATTCTTCGCTAGGCCAGGAGGATTATCCTCTGCCCATACTCCAGGTGGCGCTGAGATGTTGGTAGGTATACGGGGGCTGGCTGCTTTGGATAAAAGTGGGCTGTAGAACCGCCATTCTTCTTCTCGGGGGACAGTCAGCACCATCAGGCCAGCAGATTTTGAGTTCACAGTCATTTCCATTTTTCCCCCTTCAACAAAGGATATCTGCGCCTGGAGCTTAGCGAGCATGTCTCGGCCCAAGAGGGGGATTGGGCATTCAGGTATGTACAGGAACTGGTGTGTTATCTTCCATCCCCCTAATTCACAAGTGCAGTTCCGCAAGAGGGATTTGATGGCTCGAGTACCAGTGGCCCCAACAATAGTGATAGATCAGGACAACAACGGAGCCACAGGTCTGGCCACCACTGAGTGTTCGGCCCCCGTATCCACCATAAAGTCCATATATTGGTCCCCAATCTTCAAACTGACCATAGGCTCCTGGGGACCCAGAGAGAACTTGGAGCCCGGTCTGGCCTAGTCTTCATCTGTGTAGTAGCCCTCAACGGTTGCCACTCCCTCTACTGCGGCTTCTCCCTGCTGGAACTGTGTGCGATGCATTCCTCCCCGATGCCAGAATCGCCCCCTGCTCTCCAAGTGCTCCCTCCTCCCCTCCGGGAGGCGGAGTCAAAATTAGGGCATTCATTCTTCCAATGTCCTTCTTCCTTACAGTGGGCACACTGATTTGCACCCAATGGGGGCCGACCATCTCCTCGGCCTCTTCCACGTCCTCAAGTCCTTCTGTTAGAGAAACTTCCTCTGCATCTTTCAACTAAAGCTGCAGCAAGAAAATCAGCTTTCTTCTTCATTCTACGTTCACTTTCCCTCTGACATTCTTGATCACGATTCACAAACACTTTCTGAGCAACTTCCATTAACTGGGCTGTATTCATGCCCGCAAATCCTTCCAACTTTTGCAGTTTTCGCTTTATGTCTCCCCCGTGACTGACTCATGAATGCAGCATTTACCATGCGCAAATTTTCCTGGGCCGCTGGATCATATGGGGGATATAGTCTGTAGGCTTCAGATAATCATTCATAGAAGGCTGCTGGGCTCTCATCTGGTCGTTGGAGAGCTTCAGATATTTTTCCAATATTCATGGCTTTCTGGCCTCCCTTCTTTAGGCTTTGCATGAGGGCTTGGCGGAACCGATTGAGGGCTGTCTGCACTATTTGGATCCCACTTGGGGCCATCATTTGGGAAATCCGCGGCAGCTGCATGCTGAGAGTCTAGGCCTGCATCTCCTACAGGATTTTCTTCTAACCATCTAATGGAGGCCTGCACAATTCGCGCTCGCTCTTCAATGCTGAAAAGGGTGGACAGGAGCTGGCGGCAATCAGACCAGGTAGGCTGATGGGTCTGCATAATACTGTTCATTAGTTCAATCAAATCCTGAGGCTTCTCAGTGTAGGAGGCATAATGCGTCTTTCAGTACAGTAAATCAGTGGTGGAAAAAGGCACATAAACAAGGCTGGTCGGCCCTACCATGACCTGGCCTTCGGTATTAAGGGTGGGTAGGCCCTGGACCTGGCGCAATGGTATAACGTGACCATCCCTTTTACTGGTAGTTGTACTTCTGAAGGCATACGGAAATCGGGACTGTCGGAGTTCCACTTCATGTTCTTGGGCGCTGGCTGTGAGTGACCCTGAACTGGCGAATGAATCCCTGCTTGTAGTGTCATCGGTGGACTGTGGCCCACTCAGAGTACTTTGAACTGAGCCGGGGCTTCCGGCCGGGGAGGGGAGTGCCTCCTCCAGCCACGGGAGCTGTTGGGAGGACACCCGGGGTAAAACTGCAGGAATTGGTTCCTCCTGGACAGGCTCTGCCTGGGATAGTGGCGGAGCCGAGGGGACTGGCCTATAGAGGAACTGGGGCAGAAGGGACGGAATGTCTGGGGACTCGGGATGAATAGACAGGCAGTTTCTTTTCCCCAGGCTTCTGGGCCCCTTGGGTAGTTGCTACAAATATCCTACACTGTTCCTCATAACAACGTTTCATCCAGGAGGGCTCTTTTTCACAGACATTTAACCAAAAGTCTATATAAGGGAGCTGGTCAGGATGTTCTTTTTGTGCAATCTGGTGAACTAAGAATATGATACTAACATCAAAGGTACCACCAGGGGGCCATGATGAGACCAGTACCGGCCACTCCCTATCACAAAGCATTTCTAATCGGGACGGAGACATTTCTATTCCATAGTCTCCAGCAAATCCCTTGCTAAAATTCCTAGTCATACATTTCAACGGAGTTTGCGTGGACTCCGACCCCCCTCCATGATGACGTACTTGACAACAGACAGAGGGGGCGGGCAGTCAGGCTGCATTTTCCTGTGGACTACGAGTCAGAATTATGCAACAATGTTCCTCTGGGTGCACTTATTAAAAACTTATTATTAAAAACTTATTATTGCTGTAAACAAAGGGTAGGCAGAAAACATAAGCTTAGATTAGTTGCAATAAACATAATGGATGTATGTGCTCATTCTAAATAGGAACAATTTAGATAAAGTCCTTAAAATATAAAACTATTATTTTGCAACATATTATAACATCAATCCCAATAGAAAGAAATATGGCTCCTAACATGACGGCCACATATCTGTTACGTATGACTAGAGTCTATCGTATACACTGTTCTCAGTGAGAATGCTGTAGAAAACTTAAAAATACTTGGCATGAAACTAACTGCCAGCAGTCATCAGCACTAAGCTGAACAATGCAAAGAAATTACTTTAAATCTTACAGTTCAGAAAGCAGATATTCAAAGGACATGAAACGGATACTTTTTCATAAAGTTGGTGGATATCTGGAATGCAAACACTCCCCTTTTTAAGTTAGTTGAAAGCAAATTACTGAGAGCTTCAGCCAACCTTGACGGTATCTTAACAAAATAAACAATAGGTTTCTTTTCTGAGTTACAGCTTTCTTTTTTTTTTCTGTAATTTATGAACAATAAGTATGTCCTCTATGAGGTGCTTGCCACAGTATATAAAATCCCATTTTACTTTTAATTTTGCTTGATAGCATACGCAGTGACCATAAAATCTACAGGAGTAGCCATCAATGAAAGAAGGACAGTGTTTGCTTTAGACTAAAACATAAGACTAAAACACACCAAACAGCCTGTTGTTCTGTTTTTTTTGTGTTCTCTGTAAACCGTGCTGATGCCAAATAGTGCGGTATATAAGAAATTGAAATAAATAAATAAATAAGAACACAAGACAAAGCTAAGCCCACAAATGCATTATGCCTAACAGTCTATCTGATCAGAATAAGGTATTTCTTTTAAGGAATCTCACCCTGCACACTAAAACTGAACTAGACCCTCCCCCCTGGATAGTTCTGAAAGGTAACATGCCGTAACAAGTAATACTAGCTCTACAGAATCCTCCTCACTTGGTCCGTACTCGGACCTCTAACAGTTGACATAGAAATACAGGTAGGGCTGAGATATAACAAGAACAGATGAGGAGCTCCGAAGGGGTTAATGAGAACTAGGCTGTGCGAAAGACACACCCCTTCTCCCTCTGCTTACTAGAGATACCGTCTCTCTCACGCTGTGCTGAAAAAAAATAAAATCACTGAAACAGCTTGTCTCGCTGTGCGGTGCTTAGATTCGATTCCTTAAAGTGACTCCTGAGGGGTTTTTTTTTCTCTTTTTTCTTTCTCAGTACTGTCTCTTAATCGGTAAACTGTTTATATTACACCAGAAGGGAAACCAGCGGTTTCAACAAATAACAAAACCAGATGCAAACAACAGACAGAGGGTACGGGTAATCGGACTGTCCATAAGGGGTCCGTACAGCCCTAGAAACAGTGAGGGACACAAACACCAGACACTTCCTCCTTTTTGCGACCTGGGCACGGTCGCCCAGCCAGGAACTGCGCTACTCAGGAGTCCGCACTTGCTTGGTCTGTATTTCAAGACCTCTCATCCACACACACACAGACAAACATGCTAGCAACGTTTTTCCCAAATTCCCAAGGCCTTACTGACTAACCATACCATAGGGTCAGTGGCTTCTGCTTCGCTAACACCTATGCGAGGCTTACTAGGACCGCCCTGGAGAGGTGATCAGGCTCTCTTTTTACCATACTATCTTCCCAAAACTGACTATCTGAGTAGTAAAGAAAACTTCTACTCACCGGAACCGGTTCCCGATACCAAACCAGTACATGGGTTGGATCCTGGACTCCCCTCGGGTTCAGAGGTGTTGGCCAGCCGGACCCAGTAGTCCGCCGAAGCAAGGCAGAACCCTCTCCGATACAAGAGGACCGGTGGCGCCTGAGGTTTCCCCTGCGGTCGGACAGACACGGTTCCAACCGGGCCAAACCTTGAGGCGAGAAGTCGTGGTATATTTACTTGAATACCATCACACTACTCACACTTCCCGGCCCAACGCACCAAGAAATGTAGCAGCTGATAAACATGCAATAAATAATACCAGGAGTCAGTTGCAGGATCCAAGCCATTTAATGTGCACAGGCTCAGAACAGACTAAAAGGGACTGAGCAATGAAAAACTACAGCAGATTCATTATATACAATTTCACAGTTTGATACAAGCAGACTTTCTATTGGTCCCAACGCCCCCTGCACTTGTCCAATCGGGGACCCTCTCTGGGCCTGGCTCCTTGTTCCCCCTTTCTGGCTTATTCTAACAAAGGCATAGTCTTAGACATAGATACATTTCTACTTCAAGGACATTTCTAGCTCAGAGAATGCAAGGACAGAACAAACCAAGCATAAAGAACTTATACAAACTTCATGGGGGAAGGAAAGGGACTTCCAAAAAGCAGTTTAAAGCAGATTTATAAACTTTGGTTCTTTTCAATACTACTCTCAGGTGGGGGTTAGGATCTAGGCCTAGTTTACAGGCCATAGCGTACCGCAGTGGAGTATGAGAGCTGTACAAAAAGATAAATTTTGACTGCTCCTTTGGTGGAGCATTGCATTTTGCAGGAATATACTTTAAAAGTTCGAGATTCTGTGTTTTGAAAGTGGTCACTGTAATAAGCAACAATAAATTTTGTCACGATAACAGACACTTCAGTGAAACCAAAGTGTCTTTTATTTATTTATTATTCAATCTTGCAAGATGGGTCGCCACAATTTGTTATCCGTGACCACACTTTGTCATATGAACAGTTCCATATTTATTACATTCATTTCTTCTACAAATTCCTCCTCTATTATTCTATTGGTGTAAGTATTTCTAATTTCCTACCTATTAGTGATTGTTATTTAGGTCATGTGAATCTCCACCTCCCTTTACTTCTCTTAATCCCTGTCCCTTTTACCCCCTCCCCTTTTTTTTTTTACCTTATTCCTTTTATGGTTATGTTACCGGTCTTATGGTTTCTCAGAGATCCCCCCCCCCCTTTCCCTTGTGCCCATGGCCTGTTTTATCCTGTTGAAACAAAAAAAAGGAGCGCTGTTCTTGCAATAGTCCACCAGGAGCCACAAAAAGCAAGAAGCCAAGACGTCAGGACGATTCAAATCAAGTTTATTAATACAGACCCCAACGCGTTTCGGCAATCAATGCCTTCATCAGGGGGTAGCAGCTACAATACAAATATAAGTAATATAAACATAAAAACATGAAAAAGAAGAAAAATTAAAATCATAAACAATGACATATATAATATAATCTTATGTGGTCAAGAAGGACTGGTGAAATTCTTACCAATGTAGTTAACAAACAGATGTATATGAACGCAGGACACACAAATGTAATGAAAAATAATAATTAATAATATTTAAAATGACAGCATAAATATTCTAAAACGGTTATAAAAAGATATTATATAATTATTAATCAATAATTGTTAAAGAACTACAGCATAAGTCTTCTAAAAAGGTTGTAGAAAATTCTTGTATAAATATAAACATGAAATAAAACAATCAGAACTATTATACTTACATGTAACCCTATTTATGGACTGTTAGTGTAATCTTGAGTCCAGGGTTGGGCGTATTCTGTCTCACAATATTAAAAAGACTTGGTATCGCCTGTCTTAGACTGTAAATATAAAACAACTAAAGATAATCACAAAGAGGAGCGTAGGATGGAGTTAAAATCCATCATGTAGGATAGATTATGCATAAGGGATGATGACACATAAAGAAATGAATAGATAATAATAATAGACTATAAAATAAATATATAATGGTATGGCGCTATGGATTTATACATATAAATATTGTAAAGACTTATGATTAAAAAACGTGTAGAAACTAGATTCATCAACAAATCTTATGCCTTATTATATTATGGGTATCTGCTGAATAGCAAACCAAGTATAAAAATCTAAATGCACAGAAAATGTTGAAATTATAAATAATAGTCAATGAATCACAGATTGAGAATCTTCATCAAACCAATGAATAAAGCCAAAGAAATTGTAATAATTATTTCAATGATGACAAATACATAAGAGAATGAAGATATATATATATGGAATATATATATATGTATGAAATAAATGAAGTGAAACAATAGAGTAGAATAAAACAAATTTTACATATACACATTTCACGCCATGAGTATGAAGGTAACATAAAATAGTCTAATTAATGAACTGATAAGTGTAATAGTTAGTTAATAGATATTTATATTAAACAAAGGAACCGATCCTGTAAAATGATACTTCCTATCAATTTGCTATAAAGAATAAAATGACTATTGTGTATGAACTGATCATGTGTTTTATATGACAAACTGATAGTTCAAGTATTAACAAACGAGTTGTGCCTAAATGATTAAACATAATTTGTTTAAATGTGAGTAATCGACCTATAATCGATTGTCTTAAATGGTACTCTATCCTATAATGAAACAAAGGTATTTTATTTATAAAAAAATACTATTGAATTAAAAATGAGATACGCATGATTTATGTAGATGTTGACACCTTTCTTGGTTAATAACGTTGCCTTGATGTTGTGGAATGATAGTATTAACCTATAAAGTGCATGAGTTACTAAACCATGATATGGTACCACGCAATTTTAATATTAAACTAAAAAACTACATAGATCCATTAGGTAGCAAACTCGAAGGCGTATTGTGCCGGTACTTGTTCAAAACGGACGACATAATGAATGGACTCGAAGGAGGGAAGAATAACACCTTAAATGTACATATGGAAACCTTAAAGTACATGCAGATAAAAATGGAGTGAAAATAATGATAATAAAATAAAAGTGAAGTACCTTAGACACATAGAGTTATGGTTCTCCCAAATTCATTGCCTATGTCATAAGAACACATGAATAACGTTAAAATGCCATATAACCTAGCTTTTACTTGGAAAGAATTTCCTAAAGGAATATTGCTAACTGTAAAGTGACATATGCCAACGGTTTAAAAATATATACGGAAGACATTGGATAAACATAAAAATGCGTTTAAAAAAGAAATGTACTTTGCGCTTCTATTTTTGAAACTTCATCTACACTAAAAAGGTAGCATCTAGGTTTAAAGAAGTAGATAAGTGTATGAGCAGAAGCAAACACTGAAAATAATGACTTAAAACTCGAAATAAAATAGGTGTCTTAAATAAAACCGAGCTATTTCCATGGCAAATAATTAAATACTGTCGTCGTACTTGAATAGCACCCATGCTATCTAGTGATGTAAAAGTTTTTACTCACGTTGATCTTACGATCGAGTACAAAGATTGTTTGCCTTAAAAAGCTGCAAAACGCTGGTACTGCTCACATAAAATCGAAAGTGAAAGTGTACTGGCTTCGAGGGGTATAATGTAGCCTTTTAAAATTGGCGCCAAAAATCAAAGAAGCTGATTGGAGGAAAAATGATGAGGCGAAACACGTAATGGCTCACCATAATGTTAATGAATGAAATCACTTAAAACCAGTGTATTATATATGTACATAAGAACATTTCTGTGATAATAAAAAACTACGAAACATAAAAGGTAGCGTTGTTCATAAGAAAGAACAATGCCTAAACAAATTAACATCTAGGTTCTAATGGGTAGATGGAAAAATACTATACGAGTCTCTGGACTTTACAGGAAGACGGAGAGGTCTATCTCTTGGTTAAGACCATCTGGAGATAGGCTTTTAAACTCATAGATGTATCTTTGTTCCAATTTCAATAGTTTATTATTTATGTCTCCTCCTCTCCAATATGGTTTGATCCATTTCAGAACTAAATATTTCAAGTCATTGATTTTGTGATCAGCAGCAATCCAATGAGAAACCAAAGGTTTGTCTATGATTTTCCGGGAAATGCAGCTTTTGTGCTCAGTAATCCGAGTCCGAATTTCTCTTTTAGTTTTGCCAATATATACAAGATGACATGGGCACTGTATAAGGTAAATTACATTGGACGTTCTGCAGTTCGTATAGTCATTCAGGTATATCTTATGTCCTGATTTTAAATCCGTAAAGCTATTTTTGGTTATGATGGTGTGTAGACAGATGGAACATTTTCCACAGCTATAATGTCCCTTGATTTTAGGGGGAGCATGTGATCTCATGAGGGCTGATGGGACAAGTGTATTGGCTAGATTGGTATTTCTTTTATAAGCAACCATGATATGTTTTGTATCAAACGCTGGCAGTGTGGTGAGTAAATGCCATTCCTGTCTAAGAATGTTCACTATTGACTTCGAATATTGTGAGAATGTTAAAGCACAAACAACCTTGTTCGAATTTGTAGAAGTCTTCTTTTTTTGTAACAAAACAGAACGATCAGTAGTACAGGCACGTAAATATACTTTCTTAATGCTCTCTTTAGGATATCCTCTTGTTTTGAACCTGTAATGCATATCAACAGAGTGACGTTCAAAGTCTCTATCTGTAGTGCAGGTTCTTTTAATTCTGAGGAATTGACTTACCGGTAGGTTTTGTTTGAATGCTCTATTGTGGCAGCTATCATAATGAAGGAGAGTGTTGCGGTCAGTGGGCTTTCTATATAATTCTGTGACAAAGCCATTGTGGTCCTTCTTAATCATAATATCAAGGTAAGGGATTTTTTCAGAACTGAAAGTGCCCTCAAATTGTAAATGGGGGTCTAGGGAATTGAGCCACAGGAAAAATTCTTGTAACTTGTCTTCTGGACCATCCCATATAATCAGAATGTCATCTATATACCTCTTCCATGAAAGGACATTAGATGCATAAGGATGAGTGTTCAGATATTGTGCTTCAAAGTTAGCCACATAGAGGTTTGCCACGTCTGGGGCCATCGATGAACCCATGGCAACCCCTTTCACCTGTTTATAAAAAAGACCACGGAAGTAAAAGAAATTCTCTGACATCGCTATTGAAGCTAACTGTACTAGAAAGGCCGTGGGAGTACGTACTGGTCGTGTCCTTTGTATGAGAGTATTGGCTAGAACTTCAAGTGCAGCCTGTTGAGGTATATTAGTATACAGAGAGTTTATGTCCAAAGTAACAAGTGTAAGCTGATCATGATATTGATTAAATTCTTGTAAAATATTAATGATGTGTGTATAATATTTTACAAGAATTTAATCAATATCATTCACCAGAGGCAGGTTTTGTCAGACAAATCTGATTGATTTCTTTGACTGGGTGACCAGGGAGTTGGACCGAGGGAGAGCTCTAGATGTGGTGTATTTAGATTTCAGTAAAGCCTTTGACACCGTTCCTCACAGGCGACTTATAAACAAACAGCACCCTAGGGATGGACCCTAAAGTTATTGCTTGGGTTAGAAACTGGTTGAGTGAGAGACAACAAAGGGTACAGGTAAATGGAGCTTACTCTGAGGAGAAGGAAGTTACCAGTGGTGTGCCCCAGGGATCTGTCCTTGGTCCGATTATTTTTAACATCTTTGTTAGTGATATAGTGGAAGGGCTGTCGGGTAAGGTTTGCCTCTTTGGGGATGATACCAAAATCTGCAATAGCGTAGACACCCAGGAAGGTGTAGATAACATGTGGAAGGATCTAGCTAAGCTTGAAGAATGGTCTAGAATTTGGCAACTGAGATTTAATGATAAAAAATGCAAGATCATGCATTTGGGCTGCAGCAATCCAAGGGAGCAATATAGTATAGGGGGTGAAGTACTTTTGTCCACTAAAGAAGAGCGGGACTTAGGCATGATTGTGTCTGATGATCTTAAAGTAGCTAAACAGGTAGAAAAGGCGACAGCAAAAGCTAGAAGGATGCTTGGGTGCATAGGGAGAGGAATGGTCATCAGAAGAAAGGAAGTGTATAAGTCTTTGGTGTGACCTCATTTGGAGTATTGTGTGCAATTCTGGAGACTGCACCTTCAAAAGGATATAAACAGGCTAGAGTCAATACAGAGGATGGCTACTAAAATAGTTAGTGGTCTTCATTATAAAGCATATGAGGACAGACTTAAGGATCTTAATATGTACACCTTAGAGGAAAGGCCGGATAGAGGTGATATGATTGAGACATTTAAATACCTCCATGGCATAAATGCACAGGAGAGCCTCTTGCGATTGAAAACAAGCTCTGCTACGAGGGGACATGGGATGAGAGGAAAAGGGATAGATTCAGGAGTGATATGCGGAAATATTTCTTTACGGAAAGAGTGGTGGATCCGTGAAATAGTCTCCTAGTGGAGGTGGTAGAGATGAGGATGGTATCTGAATTCAAAGAAGCATGGGACAAACACAGAGGATCTCTAAAGGAAAAAAGGGGACTGTTGAGGTGGTTGATCTGGAAGGACAGACTAGATAGGCCATGTGGTCTTTTTATGTCGTCATGTTTCTCTTTCTATAAAATGTGTCTCTGTTTCTCTGGTGTTGCACTGCATGCAGAGTCTGGCTTCTTGGGTTTTTAGTTTAATTTTGTCTACATATTTTTATTTTAGGTTGTGCCCAATTATTCTGTAGTTGATGAGGATCTTAGTGTGTAATTGAGGCCAGGTGTTATTTATTTATTTATTTATTTAACATTTCTTATATACCGCGCTATTAAGATCAGTGCGGTGTACATTGAACAAAATATACAACAATGTATGCAAGTAACATTGAGTTTACATAGAACATGGGAATATATAACATGGATTAACAGGTAAAACTATGTACAGTCAACATCATATATGTATATGTTTTTACTAAATAAATAAATATGTTCTGTTAACTTGCTGTTTTTATGTAGGAATCTGTACTGTAGTAATCTGACTTGTTCAGCTTTTCAAATAGGTGTATGGATGTTCTAGGGCCCGCTGCACTATTTAGTGCTGCTTTTTTCTGTGTATGAGTTTTGGAAATTGTTGCTGATATGATATGGTAGATTTGCTCTGTAGTTTTTCATTGACTTTTGTAAGGTTTTATATTAGTTCACAATATGTCTGGTACTGGAGAATGTTTGTTGTCATTACTGAGATGACTAGAATCTATTTTTTTTTAATATGTTGAATTCTATGTGTGACAGTCCTAGTTCTGCTCTGCAACCATTGTTGAGGGAGGGGTTTCTGTTGATGCAGAACATATGTTCAAAAACAAAAAGAGAGAACCATAACATGGTTTATAGCAACAAAATAAAATGAGTTATAATTTTATAATTTGGTGTTATAAACTACGCTGTGGTCCTCACTTTTTCTTTTAGTTCCTTGGTGTGCGAGCATCTTGCATTTCCTTTTTTCACAGTATTGTCCAGTGTGCAGTTTCAGGAGTTTTGTTGGGGTTGCCATCCCCTCTTGGTGTTTATGTTTATGTTTATTAGAGAACTTGATATACCGCCCATCACAATAGCGTCTGAGCGGTTCACAAAAAAATAAAATGTTGGAGTGGGAGGTGTTGTGTTGGGTCATAAAACCCCTCTTGTTTTTGTGAATGTGGGAAATGCTCTGTAGGGGCCACTGAGCATCTCTTGTTTTTGTGAAGGTGGAAAATGCTGGTTGGGGCTGCCAAGTTGCTTTTGTGGAAGTGGGAGTTACTGCGTTGGTGCTATTGAGCCCCTCTTATTTGGCACATTTAGTGGCATGTTTCCTAATCTCCATGCTAGTAACACATGTGGGCTGCTCTACCAGTGTGGGGCTGTAGGCCAACTGAAGAAAGGCAGGTACATCCCCCTACAGTTACCGCTCTTCAGTGTTGCAATTAACACAATACATTGAGGTGAATTAATACTACTACTACTGAACATATGTATAACACTACAAGATGTATGCAGCGCTGCACAGACACATGTAAAAGACGGTCCCTGCTCATTAGAGCTTACATTCTAGTCAAGACAGGCAACACAGTAGTTGTAGACATGGAATGCATCTAGGGGGAATGGTAAGGAATCACAAAGGAGACCAGGTGAGTCAAGATCCAAAAGTGGCAGCAAAGAGGTGAGTTTTCAGCCTGGATTTGAAAAGGGTCAGAGAAGGCATCTGATGCACAGACTCATGTAGTTTGTTCCAGGCATAAGGAGTAGCAAGGTAAAAGGAGCGAAGTTTGGAGTTAGCAATAGGGCACAGATAGAAGCACTTTGCCAGAAAAGCGGAGTTCCCGAGGAGGGGCATAGAGAGAGATAAGAAAGGAAAGGTAGTGAGGAGCTGCAGAGTGATTGCACTTATAGGTCAGCAGGAGAAGTTTGAACTGGATGTGGAAACAGATAGGGAGCCAATGAAATGACATGAGAAAAGGGGTAATATGAGCATGATGAGGTTGGCGGAAGATTAGCCATGCAGCAGAGAGTTGAACAGATTGAAGGGGAGAGAGATGATTCAGAGGGAGACCTGCAGGGAGTGGGTTACAATAGTCTAGACGGGAGGTAACTAAGAAGTGGATAAGTGACTTAGTAGTGTGTTCAGAAAGGAATGGGCAAATTTTGCTGATGTTATAGAGAAAGAAACTGCAGGGAGGGGGTGTCAAACTATAGGTTGCAGGGGGGGGGGTGGGGCGGGGCACGCCAGGAACCCTAGCACTGACCTTGTTATCTCGTGGGTAAAAATTACCTGGCTAGAAACAGTATCTGTACAGTACAAACATTTCCAGATTTTGGGAGGGAAACTTAAACCCATTGTCAACACTATAGCATTCTCAGAAGTTCCACTTCTTCATGATAAGGGGGAAGAGAGGCTGCATCACATAAACTTTAATATGTGGCTTCAAAACTGGTGTAAACAAGAAGGATTTAGATACTGTAAATAGGCAATTGGGACAGTAGATTAAATAATAAAAGGCTGTACTGTGTTGATGGAGTTCATCTCTCTGTGACAGGAAAAAGGATCATAAATGAAAAATTCAGGCGTTATGTGGACAAGCATTTAAACTAGAGAAAGAGAGTGACGGGTGGCAAAAAACAAGTTCGGGACATCACTCCCAGCAAAAATATTATAATAACATTGGAAATAGCCATCATATTAACTTACACATCCATGACAAGATAAAAAAGGAGACTGGAATAAAATCCATGCAAAATAAAAGCAAGCCAACCAACAATTACTGTAAGGCAATGAGCACAAATGCTCAAAATCTAGCCAACAAAGTTCCTGACCTGGAAGCCTTGATGGTGGAAACAGGGCTAGCCCTTGGCATGTTTGGACATGTTGCCACGCATGGCCCCACTTCATGAGAGGCCCCACACCTGGCCGTGTGCACAGAAAAGCTGAAAATATCCAACTCCCTTCAGCCACCACTGCTGTGTCTGCTCAGTGTAAACACAGTGCAGAGCCTTGCTATCTCTGAGGCAATGGCTCCTCCTCCTCCCATGGCAGCAGAGGGAGAGGGTCAGCATGGCAGAGGCCCAAAAATGACAGCGCTCCGGAGACCTTCTCAGCATCCATGGCCCAGGCCCTGCAGCCCCATGAAAGGAGGAGGAGGAGCTGGCAACCAATGCAGAGAGCGGGCTAGGCTGGAGTTGGAGTCCGTACAGCGGCCTTGAGCAGCAGCCGACTAATCAAGTTTCATATGGATGACCGCCCCAGCTGTGGACATAATTAAAACACCTCAACTACAGTGACATTGAGGTAGAGGGAAGTGCTGCCTGAAGAGGAGGGGTTGGGTTGGAAGAGATACTAGGGCCATATTTCAGAGGAAGGAAAAAGAGAATGGAGCTACTGGATGTAGGGGAGGGGGAATATAGAGAAGTAAGGGAGATAATGGATGGGGGATCATAAGGAGAGAAAGGGGATACTAGATACAGGGGAAGGGGAAGTAGGGAGATGAAGAAGAGATGCTGGACATGGGAGAGTTATAGGAGATGTAGAAGAGAATGATGTTGGACATAGGGGGATAGGAGATAGGGAGGTGGAGGATAGATGCCAGACATGGGGAGGTGTGAGAAGAAGGGGAGATGACAGACATAGGTGAGGGGGCATACAGCTACAGAGGGAAGAAACTGGACTTGACAGGAAATAGGGAGATGGACTGGAGATGTTAGACATGGGAGGAAATAGGGAGAAGGGTGGGAATACTGGAAAAGGGGAGATAGGGAGAAGGGAGAGATTTTGGATACAGTGGAGGATATAGAGCGAAAGAGTGGTGGTGATGCTCAGCAGGGAGAGAATAAGGGGGATTATATTGAATGGGGAGATGCTGAAAAGTTGGGATACAGGGAGGGGGAGAGATGCTGGGCACCACAGGGAAGAAAGAAAAGGGAGAATTAGTGATGTATATTGGGGAATAAGAGGTTGGGAAAAAAGAGGCAGGGAATGGGAGGGTTGTGCTTAAGGTTGAAAAGTAGTAGATTGAGGACAAGATGGTAAGAAGAGAGAGAGAAATCTGAGTCCATAGAGAGAGGAAAAAAATACATGGAAGAACACTAAAAAGAAAAAGATCTATGTTGGAGATGCATGTAGAGGAGAGAAGTAGCCTAAAGCTCCAAATCCCGATGGGCAGAGCAAATTGCCACCAGGAACATGACCTTCAAAGTCAGATCCTTCACTATGGTGCCCCCAAGGAGCTCAAAGGGAGGTTCTCCTAGAACCGAGAGCACCAAATTAAGGTCCCACAAGGGAACCACGGACAGACACAGGGGATGAAGATGCTTCACCCTGCAGCGGAAATGAATTACATCCCCATGGGTCACCAGGGCTTGGCCCTGAACCCAACCCTTGAAACAAGCCAAGGCCACCAGGTGGACCCTCAAGAAGCGCAAAGCCAAGCCTTTCTCCAGCCCAGCCTGCAGGAAAGTCAAAATATCAGGGAGTGAAGTCCCTATGGAACAAACACCATGCTTGCCATACCATGCCTCAAATATGTGCCAGACCCGCACATAGGCCTAGGATATTGATCGCCTGTGGGCCTGTAGTATAGTGTTGTAATGAAAATGAGTTAAAGTTGACTACTGATTATGCATCAGCAGTGAGTTAGGGGTTAATTAAACCTCAGTTTTATGGGAGAGAGAGAGATTCTTGTACAATTTGGTGAAAAACATCGTCTTGCATAACTACATCATGTGAAACTTATGAGAGGGAGTCCTGATACAACAATGTAGATAAGGAAAAGCTTCTTCCCATAGCAACTGTGCTTTTTCTCATAAAGTGAAGGTCATCTATCAGAGTTCTGAACTTCTGAATCATGGGATGGGAGATGCCCCTCTCTTGAGCATTCTCAGGCGTCTGGCCAGCATCTTATGTTTAATGGACAGCTGATCCTATTGTGTATATGTCATCTGATGGAAAATTATTGGTTGTTCTTGCAACAGGATAAAATAGGTGCCTTTTTCAGCCAGGGGAAAGCAAAAAGGAGTTTCACCTATGGAGTGAACACTTGCGCTGCCTAGGAGTCTCCCGACTGAGAAGTCTCTCTCTTGCCTAGCTGAATCTGGAACCCATTTAGTCAAAGTGTGGCATGAGATAAAGCTCATGGCTCTGTCAGTGTATCATTTTCCTGTATTTTGCTGTTTGTAGATAAGTGAATCACCTGCTTTCAAGTTATCTTTTCTAACTAATTATAGGTGAATAAGTGAATTACTTGTTTTCAAGTTACCTTTTCTTTATTTTATAAATAAACTGCTTATCTTTATTCCAAAGTGTGTTAGCCTTTATTTTCGCACCCCGCTCAATTAGCAAAACATTTGGCGCCATGAGCAAGGTACAAAAAAAGGCTTGTATAATGTTTAAAAGAAGAGGAAAGAGTGTAAATACTGTAAAGGGGGAAAGGTGTGAATACTGTAGATATTCCCGGCTGGGATCAGGCACCTTTTGAGATGTTAGCTAGAGAGTGGTCTTGCTGGTCAGGACTAAGTGAGAATTGGGATTCAGTTTTAAAAGATGCTGTCAGGGATATTCATTTCTTTTTATTCAAGGTAGAAAAGATAGAGGTTTGTGAGTATGGCATGCAGACAGTGTTTGAGAGGCAGCCTATTGTAAACATGGTGATATTGCAAAGTCCTTTAGCAGAGATTGTTTCAGCGGATGTGATATTTGGAGCTAAAGGTACATGAGAAAAATTGAAGAGAAAATATAAGCTGTGTGTATTAGAAGAGAATGTGTATAATGATTCGTTTGTTTTTCTGACGTTATGTTTTTAAAAGGATAACATTTTTCCTGGTTTAAAAGATTTAAACAGCCTGACTGAAACTTGTTAATTAGTTGTGTTCTCATATGCTGATTTTTTTCCTTAGTAAGTCAGAACTGTATTTCGTCAGACTTGAAAGTTGATATTTGAAACATCTGTGTTCTTATCTTTGTTAGCCTGTAATGTGTAAAGACAGATTTTTCTTGTTTTGTTTCACTCTTGGGTTTTAGGTAATTTCAATTGCTTTTCTTTTCGAGTTGGGTTTCTAGAGAGGTGCATTTTGTTTTGATAGCTTTCTGATCTCAGTATGAATGAAGAAACAGATAAATGTTGTAGCGCTGTGATTTCTGTCTGTGTTGATTTTTTGTTTTAGTTTGGTAATCCTTAGTTTAGAAAGTTTTAAACCTTAGTCTTTAAGGATTAGTGTGTTTTGATGGTTTATGCATGTATGTTAGCTGGTACGAGAATGAAGTTGATATGAGCAAGCGATTAGAAGGTATTGCATGAAATGAGATATGAGATAATAGTGGTAGAAGGATCTTTTTGATAGTAAATTGAATTTCGAAGGATATGAGATTCTATGATGGATTTTGCAGTCTTAATGTATTTGGACAGCTAGTAGTTTTTTTTCCTGTCTGTATGAGTTTGTACTGTAGTATGGAATGGATTTTCTGAGTCAATGGATTGGGATTGGAATGTGTTGTACACTGAAGTAAGAACCTTAGAAGCAGACAGTACAGATAACAAGCCTGGCAGAGTTTTGTGTGTTTACATTAGCTTTGTAGTGAAAGATACTGAGTGCAGTTATCTGGCTGGAAGACCTTGACTGCAAGTTTTGTTAGAGAAGTTCTCGTAAACAAGAAAAATAGTTTATAGTTAAAGTACAGCCTGAATGTTGTTAATTCTTTTCTTTTTCTCTGTGAATATGTAAAAAAACAACTTCCGATTCCAATTGGCAGTAGAGTTATTGATTAATAAATCTGCATGATTGTAATTGTATTATGTTTAAGATTATTTAGATTTAACAAGTGTGATAGAAGAGGAAGAAAGAACATTAACCATTTCTTTGTCTACAGTAAATAAGTTTAATTCATGATGTGTAAGTTTTGTTTTCTAGGTTAGGGATCTGAGTGTATCCTGATTAAGAAAATTTGTCTACTGATTTCTATGTGTCAAGAGATTAGAGTAACAATATCCTGGTCTATTATGCTGTTTGTGCTGAATAAATTGCTAAGAAAGCATGGCGGGGGGGGGGGGGGGGTGTTGGTGGTGGAGGGGGCAGTGTCACCTGCCTGTAGCGGACGAAGTCCATGCCCCGTTCCAGTGCATGTTGTGCAGTGCAGCAGACAAGGTCTGTCTGTTGAAAGGCAAAGGCAGCCACAGGGACTACTGCACATCTCTGGCAACAGTGTGGTGCAATACACACAGCCAGTGTGTCATGGAGCAGAGGGTCACAGGTTCAGGACCCTGCGGTGGAGTCTGCAGAGAATGTCCTTACATTTTTCCCAATATTGCACATGACCAAAGTCATGCAAGCGGAGAATCCTGGCAAAAGGATCGCACCTCAACAAGCCCCCCCCCCCCCCGGAACATGCCCAAAACAGAGAGAGCAGCCATTGTTGGCTTGAAGGGAGCTGTGGCTCACCAATAATGGCTCTGTCCCACATGGACATCATGCCGAGGTACCAGACTACCGCGGTGTTTTGTGATCTGTGGTCATGCAAGACCACACTGATGGCACATGGCCATCTTGGCAACATGTGTGGGGTAAGGTGGAGGTGACAGTCACCAGCATGCAGCCCACAACAGGTCTGCCAAATGTCCACAATGACACATGCAGTACAAGATCTGGCAAGGTGCATCCAATGGAAAACCGACAAGCATCATGGATGCCTACAACAATGTGTCAGCATTGTGGTGCACCCAATACAGTCGATCCACCCAGAATCAGAGGTTCGTGTGTTTGTAACTTGCCAGTAGACAAAGTTTTAAACATGCCCCATGGGAACAGGATGTGCCTAAGTGCACAAACACCACCAACCAGATCATATCCCAAGCTCTTCTGACACATCAAGTGTGCCACATGCAAGATTACAGCTGCCTAAGGCCAGCCGATGGGAACCACACAATCAGCCTGCATGTCAAAACCATTGTGGCAGCAATGTGGCGCACCAAGTAAAGTTGGTGCAGACAAAATCATAGAAATACAGAAACATAGAAATATGATGACAGTAAAAGACCACATGGCCTATCTAGTCTGTCCTTCCATATCAACAACTGCAACAGTTCCCTTTTTACCTTTAGAGATCCTCTGTGTTTGTCCCATGCTTTTTTGAATTCAGTTACTGTCCTCATCTCTACCACCTCCACTGGGAGACTATTCCACGGATCCACCACTCTTTCTGTAAAGAAATATTTCCACATATCACTCCTGAATCTATCCCCCTTCACCCTCATCCCATGTCCCCTCATAGCAGAACTTGCTTTCAATTGAAAGAAGCTTTCCCCCTGAACATTTATGCCACGGAGGTATTTAAACATCTCAATCATATTACCTCTATCCCGCCTTTCCTCTAAGGTGTACATATTAAGATCCTTAAGTCTGTCCTCATATGCTTTATAATGAAGACCACTAACCATTTTAGTAGCCACCCTCTGCACCGACTCCATCCTGTTCACATCCTTTTGAAGGTGTGGTCTCCAGAATTGCACACTATACTCCAAATGATGTTGCACCAAAGACTTATACAGAGGCACTATCTCCTCATTTTTTCTACTAGCCATTCCTCTCCGTATGCACCCAAGCATCCGTCTAGCTTTTGCCGTCGCTTTTTCTACCTGTTTAGCTACTTTAAGATCATCAGATACAACCACGCCTAGGTCCCGCTCTTCTTTAGTGGACAAACATACTTCACCCCCTATACTATATTGCTCCCTTGGATTGCTGCAGCTCAAATGCATGACCTGCTAGGTACGTATGACCTAGATTGGCCACTGTTGGAAACAGTATACTGGGCTTGATGAACCTTGGTCTGACTCAGTATGGCATATCTTATGAACTTACATTTTTTAACATTAAATCCCAGCTGCCAAATTCTAGACCATTCTTCAAGCTTAGCTAGATCCCTCCTCATGTTATCTTCACCTTTCTGGGTGTCTACTCTATTGCAGATTGTGGTATCATCCGCAAAGAGGCAAACCTTACCCGACAGCCCTTCCGCTATATCACTAACAAAGATGTTAAAAAGAATCAGACCAAGGACAGATCCCTGGGGCACACCACTTGTAACATCCTTCTCCTCAGAGTGAGCCCCATTTACCTGTACTCTTTGTCGCCTCGCACCCAACCAATTTCTAACCCAAGCAGTAACTTTAGGGTCCATCCCTAGGGTGCTCAGTTTGTTTATAAGTCGCCTGTGAGGAACAGTGTCAAAGGCTTTACTGAAATCTAAATACACCACATCTAGGGCTCTCCCTTGGTCCAGCTCCCTGGTCACCCAGTCAAAGAAATCAATCAGATTTGTCTGACAAGACCTGCCTCTGGTGAATCCATGCTGCCTCAGATCCTATAATCCGCTGGACTCCAGAAACCTCACACTATTTTCTCTTCAGCAGTGTTTCCAATAATTTACTCATCACCGAAGTTAAACTAACCAGCCTGTAGTTTTTCAACCACATCCTTATTTCCGCTTTTGTATAAAGGCACCACATGAGCCTCTCTCCAGTCTTTTGGCAACACTCCCGACTCCAACGAGGCATTGAAAAGGTCAGTCAGTGGAGCTGCTAGAACGTCCCCAAGTTCCCTCATTATTCTAGGGTCTATCCCATCCGGTCCCATCGCTTTGTCTAATTGAAGTTGAGTTAGTTTCTCATGAACAGTCTTCTGAAAATTGTTCAAGATGTCCCTCGCTTCTGTTCCTGTTTGTGGGTGTTTTCTGAGGTCCTGCTCCTGGTTCTTCATCTGTGAACACAGAACAGAAATATTTGTTAAGCAATTCCGCTTTATTCTCATCAGCTTCTACATATTCCTCCCCTTCATCCTTGAGTCTGACAATACCACTTTTGCCCTTGCTCTTCTCCCTAACATATCTGAAAAATGTCTTACCCCCCCCCCACACATTTTATTGCCCCCCCATTTTATTGCATTAGCTATTTCCTCCTCTTTTTGAATCTTTGCTTTCCTGACTACTTTGCTAGCTTCTCTAAGTTTTTCCAAATATAGGTGCCTGTCTTCCTCTCTCTGTGATCTCCTGTATTTCATGAAGGCCTCCCTCTTTTTCTTCACTTTTTCAGCTATTTCTTTTGAAAGCCATAGCAGTCTCTTTTTCCTTTTACCTTTATTTACCATTTTAACAAAAAGGTTGGTTGCCCTTAAAATATCCCCTTTCATTTTTGCCCACTGTTTTTCTACATCCCCCAGCTGTTCCCATCCCACTAACGACTCCCTGAGGTATTGGCCCATCTTCGCAAAGTTAGTCTTCCTAAAGTCTAAGACCCTCACCTTTGAATGGATTCTAACAGCCCTAGTCCTTATACTGAACCACATCATCTGGTGATCACTGGATGCAAAATGATCTCCCACTCTAACATCAGAAGGTCATGGTATTGCATCCTGCCAATGGATAAGTGTCATGGTGAACTTTTATACCCCCGTGCAGGCAGAAAAGCAGCATGTGTAAACACCAAACGTCTGGGCAAGAAGTGGACAGACACCAACACGACCAAGCAGCAGAACACACCTCAACATCATCACAGTGAGCAGCTGTAAACACAACTGAATGGCACAACGGAGCACACAACCTGTTACAATACCCACTGTGCAACTGCTGCCTTGTGTCTTGCACACCACTGCAACATGGTCCTGTGGCAGTGACCAACCAGGATGCATTACGAAGGGCACAATCACTGGCATCCTGCTCCCCTCCACATGTAGTGCAGGGCCACACAGCAAATGGGAAGTTGAACAGGTGATTGCATGTGTTGTCCCAGGTATGTGTAGCATGAATGAGGTTCAGCAGTCACCACACCATGCACCTCACTCCCACAGCAGTGTCACACAGTACAATTTATGCAAATGAAGGGAAGAGGATGCTGGGAACTCCATGAAACTGCAGCAGTCCCACAGGATGCCTATGTGGGAGAGGGGAATGTACAGGCACTATATGTGCCTGGCCATATCAGATCCGTCACCATGACAATGGTGCCGATACAAAAGAACGTTGTCATGACACCATTGCCACGAATGTGTTGTGATCCAACAAGAGGTATGTACCAACATTCTTCACTACACTGAATAAAGCTGCAGTTGTCTGTCAGACATAGCACACCTGTTCGGACAGGTTGGTGAAAGCGTCCAACACAGATAGCCTGGAGAGCACACAAGTAGCCAATGTGCAGTGACAGGCCTGTGGCGTGCATGCAACAAATGTCACCAGATATGGTGATACACGCAGGCAGTCCTCATCACCTGTGTCCAATAGGTGCATGTCCAAAAAGTAGCAGGCACACTCATAACAATATTCAGCATACCCACACACCACGTATGCACTGTTGCAGGTGACATCTGCTGTTGTGTGTTTATTAACGTGATCATCACCACCTCATGTAGAGCATAACCCCACAAAAGGGCATCCCATATTTGGGGGACTGTTGGTGGCACCTACCTGTGCAAACCATCCTATCCGCTGTTGGTGGAAAAACACTGGGTGAAAATGGTGGCAAACCATCCAAGGGCAGGACAAGGTCACATTGCATGCAATACAGACCACACATGCAGGCCAAAAGGTTCACTGTGGAGCATACAGCAGATCTGAGGAGTAGATATTAACATCACCTACTGTGTGTGTGCCAGAGGTTGTCTGACCCCATTCACAGTCATGGTGAGTTCCGCAAACCCTACCTATAGGCCACGGATAAAGTACGTGTCATGTAGCCCATGAGTGTAAACCCCTGTCATCACGTGAGTGGTCTGATCCCCTGCTGGACAGGAAGGAGATGTAGATAGTAGGTGTGACTTCGCAATGCATTATGGGCCAAGGTGGAATGAATCAATAAGTGAGGATACAACTGGCCCAAAGACACAAACTATGGGTGAGAGGACGGGGCGTGTGACCAGAAACGGAAACATCATCTAGGATGCTGGTAGATGGCCATAGGGAACAGTATGGAGCACAAGGGTGGTGAGAGGATGACCACAGGCTGTCCATAGCCTGTCCAAGGGCCAAAGAGTGAGGATGCATGTGGTGAATCCCTGAGGTACCACATGCGCTGATTGACCATGGTGTCCACCACACACACATGTAGTGATGGCAATGATGTCCCAGACACTCAGGACCAACAGAAAACGCAAAGCAATGTAAAGTGAGTCAGTAAGTGCACCTGAAACCATGATCCACTGTGTATCAGCTAGCTGCTGTAACCATTGACGCAGCCCACAACACCATAGAGCAGCTAGATAAGCAATGGAGTGTGTAGCCCAATGGTTAGGGGTAACACCATGCACTCAACACATTGTGAGTTCAATTCCTGGGAAACAACAACCTGATGCATACCACATGAGATTGTGGCACGTCCCACCCTCAGAAAATGAACATACCTAGTCACAACTTTTGTAATGTGTGGTGCCACACAACGCGCCCTGCATGTAACGCACGGTCAAAGCTTAAACGCAGACATCGGTGCGGGCTACATGTGTCCTAATGTGCATGACGCACCATCAGAACTGTATTGGGCCATGAGCTTGATGTATGGACTATACATTGCACATTGTACACATAGAGCGGAGACAGAAATGTGCGTACAGAGGATGACATGTATTGGGCGCACAGTGGCAGATGCAACGCGCATCGTCCCTGTCATGTGTGTCGAATGTGCCAACGCATGTAACGCCACATGTTGTAAAAGTGCATTATGCGCGGTATGTCGCGCGCTGCGCATTGGTGGCAATGCAACATGCCATCGAGTGAGAGAGGGTGCATTGAAGCATGTGTGCCACAACACGCGTTCTTGCGTTTCCATGACAATACTGCGTCATGAGGTTCCGCACAAAACACAACAGACAAGATGGCCGTGCGATCCAGGAAGCCAGCGTTCACCACCTCTGAGCTGGAGAATTTGGGCAGGCAAATCTGCTGCCAGCAGAGGCGCCACTTCCCTCCCTCCTCCAAGAGGCAGAATCTGTTCAAGGTGCAGAGGGCCTGGGAGTGCCTGACAAGGCGCTACAATGCAGGAGCTGACTACGCATGTGAGGTAAGTGCATGGGGGCAGGTAACACAAACAAGCAACTCTTGATCCTGCTGTCCCTGCCAACTGGCATCCAGTTTCCAATCTCCCTTTCCTGTCAAAAATCCTCGAAAAGCTTGTTTTCCTGCAACTCGCCTCACATCTCGATTCCACCCTTTCATTACACCCCCATCAATCTGGATTTAGGGCTGGCCACAGTACAGAAACTATTCTCTGGACACTCCTCAGCGAAATACACCGTTCTCACGATGGTGGTGATTTTTCTATTGCTGTTTCTCTGGATCTCTCTGCTGCATTTGATAAGAACATAAGAACATAAGAAATGCCATACTGGGTCAGACCGAGGTCCATCAAGCCCAGTATCCTGTTTCCAACAGTGGCCAATCTAGGTCATACGTACCTAGCAGTTTCCCCAAAAGACACAGGTTCTGCAGTGCTTGTACTAGGTCAAGCATTGATATCCTGGGTCCCTTTTTAATAGCGGTTTATGGACCTTTCCTCCAGGAACTTGTCCAAACCTTTTTTAAACCCAGCTATACTAACAGCCCTTACTACATCCTCCGGTAACAGATTCCAGAGTTTGATTACACGTTGAGTGAAGAAATATTTTCTCTTATTTGTCTTAAATAGTTTACCCCGTAGCTTCATTACATGTCCCCTAGTCCTTCTATATTCTGATAGCGTAAACAATTGATCCACGTTTATCCGTTCCACTCTGATGTTCCTCTGATGTTGTTGACCACCGCACCCTTCTCACCCTTCTGAGACCTTGGTATTCATGACACTGTTCTTCAATGGTTTCGGTCTTTTCTTTCATCTCGCACCTTTGCTGTCCGGTCAGGCCTCAATGCTTCCCCCTCCTTTCCCTTGCACTGTGGTGTCCTCCAGGGTTCCATCCTTGCTCCCCTTCTCTTCAATGTCTACCTCGCTCCTCTTGCCATTCTCATACAACAGACTGGAATATCTGCCTACTTTTAGTTCACCATACAAGTCCTTCAGCCCCGGATCTCTCACATGTCTTGCTTCCATTTCCAGTTGGTTCACTAGTAACTTCCTTCAAGTCAACCCCTCCAAGTCCTCTGCTATTTGGTTTACTTTTGGTGCTCCCTCCCCTAACCTGGAGCCCATTATGCCCACCCTCCCCATCCCTTTGGTTCCCACTCTCCGCTACCTTGGTGTGACTCTTGATCCCTCACTTTATTTATTTATTTTATTTAACATTTCTTATATACCGCCTTTCATGATATCAAGGCGGTTTACATTGAACAAACTGAAATTACATTGAACAGGGCATTATAACTTGGAGATAACTATTTACAGGGAACATGGACAATGGAGGGTTAAGTGGCTTGCCCAAGATCACAAGGAGCACTTGTGGGACTAGAAACCTTTTCACAACACATTTCCGCACTCGTATGTAGCTCTTTCTTCCATCTTCGTAGGATTCGGGCTGTTCAGTTGTTTCTTCCTGCCTCATCCCTCACTACCCTCGTCCTCTCACTGGTGATCAATTGGCTTGACTACTGCAACTCACTGATCGCAGGTCTCCCCCAATTTCAGCTTCAACGCATTCACTTAATTCAAAACACGGCTGCCCGTCTCCTTACCCATTCCTCCCCTCGTGATCATGTTACCCCCTGTCTCCTTTCCCTTCACTCGCTCCCCATCAAAGTTAGATTTATATACAAGATTCTCGCTATCACACATAAGGTCCTTCACACCAGCACGCCCCAGTATCTGGCTGACATCATCTATCTCCAGCCCACTCCCCGTCTACTTTGCTCTGCTCACGGCAATCGTCTCTTTCTCCCACCTCCTGCCCAAGCCCGTCTTGAATGAAATACAAGAGATCACAGAGAGAGGAAGACAGGCATCTATATTTGGGAAAACAAAGTAGTCAGGAAAGCAAAGATTCAAAAAGAGGAGGAAATAGCCAACGCAATAAAATGGGGGGATAAGACATTTTTCAGATATGTTAGTGAGAAGAGGAAGGGCAAAAGAGGTATTGTCAGATTCAAGGGTGAAGGGGAGGAAGATGTAGAAGCTGATGAGGATCTTAATATGTGCACCTTAGAGGAAAAGCGGATAGAGGTGATATGATTAAGATGTTTAAATACCTCCGTGGCATAAATGTTCAAGCTAAATAAATAAGAGGAGAGCCTCTTTCAATTGAAAGCAAGTTCTGCTATGAGGGGACATGGGATGAGGGTGAAAGGGGATAGATTCTGGAGTGATTTGCGGAAATATTTCTTTATGGAAAGAGTGGTGGATCCGTAGAATAGTCTCCCAGTGGAGGTAGTAGAGATGAGGACAGTAATTGAATTCAAAAAAGCATGGGACAAACACAGAGGATCTCTAAAGGAAAAAAGGGGCAGACTAGATAGGCCATGTGGTCTTTTTCTCTCATCATATTTCTATGTTTCTATGAATCAACTCGTCATGCCGCTTTCTTCTTCTTCTTGAGTCCGCCCTTTGGAATTCCCTCCCACACTCCCTCCCTACTGAATTATCCTTTCCCAGATTCAAGTCCCTTCTTAAGACCCACCATTACTGTCAGGCTTATGATCTCCCCACCCCGACTGATCATTCTGCATTCCTCCAGGCAGACCCACCATTTGCAAAGACCTCATGATCGAATTTGATCAAAATTACCACAGCTTCCCTCCCCCATTCCCACCATTAGTCCCTTGTTGTGTCTAATATTCGTGGTGTCTTTTGTCCATTGCTGTCCTTTGCTATATTTCTCTCTGCCTTTTCCATTTGCTTTCCTATCAATTTGATGACGTTCTTTTTCTTCCTGTGTTCACAGCAGTTTTGATTTTTTTTTCACCGCCATGACACCTCGGTAAGGGTGGTATACCAAATGATTCAAATAAAGATAACGATAAAAGATAAAGAAACCAAGGATTGCAACCCAGTAGCCAGCAATCAACACACATATCATACAAGCACACCATGGGAAAAGGACAGGTCTGTGGCCATTGTAGGTGCGCCTGCTGCTGTGTGCAGGTCTGCCCTACTCCCAGGTGCCCTCAGGCCTATATTCAGATGTCTGTGGTGAATTCTGGGGCTATAGTAGGTGCGCCTGCTGCTTTGTGCAGGTCTGCCTCACTACCAGGTGGCCTCAGGGCTATTGACAGAGGTCTGTGCTCAATTCTGGGGCTATTGTAGGTGCGCCTGCTGCTGTGTGCTGGTCTGCCCCACTCCCAGGTGGCCTAGGGGCTATTGACAGAGCTCTGTGTTCAATTCTGGGACTAATGTAGGTGCACCTGCTGCTGTGTGCAGGTCTTCCCTATCCCAGGTGGCCTCAGGCATATAGACAGAGGTCTGTGGTTAATACTGGGGATATCGTAGGTGTTCCTAAAGCTGTGCGCTGGTCTGCCCCAGGTGGCCTCAGGGCTATTGACAAAGGTCTGTGGTCAATTCTGGTACTAATGTAGGTGCGCCTGTTGCTGGGTGCAGGTCTGCCCTACTCCCAAGTGCTCTCAGGGCTATTGACAGAGGTCTGTGGTCAATTCTGGGACAATTGTAAGTGCGCCTGCTGCTGTGTGCTGGTCTGCCCCACTCCCAGGTGACCTCAGGAGTATTGACAGGGGTCTGTGGTCAATGCTGGGACTAATGTTGGTGCGCCTGCTGCTGTGTGCAGGTCTGCCCTATTCCTGGGTGGCCTCAGGGCTATTGACAGAGGTCCGTGGTCAATACTGGAGCTGTCGTAGGTGCGCCTGCTGCTGTGTGCAGGTCTGCCCTACTCCCAGGTGGCCTCAGGGCTATTGACAGAGGTCCCTGGTCAATCCTGGAACTAATGTAAGTGTGACTGCTGCTGTGTGCAGGTCTTCCCTAATCCCACGTGGCCTCAGGGCTATTGACAGAGGTCTGTGGTCAATTTTGGGACTAATATAGGTGTGCTTGCTGCTGTGTGCAGGTCTGCCCTAGTACCGGGAGGCCTCAGGCCTATTGACAGAGGTCTGTGGTTAATACTGGTGCTATCGTAGGTGCGCCTGCTGCTGGGTGCAGGTCTGCCCTACTCCCAGGTGGCCTCAGTGCTATTGACAGAGGTCTGTGGTGGATTCTGGGGCTATCATAGGTGTGCCTGCTGCTGTGTGTAGTTCTCCCCTACTCCCAGGTGGCCTCGGGCATATTGACAGAAATCTGTGGTCATTTCTGGGTCTATCGTAGGTGCGCCTGTAGCAGCAGAGCGCAGACAAACCAATAATACCAGGAGTCTGTTCAGAAGGTCCAAATCATTTATTTGTGCACAAGTCTCAAGCAGAATCAAATTCAAAATGGCTGAGCAATGGCTGTTAGTAAAACAACAACTTTTATACTTTTCTTGTCCATTCTAGGTATAGGCAAACTTTTCATTGGTCCCGGTAACCCCTTCTACCCCATCTATTAGTCCCGGTAACATTACGTAGTCATCCAATTAGGACTTTGGTCTGGGCTCAGCACCTGCTTACCCCCCTTACAGTCCCAATTACAATGGTCAGTTCTTCCAACTTTGATACTTTCCTCCTCCAAGGTCACTTAGCTAACTAGAACATGTGGTAAAGCAGGGCACTGTAACTTTTCTTTCAGCAGTGTTAATTAATTCCATAGAAGCTTCACTCTCTTATCAATACCAATTAAACTTGTTTTTCTATATTCTCTAAGTTTCGATTCTGCTTAGCTATACTTAATTGTGCTCAGTTAAGTTTCGATTCTATGATAGCAGCATTCAGGGGAATGTGTAATTCCTTTGGGCCTCTCCACAGGCTTCGTTTACAGGTCAAGCTACTTAGGCTTCTCTGCTCATTTCAGACACCATGGATCATAGGCCTTCGCCTACCACATTCCCCCCTTTGATTAATCTCACCCTATCACTAATAAGGTGTGAGAGTTAAATCACTCAATTACGCTGGGGTCGGGTTTCGACCATATGTAGCAGGATTAGGGTGCCATAAGGCTAAAATCTTAGTTGCGGTTTTCCGCTCCACTGTGTTCTCAATAACACTGTTAATAGAACGCATACAGCATGGGATTATACATGGTAACATGAAGAATAAGGTGACAAAGATTAGTATTATCATAGCAAAAGTAGTGAATCCTCCTAATCCAGAGAAGATAGATGCAAACCAATTGGGTATCTTAAGGCTATGCCAGGTCTGTACTGGCACATAAGTTTGCTTCCGCATGTGTTCAGCAATTTCTTCAACAACCTGTCCCTTATCATCTATCTTTAAACAACAATTAGTGAGATTCAGCTTACCACAGACTCCTCCTTCAGCCGCCAATAAGTAATCTAGTGCCAAGCGATTTTGATATATGGCTATGCGCATTTGTGTGCTCTGTCTAGCTAGAAGTGTGAGTGCTTGGCTAGTTTCATTAGTGATAAGTTCAACTACTGCTTGCAAGCGTATAATTCTATTCAACATGTAAATTGGGGTGCGATATCCCCACATGCCATCTTGCTCCCAAGTGGCAGGTCCATAATAGGCAATAATTCGCTCGGGTGGCCAATCTTCACCATCCCATTTCTCCCACTTGCCTATCTGTAAAGCTGCTCTCTTCTGTCTCTTTGAATAAACTGGGTAGCCTAATTGTTCTCCATGTTCTGTGGGCAATAAAAAGAAAGAGGGTCGGATAGTTCCTAAGACACACGCCCCTCCCCAGTGGATAGGGAGTTGAGCATATGCTCAGGTTCCGCAAATCCAATATAGGCCAGGTGGGGCTTGCCAGGCATGATGTTGGTTGAGGTCAGTCCATAAAGGGGCAAGCTCTGGAAATCTTGCTAATGGATTGGTAGGCTCAGATTCATTAACTCCTGACCACCAAGATGTTTGTTTTGTGGTGTCATTATAAAACTTCTGGCTAAGACAGACAAGCTGTCCTACCTTAGAGATAAACTGGGGTCCAGTTCGAGCATAACACAGACGTCCAACTATTGGGTGTGCTAATACCCATTCACTAGTAGTCTTGTGTAGCTCTGTCTGATTGTAAATTACTGAGTAATTCAATTCTTGGGCCTCCCAAGGCCACTGATCACCCATCTTGGTTCCACCACAAAAATAACAATCTGAGATATGGAGACTAGAGACCACAGCTCCAGCCAACTCTAAGAACAAATTCTGAGAAGGGTGAGGGATATCAAACTTGTTTATATGCATCGTTTCATAGAAAGTGTTATGTATATGGTACTTTGATGATCGATGGGCTTGGGTATTCAGTCTAATATATACAATGGTTCCTGGATCTGATCCAGAACCTGCAATGCGTAATCCAAATTTATACCCTTGTTTCCATGCACTGGGATTAGCTATGAACAACTCTAGTGGATTACAAGCACCTTTCTTACAATTCTTAGAATTCTTCACATATGGCTTGGTTAAGGCAGCCATTCGATTGTCTCTAGTATTTTCTATCATGCCAGTTTTCCATGTGGCATAGAACACGCATTCCCACTTTGGGCAATAATAGTCTTGAACTGGTGCTGTGCTATATACATTTGCTAAAACTCGTTTACCTGTACAGGCCCCCCATCCTGAGGTTCCTTCAGGACACATATACTTATCATCATTGGCATAAGCTTTTTCCCAATTGGCACATTTAGAACGACTATCTCTATTAATGGCATCACAAGCATCAAAATACAAAACAGCATACTTTGTAGGATCAGTAAGTGGGGGTGTAGCATTAAGTAAAGCTCCATCAGCATCATTCCATCTTATTTCTAGGGTATATATAATAAGATGGGTTCTGATGTGGGTTAAAACAAACTTTAGTATTACCCTTAGTACAAACATTCAGTTCAGTGGTGTTATAAATACACCGACTTACTATACCGGTACAGGTGTAGTAAGAATGATAAAGCAAAGTCTGAGTTACTTTCATTCCAGTCTGAGTAGTAGTAATGCAGGCAGTGCATGGGGGCAAAGCATGAGCCAGTTCAAAGTTCCCCAGGCAAGCAGCCAAAGCAAGATAGAAACAAAGATGCATGTTGATTGTAGTTCTTCTGGATCCCCACTGGAAAATCTTGACCACGACGTCTTCTTCTTCTTGGCGCAATGCTGACCCGTTTGCTAATGAAGCAATTCAACGGGTGTCAATGTTGATTGAAGATCCTCAAATGTCCCACTGTGATGCCAACTTACCAAGTGTAGTTGGCCTGACGAAAACTTATGAAGGCACAGTTAGTCGATGAAGAAAACAAGTGTCTTTGCTGTCTCAGAAACAGCAATCCTCTTCGAAAGACTTGGCTGCTGTAGGACACTGTAGTTCATGAGTGTCCCTGATGAGTTCTAGGCTGCTGGCTGCCTCCGTAGGGTAAGACGCAAAGGGACGTCAGGATGTGGCTCTGCTGTCCACTGGTCCTGATCTGGAACTGCTGCTGGCTTGACTCTACTGTGATGAATCCAGGAATCGATTTCTGCTACCTTTACTGCAGTTGGGGTAGACAAGATGACGGTGTATGGTCCCTTCCAATGAGGTTCCAACGGTGTCTTCTTCCAATCTTTGATCCACACCGAGGTACCAGGCTTGTAGGGATGCAGTGGTTCCGTCAAATTGATAGGCAACTGGTCCTGTATCCACGTGTGAAGAGTCTGCAGAACAGAACTAAGAGCTAGGAGTTCTTGTCTGGTTATTTCGGAACCAATCTGTGGCAAACTACCTTTAACACCCTGCACTATTGGTGGGGGTTTGCCATACATAACTTCAAAAGGGGAAAATCCTGATGATTTTACGGGAGCTGAGCATATTCTAAGTAATGCTATTGGGAGAACCTGGGGCCACTTTAGGTGGGTCTCCTGACATAGCTTGGACATCTGAGATTTCAAAGTTCTATTCATTCGCTCAACTTTCCCTGAACTTTGGGGTCTGTATGCAGTGTGTAACTTCCATTGTATCTGTAGGGCATTCGCTAACTGCTGGGTAATTTGAGATACAAAGGAGGGTCCGTTGTCTGACCCTATTACTGCTGGAATTCCAAATCTGGGGATAATCTCTCTTAGCAAAACTTTAGTTACTTCTCGGGCTTTTTCAGTCCTGGTGGGGAAAGCTTCCACCCACCCAGAGAAGGTACAAACTAATACTAACAAATAACGATATCCATTGGCTCTTGGCATTTCAGTAAAGTCTACTTGCAGGTGGTGCATGGGGGTTACACCTCCTGACTGAGCTCGTGGTGGTGGCGTGGGACCCTGTTTGGCATTATTCTTGGCACAAATTAGACACTGGCGGGCTACTGAGGCTGACAGGGCTCCCAATAGAGCGATACAAAAATGTGGTTTAAGTGCTTTCTCCATAGCACTCTTCCCATAATGTGTGGCTTGATGAAAAGCTTTGACAAAGGCCGGTCCTAATGATTCAGGGATCACTATTCGTC
Source organism: Ichthyophis bannanicus (assembly GCA_033557465.1). Lineage (NCBI taxonomy): Eukaryota > Metazoa > Chordata > Amphibia > Gymnophiona > Ichthyophiidae > Ichthyophis > Ichthyophis bannanicus. The sequence continues at coordinate 440,191,728 of CM066034.1, forward strand.
CGGGAGGCTGACTGCCCTCAGGAGGTGGCAGCTCAATCCATCCATCTTTCAGTACTCCCTCTTCCTTATTACAATAGTAGTCCAATTCTTTGGTGGTATATCGTGGTGTCCATAGATTAAGGGGTACTGGAAACAATGCTGCTTGTTTTGGCATGGCTTGTGGTGAAATTTGGCCTGTCATGGCTGCTTTACGTGCTGAAGCATCGGCAAATCTGTTTCCTTGGGCGATTTCTCCTTTCCCCGCTTGGTGTCCACGACAGTGCATGACAGCTACACGTGTCAGGGCCCATACAGCGTCTAGTAACATTAATATTTCTGGGCCATATTTGATTGATTTGCCTCCTGAGGTAATGAGCCCTCGTTCTTTGTAGAGAGCTCCATGGGCATGCAGAGTGGTGAAGGCATGTTTTGAGTCAGTGTATACGTTCAGCAGGAGTCCCGCACCCAATACTAGTGCTCTGGTGAGTGCTATCAATTCTGCTTTCTGGGCTGATGTGCCTGATGCAAGGGCTGATGATTCAATGACTTTCTCCTGGGTTACTACTGCATACCCTCCACAACGTCGTCCATCGATAATGAGACTACTTCCATCCACAAAATAAGTCTGGTCAGGGTTCTCTAAGGGCACATCAGTTAAATCAGGTCGACTTGAAAATACAGTATCCATGACTTCTATACAGTCGTGCTCTGGGGGGTCCTTGCTGATTGGTATCAGGGTAGCTGGGTTCAAGGCATGGCTCACTTCCAGTTGTATTTGTGGATTTTCACATAGCATGCTTTGGTATTTCAACATCCGAGAATTGGTGAGCCAATGATTTGCTTTTTGTTCCATAAGGGCTAGTACCGCATGTGGTACTGTGACGCGTAGATCCTGTCCTAAAGTGAGTTTGTCTGCTTCACTTACTAATAGTGCTGTAGCTGCAACTGCTCTATCCAACTGTTTTGATAGGTATGCTATGGTTCGTTCCCAATGTCCCAATTTCTGGGTCAACATGCCTAAAGCATTCCCGTGCATCTCGTGCACGAATAGATGAAAAGGCTTGTGGACATCTGGCAACCCGAGTGCCGGTGACGACATCAATTCTTCCTTCAGGGTCTTGAAAGCTGCATCTTGCTCGTCCCCATTCTAGTGGTGATTTTTCTTCTCCCTTGGTGGCTTCATATAGTGGTTTAGCAATCTGAGCAAAGTTAGGTATCCATATCCGGCAGTATCCTGCTGCTCCCAGAAAGGCTCTGACTTGCTTTCTGGTAGTTGGGGTTGGAATACTGCACACGGCTTCTTTTCTCTCGCGTCCCAATTGTCGGCTTCCTTTGGTTAGACGAAAGCCCAAGTATTTTACTTCTTTTTGGCATAGCTGTGCTTTTGCTCTGGAAACTTTGTATCCAGCTTCATCCAATAGTTGCAAGAGGTCAGTAGTGGCTTGTATGCATTCACTTTCTGATGTGGCGGCTACCAGTAGGTCATCTACATATTGGAGGAGTACTCTTCTTTCAGGAGCCACTGGATAGCTTGAAAAATCTTGGTTTAGTGCAGCACTGAAAATGGTAGGTGAGTTCTTGAATCCTTGAGGTAATCTTGTCCAAGTAAGTTGGCCCCGCCTCCCCGAGACAGGGTCCTGCCATTCAAAGGCAAACAGCAATTGGCTAATTGGGGCTAATCTTATGCAAAAGAACGCATCCTTCAAGTCCAAAACAGTAAAGTGGGTGGCTTCAGCAGGAATCAATCCTAGGAGTGTGTAGGGATTTGGCACAACTGGATGTATGGTCTCAACTGCTTCATTCACTCTCCTTAGATCTTGCACTGGGCGGTAGTCACCTGTCCCAGGCTTCTGCACTGGCAGGAGAGGTGTGTTCCATGGGGACTGACAAATTTTGAGTAGGCCATACTCCAGTAGCCTTAACAAGTGGCGATGGATGCCTTCAATTGCTGCTCTTGGAAGTGGGTATTGCTTGACATGTACTGGCTGTGCACTAGGCTTGAGATTCACAATTATTGGAGCTATATGTTAAGCCAAGCCTGGTGGATTGCCCTCTGCCCATACTCCAGGAGGGGCATCAATGCTTTTCAAAGTAGGTTCAAAATAGGTATCAATGATTGGCTCAGTACTTGGCTCAGTACTGTAATATCTCCATTCTTCTTCTCGAGGAACAGTAAGCACCATTAGTCCAGCAGGTTTTGACTGGGAATTTACTGTCATTTGCATTTCTCCTTTCTCAGTAAAGGATATCTGGGCCTGCAGCTTGGCTAGCATATCTCGTCCCAGTAATGGCACTGGGCATTCAGGCATATAAAGGAATTGGTGCGTTATTTGCTGTCCTCCTAAATTACACAGGTACACTACCAAAAAACTGCCTCCAGTTTTGCAACTGATTCCTATAGAGTTTGGGGTGCTGAATCCAGGAAAAATAGCCAAAATGTTCCATCACGTCACGTTTTCTTGCAAAATTAGATTTCTTACCCATATAAGGAATGTTCACATAATTTCTTTTTAGCCGACTGCAGTTTATTTTCTTGGCCCAAAATAGAGGTTGTAATGGTTAACTAACTAGAAACACTCCCTCATGATAGTTTAGAGTGTTTTGTATTCATTTTATACATTAACAGGACAATTGGGAGGCGGGGGGCTAAATCCAGTACTCGCGCTGGCACATGTTCTTTCCTGTTCGCCTCGCCTCGTTCGCTTCGCTCAAACACGGTGGTTGCGACATGAACGTTCCTGTCAAATTTCAGTTTCTTGCAAGTTCATTATTACCTTTTGTTTGCTCAGTCGTAATCCAGCTTTATTCCGAAGTGGTTCACTACAGTTGTAGTTTGCAGTGCTGTGTATTTGTGATGGCTCACAGAGCCAGAGGTTGCATCAACTCTCCGGACAGTTTTTGTTTTATTTGTGGGGAATATACCGTGAAAAAGCGGCAGAGGAACATTTCTGCATTTATTAAAAAAGTATATTTCGCCTATTTCGGTTTGAAGTTAGGCGATCAAGACAAACCGTGGGCTCCTCACAAAGTGTGCAAGACATGTGAGAAAGATCTACGCTTATGGATGAAAGGTAAAAAACAAGCATTTCGTTTCGGAATACCTATGATGTGGCGTGAACAAAGAGACCACAGCAGTGACTGCTATTTTTGCTCTTGCATTGTGAAGGGATACAACTTAAAAAATAAGAACGTAATAAGTTACCCCAACCTTCCCTCAGCAATTAGGCCTATGCCTCATAGCAACAAAGTACCTGTGCCTGAACCACCAAAATCTTTGGATCATATTTGTGTGGACGGTTCTGATCATGATGAGACTCATCAGATGGCTTTTCCCGATGAGTCCAGTACTTCCGAGTTTGAAACTGAACCAGATCCGAAACCTGAACTTTTCTCTCAAGCTGAATTGAATGATTTAGTCCGGGATTTAGGACTCCCAAAAGATGCTGCCCAACTGCTAGGTTCTCGGCTTAAACAGAAAAATCTATTGTCACCAGGAACAACTTTTTATTGGTACCGCAACCGCGAGACACAATTTTTGAAGTATTTCAGCAAAGAGGAAGATTTGGTATTTTGCAACGATATATACGGAGTGATGGAAAAGTTTAAACTCAAGTATGATCCTGCTGAATGGCGGCTGTTCATTGATTCGTCAAAAGACAGCATAAAAGGTGTTCTTCTTCATAATGGCAACACATTCGATTCAGTTCCTATTGCTCACTCTGTTATTCTCCAAGAAAAATACGAGAATTTGGCCCTGATTCTTCAGAAGATTCGTTATGATGAGCATAAGTGGATGATTTGTGGAGACTTTAAAATTCTATCCATGCCATTAGGGCAGCAATCCGGTTTCACCAAATATCCCTGCTTCCTTTGCTTGTGGGATAGCCGGGCCCGCGACCTACACTGGGGGAAAAAAGACTGGCCAATTTGGGAGTATTTGAGACCCGGTGAGAAAAATGTTCTTCATGAGAGCTTGGTACCTCGTGATAAAATTCTATTACCACCTCTCCACATTAAGTTGGGTCTCATTAAGCAATTCATCAAGTCCCTTCCAAAAGATGGTGAGTGCTTTCGGTACCTTTGCTCAAAGTTCCCCCGACTTTCTGAAGCAAAGCTAAAGGAAGGAGTGTTTGTTGGCCCTGATATAAGGAAACTCATTTCAGATGGAGCATTCGCTGAAACGATGTCTGAGAAGGAAAAAGAAGCCTGGGATTCCTTCAAGGATGTTGTTCTCAAATTCTTGGGGAACAGGCGGGATGAGAACTATAAGGATATTGTTGCCAGGATGCTCAATGCCTTCAAAGAACAAGGCTGTAACATGAGCCTGAAAGTCCATTTCTTGCACTCCCATGTGAACTACTTTCCCGAAAACTTGGGGGCGTACAGTGAAGAACAAGGTGAAAGGTTTCACCAGGACATCAAGGACGCAGAGAGAAGGTACCAAAGAAGATGGAACACCACTATGATGGCTGATTTCTGCTGGTTGCTGCTGCGGGAAACCCCAGATGAAAAATACGCCAAGCAGTGCACCAAGAGAAGCATTCGGGGGAAGAAGAAACGGGCCCACCAGGAGATTGATTGACCCAAGAATGACTTTAAAATCTAAACTGTGTTGACAAATATCGTGTTTTTACTAAACTTTGAAATAAAAATTTGCTAGTTATTACCACAGTGTCGGATCTCATTTATTAGAATTTTATTTTCACACCATCGGGTGTTTGTCTTCATGTATTGCAATGGTGCGGTTTGCGTTTTTCTATTCTTACATACATACCTGTACAACATTTTTTGCACATTTCTTTGCTTTGCTTTGTGTCTAACCTCGCTCTTATATGCTCAATGTTTGTGCACATGTATGTGGCTGTTTTAAGTGCAGACAATTTTGCTACCATCACAGTGTGTTTTGTTGACATTACTCTATTCTTATGTGCTGCCTTGTTACAATTTTCTTTATTCTTATTTGAATAACTACTAAACAATTAGTATAAAGAATTCATCCAAGAAACCTTTATCTCGATCGCACTCAATCTGAAACGTTCACCTCAAACTGCTAACCCAATGTAGCAAAACATCTGTACGTGATGGAGCAAATTGGTTACCAGATTTGGATTCAGCGCACCAAAAAACGTAAAAATCAATCGAAACATTAGAGGCAGTTTAAAAAAAATTTTTTTAGTGTACCTGTGTTACATATGCGGTTTTGGAGAAAAGGCTTTGTGGCTCTTGCGCCAGTCGCTCCCACAATGGTAACTGCTCTTGTGGAAAACGGGGCTATTTGTTTATCTACTACAGAATGTTCTGCTCCAGTATCAACCATAAAGTCCCATAAATTGGTCTCCTATTTGTATACTGACCATAGGCTCCTGGAGACCTAAAGCGAATTCGGAGCCCGGTCTGTCCTAATCTGCTTCATCTAAATCGGAGGCCGTTGCTGCTGCAACTCCCTGTATGGCCTCTGCCCGTTCTCGTTGAAAATATTCTCGATTGGTTCCTCTGCGGTTCTGGGGTTGGCCTCTCTCTCTCTCCCTCCAAGGGGCGTGTTCCCCTTCACCTTGAGAGGCCTCTTCGAGTCGCGGGCACGCACTTCTCCAATGTCCTTCTTCTTTGCAATAAGCGCATTGGTTCGCGCCTAATGGGGGCCGGTCATTTCCTCGGCCGCGCCCTCTTCCTCTGCTCCTTCAATTAGGGACACCTCCCCTTTTCTGTTCCACTATGGCCGGAGCCAAAAAATCCGCTTTCTTCTTCATCCGTCGATCACTTTCTTTCTGTCTTTCATTATCACGATTCACATACACTTTATGAGCGACTTCCAGTAACTGTGTTGCATTCATGCCTGCAAACCCTTCTAGTTTCTGTAGCTTACGTCTAATATCTGGTTGGGACTGGTTTACAAAAGCAGAATTCACCATGCATAGGCTTCCTGGGGCATCTGGGTCATAGGGAGTATACATCCTATATGCTTCAGTCAATCTCTCATAGAATACTGCTGGGCTTTCATCTATGCCCTGATTAACTTCGGTCACTTTAGAAAGATTCATGGCTTTCTGACCCCCCTTTCGCAGACCTTGCATAAGGCCTTGGCGAAACCGGGATAGGGCTCTGGATCCTACTTCAGTATTTGGATCCCATTTGGGGTCTTCGTTAGGGAATTCCTTCTGAGCTGCTTCGCGATTGTCTATTCCTGCTCTTTCAGCTCCCTCTGCTACAGGATTATCTGCTAGCCAGTCGATAGCAGCTCGCTTAATTCGTGTCCGCTCCTCAGTGGTAAATAGAGTAGACAGGAGCTGACGGCAATCTGCCCAAGTGGGCTGGTGAGTTTCCATGATCGTATGCATCAATTCTGTTAACTCTTGAGGCTTATTAGTGTAGGAAGCATAATGCATCTTCCAGTTTAACAAATCAGCAGTGGAGAAAGGCACATATACTAGACTCAGGGGTCCCGCTACTATCTGATCATGCTCATCCCGCACGGGCAATCCCGGGACTTGTCTCAAGGGGGCTATTACTTTCGGGAGAGCTTTCGGCTTCTTAGTAGTGACTTTCGGGATCTTGGTGGGGGCTTTCAGCTTCGAGACTCGCTTAGTCTGGGGAGTCTCACTTGCAACCGATGAACTAGCACTAACAACTGATTTTTCACTTTCTGTCTCTGTCTGGGAGGATACATCTTCATCATCCTGCTCTGACTCCAGCTTATCCTCAGTCTCTGTCTCAGACTGATCAGCATCTTCTCTGGGCAGTTCATCTGGCTGATCTTCTGGTTGGTGAGGAGGTGGACTCTCCCGGTCCCGGGGGCCTGCCCCAGGACGCGGTGGTACTCTCACTGGGTGCTGAGCTCGGGACTGCCTAATTACAGCTCCCGGGGACTCAGGATCTACAAGAACAGGTTTCTGGCTAGGTTTCTTAGCTGTCCCTGTTTTCTGGGTCTTGTCTGTTAATGCTAACATTATTCTGCACTGCTCTTCATAACAGCGCTTCGCCCAAGGGGGCGGATCCTCACAAATACTCAACCAAGAATCTATATATGGATACTGATCGGGGTGCGCTATTCGCACCTTCCGATGAACTGACTGAATAATTCCTAGGTTAAATGTTCCATCTCGAGGCCACATGGGGTTTAAGACGGGCCACTCCCTAGTACACAAAAGCTGTAATCGTGAGGCAGTCAGTTTTACTCCATAATCTCCTGAATATCCTTTACTAAAATGTTTGATCATACACTCTAACGGAGTGTTCCTAGTGGACTCTGCCCCTCCCATTTCGATGTGTGCGCGCAACAACAAACAGAAGGGAAAAGGAAGGCGGACCGTGGGTAAGGGGTCCTCACGGCCCTAGAAACATTTAAGGGAAACAAGTAACAAGACAAGACGACGGTCGCTTCCTCCTTTTTACGATCTGGACGCGGTCGCCCGGCGAGGAAATGCGTTACTCAGGAGTCCGCCTTCACTTGGTCTGTGTTGCAAGACCTCTCATTCACACTCCATTCACACAATCATGCTAGCAACGTATCCCAAAAACAGCCCAATCCTGTCTCTGCTGACTAGGCTATATCAAATTCCAAAATCAAAAAGACGATAGTTTCACCTTGCGCATACTCATGCAGGGTTAATCGGACCATCTTGAGAGGTGATCAAGCTCTCTTACCAAATATCAAATTCCAAAGTTCCAAAGTTCAAATGACAGTTCTGCTCTGACTCATCTGTCTAGTCAAATCAAAACTATACTCACCGGATTCGGTCCCAGTTCCCAAGCAAGCGCATGAGTTGGACCTCGGACTCCCCTCACGGGTTCGAGGTGTTGGTTCCGTCCGGGTCCGGCACCCGCCGAGGTCTGGCCAGCTCCCTCCGATGCAAGGGACCGGTGGCGCCAGAGAGCGAGCCCACGTCGGGAGGGCATGATCCCGGCAGGACCAAACCTGTAGAGGCGGAAAGTCGTGGTATATTGCCCTATATACCCTCTATTACCACACCTTCCCGGCCAACGCACCAAGAATATGTAGCAGCAGAGCGCAGACAAACCAATAATACCAGGAGTCTGTTCAGAAGGTCCAAATCATTTATTTGTGCACAAGTCTCAAGCAGAATCAAATTCAAAATGGCTGAGCAATGGCTGTTAGTAAAACAACAACTTTTATACTTTTCTTGTCCATTCTAGGTATAGGCAAACTTTTCATTGGTCCCGGTAACCCCTTCTACCCCATCTATTGGTCCCGGTAACATTACGTAGTCATCCAATTAGGACTTTGGTCTGGGCTCAGCACCTGCTTACCCCCCTTACAGTCCCAATTACAATGGTCAGTTCTTCCAACTTTGATACTTTCCTCCTCCAAGGTCACTTAGCTAACTAGAACATGTGGGAAAGCAGGGCACTGTAACTTTTCTTTCAGCAGTGTTAATTAATTCCATAGAAGCTTCACTCTCTTATCAATAAAAATTAAAATTGTTTTTCTATATTCTCTAAGTTTCGATTCTGCTTAGCTATACTTAATTGTGCTCAGTTAAGTTTCGATTCTATGATAGCAGCATTCAGGGGAATGTGTAATTCCTTTGGGCCTCTCCACAGGCTTCATTTACAGGTCAAGCTACTTAGGCTTCTCTGCTCATTTCAGACACCATGGATCATAGGCCTTCGCCTACCACACGCCTACTGCTGTGTGCTGGTCTGTCCTACTCCCAGGTGGCCTCAGGCCTATTGACAGAGGTCTGTGGTCAATTCTGGGACTATCGTAAGTGCACCTGTGTTGTGTGCAGGTCTGCCCCACTCCCAGGTGGCTTCAGGCCTATTGACAGAGGTCTGTGGTCAATTCTGGGACTAATGTAGGTGCGCCTGCTGCTGTGTGCAGGTATGCCCTACTCCCAGGTGTCCTCAGGGCTATTGACAGAGGTCTCTGGTCAATTGTGAGGCTATCATAGAGGCGCCTTCTGCTGTGTGCAGGTCTGCCCCATTCCCAGGTGGCCTCAGGCCTATTGACAGAGGTCTGTGGTCAATTCTGGGACTAATGTAGGTGCGTCTGCCACTGTGTGTAGGTCTCCCCTACTCCCAGGTGGCCTCGGGCATATTGACAGAAATCTGTGGTCATTTCTGGGGCTATCGTAGGTGCGCCTGCTGCTGTGTGCAGGTCTGTCCTACTCCCAGGTGGCCTCAGGCCTATTGACAGAGGTCTGTGGTCAATTCTGGGACTATCGTAAGTGCGCCTGTGTTGTGTGCAGGTCTGCCCTACTCTCAGGTGGTCTCAGGGCTATTGAAAGATGTCTGTGGTTAATACTAGGACTAATGTAGGTGTTCCTGCTGTTGTGTGCTGGTCTGCCCTACTCCCAACTGGCCTCAGGCCTATTGACAGAGGTCTGTGGTCAATTCGGGGCTATCGTAGGTGTGCCTGCTGCTTTGTGCTGGTCTGCCCCACACCCAGGTGGCCTCAGGGCTATTGAAAGAGGTCTGTGGTCAATTCTGGGCCTGTCATAGGTGTGCCTGCTGTTGTGTGCGGGTCTGTATTTCTAGGTGGCCCCAGGGCTATTGACAGAGGTCTGTGGTCAATACTGCATCTATCATAGGTGCACATGCTGCTGTGTGCAGGTCTGCCCCACTCCCAGGTGACCTCAGGGCTATTGACAGAGGTCTGTGGCTAATAATAGGCCTATCCTAGGTGCGCTTGCTGCTGTGTGCTTGTCTGCCCCCCTCCCAGGTGGCCTCCGGGCTATTGACAGAGGTCTGTGGTTAATAATAGGCCTATCCTAGGTGCGATTGCTGCTGTGTGCTGGTCTGCCCCACTCCCAGGTGGCCTCAGGGCTATTGACAGAGGTCTGTGGTCAATTCTGGGACTAACATAGGTGCGACTGCTGCTGTGTGCAGGTCTGCCCAACTCCCAGGTGGCCTCAGGCCTATTCACAGAGGTCTGTGGTTAATAATAGGCCTATCGTAGGTGCGCTTGCTGCTGTGTGCTGGTCTGCCCCACTCCGAGGTGGTCTCAGGGCTATTGACAGGGGTCTGTGGTTAATTCTGGGACTAATGTAGGTGCGCCTATTGCTGCGTGCTGGTCTGCCCCACTCCCAGGTGGTCTCAGGGCTATTGACAGAGGTCTGTGGTCAATTCTGGGACTATCGTAGGTGCGCCTGCTGCTGTGTGCAGGTCTGCCCTACTCCCAGGTGGCCTCAGGGCTATTGACAGAGGTCTGTGGTCAATTCTCAGGCTATCATAGGTGAGCCTGCTGCTGTGTGCTAGTCTGCCCTACTCCCAGGTGGCCTCAGGCCTATTGACAGATGTCTGTGGACAATTCTGGGACTAATGTAGGTGCGCCTGCTGCTGTGTTCAAGTCTGCCCTATTCCCGGGTGGCCTCAGGGATATTGACAGAGGTCTGTGGTCAATTCTGGGACTAATGTAGCTGCACCTGCTGCTGTGTGCAGGTCTGCCATACTCTCAGGTTGCCTCAGGGCTATTGACAGAGGTCTGTGTCAATTCTGGGATTATTTTAGGTGTGCCTTCTGCTGTTTGCTGGTCTGCCCCACTCCCAGATGACCTCAGGGCCATTGACAGAGGTCTATGGTCAATTCAGGGGCTATTGTAGGTGCTCCTGCTGCTGTGTGCAGGTCTGCCCTACTCCCAGCTGCCCTCAGGCCTATATTTAGACGTCTGTGGTCAATTCTGGGACTAACGTAGGTGCGCCTGCTCCTGTGTGCAGGTCTGCCCCACTACCAGTTGGCATCAGGGCTATTGACAGAGTTCTGTGCTCAATTCTGGGACTAATGTAGGTGCACCTGCTGCTGTGTGCAGGTCTACCCCACTACCAGGTAGCCTCAGGCCTTTTGACAGAGGTCTGTGGTCAATTCTGGTACTAATGTAGGTGCGCCTGCTGCTGTGTGCAGGTCTGCCCTACTCCCAGGTAGCCTCAGGCCTATTCACAGAGGTCTGTGGTCAGTTCTGGGGCTATTGTAGGTGTGCCTGCTGCTGTGTGCTGGTCTGACCTACTCCCAGATAACCTCAGGGCCATTGACAGAGGTCTATGGTCAATTCTGGGGCTAACATAGGTGCGCCTGCTGCTGTGTGCAGGTCTGCCCCACTACCAGGTGGCCTCAGGGCCATTGACAGAGGTCTTTGGTCAATTCTGGGACTAACGTAGGTGCGCCTGCTGCTGTGTGCAGGTCTGCCCCACTACCAGGTGGCCTCAGGGCCATTGACAGAGGTCTATGGTCAATTCTGTGACTAATGTAGTTGCGCCTGCTGCTGTGTGCAGGTCTGCCCTACTCCTAGGCAGGGCCGGCCCGTCCATTGAGCAAGAATGTTTTTTGCACAGGGCCCCGCGTTTCAAGGGGCCCTGCACAAAAAACATTCTGCATCAGCCCAGGTAGATTAAAAAAAAAAATCCGGCTGACGCTGCCGCCGCCACCATGGCAGTGGCAGAATCAAGCGTCCCGTGGGGCCCCCCTTCCTGGCAGAGCCTTCCCTGCAGCATCAGCTCCCTCAGCGTTGGCTTTCAAAGCCACGAAGGGAGAGCTTCTCTGACCTCTCGCGGCTCTGTTAAGCCCACCTGGGCTGATGGGAAATCCCATCAGCCCTGGTGGGATTAACAGAGCCGTGAGAAAGGGAAACTCTCCCTTTGCGGCTCTGAAAAGCTCGCGCTGAGGGAGCTGATGCTGCAGAGATGGCTCTGCCATGCAGGGGGGGCCCCGTGGGTCTCTTGATTCTGCCGCTGCATGGCAGCAGCAGCAGTCGATTTTTTTAATCTACCTGGCCTGATGGGGGGAGGGGGATTAGGACTGGTAATGGGCTATGGGGGGGGGGTTAGGACTCGTAATGGGCTATGGGGGGGCTAAGACTGGAAGTGGGCTGATGGGGGAGGGGTTAGGACTAGTAATGGGCTATGGGGGGGTTAGGACTGGAAATGGGCTGATGGGGGTGTTATTTGGTAATGGCTATGGGGGGGCTAAGACTGGGGCTGATGGGGGGGTTAGGACTGGTAATGGGCTATGGGAGGGGCTAGGATTGGAAATGGGCTGATGGGGGGTTAGGACTGGAATTGGGATGATGGGGGGTTAGGACTGGTAATGGGTTATGGGGCGGCTAGGACTGGTAATGGGCTGGGGGGTTTGCTAGGATTGGAAATGGGGTGAGTGGAAGGGTGGCTTGAACTGCAAATAGCTGATAGATACGAGGGCTTGGAATGGAAATGGGCTGAGTGGAAGGGGGGGCTTGAACTGCAAATAGCTGATGGGGAGGGGGGCTTGGAATGGAAATGGGCTGTGAGGGAAGGGAGCTAGGACTGGAAATGGGTTGATGGGGGGTTAGGACTAATAATGGGCTATGTGGGGCTAGGACTGGAAATGGGCTGATGGGGGGGTAGGACTGGAAGTGGGCTGATGGGTTAGGACTGGTAATGGGCTATGGGGGGCTGACAATGGGGTGATGGGGGCTTAGGACTGGTAATAGGTTGGGGGGCTTAGGACTGGTAATGGGCTATGGGGGGGCTAGGACTGTTAATGGGCTGGGGGGTTGCTAGGACTGGAAATGGGCTGAGTGGAAGGGGGGCTTGAACTGAAAATAGGTGATGGGGACGGGAGCTTGGAATGGAAATGGGCTGAGTGGAAGTGTGGCTTGAACTGCAAATAGCTGAGGGGGGTTTGGAATGGAAATGGGCTGTGAGGGGAGGGAGCTAGGACTGGAAATGGGCTTCGTGGGGGGGCTAGGACAGGATATGGGCTGATGGAGGGGCTAGGGTAGGACTGGAAATGGGCTATTGGGGGGTGCTAAGATTGGAAATGGGCTGTGATAGGGGCTTGGATTGAAATGGACTCATGGAGGGGCTAGAACTGGAAGTAGGCTCATGGGGGGCTTGGATTGGAAATGGGCTGCGTGGAGGGGAGCTAGGATTTGACATGGGCTGATGGTGGGGCTAGGAAAGGACTAGAAATGGGCTGATGGGGGGCTGGGATTGGAAATGAGCTGATGGAGGGACTCAGATAAGACTGGAAATGGGCTGAAGGTGGGGCTAGGATAGGATTGGAAATAGGCTTATGAGGGGCTAGGAATGGAAATGGGCTGATGCGGGGACTAGAAGGGAACGGATGCTGGGTGGGGCTGGAACTAGAAGGTAGCTGATGTTGGGGGAGGATTAGAATTGGATGGAGCTGGGAGAGTGAAATGGAGAGGGAAAAATATTTTGTGTGGGAGGGATGACAAATCTACAATTGGCCATTTATTGGGAGAGGAAGTGGGGATTGAGGATGGAGGTGTAAAATTTGAGTGGATGAAATAGGAATGTGGAAAGAGCAAAAGGAGAAAGATTAGTATGTTAAAGCAGATGTAGAGAGAGAATGGAAAAATCTAGAAGACATAAGAAAGGACAAATGGACAGCAGACGATGGAGAGTAAGCAGAAGACATGAAGAAACCAGAAGAAAGTGGCTGGAGCAATTGCAACTGAAAAAAATGCACAAAAGGTAGAAAAATCTCTCTTTATTTTGAATTTATTAACTAGAATATGTCAGCTCTGGGAAATGTGCATCATTAACGTCTGCGCTTTGTTTACTACAACAGGAAATTAATTCATAGTTTTATTTCTACAGTGTTGTTGTACATTCCAAGTTTGGCTTTTGGGGTTCCCAGTTTAATTATTATCTTCCTGTTTCTAAATTGTGATTCCTTGTTTGGTGATGGTCCATGTTCTGCATGTGTAACTGAGCTGAGGTATTCTGTTTATGTAGTTTCTATTTGACATTGCCACTTGTTCTCTTTCCCCAGTAGGTTGTGTATTGTTATTCTCTGAAATGTATTGGTTTAATATTTGCAGTGTTACCTTTTGATTGGTAGGGTATGATGCTTTGTGAGTCCTGGTAGTGCTGTTAGGATACGGTGGGTTTGCTATTGGTTCTAAATGGGCAGTGTTTGTAATAGTTCCTAATGTGCCTGGCGGTTGGCACTGAATTATAGCAATGTACAAATCTTTTAGTCTTTCTTTATCTATACACTCATTAAGAGGCATGTTTACTAAAACTTAGTGTATGGTAACATTATGCAAATATTTATGCAAATAGAAACATAGAAACATAGAAACATGACGACAGAAAAAGACCACATGGCCTATCTAGTCTGTCCTTCCATAACAACTACAACAGTCCACTTTTTGCCTTTAGAGATCCTCTGTGTTGGTCCCATGCTTTCTTGAATTCAGTTACTGTCCTCATCTCTACCACCTCCACTGGGAGACTATTCCACGATCCACTACTCTTTCCGTAAGAAATATTTCCTCATATCACTCCTGAATCTATCTCCCTTCACCCTCATCCCATGTCCCCCTCGTAGCAGAACTTGCTTTCAATTGAAAGAGGCTCTCTCCCTGAACATTTATGCCACGGAGGTATTTAAACATCTCAATCATATCACCTCTATCCCGCCTTTCCTCTAAGGTGTACATATTAAGATCCTTAAGTCTGTCCTCATATGCTTTATAATGAAGCCCATTAATCATTTTGGTAGCAACCCTCTGCACCGACTCCATCCTGTTCACATCCTTTTGAAGGTGCGGTCTCCAGAATTGCACACCATACTCCAAATGAGGTCGCACCAAAGACTTATACAGAGGCATTATCACCTCCTTTTTTCTGCTAGCCATTCCTCTCCGTATGCACCCAAGCATCCTTCTAGCTTTTGCCGTCGCCTTTTCCACCTGTTTAGCTACTTTAAGATCATCAGACACAACCATGCCTAGGTCCCGCTCTTCTTTAGTGGACAAAAGTACTTCACCTCCTAAATGAGGTTCCTTATGCAAATGAGGTCCCGCACCGAGTCTCCGCACATGGCCCCGCACCCCCCTTGGTCCGTACCTGCTCCCAGGTGGCCTCAGGGCTATTGACAGAGGTCTGTGGACAATTCTGGGACTAATGTAGGTGCGCCTGCTGCTGTGTGCAGGTCTGCCCTACTCCCAGGTTGCCTAAGGACTATTGACGGAGGACTGTGGTTAATAGTGGGGCTATCGTAGGTGCGCCTGCTGCTGTATGCAGGTCTGCCCTACTCCCAGGTGGCCTCAGGGCTATTGACAGAGGTCTGTGGTCAATACTGGGGCTATCGTAGGTGCGTCTGCTGCTGTGTGCTGGTCTGCCCCACTCCCAGGTGGCCTCAGGGCTACTGACAGAGGTCTGGGGTCAATGCTGGGACTAATGTAGCTGCGCTTTCTGCTGTGTGCTGGTCTGCTCTACTTAGGGTTGCCAACATTTTGAAAGCATAACACCTGCCACCTGTGGCTAGTCACGCTCCGCCCATGCCCACCCCTACCCTGCCCATTTCCTGCCCCTGCTATGCCCCCTGCCCCACCCCTACTCCACCTCTTGTCCCCAAAATAATTGCAGAGAGGTCAATGTGCAAACTGATCAAGCAAGACTTCTACAAATTCTTAAGCAGAATTTCTATACTGACAGAATACGCAGCATTGGTTGTACACACACACACACACACACACATACACACACACACACTCACAATACACACAGTTCTTCATCAATAAATGAGCACAAAACAAAAAGAGAAATATATAGAAAAAAATTAAACTGACACCCCAAGAAGACAGACTGCATGCAGTACAATATCAGATAAATAAGAGATGCAGTTCCCCATACTGTGTAAAATATAAAGGTAGTACAAAGTCCAATCATTAAATTGAAAATAAAATTATTTTTTTCTAGCTTTGTTGTCTGACCATTTTATTCTCTGATCATGCTGGTTCCAATCTGAGGCTTCCGTTTTCCCGTCTTCTCTTAGCTCGTTTTCTATGGTCTATAGTCCATCTGCTATTTCTTATCTCTTCTTTTCTTTTCTTCACTTCCTTCCATCAGCCTATTTCCAGTCCCAGTGCCCCCTCCCCATTACCCAGTAACTTACCAGTACCATTCCCTGGTGTCAGCTCCCTTTGAACCCCTTCCTTACCTCCTCTGTCAGCTCCTTTCCAGTCACCTTGTTCCCCCTTTCAGCTCTCTTCCAGCCACCTCCTTCCCCATTTTCAGCTCTCTTCCAGCCACCTCCTTCACCCTGTCAGTAGCTTCCTGCCACCTTCTCCCCCCTCTTTCAACTCTCTTCCAGCCCTTACCTTCCACCTGTCAATTCCTTCTGCCACCTCTTTCGCCTTGCAGCCGCTGCTGCTTCACCCTAGGGTGTGCTTCTTCACCCCCCTAAGTGCTGCTTCATACCCCCTTAGTGCTGTTTCACCCCCCCCCCTTAGTGCTGCTTCACCTCCGCCCCCCCCCCACCCATTAGTGCTGTTTAACCCCACAGGCCCCCTTAATGCTTCTTGGCTCCCATGCAGCCGCTGCTTCTGCTTTTTATAGAGCAGTGGCTGCAATAAACTTAATTTGAAAAGCCCACCGGGGATTGTGTTCGCACCGCGGACTGCAGGAGAAAAGCCGTTTTTTTGCTCTGGCCGCTCCCGATCTCGCGGCCAGAGCAAAAAACCGGCTTTTCAAGGGCCACTTTTATACTTGTGCTGGCAGCCGGCCTAAAAGAGAGTGTCATTTTGTCGAACAAGTACAAGATCCAAAAATGAAATGCAACATTCATTAAATTCAAATGAGAATTTTATGTTAGTGTCACAATGACTGAGCCAATCATGAAACAACAACTGTTGTGAAGTACCAGTCCACATTAAAAAAAAAAAGTCATCCATATAGCAGACCCATAAACGAATAAATGCTTGAACGGGACCTAGACAAGATTCTCAAGAGCAGGGTTGTCTGTCTCCATATAGAAATTCAACTCGTTCAAGCCATGGTATTTTCAATAAAGTCATATGAATGCAAAGGTCAGACAGACTTCTGTCAATAGGCCTGAGGCCACCTAGCCAGGCCGGCTGAAAACCGGCCTGTTGGCAACCCTAGATCTACTCAAGGTGGCCGCAGGTCTATTGACAGAGGTTTGTGGTCAATTGTGCGACAAACGTAGCTGCGCCTGCTGCTGTGTGCTGGTCTGCCCCACTCCCAGGTGGCCTTAGGGTTTTTGACAAAGGTCTCTGGTCAATTCTGTGGCTATCATAGGTGCGCCTGCTGCTTTGTGCAGGTCTACCCTAATCACTAGTGGTCTCAGGGCTATTGACAGAGGTCTGTGGTCAATTCTGGGACTAACGTAGGTGCGCCTGCTGCAGTGTGCAGGTCTGCCCTACTCCCAGGTGATCTTACTGCTATTTACAGAGGTCTGTGGTCAATTCTAGGACTAATGTAGATGTGCTTACTGCTGTGTGCTGGTCTGCCCCATTCCCAGGTGACATAGGGGCTATTGACTGAGGTCTGTGGTCAATTCTGGGACTAATGTAGGTGCGCCTGCTGCTGTGTGCAGGTCTGCCCTATTCCCGGTTGGCTTCAGGGCTATTGACAGAGGTCTGTGGTTAATAGTGGGGCTATCGTAGCTGCGCCTACTGCTGTGTGCTGGTCTGCCCCTCTCACAAGTGGCCTCAGGGCTATTAACAGAAGTCTGTGGTCAATACTTGGACTAAGGTAGGTGCGCTTGCTGCTGTGTGCAGGTCTGCCCTACTCCTAGTTGGCCTCAGGCCTATTGTCAGAAGTCTGTGGTCAATTCTGGGACTAATGTAAGTGTGCCTGCTGCTGTGGGCAAGTCTGCCCTACTCCGAGGTCACCTCAGGGCTATTGACAGAGGTCTGTGGTCAATTCTGGGACTAACATAGGTGCGCCTGCTACAGTGTGCAGGTCTGCCCTACTCCCAGGTGGCCTCATGGCTATTCACAGAGCTCTGTGGTCAATGTGGTCAATTCTGGGGCTGTTGTAGGTGCGCCTGCTGTTGTGTGCAGGTCTGCCCTACTCCCAGGTGACCTCAGGCCTATTGACAGAAGTCTGTGTTTAATACTGGGGCTTTTGTAGGTGTGCCTGCTGCTCTGTGCTGCTTTGTCCCACTCCCAGGTGGCCTCAGGTATAATGACAGAAGTCTGTGGTCAATTTTGGAGCTAATGTAGATGCGCCTGCTGCTGTGTGCAGGTCTACCCTGCTCCCAGGAGGCCTCACGGCTATTGACAGAGGTCTGTGGTCAATACTGGGGCTATCGTAGGTGCGCCTGCTGCTATGTGAAGGTCTGCCCCACTCCCAGGTGGCCTCAGGCCTATCTTCAGACGTCTGTCGTGAATTCTGGGGCTATAGTAGGTGTGCATGCTGCTGTCTGCTGGTCTGCCCCACTGCCAGGTGGCCTCAGGGCTATTGACAGAGGTCTGTGGTCAATTCTGGGGCTAAAGTAGGTGTGCCTGCTGCTGTGTACAGATCTGCCCTGTTCCCGGGTGACCTCAGGGCTATTTACAGAGGTCTGTGGTCAATTCTGGGGCTATTGTAGGTGCTTCTGCTGTTGTGTGCAGGTCTGCCCTACTCCCAGGTGGCGTCCGGCCTATTGACAGAGGTCTCTGGTCAATTCTGGGGCTGTTGTAGGTACGCCTGCTGCTGTGTGTGGTCTGCCCCACTCCCAGGTGCTCTCAGGGCTATTAACAAAGGTCTGTGGTCAGATCTGGTACTAATGTAGGTGCACCTGCTGCTGGGTGCAGGTCTGCCCCACTTCCAGGTGGCCTCACGCCTATATTCAGACGTCTGTGGTGAATTCTGGGGCTATAGTAGGTGTGCATGCTGCTGTCTGCTGGTCTGCCCCACCACCAGGTGGCCTCAGGGCTATTGACAGAGGTCTGTGGTAAATTCTGGGACTAATGTATGTACGCCTGCTGCTGTGTGCAGGTCTGCCCTACTCCCAGGTGCTCTCAGGGCTATTGACAAAGGTCTGTGGTCAAATCTGGTACTAATGTAGGTGTGCCTGCTGCTGGGTGCAGGTCTGCCCTACTCCCAGGTGGCCTCAGGGCTATTGACAGAGGTCTCTGGTCAATTCTGGGACGAATGTAGGAGGCCTTCTGCTATGTGCTGGTCTGTCCCAATCCCAGGTGGCCTCAGGGCTAAACAGGTATGCTGTCTGCCTGGTGCCAAAATCCAAGATGTTACGGAGAGTTTGCCGAGACTCATCAAGCCCACTGACTATTACCCAATGTTGCTAATCCATTTTGGAACAAATGATACTGCCAGGTATACCTTGGAACGTATCAAAAGTGACTTCATGGCTCTGGGACAGAGGGTGAAGCAGTTAGGTGCACAGGTGGTGTTCTCTTCAATCCTCCCTGTTGAGGGTAAAGGCCAAGGCAGAGAGGCTCGCATCCTGGAGATGAATGCATGGCTGCGTGGATGGTGTCATCGACAGCGTTTTGGTTTCCTAGACCATGGGATGCTGTTCCAGGGGTTGCAGAGCAGAGATGGCATCCATCTGTCCAAGAAAGGTCAACGCATCTTCGGTAGTAGACTGGCTAATCTACTGAAGAGGGCTTTAAACTAGATTCGTTGGGGATAGGTGAAGAAAGCCCCCAGGTAAGTGAAAGCCTCCAGGTAGGTGATACATTAAATACCTTTATGGAAATGGGTAACAGGGGTAACATATGGAAAGCAGTGTGTATAAATGCCCGTAGCATGGGAAATAAGATCCCTGATGTTGAAGCTTTGGTGGGAGTGGCTGACTTGGATTTAATGGCAGTTACAGAAACATGGTTCACAGAAAACCATGACTGGGATGTAACTATACCTGGCTATACTTTATTCAGAAAGGACAGGGTAGGAAGAAGGGGAGGAGGAGTGGCACTATATGTAAAAACTACTATTAAAGCTTTGGAATTACAGAGCTTAAAAGGGAGAGAGGAGGCATTGTGGGTTAAACTAGAAAGAGGGAAAGAGAAATCTATTTGCATTGGTGTGATATACAGACCTCCCTCATAAGAGGAAGAGGTGGACAGAGAGTTAATTGAAGACATACGCAGCATTGCTAGGAAAGGGGAAGTGCTACTGATAGGAGATTTTAATATGCCAGATGTTGATTGGCACATTCCTGCTGCAGTATCATCTAGAAGTAAGTAGATCCTGGATTCTCTACAGGGAGAATTATTCAGGCAATTGGTAACAGACCCCACACGTGAAGGGGCCATACTGGACTTGGTGCTTACCAATGGTGAAAGTGTTTCTGATGTTGTAGTGGGAGATCATTTTGCATCCAGTGATCACCAGATGGTGTGGTTCAGTATTAGGACTAGGGCTGTTAGAATCCATTCCAAGGTGAGGATCTTTGACGTTAGGAAGACGAACTTTGCGAAGATGGGCCAATACCTCAGGGAGTCATTAGTGGGATGGGAACAGCTGGGGGATGTAGAAAAGCAGTGGGCAAAACTGAAAGGGGGTATTTTAAGGGCAACCAACCTTTTTGTTAAAATGGTAAATAAAGGCAAAAGGAAAAGGAGACCGCTATGGTTTTCGAAGGAAGTAGCTGAAAAAGTGAAGAAAAAGAAAAAGAGGGAGGCCTTCATGAAATACAAGAGATCACAGAGAGAGGAAGTCAGGCATCTGTATTTGGAAAAACTTAGATAAGCTAGCTAAGTAGTCAAGAAGGCAAAGATTCAAAAAGAGGAGAAAATAGCCAATGCAATAAAATGGGGGGATAAGACATTTTTCAGATATATTAGTGAGAAGAGGAAGGGCAAAAGTGGTATTGTCAGACTCAAGGGTGCAGGGGGGGAATAAGTAGAAGCTGATAAGGATAAAGTGGAATTGCTTAACAAATATTTTTGTTCTGTGTTCACAGATGAAGAACCAGGAGCAGGACCTCAGAAAACACCCACAAATAGGAACAGAAGCGAGGGACATCTTGAACAATTTTCAGAAGATTGTGTTCGTGAGAAACTAGCTCAACTTAAAGTAGACAAAGCGATGGGACCGGATGGGATACACCCTAGAATACTGAGGGAACTTGGGGACGTTCTAGCAACTCCACTGACTGACCTTTTCAATGCCTCGTTGGAGTCGGGAGTGGTGCCAAAGGACTGGAGAGAGGCTCATGTGGTGCCTTTACACAAAGCGGAAGTAAGGATGTGGTTGAAAACTACAGGCCGGTTAGTTTAACTTCGGTGGTGAGTAAATTATTTGAAACGCTGCTGAAAGAGAAAATAGTGAGGTTTCTGGAGTCTAGCGGATTACAGGATCCGAGGCAGCATGGATTCACCAGAGGCAGGTCTTGTCAGACTAATCTGATTGATTTCTTTGACTGGGTGACCAGGGAGTTGGACTGAGGGAGAGCTCTAGATGTGGTGTATTTAGATTTCAGTAAAGCCTTTGACACTGTTCCTCACAGGCGACTTATAAACAAACTGAGCACCCTAGGGATGGACCCTAAAGTTACTGCTTGGGTTAGAAATTGGTTGGGTGGGAGGCGACAAAGAGTACAAGTAAATGGAGCTCACTCTGAGGAGTAGGATATTACCAGTGGTGTGCCCCAGGGATCTGTCCTTGGTCCGATTCTTTTTAACATCTTTGTTAGTGATATAGCGGAAGGGCTGTCAGGTAAGGTTTGCCTCTTTGCAGATGATACCAAAATCTGCAACAGAGTAGACACCCAGGAAGGTGTAGATAACATGAGGAGGGATCTAGCTAAGCTTGAAGAATGGTCTAGAATTTGGCAGCTGGGATTTAATGTTAAAAAATGTATGGTCATGCATTTGGGCTGCAGCAATCCAAGGGAGCAATACAGTATAGGAGGTGAAGTACTTTTGTCCACTAAAGAAGAGCGGGACCTAGGCGTGGTTGTGTCTGATGATCTTAAAGTAGCTAAACAGGTAGAAAAGGCGACGGCAAAAGCTAGACGGATGCTTGGGTGCATACGGAGAGGAATGGCTAGCAGAAAAAAGGAGGTGATAATGCCTCTGTATAAGTCTTTGGTGCGACCTCATTTGGAGTATAGGTGTGCAATTCTGGAGACCCGGCACCTTCAAAAGGATGTGAATAGGATGGAGTCGCTGCAGAGGGTGGCTACTAAAATGATTAGTGGGCTTCATTATAAAGCATATGAGGACAGACTTAAGGATCTTAATATGTACACCTTAGAGGAAAGGCGGGATAGAGGTGATATGATTGAGATGTTTAAATACCTCCGTGGCATAAATGTTCAGGGAGAGAGCCTCTTTCAATTGAAAGCAAGTTCTGCTATGAGGGTACATGGGATGAGGGTGAAGGGAGATAGATTCAGGAGTGATATGCGGAAATATTTCTTTACGGAAAGAGTAGTGGATCCATGGAATAGTCTCCCAGTGGAGGTGGTAGAGATGAGGACAGTAACTGAATTCAAAAAAGCATGGGACCAACACAGAGGATCTCTAAAGGTAAAAAGTGGACTGTTGTAGTTGTTGATATGGAAGGACAGACTAGATAGGCCATGTGGTCTTTTTCTGTCATCATGTTTCTATGTTTCTATGTAACAGAGGTCTGAAATCAATGCTGGGACTAATGTAGCTGTGCCTGCTGCTGTGTGCAGGTCTGCCCTACTCCCAGGTGGCCTCAGGGCTATTCATAGAGGTCTGTGGTCAATTCTGGAACTAATGTACAGTAGGTGCGCCTGCTGCTGTGTGCAGGTCTGCTGTACTCCCAGGTGGCCTCAGGGCTATTGACAGAGGTCTGTGGTCAATTCTGGGGCTGTTGTAGGTGGGCCTGCTGCTGTGTGCAGGTCTGCCCTACTCCAAGGTTGCTTTAAAGATATTGACAGAGGTCTGTGGTCAGTTCTGGGGCTGTCGTAGGTGCGCCTGCTGCTGTGTGCTGCTCTGCCCCACTCTCAGGTGGCCTAGGGGCTATTGACAGAGGTCTGTGGTCAATTCTGGGACTAATGTAGGTGAGCCTGCTGCTGTGTGCAGGTCTGACCTACTCCTAGGTAGCCTTAGGCCTATTGACAAAGGACTGTGGTTAATACTGGGGCTATTGTAGGTGCGCCTGCTGCTGTGTGCTGCTCTTCCCCACTTCCAGGTGGCCTCAGGCCTATTGACAGAGGTCTGTGGTCAATTCTGGGACTAAAGTAGGTGCGCCTGCTGCTTTATGCAGGTCTGCCCTATTCCCAGATGGCCTCTGGCTATTGACAGAGGTCTGTAGTCAATTCTGGGGCTGTCGTAGGTGCTCTTGCTGCTGTCTGCAGATCTGCCCTACTCCCAGATGACCTCAGGCCTATTGACAGAGGTATGTGCTCAATTCTGGGACTAAAGTAGGGTTGCCAACTGGCCGGTTTTCAGCCGGCCTGGCCGGTTTTTCCATGGGCAGGCCGGCTGCGGCGCAGAGGCAAAACCGGCCCTTGAAAAGCCGGTTTTTTTGCTCTGGTCGCAAGATCGGGAGCGGCCAGAGCAAAAAAAACGGCTTTTCTCCCAACCCGGAGGGCTTCAGAGGGAGCCGGGGAAGCCCGCGCGAGGCCCCGCCTCCCTCTGAACAGCCGCCAGCGTGAAGAGCCTTTACCTTCACGCTGGCGGCTGTTCCTGTGAAGCCGCGATTGGTGGGAAAGGTTAAAAGCAATGCCCTTTAACCTTTCGCAGCATTCGCGGCTTCACAGGAACAGCCGCCAGCGTGAAGGAAAAGGCTCTTCACACTGGCGGCTGTTCAGAGGGAGTCGGGGCCTCGCGCGGGCTTCCCCAGCTCCCTCTAAAGCCTCAGACAGCCGCGGTTTTGGGGGGGGAGGCCAAGGACTGCCTGGGCTGTGATGGGGGGAGGGGGCCTGGACTGGAAAAGGGCTAGGAGGGGGGAATTTGACTGGAAATGGGTTGTGATTGGGGGGGGGGGGAGACCTGGACCGGAAAAGGGCTATGGGGGGGGGGACTTGGACTGGAAAGAAATGGGCTGTGTTGGGAGGGGACCTGGACTGTAAAAGGGCTATGTGGGGGGGGGGGGGACGACATGGACTGGAAATAGGTTTTGATGGGGAGGGGGACCTGGACTAGAAAAGGGCTGGGGGGGGGGACATGGACTGGAAATGGGTTGTGATGGGGAGGGGGACCTGGACAGGAAAAGCTTATGGGGGCGGAACGTGGACGGGAAAAGGGCTATGGGGGGGGGGTACTTGGACTGGAAAAGGGCTAAGGGGGGGGGAACTTGGACTGGAAATGGGCTATGGTGGAGGGAAGGGGAACTTGGACTGGAAATAGGCTGTGATTAGGGGGACTTGGACTGGAAATGGGTTGTGAAGGGGGGGGGACCTGGACTTGAAAAGGGCTATGGGGGGGGGCATTGGACTGGAAAGAAATGGGCTGTGATGGGGAGGGGGACCTGGACTGTAAAAGGGCTATGCGGGGGGGGGGACATGGACTGGAAATGGGTTGTGATGGGGAGGGGGACCTGGACTGGAAAAGGGCTATGGGGGGGGGGGAACTTGGACTGGAAATGGGCTATGGTGGAGGGAGGGGAGAACTTGGACTGGAAATAGGCTGTGATTAGGGGGGCTAGGACTGCAAATGGGCTGTGATGGTGCGGGGGGACTCGGACTGCAAATGGGATGTGATGGGGGGGGCTAGGACTGGAAATAGGCTGTGATGGGGGACTTGGACTGGAAATGGGCTGTGATGGGGGGGGGGCTAGGACTGGAAATGGCCTGTGATGTGAAGGCTAGCACTGGAAATGGGCTTATGAAGAGCTGGAATAGGACTGGAAATGGGCTGATGTGGGGCATGGGAGAATGGGACTAGAAGGGAGTGGATGCTGGGTGGGTCTAGAACTATAAGGGAACTGATTTTGGGGGAGGACTAGAATAGTGGGGAATGAGTGGAGAGGGGAAAAAATATTTTGTGTGGAAGAAAAGTCTATGATGGGCTGGGTATTGGGAGAGTGAGGGGCTTGAGAATGGAAGGGTGAAATTTAAATGGATGATAAAGGAATAAGGAAAGAATTGGGGGAAAGAGCAAAAGGGAAACAATCAGTATGTTAAAGCAGAAATAGAGAGAGAATGGAAAACATCTAAAAGAGAAGACAGGACAAATGAATAGCTTGCAGAAGACACGAAGAAACCAGAAGAAAGTGACTGGAGCAATTGCAACTGAAAAATAAAACGCCCAAACAGAAGGTAGAAAAATACTTTTTATTTTGAATTTATTAGCTGGAATATGTTTGGTCTGGGAAGTGTGTATTGATAACATCTTTGCGTTTTGTTTAGTGCAAGAGGAAATTACTTTATAGTTTTATTTCTCCAGTGTTGTACATTTCATGTTTGGATTTTGGGGTTCCCAATTTAATTATTATCTGACCAAGGACGTTAGCCTACACGTATCCTCGGTAATTTTTGTGGGTGGGGCTGGGGGCGGGGCAGGGGTGGGACTAGGGGCGGAGAATGGGTGGAGCATTGCGAGCCACAGGTGTCGGGTTTTTCTCGGTGAAAAAGTTGGTAACCCTAGACTAAAGTAGGTGCGCCTGCTGCTGTATGCAGGTCTGCCCTATTCCCAGGTGGCCTCAGGCCTATTGACAGAGGTCTGTGTTTAATACTGGGGCTTTTGTAGGTGTGCCTGCTGATCTGTGCTTCTTTGCCCCACTCCGGTGGCCTCAGGTATATTGACAGAAGTCTGTTGTCAATTCTGGGGCTAATGTAGATGGGCCTGCTGTTGTGTGCAGGTGTCCCTGCTCCCAGGTGGCCTCACGGCCATTGACAGAGGTCTGTTGTCAATACTGGGGCTATTGTAGGTGCACCTGCTGCTGTCTGGTGGTTTGCCCCACTCCCAGGTGGCCTCAGGTCTATATTCAGATGTCTGTGGTTAATACTGGGGCTATTGTAGGTGCGCGTGCTGCTGTGTACAGATCTGCCCTATTCCCAGGTGGCCTCAGGGCTGTTGACAGAGGTCTGTGGTCCATTCTGGTACTAATGTATGTGGGCCTGCTGCTGTGTGCAGGTCTGCCCTACTCCAAGTTTGCTTTAGAGCTATTGACAGAGGTCTGTGGTCATTTCTGGTACTAATGTAGGTGCGCCTGCTGCTGTGTGCAGGTCTGCCCTACTCCCAGGTGGTCTCAAGACTCTTGACAAAAGTCTGTGGTCAATTCTGGTAGTAATGAAGGTGCGCTTGCTGCTGTGTGCAGATCTGCCCTACTCCCAGGTGGTCTTAGAGCTATTGACAGAGGTTTGTGGTCAAATCTGGTACTAATGTAGGTGCGCCTGCTGCTGGGTGCAGGTCTGCCCCACTCCCAGGTGGCCTCAGGCCTATATTCAGACGTCTGTAGTGAATTCTGGGGCTATAGTAGGTGTGTATGCTTCTGTCTGCTGGTCTGCCCCACTACCAGGTGGCCTCAGGGCTATTGGCAGAGGTCTGTGGTAAATTCTGGGACTAATCTATGTGCGCCTGCTGCTGGGTGCAGGTCTGCCCTACTCCCAGGTGGCCTCAGGGCTATTGACAGAGGTCTGTGGTCATTTCTGGTACTAATGTAGGTGCGCCTGCTGCTGTGTGCAGGTCTGCCCTACTCCCAGGTGGTCTCAAGACTCTTGACAAAAGTCTGTGGTCAATTCTGGTACTAATGAAGGTGCGCTTGCTGCTGGGTGCAGATCTGCCCTACTCCCAGGTGGCCCAAGGGCTTTTGACAGAGGTCTGTGGTCCATACTTGGGCTATCATAGTTGCGTCTGCTGCTGTGTGCAGGGCAGCCCTACTACCAGGTGGCCTCAGGCCTATTGATAGAAATCTGTGGTTAATACTGGGGATATAGCGATTTTAGAAAAGGTTCAGAGAAGAGCCACCAAAATGGTAAAGGGGATGGAAGGATACTCCTATGAAGAAAGGCTAAAAAGGTTAGAGCTCTTTAACCTGGAAAAGAGATGGCTGAGGGGAGATATGATATAAGTATATAAATTAATGAATGGAGTGGAATGGGTAAACGTAGATCGATTGTTTACCTTATCAGAATATAGAAAGACTAGGGGACATGCAATGAAGCTACAGGGTAAACTATTTAAGACTAATAAAAGAAAATATTTTTTCACTCAACGTGTAATCAAACTCTGGAATTTGTTACCGGAGGATGTAGTAATGGCTGTTAGTGTAGCTGGGTTTAAAAAAGGTTTGGACAAGTTCCTGGAGGAAAGGTCCATAAACCATTATTAAGAAGGGACTCAGGATATCAATGCTTGAACCAATACAAGCATTGTGGAACCTGTGTCCCTTGGGGAAACTGCTAGGTACATATGACTTGGATTGGCCACTGTTGGAAACAGAATACTGGGCTTGATGGACCTTGGTCTGACCCAGTATGGCATATCTTATGTTCTTATGTTCTTATCATAGGTGTGCCTGCTGCTGTGTGCTGTTCTCCTTTACTCCCAGGTCACCTCAGGACTATTGACAGAGGTCTGTGGTCAATTCTGGGGCTATCGTAGGTGCGCCTGCTGCTGTGTGCAGGTCTGCCCTACTCCCAGGTGGCCTCAGGCCTATTGACAGAGGTCTGTGTTTAATACTGGGGCTTTTATAGGTGTGCCTGCTGCTCTGTGCTGCTTAGCCCCACTCCCAGGTGGCCTCCGGTATGTTGACAGAAGTCTGTGGTCAATTCTGGGGCTAGTGTAGGTGCGCTTGGTGCTGTGTGCAGGTCTGCCCTGCTCCCAGGTGGCGTCAGAGCTATTGACAGAGTTCTATGGTCAATACTGGGGCTATCGTAGGTGCGCCTGCTTCTGTTTGCTGGTCTTCCCCACTCCCAGAAGACCTCAGGGCCATTGACAGACGTCTCTGTTCAATTCTGGGGCTATCTTAGGTACGCCTGCTGCTCTGTGCAGGTCTGCCCTACTCCCAGGTGGCCTCAGGCCTTTATTCAGACATCTGTGGTGAATTCTGGGGCTACAGTGGGTGCGTCTGCTGGTCTGCCCCACTACAAGGTGGCCTCCGGGCTATTGATAGAGGTCTGTGGTCAATTCTGGGACTAACGTAGGTGGGCCTGCTGCTGCGTGCAGGTCTGCCCTACTCCCAGGTTGTTTAGAGCTATTCACTTAATGAATAAAATTGCGCTCAATATAACAAAGTATGATAATATCTTCAATCCTTCAACAACTGTGCTGGTAATTTCCCTGTTAATGATTACTAATGATTATTAATCCCCCTCGGAGGTCTCAGACTTATGGTAGCAACTGTCTTTGCGGCGATGCCGGTTTAAAGAAACAGTATGCTAGTTAGCATCAACGACCTCCACTATGGTATACGGTGAGAGTGATAATGATAAAGAAGGCAGCTGATTATATTCAATTTAACATCTTCTTTAAACCGGCATCGCCGCAAAGACAGTTGCTACCATATGTCTGAGACCTCCGAGGGGGATTAATAATCATTAGTAATCATTAACAGGGAAATTACCAGCACAGTTGTTGAAGGATTGAAGATATTATCATACTTTGTTATATTGAGCGCAATTTTATTCATTAAGTGATTATTAGCGTTCTTTAACGGACCATTTGAGACGTGAACACACGATGTTTAGAGCTATTGACAGAAGTATGTGCTCAATTCTGGGGCTATCCTAGGTGCGCCTGTTGCTGTGTGCAGGTGTGTCCTACCACGAGGTGGCCTCCGGCCTATTGACAGAGGTCTGTGGTTAATACTGGTGCTATTGTAGGTGCGTCTGCTGCTGTTTGCAAGTATGCCCTACTCTCAGGTGTCCCGAGGGCTATTGACAAAGGTCTGTGGTCAATACTGGGGCTATTGTACGTAGCCTGCTGCTGTGTGCAGGTCTGCCCTACTACCAGGTAGCCTCAGGCCTTTTGACAGAGGTCTGTGGTCAATTCTAGTACTAATGTAGGTGCGCCTGCTGCTTTTTTCAGGTTTGCCCTACTCCCAGGTTGCTTTAGAGCTATTGACAGAGGTCTGTGGTCAATTCTAGGACTACCACACCCCTAGACGCACGCCTCGTTCATTCCACCTCAACCGCCTTACTCTCCCTTCCCCCTCCCTAGCGCACCTCCAATCCACCCGTTCCTCGGCCTTCTTTTTCACAGCCCCTGCCCTCTGGAATTCCCTACCTCCCTCCCTTCGACTTGAACCTCACCATCCTACCTTTAAATGTAATCTAAAAACTCACCTCTTTTCCCTTGCCTTTGACCTTCCCTCCCCTTTTGTATAAATTATCCTTTGCAGTCTGTGTTGTGCTCTTTAATCCCCTCTTTCCTATTAAGATTGTATTTCATTTCTTTTTTTTCTGGCTATGATTTTATTATTGTTTGTTTTAATTATTTTTTAACTGTTTTATGTGATTTTTTATTGTAAACCGTTCTGATCTTCTTGAATGGGCAGTATATCAAATTTTAATAAACATAAACATAAACATAGTGTAGGTGCGCCTGCAGCTGTGTGCAGGTCTGCCCTACTCCCAGGTTGCTTTAGAGCTATTGACAGAGGTCTGTGCTCAATTCTAGGACTAGTGTAGGTGCACCTGTAGCTGTTCGCAGGTCTGCCTTACTCCCAGGTGGCCCGAGGGCTATTGACAGAGGTCTGTGGTCAATTCTGGGGATATCGTACATGCGCCTGCTGCTGTGTACATGTCTTCCCTACTCCTAGGTGGCCTTAGTCCTATTGACAAAGGACTGTGGTTAATACTGGGGCTATTGTAGGTGCGCCTGCTGCTGTGTGCTGCTCTTCCCCAATTCCAGGTGGCCTCAGGGCTTTTGACAGAGGTTTGTGGTCAATTCTGGGGCTATCGTAGGCGCGCCTGCTGCTGTGTGCAGGTCTCCTCCACTCCCAGGTGGTCTCAGGGCTTTTGATAGATGTTTGTGGTCAATTCTGGGGCTATCGTAGGTTCGCCTGCTGCGGTGTGCAGGTCTGCCCTACTCCCAGGTGGCCTCAGGACTATTGACAGAGGTCTGTGGTTAATACTGGTGCTATCGTAGGTGCGTCTGCTGCTGTGTGCAGGTCTGCCCTACTCCCAGGTGGCCTGAGGGCTATTGACAGAGGTCTGTGCTCAATACTGGTGCTATCATACGTAGCCTGCTGCTGTGTGCAGGTCTGCCCTACTACCAGGTAGCCTCAGGCCTTTTGACAGAGGTCTGTGGTCAATTCTGGTACTAATGTAGGTGCGCCTGCTGCTTTTTTCAGGTTTGCCTTACTCCCAGGTGGTCTCAGTGCTATTCACAGAGGTCTGTGGTCAATTCTAGGACTAGTGTAGGTGCGCCTGCAGCTGTGTGCAGGTCTGCCCTACTCCCAGGTGGCCCGAGGGCTTTTGGCAGAGGTCTGTAGTCAATACTTGCTCTATCGTAGGTGCGCCTGCTGCTGTGTGCAAGTCTGCTCTACTCCCAGGTGGCCTCATGGCTATTGACAGAGGTCTGTGGTCAATTCTGGGGATATTGCACGTGCGCCTGCTGCTGTGCGCAGGTCTGCCCTACTCCTAGGTGGCCTTAGGCCTATTGAAAAAGTACTGTGGTCAATTCTGGGGCTATCGTAGTGTAGCAGCTGATAAACATGCAATAAATAAAACCAGGAGTCTGTTCAAAGATCCAAGCCAATTTATTGTGCACATGGCTCAGTTAGTCACAGCTTCAAAAGGAACTGAGCAAAGTTTCTACAGAGACATACTCATTTATACCTCTTTTTCAGTTTGATACATGAGAACGTTCTATTGGTTCCAGCTTGATACATGCAAACTTCCTATTGGTTCCAACGCCCCTTGCACCTGTCCAATCAGAAATCCCTCCTGGGCCTAGCACCCAGCTCCCTCCCTTAGGACTGTCCTAACAATGGTTCACTTTCTAGGTTTGATACTTCTCTACTGCAAGGTCGTCTCTAGCTCCAGGAATGCATGTATTGAAACATTTCTTTCTTTTGCACACAAGAGAATAATGAAAGACTTATGAATTCATGTAAAACTTCTTATTAAGTAGTTTAAAACAGTTTGCTCATTTTTCACAGATTCACACATTCCCCCCTTTGATTATTCTCACCTGCAAGTGAGAAAGGGTGAGAATTAAATCACATATTATACTTGCGTAAAAGCATCATTTTGGGGTATTGGGTAATATTGTCACATAGCTAAAACATTTGTAGCTGCCTTCCGTTCTATAGTGCTATCAATGGCTGCTGACTTTACTCGACTGTGATGAATCCAGGGTTCGAGTTCTGCAACTTTAACTGCTGTTGGGGTTAATAAGATGACAACATAAAGTCCCTTCCAATGCGGTGCCAACAGTGTCTTTCTCCACTCTTTAATCCACACGGAGACTCCAGGCTTGAGAGGATGCAGGGGTTCTGTTAGATGGATGGGCAGCTGATCTTGTACCCACGTATGAAGACTCTGCAAAACAGAACTTAAAACCAATAGTTCTTGTCTAGCAATTTCATATCTAATCTGTTCCATATCTCCCTTTATTCCCTATACAATAGGCGGGGGTCACCCATACAGAATCTCAAAAAGAGGAAACTCCTAAAGACTTAGTAGGGGCTAAGTATATCCTAAGAAGGGCTATAGGAAGAACCTGAAGCCATTTTAGGTGTATTTCTTGACAAAGCTTGGATAACTGAGATTTCAGGGTTCTATTCATACATTCTACTTTTCCTAAATTCTGAGATCTGTAGGCAGTATGCATCTGATAATGTCAATATCTCGGGGCCATACTTAATGGACTTGCTTCCTCAGGTGATCAACCCTCATTCTTTGTACAGGGCCCCATGTGCATGCAAGGTTGTAAGGACATACTTGGAATCTGGGTACACATTTAGACAGAGCCCTTTTCCTATTGTTAGTGCTCTAGTGAGGGCTATTAGTTCAGCTTTCTGTGCTGAAGTTTCTGGGGCCAGAGCTGAGGACTCAACTACCAGATCAAGGGTCACCACTGCATATCCGGCACAACAATGTCCATTGATGATGAAACTACTTCCATCCACAAAGAAAGTCCGTTCAGGGTTCTCCAAAGGAACATCAGTCAAATCAGGGCGACTTGAGAATACAGTGTCCATAATTTCTAAACAGTCATGATCAGGGAAGTCAAGACCAACTGGTAACAACAAAGCAGGATTCAAAGCTTGACTGACCTTCAATTGTATCTGGGGGTTTTCACACAAAATACTCTGATACTTCAACATTCGTGAATTTGTTAGCCAGAAGTTTCCTTTGTGTTTCATAATGGTCAAAACAGAGTGTGGTACAGTAACTTGAAGATTCTGTCTCAAAGTGAGCTTGTCAGCTTTGCTCACTAGAAAGGCTGTAGCTGCAACAGCTCTCAAACAGGGGGGCCAGCCTTTTGCAACTTGTCAGACGGCCGCCTGTGTGAGAATGTTCACAGTCTTGGCAAAAGCATACCTCTATATGATTTGCAAGGATTTGTGGGTAATGTAGTCCATTCATTCCAGACACAGCCGTGACCAATTATACTTGCTCAAGGGTAAAGCAAATAAGATTTTTATTTATGAGGGGTTTTCCCAACACAGATAATGCTTGGTAGCACAGAACTCAGGATACTTGCTTGCAGTTTTAAAGTTAGGAAAACAAAATCAGGAAAAAAACAACATCTGAACTTGTCAGGTAATTAAAGCAAAGGATTAAAGACCTGGTTGGCAACAAACTGGTCTTTCTTGTAGGCTTTAGCAAATAATGTCTTAGCAATGCAGTAAGCAACCAAATAAATCCACAAAGTAGGAAAAATGTTCTTTTCTTCAGGTTAACTTCTTATATCTTTACATATAAATTCAGAAGTGATTCCCTTCAGAGCACACAAGCAATTAGGTAAGCTCAATTGCTAGCAATCACCCAGCTGAAACCCCTTAGCTGGCTTGCTTTCACTGTGTAGCTCAAAATCTTACTCAGAAGGTTTTCTGAGTAGATTAAAGGACAAGTTGGTATTTCTTTGTGAGGGTTGTTGCACTTTGTAACAGAAAACTACCATTTGAGTTTTGACAGAGAGCAGTCCATATATTCACATTCTGGTTCTAAGACCTCTCCCCTTTCTTCAATAATCATAGGTTCAATATCTTGGCTTGGCACAGATGAATCTCTCAATGGAGCACTACCAGGAGAATAATCATTTCCCTGCTTCCTTTCAAAGTTATAGCTAGGGCATAGATCAGTGTTCATACCTGAGCTTCCATTGCTGTTAGAGTTCCCCTTTAAATAGCCTGGCCAATATGTAGTCCAGTTTCTGTGTCCAGCCTTCCAATCTAGATCCCTGGACACTGGATCTCTCTTCACATACCTTCTGGCATGGGTCTCAGGGTCCCTTCCACGTGCAGCTGTTTCCCTCACAGGTGCCGTCTGGAGATTCCTGGCTCTGCAATACCACTCCTCTGGTTTCCCCCAGTCCAATGGTGTATGCTGACCTCTTGTCTGTCTCCCAGTATACGTACTGTGCTGGACTCCTGTAGACTTCCCAGAGGCTTTTCTCTTCCTTCTTTTAAAGGACATCTTGCTCTCTCTGTCCGTCCGTTCTGACCTCTGCTTCTGATGAGAATGAAGATCAGGATCCCGTGGATGATCAAGATACCAATGATTATGACATCCCAGCTCTGGATGATTCTCTGTAGAATAGACTCTATCTTTATTCTGCCTTGATGAGTGTTCCACCTTAGCACAGCGCAGCTGTGCTGAATCAGGCCTTGCCCTTTGAGATGAGTGTTCCATCCTAGCACAGCACAGCTGTGCTGAATCAAGCCCTGCCCTTTGCAATGAGTGCTTGGGGATTACCTCATAGCCCTTTTGATTGAACACACGTTTTCTCACTTCAGCTCCTCTCATGGCTGTTGGAAACCTGGTGCATTCTGGGACTGGTAGTCTTTTATGGCAAAATTCTGTTTTCCTCATTTCTACCAGCACTGACAGGTTGCTTGTTCAGAGACACTTCACCTTTTCTATAGCCCCTTCCTGAGCTATGATAAGCTTCCTTATCACATACCCCCCTGCTTAAGTTATTACGGACTGGTTTAACTGGTGAAACTTCTTTCCTACAGTCCGTAATACCTACGAGAGTGTTATCATTTTGAAGCTCACTTACTTCCTGACTGGCTTCAGGGTCATTATTATTTACAGGCCTCTCCTTCCAAGACTTAAGTACATTAATATGGTAGGTCTGCCTACGCCCTCTTGCATTTTCTAGCATATAAGACACTGGGCTCACTTGTTTAACAACCTTCCATGGCCCTTTACACTGTACTTCAAATTTTGGGGCTGTACCTGCTAGTTGAACCAAAACCTTTTCACCAATGTTTAATTGGCGGCTTTTGGCCTTCCTATCATACCACCCTTTCTGGCGAACTTGACTGTCCTGCGAGGTCCTTTTCAAACGTGCTCTCAAGTCACGTAGAAACTGTGGCACCTCCTGACTTCCTGGTTCAGGATCAATCCACTGTTCCCTCAAAATATCTAATAAACCACGTGGAGCCCTACCATACATCAATTCATAGGGAGTTACACCTAGGGACACCTGAATTCTTTCCCTGCAGGCATATAAGGCAAAGGGCAATAACATATCCCATTCTTTTACCTCTCCTGCTAACCCCCTTCTCAACATTTGTTTGAGAGTTTGATTGAATCTCTCCACCAAACCGTTTGATTGTGGATGGTAGGCTGAGGTTTTCATGTGATGAATGCCAAAGGCATCCCAGACCTGGGCCAAATATTTGGATACAAAATTGGACCCTCGGTCAGTCAACACCTCTCTTGGGAATCCCACTTCACAAAACAATTTTACTAGCTCTAAAGCTATTGTTTTTGCAGAAACATTCCTCAATGGTATGGCCCAGGGAAACCTTGTTGCCTGATCTACCATAACTAGGATGTATTGGAAACCTCGGGGCGTTTTGACTAATGGGCCTACAATATCCATGGCAATGCGACCAATTGGGTCTGTGATAATTGGCATGGGAATCAATGGCACCACCGGTGGGTGAGCCGCTGTAACTCGCTGACACGCTGGACATGCAGCACAAAACTGGGCAGTTTCTTTGAAGATACCTGGCCAGTAAAAACGCATAAGTATTTGATCCAGTGTTCCTTGCATCTCTTTATGACCTCCAACTGGATGATCATGTGCTAATCTAAGTACTAGCCCTTTGAAAGTTGTGGGTACCACCAATTGTTTACATATGGTCCCATTTCTGGGGTCCTGACTCTCTCTATATAATATTTCATTATCTAGTCTGAATCTGGGCAATTCCTCCCTGACCTCCTGAGCATACTTAAAAGCTCGGGTGAGAGCTTGATCAGCTCGCTGCTCTTGTGGAAAGTTAGGAAACTTTGCCACTAACTCAGCTGGCACCCAGGGTAAACTTTGACCAGCTAACATCTCAGCCCTACCCTGTGCTCTGCAAAGTCTCTCACGCCGCTTTTGTGCTTTCAACTTTCTTACTTTACCAGATGATGGGGTTATTAAATCATCATGAGAGGGTAAGTCTCCTAATAACTCTGCCTGCTCCCCCTCCTCCTTCTGCTGGCTCTCTACCTTAGCCTGCGAGCGGGTGGATACAAGGCCCCTCTTATTACCCATAGTTTGGCCTTCTGGAAGCTGAACCATCTTTTTAGCTAGGGACTGAGGACTTCCAAAGAAAGGCCCGGGAGCTATTTCCATTATTAAACCTTCTCCCTCCTTCTTTCCTAGCCCTTCCACTAGACCCTGCTTAAATCTTGGCCAGTCCTTTCCTAGAACCAAATCAAAGGGTAGCCTAGGCACCACTGCTACCAGGACTTCCTCTTGTTCCCCCAGGCACTTAACCTTTAGCCTATAGGTGGGATGTGATGTTGCAGCACCATGAATGCATCCGATGTGAACTTGGCTTTCAGGGGTTCTAGGCACAAATCCTTCTTGGGCCTCTATTCTCTTCCAAAGCCTTTCTGACATCATACTCTGGTCTGCCCCAGAGTCTAACAAAGCATTTATGGTAATTCCTTGCACATCAACCATCAAAAGAAATCCTTCTTTGGGCTGTTTTAAATCCAGACCCATTAAGCTAGTGTGTGACTGGCATCCCTTCTCTAAATGTCCCCAGCTTCCACACTTAAAACATTTCTTTTCACTCCCCTGTGTCATCTGGTTTGGCACAGTACATTTATTTTCAGAAATATTTTTAACTATTTTCTTTTCTGATACAGCACAACTTGCCTCAGCACCTATCTTCAGAGGGCCACCCATTCTATGGCAAGCCTGCGTGGCTCCCAAGAATCTCTCTGCTAGCATGGTTGCCTCTCCAAGATTTTGGCAATTTTGCTGTATAAGGAAAGTGTGCAGATCTTTAGGCATAGCAGACATAAATTGTTCAAGCATCACAATGTCTAATAACATTTCTACTGTCTTTTGCTCAGGCTCCAACCATTTTACAGCTAAACCTCTGATTCTCTGACTCAGAGCCCTGGGTGTTTCACCCACTTTCAATGTAGTAGCTCTAAACATTCGCCTATACTCTGAAATAGACAACCCTAGGCGATCCCTAATAGCAGCCTTTACATCCTTATAAATCAAAGCCTGGGCTGCTGGCATTGCTCTATACGCTGCAAGCGCCTCTCCAGTTAATGAGGCTGCCAGCCTTACTGCCCACTGGGTCTCTGGCCATGCTAATGCCTGTGCCACTCTTTCAAAAGACTCTAGAAAATCATCAACATTATCATCTGGAGTTAGCTTCCCAAAACTAAATGCCCCAATCCCCTGATTGAGTCCCACACTGTCCACATGTGGTGTACCAGTATTTACTGCTGGTCTTGCATCTGTTCCACTTTGGTTCTGCAGCTTAACTAGGGCTTGCACCAGATCAAGCACTGGCTTCTGCTGGTCCATTAAGGCTTTCATAGCAGTGTCCTGTGCCTGCTGCGATAGCTCCTGTTGCCTGCTAAACTGGGCTGCCATCCACTGAGGTAGTTCCTTTGGATCCATCTTGATCCCTGCAAGAAACAAAGAAAAAAAACAAAGTGCACCACCTTCCAAACAGGTGTGTTTTTTTCTACTTTTTTTTTTTTTTTTCAATTACCCCTGTGCCTTACTCCCATCCACCACTAGACATGCCCAGGTACTTATTACCTTGTGTCAGTGATGAATCCAGCTCTGCACAGGGTCTTTTCCTCCTGGGACAGCTTCCTGGAACAACCACTTCTCCTCCAAAGTGCAGTTCAGGGAAAAAAATCTTTTTTTTCCAGCTTTAAGCTTGAACTGTCTTTTTTTCTTCAGACTTGATTTGTAATCCTTTTAGCAAGTAAATCCCTTTGCGCAAAAGCAATCCGCAACAACTACGCCATTTGTCAGACGGCCGCCTGGGTGAGAATGTTCACAGTCTTGGCAAAAGCATACCTCTATATGATTTGCAAGGATTTGTGGGTAATGTAGTCCATTCATTCCAGACACAGCCGTGACCAATAATTAATTATACTTGCTCAAGGGTAAAGCAAATAAGATTTTTATTTATGAGGGGTTCTCCCAACACAGATAATGCTTGGTAGCACAGAACTCAGGATACTTGCTTACAGTTTTAAAGTTAGGAAAACAAAATCAGGAAAAAAACAACATCTGAACTTGTCAGGTAATTAAAGCAAAGGATTAAAGACCTGGTTGGCAACAAACTGGTCTTTCTTGTAGGCTTTAGCAAATAATGTCTTAGCAATGCAGTAAGCAACCAAATAAACCCACAAAGTAGGAAAAATGTTCTTTTCTTCAGGTTAACTTCTTATATCTTTACATATAAATTCAGACGTGATTCCTTTCAGAGCACACAAGCAATTAGGTAAGCTCAATTGCTAGCAATCACCCAGCTGAAACCCCTTAGCTGGCTTGCTTTCACTGTGTAGCTCAAAATCTTACTCAGAAGGTTTTCTGAGTAGATTAAAGAACAAGTTGGTATTTCTTTGTGAGGGTTGTTGCACTTTGTAACAGAAAACTACCATTTGAGTTTTGACAGAGAGCAGTCCATATATTCACATTCTGGTTCTAAGACCTCTCCCCTTTCTTCAATAATCATAGGTTCAATATCTTGGCTTGGCACAGATGAATCTCTCAATTGAGCACTACCAGGAGAATAATCATTTCCCTGCTTCCTTTCAAAGTTATAGCTAGGGCATAGATCAGTGTTCATACCTGAGCTTCCATTGCTGTTAGAGTTCCCCTTTAAATAGCCTGGCCAATATGTAGTCCAGTTTCTGTGTCCAGCCTTCCAATCTAGATCCCTGGACACTGGATCTCTCTTCACATACCTTCTGGCATGGGTCTCAGGGTCCCTTCCACATGCAGCTGTTTCCCTCACAGGTGCCGTCTGGAGATTCCTGGCTCTGCAATACCACTCCTCTGGTTTCCCCCAGTCCAATGGTGTATGCTGACCTCTTGTCTGTCTCCCAGTATACGTACTGTGCTGGACTCCTGTAGACTTCCCAGAGGCTTTTCTCTTCCTTCTTTTAAAGGACATCTTGCTCTCTCTGTCCGTCCGTTCTGACCTCTGCTTCTGATGAGAATGAAGATCAGGATCCCGTGGATGATCAAGATACCAATGATCATGACATCCCAGCTCTGGATGATTCTCTGTAGAATAGACTCTATCTTTATTCTGCCTTGATGAGTGCTCCACCTTAGCACAGCGCAGCTGTGCTGAATCAGGCCTTGCCCTTTGAGATGAGTGTTCCATCCTAGCACAGCGCAGCTGTGCTGAATCAAGCCCTGCCCTTTGCAATGAGTGCTTGGGGATTACCTCATAGCCCTTTTGATTGAACACACGTTTTCTCACTTCAGCTCCTCTCATGGCTGTTGGAAACCTGGTGCATTCTGGGACTGGTAGTCTTTTATGGCAAAATTCTGTTTTCTCATTTCTACCAGCACCAGTTGCTTGTTCAGAGACACTTCACCTTTTCTATAGCCCCTTCCTGAGCTATGATAAGCTTCCTTATCACAAACTACATCCGATTGTTTTGACAGATAGGCTACTGGCCGTTGCCAAGATCCAAGAGATTGAGTCAACACTCCTAGAACATTTCCTTGTGACTCATGGACATAGAGACTGAAAGGTTTTCTGGACATCTGGTAAACCCAGAGCTGGTGATAACATCAGAGTGGTTTTCAAAGATCGAAAGGCTGCATCCTGTTCAAGTCCCCATTCCAATGGAGACTGTTCCATTCCTTTGGTAGCTTGATACAATGGTTTTGCTAGCAGCGCAAAATTGGGGATCCATATACGACAGTACCCTGCGGCACCCAAGAAGGCTCTCACTTGCCTCCTGGTGGTTGGAGTAGGAATACTGCATACAGCTTTTTTGCGTTCTGGTCCCAGGCGTCGAATTCCACTGGACAACTGGAATCCTAGGTATTTAACTTGTTTGACATAATTTTGCCTTGGCTCTTGAGACTTTGAATCCAGCCTCATTAAAAAGGTGCAAGAGTTCACTGGTGGCTTGTAGACATTCACTTTCTGAGTTGGTGGCTATGAGCAAGTTGTCCACATACTGAAGAAGAACCCTTTCTCCTGGGTTCACATAGTAGCTTGAAAGATCTTGATTTAAAACAGCACTGAAGAGAGTAGGTGAATTCTTGAATCCTTGAGGTAATCTAGTCCAGGTGAGTTGGCCCTGCCTTCCTGTTGTGGGGTTTTGCCATTCAAAAGCGAACAAAAGTTGACTGGTGGGGGCTAAGCGTATGCAGAAAAAGGCATCTTTCAGGTCCAGGACGGTGAAATGAGTAGCCTCAGCGGGGATCAGTCCCAAGAGAACATAAGGATTTTTATTTTTATTTTTTATTTTAGCTGTATTTATATCCCGCTTTTCACTGGGTCAAAGCGGTCAATTGGGAGATACATTTTAACACGAGGGGATATGACACACATACGCTAATACTTACAGGGAACATGGGCAATGGAGGGTTAAGTGGATTGTCCAAGACCACAAGGAGTGCCTATAGGACTAGAAATCCCAGTCCCTCTGGCCTGAGATTGCTGTCCCCAGGTGGGACTTGAATCCCCGGCCCTCCGGCCCGAAGTACCTTGTCCTAACCACTAGGCCACTCCTCCCCTCTGGGTGTATAGTTTCAGCCGCATCATTCACTCGCCTCAGATCTTGTACTGGGCGGTAATCCCCTGTCCCAGGTTTCTTAACTGGGAGAAGGGGAGGTGTTCCAAGGTGACTGGCACTCCTTGAGAAGTCCATACTTCAACAGTTTCATCGGATGGCAGTGGATTCCTTCAATGGCTGGTCGGGGAAGAGGATACTGCTTCACATGCACTGGTTCCGCTCCTGGCTTGAGGGTGACGATGACAGGGGCTATGTTCTTCGCTAGGCCAGGTGGATTATCTTCTGCCCATACCTCAGGTGGGGCTATAAGGTTAGGAGGTATACAGGAACTTGCTGGCTTGATTGGAGATGCACTATAGAACCACTACTCTTCTTCTCGGGGAACAGTCAGCACCATCAATCCAGCAGGCTTTGGGTTCACAGTCATTTGCATTTCTCCCCCTTCAGCAAAGGATATCTGTGCCTGGAGCTTTGCAAGCAGATCTCGGCCCAGAAGTGGAATAGGGCACTCAGGCATATACAGGAACTGGTGCGTTATTTTCTGTCCCCCTAGTTCACACATGCGGTTCTGCAGGAAAGGCTTTGTGGCCTTAGCCCCAGTAGCTCTGACAATGGTGATGCATCGAGAAAACAAAAGGGCTACTGGCTTTAGTATTCTGCTCCTGTATCCCCCATAAAGTCCATATATTGGTCCCCTATTTTCATACTGACCATAGGCTCCTGGGGACCCAGGGAAACTTGGAGTCCGGTCTGGCCTAGTCTTCATCCATGCTGTAGCCCTCTTCGGCTGCCACTCACTCTATAGCTGCTTCCTTCTCTTGCTGGAACACTGTGCTCGGTTTATTCTTCCATGACTCTAAAATCAACCTCCTGTTCTCCAAGTACTCCCTCCTCCCTTCCTGCGGGTGGAGTCAAGATACGGGCATTCACTTCTCTAATGTCCTTCTTCTCTGCAATGGGCGCACTGATTCGCACCCAGTGGGGGCCGATTATTTTCACGACCCCTTCCACTTCCTCTGCTCCTTCGATTAGGAAAATCTCCTCCACGTCATTCAACTAAAGTATCAGCAAGAAGATCTGTTTTCTTCTTCATCTTATGTTCACTTTCTCTGTCACATTCATTTTCACAATTCACAAAAACTTTCTGAGCAACTTCCATTAACTGTGCTGTATTCATACCCGCAAATCCATTCATTTTCTGTAATTTTCATCTTACATCTCTCTGGGACTGACTGACCAAAACTGCATCTACCATACACAAATTCTCCTGGGCTGCTGGATCGCATGGGGTATATAGTGAGGGCTGCCTGCACTATTTGGATCCCACTTGGGGCCATCAAGGCTGATGGGTCTGCATAATACTGTTCATCAGTTCAATCAAATCCTAAAGTTTCTCAGTGTAGGAGGCATAATGCAGCTTTCAGTTCAGTAAATCAATGGCAGAAACAAAGCTGGTCAGCTGGCTTTCGGTATTAAGGGTGGGTAGGCCCTGGACCTAGCGTAATGGGATAATGTGACCCTCCCTTTTACTGGTAGTTGTACTTCTGAAGGCATACGGCAGTCGGGACTGTCTGGGTTCCACTTCATGTTCTCGGGCGCTGGCTGTGAGTGACCCTGAACTGGCAAATGAATCCCTGCTTGTAGTGTCATCGGTGGACTGTGGCCCACTTGGAGTACTTTAAACTGAGCCAGGGCTTCCGGTCAAGAGGGGGTGCACGTCCTCCTAATGCGGAGGTGGCTGGTGAACTACTTGGGGTACATCTGCAGGGAGGTGTCCCCCCCTGCCCCAGGCTCTGCCCGGGGTGGTGGCAGAGCTGAGGGAACTGGCCTATAAAGATAATAAACGGGCAGGGGTTTTTTTTTCCCCTCACAAACATTCAACCAGGAGTCTATGTAGGGGAACTGATCAGGGAACATTTTCTGTACAATCTGATGAACACGGGAAACTACGGGGCCATGAAGTAGCTAACACTGGCCACTCCCTTTCACAGAGCATTTCTAATAGGGACGGAGACATTTTAAGTCCGTAGTCTCCAGCAAACCCCTTGCTAAAATTCCTAGTCATACATTTCAACAAAATCTGCGTGGACTCTGACCCCCCCCCCCCCCCATGATGACGTACTTGACAACAGACAGAGGGAGCGGGCAGTCAGGCTGTATTTTCCTGTGGACTAA
This sequence comes from Ichthyophis bannanicus, assembly GCA_033557465.1. Taxonomy (NCBI): domain Eukaryota; kingdom Metazoa; phylum Chordata; class Amphibia; order Gymnophiona; family Ichthyophiidae; genus Ichthyophis; species Ichthyophis bannanicus. The sequence continues at coordinate 440,233,614 of CM066034.1, forward strand.
ACATAATGGATGTGTGTGCTCATTCTAAATAAGAACAATTTAGATAAAGTCCTTAAAATATAAAACTATTATTTTGCAACATGTTATAACAACAAATCCAATAGAAAGAACTATGGCTCCTAACATGACGGCCACATATCTGTTACGTATGACTGGAATGAAATTACTTAGCATGGAAACTAACTGCCAGCCGTAATCAGCATTTAAGCTGAACAATGTCTCTGCAAAAGAAATTACTTTAAATCTTACAGTTTAGGAAGCAGATATTCAAAAGACATTCCGAATACTTTTTTCATAAAGTGGGTGGATATCTAGAATACATATACACCCCTTTTTCTTCCTTTTTTATTAATAAGAATTTAACCCTTTCCAGGCTAAGCCCAAAACTGTCGGGATCCACAATCCTGATTAAGCATTCTTATTAAATGATATATAATACATGACCATAGCAGAAGGAACATCACTATTAGAACATATTGAATAAAACAGGTACAATTTTCCTGAAATAAGCACAAATTAACCCAGCTGCAGAGTGTTGAGATTAAGCCTTCACAGGGTTATAAGATACTACACATTCCTTTCTCCAGACACGCCCCTTCTCTCTCTGCTTGCCAGTTTCAGGCTGTGCAGAAGGAAAAAACTGGAATGAGTGAGACAGCTTCTTGATTTAAACGTGACTCCTGTTTTCTTAATACTATTTCTTAATCGGTAAACTGTTCCACAAATTACCCAACAGAATAATCTCACATTATACCAGAAGGGAAACTCGCGGTTTCAACAGATAACAGAAATCAGATACAAAAAACACATAGTAAGGACAGACAAACACCAAACGCTTCCTCCTTTTCGCGACCTGTGCGCAGTCGCCTGGCCAGGAACTGCGCTACTCAGGAGTCCACTCTCACTCGGTCTGTATTTCAAGACCTCTCAATCACACAAACAATCATATTTCAACAAAAATCATTTTTCAAGTGCCCAGGTTTTCTGACTAACTGACTATTCCAAACAAGAAGGGTCGATGGCTTCCCCCCGCGCATACTCATGCGGGGGTCTACTAGGACCGCCCTTATGAGAGGTGATCAAGCTCTCTTATCTCACGCATACTCATGCGAGATTTCTCAGTTAGTCTATACCAAATCAGTCTTGCGCATACTCATGCAAGACTCTTTTTCCCAGGCTGTACTGACTATCAAATCACAAAAATGTCTACTCACCGGATCCAGTTCCCGATACCAAACCAGTACTTGGGTTGGACCCTGGACTCCCCTCGGGTTCTGAGGTGTTGGCCAGCTGGACCCAGTGGCCCGCCGAGGCAAGGCGGAACCCTCCCCAATACAAAGGGATCAGCGGCGCCTGAGAATTCCCCTGCGGTCGGACAGACATAGTTCCAACCGGACCAAACCTTTGAGGCGAGAAGTCGTGGTATATTCACTTGCATACCATCCCCTGCTCGCACATTCCCGGCCAACGCACCAAGAATATGTAGCAGCTGATAAGCATGCAATAAATAAAACCAGGAGTCTGTTCAAAGATCCAAGCCAATTTATTGTGCACATGGCTCAGTTAGTCACAGCTTCAAAAGGAACTGAGCAAAGTTTCTACAGAGACATACTCATTTATACCTCTTTTTCAGTTTGATACATGAGAACTTTCTATTGGTTCCAGCTTGATACATGCAAACTTCCTATTGGTTCCAACGCCCCTTGCACCTGTCCAATCAGAAATCCCTCCTGGGCCTAGCACCCAGCTCCCTCCCTTAGGACTGTCCTAACAATGGTTCAGTTTCTAGGTTTGATACTTCTCTACTGCAAGGTCGTCTCTAGCTCCAGGAATGCATGTATTGAAACATTTCTTTCTTTTGCACACAAGAGAATAATGAAAGACTTATGAATTCATGTAAAACTTCTTATTAAGCAGTTTAAAACAGTTTTCTCATTTTTCACAGATTTTTGGTTCTTTTCTAGCTATGATGGGGGTTGGAATCCAGGCCTAACTTACAGGCCTTTCATATTTGCAGACTATTATAGGCCATAGCCTGCCACATTAGGAGCACCTGATGCTGTGTGCAGGTCTGCCCTACTACCAGCTGGCCTCAGGCCTATTGACAGAAGTATGTTGTTAATACTGGGACTATCGTAGGTGCGCCTGCTGCTGTGTGCAGGTCTGCCCTATTCCCAGGTGGCCTCTGGCTATTGACAGGGGTCTGTGGTCAATTCTGGGGCTGTCGTAGGTGCGCCTGCTGCTGTGTGCTGGTCTGCCCTACTCCCAGGTGGTCTCAGGGCTATTGACAGCGGTCTCTGGTCAATTCTGGGGCTATCATAGGTGCGCCTTGTGCTGTGTGCAGCTCTGCCCTACTCCCAGGTGACCTCAGGCCTATTGACAGAGGTCTGTGGTTAATTCTGGGGCTATCGTAGGTGCGCTTGCTGCTGTGTGCAGGTCTGCCCTACTACCAGGTGGCCTCAGGCCTATTGACAGAGGTCTGTGGTTAATACTGATGCTATCGTAGGTGCGCAAGCTGCTATGTGCTGCTCTGCCCCACTCCCAGTTGGCCTAGGGGCTATTGACAGAGCTCTGTGATCAATTCTGGTACTAATATAGGTGTGCCTGCTGCTGTGTGCAGGTCTGCCCTCCTCCCAGGTGGCCTCAGGGCTATTCACAGAGGTCTGGGGTCAATGCTGGGACTAATGTAGCTGCGCCTGCTGCTGTGTGCAGGTCTGCCCTACTCCCAGGTGGCCTCAGGCCTATTGACAGATATCTGTGTTTAATATTGGGGCTTTTGTAGGTGTGCCTGCTGCTCTCTGCTGCTTTGTCCCACTCCCAAGTGGCCTCAGGTATATTGACAGAAGTCTGTGGTCAATTCTCGGGTTAATGTAGATGCGCCTGCTGCTGTGTGCAGGTCTGCCCTGCTCCCAGGTGGCCTCATGGCTATTGACAGAGGTCTGTGGTCAATACTGGGGCTATCGTAGGTGCTCCTGCTGCTGTGTGCAGGTCTGCCCCACTCCCAGGTGGCCTCAGGCCTATATTCAGATGTCTGTGGTGAATTCTGGGGTTATAATAGGTGCGCATGCTGCTGTCTGCTGGTCTGCCCCACTACCAGGTGGCCTCAGGGCTATTGACAGAGGTCTGTGGTCAATACTTGGGCTATCATAGGTGCGCCTGGTGCTGTCTGCTGGTCTGCCGCACTCCCAGGTGGCCTCAGGGCTATTGACCGAGGTCTGTGGTCAAATCTGGGACTAATGTAGGTGCGCCTCCTGCTGTTTGCTGATCTGCTCTACTCCCAGGTGGTTTCAGGGCTATTGAGAAAGGTCTGTGGTCAATTCTGCTACTAATGTAGGTGCACCTGCTGCTGTGTGCAGATCTGTCCTACTCCCAGGTGGCCTCAGGCCTATTGAGAGAGGTCTGTGGTCAATTCTGGGGATATTGTACGTGCGTCTGCTGCTGTGTACAGGTCTGCCCTACTTCTAGGTGGCCTTAGGCCTATTGACAGAAGTCTGTGGTCAATTCTGGGGCTATCGTAGGTGCAGCTGCTGCTATGTGCAGGTCTGCCGTATTTCCAGGTGTCTTGAGGCCCATTGACAGATTTCTGTGCTTAATACTCGGGCTATAGTAGGTGCGCCTGCTGCTGTGAGCTGGTACGTCTCACTCCCAGGTGACCTCGGGGCTATTGACAGAGGTCTATGCTGAATTCTGGGACTAATGTAGGTGCGCCTCTTTCTCTGTGCATGTCGGCCCTACTCCCACGTGGCCTCAGGGCTGTTGACAGAGGTCTGTGGACAATTCAGGGACTAATGTATTATTTATTTATTTATTTATTTTATTTATTTATTTAGCTGCATTTATATCCCGCTTTTCACCGGGTCAAAGCGGTTGGGGGATACATTTAACACGAGGGGATATGAGACACATACAGGGAACATGGGCAATGGAGGGTTAAGTGGTTTGCCCAAGACCACAAGGAGCACCTGTGGGACTAGAAACCCCAGTCCTTCCGGCCCAAGGTTGCTGTCCTTTAGTGGGATTTGAACCACCGACCTTCCGGCCTGTAGTACCTTGCCCCAACCACTAGGCCACTGCTCCCTCCACTAATGTAGGTGCGCCTGCTGCTTTGTGCAGCCTCAGGCCTATTGACAGAAGTCTGTGGTCAATTCTGTGGCTATCGTGGATGTGCCTGCTGCTGTGTGCAGGGCTGCCTTACTTCCAGGTGGCCTCAGGCTTATTGACAGAAGTCTGTGGTCAATTCTGGGGCTATCGTAGGTGCGCCTGATGCTGTTTGCTGGTCTGCCTGCTCCCAGGTGACCTCATTGCTATTCAGAGAGGTCTATGGTCAATTCTGGGATTAATGTAGGTGTGCCTACTGCTTTGTGCAGGTCTGCCCTACTCCCAGGTGGCCTCGGACCTATTGACAGAGGTATGTGGACAATTCTGGGACTAGGAGTGGAGGAGTAGCCTAGTGGTTGGGTCAAGGTACTTCAGGCCAGAAGGTCGGGGGTTCAAATCCCACTAGAGGACAGCAACCTTGGGCCGGAAGGACTGGGGTTTCTAGTCCCACAGGTGCTCCTTGTGGTCTTGGGCAAGCCACTTAACCCTCCATAGCCCATGTTCCCTGTAAAATAGTTCTCTGTGTGCTGTGCTTTCCTGTCTAATCAATGTGTTTATACCTCAAAGATTTCCTGTCATGATTTGACAATTTCCAATCTGTAATCAAAAACCGCTGCTGATCGCTGGAAGTAGCGGTATACAAATGTATACTAAATAAATAAAAATATAAATAAAATAATGTAGGTGCGCCTGCTGCTGTGTGCAGGTCTGCCCTACTCCCTGGTGGCCTCGGGCCTATTGACAGAGGTCTGTGGTTAATACTGGGGCTATTGTAGGAGTGCCTGCTGTTGTGTGCTGGTCTGCCCCACTCCCAGGTGACCTCAGGGCGATTGATAGAGGTCTTGTGTCAATTCTGGGACTAATGTAGGTGTGCCTGCTGCTGTGTGCAGTTCTGCCATACTCCCAGGTGGCCTCAGGGCTATTGACATAGGTCTGTCGGCAATTCTGTGACTAATGTAGGTGTCCCTGCTGCTGTGTGCAGTTCTGCCTCACTGCCAGGTGGCCTCAGGGCTATTGACCTAGGTCTGTGGTCAATTCTGGGGTTATCGTAGTTGCGCCTGCTGCTGTGTTCTGGTCTGCCCCTCACCCAAGTGGCCTCAGGTCTATTGACAGAGGTCTGTGGTCAATTCTGGGAGTACTGTATGTGCTCTTGCTGCTGTGTGCAGGTCTGCCTTACTCCCAGGTCGCCTCAGGGCTATTGACAGAGGTCTTTGGTCAATTTTGGGGCTATCATAGGTGCGCCTGCTGCTGTGTGCAGGTCTGCCCACTCCCAGGTGTGTCAGTCCTATTGATAGAGGTCTGTGGTTAATACCTTTCTGGGAGTGTGGCAGAGTGCACATATGTACAGATGTATTGGGGATGTATGCCCCATGAGAGCTTTTAGGGAGGCCATGTGATGTCCTGCATGTCCACTGTCACACAGTCATATGAAGAACGCAACCAACACAGTAAGGGGAGCAGTGCAACCACAGCCTGTGACACATGGACCCATATGACACATCTCCACAGGCATGACATAACCAGGGTGTTGAGCCAATGGATTCCTGACATGTCCCAGGTGTGATGTCACCCATCTGTGACACAATATCTGGTGTGTCCATTGTGCAGGTCTATGGCAACACAGCATGCTATGCACCAGATGGTGTTCCCAATGTCACACAGTACTGAACATGTCATGGAACGAGCTATCCAACACAATGTGTAGCTGACATGTGTGTTCCATTGGTCCAAAAGCCCGACGGTTGGTGTGACAGTATATGTCTGCCATGCTGACACTGGGATCCCCATCCTACGTGTCTGTCCCTGCTGTGCATCCCTGCAGTGGGTGCACATGTCTAGTGATGGCATGTCCGTGTGTCACAACAGTGGAAGCTGCCACATCACATTGCATCTGCCATGTGGCTGGCCACACATGTTATTGCTGGGAGACACCTGTCAGCACCAGCCAGGCACATGTGCAGCAATGTCATCAATGTGTACTGTGGCATGTGCAGATGCCTGGACATCATATGATAGCCACATGTTGGTGTCATATCAACATATGTGGAAGATATACATATACAGCACATATATGTAGGATGGGGGCCAATACTCCACACAGGTGCAAGCACCATTCATCTCAGCCTTGAGGATATACATGATCATCAGCAAGGCGCTACAATACATGCCATGGGGTGCACATGTGATCAGACATAGGCCAACAGGTAACCTGGGATTGCCTGAGTGAGAACACACATATGCCCAGCTGCACATGCACACAGACATATGACTGCACAGACAGAGAACATTGGATTGTTAGTGTTCAGCTGGAGCATTTTCCAGCCACACACACGCATGTATGTCTGGCGATACTGGTCTTAATCTGCTGTCACTATATTATGTTACTATGTTGTGTGAGTGTCAGGCATGTGTGTCACCTAACAGTTCCCATCTCTTTTTGCATCCGCAGGTAGAGAATCTTCACAAGAAGGCCCAGGAGCTGCGGTGCTAGAAGCCCGAATTCCTGCTGCGGCTGCAGCAAGAAATGATGGGCCTAGTGGATGGTGAGTGATGCAGCTGGTGTGGCACACAACAGCATGTTGCAGTGCACCAGCAGATTGGGGAGGCACATACCATGTGCCTATTGATTGGTGAACAGATGAATGATGTGCCAATCTCCCTTTCCCTTCACAGAGGCAGAAGATGCTGAACAGGGGGCCCATGTGCTGGAGCCACATGAGGAGCAGGAAGCAGAGGAGTTGGAGAAAGAGGTGGTGGAAGATGTGGTGGAGGAGATGGTGTTGGTGGAGGCGGAGAAGGTGATGGCTGAGGAGGTGGAGGAGGTGGAGAAGGAGTTGGAGGTTGTGGAGGAGGTGGTGGAGGAGGAGGCAGAGGAGATGTTGGAGGAGGAGGAGCTGGAGGTGGAGGAGGAGGAGGCGGATGATGATGATGATGGTGATGAGGAGTGGAAGGGGTCTGAGTGGTTGGAGAAGGAGGCGTCGGAGGAGTCAGAGTGGTCTGAGGAGGTGATGGAGGTGGCGGAAGCAGAGGCAGAGGAGGATGTGATGGAGGCGTTGGAGGAGGAGGTGGAGGGGTTAAGGTGGAGAGTGCGGCGGAGGAGGAAGGGGAGGATGTGTTGGGTGTGGGGGAGGGGCAGGTAGGGGAGTGGGTGAGGGAATGGGAAGGGGAGTGGTGGGAGGAGAGGGTGGGGGTGGTTGGTGGGCATGGGGAGGGGGAGGGGGAGGGGTCGGGGCAGGGGGCACAGGGGATAGTGCAGGTGGGGAGGGCATGAGGCAAGATGCACCCCTGGTGGTGCGTGATGTTGCAGCACCTGCAGGCGTGCACGTGGACTCGCCACATGCACACACCACCATGGGTGCATCCTGCCCCACTGCCCATTTTGTGGCCAGTCCTGTGCGGCACACAACTGCACAGAGCAGTGGGGGTCCCTGCCACCTGCTCCATGGCCCTAGGGATGTGGCCCACATGGCCGCAGGGGAGGTATACAGTGCCGCAGACAGGGCATGTGCGGATGCCTCCACACAGACACCATGCACATGGTGCCTGTGTGTGGGTGAATGCCCATACTCCCTGTCTGTGGCACTGTGTGCCATTTCTCTGGGCCAGCGGGAGCAGTCCCGGACCATGGCGCAGGTGGTGGATGCCATGGTCCGGATGGCCGATGTGCTGCAGATGCTGTGTGAGGTTATCATAGGCCTCGCAGCTCATCGGTCATCCGACGATGGTGGCCCCCAGGAGGAGTGACCACCACTGTGGTATGTGGCACCCCTGCTCTGTGCAGTCCTGTGTCCTGGGGCTGGCACCACCTCAGGGCATAGAGGGGTGGTGGTGACAGGCCCACTACCATCAATGCTGGCACTGTGTGCCATGTGTTAATATGTAAATATCTCTGTTAGATATGTCATTGTACATATAAGTACATAACAGAATTATTGTACAGGTTAACAAAAAAGTACACGTGGTGGCTACGCAATCTTAGTTGTTGTCATTAGACATAAGTTGTATATAGCAGAATGTCTATATTTTTCTACAATATTACAGTATATGTTAATAAATATATATATATACATTGGAAAACTGTCTCAATGGTCATGTGCATCATTTCCTGTCATGCTGTTGCACAGTTTGATACATGTGAGCATGTCCCTGTGTGTATGAGTGCAATGCATTTGTCACATACATGGCACAGTCCTCACAGCAGCCAATGGTGCAGCCAGTGATGCACAGTTCACACACGCCATGATAACACATGCAACTGGTGTCTCAGGGATGACAGAGAGATGACAGCAGCACAATGGGGACTGACAATACTATGTGCATAGCACATGTTTGCATGTGGCTGAACAGTCGAATATGCACATTGTGTAACACCGTAAATGTGGGAGCACGTCTGCTGTACAGGCGGCTGCTAACACCTCTGCTACCCCCTATGGCGAGAATGGACACCCACAAACCACAACATACACATGTCTGCCGTTCCACATCCTCCCAAACCAGCAGTGCCCATGCTGTTCCCTCATACACTGCATACACAGTCCCCCACCACTTACCCTTCACAAACTTTCCATCAACTAGGGCATGTTACACATCAGAAGACATATGGTGCTGCAACCAGGTGAGAGGCCTCCATAGGAACCGGGCGACATATAACACACCACTCACACACATCTACATCTAGGAAATGTGTCCGGGATCCCCTGTCCATAACCAGATGCTAGGACAGGGATGGCATGGGTTCCCTCAAATCAACTGTCATCACCTTTAATAGATGTCCCACACACAGGTTGACAGGTGCATGACCACCCCACAAGCAGCTGACATGCAGTGGCAAATGGCACACCGCCTCCAACTGACATATGGGGTGCCCACTGCATATATTGTGCACTTCTCTCCTGTCAGAGGACTACCAGTTCCACCGCTGCAACATCCATGGTATGTCATAGCTTCTGGTATGGCATAACAGGATGATCACAGTCACCACATCATATGTGCGGACATATCCGCAGTGGTGTCACTGATGATATGTCCACCCTCACGGGCAGGTGTCACACCATGTGTGCAAGCTGCTCTCACATGTTGCCCCATCATCTGTCCCTGTAATCACATGTGCAACATCACACCAAATTAATGGTGTCCAAGTGGTGGGAAAATTGAGTGAAAGCCACATTTTCAGGTATTTTAGGAAGGAAGGGGAGATGAGAGATGGGCCTATAGTGAGCAGGGATAAGAGGGTCAAGGGAAGATTTCTTAAGGATTGGGCGAATAGGTGCATGCTTCCAGGGAAGAGGGAAGGTACCGGTGGAGAGACTAGAGTTGATCATAGTGAGGATAAGAGGAGGAAGAGCAAGGGAGGGTGTATGAAGCCATGAGGAGGAAATAGGGTCAAGGGAGCCAGTAGTCCTGCTGGAAGAAGAGATAGACTTAATAAGCTCCGAAATGGTGAGTGGATAGAAACTTGTCCAGCAGTGAGAATGAGGGGGAGGGAGGAGGAGAAGAGGGAGGGGGGAGGATAAAGGGGTGGGCAGTGAGGAAGAGAGGCACAGAGATCTATGATCTTTTAATGAAAAAAGGATGCCAATTGACTGGGGCGGGCCTGATCATGGGTCAGATAGGTCCTCTAATGGTTGCTGTACTCGTCCCTCTGCTTTGGCTGTACTGGAGGGCCATCACACCAGGATTATGAGCAGTATAACATGGGTGTGTGCGCCACTACTCTGCTGACTGTCATGTGTTACCTGATAGGTGTGTGGCAGTGCACGCTACATGCATCATTATTTGTGGGGGCAGCATGCCCATGTGATAGTTTGGTAGGTGTTTTTGGAATACATATCTCACACCAGCATATGGGTGAGCTGTGTCCAGCTCTGGGGGCAGTCCATGGATGTATATGGGCCCACGTCTTTCAGCCAACTGCTGTTCCAGGGGGGTTAGGGCAGGGCCAATGGGTCCACCTCCACCTGTGCCCATTGCATGGCGTCTCTCTGCCATCATGTGTGCACGGACACCACGCTTAATATCGTTGAACCTCTTTCTGAGGCTTTCTATGTCCCTGGGTGGTCTGCCAGCCTCACACACAGTCTCCTGTATCTTCTCCCACACCATGATTCTTGTGTTCAATGGTGTCTTCGTGCTGAGGCGACCATACAGCCCATCATAGTGTTTGAGCAATTTGCTAGGAGGACGTCATTCTCCTGCTGGCTGAATCGCATTGCCCTTTTTCGCACCTCCACAGGAATGCGCTTCTTTCTCTTAGCAGGTTGTGCTTTTTCTGGCTGCTTCTCTGTGGGCCGCGACACCTCTGATGGCCCTGCTACAACCTCCTTCGGCTCCTGCATCCCAGTGGGCTCTGGGGACTGCTGCCTAGGTGTTTCCCCACCTTGGTCCCCTGTTGTCTCCTCTCCCTGCATGTTTTTCGTAGCTATTTCCACTGTTCGCCTCTCACAACTATCACTGTCCTCCACCACATGCCTCCCCTACAATACACTTTCCACCATCTGCAAATGTGCAGCGTGCCTTGTGCATGCACAGAGCGTGGTGCAGCACGTGTTGTGCATGCACAGGGCGCATCATGCATGTGCACCGAGACTGGCATATCCACATGATGCACCCTGCCTGGTGCACATGGAGGGCATGCTGCACATGCTCATACCACTACACGTGCATGTTATGCATGCGCACGGCGCATAGCACATGCATGGCACGTTATCCCATTCAGCGTACACATTGCACAACATTACCTGTTGTCTGTGCATGGGGGGCCCTGCCATCACATTGTCTACCTGTACCACATAACAGCCATATGTTGTACTTATGTGTCCAGGTTGCTTAGTCAATTATGTCTCACCGGGTGCATTGGTACTGTCGATGGCATAGGCAACATTTTTCCCTTGTGCACCGGCCATATGCCTTGATAATGTGCAATGCACCATACACATTTGCAATGCGCGTAACATGCAGGGTGCATGGCATCGCCCTATGCAGGACACGTGTACAGATACCCATGCACATTGCCACCAAGGGATACCCATATGTATCGTGGGACGGCATGTGTCTCGTGTCCAGGGCGTGCAGAAACATGTGTTTGCTAAGGTTACATAATCCCACTCCTACATCCCACCATTGTGCTCCCACAGCTATATGCAAGCATAGTTGGTGACACATGTACATCACAGGCCTGGTACTCATGTAGATGCATAATGTTTCCAAGGGCGCCATGTGCATGTGCTGTGCCTGCCTACCACGCCATGACTGCACGTTCACGTATGATGCCTCCGTGGAGGCAGGTACACAAAATACAGTGTGCATTCACCAGCATGGCGCTTTATGCACATGCATTGCACTTGTGTATGCGTAACTTGCCATCTACAGGCATTACATGCCAGTGGTGTGATGCAACGTTATGGCGTGATGCGCATGGTGCATTCGTTATGTGCAGTTGCAATGTACACTACACATATGCAGGGCGCGTAACGCATAATGCATGTTCCTTATGACTACGTGCGACCCGGGGGGCACGCACGTCATCATTGATACGCCACTGCTGGTGTGCGCTGCTGCATGCACAGGTGTGTAATGTTTGTTCTAATCATTTGCCCATCCCCACACCATTTTAGGCGATGTGTCTTTCCACTATCCATGATGGCTCACTTTGTGTTTGCTGCTAGTGCTATCCAGTCGTTTGCATGGTGAGGTGGAGCTGTGGTTGCCTGAGGAGGGAGATGGTGTCCATGGGGGTGTGGCACAGGGCATGGGTGTAGTCCCACAACAACACAGACCTGCAGCTGTGGAGGCTCCACAGGCCAGGAATGGGCCAGCACAGGGCCATAGGCGTGCAGAGGTACGCCCTCGATAGCCTCACCTCTACAGGCCCAGGGCCATGCTCCAGGGCATGCGTGAGGACCAGGCCATCTTCCTTTACCGTCTGAGCACAGGGGCTATTAGGGAGCTTTTTGAGGATCTGAGACCTGATCTCAAGCCCCTGACTGGCCAGTCTCATGCCATACCAAGTTTGGTCAAGCTCTTGAGTGCCCTACATTTCTTTACCTCTGGTTGTTCCAGTCATCGGTGGCCGCAGTGGGTGGGATGAGCCGGGATGAGCCACCTTCTCACGCTGTCTCCACTAGGTACTGCAGGCCATGGTCAGCCGGGTAAGGAATTACATTGTATTTCCTAACAATAGGCAACAGTGGGTGGCCCTGAACCAGACTTCTGAGCAGATTGCAGGGATACCACATGTGATGGGAGCTATTGATTGCACACATATTGCCCTGGTCTCACCCAGAGACAGGGAGGCAGTGTTCCTCAACCGCAAACACTACCATTCCCTGAATGTGCAGATTGTATGTGATGCAAATATGCATATTCTGAATATGGTTCCTAGGTTTCCAGCGTCCACCCATGACTCCTATATCCTGCATTACTCGGCACTATTCGAACAATTTGAGAGTGGACAATTGTCATCAACCCCCCCTGGTGGCCAGTGGCCACAAGGGCAGGTAGAGCATATTTATTATTTGTGGAGGTAAGAGACTTTTAGAGGCCAGGTGCACCCTGGTCTTTGTAGTCCTCCTCCTTATAGGAATGAGTTGTGTAGACCAGAATGGAGGGTAAACAAGGCTTTTATTTCCCCTTTCAAGCACTGAGGTTCGCTAGGTAACAAAAAATAAAGGGTTCTCCTTCTTTGTCAGGGTTTTTACCAAAGCATAGCTAAACAAGTGAACTGTTACATACTTCACAGCTTCTTGCAAAAACAACACAGGGTTTTCCAAACTTCGGAGCAAAGTAAAATTAGTGAGCTTTTTCTCTTTCGCTCAACATGAACAACAACAATATCAGAGCTTGTCTAAATAAGTTACAGCTTGGGGAGTGACTCAAAACTCCCTGCTACACAAACCAAGCAGTCCATTACTTCCTCCTGGGATAATGTCACTGAGTCTACAGGGTCCAGCTGCATGGGCTGTGTTTCATTTGTGCCTCCCTCTGCACTTGAGCTTTCCCTGGCTGCTGTGGTTTGAAAGTCAGTACTTCTTCTCCCTAGCTTCCAGCTAGGCTGTTCTAGGACTTTCAGGTAAATAGCAGGGTTTGTCCCTATGCCCCTACTTGATGGCTTAAAGGGCTCCTGCCGGCTTCCTTTTCTCTTAGGCTGATTATCTGGTTTTAAAGACGTTCTAGGAGCTGGGCCTTTCCTTGAGAAAAAATAGTCACCGTACCTTGGCTTCGTGAAGTCAGGGTGTCTGTTACTTGCCCACTCAGGCACCTCTCTTTGGCCACGGTCTCCTTTGCAGACTCCCTCTGGAAGCCTCCTGGGTACTGTCTGTCCTCTCTGTAGCTTGGGAAGACCCTGTAAAGATTCCAGGCTTCCTGGCTTCTTAGTATAAGTAAATCTCCTGTCAGGCCTTTTTCTTCCAGTACCTTTTAATCCTGTTTCAGACCCTCCTGGTGAGCAGAGGCCTCTCTCTCGGCTGGGCTCTCTCCTTCTGAGCTCTCTACCTTTGGGATTTCTTTCAAGCAGATCTCTTTCCAGTCTGTCTCTCCCAGGTCTCTCTCTCACTCCGGCTCTTTTGGGTCTGCTCCTTTCTCTCTCTCTCTCTGAGCTCTCCTCTGAGCTCCCTTCTGAGCTCCCTTCTGAGGTTCCTTCCTCTCTCCTTTCTTCTGAATTGGCTCTCTGCTTATAAAGGCCTTTTACTTTTGAGTTTCCCGGGCTACCCCTCAGGTGGAGCTGATTAGCTCCTGCACAATCAGTACCCGGGTGTGTTAGCTCAGCCTCTGTAGGTTCATGCCTGCTCCCTCTAGCTGCTCTGCACGGGAACTGCATCTTCTGCATGTTAGCTGCTTTGTAAGGAACAGCGTTTTTTCCTAAGTTTTTGCTTTCAGTGGCTTTCGCCCTATCACACAATATGATGACTGTGTCCTGCTAGGTGGATATTTCTCACCTTTACTGTACACATGGCGTTATTGTGTCCTGGGGTGCTCGTCCACTATCACAGATGGGCTAGGGTCACATATGGTTTGGTGTGACACATTTCTGACTGCATCTCATGTCACATATAACACATGTCCTGATGCAGACTCAACTCAGTTTCCAGGAACATTCAGGACACAATGTCATGCAATGGCATATCAGTGCCCAGCCATTGTGTGATTTCCCGGGTCACAATGGCACATGATACCTCTTATGTTTTGGTGGTGGAAAACTGACATTTTTGGGAGCTGTTCCTGCTATCACACCATGTCACTGTCTCCGGGGTCATGTTCACATCCCTTTGGCGTTTTTAACGGTGACATATGTCTTGCATATGTGTGTCATGGGTCTTTTGTATGACAATGCACACATGCGGTTTCCATTGGTGTTTGGTACTGGTGCTGTGTTTGTACTGGTGCTCTGTTGCACAGACCTTTTTGACACAGAACATATGGGCACATATGGTGTGTTCATCATATGGTGGTGTGCAACATGTTTTTGTTGGCACATATGGTTCACAGCCTCTGATTAACCGGATATGCACATGTACATCTGTCAGCCTTGGTGATGTGTCCCTAGTTGTGTGTGTGTGTGCAATCTCTGTGTGTGTGGTGACTTGGGGGGGTGTAGATTTGGCTCATCAGTGTTTGCAGCATTACTGTGGGTTTGTGGACTATTCACCTCTCATCATTTTGACCATATTACATTGTTATATTTGTGTTGCCACATTCTCACATACATGTATGCTTCCTGTATATCAACAGTGTTTTGTCATTTCTGACATCTTAACTGTACTCATTATGTATATGTTACAGTGACACCTGCTGTGTGTCAATGGTATCTTTGACCTTCACATGTTTACAAACGTCTGAATCTCTCACCTTATCCAATGTGTGTTGGCATATGTCTGCCTGATGCGTTCACGACTGGCAATAATGCTTTTTGTGTATGGGTGGTTGTTCATGTGTTTGGTATGGACACAGATGATGTGTGTTGCCATCATTACCCTTCCTCGGTGTTCTGTGTCTCAAACCTCCAGACACTGGCGCATAGGTGTTGTGTGCCATCATGTGCCGTCATATGTTTGTGTCATTCTTCATTATGTTGTTTGATTGCACCTACATGATTGTGTACATGTGTGTGAACATCTGTTCCTGACTGACATTTCCACATTTCTTTCTGCAGGTGATGCTGGATATGAGTGTCTGGCCTGGTTGCTGACCCCTGTGTGTTTTCCACGGACATGTGCAGAGATGAGGTACAATGAGGCCCATGCCTCCAGCTGCTCATTCATCAAGCACACCTTTGGCATATTGAAGAGTCGCTTCAGGTGTCTGGATAAGACCAGCAGGGCCTTACAGTACCAATCCATGACTGTGGCACAGATCATTCTGGCCTGTTGCATCCTGCACAACATTGCTCTCAGGCACAATATCCCAGTCAACATTAATCCGGATCTGGAAGATGATCCTACATGCTCTCCTGTATGTGGCCATGGTAACACACGTGTGGGCACAGCAATCAGGCAACATCTGATTGATGAGCTCTTCTCATGTAAGTCCTGCATACATGGGGAAATGCATATGGGTATACATGTACATGCTGCCAAGTGTGTTCCAACACTACATCCTAACATATGTGTGTCTCTTGTGTTTGTGACTCTACAGAATATGCTGTTTGGCCTGCCTGCTGCTGTGGTGCAGTGACTAATTTGTGAACATCGTTCAACATGCAGCAGACTGTGGTAGTGAGACATACAGGTGACTACATGGCAGTTATGCATGACTTTGGCCATCATACAGTCACAACAGAGGTGTGACTTGGACATAACATACAGGCATTGCACCTTGGATCATTTGTGACTAACAACATCTTTTACATCTTTTACATCTTTTAGCTGCTTAGTTCGTCATGCTTCCTTGTGGGGTCTATGTCCACCAGCACTGCTGGACATGATGTGGACCTGTGAGATGTCTGTAGGACATGTCCATGTGGAGATGACAACCTGGTCTGCAGTGCCATTTCTTACTTTCCTCGACATGCAATGTGCTTTGTGTTGTGATACTATAATGTTTGCATGTCTGACGTTTCATTCTGTGTATATTGATATTGCACTCCCTGCAGTGTGACCTAATGTTGTATGAGATATACCATAACTGTGTTTCTATTCCTTTTACCACAGAGCACAGGTGATGCACACAGCACATCTACTACAGTGCATCTGCGGTCACCGTCACCCACTTGTTGGAGGACACAGCAACACCATGCCACAATCCCTGTGAGATGGTGCCATATGGTGTTGGACCTATGCGAGTGGGGCACATGCCTATGATGGATATTATTATTGGAGTGGGTGTTTGTATATACCGAGGATGCCCAATAAACTGGTGCTGCCATGCTCTGCCCAGGTGTCCGGATTCATCACAGGAAACACATTTTCCCTTTGACATACTGTGGCACATTGAGAAGTCACACATGACTGTGCATGCACATGGGTTACATAACAGACTTTACGGGACATGTATCGTTGCACACACCATTTGCACTGTGGACACTGCGTACTGGTGCATACATGTGCAGCAGGGGAACACATACTCGCTGTAGGGTGACAATCCAGCTGATGTTGTGTTTCTGTGTTTGGCCCGTGTGTGACTTGCATCGCTGAATGTCCTCATATGTTTGGCGCAACAGGAGACTACAGCCATGTGTGTGGCAGTAGAGGTACATTGAGTAGGTCTTCTTTTATTTGGCTGTCTGCCTTGCACTTGGCCAGGACACGCTATTTGTCACCACACCAATGTGCTCCGCGCCAACATCTTGGATTGCTGTTGGGCCCTTACCAGGGGTGCTACTGTGCATCTGGGGCAGCACTCTGTCTTGTTGCAACTTACACTGTGCATGTGCATGTGAATGAATATGTTGGAACAACACTGCATGTGCTGATGTGGATTTTGTGATGGTTATTGCACCATTGTTGACATGTTTTTATACCTCCACAGACATGTTATTCTGTTTGATTACCATACAGATGTGACGCTATATATTGACTTACAAAATAATCATTGCATGTCTGCTCGGTCATATCTTTTGCATGACATTGAGACACACACATTGCATGGAAACCTTTGTGGTGTGGCAATCTGTGTGTCCATTTTCAGCCTGAATTTGTGCATTCCATGTACATTGACATAGGTGTGATGCTCCTGTACACACACTGACCATTACAGCAGGGCTCATGCATAGTGCTACCTCTGCATGTCTGTAAAGGTTGGATTTGTGTCTTATTTGGCAACATGTGCCTCTTGTACCTGTGTCCATGTCCTCATTTTGCATTGTGTCACTGATTTTTGGGCCATTTGTGCATTAAAGGTGTGCATTTGGCTGGGTACTTGACTTCTGGTTTTTTTCAGCATATCACATACTGATTTTCAGGCCATCTACACTGCTGTTTGACACACTGATACACACACATATGCTCAAACATGCTGAGAGGGTGTGTTGTGGGGCACTGTGTGTTAGGGCATTGGGACATACCATCATTGTCATGTTTGTGTGTTTGGCTATGCACTGTGCATCACCATCTGTGCATGGCAGCGTGGCATTACATCTCTGTGTTTTCCTTTCCTACCTTATCGCTTTGTGGTTGTGGAGGTCAGCTTGGTGTACTTGCCTAGATTGTGCTCCCTGTCAGTTGTGTGGCCAGACACATTTTTCATGGCTGACCCACTTTGGATCAGAGCACTCACGTGGACATTGTACAGTTGGTGGACATAGGACGCAGCGAAACATCACTTTGTGCTGTCCAGCTTACAATGACTCAGGCACAGGTTTGTTAGACTGACAGCTATACATGTGCAGACATTCCAGGCAGGTATGTTGGAACATCAGCCATGCGCCATGTGCGGTCTTGCTATTGCAGTGATGATGTGGTAGGGAAGTTCTGGAGGCTAAATTTAAGCTTTTAGGTAGGAAGTTGAAATCCAGAACTTCCAGGATAGCGTTCTCCGAAATGCTTCCTCTTCCACGTGCAGGACCCAAAAGACAGGCAGAGCTCCGGAGTCTCAATGCGTGGATGAGACAATGGTGCAAGGATGAGGGTTTTGGATTTGTTAGGAACTGGGGAACATTCTGGGGAAAGGGGGGGCTCTTCCGAAGGGATGGGCTTCACCTTAATCAGGATGGGACCAGACTGCTGGCATTAACCTTTAAAAAAGAGATAGAGAAGCTTTTAAACTAGAAATTAGGGGAAAGCCGACAATCACCCAGGAGTGCATGGTTCGGACAAAGGTATCCTTGAAGGATACTACCAAAAGCAGTGAGGTTCCAAAAGGGAGTATAGTAGCCCAAATGCCCTTGAGTAAGGAGCAGACAGAGCATAAAGATTCCAAATTACCCCTGCCTACCAATAGCCAGATTAATATGAATAAAATACAGTCTCTAAAATGCTTGTATGCCAATGCTAGAAGTCTAAACAATAAGATGGGAGAGTTAGAATATATAGCACTAAATGAGAGGTTAGATATGATTGCACTCTCAGAGACATGGTGGAAGGAGGATAACCAGTGGGACACTGTGATACCTGGATACACACTATATCGTAATGATAGAGCTGATCAAATTGGTGGAGGGGTTGCGCTCTATGTTAGAGAGGGCATTGAGTCAGAAAGGATTAAAGTTTTGCAGGGAACAAAATTTGCTGTAGAATCTCTATGGATTGAAATTCCATTTATGAAGGGGAAGGTGATGGCAGTTGGAGTATACTATCGACCGCCTGGCCAGAATGAACAAATAGATGATGAAATGCTCAAAGAAATCAAGGAAGCTAACAAAAGTCACAACAGAGTAGTAATAATGGGTGATTTCAATTACCCCGGTATCGACTGGGTCAGTGTCACAGCAGGACAAGCTAAAGAGATAAAGTTTCTAGATGGAATAAATGACTGCTTCTTGGAGCAGCTAGTTCATGAACCGACCAGAGGGGAAGCCATACTGGACCTAGTCCTTAGTGGAATGCCAGATCTGGTGCAAGAAATAAGGGTGTTGGGACCACTTGGCAATAGTGATCATAGTATGATCATGTTTGATTTAATTAGTGGAGGACAGATAGTAAAGGCATCCACAGTACTACCTTTTAACTTTCAAAAGGGAGACTATGATAGAATGAGGAATATAGTTAGGAAAAAACTAAAAGGAGCGGTTCCAAAGGTTAAAGACTTACAGCAAGCTTGGGTGTTATTTAAAAATACTATCCTCGAAGCCCAGACCAGCTGTATTCCACGCATTAGGAAAAGTGGAAGAAAGTCCAAAAAACTGCCAGCATGGTTTAAAGGTGAGGTCAGAGAGGCTGTTGCTGCCAAAAAAGCAACCTTCAGGAAATGGAAAAAAGAGCCAAATGATGAAAACTGGAAACAGCACAAGCACTGGCAAGTTAAATGCAAAGCATTGATAAGGCAGGCAAAGCGGGAATTTGAGAAGAAACTTGCTACGGAAGCAAAAACACGAAATAAAGACTTTTTCAAGTACATTCGTAGCAAAAGGCCTGTGAGAGAGTCAATTGGACCATTAGATGATAGAGGGGTAAAAGGGGCAGTAAGAGGAAACAAGGCTATAGCAGAGAGACTGAATGAATTCTTTGCTTCGGTCTTTACTGAGGAAGATGTAGGGATGTTACCCAAGACTGAAGTGGTATTTAAAGGTGATACTGCAGAGGAATTGAGAGAAATATCGCTACACCGGGAAGATATATTACAACTATTTGATAAACTGAATAGTAGCAAATCACCTGGACCGGATGGTATACATCCCAGAGTGTTGAAAGAACTGAAATATGAGATTGCAGACCTGCTATTGGTAATCTGTGAACTTTCATTAAAATCATCTGTAATACCTGAAGATTGGAGGGTCGCCAACGTAACACCAATTTTTAAAAAGGGTTCCAGGGGTGACCCGGCAAATTACAGACCGGTGAGCCTGACGTCAGTACCAGGGAAAATGGTAGAAACCATCATAAAGAACAAAATTACACAGCATGTAGATAGTCATGGCCTAATGGGAGACAGCCAACATGGCTTTAGACAAGGAAGATCTTGTCTTACTAATCTGATATGTTTTTTTGAAGGTGTGCATAAACAGGTAGACAAAGGTGAGTCGGTTGATATAGTGTATCTGGACTTTCAGAAAGCTTTTGACAAAGTCCCCCATCAGAGACTTTTGGCGAAGCTAAAAAGTCATGGGATAGGAGGCAGTGTACTATTGTGGATCGGGAACTGGTTAAAAGATAGAAAGCAGAGGGTAGGGCTAAATGGCCAATATTCCCAATGGAAAAAGGTGAATAGTGGAGTACCCCAGGGATCTGTACTGGGTCCGCTGCTTTTTGACATATTCATAAATGACCTGGAAAAGGGAATAACTAGTGAGGTTATCAAATTTGCAGATGACACAAAACTGTTTAAAGTTGTTAAAACCCAAGAGGATTGTGGAAAACTGCAGGAGGGTCTGGATAAATTGGAAGACTGGGCATCCAAATGGCAGATGAAATTTAATGTGGACAAGTGCAAAGTTATGCACCTAGGAAAGAACAACCCACACTATAGTTACACGATGCAAGGCTCCACATTAGAAACCACCACCCAGGAAAAAGATTTAGGAGTCATCGTGGATAACATGTTAAAACCCTACGCCCAGTGTGCAGCGGCGGCCAAGAAAGCAAATAGAATGCTAGGTATCATAAGGAAAGGGATGGAGAATAAAACAAAGGATGTTATAATGCCTCTGTATCGCTCCATGGTACGACCGCACCTTGAATATTGTGTGCAATTCTGGTCACTGTATGTTAAAAAGGACATAGCGTTATTAGAAAAAGTACAGAGAAGAGCCACCAAATTGGTGAAGGGGATGGAAGGCTACTCCTATGAAGAGAGGCTAAGAAGGTTAGGGCTCTTTAGCCTGGAGAAGAGACGGCTGAGGGGAGATATGATAGAGGTCTATAAATTAATGAATGGAGTGGAACGGATAAACGTGGATCAACTGTTTACGCTATCAGAGTATAGAAAGACTAGGGGACATGTAATGAAGCTACAGGGTAAACTATTTAAGACAAATAAGAGAAAATATTTTTTCACTCAACGTGTAATCAAACTCTGGAATCTGTTACCAGAGGATGTAGTAAGGGCTGTTAGTATAGCTGGGTTTAAAAAAGGTTTGGACAAGTTCCTGGAGGAAAGGTCCATAAACCACTATTAAAAAGGGACCCAGGATATCAATGCTTGACCCAGTACAAGCATTGTGGAACCTGTGTCTTTTGGGGATATTGCTAGGTACGTATGACCTAGATTGGCCACTGTTGGAAACAGGATACTGGGCTTGATGGACCTCGGTCTGACCCAGTATGGCATGTCTTATGTTCTTATGTTCTTATGCAGACGACGTCATTGCATGCCATCTGGTTCACTCACAGCACAATACTGCCAGATCTACATTGTGATCATTGCCCAGTGTGGGTGTTTTTTCATGCACAGGATGTTTGAGGTGAGATGTTGCCACATCAGTTTAACTGTTCATAGCTCGGTAACACAGTGTCTGTGGTATTCATAGCATGTGTCCGTTATGTTGGGTTGTAGGTGTTCATCTATTTTATGCACATGGTCCATACTCCTGTGACACATGTGTGAATGTCAACGTCACCCCTTGTGCACATGACCATCAAGTGGGAAACATAGGTTTACATGTGCATTGGAGTGTTGCAACATATAGCAGATATCACGGGAAATGTTGGACTGTTATACATGTTTGGTTGACACCATCACTGCATTAGTTTGACATACATACTTACCTTACAGTGTGTGGGACACACACATGGGAACTTGTGATATGTTGTTCACTCGGACTCTGTACAGCTACTCTTCATCATGACATACTGCAAACGGGCCCGATCTGACACCAGAGGCGTACATTGTGCGTACACGTAGTTCATGCGCCTCCTATAAATTACGTCCATTCCAGTGTCACGATATTCATGTTGCCCATATCAGGCACACTCACAGCTGATGCAGCAGGGCCCCATTTTGTCAGGGAATGCGGCATGGTGTGGTGTCTCCAACGATGTGCTGCTGTATTCTTGCCCACAGATGGTTTCACTGATATCAACATAGTTATTGCATTGTAACACAGCTACATTCTTCAGTCACATGTGCCAGGCCAGTTGCATGTCAGCTCATTTTTCCCTTTGTTGCTTCTTTTGGGAGGGTTTTTATACTACTTTGGCACATGCATGTTCAGGCTAGTGCCAGTACATCTCCATCTGGGAGGTGTATCAGGGACATAGCTGGCATTGGTGTTCTTTGGCACTGTTGATGACAGTGGCTGTGGGACAGATTGGACATGCACATGCTTCCTAGTCTACACATCATCATCGGCAGATATGTTCATGTCTGTACACTTGCAGACTTTTGGCTGTGTATGCATTTTCTGGTTTGTGTGTCTTGTATTGAAGGGCAGGTATGTTCTTGTGGACATTTCATAACTGATGTGTGTTGGGTCCTCATCATGCACCACCTACTGTTTACATGCACACATATGCGACTGAGGCATTCAGAGTGTGCGAATGCATTGTGGGGGGTCCTACTAAGCAGTGCACACCATGCAGCTCCTGAACAGGATCTGTCCTGCTCATCATCTGTGGACAGGCCAGTGACTGTACCTGGGACATGTTGGACACACATTTGTCTCTGCTGCTGCACACTGACCAACATATTTTGTGGTATAATGATGATGTACATGTCCCACTTGAGCTAACATCCCTGAACGGTGGCAGTTGTATGTGTGCCAGTCGGATGACACCTCACAGGGAGCTACAGGTTTCCATACATACATTCCCTTTAGTGGAACATATTTGCATTGTGCTTGTTTGGCATAGTGGTTACAGACATGCGTTTGGCCACCCAAGAATGCGGGTTCGATTCCCACATGTTCCTTTCCTTTCATTTTCTTGTGTTCTGCTAACCTTACTATACAAAAGGCTGCAGCTTCATCACTGCTCCACACACCCTTCCTTCTCTTCACTGTGCACTGCAGTGTGCACTCCATGCAGCCTATCCATCACATATTAGCTATTACATATGGTCCCTTTCTATGTGCTGTCTGGGCGAGCAGTTGGCTTGGGGGGTTAGCATTGCTGTTTGTGAGCTGTGTTTGGACACTTCAGTGTGCCAGTTAAGTTCTCACATGCTCCTTTTTCAATCTGTTCCCCATTGTGCCCTTGTACACATACCATACACACGGCTGGCCCTTCAGACTGGTTCCTGACACCCTTGCAGTTTAATTTGTTTAATATTATGCATGCTGTTTTCACTGCATACCATTTGATAGTGTGTGTGCATGTGTTTGGCTGTGGCTCACATCCCAATTACAGACTGCGATATCAGCTGCCTGTGGTCTACAGCCTTACACCTATGGCTCCGTTGTTCATAGGGCACCATGTCTGCACATCCCTCAGCGCGTCTTGTACTGTCGGCGCGCCTTTGATTGCAACCCCTGTGGACTCGCTGATGCTTCCAGTTGGCTGTGATGTTAACGCTTGGTAATTGGCCAGGGCGCCCTGTACTGCACATTAACAGCCCACGGTTACCTTATCGCAGTGCTGCCCACATCCTTATATGGGTGTTGGTAACATTAGCGCTGCACTTACCGCTGCTGACGTAACCGTGCCTTAGTAAACATACCCCTATAAGTTGCAATAATACAATATTGTTGTTGTTGTTGTTAAGTGCCGTCGAGTCGGAGTCGACTCATGGCGACCCTCTGGATAGCTATCCTAAATTGTGTTCGGTCTTGAGTCAGGCGGCTCATTGTTGACAGACTGGTACCCGTAGCTGCTGTTATTGTCTCGATCCATCTCATTGCTGGCCTTCCTCTTTTGCGTTGACCTTCTATCTTGCCAAGCATGATGTCTTTCTCTAATGATCTCTCTCTTCGCATGATGTGTCCAAAGTATGAAAGGCGAAGTCTTGTCATCTGAGCTTTTAAAGAAAGCTTAGGTTTGATCTCCTCTAGTACCGACTGGTTTGTTCTTCAGGCAGTCCATGGTATACACAGTATTTGCCTCCAGCACCATAATTCAAAGGTATCAATTTTCTTCCTGTCTATCTTTTTCACTGTCCAGCTTTCACATCCATATGATGTTATTGAAAATACCATGGCTTGAACAAGTCGAATCTTTGTATGGAGAGAGACATCTCTGCTCTTGAGAATCTTATCTAGATCTTTCATAGCCATTCTGCCTAGAGCAATGCGTCATCTGATTTCTTGACTGCTTGTTGCTTCTTTATTGATAGTTGATCCAAGTAGGTTAAAGTTGTTCACAATTTCAATTTCTTCTCCTTCAACGATGAACCTGTTGATTATGCCAGTTGTCATGATCTTTGTCTTCTTTACATTAAGGTGCAGGCCCATTTTGAGACTATGTTCTTTGATTGTGAGAAGCAAATGTTTCAGATCATCTTCACTTTCAGCCAGTAATGTGGTATCATCAGCATAGCAAAGGTTGTTGATGAGTCTTCCACCAATCTTCACACCTCTGTTGTCTTCATACAATCCTGCTTCTCTGATGATTTGTTCTGCATATAAATTAAACAGGTAGGGGGAAAGTATATAGGCTTGTCTTACACCTTTGCTTATTTTAAACCATTCTGTTTCTACTTGTTCCGTTCGAATTGTTGCTTCTTGATCAATGTACTGATTGTGCAAGAGTACGATCAGGTGTTCTGGTATACCCATGCTTCTTAATGTGGCCCAGCGTTTCTCATGGTTTACACAGTCAAAAGCTTTGCTATAGTCGATAAAGCACAAATAGATATCCTTTTGGTATTCTTTAGTCTTTTCAAGGATCCATCTCACATCCGCAATGATGTCTCTCGTTCCTCGCCCTTTCCTGAACCTTGCTTGCACTTCAGGTAGTTCTTCTTCCAGGTATGGTTGTAGTCTCTTTTGAATAATCTTCAGTAGAATCTTGCTGGCATGTGGGATCAGAGCGATTGTGCGATAATTTCCACAGTCAGTTGGATCACCTTTCTTTAGTATTGGTATAAACACAGATCTTTTCCAGTCAGTTGGCCATGATGTTGTCTTCCATATTTCTTGGCAGAGCCTTGTAAGTACGGTAACAGCTGCATCAGATTGCTGTAATACTTCTATGGGAATGCTATCAATGCCTGGTGCTTTGTTCTTTGATAAGGCTTTCAATGCTGCTTCAACTTCTTCTTTCATCACCAATGGTTCCCGATCATAAGGTACAGGTTGAAACGGCTGTTCCTTATCGTCACTCCAGTCCAGTCCCTTTACTTCTGGGTTACGCAACCCTTCCAGCAGCTTGGAGGCTGAGCCCAACCTTTTTGGAGGTGGAGCGGTATAACTACCACTGGGACCACCCACCCACTCCAGTATTCTCAGCCTCCAAGCAGCTGGAGGGTTCCGTAAGCCTGGGGCTTACTGGAGTCCTTCTTTTAGTTAATACTTTTAGTTAATTCTTTATTTAATAATTTTAATAATTTTAATAATTTTTATTTGTTTATTCCTAATTTACTTACATTTATTTTGCTGATTGAAGTTTTTCCTTTGCAAGCTCCTGCAACTTTAAATTTCTGCCGGCTCTCTTCTCTCCCCCCCCCCTGATCGGGCCGGGGAACGGAGGTAAGCGGCGGCCTGCAGCGTCAGGGAGAACTTCGATTCTCTCCTGCTCCGGACGAGAACAGTCGGGCCAAAGGAAAACCCCGCCGCCATTCTCTGCCTCGCGCCGAAGCCCTCAGGGTGGCTGAGCGCTAGAGGCAAGACCGCCATTCGGGGCCCACCGCCAATCCTGTCCAGGGGCGGACGGATAGCCGCGGCAGCGACAACCGGCCTTCCCGACATCGGGGGAGCTGCGAAAGCGACGAGGGGCTCAATTTCGCCGCAGGTCTTCTCTTGAAGCACGGCACGGCCCGACGGCTATCCTCGCGCTACCCCGATCTGGCTCCACGTGGTGAGGCCCACCACGTGTAGAGCCTGCGGGCCAGGATCGCCGAGCCGGGTGCAGGATCCAGTGGCAGCATCTTAAACGCAAGTACCTCCGTTGGAGGAAAGAAGAGCTAAACTTTATCTAATTTTATTTGATTTGTTTATTCTTAATTTTAATCTTAGTTTAATTTTGGTTCGTTTATATTTTCCTTTGGGGCCCAAGCAATTTGGCTGACTCCCCTCCAAGAGGAGCAGAGAGGGGAGAAGTGTTGAAGTGAAATATTGCATATATATTGAATTTATATTTTACAGAGGGAAGTCCAGATCCTAGGGCATGGCAGCCAAGCCCCGCTGCCCCTCCTGCGGAACACGCAGAGGCACCTCCGCAGAGGCAGGAATCTGCAGGAGCTGCGCCGCAGCGGCGGCCTCAGTTGAGCAGAAAATTAATCTGGCTCTAGCTCTCCCTCCTCAGGGGGCAGGAGACCTCCTAGGTGCGGAGGGAGGGTCACAGGTACCTCCTCCCACGTCCTCGGACATACCCTCTCCTTCCCTACCCCCCTACCCCCTCCCTGCGGGGGAAGGAGGGTCCGGGGATTTTTTCTCCCTGGACTTCATACTTTTACTCCACAAGGCCTATTGCATGCGGAAGCAGGGCTTGGGGGCAGTTGAGGCCGGGACGTCAAAGAAGGACAATTCAGCCTCAGAATCCGGTGTGCCAATGAAGCGCTCCCGTCTGAGTGAGGAGGAGCCCCTTGCGACCCTCTCACAGGGTACTCCGGAGGAGACGTACTCGGACAAGGAATTGGACAAAGAGGAGGAGGAGCTGGAAGAGGGAGAGATCCCGGAGGAAGACCAATCCAGGATCATCAGAGTCTTTCGTCGGGAGGAGCTCCCGGCACTAATTAATGAGTCCCTAAAGGTACTCAACGTGGCTTCAGATACGCCTGCTGAGGAAGAGGTGCTGGAGGACCCATTGATCCAGGCCATTAGGAGATCCCAGAAGGTCTTTCCGGTCCACAGAGTGGTACGTCAGATGATCCAGGAAGAATGGGACCAGCCGGAATCTAGCCTAAGGGGGACCCGCCCCATGCTGCGCCTATACCCTCTCCCAGAGGCAGATAAGGAGCTGCTGAAGTCCCCCAGAGTGGATGCAGCGGTATCAGCAGTCACTAAGAAGACTACTATCCCAGTTGAAGGCAGCACGGCCTTAAGGGATTCTCAGGACAGAAAGTTGGACACGCTCCTGAAACAAGCATTTGACGTAAGCGCTCTCGCCTTACAGGCCTCCATCTCGGGAGCTTGGGTTGCTCGGGCCTGCTTAAGGTGGTCGCAGCAACTGCAAGCAGCGGAGGTTACCGCGGGGGACACCCGGCCCAACGCCGCTAGGTTGGAATCCGGAGCAGCCTACTTAGCAGATAGTCAGTATGACCTCATCAGAAGCCTGGCCAAGAGCATGGCCTCAGTGGTGGCAGCCAGGCGTTATTTGTGGTTACGAAATTGGGCAGCGAATGCCTCTTCAAAGGCACGCCTGAGTCGACTCCCCTTTAAGGGGAAGCTGCTGTTTGGAGAGGATTTGGAGAAGCTGGTAAAGGACCTTGGCGAGTCCAAAGGAGGCAGGCTACCAGAAGACAGGCCGAAGCAAAGTCGTCCTCTGCATCCGAATCGCCCCCAGTCCAGGGATTCTCGGAGGTTTCGCCCTGCCAGATCCAACCCCCCCTCCAGGGGACGCTTCCCCCCCAGGAGTCAAGGTTTCCGGGGGTTTCGGGGAGCAGGTCGCGGCTTTGGGGCCTCCTCCTCCTTCTCCTCGGCCCCTAGAAAACAACAATGAAGCGACGGGGGACCAGGGGGAAGAGCGGCCAGTGGGAGGCCGCCTAAGGCAGTTCCTCCCCACCTGGTCCCGGGTCACTTCGGATCAATGGGTACTGGAGGTGATCAGAGAGGGCTACGCTCTCGAATTCGCAAAGCAATTACCTCCAGCATTCATTCAATCTCCCAGCGGATCTCCTGCAAAGAGGTCGGCGATAGAGACAACCCTCGCACGGCTAATTGCACTAGAGGCAGTGGTACCAGTACCACCAGACCAGTTCGGATCGGGTCGATACTCGATTTACTTCGTAGTCCCAAAGAAGGAGGGGTCTTTTCGGCCAATCCTGGACTTGAAACAGGTCAACCGCTGTCTCAGGGTACCACATTTCTGCATGGAGACCCTACGATCAGTGATCGCAGCAGTAAGGGCCGGAGAGTTCCTGACATCCCTCAACTTGACAGAAGCCTACCTACATATTCCAGTCAGGAAGTCCCATCAACAGTTCCTAAGGTTCGCGGTGCCGGGGGGCCACTTTCAATTCCAGGCCCTTCCCTTCGGCCTGGCGATGGCCCCATGGACATTCACCAAAGTGATGGTGGTAATAGCGGCCTTCCTCCGCAAGGAGGGAATTCTAGTACACCCGTACCTAGACGATTGGCTGATCCGGGCAAAATCGGTAGCAGAAAGCCGCTCGGCGACGGACAGAGTTATGCAGGTCCTAGAGGAGTTAGGGTGGGTCATCAACCGAGCAAAAAGCAGGATGACCCCCTCCCAGGACCTCGAATATCTTGGGGCAAGATTCGACACCGGAAGGGGCAGAGTGTTCCTCTCACGAACGCGATCAAGGGACTTAAGACTGCTAGTCGCGCAGTTCCAGAGCAGACGAAACCCCTCAGCATGGCATTATCTTCAGGTGCTGGGCACGATGGCGGCAGCAATAGAGGTAGTGCCTTGGGCCAGGGCCCACATGAGGCCATTACAGCGCGCTCTATTGCGTCGGTGGTCCCCGCAAATCCATCTCCTCTCAACTCAGTTACCGTGTGCTCCAAGGACCAAACGGGCCCTTCTCTGGTGGCAGTGCACAAAGAATCTGGAGCGGGGAATGCCTCTCGAGCCTCATCTCTGGGTACTGTTGACAACAGATGCCAGTCTGTCAGGCTGGGGGGCTCACTGCGAGGACCAGTTTGTCCAGGGCCGCTGGTCTCCGCTGGAATCTCAATGGCCCATCAACAGACTGGAGTTGCGGGCCGTCTCTCTAGCACTCAGAGCGCTCGAACCTCTAGTACTGAGAAGGGCAATTCGCGTCCTCTCCGACAACGTCACCACGGTAGCTTACATCAACCACCAGGGCGGCACCAGCAGTCCCTCCCTGGAGAAGGAGGCGGACCTCCTTTTCCAGTGGGCGGAGCCCCGCCTGGAAGCACCTTCGGCACAACACGTGGCAGGCACGGACAATCTCACGGCAGATTACCTCAGCAGGCACAGGATAGACCACGCAGAGTGGGAGCTGGAGAAGGAGACCTTCGACAAGATAGTGACCCGCTGGGGACTCCCAGTAATGGATCTCATGGCAAGTTTCTCGTCAGCCAAAGTGGACAGGTTCTTCAGTCGGCGGAAGGAAAGAATGTCCGAAGGCCTGGATGCCTTGTCTCAGAAGTGGCCGGCGGAGGGTCTCCTCTACGTGTTCCCCCCTTGGGTCCTCATCGGAAAGGTCCTTCAGCGGGTGGAGTCTCACCAGGGCCTGGTGATCCTCATTGCCCCGGATTGGCCGCGGGGCCCTTGGTATGCAGATCTGGTGAGGTTGCTAGCCGACCAGCCTTGGCGGCTCCCCTGCAAAAGGGGCCTGCTCAGGCAGGGCCCGGTTCTGATGCCTCAAGTGGATCGATTCTCGCTTACGGCCTGGCTATTGAAAGGGCGCGGCTCTTGAAGCGAGGTCATTCGGGAGCAGTAATCTCAACGCTATTAAATGCGAAGAAACGCTCTACCTGTTTGTCCTATGTAAGGGTCTGGCGCATCTTTGAAGCTTGGTGCGCGGAACACCGAAGGAAACCCCTCTCGGCCTCAGTCCCTGAGGTTCTGGAATTCTTGCAAGCCGGTTTTGACAAGGGTCTGGCACACAGCTCCTTATGAGTCCAACTAGCAGCCATCGCTTGCTACAGTGGTAAGGTCTGCGGCAAGCCCCTAGGGGCCCACGCGGACGTATCCAGGTTCCTGAGGGCAGTCAGACGCCTGCGTCCGCAACGGAGATCGGTGATCCCCCCGTGGGATCTCTATCTGGTACTAAATGCAATGGTCAGGGAACCCTTTGAGCCGGCAAAGAGGGCCTCCCTGAAGGATTTAACCCTCAAGACAGTCTTTCTGGTCGCTATCTGCTCGGCCAGGCGAGTCTCCGAATTGCAAGCGCTGTCCTCCCAGCCTCCTTTCCTATCCTTTTTCAGGGACAAGGTGGTCCTACGGACAGTGCCTTCCTTCCTACCCAAGGTCATTTCCCCATTTCATTTGAACCAGACAGTAACCCTCCCGGCCTGGTCGGCCGAAGTCCCGGAAGGCAGGGATAGTAAGCTACGATTTCTAGACGTCCAAAGGATCTTGAAGCGATACCTCTCCCGCACAGCCCCTTTCCGGAAATCTGAACGTCTGTTCATCCAGTTCGGAGGTCCGCACAAAGGCCTCCATCTCCAGGTGGATCAGAGAAGCGATTGCCTCCGCCTACATCCTAAAAGGGAAGCAGGTCCCAGTGGGACTACAGGCACACTCTACCCGAGCTCAGGCCACCTCGTGGGCAGAATACAGTCTAGTTCCCCTTTTGGATATTTGTAGAGCGGCGACTTGGTCCTCGCTGCATACCTTCACGAAACACTATAGGCTGGACGTACAGAGCGCAGCGGACACGCGGTTTGGTCTGGCTGTTCTTCAGTCCGGTGTGCCGGACCCCTCCCGGAGTTGAACTGCTCTGATACATCCCAGAAGTAAAGGGACTGGACTGGAGTGACGATAAGGAAGAAGTAATTAGATCTTACCTGCTAATTAGTGTTCCTGAAGGAACGACAGTCCAGTCCCTGATCCCACCCGGCTCGGCCGGACTTGAAGACCTATCAGACGAGGGCGGGGTGGCGGACCAAGTGGAGATCCAGGTCTGAGTGAAAGAGAGCAAAGAAAGTCTCCTCTGACAGTGTCGGGCATACCGCCTCCCTCCGTTGCCCTCCCTTCTCCGTGTTCCTTCTTGTTCCTATTTCCCATTTCCAAAAAAAAAAAAAAAAAAAAGCGGTCCTTTTGCTGGGCTGTTCGTTAATCATCCCCTAGGGGAGTTAGATTTTTAGTTTGATGTTTATTCATAGAAATTGCTACAGTTTGCTTTGTCATTCGAATACTGGAGTGGGTGGGTGGTCCCAGTGGTAGTTATACCGCTCCACCTCCAAAAAGGTTGGGCTCAGCCTCCAAGCTGCTGGAAGGGTTGCGTAACCCAGAAGTAAAGGGACTGGACTGTTGTTCCTTCAGGAACACTAATTAGCAGGTAAGATCTAATTACTTCTTGGTCCACTTGATCTGTATCATATAAAAACTCTGTATATTCCTTCCACCTTTTCTTGATCTTCTCAGCATCATTCAACATAGAACCTTGAGCATTTTGTAACATTCCAGTTTGAGGCTGGAACTTTTTCTTTAACTCTCATAGCTTTAGGAAAGCCGATCTTGTTCTTCCTCTAATAGTTTCTGCTTCTATTTCCTTGCATGTGTCGTTGTAGTACTTTTCTTTGTCCTGTCTTGCTGCACATTGGAAATCTCTGTTGAGTTCTGTTATTGTCTTTCTTTCTCCTCTGGCTTTAGCTTCTCTGCGTTTCTGGGCAATTTTCAGAGTTTCTTCCGTCATCCATTTTGGCCGTTTTTGCTTTTTCACCTTTTGTAGAGACTTCTCGCTTTCTTCCAACACAACCTTCTTGATGTCATTCCATAACTCTTCTGGAGCTCTGTCATTTGTAACTAAAGCAGCAAATCAATTTTGCAGGCAGTCTTTAAATTCCAGTGGTATATTCTCAAGGTCATATTTTGCTGTATTCATGAGTGGTTTGCTCTTTTTCAACTTTAGCTTGAGTTTGCATACTAGTAGCTGATGATCTGTACCACAGTCAGCTCCAGGTTTTGTCTTTGTTGATGTTATAGTACTTTTCCATCGTTGACTTCCACAGATGTAGTCAATTTGATTTTTATACAATCCATTGGGTGAAGTCCATGTGTACAGTCGCCGTTTGTGTTGATGGAAGAAGGTGTTTGAGAGGAATAGGTCGTTGGTCATGCAGAATTCTATCAGTCTTTCTCCAGCTTCATTTCTGTTGCCAAGTCCATATTTTCCAACTACTTTGCCTTCTTCTTTGTTGCCAACTTTTGCGTTCCAGTCACCCATGACTATCAGGATATCCTGTTTGCATGTTCTGTCAATTTCAGCTTGTACTTGTTCATAGACTCTTCAATTTCATTCTCTTCTGCAGCTGTTGTTGGGGCATATACTTGAATTATAGTTGTGTTGATAGGCATTCCTCGTAGACGAATAGAGATTACGCGTTCGCTGACTGCATTGTATTTCATTACAGTTCTTGCAAGTTTCTTCTTTATTATAAATGCAACACCATTTCTTCTTTGTCTTTCATTTCCAGCATAGTAGACCATGTGATCATCTGATGCAAAGTGCCCGATGCCAGTCCATTTCAGTTCACTGACACCCAACAGATCAAGCTGTACACGTTCCATTTCATTCTTGACCACCTCCAACTTCCCTTGGTTCATGCTTCGTATGTTCCATGTTCCAATGCGTAAGACATCTTTACAGCTTCTGACTCTCATTTCATGCACAGCTACATCAGCAGTCAGATGTCCTGAGGGCTTTGATCCAACCACATCATAAATGCTGGCTGAAAAGTCTTCAGCTCCTCCCCAGTAGCTAGTTGAGTGCCTTCCAACCTGGGGGTCTCATCTTCTAGCACTATAATGCAATTTGTTTTGTTGTAACTATCCATTGGGTTTTCATGGCAAGATACAGAAGTAGATTGCCGGGCCTTTCTTCCGCGCAGTTTAAGTTTGGTGG
Organism: Ichthyophis bannanicus; assembly: GCA_033557465.1. Classification (NCBI taxonomy): domain Eukaryota; kingdom Metazoa; phylum Chordata; class Amphibia; order Gymnophiona; family Ichthyophiidae; genus Ichthyophis; species Ichthyophis bannanicus. The sequence continues at coordinate 440,266,548 of CM066034.1, forward strand.
TGTTGCCGTTGTCACAGAAATGTGATCCTCCGCCGTCAACACTATCCCATTCTGCTGCTGCCCAGATGGGTGGTTTGACTTGGTCTGGCACCTCAGCTGAGACCTGTCCATCTTGGGAGACCCTGCCAATAGTTAAACTACCGATAATTTAGCTCTCAGCATCACTGATGCACACAAGCCCTCACAGCACGACAAGCTGCAAACCAAGCTGCAAACTAAACAATATTACAAGCTAGTTATAGTAGAAATGTTGTTGCCAACAGAACGGTTATTTTCTTGTGGTAATACTTTCTAAAACAGAATACACCAGTGTAGCCACTTCCCTAATGGGAGTGCCTAGTCTAGCCTTATATACCACACCTGCACAATTAATGCCTTAGTTTGCACCATCGTAAAAAGTCTCAGTCACACTTCAGTTGCTTTGCAAGAATTATTTATAGATTTAAGAAGCACTAGGAAGGCAGTCTTGCAAAATCGAGTAGGAATAGATTATCTACTTTTAAAACATAATTATGGATGTGAACATTTTGAAGGCATGTGTTGCTTTAATTTAACTGACCATGCTACTTCCGTTCAGTCTCATATTCAAGCTTTGCAAAGTCTAGCCAAAGATATCAAACAAGATAATCTCCAGGAACAAGCAGGAATGTAGTCTTCACATATGGGTATCATCAGCACTGACAGAGCCCGCACGGGAACACTCCCCAGCGTCCTATAGGAAAGCTTTTGGGAGCATCCCACTGCATCTGCGCTGCTGCCTTCCCGCCTTTCCAACTCTCCCTCTTCAGTTTTTCATTTGCCGCAGAGCCGACAGGCAACAACTCCTGTCACCGCAGAAAATTTTCTTTTTTGTGGTCGTGTCTGCCTTCCCGTCGACGCCCATACCGGTTCCACCGGTGTCTTCTTTTTCTTCTTCTTCTTTTTAAACATGCCCAAAATGTCTCTAAAGTCATGAACAGGGCAACCTTTGATTGTTTTGAATGCATTAGCAGAACCTCTGCTATTTCTATTGGTGCACGTCGGATTGCTTGACTACAAGCATCCGATTTAGAGCAGTGGGTGCAAGATAAGCTGGGAAATATTCCTTGCACAGGAGAAAACCTGTTTGGCAAGGATTGGCAGGATAAAGCTTCTCAGCTGGAGTCAAAGAACACTACTTTAAATAGATTATCCAGGACCACTGCCAACCCAGCTAAGAAAAAGACAGTTAAGAAACCCTTTTTCAACAAGAATAAGAAATTCTATCCGTCTTACACCCAAACTGGCCACTGTCCATTCCATGCTCCCAAGAAGGGACAGCAGCAGCCAAAGCAACAAAAGAAGGCTCAAGTCCCAAGAGTTCAACCAGCCCAGCAGTCACAGCCTCCACAAGGTCTTTGACTCTTTCCTAGAGAACCTAGTCATCCTTCCTCTAGAAATACCAGAGCCTTTCCAGGCAAACTGTGTTACTTTGCCAAGAGGTGGCAGCAGATAACATCAGAGCATTGGACTCTCTCCATAGTGACAGAGGGGTACAAACTCCACTTCCACAGTATGCCCCCTCTCTCTACCCCAAGAGAGTTCAGTTCTCGGCCCCCCCCCCCCCTCACCACTCTCTTGTGTCAAGAGGTCACCTCACTCCTTGCTCAGGGAGCGATAAAGGAGGTACCTCTTTCTCAACAGGGTCTGGACTTCTACTCTCCCTACTTCCTTATTCCAAAGAAAACAGGAGGGTATAGGCACATACTAGACCTCAGGGAGTTAAACAAGTACCTCTTCCGAGAAAAATTCAAGATGATCTCCCTTGGAACACTCCTCCCTTACATTCAGAGTCAGGATTGGCTATGTTCTCTAGACCTAAAAGACGCCTATACACATGTCCTTATTCATGCAGAGCATAGGAGGTTTCTTTGATTCCTCTTTCAGGGAAGACATTACCAGTACAGAGTTCTACCCTTTGGCCTGGCTTCAGCCCCAAGAGTCTTCACGAAATGCATGGCAGTGGTAGCAGCATTTTTAAGGACTCTAGGGATATTCGTCTTCCCCTACTTGGACGACTGGCTAATCTGAGCACCAACTGCTCCAGAAGCCAGCTCAGCTCTTTCCTGCATGATGCAAATCCTGCAATATCTGGGATTGGTTATAAATCTCCCAAAATCCCATCTCACCCCTTCTCAGTCTCTAGAGTTCATAGGAGCTCTTGTAGACAGAAGACAGTCAAAGGCTTTCCTGCCACAACCCCGCTGCACTTGAATAGTTCAACTGGCGTCTCAAGCAGCTATGAAAACCTTCTTGACTGCTCAAGAAATGCTTCGGTCGCTGGGGCATATGGCTTCCACTGTACATGTGGTCCCCCATGCTCGCCTACACATGCGAGCAGCTCAGTGGACCCTATCCTCTCAGTGGATGCAGGCATCAGGCCGTCTGAGGAACAAAATCAGAAACTCTGCACACCTAATCTCGTCCCTTCAGTGGTGGCAAACACTGGAAAACCTTCTCTTAGGATCACCTTTTCAGCAGCCACTGCATCAAGCTACCTTGATGACAGATGTGTCCAAGTCAGGTTGGGGGGCTCATATGGACAATCTCTCCACTCAAGGTCTCTGGACCAAACAGATTTGTCTTCACATAAATCTACTAGAGCTCAGAGCCATCTTCTACGCTCTTCGAGTTTTTCAGGACCATCTGCGCTACAAGACAGTCCTTGTCCAGATGGTCAATCAGGTAGCCATGTTCTACGTAAACAAACAGGGTGGAACAAGCTCTCAGGCATTGTGCAACGAAGCTCTACACCTCTGGTCCTTCACAAGAGGCCTTCAGATTCACCTACTGGCAGTGTATCTTCCAGGCACACAGAATCTCCTGGCAGACAAACTCAGTCGAGTGCTGCAACCACACGAGTGGTCTCTTCATTCAGAACAGATTGCTCAAATCTTTCGAATCTGGGGAACCCCAGATATAGACCTATTTGCAAGTCCTCAGCATGCCAAACTTCCCCAACTCTGTTCCAGAATTCCAGCTTGGGATGCTTTCCACCTTCACTGGGTTTGGGGCTTCCTGTATGCCTACCCACCCATTCTCCTCATTCCCAAGACTCTGTTCAAACTCCAGAGAGACAGGGGCCATATGATCCTCATAGCCCCACGCTGGCCACGACAGACGTAGTATCCACTGCTTCTGTGTCTCTCTCAAGCTAGGCCTCTGGACTTGGGATGTGTTCCAGATCTTCTATCCCAGGAGGACAGGATGCTGCTGCACCTGAATCCTCAGTCCTTACACCTGATGGCATGGTTGCTGAGAGCTTAGAATTCCAGGATTCCAGGATGTCAACCTCTCTTAACAGGTTAAGGATATCCTTTTAGCTTCAAGGAAACCTTCCACAAGGCGGGCTTATGCCTTTAAGTGGAAAAGGTTCTCTATCTGGTGTTCAAAGAAGGAACTTAATCCCTTTTCAGTTCCCATAGAGGCGTTACTGGAGTATCTCCTCCATCTGCCATTCCCTGGTCTCAAGACCAATTCAGTAAGAGTCCACCTTGGTGCCATTGCGGCTTTCCACAAGCCCTTTGATGGACAACCTGTCTCCTCTCAGCCACTTGTAGAGCGGTTTATGAGAGGTCTACTCTTAACTAAGCCTTCCATTAAGCCACCACCCATGGCATGGGACTTAAATCCTGTCCTCAGACAGCTCATGAAGCCGCCTTTCAAGCCCTTAGCCACTACATCCCTAAAGCTTCTTTCCTGGAAAGTAATCTTCCTAATTGCCCTCACTTCTGCAAGACGCATCAGTGAGCTACAAGCTTTAGTGGCTGATCCTCCTTACACAAGGTTCCACCATGATAAAGTAGCCCTTAGGACTCATCCTCACTTTATGCCAAAGGTGGTTTCACCTTTTCATTTAAACCAGTCGGTTTATCTTCTTGTCTTCTTCCCTAGGCCTCATGCCTCGAATGCAGAAAGGAATCTTCACACTCTGGATTATTAAAGAGCTTTGGCCTTTTACCTTCAGAGAACTAAGCAGCATAGAAAGGCTTCTCAGCTTTTTGTTGCCTTTGATTCCAGCCTCCTGGGCTTACCATTCTCCAAGAGAACACTCTCCAGGTGGATTGCAGACTGCATATCCTTTACCTATGAGAGTAAGGGACTTTCACTCGAAAGTCATGTCACAGATCACAATGTTAAAGCAATGGCTGCCTCTATGGCCAACCTTTGTTCGGGGTCCATTGATGACATTTGCAAAGCAGCCACTTGGTCCTCGGTTCACACTTTTGCGGTCCATTACTGCTTAGACAAGGACTCCCGCCGGGAGCCTCGTTTGGCCAGGCTGTTCTCCAGCATCTCTTTCAGACTTAGAACAACTCCTACCCCCTGTCCCGGGTTTCGATACCAGAGATCCTTGGGAGGAATCATGATCCACCTCAGCCTGGGCTTGGCTGCTCTATGGGTTCATCTTCCTGGCATCTCTAAGCTTGGGAGTCCCCATATGTGAAGATTACATTCCTGCTTGTTCCTGGAGATAGTGTAGTTACTCACCTGTAACAGGTGATCTCCGAGAACAGCAGGAATTGAGTCTTCACAACCCACCCACCTCCCCTAGGAGTTGTATCTCTATCTCTCTCTCTTCTTTCCTTCTCTCCTTTTGTCTCAGCTACAAACCCAACTGAAGAGGGAGAGTTGGAAAAGTGGGAAGGCAGCAGCGCAGGTGCAGTGGGATGCTCCCAAAAGCTTTCCTATATGTGAAGACTCAATTCCTGCTGTTCCCAGAGATCACCTGTTACAGGTGAGTAATTATGCTTTACTGCTAATTGGTGGGATTAATTATTTGGATGGCTATCTAGTATGGGTAGCCTTAGACAGATCATTGGAGGAATTATTATCTGTATCTGTTTATTGATCATGATACTGTATGTTGCTTTATTCAATGCATACCCAGTTTCATGACTATGTTTCATCTGCCTAAATTCCCCACTATGTTGCCAGTATCATATACGCATAATCAGTAGTCAAAGGACCGAATGTAGTGAAAATAAGTTAAAGTTGTCTACTGATTATGCATCAGTAGTGAGTTAGGAGTTAATTAAACTTCAGTTTAATGGGTGAGAGAGATATTCCTGTACAATTTGGTGAAAAACATCTTGCATAACTACATCATGTGAAACTTATGAGAGGGAGTTCTGATAGAAGGATATAGATAAGGAAAAGCTTCTTCCCATAGCAATTGTGCTTTTTCTCATAAAGTGAAGGTCATCTATCAGAGTTCTGAGCTTCTGAACCATGGGATGAGAGATGCCCCTCCCTTGAGGATTCTCAGGCATCTGGCCAGCGTCTTATGTTTAATGGACAGCTGATCCTATTCTGTGTGTATGTCACCTGATGGAAAATTACTGATTGTTCTTGCAACAGGATAAAATGGGTGCCTTTTTCAGCCAGGGGAGAGCAAAAAGGTGTTTCACCTATTGAGTGAACACATACGCTGCCTAGGAGTCTCCCGACTGTGAAGTCTCTCTGTTTCCTGGCTGAATCCGGAACCCATTTAGTCAAAATGTGGCATGAGATGAAGTTCATGGCTCTGTCAGTGATGTATCATTTTCCTGTATCTTGCTGTTTGTAGATAAGTGAATCACCTGCTTTCAAGTTATCTTTTCTAACTAATTATTGGTGAATAAGTGAATTACTTGCTTTCAAGTTACCTTTTCTTTATTTTATAAATAAACTGCTTATCTTTATTCCAATGTGTGTTAGCCTTTATTTTCGCACCCCTGTATCTAACCTGAGGCGAGTAGCCCCTGCACCACAGCTGAGCCCTCTCATGAGCCGCCATAAGCAAGACCCGACCCACATCTGGCATTCGCACTGGCCCCTGGGTGAGCAAGTCCGCATCCGCCGGTAGCTAAAGTGGTTCCACTATCAGGAACTGCACCAGGTTTGCTTACCAAGGACATCAAGACCAGTCCAATGCAATCAGCACCACTTGCCCTTATTGAGACTCTATTTACTGAAGGACCCAGCCTATCAGAGACCACAGAGGGAACACATAAAGTAGAACCACTCTTGGCCATGGCTGAACCAGAACATCCAACCACTCAAACATGTGTGTCCTGCAATGACTGAAGAAGCAGTAGACCTTGGCGTTCTCCAGAGATGCCATCAAATCCATTGCCAGCTATTGCTAGTGATCCACAACCTGGTAGAAGGCCGGCTCTGATGGGGCCTGCTTCCCAGGATCCATGGAGTTGCGACTCAGATAATCCACCTGGACATTGTCCTTCCTGGTGACATGGACTGCAGAGATCACTACCCAGTGAGCCTTCGCCCACTGAAGCAATGAGATCGCCTCTGCCACTACCATCGAGCTCCAAGTTCTGCCCTGGCGATTGATTATATGCCATCTTCATGGCATTGTCTGACAACACTCATACCACTTTGTGACACAACAGTGGGTGGAACACCTCTAAGGCCTGTGATAATAAGCTTGTAGTGAGCCTATGGAAATAGGAGAAACTAATGATTTTGCTTTTAAGAAAAGTGACATCCCTGCAGTGCACAGGTTTCAGCTTTGGCATAAAGAAAGCAAACAGAGAGAAACTGAACCTAGGTTGCCACACCCAAGCTCTGCTGACGTAGTTGCAGGCTTGAAAGATAATTGCAAGCACCTGTCCAGAGAGGGAGAGACACTGCCCTGGGAGCAGGAATATAAACTTTGGCTAGAGAGAAAGCAGAGGAGAGAGCCCGGAGGGGGAGAGCACGGGAAGAGAGAGACTGGAAGGAGAGAGCCCGGGAGAGAGAGCATGGAGAGAAAGAGGACGGAGGGAGAGAGCAGAGAAGGCTTCAAACCCCGGTTTCCTGATCAGAAGGTTCAGAGAGTTCAGAGGTGGGAGCCCAGGACTCAGCACAGGAGTCAAAGGAGCCAAGCCTGGAACAGGGAGCCGTGGCAGAGCTCCAGGAAGGAACTCAGGGAAGTGAACCAGGGACTGTTTCCCAGAAGCTGGAGGGAGACTGGTGAACACAGCCAGGGAGAAGCATCCACAGCTTCAGGTACAATTTATCCTTACCGGGTGGAGCTGTGCTCAAGAGAGACACAGGGATCCTCAGAGAGAATACACCCTGAGACATACGTTAAAAGCTCAGAGCAGGGCACTGCATTACCGGAGCCAGAGAAAATGCAGGTTGAGCCTAGTGAGCAGGATTTATTGCCTCCAGAAGTACTCATGGACTGTACTCTATATCAAGCTGTTAGCATTGAGTCCCTTTGCTAAAGAATAGCTGAAAAGATAAAGTCTCCTAAAAAAGTAGAGTATTGAAACCTAGCCTGAACTGAAGGTAGGAACTTGCTCTTTTAATGGGAAGATGCCTGTTGCATGTACATTTGAATGCTTAATGAAGACAAAGGTAAAAAGAAGATATTTTTACTTTGTTGAATGAAGAAGCTGTGTTTTCTTTATCCGTTATATTGATAAGCAGCAGCTGACTGTGAAGCTCATCCAGCCTAAGTTGTAAATAGCCTTGAGCAAATGAATGGAGAAGTATCCTGTTACAGTCTACATGGACTTTGTTTGCGTTTGGGGAATACATTTTGTCATTTGCCTTTACTTTCGGTTTCATGACTACACTTCATCTTAGACGGCCAAAACTACAACTCCAGGCATGCATCACTGGGAAAAATAGTTTATTCAACCTTTTATAAGAGAAGTTAATGGCAACCCTACCCCTCTAAGCCTTAGGCAGAGGGCTGGGGCGTGACAGGCCAGATGCACCGCCCACATCTCCAAGCAATTGATTGTCTGTCTCAGGTGGTTCAGGACCGGTGGACCCCGGAGGAGAGCCGTTGGTCAATGTCCATTAGGCTGGCATCCATAGTTATGTCCACTCAGTCCAGAAATTTGAGAGGCATCTCTTTGTATCTAGCCACCACTGCAAACTCACTTGGGCCTCCATCTGAAGAGGGAGGCGAACTTCCATGGATAGCCCATGGTGATCTCTTCAGGGGCAATCTCCATCTGTGTTGCGATGGAGAAATATTTCACAAACATGCCCATTTTCTTTTTGCCTACTCCGTTCCAGACATTCAGTAACATACAAAGGGGTGTCAGTTCCACTGCACAGGCCACTATTTCCTTCACAGCCCTCTTCATCTAGTCCCCCGCTTCTTTATCAGTGGGCAGTCCCACCAGACATGCCTAAAATCCCCAATACTCCCACAACCCTTCCAACAATCTGGACTTCCCCCTCCCCCTGGTACCCTACATAATCTTCTGGGAGTGAGATAGGCTCTGTACAGCATCTTATATCATTGCTCCTATGTATTACTGTTGATAACAGAGGCCACTCAAGCACATGCATGTACTACACCCCAGAACTCCTCCCCCCCATTCCCCTCCAATATCCATTTCACATGTTTCCATAATATACTTTTCTCGGATTCGAGAGAGCCCCCATGCTTGTACAGCTTAGATACCACCCCCTTAATCCCACTTGTTGAATCTATGAGCCTCTCAAACAGTTGGGGCCTCCCCCAGGAATTCCCTGTATTCCGTTTGCACCCAGCTCAAACTCCACCTAGAGTTTGTCAAAGGTTTTTAACCCCCTTTCCTACCTTAACCATCTGTCCCCATCGCTCCAGTTCTTGCTCCGCCCACAACTGAAATCTGCTCAAGTCCCCACCAAGCGTGAATGGTGAAAATGTCCAATTCCTTTGCCACTTAATCCCTCCCCCCTTTCCTAACCAATGCCCCCACTCTTTCCTCCAGAGCCGTAAAGTTTGAGCTATAAATGGCGAGCTTCCACCCCACCCCCCCCAACCCCCCCAACTCGTCAATAAGGTTCCCATCCCAAAATAACATTTGTTCTATATGCCCCCACTGTGGCCCATTCATCCCCCTTTGCCACCCCAATATATTTCTCAAGTGGGCCACTTTATAATAATTTAGCTGGTCCAGGACTCCCAGCCCCCTTCTTCCCAGTCTTTATAGAATACCCACCTGCTGACCCTGGAGGGGCACCGCCTCCAAATAAAATAGAAAATATGACCCTGGAGTCACTTAAGAAGATGCTCTGGAACCTCAATAGGTAGGGACAGGAACAAGTACAATATCTTAGGTAAGAGATTCATTTTCACAATTGCAATCCTCCACAGGTGCTCCATTAACTGCCTCACTAGGGGTTCATAATTCCACTTCACCAGGTCCTGCCACTCACGCCCCACCCTAACCCCCAAATATCTTATTGTTTGCTTTGTCCACTGAAATGGAAAGGTGCCCTTCAAGCTTTCCTCCAAGCATGGTGAGAGAACAAGCTTAAGTATCTCAGTCTTCCCCATGTTTATTTTGTAGTCGGAGACCTGGCTACACAATCTTATTTCCTCCAATAGGATTGGCAATGACGTGAGTGAGTGACTCACTGTATAGATCACATCATCTGCAAATAACGAGATCTTATACTCCCTGTCCCCTACACTAATCCCCCGAATATTATCTTGCTTCCACACCCACCCCGCCAAGAGTTCTATTACCAAGGCAAATAGTAGTGGCAATAGGGGACATCTCTGCCGGGTACCACCCTCTAGGCAAAACTCTTTGGAGTATTCCTCTTTAATCCAAATTCGTGCCTTAGGGTGAGCATAAAGTGCTCTTATCCAACCATAGAAATTATCCCTCACCCCTCCAAAGAACTGCCAACATAAAACTCCACTCCACTCTGTCAAATGCTTTTTCTGCATCAGCAGCCATTAACAACGATGGAACCTGATCCTGCTCTGCCACCCAAGTCAAGTTCAGAAGTTTCCGAATGTTATTACTGGCCTGCCTTCCAAGGATAAACACTGACTGGTCCTCAGCCATCAAATTTGGCAAGTACTTCTACAACTGGGAAGCCAAAATTTTTGCCAGGATCTTGGCATCCAAATTGATAAGCGAGATGGGTCTATATGAACTGCATACTCTTACGTCTTTGTTGGGCTTTAGCAGCACTGTAATCCCAGCTACTTCCATAGACTCCAGAAGGATCTCCCTCACAGCACCTCATTAAAAAGCCTAACCAAAAATGGGGCAACTTCACCCTGCACCTTCTTGTAAAATTTAGCAGTCAGCCCATCCAACCCTGGGGATTTCCCTTCCTTCAGACTTTATTGCCACCATCACCTCTACTACCTCTATATCCCTGTCCAAATACCCCACTTCCTCCCTTCCTAGACGGGGAAGTCCTGTGACCTCCAAATATTCCCTAGCTGCCCCTGTCTCCCCCGAGATTTTGGACCAATACAGATTGCTGTAGAACTCACAGAACACCTCCTGTATTTTCCCCGTGGCACTCTCCCAACCCCCTTTTGCATTCTTTATTCTAACGATTTGCTGGGACGCTTTCTGGGCTTCAGTTTATTAGCCAGATACCTACCCGGCTTATTGCCCCCCACAAAGTACTGATGCTTTAGCTTTTCCAATAGATGTGTCATATCTTCCACCCGCAGCCTCTTCAGCTCCGACCCGACCTTTGCCATGTCCCATAAGAGTTTACTACCTCTCTGCCGCTGATGGGTCTCATCTAACACCATAAGCTCTCGCTGCAGCTCCTGCTCCCTTTATTACTTCTCTTTTCTTCCGGGCCCCCTGAGATACAAAATGTCCCCTTAGTACTGTTTTTAATCCATCCCATAGAAAACTTTTAGTTACCTCCCGTGTATCATTCAGTACTAGGTATTCTCATATAATTCCTAGGATACGTTCAACCCCTCTCCCCCCCCCCCCCCCCCCGGCACTTCCAGCAACATTTCATTTAATTTCCAAAACCAGAGCACCCTGGTGCTAGGCAGCAGACCTACCTTTATTACTATGGGAGCATGGTCAGTCCAAGTTATGGGACCAGTCTCCACCTCCTGTACCAGCACTCCATCCATCCACATCATATCAATTCTACTGTAGATCCTGTGTGGGTGTGAGTAGAATGTATATGCCTTTTGGGACCCTTGCTTAAGTCGCCACACATCAACTACTCCCAATTGGCGCATTAGGATTTTTAGTTTCTTCCTAGCCACTCTACCCCCCAAACTCCCCCCCCCCCCCCCGCAGAGTAATCTATCTTGGGGTTAATAGTAACATTGAAATACCCCCCAATAATCACCAGATCAGCATTCATACTCCTCATATTGTCCCTCAGTGCTACAAAAAGCTCACCCTGCTATGCATTGGGCGCATATACACAGGCTATAACCAGTGCTCTCTCCTCCACCACCCCCCTCCAGATCACAAATCTTTCCTCCTCATCCTGGACCACCTCCCTCTCTGTCACTCTTAGGCAAATAGGATGCCCAAACCACCTTTTTTAGTATTCCCCACAGTGGATGCCAGCCAGACCCTATAATAGAAGCCCCTTTTCACCCCTTTATCTTTCCTTCTGTTATCCCCAACATCCTCACCCCATTTATTACCAGGCCTCCCTACCTCCTCATCCCCCTTACCCACCCTGCCACCCCGCTCTCCCTCCCCCCATTCCTCCCATCCCCCCCAGTATCCTAGCCTCTCCTGCTATGCCTGTCCTCCAGAAGTGAAATCATGAGCCCCCATGCCCGGCCAGTCCCTGTCATTTACCACCCAGCTACCACCCCATCAGTATAGCCACTCATACATGCACTCAAACTTACCCAGCATCCCACTCATACCCACCCCACACCCACCCTCATCTCACCCGCTCACTCACTCTTGCCCATTACCTTTTATTGTATAGTGTGGCCGCTGTTTCCATTATCAGTCATCCCCCCCCCTCCCCCTCCTCCTCAGGGTATGTTTCATATCCATTGCTTGTACCAACGTGTACATCAACCTTTGAATCTCTCTGATCACCCACCACCCTCACTCCTTCCAACAATTCCCAGTTTTACACGTCAGTCCTTGTTTCATAGCCAGTCCAATCTGGATTGTGCCCTCAGATTTGCACCACTTTCAGAATCTGGTCCCACTTGCCCTACTCCATCTTCTCTTTCCACTGCCACGCTCCCCCTTCTTGTCACCCCCTCCAGTGTGATTCTCCACCTGGACATCGACCATTACCACCTCCTTTAAGCCTGCTACCAGTTCCTTCTACTTCATGACCTTCCTGGTGTCCCCATTCATAGTGAAAGCAATCCCAAAGGGGTGCAGTCAGCAATAGTCACATTTTCTTGGCGCAATCTTGTGGTGTAAACCTATAGGGCTTTCCGTTGGGAAGATGGTTGCGGCCAAATCAGCATAAATAGTCACCTTATGTCTTCGCCACTCAAAGCGGCCCACTGCCCTCATCCATGCCGCAATCTGTTCCTTGATAGCAAAATCATGCAGGCAGAGTATGATGTCCCTGGGCTGTGCACCTTTCTCTTGCCTCAGCACCCCATGCGCCCTGTCCACTTTAATGGTGGTGGCCTCCTGTCCCACATCACCATTTTCAAGCACTTTTTTATAAACTTCCTGAGCCACTCTCATACAGTCCTTGAATTCCTCAGTCTTTGGAACCCCTTTTGTCTGAAAATTGTTTCATCTTGGTACGGTTTTCCAAATCCTCCTGTTTGAGTTTATGTGCTTCCACACGCCTTCCAGCTCCTCCACTCTTTTCTCTGGAGATCCATTACAGTTTCTGTTGCCATCTTTACCTGTTCCTCAATATCTTCCATTCATCGGCCCATGTCTGAGAGCTCTGAGCACAGCTCTGACATCACCCCTTCAACCTCTGCTTTTATCCCAGCCATCTCTGTTTTTAATTCTGTGAACCATGCTCTAAGCTCCACCTTTGTGAACTGCACCACAGTACCGCAGCTCACCAGCAACTCCCCCAAGCACATTGCATCACCCTTGCTGCTCACCTCATGCATGACAGCCATCTTTGTTCCTTCCTGTGGCTTAGCGCGATGACTAGTGAAGGAAAATTCTTTCAAATCCACCATGTTTTGGCAGATTGCAGCCATCCTTGCACCCCTCACCTCCTCGGGTGTGCTATGGTCTCAGTTGTTGCCTTTGGAATGGCAGGTGATTCTTTGTTTTTTTAAACTCCATTTGCTGGGATTGACGATGGAGCTCTGTGCTCAGCAATCCATCAGGGTCCGCTGTTGTCACTTCCTCGTGATTGCGTTCTTTGACTGGGTGACCAGAGAACTAGATCAAGGGCATGTGATGGATGTGATCTACCTAGATTTCAGCAAAGCTTTTGATAGGAGTTCTTCATAGGAATCTTATCAATAAACTGAGCAGCCTGAAGATGGGTCCCAAAGGGGTGAACTGGATCAGAATTTGGTTGACTGACAGACAGAAGATGGTGGTAAATAGAACTCACTCAGAAGAAAGAAAGGTGAGTAGTGGTATGCCCCAGGGATTGGTCCTTAGACCAGTACTGTTCAATGCATTTGTGAATGATATTGCTGAAGGATTGAAAGGAAGAATCTACCTTTTTGCAGATGACATGAAAATCTGCAACAGAGTGGACTCTTTTGAGGAAGTGGACAACATGAAGAAAGATCTACAAAAACTGGAAGAATGGTCTAATGCTTGGCAGTTAAGATTTAATGTAAAGAAGTGTAGAGTCATGCACATAGGATGCAGAATTCCAAAGGAATTTTTTATTTTTAAATTTACCTGGGCTGATGGGGGGAGGGTGTTAGGTCAGGCTGATGGGGGGGAGGGGGGTTAGGACTGGTAATGGGGGGGGGGGCTAAGACTGAAAATGGGGTGATGGGGGGTTAGGACTGGAAATGGGCAGATGGGGGTTAGGACTGGAGGTGGGCTGATTTGGGGGTTAGGACTGGTAATGGGCTATGGGGAGGCTAAGACTGAAAATGGGGTGATGGGAGGGTTAGGACTGGAAGAGGGATGTTGGGGGGCTTAGGACTGGTAATGGGCTATGGGGGGCTAGAACTGGTAATGGACTGGGGGGGTTGCTAGAACTGGAAATGGGCTGAGTTAGAAGGGGGCTTGAACTGCAAATAGCTGATGGGGAGGGGGGCTTGGCATGGAAATGGGCTGTGAGAGGAGGGAGCTAGAACTGGAAATGGGCTTAGTGGGGAGGAGCTAGGACAGGAAATGGGCTGATGGAGGGGCTAGGATAGGACTGGAAATGGGTTGTTGGGGGTGCTAAGATTGGAAATGGGCTGTGGTGGGTGCTTGGATTGAAATGGACTCGTGGAGGGGCTAGAACTGGAAGTAGGCTCATGGGGGGCTTGGATTGGAAATGGGCTGAGTGGAGGGGAGCTAGGATTTGACATGGGCTGATGGTGGGGCTAGGAAAGGACTAGAAATGGGCTGATGGGGGGCTGGGATTGGAAATGAGCTGATGGAGGGCCTCGAATAGGACTGGAAATGGATGGGGAGCTAGGACTGGAAATGGGCTGATGGTGGGGCTAGGATAGGTCTGGAAATGGGCTGATGCGGGGACTAGAAGGGAGCGGATGCTGGGTGGGGCTGGAACTAGAAGGGAGCTGATGTTGGGGGAGGATTAGAATGGGATGGGGCTGGGAGAGTGAAATGGAGAGAGGAAAAATATTTTGTGTGGGAGGGAAGAAAAATCTACAATTGGCCGGGTATTGGGAGAGTAAGTGGGGATTGAGGATGGAGGGGTAAAATTTGAGTGGATGAAATAGGAATGAGGAAAGAACAAAAGGAGAAAGATTAGTATATTAAAGCAGATGTAGAGAGAGAATGGAAAAAGACTAGAAGAGAGAAGAAAGGAGAAATGGACAGCAGACGATGGAGACTTAGCAGAAGACATGAAGAAACCAGAAGAAAGTAGCTGGAGCAATTGCAACTGAAAAAAAAATGCACAAAAGGTAGAAAAATCTCTTTATTTTTAATTTATTAACTGGAATATGTCAGCTCTGGGAAATGTGCATCATTAACATCTGCGCTTTGTTTAGTACAAGAGGAAATTAATTTATAGTTTTATTTCTACAGTGTTGTTGTACACTTCCAGTTCCGAGTCTTATGTGGTCCGCGTGTTACTTTACAAGTCCTCATTTGGCCCTCAAAGCAATTTGAGTTTGAGACCCCTGGTTTAAACATCCATCACTAGCAGCAGCACAGTCACGGCTCTAAGAAGCAGGAGCCTCGGCTGCTATAAGAAAGAGAGAGCCAGTCTGCCGCTGCCGAGAAGCGGACTCGGCAGCGGCAGCAACTTGTGCACCATCTGTCTCTTTGGGCTGTGATCTTTTGCATTGCCCCGGTCTGTGGAACACGCTGTTTCTCTTGGGCTGTTGCCTCTTGCACATTACCAGGGAGGGGGGAATGGACATTGAGGAGGGTATTGGGAGTGATCATGGGGTGCATTGGGGGTGGACGAGATATGCTGGATGTGGAGGGGCATAGACTGACAGACAGGAAATGAAAGATGCAGGGGGGAAAGGGAAACAGTGGAGACAAGCTAGAGGTGGCGGCTAGGAGAAGAAGGGAGATACTGGACATGGGAAGAGGAATATAGGGAACAGGCATAGGGAGAATCAAGGAGGGGAGATGGTGTGCTGGATGCAGGGAGATAGGAAGGGAGAGGACAGATATGGAAGGATAGGGAGAGAAAGAATGGATACTGGATGGAAGGAAAGAGAAAGAGACACTGGATGAAGGGTGAGAAATGGTAGACATCAGGGTTGGTTCTTCCATTAGGCCGTCTGGGGCAATCGCCTCAGGTGACACTCCGACAGAAGTGGCACTCCCAATACCGGCGGCACTCCGGATGTGTTTTAATTTTAGATTTTACAGCTTCTGGCCTGCCTCTGATTTCCCACATGGTAAGGCAGAGGCAGGGCAGAGGTAGCAAAATCTAAAATTAAAACAGCCGGAGTGCCCCCACTGCCACCGGATGAGAGGTGCAGGTGGAGGGAATGGGGACAGGAGGAAGACAACAAGGAGAGACAACATTGAGTGACAGGGGGGAGAAAGGGGGAGACAGGAGACATGCTGGACAAAGAGGAGACAGGGGACATGATGCTGGACAAGGGGAGACAGGGGATATGCTGGAGAAAGGAGGAGACAGGGGGACAAGTGCTGAACAAAAGGGGAGACGGGACATGCTGGAGAAAGGGGGAGACAGAGGGACAAGTGCTGGACAAAGGGGGAGACAGGGAATTTTGCTGGAGAAAGGGGAGAGAAAGGGGGACAAGTGCTGGACAAAGGGAGAGACACGGGCACGCTGGACAAAGGGGGAGATGGGGACATGCTGGGCAAAGGGGGATACAGGGGACATGCTGAACAAAAGGGGGAGACAGGAGGATAAATAGTAAACAAAGGGGAGCGACAGGAGAGAAATGCTGGACAAAGGGGAGAGACAGTGCGGGTTAGGATTATAATGGGATGATGGGGGGGCTAGCACTGGTAATGGGCAGATCAGGGGGGGGCTAGGACTGGTAATGGGTTGATTAGGGAAGTCTAGGAAGGCTTTCTAGTCCCACAGGTGCTCCTTGTGGTCTTGGGCAAGCCACTTAACCCTCCATAGCCCATGTCCCCTGTAAAATAGTTATCTCCAAGTTATAATGCCCTGTTCAATGTAATTTCAGTTTGTTCAATGTAAACCGCACTGATGCAGAATAGCACGGTATATAAGAGAATATAAATAAATAAATAAATAGGACTGGTAATTTATTTATTTATTTATTTATTTATTTATTTATTTACATTTTTTATATACCGCACTATTCGGCATCAGCGCGGTTTACAGAGAACAAAACAGAAACCGGAACAACAAGCTGTTCGGTGTTACATATAACAGGAGCATAAACTTGGAAAAAACAATTAAAATGGGAGAACTATCTACATGGAGTATATGATCAGTTAATTAGACAACATACTCAAACTATTTACACAATTTGGCCATAATGTTAGTAACAATGAGATGGATTGATCGCGGGGGGGGGGGGGGGGGTCTGGAACTGGTAATGGGCTGATCGGGGGGGGGGGGCTAGGACAAAATGGGCTGATTAGTGGAGGTTAGGACTGGTAATGGGCTGATGGGAAGGGTAGCACTGGTAATTGGGTTGAGGGGGGATTAGCACTGGAAATGAGCTGATTAGGGGAGGCTAGGACTGGTAATGGTCTGATGGAGTGGGGTAGGACTGGTAATGGACTGATGGGGGGGGCTAGCATTGGAAATGAGCTGATCGGGGGGGGGGGGCTAGGATTGGAAATGGGCCGACCAGTGGAGGCCAGGATTGGCAATGGGCCGATGGGGGAGCAGGACCGGCACTGGGCCAGCACCGGCAATGGGGCTGAGGGGGGACCAGCACCAGAGGTGAGTCGATTAGGGGGCCCCGACTGGGAATGGGCCGATGCTGGGGAGGGGAGGATAGAGCTGTTGGCCTTGGAAGAAAACTGGGGGCTAGGGCTACAAATGGGCTGATGCAAGGGGATGGGAGAATGGAACCAGAAGGGAGTGGATGCTGAGAGGGGCCGCCATGGCACCTGGACCAGAAGTGACTGGACTGAGGGGAAGGAGGGGGACTGGAAGGGAATGGACACCAGTGACAGTCATGTGAATGCAAGTTGACATTGGAAGGTACTGGGAGGGAGGACCGGAAAGGGGCTGATACTGGGGAGGGTCATTGGGAATGGAAATAGGCTGATGGAAAGAAGTGAAAACAAAAGAAGGGATAAGAAATGGCAGATGGACCATAGACCACAGAAAATGAGCTAAGAGAAGACAGAAAACAGAAGCCTCAGATCGGCACCAGCATGATCAGAGAATAAAATGGTCAGACAACAAAGGTAGAAAAAATAATTTTATTTCATTTCAGTGATTGGACTTTGTGTTATTTTTATATTTTATACTGCATGGAGGAACTGCATATTTATCTGATGTTGCACTGCTTGAAGAGTCTGGCTTCTTAGGGTTTCAGTTTAAATTTTGTCTACATATATATTTTTTTTTTTTAGATTGTAAGTCACTTATTCTGTACTTGGTGAGGCTTTGTGTTCTGAGTGTGTGACTGAGCACAGGTGTTCTGTTAACATAGAGTCTGTACATAAAGATCTATACTGTACTATTGTAATTTGACTTGTTCAGCTTTTCAAATAGGTGTATGGATGTTCCAGGGTCCACTGTAGTATTTACAGTGACGCTTTATTTTGGTGGGCTCCTCATGTGAGTTTTGGAAGTTGGTGCTGGTATGGTATGGTAGATTTGCTCTATAGATACTCAGTGACTTTGTTGTAGGGTTTTGTATTAGTTCACAATATGCCTGGTACTGGAGAATGTTTGTTGTTGTTAGTGAGATGATCAGAATCAGATTTGTTTTTGTTTTTTTTGTTTTAAGATATTGAGTTCTGTGGGTGAATGTCCTGGTTCTGCTCTGCAACCACTGTTGAAGGGGGTTCTGTGGATGCAAAATATATGTTGAAAAAGAAAAGGTAATAACCATAACGCAGTTTATAACAACCAAATAAAAATGAGTTATAATTTAGTTTTATGAACTGTGCTGTGGTTCTTGCTCTCTTTTAGTTCCTTGGTGTGCAAACATTTTGCATTTCCTCCATATAATCTAATCAGCTTTTTGGTTTGGTTCAGTCCCTGATTGGAGTTTTGAAAAAGCCCCGCCTACCTTTACGGGGGGTGGGGGGGGGTGCCATCTCATCCTTCATCTCAGGCAGCAGATTGCCTTGAGCCGCCCCTGTTCTCTTGATAAATACTTTTACAAAGGAATTTAAAAATCATTGCTGAATAAAGTATGAGACAAAAATGTCAAGCTATTTAAAAAAAAAGTTTTAAAAAATGCCAGGAAATGAAACCACAGCCTTCTATATAGAAAGCATGTGCTATATTACTGTCCTACTTTTCCATCTGTATTAAAGCCCTCAGTTCCTTTTAGGTGAGTATACAGAGAATATGAAGTAGCATTTTAGAAAGGATGTCCAGGTCAAATCGGGGATGTCTAGGGCAGAACATACAGAAAAATGCCAGGAACATTTATGCCTCTGGCCGATTTTAGGAACATAAAACGTCTCCAACATGGACATCCATGCCGGCAGCCACATAGATGTCCCCCTTAGGAAAGTGTGGGGGAGGGACTTCTATCTCATGCAAGTTAACATAAGGGGATGTCCAGCAGCATAGCAAAATTAAAACATGAGCCCCCATCAGTATTTGTTGACATATTGTAAAACAAAAGGTGTATTATTGCCAGATCTCTGCCATGTCCCTGTTTAGACTTGCACATCCTTGTACAAACACATATAAATACAGTACCTGCTCATCAGAGCTTATCATCTAATTAGGGTTGCCAACTTTTTCACCGAGAAAAACCCGACACCTGTGGCTCGCCATGCTCCACCCATTCTTCGCCCCTAGTCCCACCCCTGCCCCGCCCCCAGCCCCACCCACAAAAATTACCGAGGATACGTGTAGGCTAACTTCCTTGGTCAGATAATAATTAAACTGGGAACCCCAAAAGCCAAACATGAAATGTACAAACACTGGAGAAATAAAACTATAAAATAATTTCCTCTTGCACTAAACAAAAACGCAAAGATGTTAGCAATAGACACTTCCCAGACCAGACATATTCCAGTTAATAAATTCAAAATAAAAAGTATTTTTCTACCTTCTGTTTGGGCATTTTATTTTTCAGTTGCAATTGCTCCAGTCACTTTCTTCTGGTTTCTTTGTGTCTTCTGCAAGCTATCCATTTGTCCTTTCTTCTCTTTTAGATGTTTTCCATTCTCTCTCTATTTCTGCTTGTTTCCCTTTTGCTTTTTCCCCCAATTCTTTCCTTATTCCTTTATCATCCATTTAAATTTCACCCTTCCATTCTCAAGCCCCTCTTACTCTCCCAATACCCGGCCCATCGTAGACTTTTCTTCCACACAAAATATATTTTCCCCTCTCCATTCTCATTCCCCATCCATTCTAGTCCTCCCCCAAAATCAGTTCCCTTATAGTTCTAGACCCACCCAGCATCCACTCCCTTCTAGTCCCGTTCTCCCATGCCCCCCATCAGCCCATTTCCAGTCCTATTCCAGCTCTTCATAAGCCCATTTCCAGTGCTAGCCCTCACATCGCAGGCCATTTGCAGTCCTAGCCCCTCCACCATCACAGCCCATTTGCAGTCCTAGCCCCCCTAATCACAGCCTATTTCCAGTCCAAGTTCCCCCTCCCTGCACCATAGCCCATTTCAAGTCCAAGTTCCCCCCCTCATAGCCCTTTCCCAGTCCAGGTCCCCCCCCCTCATCACAGCCCATTTGTAGTCCTAGCCCCCCCCCCCCCCATCAAAGCTCATTTGTAGTCCTTGGCCTCCCCACCCCACCCCCTGACCAGCACTGCGGCTTCACCACCCCCCTTAGTGCAGCTTCACCCCCTGCCACTTAGTGTAGCTTTGCCTCCCTTAGTGCAGCTTCACCCCCTTAATGCTGCTTCCACCCCTCCCCCCACTCCTCAGTGCTGCCTCTGCTTTGCCCCGTGCAGCTGTTGCTTCTGCTTTTTACAGAGCAGCAGCTGCAATAAACTTCATTTGAAAAGGAAGAGAAACCTGAGGAGCCCTCCGGTTGTCCTTCTGCAGCCCCTAAGGAAGTGATGTCAGAGGGGGAGGGCTCCTCAGGTTTCTCTTCCTTTTCAAATTAACTTTATTGCAGCCGCTGCTCTGTGAAAAGCAGAAGCAGCGGCTGCACAGAGGATCGATCGCGATTGCGATCGCGTTCGCGAACTGCAGAGAAAAGGGGTTTTTTTTTGCTCTGGCCGCTCCCGATCTCCCGGCCAGAGCAAAAAACCAGCTTTTTAAGGGCCGGTTCTATATCTGTGCCAGCAGCCGGCCTGGCCATGGAAAAACCGGCCAGGCCGGCTGAAAACCGGCCAGTTGGCAACCCTACATCTAATCAAGACAGACAGTACAATAGATGAGAACAAAGGTACAACAGGGAAGGGTAAGGAGACACAAGGAGAACAAGGGATTAAAATCCAAAAGTGGCCTGAAAGAGGTAAGCCTTTAGCATGGATTTGAAATGGGGAGAGATTAAACCTGATGTAAAGATTCAGGTAATTTGTTCCAGGCATAAGGAGCAGCAAGGTAAAAGGATCAGAGTTAGGAGTTGGCAGTGGAAGAAAAGGGCATAGACAGAAGCAAGCCAGAGAAAGAGTGGAGCTCACAAGGAGGGGTGTAGGGAGAGAGAAGAGAGGAAAGGTATTGAGGGGCAATAGAATGAATGCATTTATAGGTCAGAAGTTTGTATTGAATATGGAACTGGAAGGGAAGCCAATGAAGTGATTTCAGAAGAGGGGTTATATTGAGTATATTGGGGCTGGTAGAAGATTAGCCATGCAGCAGAGTTCTGAACAGATCCAAGGGGAGAGAGATGACTCAGAGGGAGACCAGCAAGGAGGAGGCAGCAAAAATCGAGGTGATTAAAGAGTGGATAAGTGTTTTAGTAGTGTTCAGAAAGAAAAGGGTGAATGTTGTTAATGTTACTGTATAGAGAAAGTTAAAACCAGTTGTTTCTATTTGTTCGATATGTGTGGAGAAGGAGAGGAAGGAGTCAGAAATGACCCCAAGGTTGTGGACTGAGGAAACAGGAAACAGGAAGCAGAAGAATGTTATCAACAGACAGAGAAAGGAGGAAGGGGGAAGAGGGTTTAGGGGGAAAAATAAGAAGTTCGGTTTTGGCCATGTTCAATTTCATATGGCAGTGAGACATCCAGGCAGCCTGTCAGATAGGCAGGCAGATATACGGACTTGGAGTGTAAGAGAAATATCAGGTATAGTTAGATTTGAGAGTCATCAGCATAAAAATGATACTGAAAGCCATGGGAGGAGATGAGAGCACCAAGGGACTTGTAAAAAGAGAGAGAAAAGGAGAAGGCCTAGAACAGACTCTTGGGATACACCTACTAAGAGAGGGCTAGCAGTAGAGGAGGAACCACCAGAACAATACTGAAAGAGTGATGGGAGAGATAAGAGGATGTAGCAGCAAAGCGCAGACAAACCAATGATACCAGGAGTCTGTTCAGAAGGTCCAAATCATTTATTTGTGCACAAGTCTCGAACCAGTCAATTTCAAAATGGCTGAGCAAAGTTTTCAAGCATTACAAGAACTTTTATAGACTTCTGTTCCATTCTGGGTATAGAAAAACATTTCATTGGTCCCGGTACTCTCCCGTACCTCCCGTACCCCTTCCATTGGTCCCGGTACTGATAAGTTTATCCAATTATGTCCCTTCAGTGGGCATGGCACCTGCATACCCCCCTTCTAGTCCCAATTACAATGGTCAGTTCATCAACTTGTTACTTTCACACTCTCAAGGCCATAGAACCAATTTGTGCATGCAGGGGAGCAGGGCTCTGCAACTCATCTGTCAGCACTCCCAATTATATTCCTTGCAGATGTACTTTTTCTTATCAGTAACTTTTAAACACATTTTTCTGTATTTTTCCATCTCTCAGTTTTGCTTACCTAAGTTAGTTTAGTTCTCTTACAGGGTAGTCTATCCTACAATAGCAGCATATTGGGGGATGTGCAATTCCTATGTGCCTCTCCACAGGCTTCATTTACAGGTCAAGCTAGCCATGCTGGCCTGCTTATGTCAGACACCGTGGATCACAGGCCTTCACCTGCCACATTCCCCCCTTTGATTAATCTCACCCTATTATTTAATAAGGTGTGAGAGTTAAATCACCTTTAGAAGAATCACATCATGATTGAAGGATTTCGACTAGGGCTGGCTTTGTATAAAGCCATTATTTTAGTTGCGGTCTTCTGCTCTACTGTACTATCAATAGCATTATGAATGGAACGCATACAACATGGGATTAAACATGGTAATAAGAAAATAACAGCAACAAGAATTAGTACTAAGACAATGAAAGTCTTAAATCCTCCCATCCAAGAGAAAAGGTTAGCAAACCAGTTAGGAAATTTCAATGAGTGCCAAGTCTGTACTGGCACATAAGCATGTCTTTGCATATCTTTAGCAATTTCTTCAACTACTTGACCCTTATCATCTATTTTCAAACAGCAATTAGTTAGATTCAGTTTACCACATACTCCTCCTTCTGCTGCTAACAAATAATCAAGTGCTAAGCGGTTCTGATATATAGCAGTGCGCATCTGAGTACTTTGTCTAGCTAAGAGCGTAAGAGCATGACTAGTTTCATTAGTTATTATTTCAACTACTGCTTGTAAGCGAATAATACGATTAATCATATAGATTGGAGTACGATAACCATACATACCATCATCATTCCAAGTGGCAGGCCCATAATACTCAATGATTCTTTCTGGTGGCCAATCATCACCTTGCCACTTCTCCCACTTGCCTATCTGTAAGGCTTCTCTTTTCTGTCTTAATGCTCTTTTGTGTCGGTGGGTAGTGTAAACGGGGTATCCTAATTGTTCTCCATGTTCAGTGTTTAAAAGAAAGAAAGAAGGTCTGATGGTTCCTAAGACACATGCTCCTCCCCAGTGTGGCGGGAGTTGTGCATATGCTCGGTTTCCACAGATCCAATATAGGCCAGGTGGGGCTTGCCAGGCTTGGACTTTGGCAAGGTTAGTCCATAAACCAGCAAGTTCAGGAAATCTGTCTAATGGGTTAGGAGGTTCAGGGTGTTTGATTCCTGACCACCATGCTGTCTTTTTGGTCGTGGCATTATAGTATTTCTGGCTAAGACAGACCAGCTGTCCTACCTTCTGAGTGAACTGGGGTCCAGTTCTGGCATAGCAAAGACGTCCAACGATTGAGTGCGCTAACACCCATTCACTGGTAGTCTTGTGTAATTCAGTCTGATTGTAAATCAAAGAATAATTCAATTCTTGGGCTTCCCATGGCCACTGGTCTCCCATTTGGGTTCCGCCACAGAAATAGCAATCTGAGATCTTAAGACTAGATACTACTGCTCCAGCTAATTCTAAAAATAAATTCTGTGAGGGATCTCAAACTTATTTACATGCATAGCTTCATAAAAGGTGTTATGGATATGATATTTAGATGACTTGTGGGCTTGGGTATTCAATCTGATATACACAATGGTTCCTGGATCTATTGCCCCTCCAGCAATACGCAAACCAAACTTGTATCCTTGTTTCCATGCATGGGGGTTGTGTATACGTAAGTGTAAGGGGTTGCAAGCATCTTTCTGACATTTATCATTTGTGGTTGGCTTGGTTAAGGTAGCCATTCGTTTATCTATTTTCTCATCAGTTATACCAGTATTCCAGGTAGCATAAAAAACACATCCCCAATACGGGCAATAGTAATCTGCTGCTGGTGCAGTACTATAGCCTGGTTCCTTTTTACCTGTACACTTCCTCCATCCTGTGGCACCCTCTGGACACATGTACTTATGGTCATTTCGATACGCTTTCTCCCAAGTACCACAGGTGGAATAACTATCTCTATTAATGGCATTACATGCATCAAAATTCAAAACAGCAGGTTTAGTAATGTCCTTAAGTGGTGGTGTAGCAGCTAGTATAGGTCCATCTGCATCCTTCCATCTTATTTCCAGCGTGTAATAGGATGGATTCTGATGCGGATTATAGCATACTCTAATTTTGCCATGAGTGCAAACATTTAGTTCAGTGGTGTTATAGATACACCGAGTCACTGTTCCCTTGCAGGTATAGTAAGAATGATAAATCAAAGTCTGAGTTACTTTCAGTCCAGTTCGAGTAGAAGTAATGCAGGCAGTGCATGGAGGTAGAGCATACGTCTGTTCAAAACCTCCAAATAAGGCAACCAAGGCAAAGCAAAAGTAAAGATGCATGTTGATGTTGATTGGAGTTCTTCTGAATCCTCAGCTTGCTGATCTTGATCACGACGGTCTTTTATTCTTCGTCCCGTTTGCTAATGAAGCAATTTAACGGGTGCTGAGTGTTGATTGAAGATCCTCAGGTTGTCCAGTACACATTAACCAACTTAGCAATTCAGTTGGTGTTGAATTATGGTTCAATATAGTATCAAAGTAGTGTGTCAAATCACACGCAAATTGGGTTCGTTGAAACAAAACTGTTGCTGCATGAAAAACAGCAATCCTCTTCGAAAGACTTGGCTACTGCAAAGCACTGTGATGAAGTGTCTAAGCTGCTGGTTGCCGTCTCAGAGTAACTCGCAAGGGTGCATCAAGATGCTGTTCTGCTGTCCACTGCTCAGGTTCAGGATCAGCGGCGGGCTTGACTCTGCTGTGGTGGATCCAGGCGTCGATCTCGGCTACCTTTACTGCAGTTGGGGTAGACAGGATGACGGTGTACGGTCCCTTCCAATGGGGTTCCAACGGTGTCTTCTTCCAATCTTTGATCCACACCGAGGTACCAGGCTGATAGGGATGCAAGGGTTCCGTCAAGTTGATAGGCAAGTGGTCTTGGATCCACACATGGAGAGTCTGCAGAACAAAACTAAGAGCTAGGAGTTCTTGTCTGGTTACTTCTGAACCAATTTGGGCTAAATTTCCTTTGACTCCCTGCACTATTGGTGGGGGTTTACCATACAAAACTTCAAAAGGGGAAAATCCTGTTGACTTTACAGGAGCTGAGCGTATTCTGAGTAAAGCTATGGGGAGCACTTGGGGCCACTTCAAGTGTGTCTCCTGACAAAGCTTGGACATTTGGGCTTTTAGGGTACGATTCATTCGCTCAACTTTCCCTGAACTCTGGGGTCTGTATGCAGTGTGGAGTTTCCACTGTATCTGTAAAGCTTTTGCTAACTGTTGAGTAACTTGGGAGACAAATGAGGGTCCATTGTCTGACCCTATTACTGCTGGGATTCCGAACCTAGGGACAATCTCTCTCATTAAGACTTTGGTAACTTCTCGGGCTTTCTCAGTTCTGGTTGGGAAGGCTTCTACCCACCCAGAGAAAGTACAAACTAATACTAACAGGTAATGGTATCCATTGGCCCTTGGCATTTCGGTAAAATCAACTTGGAGGTTGTGCATGGGGGTTACACCTCCTGACTGAACTCGGGGTGCCGTAATAAGGCCTTGCTTGGCATTATTTTTGGCACAGGTTAGACATTGACGTGCTACTGAGGCTGATATGGTTGTCAACAAAGGGATGTAAAAATGTGGTCTGAGTGCTTTTTCCATAGCACTTTTCCCATAGTGGGTAGCTTCATGAAAAGCTTTGACAAAAGATGGTCCTAACAGTTCAGGAATTACTATTCGTCCAGGGGGTTGACTGCCCTCTTCTGGTGGCAGCTCAATCCATCCATCTTTCAGTACTCCATCTTCTCTGTTACAGTAGTAATTCAATTCTTTGGTGGTATATCGTGGTGTCCATAAATTCAGAGGTACTGGAAACAATGCTGCTTGCATTGGCATAGCTTGTGGGGCAATCTGTCCTGTCATAGCTGCTTGTCGGGCTGAGGCATCTGCAAATCTATTTCCTCGGGCAACTTCTCCTTTTCCTGCTTGATGTCCTCTACAATGCATAACAGCTACACGTGTTGGGGCCCAAACTGCATCAAGTAACATCAATATCTCGGGACCATACTTGACTGATTTTCCTCCAGATGTGATGAGCCCTCGTTCTTTATAGAGAGCTCCATGGGCATGCAGAGTGGTGAAGGCATATTTGGAATCTGTATATACATTTAGCTCAAGTTTTTCTCCTAACAACAATGCTCTGGTGAGTGCTATCAATTCGGCTTTCTGGGCTGATGTGCCTGAGGCTAGAGCTGATGATTCAACTACTTCGTGTTGAGTGACGACTGCATATCCGGCACAGCGTCGTCCATCAAGGATGAGACTACTCCCATCAACATAATAGATTTGGTCAGGGTTGTCTATGGGCACATCTGTCAAGTCAGGTCGACTGGAGAACACAGTTTCCATGACTTCGATACAGTCATGTTCTGGGAGTTCTTCACTGATGGGTATCAAGGTGGCTGGATTCAAAGCATGACTCACTTCAAGTTGTATCTGTGGGTTTTCACATAACATGCTCTGGTACTTCAACATTCGGGAATTGGTGAGCCAATAATTTGCTTTCTGTTCCATGAGAGCAAGGACTGCATGTGGCACAGTGACTCGTATGTTCTGTCCTAGTGTGAGTTTGTCTGCTTCACTCACTAGTAGCGCTGTAGCTGCAACTGCTCTCAGGCATGGTGGCCATCCTTTGGCCACAGGGTCCAATTGTTTCGATAGGTATGCTACAGGTCGCTCCCAATTTCCCAATTTCTGAGTCAACATGCCTAAGGCATTTCCCTGTGCTTCATGTACAAACAAGTGGAAAGGCTTGTGGACATCTGGTAGTCCAAGTGCTGGTGATGACATCAATTCTTCCTTTAATTTCTGGAAGGCTGTATCCTGCTCAAGTCCCCACTCCAGTGGCGACTTCTCTTCTCCTTTTGTGGCTTCATACAGTGGTTTGGCAATTTGGGCAAAGTTAGGTATCCAAATTCGGCAATATCCTGCCGCTCCCAGAAAGGCTCTGACTTGTTTTCTGGTTGTTGGAGTTGGAATTCTGCATACTGCTTCTTTTCTTTCTCTGCCTAATCTTCGGCTTCCTTGGGTTATACGAAAACCCAAGTATTTCACTTCTTTTTGGCATAGCTGTGCTTTGGCTCTGGAAACTTTGTATCCAGCTTCATCTAGTAACTGCAAGAGATCTTTGGTGGCTAGTATACATTCACTTTCTGATATGGCAGCTATCAGCAGATCGTCCACGTATTGGAGAAGCACTCTCTTCCCTGGGGCTACTGGATAGCTTGAAAGGTCTTGATTCAGTGCAGCACTAAAGATGGTAGGCGAATTCTTGAATCCTTGGGGTAATCTTGTCCAGGTGAGTTGGCCCCCTCTTCCAGAGATGGGGTCCTGCCATTCAAATGCGAACAATATTTGACTTACAGGGGCTAATCTTATGCATAAGAATGCATCTTTCAAATCCAGTACAGTGAAATGGGTAGCTTCAG
This sequence comes from Ichthyophis bannanicus, assembly GCA_033557465.1. Lineage (NCBI taxonomy): Eukaryota > Metazoa > Chordata > Amphibia > Gymnophiona > Ichthyophiidae > Ichthyophis > Ichthyophis bannanicus. The sequence continues at coordinate 440,294,346 of CM066034.1, forward strand.
CAGGTATCAGTCCTAGAAGAGTGTAAGGATTGGGTACAACTGGATGTATAGTTTCAACTGCATCATTTACTCTTCTTAAGTCTTGTACTGGGCGGTAGTCATCCGTCCCAGGTTTCTTTACTGGCAAAAGTGGAGTGTTCCATGGGGATTGACATACTTTTAGTAGGCCATACTCGAGCAATCTTTGCAAGTGGCGATGAATGCCTTCAATTGCGGCTCTTGGGAGAGGGTACTGCTTGACATGTACTGGTGTAGCACTAGGCTTGAGGGTTACAATCACTGGAGCTATATGCTTGGCTAGGCCTGGGGGACTGCCTTCTGCCCATACTCCAGGTGGTGCATGAATGTTCTTTAAAGTTTGTTCAAAATAAGTGTCTTGGATAGAATCATCGATGTAATACCTCCATTCTTCTTCTCGGGGAACTGTCAGCAGCATTATTCCTGCTGGTTTGGCTTGGGGATTTACTGTCATTTGCATTTCTCCTTGTTCAGAGAAGGATATTTGTGCTTGAAGTTTGGCTAACATATCTCGTCCCAGTAGTGGCACTGGACATTCGGGCATGTAAAGGAATTGATGAGTTATTTGCTGTCCTCCTAGACTGCATATACGATTCTGAAGAAAAGACTTTGTAGCTTTGGCACCAGTTGCTCCTATAATGGTGACTGCTTTTGTAGAAAATGGGGCTATCTTTTTGTCTATTACTGAATGTTGTGCTCCAGTATCAACCATAAAGTCCATAACTTGGTCCCCTATTTGTATTCCGACCATAGGCTCCTGGAGACCTAAAGCAAACTTGGAGCCCGGTCTGTCCTAATCCACGTCATTCTCATCATGGACCGGTGTGGCCAATGCTTGAATGGCTCCTCCTCCTCTTTCTCGCTGGAATTGTTCTCGATTGGCTCCTCCTCGGTTTCGTGGATAGCCTCGTCTTTCTTCTCGCCACTGATGACTGCTGTCGTCATCTTGCTGGGCGTCTTCGAGTTGCGGGCACGTATCTCTCCAATGTCCTTCTTCTCTACAGTAGGCGCATTGGTTCACGCCTAGCTTCTGGGTCCGGCCTCCGCCTTGACCCCGCCCTCTTCCTCTGCTCCGTCGACTAGGGACACCTCCCCTTTTCTGTTCCACTATGGCCGCAGCCAAAAAATCAGCTTTCTTCTTCATCTTTCTATCACATTCTCTCTGTCTTTCAGTATCACGATTCACATACACTTTATGAGCGACTTCCAGTAACTGCGTTGCATTCATGCCCGCAAACCCTTCTAATTTCTGTAATTTACGTCTAATGTCTGGTTGAGACTGGTTTACAAAAGCAGAATTCACCATACATAAACTTCCTGGTGCCTCGGGATCATAGGGAGTATACATTCTGTATGCTTCAGTTAATCTTTCATGAAAATCTGCTGGGCTCTCATCTATACCTTGGATAACTCCTGCAACTTTGGAAAGGTTCATAGCTTTCTGGCCCCCCCTTTTCAGGCCTTGTAAAAAGCCTTGGCGAAAACGGGCTAGGGCTGTGGTTCCTTCTTCTGTATTTGGATCCCAATGGGGGTCTTCATTCGGGAATTCTCTCTGAGCTGCTTCCCGATGGTCTATTCTATCCTGCCCCTGTCCTGGAGCTACAGGGTTATCTGCCATCCACTCAATAGCTGCTTTTCTAATTCGTGCTCGCTCCTCTGTCGTGAATAGGGTAGTCAGGAGCTGGCGGCAATCTGGCCAAGTGGGTTGGTGAGTTTCCATAATAGTAGTTACTAATTCTGTCAGTTCCTGGGGCTTGCTAGTATAGGAGGCATAATGCGACCTCCAATTTAACAAATCAGTTGTTGAGAAAGGGATATACACATAAGTTAGGGGTCCCGCAACCACCTCATCATTATCATTCTTTACGGGCACTCCCGGGACTTGCCGTAAAGGCAGCATTTTGGCAGTAGGTGTCTTTTGGGATCTAAGGGTTATTTTTGTAATTGTCTTCGAAGGGGTCACTTTCTTTTTCTCGACAGGTTTCACTTTGGGTATATCTTTTGCTGGTTTGCTAGTGCTAGCAATCACTTGTACACTGTCCTCCTCGCCTGGGACATTCTCTTTCTCTTCCTCATCTACCTCTGCTTCTGACTCGCTTTTTATGGCATCCTCGTCTTCAGCTGATTCCTCTCTCTGCCCTCCAGGAGGGGGATCAGGGGTTGGGTCCCGCTCCGGCCGTCTCTGGGGTTCTGGGGCAGGACGCCGGGCTACTCTTACCGGACCTGGGGTTCGAGGCTGTCTGGGAATTATCTCTGGGGAATCAGGATCTACCAGGATGGGCTTCTTTCTTTCTGGATTTCTTATCCTGCTCTTTCATTTTAGGCTGTTCCGTTTTCTGTCTAGAATCTGTTTTAGCTAACATTATTCTGCACTGTTCCTCATAACAGCGCTGCGCCCAGGGGGCGGATCTTCACAAATACTTAACCAGGAATCTATGTAGGGGTACTGATCGGGGTGCGCTATCCGCACTCTACGGTGTATTGACTGAATAATCTCTACATTGAACGTTCCCTCTCGGGGCCAGATGGGGTCTAGATCGGGCCACTCCCTAGTACACAAAATCTGCAAACGGGCTGCTGTCATTTTAATACCATAATCTCCAGAATATCCCTCTTTAAAGTGTGCGATCATACATTCTAATGGAGTGTTTCTAGTAGACCCCGCCCCTCCCATTTCGATGTGTGCGCGCAACAACAGACAAAAGGGAAAAGGAGGGCGGACCATGGGTAAGGGGTCCTCACGGCCCTGGAAACGTATAAGGAGTACAAATAACAAGACAAGACGACAATCGCTTCCCCCTTTTCGCGACCTGAACGCGGTCGCCCGGTCAGGAAATGCGCTACTCAGGGGTCCGCCTTCACTTGGTCCGTGCTGCCAGACCTCTCATTCACACTTCGTTCACACAACCATGCTAGCAACGTATCCCAGAATGCATTCGTTTCTATCTATTCTGACTAGTCTTTTTCCCAATTACAAAAAGGATGAGGGTTTCAACCGGCGAATTCCCATGCGGGGTTACTCGGCCCTTCCTTGAGAGGTGATCAAGCTCTCTTACCAATTCCCAATATCTCGAGATTACAAATTCCAAATTCCAAGTTCCAATGGCAGTACTGCTCTTTCTATTTCTGTCTAGACACCAAATCAAAACTATACTCACCGGATCCGGTCCTCAAACTTCCCAAGCAGGCGCATGAGTTGGACCTCGGACTCCCCTCACTCGGGTTCGAGGCGTTGGCTCCAACCGGGCCCGGCACCCGCCGAGGTCCGACCAGCTCCCTCCGATACAAGGGACCGGTGGCGCCAGGGAGCAGCCCTCGTCGGAAGGGCGCGATCCCGGCAGGACCAAGCCTATAGAGGCGGAAAGTCGTGGTATATTGCCCTATATACACTTTGATTCCACAACTTCCCGGCCAACGCACCAAGAATATGTAGCAGCAAAGCGCAGACAAACCAATGATACCAGGAGTCTGTTCAGAAGGTCCAAATCATTTATTTGTGCACAAGTCTCGAACCAGTCAATTTCAAAATGGCTGAGCAAAGTTTTCAAGCATTACAACAACTTTTATAGACTTCTGTTCCATTCTAGGTATAGAAAAACATTTCATTGGTCCCGGTACTCTCCCGTACCTCCCGTACCCCTTCCATTGGTCCCGGTACTGATAAGTTTATCCAATTATGTCCCTTCAGTGGGCATGGCACCTGCATACCCCCTTCTAGTCCCAATTACAATGGTCAGTTCATCAACTTGTTACTTTCACACTCTCAAGGCCATAGAGCCAATTTGTGCATGCAGGGGAGCAGGGCTCTGCAACTCATCTGTCAGCACTCCCAATTATATTCCTTGCAGATGTACTTTTTCTTATCAGTAACTTTTAAACACATTTTTCTGTATTTTTCCATCTCTCAGTTTTGCTTACCTAAGTTAGTTTAGTTCTCTTACAGGGTAGTCTATCCTACAATAGCAGCATATTGGGGGATGTGCAATTCCTATGTGCCTCTCCACAGGCTTCATTTACAGGTCAAGCTAGCCATGCTGGCCTGCTTATGTCAGACACCGTGGATCACAGGCCTTCACCTGCCACAAGGAGAATCAGAACAGTACAGAGCCCCTAAAACCAAGGGAGGACAATGTTAAGGAGAAAGTGGTGGTCAACAGTGTCAAAAGCAGCAGAAAGGTCAGGAAGAATGTAGACCGAGTAAAGGCCCTTGGATTTAGGAACAAGATGTTGGAGACTTTGACAAGAGCTGTTTCATTTGAATGTAAGGGACGAAATGGATCTAGGAGGGCTCGAGAGGAGAGAATTTCAAGGCAACAGCAGAGAACTGCACCTTCAAGAATTTTAGAACATAAGAACATAAGATATTTATTTATTTATTTATTTATTTATTTAGACAGTTTTTGTATACCGCCTTATCCTTCAATCAAAGCGGTCACAACACAAGTGGGGGATACATTTAACACGCGGGGATATGAGACACACACACTAATACTTACAGGGAACATGGGCAATGGAGGGTTAAGTGGCTTGCCCAAGACCACAAGGAGCACCTGTGGGACTAGAAACCCCAGTCCTTCCGGCCCAAGGTTGCTGTCCTCTAGTGGGATATGAACCCCCGACCTTCCGGCCTGAAGTACCTTGCCCCAACCACTAGGCTACTCCTCCTGCCATACTGGGTCAGACCGAGGTCCATCAAGCCCAGTATCCTGTTTCCAGCAGTGGCCAATCTAGGTCATACGTACCTAGCAGTTTCCCCAAAAGACACAGGTTCCACAATGCTTGAATTGGGTCAAGCATTGATAGCCTGGGTCCCTTTTTAATAATGGTTTCCTCCAGGAACTTGTCCAAACCTTTTTTAAACCCAGCTACACTAACAGCCTTTACTACATCCTCCGGTAACAAATTCCAGAGTTTTATTACACATTGAGTGAAAAAATATTTTCTCTTATTTGTCTTAAATAGTTTACCCTGTAACTTCATTGCATGTCCCCTAGTCTTTCTATATTCTGATAACGTAAACAATCGATCTATGTTTACGCGTTCCACTCCATTCATTAATTTATAGACCTCTATCATATCTCCCCTCAGCCGTCTCTTTTCCAGGTTGAAGAACCCTAACCTTTTTAACCTATCTTCATAGGAGTAGCTTTCCATCCCCTTTACCATTTTGGTGGCTCTTCTCTGAACCCTTTCTAATAACGCTATGTCCTTTTTAAGATACGGCAACCAGAATTGCACACAATATTCAAGGTCACACCATGGAACAATACAGAGGCATTATAATATCCTTTGTTTTATTTTACATTCCTTTCCTTATGATACCTAGTATTCTATTTGCTCTCTTTGCCGCCGCTGCACACTGGGCGGAGGGTTTTAACATGCTATCCACGATGACGCCTAAATCTTTTTCTTGGGTGGTGTTCCCAATATGGAACTTTGCATCGTGGAACCATAGTTTGGGTTGTTCTTTCCTAGGTGCATAACTTTGCACTTGTCCACATTAAATTTCATCTGCCATTTTGATGCCCAGTCTTCCAATTTATCAAGATCCTCTTGCAATTTTCCACAGTCTTCTTGGGTTTTAACAACTTTAGTTCTGTGTCATCTGCAAATTTGATAATCTCGCTTGTTATTCCCTTTGCCAAGTCATTTATGAATATGTCAAAAAGCAGCAGACCCAGCACAGATTCCTGGGGTATTCCACTATTCACCTTTTTCCATTGGGAAAATTGGCCATTTAGGCCTACCCTCTGCTTTCTATCTTTTAACCAGTTCCTGATCCACAATAGTACACTGCCTCCTATCCCATGACTGTTTAGGTTTGACAAAAGTCTCTGATGAGGGACCTTGTCAAAGACTTTCTGAAAGTCCAGATACACTATATCAACCGACTCACCTTTGTCTACCTGTTTATTCACACCTTCAAAAAAACATAACAGATTAATAAGACAAGATCTTCCTTGGCTAAAGCCATGATGGCTGTGTCCCATTAGGCCATGACTATCTACATGCTGAATAATTTTGTTCTTTATGATGGTTTCTACCATTTTTCCCAGTACTGATGTCAGGCTCACCGGTCTATAGTTTCCTGGATCACCTCTGGAACCCTTTTTAAAAATTGGCGTTACATTGGCGATCCTCCAAACTTCAGGAAATGAAGGGAGATGGGTCAATAATTAGAAAGCCACATAGTGGATTGGAGGAGTAGCTTAATGGTTAAAACATTGGCTTGGGACCCAAGAGACCAGGGTTCTATTCTCACTAACACTCCTTATGGCCTCGGGCAAGTCACTTAACCCTCATTGTCTCAGAAAAATCCAAGTTATCAATGTCCCTGTTTAATGTACATTATCAAGTTTAAGTTACAATATAAACTGCTTTAACTAAAATGATAACATGGTATAAAAAATATGTTAAATAAATAAAATAGGGGTTCTTGAGGAGAGATGTGACCAGAGAATGCTTGAAGGATGCAAAGAAAGTTGCAGTGGAGAGCAATAGTTTGAGAATATGTGAGATTGAAGGGATGACAGAGGAGGAGATGGAGTTAAGGAGATGGGTGGGGATAGGGTCAGTGGAACAGGTAGTAAGTTTAGAGGAAAAAAGAAGATGGGAGGTTTCCTCTTCAGAGATCTTAGAAAACGATGAAAGGGTAACAGAGTTTGAGGGGAAAGGTTGGTGGGAAAGAGGGGATGAAACTGATCTTGTAGGGAATTGGAGTGTAATCTTGTGGACTGTCATAGAAATAGTCAGCTAGGGTTTGGGCAGAAAGGGAAGGGGGGCAGAGGTGGAGGTGCCTTGAGGACTGATGATAATGGGGGGTGGGTGGTGTCAGAGGCAAGAGAGTTAATTAGATGTACATAATAGTTTTGCTTGGTGAGTGCTATGGCAGATTTATTTATTTAGACAGTTTTGTATACCACCTTATCCTTCAATCACAGTGGTCACAACACAATTGGGGGATACATTTAACATGAGGGGATATGGAACATGGGCAATGGAGGGTTAAGTGGCTTGCCTAAGACCACAAGGAGCACCTGTGGGATTAGAAACCCCAGTCCTGGCTCAAGGTTGCTGTCCTCTATTGGGATTTGAACCCCTGACCTTCTGGCTTGAGGTAACTTGCCCCAACCACTAGGCCACTCCACCCTCCTGGAAGGAAGGAAGCAAGCATGAATATGAAGTGAAGAAAGTCAGAAAGTGAGCTGGATTTGAGGCAAATGCGCTCAGCCAAGTGGACACAGGAGCACTCGTAGCGGGTAGTTGAAGACAGACAGGGCTGAGGTATAGTGCACCTCACAGGACATAGGATAAGCGGAGCAAGAGTATCGAGAGCAGGGGAGAGAGCAGTGTTATAGGAAACTATAGCTTCATCAACAGAGTTAGAAGACAACGTGGAGGAGAGAGGCGATAAGACAATAGTGGAGAGATCCAATGGATCGATAGCATGAAAATTCCTATAAAGGTAGGAGGAGACTAGGCGAGATTGAGGTGGGGAGTGATGAAGAGTGAAGCTAAGCAGATGATGGTCAGATAAGGGAAGAACTGAGTTATGGAAATTAGAGGGTAAACAATTAGAGAAGAAAACAAAATCAAGACAATGACCGTGCTGATGAGTGGGGGCAGAAGAGCAAAGCTGGAGGTTAAATGAAGAGGTAAAAGAAAGGAGCTTAGAAGCATAGGGTTCAGAAAGGTTATCAACATGAATATTAAAGTCCAGAATCCAGAAATAAGGAAAGCCATGAGTCAGTTAGTGAGAAAAGTAGAGGTGGACTTCTTAGGTGGTCTATAAATAGCAGCTATCCAGAGAGGTAAGGGATTAAAAAGGCAGACGGAATGGACTTTGAAGGAGGAAAAGGAGTGAGACTGAGGTAAAGAGAGGGGTTGAAATTGGCAGGAAGGAGAAAGCAGAAACCCAACACCACCACTGTGGCCAGTGGCACGAGTCGTGTGCGAGAATTGGTAGCCACCATGAGAGAGGGCAGCAACCAAAGCATTGTCATCAGGGAGAATCCAGGTTTGAGTAAGAACAAAAAGATGGAAAGTGTGAAAGATAAAGAGATCGTGAGTAAAGGGAAGTTTCTTAGAAATGGAATGGGCATTCCATAAGGCAAGTGAAAAAGGGAGAGAGGAGGGGGAAAGGAAAGGGAGTGAGATTGCTGTGGTAAAGAGAGAAACTAGCATGGGAGTGAGAGGAAAGTCTAGGAGGGCCAGGATTAGGATTAGTATCATCGGATGATGGAAGGAGAAGGAGAAGAAGAGTGTGAGGCAGAGAGGAGAAAACACAGTGGAAATGAGGATTAGGTTGTTTCAGAGAGAAAGGAGAGGGATGAATGAAAGGAAGAAAAAGGTGAAGCTCAAGAGCTCAAGAAAGGGTGGAAAACTTGATGGGGAGGAAATGGGGAAGATAGAGAGAGGGTGATAAGGAGAGGTGGTTTTATGTTGATGGAAAGAGGGTAGGAGGCTAGAATGTCAGAAAAAAGAAGAAAAAGTGGTATGGAGCCATAGGAGATGTACGATCCACCCTAAGATGGGGGATGATTAAGAGGGATGGAGAAAGAGGACAGGAATGAAGGTAAAAATGAGAGAGGAGAGGGATGAAGACCCCTAACCATTTTAGTAACCACCCACTGCACTGACTCCATCCTGCTTACATTCTTTTGAAAGTGTGGTTTCCAGAATTGCACACAATACTCCAAATGAGGTCACACCAGAGACTTATACAGAGGCACTATCATCTTCTTTTTCCTGCTGACCATTCCACTCCCTATGCACCCAAGCATCCTTCTGGTTTTTTTCCGTCACCTTTTCTACCTCTTTAGCCACTTGAAGATCATCATAAACAATTACGCCCAGGTCCACTCTTCTTTTGTGGACAAAAGTACTTCGCCCCTTACACTGTACCATTCCCTTAGATTTTTGCAGCCTGATTGCCTGACCCTACATTTACAAGCATTAAATCTCAGCTGCCAAATTCTTGACCATTCTTCAAGCTTAGCGAGATCTCTCCTCATGCTATCTGCTCCTTCCTGGGTGACTACTCTATTGCAGATTTTTGTATCATCCACAAAAAGGGAAACCTTACCCAATAGCCCTTCCTCAATATCACTAATAAAGATGTTAAAAAGAATTGGACCAAGAACAGATCCCATGTCACACTACTGGTAGCAGTCTTCTCCTCAGAATGAGCTCCATTTATCTGTGCCCTTTATCTTCTCCCAATCAATTTGTCGCTAGTGCTCAATTTGTTTATAAGTCACCTGTGCAGAATGGTGTCAAAGGCTTTACTGAAATCTAAGTACACCACATCTAGGGCTCTCTCTTGGATCAACTCCCTGATCACCCACTCAAAGAAATCAATCAGATTTATCTGACAAGACCTACCTCTTGTAAACCCATGCTGCCTCGGATCCTACATAACTGCACTGGACTCCAGAAACCTCACTATCCTATGTTTTAGCAGCCTTTCCAATAATTTACTCACCACAAAGGTTAGACTAACCAGCCTGTAGTTTTCAACCACATCCTTACTTCCGCTATTGTGTAAAATAATCACACGTGCCTTTCTCCAGTCCTCTGGGACCACTCCTGATAGGGGAGGAAATGGGGAAGATTGAGAGAGGATGATAAGGAGGGAGGGTTTTATGTTGATGGAAAGAGGGGAGAATGTTAGGGAGCACAGTTCCCTCTAAGCTGTGCGCGTGTGCGCGCGCACACACCTCGCCGAGAGAGCGCACATACTTTACAACAGAGCGCACAAAAATTACGGCTCTGATTCTGATAGAAAACAACACAGACGTCTTAAAATTTAAAAGTTATGATTGTAATTACTAGAAATTTCCCGCTTCACTTAGTAATCGTCTATTTTAATTTAATTTGATTAAAATCAATGTGGTGTACTGTAATGTAGAAGCCCCTACTGAGTCCATGGAGATAGGGATAGTAGAAGATTCTACCTTAGAATCTGACAGGCAGTCTGAGCACATGGCTCAATGTTTACAAGAAGAAGGTAAACAGAGAAAATCAGGAGCCGAATGGACACGCCCAAGCTGTGACGTATCACCAAGCTTAGGGGTTAATGAGAAACACCTGTTCAGGGGAAGGGCAGAGCTAAGCCCTGAGAAACAGGACTATAATAATTGGTCATTAGCTTTAAAAGACAGACCAAAAGAAACACAGAAGCAAGGAAGAGAGAGACCGGGTGAAGATCCCAGTCAGAGACCAGGTCAAGAGAGAGCCGTAGCAAGAGCCAAGGAAGCCAAAGCCCGAGAGCCTGAAGGAAGCAGCACAAGAGAGGTGCCATTCAGGAAAGGCAGGAGAAAGGAGAGACCTCCTGTGAGGCAGGCTTGGAAAAGCTCGGAGGCTCCAGAGAGAGAGAGACAGTGGCAGGAAAATACTTATAGGTCTGAGGCAGAAGCCAGCAAGCAAAGAGGAAAGAAAACACAGCCGGTGTTTGGAAACCTGCCTGAGCCAAGAGAACAGAGGATTCCTCCCTTCTTACCTGAGTTATTGTATGTATTCCTCCTACCAAATATATGGAAAGTTGTCCTAATTTCATCTGCGCTTAAGTTCTGTTGGGAGGGGAAATAAAATCCTTGTCATTTTTGCCTTTAACACTCGACTGCAACTCCTTCTTGAATCAGAGGGTAGAAAAGGGAACTACCATTCCCACAAGGCATTGCAGGAGCAAATGCAGTGTCCTTCTCCCTGAAGATAGAATATCAAGGCAGACCAACCCTACTCGCCCTAAGCCGTAGGCTGGCCTGATGACATGTACATACTGTATTCTGACGTGTAGTCAAATTTTAAAGTATATAACTCCGAGTGTCGTTATGTGGCGCACAAAAATTTAACCTTCCTTCAAAAGCTGCACACAGCTGATATTTTATGCGCACACAGCCTACAGAAAATTAGAGGGAACATTGTTAGGGAGTGTCAGAAAAAGTGGTATGGAGCCATAAGAAATGGAGGTGTAAATCCAGCCTAAGATAAGGGATGATGAAGAGGGATGGAGAGAGGAGAAGGATGAAAGAAGCATTGAACTGATTAGTTAGTGGAGCCACTAGAACGTCCCCAAGTTCCTTCAGTATTCTCAGATGTATCCAATGACTTTGTCTACTCACAAACAGTCTTTGCACCATGGAATGATACAGAGGCATTATAATATTCTTTTTTTTATTCTCCATTCCTTTCCTTATGATACCAAGCATTATATTTGCTCTCTTGGCCACCGCTGCACATTGGGCATGTTATCCACGATGACGTCTAAATCTTTTTCCTGGGTGGTGGTTCCTAATGTGGAACCTTGCATCGTGTAACCATAGACTGGGTTGTTCTTTTATAGGTGCATAACTTTGCACTTGTCCACATTATTTATTTATTTATTTTATTTATTTAGACAGTTTTGTATACCGCCTTATCCTTCAATCAAAGCGGTCACAACACAATTGGGGGATACATTTAACACGCGGGGATATGAGACACATACACTAATACTTACAGGGAACATGGGCAATGGATGCCCAGTCTTCCAATTTATCAAGCTCTTCTTGCAATTTTCCGCAATCCTCATGGGTTTTAACAACTTTGAATAGTTTGGTGTCATCTGCAGTTTTGATCACCTCACTCATTATTTCCATTTCCAGGTCATTTACGAATATGTTAAAAAGCAGTAGTCCCAGCACAGATCTCTGGGGTACTCCATTATTCACCTTTCTCCATTGGGAAAATTGGCCATTTAGCCTTACCCTCTGCTTTCTGTCTTTTAACCAGTTCCTGATCCACAATAGTACACTGCCTCCTGTCTCATGACTGTTTAATTTCACCAAATGTCTCTCATGAGGGACCTTGTCAAATGCTTTCTGAAAATCCAGATACACTATATCAATGACTCACCTTTGTCTACCTATTTATTCACACTTTCAGAAAACATGACAGATTAGTAAGACAAGACCTTCCTTGGCTAAAGTCATGTTGGCTGTCTCCCATTAAGCCATGAGTATCTACATGTTCAGTAATTTTGTCCTTTATAATGGTTTCTAACATTTTTCCCAGTACCGATGTCAGACTCACCGGTCTGTAATTTCCCAGATCACCCCTGGAACCCTTTTTAAAAATTGGCGTTATTATGGCCATCCTCCAATCTTCAGGTATTGCAGATGATTTTAATGATAGTTCACAGATTATTAATAGTAGGTCTGCAATCTCATATTTCAGTTCTTTCAACACCCTCGGATGTATACCATCCAGTCCAGGTGATTTGCTACTCTTCAATTTATCAATTAGTTGTAATACATCTTCCCTATATGTTGATATTTCTTTCAATTCTTCTGTGGCATTACCTTTAAATACCATTTCAGTCATGGGTAACATCCCTACATTTTCCTCAGTAAAGACTGAAGCAAATAATTCATTCAGTCTCTCCGCTATAGCCTTGTCCCCTCTTAATGCCTCTTTAACCCCTGTCAGTTCCCTTCCAGCCATCTCTTCCCTTCTTTCAGTTCCCTTCCAGCCCCCTCTTTCAGCTCCCTTTCAGCCCCCTCTTTCAGCTCCCTTCCAGCCCCCTCTTTCCTCCTCTTTTAGCTCCCTTCCAGCCCCCTCTTTCTTCCTCTGTTAGCTCCATTCTGCTTCCTCAACTTCCCCCATGTCAGCTCCGTTCCGCTCCCCCTCCTTCCCCCATGTCAGCTCCATTCTGCTCCCCCTCCTTCCCCCCTTGTCAGCTCCGTTCTGCTCCCTCTCCTTCCCCTTTCTCAGCAGCTGCGATAGTGGTAATAATTTAAAAAGAAAAGGAAACTGGTGCGGAGCCTTCTGGCCCTATGGAATCCCTACTGCTGTGTCCTGCCCCCAGAAGGAAGTGATGCTACAGCAGGATGCAGTAGCAGTGGTTCCATAGGGCTGGAAGGCTCTGCACCGGTTTTGTTTTCATTTTAAATTTTTACCGCTATCTTAGCCATAGCTCCTGCACCACAGCTGGAGCAGTGGCAGCAGTTTGTCAATCTTTTTTTTTTTAATTTGAAGGCGGAGTGAGGCGGCTCTTTTGGGGATATTTTTTGCCGCCCGCAAAGGTTTGCCGCCTGAGACCACTGTCTCACTCCGCCTCATTATAGAGCCGTCCCTGGCAGCAGACAAAGTCAGCCAATAGGGAGCAGGAGGAGATGGGAGCAGTAACTAGGATACAGAATTTTTTTTTTGTTTGCCAGTTCCAGTGTTCCAAATGAAATTTGCTTTTCAATCATGAACGACGTGTGGTCTACAGAAAGAAACCAACTGCATGTAGAGACTCTCAAAGTCTAATGATTGTAAAGTACAATTTTGAGTTGAGTTGTCCAGAATTTTTTTAATTATCTTAGTGAAAATGTTGCTATTTTGAAGAAAATTCACTCTGTAGAGAAGCACAACAAGTAGGCCTGATTGGCACATTTGTAAGTGAAGTTATAAACCTAGCCCACTGATTAAAATTTTGGGCTAAAATTAAAAGTGTAATTATAAACATATTTTTTATTTTCCTTAACTTTTTTTTCACTTTAAATCTTTATTGAAAAATGTTTAATATAATACAATCATAACATGGGGCCGAAGCCCTTGCCACCTTACAACTTCAAGTATCCCCCCCTCCCCTTCTCCCTCCCAATCTGATGTTACATAAAGACAATTCCTCCTACTGTAATCTTATACCTTTCATGTTACCAGGTTTTTCCTCCCTGAATGTTTTGCATCTCATCCTCCCATTATTGAGATACCCACTGCCGTACACAATTCCAAGTTCGTTCAATTTTTTCTCTGTCCTCTTTTTAAAGTGTCAACTTATAAAGCTTATAAAGGTCTGCAAACCTTTGCTTATAACTAACAAGGCCTAATAGGGCAGATTTATTCCAGTATGTGGCTTTTTCACACCTGGCCGCTATTATACAGTGGACCTTCACTCCTTGGTACCACCTCTGTCTTCTGGTGGAGCAGAAATATCGCAGGTTGCAATGGTATCTTCCAGGCCCCAACTCTTCTAACGACCTTTGCACCATTCCCCAATATCTTTGCACCACTCTACAGTCCCACCACATGTGGAAAAATGTTCCCCTTCCTCCACATTGTCGCCAACAGTCCCCTGCTCCCAGTATTCCTGCCTGTGACAGCCTTACTGGGGTTAAGTACCATAAAAAAATAAGATATGCCATACTCGGTCAGACCAAGGTCCATCAAGCCCAATATCCTGTTTCCAACAGTGGCCAATCTAGGTCATACGTACCTAGTAGTTTCCCCAAAAGACACAGGTTCCACAATGCTTGTATTAGGTCAAGCCATAGATATTCTGGGTCCACTTTAATAATGGTTTATGGACCTTTCCTCCAGGAACTTGTCCAAACCTTTTTTAAACCGGCTAGACTAAAAGCTTTTACTACATCCTCCGGTAGCAAATTCCAGAGTTTGATTACACATTGAGTGAAAAAATATTTTCTCTTATTAGTCTTAAATGGGTTACCCTGTAGCTTCATTGCATCTGTAGCATCTCCTTTAAATACCATTTCAGTCATGGGTTACGTTCCTACCATCTAAGAAGTACTTTGTAGCCGTTTTCTAATATTTTAGTAGCTACGGAAAGCTTCATTATGTCATAGATTATCTCATCCTAGGTTTCCCTATCCTATGTGATGCCTAGATCTGCTTCCCATTTGATCATGTAGCTCAGTTTAGTCTTTCCTCCTCCCATTAGTCCTCTATAGCACTTTGAAATAATTCCTTGTCCTCCCAGAAGACACATACCCTCAAACCACTCCTTCTCTCTTCCGATCTCTTCCCGTATTTTGTTCTGTATTAGGAAGTCTTTGACCTGTAAATAATTATGCCTGTCTTGTTCTCCCAAGTGGTAGGTCCCGTATGCCTTCAAATGGCCACACTCTTCCATTATGAAGTAGTTGTGATACCCATATGAGCCCTTTTGTCTCCCATCTCTTCAATATCTGCCGTTGTGGGCCTTCCCCTATTTGGAAGCATGCTCTGATTGGCATAATTGATGACACTGCTTTCCTAGCGAATAACACTGGGTGATGTTTCTTCCACAGTCCCATTGTGAAGCATGTAAATGGGTTTGGGCCCCACTGCTGTCCTCTTCACCATATTAAGGTGTCCAATGATTCTGGGCACTGCTCTTACCCTTCTATAATTACCCATTGCTTCTTGTTATCGTTTAACCATGTATATATGGTCTTTAATTGTGCTGCCTGGTAATTTTAACAAATCAGGCAGCCCCAGTCCCATCTCAATGCAAGGTGCCTGCATAACTGCTTTAGCGACCCGAGTGGACTGGCATCCCCAGATAAATCAGGAGATTTGCTGTTGTATTTGTCTCAATATCCTATGAGGCGCCTCATTTGGGAGGACTTGAAAGAGATACATGAAACACAGTAATAGTATCATTTTTACTGCTGCAATTCTACCCAGCCATGAGAAGTGTTTACCTCTCCAATTAGACAGAAAAGGTTCCACCTATTGTATTAGTTTTCTGTAGTTTAGTGTATACAGTTCAGTATACTCTCTCCCTATACATACTCCCAAATAGCGGATATGTTGCTCCACTCATTTGAATGGTAGACTAGACTGCAAACACATCTTCATGGTGTCTGGGACAGTGAGGTTAAGAATGGTAGATTTGTCCCAATTTATTCAAAATCCCGATAGCCTCCCATACTCTTTTAATTCCCACTTAATTATCAGCAGTGAAATAGCTGGGCAGGTAAATGCCATGATAACATTGTCAGCGAATAGTGATATGCACTGATCTTGACCCCCTACATTAGTGCCTCGTATGTCCTGGTTAGCTCTAATCTGAGCTGCCAGGGGCTCTATCACTAGTGCAAATAAGAGACAAGGGGCATCCCTGTCTCGTTCCTCTTTCCAAGGGAAAGAACTCAGAGTACTTACTGTTCACTTCCATGCATCCCATGGTTTATGGTAAAGGGTCTGGACCCACCCTATAAAGTGTATCCCAAATCCTATCCTACCCAACACTCGAATCGTAAAGTCCCATGACACATGATCATAAGCCTTTTCAGTGTCAAGTGAGACCAGAAGCATTGGTTCTGGACGTTGTCTAGCTTCCCATATAAGATTAAGAATCTTACGAACATGGTCTGCCGCCTGTCTTCCTGGCATGAAACCCGCCTAGTCTTCATGAATCAAGCTTAAGAGTCCGCGGTTTAAGCAGCGAGCTAAGACCTTGGCTAGAAGCTTCACATCTATGTTGGGTAATGAGATGGGTCTGTAGGAGGCGCAGTTCAGCTGATCTTTCCTTTCTTTAGGGATTACGGAGATCCCTGCCCATTCAATGGTATCCGCTAGCAATTTCCCCTCTTCCCTGGGTTCATTAAAAAGCCATGCTAGAGGAGTTTCCTAGCTTCGTATAGAAGTATGCTATGAATCTATCAAGGCCAGGGGCCTTTTCATTCTTTAATTCTTTTATAGCTTGCATTACCTCTGTGGTAGTAACCGCTTTATGTAAGTATTTCTGCTCCTCTAGACTTATTTTAAGAAGATTAGCAGACATGAAATAGTTTTTCACCTGTTCTGTGGGTGGCAGGGGTAGCACCATATATAGATGTTTATAGAATTGAACAAAGTCTGCCCTAATGTCTTCCCTGGAGTGGGTGGGTGTCCTCTTATAGCTGAGATGTGCGAGTTCAGCTTACACTTCCGTAATTGTTGTGCCAGATATTTTTCCAATTTTGTTCCTGCTTTCAAAATATTCCTGTCTAGCTAACTGCATTTTGTAGTGGATATCTGCAGCTTCAAGAGCATTAAATTGAGCTCGGACTGCTAGGACCTGACCTTTGAGGCTTCCCCTCTTGTCTCTGGTGTCCGTAAGCGCCAACGAATGAAGCTGGTTGCGCAATTTGTACACCTTTTCATATTGCTTCCGTTTTGGGTTTTTTTGTGCCTCCCATTTAAGTAAAATGCCCCTCACCACCACCTTAAATCCATCCCAAACAACCCCCATCCTATCTCCCCATTATCATTTTCCTTAAAGTATTCTGGTATTAATTTCTCAGTCTCCTGTATTACCCTAATATCTTCTAGGAGGGAGTCGTTAAGCAGCCAGAATCTTGCCCCTCCCTCATTCCCCTGGAACCTGATGCAGATTGGTGCATGATCCGACCAGGTTATTGCATCTTGCAATCTCCCTAACCCCTTTTTTCCCAACCATATCATATCAATTCTGGAATATGTTCCATGGACTGGTGAGTAATAAGTAAATTGTCACTTCCCAGGTTTTAGGAAGGGCCAGGCATCCATCAAATCTAAGGCCCGTGCAAAATGCTTAAACCGAGCCCGGTCCGCTTGCTGTCCCTCTCCTTCCCCCATGCTATCCTTTCCCGGTTCCACTGTTAAATTGAAGTATCCTTCACATATTATTAATCCTTCACCTAGGTCTTCTATGTGCTTCTCTACTTCCCTAAAGAATTCTCTCTGGTTTCCATTTGGTGCATAGATAGCTATTATTCATAGCAACTCTTCCCCTATCTTTACCTGTGCTAGTAGGTATCACCCTCTCTTGTCTTTCACCACCTCTCCTATTTCCACCTTCAAATAACTGGCAATGAAGATTGCTACTCCCCCCTTTTTCTGCTCCACCAGATTGGAAGCAAAGAGTCCCATATCATAGCCCTTTGGTCTCATTAAATGCTCATGCTTCCTGTGCAGGTGTGTTTCTTGCACCAAGTAAATATCTGCTTTTTGCCTTGTCATCTCTTTATCCAATAGTTGTCTCTTAAAAGGGGAGTTCAATCCTCGCATGTTGAGGGTTACATTTTTAAGTTCTGCCGTCATTGCATCCCCTATTCTCTTCCATAACTAGCTCTGCTTGAATCCCCCCTCCCACTCCCATCCATCCTCCCCTCCCCTTCCCCTCCATTCTATCCTGCCCTCTTCCCTTCACAGGACATTAGGAGCCGACATCTCAGGGTAGACAGCCACCATTCTGCTCCCCAACCTGCCCTCCCCTTCCTCCCGCTAACATCTTTCCCCCTTATCTTCCCTTCCCCTGTTCCCTCTCCCTCCTCTCACCCCACTCCATTAATATTAAGTCTATCAAACCTTAGCATAATAGTAACAATATACATAATCAACTATTCAGCAAACCATTTCCCCCGTCCTTTAGTTTTTTCCCATTGGGGATGCTCATGTTACATCACATCAAGCCATCTCCAATAACTATTGTCCAAAGACCCAAAATGTTGCCTCCCCGACACTATTATATCCCAATCTCACAGGTCTCTCAAGTGGGGGGGCCTTCTCCACAGCATTGGAGCCATCTTTCCCAGATTGCCTCTGTAGCCTTTTCCTGCCATAAGTTGCTCTCTGCCATTTTGGCGGGCCTGTGTGTTTCCACTCATCTAGCCTGGGTTCCAGCACTAGTCCTTCAATGCCTGCCGCTGCAAGTGTGTGGATTGTCTCCTCCCGTGTTTTAATGCGTATCCTCTTCCCTCAAAGCAAAAAGGTCAGTCCAAAGGGAAAGTCCAAGTATATTTTATGTACCTCTTCTCGAAGCTTGGATGTTATAACATAGTAACATATTAAATGACGGCAGATAAAGACCAGTATGGTCCATCTAGTCTGCACAGTAAGATGGCAAGAGTAGGTGCACCTGCCGCTCCATGCAGGCCACCCCTACCCATGTCTTTGTTTTAGGGGTGAACCCACCACTCCGTGTAGGACACCCCTGTATGTTGAGAAATGAGTTAGTTAAGTTTATTTTTATTTTATCCTGTTGCTGTAAAGGGATCCACTGTGTCTGTCCCATACCATTTTGAATTCTGTCACTGTATTTGCCCCCAACACTTCCATCGGGAGGGCATTCCAAGCATCCACCACCCTTTCAGTGAAAAAGTATTTCCTGACATTGCCTTTCAATTTACCCCCTTGCAGCTTCATGTTATTCCCTCTAGTTTTACAGTTTCCCCGTCCTTGGAAGAGGTTTATTTGTTCATTATTTCTCTTTACGTATTTAATCATATCTCCCCTATCCCTCCTCTCCTCCAGAGTGTACATATTTAGGTCTTCAAGTCTCTTCTCATAAGGCTTCTGACGCAGGCTCCAAATCATTTTGGTCGCCTTCCTCTGAACAGTTTCCAGTCTTTTTATATCCTTTGCAAGATATGGTCTCCAAAACTGAACACAGTATTCCAAGTGAGGCCTCACCAGTGGCATTAGTACCTCTTCCTTTCTGCTGGTAATTCCTCTGTATATGCAACCCAACATCCTCCTGGCTTTTGCCACCGCCTTGTCGCACTGTTTTGCCACCTTGAGATCCGCAGAAATAATCACACCAGGGTCCTTCTCCTGATCCATGCACGCCAACCTCTCGCACCCTATTGCGTACATTTCCCCTGGTCACCCAGTCAAAGAACTCAATTCGATTTGTTTGGCAAGATTGTCCTTTGGTTAAACCATGTTGCCTCAGATCATGCAACCTGTTTGTTTTGAGAAAGTCCACTATTCGCTCTTTCAGAAGCGCCTCCATTACTTTTCCCGCCACTGAGGTAACTGTAGTTTGTCACTTCTTCCCTCTCACCACTTTTGTGAAGAGGTATCACATCCGCCCTTCTCTAGTCCTGAGGAACTACTCCTGTTTCCAAGGATCTGTTGAAAACATCCTTTAACGGCCCTGCAAGAACCTCTCTGAGCTCTTTCAGTATCCTGGGATGTATCCCATCCGGTCCCATGGCCTTGTTCACTTTCAGTTTTGCAAGTTGTTCTAACACATCATCTTCTGTGAATGGTGTGGTATCTACTTCATTCCCATTTTTATATTTGGGAGTCACAGATGGTCCTTCTCCAGGATTTTCTTTAGTAAAAACAGAGCAGAAGTATTTGTTTAGCAATTTTGCTTTTTCAATCTCACTTTCCACAAATCCGTTCCCAGCACTTCTGAGTTCTGCAATTCCATCTCTGATTTTCCTCCTCTCCCGAATATACCTGAAGAAAGTTTTATCGCCACACTTCACATCTTTAGCCATCTTTTCCTCTGCCTTTGATTTTGATTTCCTTATTTCTCTTTTTGTCTCTTTTAGTTTGCTCCTGTATTCCTTACTGTGTTTCTCTGTTTGCAAGCTTTTGAACTTTGTGAAAGCTGTGTTTTTTGCCTTTATTTGAGCAGCCATTTCTTTGGAGAACCAAATAGGTTTCCTTGTGTCTCTTGTTTTTATTTACTTTCCTTACATATTTATCTGTTGCCCCTTTTATTGCCACCTTTAGTTTAGCCCATTGCAATTCCACTTCCCTTATCCCCTCCCACCCTGCCAATTCATCCTTCAGCTACTTGGCCATTTTACTGAAGTCAGTGTTTTTGAAGTTTAGGACTTTGAGCTTGCTATGACTGGACTGCACCTTGGCATTTATCTCAAACCACATCGTGTGATGATCACTGCTGCTCACAGGGGTACCCACCCAGACATTCGACACGCTCTCACCATTGGTGAGCACTAAATCCAGCATTGAGCTTTCCCTGGTTGGTTCTATCATCATTTGTTTAAGTGACGCATCTTGGAAAGCATCCACATTTGTTTTGCTTCTTGCCAGATTCACAGAAGGAGTACTCCAATCTACATCGGGTAGATTAAAGTCACACAATATGATCACTTCCCCCTTTGTCGATATCTTGGCAATATCTAAAACCAATTCATTATCTATTTCTTCGATTTGAGTCGGAGGTCTGTAGACTACAGCAGTATGGAGGACAGTGCCATCTCCTCTTTCCAACACAATCCAGAACGCTTCATCTTTTCCCCATGCCCCCTGCATTGCAGTAGCTTTAATATTGCTTTTTACATAACAAGGCTTCTCCTCCTTTTCCACTTTCTCTGTCTCTTCTAAATAGATTATAGTCAGCTATGGCTATATCCCATTCATGCGATTTATTAAACCATGTTTCTGTAATGGCCACAATGTCCAAGTCCATTTCCACCATTAGGGCTTCCAGGTCCGGAACTTTGTTGTCTAAGCTTTGAGCATTTGTGCTCATTGCTTTCCAGCATTTAACTGGCTTGCATGTATTTTGCATTGATTTTGTTCTGTCCACTTCTTCCCACTTGTCGTTGATGTGTGGTTTAAAAGTATGGCTGTTTCTGATGTTGTTCTGCATTTGCTGGGAGTGACGTCCTGAACTAGTCCTTCTCCAGCCGTCACCCCCTTTTTCTAGTTTAAATGAATATCCACATACTGCCTGAACTTTTCACTTAGGATTCTTTTCCCTGCGACAGAGAGATGTAGTCCATCAGCACAGTATAGTCTCTTGTTGGTCCATCTGTTTCCCCAGTCGCCAATAAATCTGAATCCTTCTCATTTGCACCAGGTCTGGAGCCATGTATTAAAGCTGTTTATGTGATACAGCCTTTCTGCCCCCTTACCATGAACAGATAGAACTTCTGAGAATGCTACAGTGTTAACAATGGGCTTGAGTTTCTCCAGGACCAAGCAGGAAGTCAGTCCTCACATATGGTGACGTCTGCGCCGACGGAGCCCTCGTGGAGCAATTTTCCCCAGCTTTCAAAGAAAGCCTTTGGGAATTGCAGCGCGCATGCGCGGTCCCCTTCCCGCCCAAGGGTGCCATCTTAGCCAGTCTTCTTTTTTCCGCGGAGCCCTACAGACGTGGTCTTCTTGTCCCCGCAGAAAAAGTTGATTTTCGTTGTTTATTTCTCTTTTTTCTTCGGTTCGACGCCGGTCTCTTTCCTGCCCGGACTCGCGACGCCGTTGCGAGTCCTTCTCTTATTTTTCGGTTTTTTCTGATTGTTCTTGTCAGTTTCGTTTTTCGGTTTTTCGCTGGCAGCCCGGTCCTTTGACCTTGCAGGGGCCCTTTTTCCCCCGATGGCTGCCAGTGGTTTCAAAAGATGTGTTCAGTGTGACAGAAATATGTCACTCACTGACACACATGATAATTGCCTCCGCTGCCTTGGCCCAGATCACGAGGAACTGATCTGTGGGGCCTGCAGCAAAATGTCCTCCAAAGCTTTACGGAGTCGGCGGCATCAGCGGGAAAGAATCTTCGCAGATCCCACCCGTACCCGGACCTCGTCGGAGGCCTCGGCGTCCAGAGGCTCCAGCTCTGAGCATCGCCGGAGTTCCTCCGACAGAGGTTCTCCCTCCAGGGATCATCATCGAAAGGCGAAACCCGCGAGGGCGGCGTCGGTGGACGCTCCTGGTTCCGCGAGGGCCAGGTCGCATAGCCCCGATAGCCGTCCCGGGTCTTTGGAGCAGGAACGTCTCCCGAAGCGACCTCGTTTGGAATCGGAATTGCCTGCTCGGGTAAGTCCTGTAGTCCTCCTGGACTCGCCTCCGAGGGGTCCGACGTCGGGCCCGACGCCGTCGGGGCCCGAGTCGGGGGCTGCTGGGTCACCTGAGGTCGGACTCAGGTTGACGGCCTTGGAGAGCAGACTATCTGCCTTCATGGACCAGCAGCGGGCACTGATCGCTAGCCTCGCTGGCGCCTCTGCCCCGACCGCCGGGACGTCGACGTCTAAGTCGACCCCGGAGACCGAGCCGATCCTCGAGTCCATGCGGGCTCGAGTCGATCCTCGGTCGAGGTCTCCCTCGGCCTCCCGTTCGGGACCGAGGTCGTCGACGCCGACTCCCTCGGCGTCGGGGCGGCCAACGCCTCCGCCCGCCCGAACCGACCCCACCGATTCCTCCTCGGAGTCGGCCTGGGAGTCTGAAGTGGAAGAGTCACCTGATTCTTTTCGGACTCGGTGTGTCCCCTCGGACTCCCCTGAGTCCGAACCTCGGAAACAGTCCCCCCCGGAGGATGCCCGGTTCTCGGACTTCGTCAGGGATATGGCCAAGGCTTTGGCCTTCCCTGCGGATCCCGAGGAGGAGCCTCGAGCCGAAGAGCTCGACGCCCTTCAGTACGACTCTCCCGCCAGGGAGCACTTTACTGTACCGGTTCCTCCCATGCTGGAACAACTACTCTTCCGCATGTGGGAGAGTCCGGCATCGTCGCCGGTATTAAGCAAGCGGGTCGATTCCATCTATCGAGTCCGCAAGAGCCCTGGCTTCCAAAAAGCACAGCTACCGCACCATTCCATGGTGGTGGAATCGGCCATGCATAGGCTTAAGAGCCAGAAGATGCACTCCTCGGTGCCTCCCGGCAGGGAGGCCCGCAACCTGGATGGCCTCGGTAAGAAGTGTTTCCAAGGCTCTATGCTAGCTTGTCGGGTCCAGACCTACCAGCTCTACATGGGCATGTACCTTAGAGACCCGGCTAAAGAGATAGCCGGATTCTCTGCTGGGCTGTCCGAGGAACCTTTGCGGAGGTTCCTAGCCTTGTCCACTGGTATTCGGGAATGCTCCAAATTCATTTCTCGAGCAGCCTATGATGGCTTTGAAGCATCGGCTCGAGTGGCCGCAGCCGGCATCGGTGCCCGCCGACAGGCTTGGCTTCAGTCGTCTGACCTTGAACCCTGGGTGCAGGACAAGTTGGTCGATGTCCCCTGCCGAGATGAGAACCTCTTTGGCAAGCCCATGGCTGAGAAGGCTGCGCAAATCAAGACGGAGACTCTCACCAGAACTAGGCTCTCTAGGAAGACCTCTGCCCCTTCCCAGAAGAAGAAGGGCTCGGGAAAGAAGTCCTTTTACCCGAGAAAGGCGGCTGCCTATAAACACTACCCTCAATATCAGGCCTCCGCAGCTCCCCAACAGGGTCAGCAGGCCAAGGGACGGGGTAACGGGTCCCGTAGGCAGCAAGCCCCCAAGCCTGCACCACCGGCCCCTGCTCAGCAGGGTGGGGGTTTTTGACTTCATCGGCATAGCCTCTCCCCCTCAGCTGGTTTCTCCCAGCACATGAGGCCGGCTGGTCCACTTTGCCCACAGGTGGTCCAACATCACATCAGATGCCTGGGTGCTTCATGTTGTGAGAGAAGGCTATCTTCTCCACTTCCACCAGGTCCCTCCCTCCTATTTCCCGGGAGAGCCTCCACGACTCCCTCTGCACAGGGACTTACTCCTTCAGGAGTTAGCAAGTCTTCTTCAGGAACAGGCTGTGGAACCGGTGCCCCACCACCTGAGGGTCAAGGCTTCTATTCCAGGTATTTCCTAATACCAAAAAGAACGGGAGGCCTCAGACCCATCCTGGACTTGCGCAACCTCAACAAGTTCCTCGTGCGGGAGAAGTTCAAGATGCTTACCCTTGGAATCCTTCTGCCCTACCTCCAGCAGGGAGATTGGCTATGCTCCTTGGATCTAAAGGATGCCTACACGCACATCCTCATCCACCCAAGCCACCGCCAATACCTAAGGTTTGTGGTGGCAGGAAATCATTACCAGTACAGAGTACTGCCCTTTGGCCTATCCTCCGCACCATGAGTCTTCACAAAATGTCTCGCGGTGGTGGCGGCTTATCTCCGGCTTCACGGCCTCTATGTCTTTCCGTACCTAGACGACTGGCTCATCAGAGCATCGTCCTCTCCAGAAGTCACAAAAGCCACACACCGCACTGTGACTCTTCTCCAGTACTTGGGCTTTGTCATAAACTTCGCAAAGTCCACTTTGCTCCCCTCGCAAGATCTCGAGTTCATCGGCGCAAGATTGCACACTCTTCAGGCGCGAGCTTTCCTGCCTCTCGACAGGGCTCAACGGCTCATGGACCTAGCCGGCCGTTTTCGCAGCCAATCCCTGGTCTCGGCCAGGCGCTTCCTGAGACTACTCGGCCATATGGCTTCCACCGTCCACGTGACCCCCAATGCCCGCCTGAATATGCGACCTGCTCAGTGGTGCCTTCGCAAACAGTGGCAACAGGCCACGGGCGGCCTAGCCGACTTAGTGCGGATCTCCGGCCCGCTGGCCTCTTCTCTACAGTGGTGGCTTCATCGGCCGAACCTGGTACTCGGAATGCCTTTTCAGTCTCCTCCGCCTGCTCAAGTGCTGACGACCGATGCTTCTCTCCTAGGATGGGAAGCGCATTGCCAAGGGGCATGTACTCAAGGTCTCTGGACCACGTGGGAGTCTGCGCAGCAGATCAACTTCCTAGAGCTCAGAGCGATCCGTCTGGCTCTCAAGGCTTTCTCCCACCTGACTTCTCACCGATCCGTCCTTGTCCAGACGGACAATCAAGTTGCCATGTTCTACGTGAACAAACAGTGGGGCACGGGCTCCTTCCTTCTCTGTCGAGAAGCACAGAGGCTCTGCTCTTGGGCCGTCAGCCACGGCATTCTTCTCAAGGCAGTTTATCTCCCAGGCCAAGAAAATTGCCTGGCGGACAAACTCAGCAGAATCCTCCAGCCGCACGAGTGGCGACTGGATCCCTTGGTAGTTCAGAACCTTTTTCTGAAGTGGGGCCTCCCCACGATGGATCTCTTTGCCAGTCCTCTCAACCGGCATCTTCCTCGCTTCTGCTCTCGGCAGCCGCATCCCCTTCGAGTAGCGGCGGATGCTTTTCTGCTCTCATGGTCGAAAAGCCTTCTGTATGCCTTTCCTCCCATACCGCTAGTCTCTCGAACTCTTTTCAAGGTTCTACGAGACAAAGCTTCCATGATCCTGGTAGCTCCTCGGTGGCCCAGACAGCCGTGGTTTCCACTCCTGCTGCAACTAGCGGTGGAGGCTCCGTTCCCTCTGGGGTTTCAACCAGATCTCCTCACACAGGATCAGGGGTCCCTGCTACACCCCAACCTCAGATCTCTACATCTGATGGCCTGGCTGCTGAAAGGGTAGTCCTTGCTCCCCTTCTACTGCCGGCAGAGGTAGAAGAGGTCGTCCTAGCTTCCCGGCGACCTTCTACCCGCAAATGCTACGCCCTTAAATGGCGTCGCTTTTCCGCTTGGTGTGCCCAGCAGTCTCAGGATCCCTTCTCCTGCTCGGTGTCGGTGATCTTGCAGTACTTGCTCTACCTCTCTAATCTGGGACTTAAGTCCAACTCCGTCAAAGTTCACCTCAGTGCTCTTTCAGCACATCATGTGCCGGTGGACGGCAGACCTCTTTCAAGCGACCCTCTCATAGCAAGGTTTCTCCAAGGTCTCCTTCTACTTAAACCACCTCTGCGCCCGCCAGCACCTGACTGGGATCTGAATGTGGTTTTACAGCGGATCACCTGTCCGCCTTTTGAACCTATGGCTACCTGTTCTCTCCGTTTTCTTTCTTGGAAAACCTTATTCCTGATAGCCCTCACTTCCGCTAGACGCGTAAGTGAATTGCAGGCCCTCGTGTCTGATCCCCCTTACACTCGGTTCTACAAAAATAGGGTAGTCCTACGGACTCACCCTAAATTTCTTCCAAAAGTGGTCTCCCCTTTTCACATCAATCAGGAGGTGGTACTTCCGACCTTCTTTCCCAGGCCACACTCCAGCCGAGCTGAAATGGTCCTACATACCCTGGACTGTAGAAGGGCGTTGAACTTCTACCTTGACCGTACGCGGGAGCACCGTAAAGCTGCTCATCTTTTCGTGTCTTTTGACCCCAATAAATTGGGGCTCCCTGTCTCCAAGCATACTCTGTCCATCTGGGTTGCTGACTGTATCGCTTGGGCTTATGGGGCAGCCGGACTCTCGCTAGATAGTCGGGTCACGGCTCATTGTGTTCGGGCGAAGGCTACGTCAGTGGCTTACCTCCGCTCTGTTCCATTGGCAGACATCTGCCAGGCCGCTACTTGGTCTTCGAGCCAGACTTTTGCGGTCCATTACTGCCTCGAGAGGGAGTCCCGCAGGGACAGTGCTTTCAGACAGGCAGTCCTCCGAAATCTCTTCGAGGTTTGAGCAACTCCTACCCTCCATCCCGGATGGGGGCTACCGGTGGGTAATAATTCAGTGAAGATTCCTTCCTTCTGTGCTGCTGAGCTAGAGGGAGCTCATTTTTGTGCTTAGGGTCTCCAGTAGCCTTAAGCTTGGGAGTCCCATATGTGAGGACTGACTTCCTGCTTGGTCCTGGAGAAAGCGTAGTTACTCACCTGTAACAGGTGTTCTCCAGGAGCAGCAGGAATCAGTCCTCACAACCCTCCCTCCTCCCCTTGGAGTTGCAATCATCTGCTTTAGTTTTTTTGCAAATTTTTATGCTGTCTTTTAGCTATGTCATCTGACTGGCTAAGATGGCACCCTTGGGCGGGAAGGGGACCGCGCATGCGCGCTGCAATTCCCAAAGGCTTTCTTTGAAAGCTGGGGAAAATTGCTCCGCGAGGGCTCCGTTGGCGCCGACGTCACCATATGTGAGGACTGATTCCTGCTGCTCCTGGAGAACACCTGTTACAGGTGAGTAACTACGCTTTCTCTCCCAGAGTCTGGAAGTCCCTTTGAACTGCAGAGGCACTGTTTCTAGCCAGGTCATTTGTATATCTCGCATACTCCTGAGCTTTTGCAGTGTCAGTTGGGCCAAGTCTGCAAATATTTCTACTTTATTGCTCTCCCATCAAAGGCACCATGTGCTCTTGCCTGCAGGGCCACTTGCTCTTTTACCCCAAAGTCAAGAAAACAAGCAATAATGTCCCGGGGCATGTTGTTGTTGGTGGGGCCCTTGTGCTACAAAGCTTTATGTGCCCAGTCGATTCTTAAATCTATCTGGTCCAAGGATAAATCTGCCTCTTGTAATAGAACTTTTGCAATGTTTTGTACAACCTCTTTGCAGTTGCTGTAGGCTTCTGTCTCCGCCATTCCCCGAAAGCGCAAGTTGTTTCTCCTGGATCTGTTCTCCAAATCCTCTAGTTTATCTTCCAGCTCTCTGTGCATTTGATCTATGGCCTGCATCTTGTTTTCTAGTGTTCCCAGACTGTCCGCCTTCGCTTCTACATGCTCCTCCATCTCCGCCACCCTTTAACAAAGTTCACTCAGCCTGGAGTGTAGACCTTCTATGCTTGCAACCACTTCTGCACGTACTTGCGCAATGTCCATCTTTAATTCTTTGAACCATTGACGCATTTTCTCCTGTAGGCCTCCGTCTTCTGCGGTCCCCAACCCTGGGCTAGCTGTCCTTGCCGCTGTTTCTACTGCTGCTGGGGCACTTGGGCTTTGGATTCCTGCCGAATGGTTTGCTGCACCCGCCATCTTATCTGTGTTTTTTTTTTGCTGCCGTGGCTCCCGTATATACAAACTCCTTCAGGTCTTGCATTTTTGTCTTTGCCACTATGTCTCAGTGTTATATATTCTCCAGCACCTTTTTGTAGCAGTTTTTCCCAGGCCTCGCACTCAGTTTTAGCTTTAGTTATTGTGGGTCTGCGGGAGCTCCAGTTTAGTCAGCCATCTTGCCCAGTCTATTTTCCTTAACTTTGAACCCCCTGGCTTGATTGAGTGTCTCATATTTGAACTTAGGGGTTACCTAATCCATTGTTCTCCTTGTGTCTCTATCCTTATTTGTATCCCCTCCCCTTGTTTCTCTTGTATTCTGTCTTGATTAGATTGTAAGCTCTACGTACGTCTTGTAGCACTATATAAATGATTAATAGTAGTAGTAGTGCTACTGAATATCCCTCTCAGTGGGATTTATTGGGTTAGCAGGTCTTGCTGTCTGGTTAAACCCCTTTGAATGTTTTATCTTTATATGCTGCAAGTACATCTGTAGATCTTTCTGTTTCTCTGATGTTGCATTGCATGCTGAGTCTGTTTTTTGGGGGGATTCAATTAATTTTTGTCTACGGAATTTAATTTTTAGCTCGTGGTAATTTATTCTGTACTTAGAATCTCACCATCTTTATTCTGAGTGTGTGAACGAGGCCAGGTATTCTATTATCATGGAGTTCCTATGTAAGGATCTGTAGTAATCCAGCTTATTCAGGTTTCCAAATAGTTTATGGATGTAAGAACATAAGAACATAAGAACATAAGAAATGCCATACTGGGTCAGACCGAGGTCCATCAAGCCCAGTATCCTGTTTCCAACAGTGGCCAATCTAGGTCATACGTACCTAGCAGTTTCCCCAAAAGACACAGGTTCTGCAGTGCTTGTACTAGGCCAAGCATTGATATCCTGGGTCCCTTTTTAATAGTGGTTTATGGACCTTTCCTCCAGGAACTTGTCCAAACCTTTTTTAAACCCAGCTATACTAACAGCCCTTACTACATCCTCCGGTAACAGATTCCAGAGTTTGATTACACGTTGAGTGAAGAAATATTTTCTCCTATTTGTCTTAAATAGTTTACCCTGTAGCTTCATTACATGTCCCCTAGTCCTTCTATATTCTGATAGCGTAAACAATTGATCCACGTTTATCCGTTCCACTCCATTCATTAATTTATAGACCTCTATCATATCTCCCCTCAGCCGTCTCTTCTCCAGGCTAAAGAGCCCTAACCTTCTTAGCATCTCTTCATAGGAGTAGCCTTACATCCCCTTCACCAATTTGGTGGCTCTTCTCTGTACTTTTTCTAATGACGCTATGTCCTTTTTAAGATACGGTGACCAGAATTGCACACAATATTCAAGGTGCGGTCGTACCATGGAGCGATACAGAGGCATTATAATATCCTTTGTTTTGTTCTCCATCCCTTTCCTTATGATACCTAGCATTCTATTTGCTTTCTTGGCCGCCGCTGCACACTGGGCGGAGGGTTTTAACATGTTATCCACAATGACACCTAAATCTTTTTCCTGGGTGGTGGTTTCTAATGTGGAGCCTTACATTGTGTAACTATAGTGTGGGTTGTTCATTCCTAGGTGCATAACTTTGCACTTGTCCACATTAAATTTCATCTGCCATTTGGATGCCCAGTCTTCCAATTTATCCAGATCCTCCTGCAGTTTTCCACAATCCTCTTGGGTTTTAACAACTTTAAACAGTTTTGTGTCATCTGCAAATTTGATAACCTCACTAGTTATTCCCTTTTCCAGGTCATTTATGAATATGTCAAAAAGCAGCGGACCCAGTACAGATCCCTGGGGTACTCCACTATTCACCTTTTTCCATTGGGAATATTTGCCATTTAGCCCTACCCTCTGCTTTCTATCTTTAAACAGTTCCCGATCCACAATAGTACACTGCCTCCTATCCCATGACTTTTTAGCTTCGCCAAAAGTCTCTGATGGGGGACTTTGTCAAAAGCTTTCTGAAAGTCCAGATACACTATATCAACTGACTCACCTTTGTCTACCTCTTTATGCACACCTTCAAAAAAACATATCAGATTAGTAAGACAAGATCTTCCTTGTCTAAAGCCATGTTGGCTGTCTCCCATTAGGCCATGACTATCTACATGCTGCGTAATTTTGTTCTTTATGATGGTTTCTACCATTTTCCCTGGTACTGACGTCAGGCTCACCGGTCTGTAATTTCCTGGGTCACCCCTGGAACCCTTTTTAAAAATTGGTGTTACGTTGGCGACCCTCCAATCTTCAGGTATTACAGATGATTTTAATGAAAGTTCACAGATTACCAATAGCAGGTCTGCAATCTCATATTTCAGTTCTTTCAACACTCTGGGATGTATACCATCCGGTCCAGGTGATTTGCTACTATTCAGTTTATCAAATAGTTGTAATATATCTTCCCGGTGTATCGATATTTCTCTCAATTCCTCTGCAGTATCACCTTTAAATACCACTTCAGTCTTGGGTAACATCCCTACATCTTCCTCAGTAAAGACCGAAGCAAAGAATTCATTCAGTCTCTCTGCTATAGCCTTGTTTCCTCTTACTGCCCCTTTTACCCCTCTATCATCTAATGGTCCAATTGACTCTCTCACAGGCCTTTTGCTACAAATGTACTTGAAAAAGTCTTTATTTCGTGTTTTTGCTTCCGTAGCAAGTTTCTTCTCAAATTCCCGTTTTGCCTGCCTTATCAATGCTTTGCATTTAACTTGCCAGTGCTTGTGCTGTTTCCATTTTTCATCATTTGGCTCTTTTTTTTTCCATTTCCTGAAGGTTGCTTTTTTGGCAGCAACAGCCTCTCTGACCTCACCTTTAAACCATGCTGGCAGTTTTTTGGACTTTCTTCCACTTTTCTTAATGCGTGGAATACAGCTGGTCTGGGCTTTGAGGATAGTATTTTTAAATAACACCCAAGCTTGCTGTAAGTCTTTAACCTTTGGAACCGCTCCTTTTAGTTTTTTTCTAACTATATTCCTCATTCTATCATAGTCTCCCTTTTGAAAGTTAAAAGGTAGTACTGTGGATGCCTTTACTATCTGTCCTCCACTAATTAAATCAAACATGATCATACTATGATCACTATTGCCAAGTGGTCCCAACACCCTTATTTCTTGCACCAGATCTGGCATTCCACTAAGGACTAGGTCCAGTATGGCTTACCCTCTGGTCGGTTCATGAACCAGCTGCTCCAAGAAGCAGTCATTTATTCCATCTAGAAACTTTATCTCTTTAGCTTGTCCTGCTGTGACACTGACCCAGTCGATACCGGGGTAATTGAAATCACCCATTATTACTACTCTGTTGTGACTTTTGTTAGCTTCCTTGAATTCTTGAGCATTTCATCATCCATTTGTTCATTCTGGCCAGGTGGTCGATAGTATACTCCCACTGCCATCACCTTCCCCTTCATAAATGGAATTTCAATCCATAGAGATTCTACAGCAAATTTTGTTCCCTGCAAAACTTTAATCCTTTCTGACTCAATGCCCTCTCTAACATAGAGCGCAACCCCTCCACCAATTTGATCAGCTCTATCATTACGATATAGTTTATATCCAGGTATCACAGTGTCCCACTGGTTATCCTCCTTCCACCATGTCTCTGAGAGTGCAATCATATCTAACCTCTCATTTAGTGCTATATATTCTAACTCTCCCATCTTATTGTTTAGACTTCTAGCATTGGCATACAAGCATTTTAGAGACTGTATTTTATTCATATTAATCTGGCTATTGGTAGGCAGGGGTAATTTGGAATCTTTATGCTCTGTCTGCTCCTTACTCAAGGGCATTTGGGCTACTATATTCCCTTTTGGAACCTCACTGCTTTTGGTAGTATCCTTCAAGGATACCTTCGTCCGAACCATGCACTCCTGGGTGACTGTCGGCTTTCCCCTATTTTCTAGTTTAAAAGCTTCTCTATCTCTTTTTTAAAGGTTGATGCCAGCAGTCTGGTCCCATCCTGATTAAGGTGAAGCCCATCCCTTCGGAAGAGCCCCTCCTTTCCCCAGAATGTTCCCCAGTTCCTAACAAATCCAAAACCCTCATCCTTGCACCATTGTCTCATCCACGCATTGAGACTCCGGAGCTCTGCCTGTCTTTTGGATCCTGCACGTGGAACAGGAAGCATTTCGGAGAATGCTATCCTGGAAGTTCTGGATTTCAACTTCCTATCTAAAAGCTTAAATTTAGCCTCCAGAACTTCCCTACCACATTTTCCTATGTCATTGGTACCAACATGTACCAAGACAGCAGACTCCTCCCCAGCACTATCTATGATCCTATCTAGGTGGTGCGTGAGGTCCGCTACCAACTATAACAGCTGTCCTGACCCTCCCCTCGTGGGGACATGGCCCTGGAGAAACGTCCTCGGTGCGAGAGGGTTTTACATCACTTGGAGGACAGGTCCTAGTTACAGGATCACTTCCTGCCACACTAGGGTGATGCTCTCCTGTCACGTGACCTCTCTCCTCCATGGCAACAGGGATGCTGCCAGACTGGAGGTGGGACTTCAGGACTGTATCCCTGTAGGTCTCGTCCATGATTGATTAGCTCAATCATTACGATATAGTTTGTACCCAGGTATCACAGTGTCCCACTAGTTGTCCTCCTTCCACCATGTCTCTGAGATACCAATCATATCTAACTTCTTATTTAGTGCTATATATTCTTTCATCTTATTTTTTAGACTTCTAGCATTTGCATACAAGCATTTTAGAGACTGTATTTTATTCATATTAATCTGGTTATCGGTAGGCAGGGGCAATTTGGAATCTTTAAATTCTGTCTGCTCTGTACTCAAGGGCATTTGGGCTACCTTTGTCTTTATTGGAACCTCTCTGCTGATGTTCCCTAACTTCACTTTTTTGGTAGTATCCTTCAAGGATACATTGTTCCGAACCATACGCTCTTGGGCGACTGTCGGCTTTCTCCTATTATCTAGTTTAAAAGCTGCTCTATCTCCTATTTAAAGGTTAATGCCAGCAGTCTGGTTCCATCCCGGTTAAGGTGAAGCCCATCCCTTCTGAAGAGCCCCTCCTTTCCCCAGAATGTTCCTCAGTTCCTAACAAATCCAAAACCCTCATCCTTGCACCATTGTCTCATCCTCGTATTGAGACTCCGGAGCTCTGCCTGCCTTTTGGGTCCTGCGCGTGGAACGGGAAGCATTTCGGAGAATGCTACTCTGGAAGTTCTGGATTTCAACTTCCTACCTAAAAGCCTAAATTTAGCCTGCAGAACCTCCCTACCACATTTTCCTATGTCATTGGTACTGATATGTACCAAGACAGCAGACTCCTCCCCAGCACTATCTAAGATCTTGTCTAGGTGGCGCGTGAGGTCCGCTACCTTCGCACCATGCAGGCATGTTACCAGGCGATCCTCATGTCCACCAGCCACCCAGCTATCTACATGCCTAATGATTGAATCACCAACTATAACGGCTATCCTAACCCTTCCCTCATGGGCACATGGCCCTGAAGAAACTTCCTCAGTGCGAGAGGGTTTTACATCACCTGGAGGATGGGATCAGTTGGCATATCAGAGGTGGAGCCTCAGGATCAGGAAAGCAGAGATAAGACCCTTCTGGAGTAAAGATAACTTGGCATCACAGGACAGACAGGCAATCTCGGCCCAGCAGGTTGACTGGCAATGGAGGGCTTGTTAGGAGAGGAAGAGATGTAGTAGTCTCCCCAACAGTAATAGGGAGTAGCTCAGTAAGGCTATGAGCACTAGGCCAACCCTCCAACCCCTCTGCTTACAACATCTGGGATGTTCTAGACCACCCCTTCACCACTGGAGTCTGAACAGCAGATTTTTGTCATCTCTGTGTCCACAATAAACATAATGTCCTTGTCCAGTACCTTAGCTTGTACTTCACATGCTTCAGTCAAAGGAATCAAAATATTGGTACTCACAGTAGACTCTTTTCCAATGGCCAGTCATTGTTTCTCTACTCCATCTTTGTGCATGTCTGTATAATTAGTGGCAAAGCTTGCATTTGCCTGTGCAGTTTGCAGAAATCCTTGTTGGAACTTAAAACACTCAGATTTCCAACGTCTGGGGCCCCACACCAGTTGTAATTGTCTGGGCGAACTTAGCCTCCTTCCCTACCTTGGGCCTGTCCTAAGCCATGCCCCCATCCACAGAAACCTGTAGAATGGAAAGACTGAATTTGCAAGTTAAGCAGTTGATTTTCTCTCTTTTGATTCTCGTGCTTTTGCATATTCCTCTGATGTACTTGATTCTCACAATGTCTGGCTATATTAAGGAGTTCATCGGGATTTTATATATTCCCAATTTGCATGAGTAGTTATCAGCATATTTCCTATGCCAGGCAAGAGACCAAACACAAAAGCTGCTCCTCTGCCCTCTGCCACATTACTCTCTGAATCCATAATTTTTGAATATTGCTTGAACGCTTCTATTTCTCTGATCTGGAACTGGATAACTGATTCATCTGATGCCTGACAACACAAATGAATTTTTGTCCAATCCACACATGGCTTAAAAATCTCATCAGTTAAATCACCCCAGATTTGCCAACGCTTTTCAATAAAATCAGTATAAGCGTTTCCATTATTTATAGAATTATGATCTGCAAAAATATCCTCTCTTGCCCACTGAAGTTTAGTTTTAAGGTTACCAATATCAGTGGCACTCAAATATGGGAGCTGTGATAACAATCTGTTAATATCCAGCCAGATAGGATCATAGGCATTAAGTACCAAATTTGTGTTTCCATCTGCCTCGATCCTCTCTGGGATCAGGAAAATTTGCAAGGATGGCTCATCTCATACTGTAAGCAGCCCATGGGGTGGGGATTCTCACCCCTTTGGGGGCTAGGCAAAAGGCAGAGCAGCATCTCATAGTGTCTTACTCCTCCCACCACTCCTGCCTGAGCCTCATTCTCGCTGTCCCTTCCTCTCTCTCCTTAAAACGCTTTCACATAAAACCTCTAATTCCTTAGCTATTCCTGCAACTGGCAATCTTTTCCACTCATCTTTCCTCAAATCTTGCACCACTCTGGTCCAACCCATTTGTTTGCACAGCTATTTTCCCTCATTTAACAAGCTTTTCTGTATTTCAGGTTCTCTAGCCCTCATTCGCTCCTCATGTCCTCTTCATTTATTTTCCTTGCTATCTAAGTTTCAGCTAATGACATATTTTCAAACAATTTAACAACATGCTTTTAACATCTTTGTTAGTGATATAGCAGAAGGGCTGTCGGGTAAGGTTTGCCTCTTTGCGGATGATACCAAATCTGCAATAGACACCCAGGAAGGTGTAGATAACATGAGGAGGGATCTAACTAAGCTTGAAGAATGGTCTAGAATTTGGCAGCTGGGATTTAATGTTAAAAAATGTAAGGTCATGCATTTGGACTGCAGCAATCCAAGGGAGCAATATAGTATAGGGGGTGAAGTACTTTTGTTCACCAAAGAAGAGTGGGACCTAGGCGTGGTTGTGTCTGTTGATCTTAAAGTAGCTAAACAGGTAGAAAAGGCAACGGTAAAAGCTAGAAGAATGCTTGGCTGCATACGGAGAGGAATGGCAAGCAGAAAAAAGGAGGTGATAATGCCTCTGTATGTCTTTGGTGCAACCTCATTTGGAGTATAGTGTGCAATTCTGAACGACACAAAATAGAGCACTAACTCGCAGAGAGTCCAAACAAACAAAAGAGCGAGCAGGATAAGGGTCACTTGCACTTTATTAAATGAACAAACCCCGACGCGTTTCGGCAGATGCCTTCATCAGGGGGCTAAAAGGACTGCAAGCCAGCCTTGCAATTGAAGCCTGCATAAAAAGGCTGCTTTGCCCTGCCCTTTTGAG
Source organism: Ichthyophis bannanicus (assembly GCA_033557465.1). NCBI lineage: Eukaryota > Metazoa > Chordata > Amphibia > Gymnophiona > Ichthyophiidae > Ichthyophis > Ichthyophis bannanicus. Next base: position 440,330,231 of record CM066034.1, read on the forward strand.
GCTTTCTTAACCAGGGCTCCACACATCAAACAGTAAGTAAGGTTTTGAGGGTTTCTTTGTTTGGTTTTCTTTGTTACATTGCTAGCTCTCTGACTGGGAGCTCTTAAAAGGGTTTTGTGTATATTTTTTAAAGCAAGGTTAATTTCATTTTTGCTGTTTTAGGGGAACTGTACTTGAGCACAGTAGTATTGCTGAACTCTGTAACCCCCTCAGGTTCAGGAACTGCTAACACCTAATCAGGGGTTAGTGGGCCTGTTTCCTGAGTGCAATTGAAGCCTGCATAAAAAGGCTGCTTTGCCCTGCCCTTTTGAGGCTTTCTTAACCAGGGCTCCACACATCAAACAGTAAGTAAGGTTTTGAGGGTTTCTTTGTTTGGTTTTCTTTGTTACATTGCTAGCTCTCTGACTGGGAGCTCTTAAAAGGGTTTTGTGTATATTTTTTAAAGCAAGGTTAATTTCATTTTTGCTGTTTTAGGGGAACTGTACTTGAGCACAGTAGTATTGCTGAACTCTGTAACCCCCTCAGGTTCAGGAACTGCTAACACCTAAACAGGGGTTAGTGGGCCTGTTTCCTGAGTGCAATTGAAGCCTGCATAAAAAGGCTGCTTTGCCCTGCCCTTTTGAGGCTTTCTTAACCAGGGCTCCACACATCAAACAGTAAGTAAGGTTTTGAGGGTTTCTTTGTTTGGTTTTCTTTGTTACATTGCTAGCTCTCTGACTGGGAGCTCTTAAAAGGGTTTTTTGTATATTTTTTAAAGCAAGGTTAATTTCATTTTTGCTGTTTTAGGGGAACTGTACTTGAGCACAGTAGTATTGCTGAACTCTGTAACCCCCTCAGGTTCAGGAACTGCTAACACCTAATCAGGTGTTAGTTCCCTCCCTACCCACCCCGACTCCCACCCACCCCTAGTGAGCAGTCTTGCTTTATAGGGCACCTCCCCCTTTAACAAATCACAGTGAATTGGACCAGCACATTTTGAATATAATTAAAGAGATTTAACTGCTTTTTCTCTGAAAGGACAGCTGCGAAACCAGCTAGTACTTCGTAGATCTCTCTCTTTTGCTTTAACAGATACCTAAGCTCCACAAACAGAACAATGGCTGGGAAAAATCGTATTGCTAAAGCTGTTGCCCCCGTTACAGCTTCTGCCTCGGTCCAGACAGAGGTCCTATTGCCAGTTGAAGAACCGGTTCCATGTGCAAGGTGCCTGCATGCTGAAGCTCTGAGGAAACAAGTGGAGGAACTCAGAGAGGAGGTGGCGAGGCTGAGGAGTATTCAAGACAGTGAGAAGTACATTGATGAGATGCTGCTTGCAGCAACCAGGCTCTCCAGCACAGGAGAAGATGGGTGCCAACAGAATGTCGATGGTTGGACAAAAGTCACCAGAGCCTGCAAAATCACCAATCCAACTTCTCCAGCCCTTGAATTGAAGAACCATTATGCAGCCCTGGAAGTGGAGGAGGTGAAAGCATCCCTGGAAAGGGAAGAACCAGAGTTCAAGTACCCCATAGTTGCAGAATCAGTGACCAGAAGGAAACGAAGGGTAGTGGTGGTTGGAGACTCTCTTCTGAGGGGTACTGAGGCGTCCATCTGCCGACCAGACTTGATGTCCAGAGAGGTATGCTGTCTGCCTGGTGCCAAGATCCAAAATGTTACGGAGAGTTTGCCGAGACTCATCAAGCCCACTGACTATTACCCAATGTTGCTAATCCATGTTGGAACAAATGATACTGCCAGGTATACCTCGGAACGTATCAAAAGTGACTTCATGGCTCTGGGACAGAGGGTGAAGCAGGTAGCTGCACAGGTGGTGTTCTCTTCAATCCTCCCTGTTGAGGGTAAAGGCCAAGGCAGAGAGGCTCGCATCCTGGAGATTAATGCATGGCTGCGTGGATGGTGTCTTCGAGAGCGTTTTGGTTTCCTAGACCATGGGATGCTGTTCCAAGGGTTGCAGAGCAGAGATGGCATCCATCTGTCCAAGAAAGGTCAACACATCTTTGGTAGTAGACTGGCTAATCTACTGAAGAGGGCTTTAAACTAGATTCGTTGGGGATGGGTGAAGAAAACCCCCAGGTAAGTGAAAGCCCCCAGGTAAGTGATACATCAAATACCTTTATGGAAATGGGTAACAGGGGTAACATATGGAAAGCAGTGTGTATTAATGCCCGTAGCATGGGAAATAAGATCTCTGAAGTTGAAGCTTTGGTGGGAGTGGCTGACTTAGATTTAGTGGCAGTTACAGAAACATGGTTCACAGAAAACCATGACTGGGATGTAACTATACCTGGCTATACTTTATTCAGAAAGGACAGGGTAGGAAGAAGGGGAGGAGGAGTAGCACTATATGTAAAAAACTACTATTAAAGCTTTGGAATTACAGAGCTTAAAAGGGAGAGAGGAGGCATTGTGGGTTAAACTAGAAAGAGGGAAAGAGAAATCTATTTGCATTGGTGTGATATACAGACCTCCCTCACAAGAGGAAGAGGTGGACAGAGAGTTAATTGAAGACATACGCAGCATTGCTAGGAAAGGGGAAGTGCTACTGCTAGGAGATTTCAATATGCCAGATGTTAATTGGCACATTCCTGCTGCAGTATCATCTAGGAGTAAGGAGATCCTGGATTCTCTACAGGGAGAACTATTCAGGCAATTAGTAACAGACCCCACACGTGAAGGGGCCATACTGGACTTGGTGCTTACCAATGGTGAAAGTGTTTCTGATGTTGTAGTGGGAGATCATTTTGCATCCAGTGATCACCAGATGGTGTGGTTCAGTATTAGGACTAGGGCTGTTAGAATCCATTCCAAGGTGAAGATCTTAGACTTTAGGAAGACTAACTTTGCGAAGATGGGCCAATGCCTCAGGGAGTCGTTAGTGGGATGGGAACAGCTGGGGGATGTAGAACAACAGTGGGCAAAACTGAAAGGGGGTATTTTAAAGGCAACCAACCTTTTTGTTAAAATGGTAAAGAAAGGCAAAAGGAACAGGAGACCGCTATGGTTTTCGAAGGAAGTAGCTGAAAAAGTGAAGAAAAAGAGGGAGGCCTTCATGAAATACAAGAGATCACAGAGAGAGGAAGACAGGCATCTGTATTTGGAAAACTTAGAGAAGCTAGCAAAGTAGTCAAGAAGGCAAAGATTCAAAAGGAGGAGGAAATAGCCAATGCAATAAAATGGGGGGATAAGACATTTTTCAGATATATTAGTGAGAAGAGGAAGGGCAAAAGTGGTATTGTCAGACTCAAGGGTACAGGGGGGGAATATGTAGAAGCTGATAAGGATAAAGCGGAATTGCTTAACAAATATTTTTGTTCTGTGTTCACAGATGAAGAACCAGGAGCAGGACCTCAGAAAACACCCACAAATAAGAACAGAAGCGAGGGACATCTTGAACAATTTTCAGAAGACTGTGTTCGTGAGAAACTAGCTCAACTCAAAGTAGACAAAGCGATGGGACTGGATGGGATACACCCTAGAATACTGAGGGAACGGGGACGTTCTAGCAACTCCACTGACTGACCTTTTCAATGCCTCATTGGAGTCGGGAGTGGTGCCAAAGGACTGGAGAGAGGCTCATGTGGTGCCTTTACACAAAAGCGGAAGTAAGGATGTGGTTGAAAACTACAGGCCGGTTAGTTTAACTTCAGTGGTGAGTAAATTAATGGAAACGCTGTTGAAAGAGAAAATAGTGAGGTTTCTGGAGTCCAGCGGATTACAGGATCCGAGGCAGCATGGATTCACCAGAGGCAGGTCTTGTCAGACAAATCTGATTGATTTCTTTGACTGGGTGACCAGGGAGTTGGACCGAGGGAGAGCTCTAGATGTGGTGTATTTAGATTTCAGTAAAGCCTTTGACACTGTTCCTCACAGGCGACTTATAAACAAACTGAGCACCCTAGGGATGGACCCTAAAGTTACTGCTTGGGTTAGAAATTGGTTGGGTGGGAGGCGACAAAGAGTACAAGTAAATGGAGCTCACTCTGAGGAGAAGGATGTTACCAGTGGTGTGCCCCAGGGATCTGTTCTTGGTCCGATTCTTTTTAACATCTTTGTTAGTGATATAGCGGAAGGGCTGTCGGGTAAGGTTTGCCTCTTTGCGGATGATACCAAAATCTGCAATAAAGTAGACACCCAGGAAGGTGTAGATAACATGAGGAGGGATCTAGCTAAGCTTGAAGAATGGTCTAGAATTTGGCAGCTGGGATTTAATGTTAAAAAATGTAAGGTCATGCATTTGGGCTGCAGCAATCCAAGGGAGCAATACAGCATAGGAGGTGAAGTACTTTTGTCCACTAAAGAAGAGCGGGACCTAGGCGTAGTTGTGTCCGATGATCTTAAAGTAGCTAAACAGGTAGAAAAGGCGACGGCAAAAGCTAGAAGGATGCTTGGGTGCATACGGAGAGGAATGGCTAGCAGAAAAAAGGAGGTGATAATGCCTCTGTATAAGTCTTTGGTGCGACCTCATTTGGAGTATGGTGTGCAATTCTGGAGACCGCACCTTCAAAAGGATGTGAACAGGATGGAGTCGGTGCAGAGGGTTGCTACTAAGATGATTAGTGGTCTTCATTATAAAGCATATGAGGACAGACTTAAGGATCTTAATATGTACACCTTAGAGGAAAGGCGGGATAGAGGTGATATGATTGAGATGTTTAAATACCTCCGTGGCATAAATGTTCAGGGAGAGAGCCTCTTTCAATTGAAAGCAAGTTCTGCGACGAGGGGACATGGGATGAGGGTGAAGGGAGATAGATTCAGGAGTGATATGCGGAAATATTTCTTTACGGAAAGAGTAGTGGATCCGTGGAATAGTCTCCCAGTGGAGGTGGTAGAGATGAGGACAGTAACTGAATTCAAAAAAGCATGGGACCAACACAGAGGATCACTAAAGGTAAAAAGTGGACTGTTGTAGTTGTTGTTATGGAAGGACAGACTAGATGGGCCTTGTGGTCTTTTTCTGTCATCATGTTTCTATGTTTCTATGTAAACCAAATAAAAACAATAACAACAAATCAATAAACGAATACTAAAAACAATAATAAATGTGATCACAAGTAAAATAAGTTATACTTACACATTGTACTCTAGTCATGCATTAAATGCAGCGCATAAAAATGTGTGACCAATAATGCAATAGATAGTGCTGAAAGAACAATAAATACATTAAAACAAAGGACCGCATATGACTTCAATTAATAAACAGTGAAAAGAAAATGGGAAACCCAGACCAAAAATAGTACAACAAAACATTTAAAATAAAACATTAAAAAATATGATAACTGTAGTAAAAACTAATAAATACATCAAATTTAAAACACTAAATACTTAAGTGCATCATAATTAGAATTAAAAACATGCAGAAAAACATCAGAAGTAAAACACTAAATACTTAATAACATTATTGGAATTAAGAACATTTAAAAAAACCAAATTAAGGCTCAAACGAACCAAAATGGTAATAAATAAAGTAATTATAAAACAAGGTGACACAAATGCTAAAAGAACGACAATGCAATTTAAGCAAAAAAAACAAAAAACATAAAAAGGACCCACTTATAAAACCAGTAAATACCAATGGGTATATAAAGAATTGGGAATCTGTATAATAAAACCCTACGAAACCAGGCACTCTTTAAAAAAACACCAATACATTGAGCAATAACATGGGGAGCAGAATTTGGCACACCGAAGAATAAGTGTGTTGACGTCTCAAAACAAAGTGCAGACGTTGCACTGTGTGAAAAAAAGGGGGTTTAAAAATGCCAAAAAAACGCTGACCAACATATGGGGTAAAAGATATATATCCCCTTAGCACTGACGCCAGGAAACCAAAACTGAAATTGTAGAAAGCCCATGCAAAAGGCAAAGAAGGACTGCTCATATAGGAATGAAATCGGGAGACACTCGTACCTTCAGCAATGGCATGAAAAGCTAAAACAGCCTAGATTGGAGCGTTAAATTTGGCGCGTTTAAAAGGTCAGACGACTAAATTTAGCATATATGCATATGTATTAAAAAGCGTAATAGCACCAGGTGATTCAAAAGCCTAATGCTATGTCTGGCTGATAATTAAAACCAAAGAAAATTATGTTAAATGTAACCTAGCTTACAAACCGAGGTCATAAAATAGTGTAGCCATGCTCGCGATAGGACCTTAATGAAGTAAAAACAAAAATAAAAATAATAATAATATTAAACAATACCATGAAAAGTATAGGAAAAATAGTGCAGAGCAAACATTAAGGCTGCAGAAATGAAAACATGACTACTCATATGAGAATGAAATCGGGAGGCACACATACCTGCAAATGGCATAAAGAGCTGAACCAGCCTTAAATAGAACGTTAAATTTGGCGCGTTTAAAAAGTCAAAAGACTAAGGGGGATGTTTACTAAAAACCGCAAAGGTGCGCGCCGCACAATAGCGCACGGAAACGCGGCACCTAAACGCTCTTAAATGCCCCGGACATGTGCGATGAAGCCCCGTGCATGTGCGCGACACACTAACAGGCCCCGCACAAGTACGGGCCCGCAAATGTCCGATAGAGGCGTGGAAAGGCTACCTGAGGGCGGAGGAAGGCCCCCGAGGGGCGGAGAGACGGGGTTAATGGGCGGGGAAGGGGAGGGGAGAGGCCCCTCGCACAGTTGCGGGGCCGAATTTACAAGTAAAAAATAGCGCGAGTGAAACACTCGCGGTAGAGGGCATTTAAAGGGAAGAGAAACCATTTCCGTCAGCAATGTAGAGCAAAACCGGGGAAACCTGTAAAACGTGAGCAGTGTGATACATGTGCACAGCACAAAAGTGCTATTAAAACTAGAAAATGACCAGCACAAAAATATTAAAAACAGTAAGTCAGCTGGGGAACAGTGATAGCCATGGGCAAATATAACAAATACACCCAGGAAGGTCCCAGAAACAGGAAATGAATGTCGGAAGGGTCAACGGAGCGGAGACCTTTCCAAAAAACATGTCCGTTGTTTGGAGTTGTCCTGGGAGTGTTTTATATGGTTGGCCATCAATATCACTGTTGCCCAGCATGGTTATATGTCATCCCCCTCTCTTGTGGTCAATTGCGGGGTTTATTTGCACGTGTGTCACCAGACAGGGTGAATGAGCCCACAGTCAAAATGTGCAGAGCAGGGGTTGAGACTCCATCCTGCAAGGTTAACTATCTCCAGGGACTGCACAGTCTCCGTGGCCACAGTGTGGTGCAGCAGACAGAGCCAGTACCTCTAGGACCAGAGGGCAGAGGTTCAAATCCCAGCTGGGGCACCTGCCAGCCCAGTCCCTATATTTTACCCACCACCAAGCAGAGATAGCACAGACACTCCTGTATTGCAGGGAACATAAGCATAGTGCAAACACCCACATTTTGCCCTACACTGCACACCCCCCATAACAATGAGCCGTACCTACAGCCCAGTCCCACAAATGCAGTCCCGGAGTGCCACAACGCAAGCAGGTCATATGCTGTCCCTGAGAGAAGGACATGCCAGCATGTTGGCGGACAAGGACAGGTGGTGGAGGGGGTAGTGGGTGCTAGCCACAGAAGACAGTGGCCTAGCCATGTGCAGGCTGACACTGTCCACTGTAACAAACAGGCCCTGTGGGATGTACAGTCATGGTCTGCCCAGGGAATACAGCCTATCCATGGCAACACGGTGGTGCAGTGCACACAGACAGTGTATGCAAGAACAGAACGTCACCGGTTCAATGCCCAGCTGGAGTAACCGACAATCCTCTCCACATATTTATCACACACCCACACCGTGGTAGTGAGGACATATGCTACGCATTGGTAATACCCCTCTATTTTACCCCCCTGAGCACAGACACCATGAACTGGTGCATTACCCAGAGCAGAGTCTCCCAAATGCAGTCCTGGAGGGCCACACACCATTCTGGTTCCATGCTGCCCCTAATACAAATGCCAGTGCTGCATATCTATGAAACACCCCCATGGCATGTAGATGTAGCTCATACATATTCATGAGGGACAGCACTAAAATACGAATAGTGTGTGGCATACCAGGACTGGGGTTGGGAACCCCTGCTGTAAAGCAGCAGCCAAGAGGGGCAGACACACCCACACCCACACCCACATGCCCCATTGGCCAATGCCCACTGGAGAGGCAGGACATTGGGCCCTGCATGCATCTCCCATTACCAGCACCTGCATACCTTAGCAATGCCACCCTATACCTGGGTACACGGTACACAGCCCTCAAATGTTTGCTAGGAGTAATGGTAGATAGACATTCCTACATGAAGCACTGTTTGCTCTCTGAGCAACATCAGAACAAAATACTAATACAGCTGGGGAACACTGATACTATTGATGGGCAAAAACTAAAAACACACCCAGGAAAGCCCCAGTAGAAGGACAGGAGCTGTGGAAGGGGCTATGGAGCGGAGACCTGACCAAAATTCACTTCCGTGTGTCTCAGCTGTCCTGGGAGTGTCTGTTATGGTTGTCCATAAACATCACTGTTGCTCTGCTTGGTTACATTCATTCCCCCTTTGTCGAGGTCAGTTGGGGGAGTTATTTGCACCCTTGTCACCAGACAAGGTGAAAGACCCCACATCACAAATGTGCATAGCAGGCATGTTGACTCTGTTGGTCAGGTCTGCCATCCACAGGGACTGCATTGTCTCTGTGGCCACAGTGTGGTGCAGTGGACAAAGCCAGTACCTCTAGTTTCTGAGGGTCACAGTTTCAAATCCCATCTGGGGCTCCTGCCAACCCAGTCCCCATATTTTACCCACCGCTAAACAGAGAGAGTAAAGACATACATTTATTGCAGAGAATATAAGAATGGTGCACACACACATTTTGTACCCAACACTGCACACACACCATAACAATGGCCATTACCTAGAGCAGAGTCTCCAAAATGCATTCCTGGAGTGCTACAACGCACACATGTCATCAGCTTTTCCAAGATAAGCACATGGCAGCATGTTGCCGGAAGGGTACAGGTGGTGAAGGGGGCAGTGCCTGATAGCCACAGAAGACAGTGGCCTAGCCATGTGCAGGCTGGCACCGTCCACTGCAACAGATAGGCCCTGTCGGATGTACAGTCATGGACATCCCAGAAAATCCAGCCAATCTGTGGCAGCACAGGGGTGCACTGCACACAGACAGTGTGTGCAAGAACAGAAGGTCACAGGTTCAAAGCCCTGCCAATCCTGCCCACATATTGTTTCCACAACGAAAATGTGATAGTAAGGATAATCCTTTATTGCTGGGGACATATGCATTGGTCATACACCTATCGTTCACCCCACTGATCACGGACACCATGACCAGGGGCACGACCTACAGCAGAGTCTCACAAATGCAGTCCTGGCGGACCACACACCATTCCTGTTCCATGCTGCCACGCATAGAAATGTTTGTGTGTCATATCCCTGCACCACCGCCATGGCATTTAGATGTAGCACATGCATATTCATGAGGGACAGCAGGAAAACCAGAACAGTGTGTTGTAATCCTGGCCTACATCTGGGAACCTCTGCTGTAAAGCAGCAACCAACAGGGGCAGACACACCCACACCCACACCCACAGGCCACATTTGCCAATGCCTCCTGGAGAGGCACGACATTGGGCCCTGCGTGCATCTCACAATACTAGCATGTGCATTCCTTAGCAATGTCACCCTACACCAGGGTATACGGTACACAGCTGTCAAATGCTTGCTATGAGTACTGGCAGATAGATAACCCTACGTTACGCAAATTATGCTCTGTGAGCTCCATCATGACAATCATTCTGTTGTCTGCAGTGGGTGCATCAGGTCTGGTCTCAGACAGTGTTTACCACCCTGGGGAGTGACACCCAACGGTATTGCGTACCATATCCATGCCTGTACTGTGCCCAGGACTGGTGTGGTGGCCAATGTTGACAAACGCCTCTATAGTAGCACAATGCTGGCATACGTGTGTGAGTGTGTGTCTGTCTATACAGTGTGTGTTGGCTGCAAACACCTTCCACAGCCCACACTGCCAGCACTGTTGCCAGTATTGGCCTGCCAATGTGCATAATGAGCAGCAAGGTACCATGGGTATAGATCAGACAGGGTGGGATGGCCAGGATGCATCTGCACAGGGCAGAGGGCACTGGCTGGGACACTGTAGTGGCTGGCCACCACCCACACAGACAGGGTGGCCTCTGTATGTGCTGCTGGGGTTGTACAACACCCTGACTGTGCAGTGACGACAGCATGGCTAGGCACCCCCATAGTGATAGATAGTATCTCTGTCATGTGATATATATGGGTTGTGGTTTGGGGCCCAGTCACTGACCTATCTGCTGGTGTGCACGGCCATCCTAGTTCTGGGTGCATGCATTTCCAACAGGACCAACTAGCAGACTGTCCTCAGTTGGTTTGTGTCCTGATGGAGTGCTGTGCAGCGGGTGATGGCTTGCTGCGGGAGAATATCAGATAGTGGTGGGGCCCAACGTAGCATATCACGGCATACTGTCTGTCAGATATTATGTCAGGGATGTGCATGTCTAACAGGACTAACTAGCAGATTGTCCGCAGCTGGTCTGTGTCCTGATGGAGCGCCTTGCAGGGTGCAGTGGCTGATGGCTTGCTGCAGGACAATATCAGATAGTGGTGGGGTGCAACCGAGCACATACAGGCCTAATGTCTGTCAGATATTGTGTTATGGATGTGTATACAGCTGCCATGACTGGCCTGTAGGGTGTCTCTTTCACAGTAGGACTGGGGTTGATGGTCTACTCTGCTGCCACCATTGCAGGGAGGTAGCATTTAGAGAGGAGACCCTGCGTTGCAAACGGGGGGGGGGGGGGGGGGGAGGTGGGGGACAAATGGTGGTACCTAACCCACCTAGGTATCCATAAGGGGTTCCCCAGACTCAGACCGACAGAGATATCCAAGTTGTTTCTGCAGAAAGAACCTATCTCACAGAGTAATAGTGCATTGGAGCTCTGCCATGGCCTAAATTTGCCGTGGAGGGTGTTGTGGACCTGGTCCTGGGTGCCTCATCGCACCCTTAGGGTGAGCACAGTACCCGCACAATGTGACGGTGTGTAGCTACTCTGTGCCAGTACAACACCCACTCAGTACACCCTACCAGGCCGAGTTGATGTGTGGGTGCACACGGGCACATCCCCATACCAGGCCTGGAGCTGTCAGGTTGCAGTCCCCATCCTGTGTGCATCTGTGGACTGGTGATTTGCATGTGCAGTGCATCATGGGCACGGGTGGCCAAACCCTATACACCTCACAACAGCAGACTGTCTGTGAGGTGACGTGCAGGCTTTCTGCAGCCAGCCATGGCTTTTGCTAACAGCTATAGTGCTGTAGTCCAAAGGTTATGTCACTGCCTGTGTAGCCAGAGGATATGGGTTCAAAACCACAGTGTGGTAATGTGATAGGCTTGTCCACAGCATTATCCATCTCAAATCCACCTATTTTTATGCATGATAAAACACCCGCGGCATACTGTACCCATAAGGTGTGTCTGAGGGTGCTTTATAGGGCGCCCTTTAGGCCACCTCATGGTTGCCATCCATACAGTGTGCACTATACATCATCCTGTGTGGCAACATATATGGTGCCCTATAGGGGACATTCTAGGGTGCGTTGGCGGACAGTGCACTGTAACATGTGCCCTATGGGCCGCCTTATGTTAACATGCTGTGAGAGTGCGTTTGCTAGTAGTGATACAAAAAGAAAAAAAGCCACCTACACCACAACACAACATAATACATACTGTTTTAGCCAGCCGTGTTCACTGGGCACTGTGAGGTATTGAACCGCTGATCCCTGCACCAGTGGTCACTGTTTCAAACATTGTGCTGTGGCTCTGTTCCTGTGCGTGGATATCAGCGAGACCCCTTATGCCGCACAAAACGCACATAATTAACAGTACGCCGCCCAATGACACCCATAATAACAGTGCGCCGTCCAAAACGCACAAAATGTACAGTGCGCTGCCCTATGTCGTCCAAATGCTAATATGTCTCGTAAAACATATACCCATCAAAGGTGTTGCTACAGCTGGGCATTTCCGTTGCACACAATGGGGGATCGAACCCATGGCCCCTGGACCATTGCTCAGTGTCATCACCGTTGTACCACAGCTCTGTTGTTTTGCACGGCCAGCAGCGTGCCACCTAGCCTTTCCACGCGATAATGTAGGCAGCGCACATCGCCGCGCACAAGTCCGGCCGCTTATTCTCGGTGTTTTGTGTGTTACCTACCTGAACTGACCACACCTCATATGCCACATGCCCAGTAATGGGGACCCGCACATATTAGGTGTTTATCAACACACCCCTAAAAGTGTTCATTTCAACATGAGAAATACATCGGTGCTATCTGTGGCTGCAGAGGTCAATAGACATACAGTTGTTCACACACTACCCACTGTGTATGAAAGCAGCGTGCATGTTCAATGTGCATATTCCCCGCACGCAGCCATGCGGAACGTTGCTATGCGCCAATCTCGGTCGCGTAGCCATGCGCCACGCATGTTCGGCAAACGATGTGCGCAAATGCGGAAGATGAGTTGTGTGCGGCACGGCTGCTACACGTGCAAAAAAGAAAATGGCGCCCTGCACAAGGAAGCCTGCCTTCTCTAGAAGAGAGGTCCGTGAGCTGGCAATACTAATAGGGCCAAAACAGGATAAGCTCTTCCCAGGAGCCTCCAGGGGAAGCGACACTGCAAAGGTGCTGAGGGCCTGGGAACGCATCACACGGCGTTTCAACCGTGTGGCTGAAAACAAACGTGAGGTAAGGGTATGGCAGCATATAACAATAGCCATATACAAACACTGGGGTGATTGTAGGTGACCATGCAGCTGTGTGTAGGTGGTTTACAACAGAAATGTACAGCAGCTACAACCGCATGTAGATATCTCTATGTATCACATCTGAGTAGTATTCCATGTATGCAGGTGTTGCTGGATATGGTCACATAGGGCATGATGCAATCCTGCAGTCATGCAATCTGCCTCTGTTGAACAGATAAAACATATTGTAACACAGCTAGGCCAGAGATCTTGCTAAATAGTCTCCGGAAACATCATGTGCTGATGCTGGGGCTGCATCTGCAGGCTAACACATATGGCCAATCCTTAGTGCTAGCGAAATCTGCATCACATGGTCTGTCTTACACCATGCAGCCCAGGGGTTCTGCGCCAATGTTGTCAAACGCAACTAGCCTATTCACAGGAGCCATGAGAGGCCATCAGAGTTGGCCCTCAATCACTCTGGAGCTATGGGGATCCCCACTAATGTTGCCTAAGCCATCGCCCCTATCCCCTGGAGTACAGAGAACCCTTCAAAGTACACTCACACTCACCCTGCAGATATGGGGATGTTTGCTAATGTTGTTTAAACCACCATCCCCATCCCCAGGAGTACAGAGAAGCCTTCAAACTGGGCCCTGTGTCATCCTGTAGATATGGGAATGTCAAATACTGTTGTTTAACCCATCCTCCCAATCCCCAGGAGTACAGAGAAGCCTTCAAACTGAGCCCTGTGTCATCCTTAGATATGGGAATGTCAAATACTGTTGTCTAACCCATCCCCCTTATCCCCAGGAGTACAGAGAGGCCTTCAAACTGGGCCCTGTGTCATCCTGTAGATATGGGAATGTCAAATACTGTTGTTTAACCCATCCCCCTTATCCCCAGGAGTACAGAGAAGCCCTCAAAGGGGGCCCCCTGTCATCCTGTAGATATGGGAATGTTTACTAATGCTGCTTAACCCCACATCCCCATCCCCAGGAGTACAGAGAGGCCCTCAAACTGAGCCCTGTGTCATCCTGTAGATATGGGAATGTCAAATACTGTTGTCTAACCCATCCCCCTTATCCCCAGGAGTACAGAGAAGCCCTCAAAGGGGGCCATCTGTCACCCTGGAGATATGGGAATGTGTGCTAATGTTGTTTAACCCATCCTCCCTATCCCCAGGAGTACAGAGAAGCCTTCAAAGGGGGCCCTCACCCACCCTGGTGATATGGTGGAGTGTGCCTATGCTGTTTAATCCATTCTCCCCATCTACAGGAGTCCTGACACCTGTGTATGGTTGTCATTTAAACGACCTACGTAGATGATGCATTTCCCTGCTAAGGTGCTGTAGGACACACAACACCCATGGGGCTGGAAAGCGGACTGTAACGGAGGGTATGTCTGTCACACATATATCAGCTATGTTGGATAGTCTACACATCTCATACAGTCTATGGGTCTGTGAGCTTCACAACACACAGCAGGGGATAGGCAGCAGACAGATGGTGGTCACAATATTCTATGTCCATGTCGTGCAATCACGTGTTTAGGCCGGAATGTTGTTTCCCCAACCTATGTTTGCATATCCACAGGTGGAGGACCTGAGGAAGAAGGCCCGTGAACTGAGGCTGTACCACCCGAGTATCTTGAGCGTTTCAGCAGGGGGCCGGGACAACACCAAGATGGTGAGGTATCCCAGGAATAACTTTCATCAACAAATGTCACATTGACCTACCAGCCGGTGTGTTACCTGCATATGTACAGGTGTTATGTGACACACATGGACGGCCTGTAATGTATGTAATCTTTCCCATATATAGACCACAGCAGTGATGGACCCGGAGACTCCCCACCCACCCTCAGACGGCCCACCACACGCCGTGGACGGGAGAGAGAGGTGGCGGAGGTGCAGGAGGAGGAGGAAGAGGTGGAGGCGCAGGTGTCGGATCTGCAGACAGAGGATGTGGAGGGGTCAGAGGATGCAGATGAGGAGGAGGGGCCCAATGAGGACGATGTGGTGCTGGTGCAGGACTCTGACGTGGAGGGGGAAGATGGGGAGGAGGGGAATGTGGGCCACCATTCACCAGCGGATGGGCATGTTGTGCAAGGTGTGGGGGATGCGGGGGAGGGGGGGTGGGGGGGGCATGGTGGGGATGTCCCTGCGGGGGTGTTAGCATGGGTGGAGGGGGTATTGGGGGGGAGTTTGGGGGGGGGAACAGGCAGGGCGGGGGGTTTGGGGGAACACAGCACAGCACAGGTCTCTGTGGACCCCCGTCAGACACCACAGGCAGGAACTTGGGACAGACATCGTAGTGTCACCGCGCCATCCACTGCCACCAACATATCACATGCACATGCCAGCACACAGACCACCGAGACTGTTTGTCTGTGTGCTGGCAGGTGTATGCACGATGTGTTGGTGGCAGTGGATGACGTGAGACGCGACATCCGTTTGGTGTTTCATGCACTGCAGTGTCTGACGGGGGCTGTCCAGCAGGTGAACGCTGATGTTGCACAGCTGCAACATCAACGTTCATCTGCTGGAGACCGTCACAGGCAGCATTGATGGCACCTGTGACGGCCACATGTGGCCTGTGCTGTGCTGTGTTACACAAACATACAGGCTGTGGGTGTTTGTTGTATGGCATGTTGCCATTTTGTTTCTACGTTACTCCAATTAAAGGTGGACGTTGTTTTCTGGACACAATGGTCATGTGTTTCCCTTACACACTCACCATGGATGTAAGCATGGGATATGTATGTGGAACAGGATATGCATTGACAGTTGACATGGATGTCATATGTGGACTTGCTCTAAATGCATTCATGGGGTCCTATCCATGTGTGCGGGTGTGTGACACCTTGGTAGGCGTATGCGTTGTTGCGTCGGAAGGGATTCCCGGGAACATCCATGTCACATGGGTGGGCGTGACATCCACAGATCTGTCAGTGGTCATATGGCAAACACATATGCATGCCACCCATGTCTGTCAATGCCACATGCATGCCATGGTGTTGTTTGCGCAGCCATGTTATCAGTGTTCCAGCCAGGGGCAATGGTCACACATATGCGATCAATGTATGGTGTATAAGGGTATGCAAATACTGATGGGTGTGAGTAGTCATCATGCAAACCCTGAGCAGTTCCCCAGCCACCACATCGGGGGGTGTGTAACGGGGCATGCTACAGCCAAGGGCCAATGAACACACTCTGTGCAGGTGACACACGACAAGTGGTGCCATCTGTGTAGATGTACCTGCCACTGCAAACAGGACAACAGGAAACTGCTTGGGTGCTGGTCAGATGTTCAGCAGCAAAACATGCATGCACACACTACATAGGGGAGCACAGGGACAATGATTGTATGCACACGTTGCAGCTATGTAATCATATACATTTATTCACACAGAATTACTTTTTCTCCAGGACCAAGCAGGAAGTCAGTCCTCACTTATGGGTGACGTCGGCGCCGACGGAGCCCTCGCGGAGCAATTTTTCCCCAGCTTTCAAAGAAAGCCTTTGGGAATTGCAGCGCGCATGCGCGGTAGTCTTCCCGCCCGAAGGAGCCATCTTAGCCAGTCTTCTTTTTTCCGCGGAGCCCTGCAGACGTCCCCGTCTTGTCCCCGCGAAAAAGTTGATTTTCCTCTTTATTTTATACTTTTTTCTTTCGGTTCGACGCCGGTCGTTTTCCCGCCCGGACTCGCGACGCCGGTCTCGAGTCCTCTAATGTTTTTTCGGTTTTTCTGACTTAGTCAGCTTTCGTTTTCGTTTTTCCCTGGCAGCCCGGTCCTTTGACCTCGCAGGGGCCCTTTTTCCCCCGATGGCTGCCAGTGGCTTTAAGCGGTGTGGTCGGTGTGACCGAAATATGTCACTAACCGACACACACGACTTTTGCCTCCGCTGCCTGGGCCCAGATCATGAGGAACTGATCTGTGGGCCCTGCAGCAAACTGTCCTCGAAGGCGTTGAGAAGTCGGCGGCATCAGCGCGAGAGAATCTTCGCTGACCCCAGCCGTACCCGGACCTCGTCGGAGGCCTCCGTGTTGAAAGGCTCCAGCTCGGACCGTCGCCGGAGCTCCTCCGACCGGGGTTCTCCCTCCGGGGACCATCGTCGGAAGGAAAAACCCGCGAGGGTGGCGTCGGTGGACGCTCCTGGCTCCGCGAGGGCCAGGTCGCATAGCCCCGACAGCCGCCCCGGGTCCTTGGAGAAGGAACACCTCCCGAAGCGACCTCGCCTGGAGTCGGAGATGCCTGCCCGGGTAAGTCCTGTAGTCCTTCTGGACTCGCCTCCGCGACAGCCGACGTCGGGCCCGACGCCGTCGGGGCCCGAGTTGGGGGCTGCTGGGTCACCTGAGCTCGGACTCAGGTTGACGGCCTTGGAGAGCAGACTGTCTGCCTTCATGGACCAGCAGCGGGCACTGCTCGCTGGCTTCGCTGGCGTCGCTGCCCCGACCGCCGGGACGTCGACGTCCAAGTCGACCCCGGAGACCGAGCCGATCCTCGAGTCAATGAGAACTCGAGTCGATCCTCGGTCGAGGTCGCCCTCGGCCTCCCGTTCGGGACCGAGGTCGCCGACGCCGACTCCCTCGGCGTCGGGGCGGCTGGCGCCGCACCCTGCCCGGGCCGACCCCACCGAGTCCTCGTCGGAGTCGGTCTGGGAGTCTGAGGAGGAAGAGTCACCTGATTCTTTCCGGACTCGGTGTGTCCCATCGGACTCTCCGGAGTCCGAGCCTCGGAAGCAGTCCCCCCCGGAGGATGCCCAGTTCTCGGACTTCGTTAGGGATATGGCCAAGGCTTTGGCCTTCCCTGCGGATCCCGAGGAGGAGCCTCGAGCCGAAGAGCTCGACGCCCTCCAGTATGACTCTCCCGCGAGGGAACACTTTACTGTGCCGGTTCCCCCTATGCTGGAACGACTACTCTTCCGCATGTGGGAGAGTCCGGCCTCCTCGCCGGTCCTGAGCAAGCGGGTCGATTCTATCTATCGAGTCCGCAAGAGCCCTGGCTTTCAAAAGGCGCAGTTGCCACACCATTCCATGGTAGTGGAATCGGCCATGCATCGTCTTAAGAGCCAGAAGATGCACTCCTCGGTGCCTCCTGGAAGGGAGGCCCGTAACCTGGATGGCCTTGGCAAGAAGTGCTTCCAGGGCTCTATGCTCGCTTGTCGTGTCCAGACTTACCAGCTATACATGGGCATGTATCTCAGGGATCTGGCTAAAGAGCTAGCCGGATTCTCCGCTGGTCTCTCCGAGGAGCCCTTGCGGAGGTTCCTAGCCTTGTCCACGGGTATTCGGGAATGCTCAAAGTTCATGTCCCGAGCAGCCTATGATGGCTTTGAAGCCTCGGCTCGAGTAGCCGCAGCCGGCATCGGTGCCCGCCGACAGGCTTGGCTTCAGTCGTCCGACCTTGAGCCCTGGGTACAGGACAAGTTGGTCGATGTCCCCTGCCGAGGCGAAAACCTCTTTGGCAAGCCCATGGCGGAAAAGGCTGCACAAATTGAGACTGAGACTCTCACCAGGACCAGGCTTTCTAGGAAGACCTCCGCCCCTTCCCAGAAAAAGAAGGGCTCGGGAAAAAAGTCCTTTTACCCGAGGAAGGCAGCTGCCTACAAACAATACCCCCATTATCAGGCCCCTGCAGCTCCCCAACAGGGCCAGCAGGCCAAGGGACGGGGTAACGGGTCCCGTAGGCAGCAAGCCCCCAAGCCTGCACCACCAGCCCCTGCTCAGCAGGGTGGGGGTTTTTGACTCGCTCTGCATAGCCTCTCCCCCCCCCGCTGGTCCCCCCCAGCACCGGAGGCCGGCTGGTTCACTTCGCCCACAGGTGGTCCAGCATCACCGCAGACGCCTGGGTGCTTCAGGTCGTGCGAGAGGGCTACCTTCTCCACTTCCATCAGGTCCCTCCCTCCTATTTTCCGGGAGAGCCTCCGCGCCCCCCTCTGCACAGGGAGTTGCTCCTTCAGGAGTTAGCAGGTCTTCTGCAGGATCAGGCGGTGGAACCGGTGCCACACCACCTGAGAGGTCAGGGCTTCTATTCAAGGTATTTTCTGATACCAAAGAGAACAGGAGGCCTCCGACCCATCCTGGACTTGCGCAACCTCAACAAGTTCCTTGTGCGGGAGAAGTTCAAAATGCTTACCCTTGGAATCCTTCTGCCCTACCTCCAGCAGGGAGATTGGCTATGCTCCTTGGATCTAAAGGATGCCTACACGCACATCCTCATCCACCCAAGCCACCGCCAATACCTAAGGTTTGTGGTGGCAGGAAATCATTACCAGTACAGAGTACTGCCCTTTGGCCTGTCCTCCGCACCGCGAGTCTTCACAAAATGTCTCGCGGTCGTGGCGGCCCATCTCCGGCTTCACGGCCTCTATGTCTTTCCGTACCTCGACGACTGGCTCATCAGAGCAGCGTCCGCTCAGGAGGTCACCAACGCCACGTGCCGCACGGTGACTCTGCTGCAGCACTTGGGCTTTGTCATAAACTTCGCAAAGTCCACTTTGCTCCCCTCACAGGATCTCGAGTTCATCGGCGCAAGGCTGCACACCCCTCAGGCGCGAGCGTACCTACCGCTCGACAGGGCTCAGCGGCTCATGGACCTAGCCGACCGCTTTCGCAGCCAGCCCCTGGTCTCCGCCAGGCGCTTCCTGAGACTGCTCGGCCATATGGCTTCCACCGTCCATGTGACCCCCAATGCCCGCCTGAATATGCGGTCTGCTCAATGGTGTCTCCGCCGGCAGTGGCGACAAGCCACAGGCGGCCTAGCAGACCTGGTGCGCGTCTCCGAGCCGCTGGTCTCGTCTATCCGGTGGTGGCTCCGACAGCCGAACCTGGTATTGGGAATGCCTTTCCAGTCACCTCAGCCGACCCGGGTGCTGACCACCGATGCATCCCTCCTGGGCTGGGGAGCACATTGCCAAGAGGCACGTACTCAGGGCCTCTGGACCAAGTGGGAGTCTGCTCAGCAGATCAACTTCCTGGAGCTCAGGGCGATCCGCCTAGCTCTCAAGGCCTTCTCCCACCTGACCTCCCAACAGTCCGTCCTTGTCCAGACGGACAATCAAGTTGCCATGTTCTACGTGAACAAGCAGGGGGGCACGGGCTCCTTCCTCCTCTGCCGGGAGGCACAGAAGCTCTGCTCTTGGGCCGTCAGTCACGGCATTCTCCTCAAGGCAGTTTATCTCCCGGGCCAAGAAAATTGCCTGGCGGACAAACTCAGCAGGGTCCTCCAGCCGCACGAGTGGCGTCTGGATCCCTTGATCGTTCAGAAGCTCTTCCTCAGGTGGGGCCTCCCCACGGTGGATCTCTTTGCCAGTCCTCACAACCGGCAGCTTCCTCGCTTCTGCTCTCGTCAGCCTCACCCCCTTCGGGTTGCGGCGGACGCCTTTCTGATCTCCTGGTCGGGGAGCCTTCTGTATGCTTTCCCTCCCATCCCGTTAGTCTCTCGGACTCTTTTCAAGGTTCTCCGAGACAAAGCCTTCATGATCCTGGTGGCCCCTCGCTGGCCCAGGCAGCCGTGGTTTCCGCTCCTGCTGCAACTGGCGGTGGAGGATCCAATCCCTCTGGGGGTGCAACCGGATCTCCTCACCCAGGATCAGGGGTCCCTACTACACCCCAACCTCAGGTCTCTCAACCTCATGGCCTGGCTGCTGAAAGGGTAGTCCTTGCTCCTCTTCTCTTGCCGGCGGAGGTGGAGGAGGTCGTCTTGGCTTCGCGACGGCCTTCTACCCGCAAATGCTACGCCCTTAAATGGCGTCGCTTTGCACTCTGGTGTTCCCAACAGTCTCAGGATCCCTTCTCCTGCCCGGTGTCGGTGATCTTACAGTACTTACTACACCTCTCTAATCTGGGACTTAAGTCCAACTCCGTCAAAGTTCACCTAAGTGCTCTTTCCGCACATCATGTGCCGGTGGACGGCAGACCTCTCTCCCACGACCCTCTCGTAGCGAGGTTTCTCCGAGGTCTCCTACTACTTAAACCACCTCTGCGCCCGCCAGCGCCTGACTGGGACCTGAATGTGGTTTTACAGCGGATCACCTGTCCGCCTTTTGAACCTATGGCTACCTGTTCTCTCCGTTTTCTGTCTTGGAAAACGCTGTTCTTGATAGCCCTCACTTCCGCTAGACGCGTAAGTGAATTGCAGGCCCTCGTGTCTGATCCCCCCTACACTCGGTTCTACAAGAATAGGGTAGTCCTCCGGACTCACCCAAAGTTTCTGCCCAAAGTGGTCTCCCCTTTTCACATGAATCAGGAGGTGGTACTTCCAATCTTCTTTCCCAGACCACACTCCAGCCGAGCTGAGACGGTCCTCCATACCCTGGACTGTAGAAGGGCATTGAACTTCTACCTTGACCGTACGCGGGAGCACCGTAAAGCTGCTCAGCTTTTTGTGTCTTTTGACCCCAATAAATTGGGGCTCCCGGTCTCCAAGCGTACTCTGTCCATCTGGATTGCGGACTGTATCTCTTGGGCTTATGGGGCAGCCGGACTCGCCTTAGAAAGTCGAGTCACGGCTCATTGCGTTCGGGCAAAAGCCACGTCAGTGGCTTACCTCCGCTCTGTTCCGCTGGCAGACATCTGCCGGGCCGCTACTTGGTCCTCGAGCCAGACTTTTGCGGTCCATTACTGTCTCGAGAGGGAGTCCCGTAGGGACAGTGCTTTCGGACAGGCAGTCCTCCGTAATCTCTTTGAGGTCTGAGCAACTCCTACCCTCCATCCCGGATGTGGGCTACCGGTGGGTGATAATTCAGCGAAGATTCTATCCTTCTGTGCTGCTGAGCTAGAGGGAGCTCATTTTTGTGCTTAGGGTCTCCGGTAGCCTTGAGCTTGGGAGTCCCATAAGTGAGGACTGACTTCCTGCTTGGTCCTGGAGAAAGCATAGTTACTCACCTGTAACAGGTGTTCTCCAGGAGCAGCAGGAATCAGTCCTCACTACCCTCCCTCCTCCCCTTGGAGT
Organism: Ichthyophis bannanicus; assembly: GCA_033557465.1. Classification (NCBI taxonomy): domain Eukaryota; kingdom Metazoa; phylum Chordata; class Amphibia; order Gymnophiona; family Ichthyophiidae; genus Ichthyophis; species Ichthyophis bannanicus. Next base: position 440,351,953 of record CM066034.1, read on the forward strand.
TGCAATCGTCTGCTTATGTTCTTTTTGCAAATTTTTATGCTGTCTTTTTAGCTATGTCATCTGACTGGCTAAGATGGCTCCTTCGGGCGGGAAGACTACCGCGCATGCGCGCTGCAATTCCCAAAGGCTTTCTTTGAAAGCTGGGGAAAAATTGCTCCGCGAGGGCTCCGTCGGCGCCGACGTCACCCATAAGTGAGGACTGATTCCTGCTGCTCCTGGAGAACACCTGTTACAGGTGAGTAACTACGCTTTCCGCCGTGGCCTCCCACGTCTGGGCCGTCCCAGTTCCCCCTCCCCTGTTGGAGCACGCCCCTGCTGTGCATGTGGTGGTGGTGGAGGTGGTTCCGAGCGTTGCAGCAAACCAACGATGCTCTCCAGGGCCACAGCAATTCGTTCTGACGGCATGGCTCTCACATCATCACGCAATCCCCTAAGTTCCTGCCGTAACAGGTCCACAGAATTGCAAATAGCTGCAGCTGCCTGACGATTGCCTGTGGGTGGAACAAAGGGTGGCCATGAGACACATCCCGAGTAAACAACCATCACATACAACAATGTTACGTATGTAGCACCACATTCTCCTTGTGATTGGACATTCCATATTGAATACATGGACATATTAGCAGAAAAACCTTGTCAGCAATTATACTGTCCCAGCCACACACAGCACATTGCTCAGTTGTGTGATGTGGGGGTGAACACAGGTATACACTGGATGCGCAAAAACGCCCACATAATGCGTACATTACAATAGGCCCAGGAACAGATAGCAGACACATGTCCACTTTGTACGGGGGTGCAGCAAGTGCGCTGGACAACATCCACACCTGGGGAGTTGCATTGGTGATGCTGTTTGTTTGAGGACAACTAGGCCAGGTGGCGCCACACTTGTATTAATATGTGCAGCATGGACAGGTCACAAATCAAGCAGATGTGACTCTGCAAGATGCGCTGGCAGCACCAGCATTAGCAGCCTTACATGGCCAGGTCCACTGATGACACATGTGTCTCTGAACACAGAGGTTTACTTGCACCTAGGGCCAACAGAGAAAAAGGTCTCATAACAATGCACGTACACCTCCATACACATGTGGAGGTTGTGGACAGAGCATGGGTAGCACCAGATGATGCAGCACAGGGGGACAGACGGCACGATTGAACACACATGGTTATGATGTGCAAACACCTGCACATGATAGCCACTAGGGATGTGTGCTTAGGGACAGAGCTGGGGGGGGATGTGTGACCCAGGTTGGCAGCAGGGGTATCACCTGTGTGGTGTATATTCATTCCAAGAACAAAAGGGGCCAGGAGCTGAGCTGTGTGGTCAGGTGTGTGGGTCCCAACCCATGGTATTGTGAGAGACATTGTTAGATCTAGAGAGGAATGGCACATGCGGATAGCCCTGTCTGGATGTCTAGCAGCATACCTTTGTATTGTACATACAGTGAGTCTGCAAGGACCTGTAGGCCACCCAAACCATACCGACATGACCAGTCGCCCTGTCAGTTCTGTACACTGTGCAATATGTGTGTCAACACACATTTGAACTGCTAATGCCACATCGTATGATTGTTTTGCACCAGAAACACAGACTGTAGGGTGTGGGGTCGTTGTGACATAGCAGTACACACACTGTTCAGGTTTGCATATGGTAGGTCGGATTCGCAATGGACCAGGGGACATTGGGCATTGTTTCACCTGTCACACGCCTGTGCTGCTGTGATGAGGCTGGCTGTTGCTGTTCCAATTGGCGTATTGAGGTTATGACCCATAACATGCTGCAACATAAACAACATCTCACTTATGTGTGCATCTGTAGGTTTGAATGTACCATAGGCTGTTATGTTGTGCGGCACAGTGCGATGAGCTAACATACACTGTGCCGTTCTGTTGTTCAATATGTCTACAGTCTACGGTAATTATAAAATATTGCTCCAAAAATTGCAAAAATGCTGATATATATTATTCTTATGCACTTAAATAGGATCAAAAAGAGTGACCCAATAAACTTCTCATATATATAAGATATACCCCCTACAAATATATATATAATATATATAAATATATATAAACCCCCTACAAATATGGATTTGTACAGTCTACGGTAGGCAGACATGTCACAGCTGTGTATGGTATTCTCTGACATCCACCACACACCCCCCAAACAGGGTCTAATGGTTTGTGTGTGGTGGTTGTGCCAGACCTTGGTCACCACTGTTGCCTCTCATCTGTGCGCATGTGTGTGGGGACACATCTTTGCACGCCTTAATAACCACGTCATGACTGAGTGCACAGAATGTGTGTCTCTGATTAAGATCAACATCAACACATATTTGTTAAACTGTACATGTTATGCTGTATGTCAGCATTGCAGAGGTGCTAGGTTATGTCCCAGTGAAGTTACTGTGTTGCACATGCGGAATCCTGACATGTGGTATAGTGTTATGTCATGTAGGTAGGCCGGCCAATGTGTGGAGTGGATCACATATAAGATACTCCCATACGATGCACAGCTGATATTGTATGAACACTCAGCATACAAAACATTGGGGGTAACAAAGTTTTGCACCCACCTTCTGCATCTTGACGTGCAGATCTGCCATGTGCTCTCAGCTGTGCCAGCAGCACATCCTCCCCACACACCTCCTGGCTTGTTGGATGTCTTGCGGCTGGTGAATGAGAACCCATCGTCGTATCGCGCATCATGTCTGCCTCCACGGGCCCCTCGGCAGAGGTTATGCTGTCACCAGACACACCAACCTCTGGATCCTCCATGATGTGTTTCGCACGCATCGCAGCCCCCTCCACCACCTCCTCCTCCTCCTCCTCCTCTCCCCCCTCCTCATGTGTCATCATTGTACTGTAGTCACCTGTATTGTGGGCACAAGATGACAACACACATATGACTGTGCAATACAGCTACATATACGTGTGTGTTGCAGAATACACATACCTGCTGGTGTGGGGACCCAACACGTGTGCTGCAGACAGGGCCCCCTGCACACTCACATACCTGTCTCTCTGCAACATGTACCTGTACCAGGGAAACAGGTGTGTGTGTACCCTCTGCACACCTTGTGTGTTTGCCATGCCTCTGAGTCTGCTCCAATTGTGCATTTATCCCCCACCCCATTTCTCAAACCACCTGGCCAACATATGTGCACACACGGATGCACATAACTGACAGGTACACCTGTAATTGCATACACCGGTGTGGGTGTGCCTGCCATCTTGAAGGGCATATCACATTGGGACATACTGTCATCACAGTGCTCCATGTGTTTGTCTCCAACATACAATGGAGGTAGCTACCAATGTAAATCAACACTGGGCCATTGACAGGCACATGCAGCACTGTGCGTATAGTATGGCACATACACATTCACATCTCACAGGCGACTGCAATATGAAGCTGAGGAGAGGCAGTGTTGTGGGTGGAGGTAAGGGGTTGTTAGACGTAGACATGTCTGGGACAGGTTGGGGGACTGATAGGATGAGGGACACATGCTGAATGTGTCCCTGGAACATGGCAACAGAACATGGTGACACAGGCCAATACACAGATGTCTGCAGCTCTGAGGATGTACAACATGTTTAACTCAGGACAGATGTCATCGTCCCAACACAGGCCATGTTTTCATGTCCCCACAGGGTCAGGTGTTGTATGACACATCTGCCCTTACCCCATGGGCATACGTGTATCACTGCACCTTGACAAGTCATTGTCAGACACATGTGATAGGGAAGGTTACCAGACACCATGCTGCACTCGGTACCTGCTGTGATGCCAGGCGTACATGCACTGCTCTTGAGATACGCTCCTTATGTCATACACTGTGGTCTCTCAGTCCTTTCCAACAGTCACATATGTCCACATTTGCTTGCCGTGTGCACATGTGACTGTGAGGTGACAGACGGCGATAGCACAGTCACAGATCTAACGCGTTGTGTGATGTGCATGACCTCTACGCCTGCCAGATCTGCAGTGTCCAACTGCTCCATATTGTGGAGTGACCTACCCTGTCACACACTGTGTAACGTTAGTGGGCAAGGTGTAGTCCCACTGGTATTTTGGAGGGGGAGGAGCACCTTATAGGGACACCTATTGCCCCCGTGGCTGACACCACAACCCAGCCTATGTTGGCTACGTGACATATGTCTTTGAGAACACTATTCAGCTGTCCCCCTGTGTATTGCACCTCCTGGTATTGGCTTGATGTAACCTTTGGGGTGTGAGTGTTCTGTTTCTGTTTCATAGAACAGGGTATGAAGGTGTAGAGCACACACCTCTGACAGCAGCATAGTTAAATGCTAGCACAGTTACATACCTGTAAAAGGTGATCTCTGGGAAAAGCAGGAATCAGTCTCCACATATGGGTACATCGGCAACCAATGGAGCCTGCACAGGCATACCTACCCGTTTCCAAACAGTAAGCCTTGGGCAGCATACCTGGGGCCTGTACACTGACGTCCCGCCCTCTCCAGAGCCTCTCTCCATTAGGGTTCCCAAGCTGAGACAAGGGTGAGTTGCGAATAGGAGGATAGCTGAAAGGATAAAACTCATGGGGAGCTGGGAGGGTTGTCCAGACTACTACGTGCTGTTCACAGACATCACCTGTTACACCTAGCTCCGGAAACAAGCAGGAATGTGTGTTCACATATGTGGACTCCCTAGCTATGGAGGCCAGGGGAAGCTCCCTGAGATTTGCAGTGCCGAGGCACAGGTGGGCATCAGTCCCTCACGTATCTCCACCATCCCATGTGGGATGGAGGGTGGGATTTGGGATGAATGGACCTTCAATGAAAGACAAACAACTCACCGAAGGACTACTGGGGGGGGGGGGGGAGTCCGCAGTATGCATGATAAGTGCATTACACATATCATATGAACTCACATATATAATGTTTACGGACTGGATTTTAGGGGTGGAGGGCAGGATGGGGTCTGCTGGATACGTAGTGACGGGATTGTCACGGCGACATCACAGCAGTGGGGATGACGGGCCTACCTGGAGCGAGCAGGTGATCCAGGTGTCAACTGGTTTGGATTGTGATGGCACGTCCCCAATGGCAAGCATTATGGGACACATCTGGGACCTTCTGGAGACCCATCTTCTGAAATAATTAGGTATGACAGACGCAGACCGACCGACTGAGACACCTATCCCAGTCCTTGCGGGGAGAGCGGTTATGGGGGTAACCGCATTCCCTAGTAACATAGATGTGTCATCAAAAGGGAATACATGTACACTGTCTGTCCAAGCTGCTAAGAGATATGAAAGACATATACGCACGAAGCTTCAAGGGTAGGGAACCTAAGTAGACATGGATGCTGATAGCATCATACTGCATCATAGTGCATAACAGGCTCTTCAGACTGAAGAATAGTGTGCGGATGGGGATATACACTGTCTGATACGTCAGTCAGTTCACTCTCTTACATGGACAGTGAGGTGAACGTATGTAACATATATCAATCCCTACGAGGTATCCCCACAGACACATATCTAGGTACAGATATACGCACATATCTGTATTTCAGGATATGTTTGGAGACATGTGTGGACATATATACATAGGCAGCTATATTTATATGTTTGTATATAATGTTCATAATAAAACACATATCTATATGTATCCATCTATCTATCTATCTATCTATATCTCTCTCTATCTCTATCTCTATATCCATATATATCTATGTATAGCTAGATCTATATCTATATCTATATATACACACATTTATCTCTATATATATGTGGGCCATGAATATGCACCGGCAGCAAATTGACATATGTATGTAGAGTTATGAGGACCTATTCACATACATGACTTTATTCCTGACGACACATGTCTGCCACTGAGCCCCACAGTTAGTTTGGGATGGGGTATGTGAGTGTGAGACATTCTATTCGTAACAGGAGGCCAAGCCCACCTGACAGATACAATGATCATCAATCTCCATGGCATACAGGGATGCAGTATTGCAAACAGCGAATCACCAGGATGGTTGGGTGACAACAGGGGATAAGCCCAGTCTGTGCGGACATGGCTAACATCTGTTAGATATCTAACATGGCAAAGGTACAGAAATCCAGCCGACGGATACCAAGGGGACACACTGGAGGGATATGGCGGTACTATGCGTTCCCAGTAGCCGTGGATAGTCATGCATGAACGTTCCACCCTCTATACAATACAAAACCAGAGGTTGCAGTAAACCCACACAGACCTCTGATGGGGTCATAAACCTTGTCTAGCCATATAGCGTCGCCCTATGAGGATGGTGTTCGCTCTATATCAGGGCCCTCATAGTGGATGAGCTCTCTGAGAGTGCAGAGAGCATATGGAGGTTGAATTTGAATGAACTGTCTGTAAGCAGATACAGTGCCATGTCCCCTGGAAGGAGTTGTCCAGAGATAAGAGGTGTTCAGCCTACAATGAGTGAAAATAACCATGGACTAGCTTGGAACCACTACTACGGTTGAACAGGAACTGTGAGATAGAGAAACTGGAACATGTGGGATGTGTCTGCAGGGCAATCACTGTGCCTCCTGCAGGCACAGCAGCTGTAGAAATAGATGGGTGGCGGACATGGGCAATGGAACAAAGGACAGGGGATGGTCCTGTCCCTGTCTACTGAGTTATCCAGCACATATGTTCATGGCAGGACAAGCAATACCCTGAAAAGGAGGCTAAGGAGCATCTTAGTAAGGTAACCCTCAGCCTACGAAAGTCCTGGATGAGAGGGTGTGGAATGTAGGTAACGGAGGGGTGACGTACCCATAGGGGACGTCAGCTGATGGCACAGTGCTCATGTTGTGACAGACACTATTATGGGATAGTTGTACCCCCTCCTCTCAGTGATGAGAGGAAGACAGATCTATAACCCAGAAACAAGGATATCCCGACATCTTAACCTCATGAGAAAGGGTATGCAGTGTAGTCTCCTGGGGAACACCAGTGCGGCACCTATGAGAATACACTAACTGTATGTTACAGTTCCCCGACACCTATGATTTGTGTGAATGCTGCGGCTGCCTAGACTTTGTAAACATCAGACCATGCTGAGGTGTTCCTCGCTGTGCTACATCTGCATGATGGGCAGGAGACCTGACAACTCCTCATTTCCAAAAGAAAGAGGGTCAGGTGGGACATTTCCTACCCCCTGACACTGATGGTGGATTGGAATGGCCTGTAGCCCTAGGGACGTCAGATGAACAGTGGGCAAACTGACGTACAACCTCCTTGTTGATGAGGCTTTCTCCAGTACATGGTGATTGTGCCACAGTAGGTTGAGGCCATCTATTCAGACCTGCAACCTCGAGCCAACCCTTGCAACGTGCTACAATGGGAGTTCCAGTGGATATGCCTACAGACCCACAAGGGTCAACATAAGCACGTGAGAGAATTATGATATACCATGCCTAGGACCTAGAAGTTATGAGTAGTCAGCTACCTTTGACTCTGCCACGAAGGGCCTCAAACGGGACAGGTGTTGTGTGACCTCCTGGAGGGCGTGACTCATATAACACATATGGGATATCATCCGGGATGGCAGCATAGACGTTTGGACATTGTGGCGTCCAAAAGCATCATGTGCTTTAGAAGCACGACCTGGCAGACAGGATGACTGCTCCGTTTAACGTTTGACCTTCCGCATTGCTGATTCCACTACCAAGGAATGGTGGGGGGTCGGGTATTATGAGATCCTGGAGAGGGTGCCACCTCATACAGAGCATCAGTTGCTGAGGCAGGGGGAGGAGGAGCCCTCCAAGGTGATATCCACATTTCCAGGAGGCAGACCTGCGAAGAAGGATTTATAAGAGACGTTAGGTTGTCCGTTCCTGCAGTGGCGCCAGTGGTAAGCGGAAGGTCAGGGATGGGAATAGCCAGATAGGTTGCCATGTCAAGGTGGAATGTCTGAGACGAAGGTCATCCAAGGGAAAACATCCATGGCAAAGGTAGGTTTGCAGTAGCAGCCTCAGCACCAGAGGGTGCAGACTGATTATGAACACAACACCTAGTGGTGGTGTGGAGGCACTTGCGATCAGGAGACAATGCAGGAGGTACTGCATTGATCACTCCGGGTATCAACTCCACACTGGGTATCAATAGTACAGCCCTTGATGTTGTCATCGGTGGCTGCTGAAGCGGCACCAGGACAACTGGCGTGGCATAACAAGTCTCCGTAGACGTGCGTATCCTGAAACAACAATGTGCAGTTTCAAAACACATCGTGACCCAATCCTCAGGAGTACATATCGGTCATGGAGTAGGCATCTAAGAGGGTGACTCGATCGAAGTATGCGTTGATGGTACGGACATCGGTATCAGCAATGCCAACACACAGTACCCGGTCTGAGTGTTATACATTGTTTTGGATGGTAACAAGGACATGCAATGACATGCGTCGGGGGAGGGAGAGGCACTACATACCGTTGCTAGTGACACGATATCGGTACTGCTCGGAGCGGATATCTACGGCAAGCATGGCTGTGGTATGTTCTGTGAGGGGTGAGGCCCTGGAACAAACTGCAACCCCTTTGATGCTTTGGGGCCAGGTGGCTCCCGCAGCCTATGTGAGGGCAATGTTTGTTTGAGGGTACGGACGGAGCCATCCCCATGCTGGCCATGAGGCGTACCACGCAAGCATTAACTAGTCCTCAGAGATGTTGTGTGGGTTACCTGATCCTGTAGAGTGGGGACAGCTTGTACCCCATGTGGCATGGGACAAATGTTATCGAGGGAGACCTGAGGACGTCATGCTTCCAGCACCATGTTTGGACAAGGCAATGCAGGCGGGAAATGGTCATGACCTATACTGGTTGGACAACAGTAAATGGAGTTTAAGCAGGAAACGTTGTTTCCACAGTCATAGCATCCCCTCAGTGACGTTGGCTCCATGATGCACAGGCCTTGTGCCCCAAGAGGTTGGGACATGAGGATGCGGAAAATGTTTATCACGATTCTGGACATACACCCCCAGGGGTACCTGTGTCGGTGGCACATACAGCCGCACACACACGATAACAAGGGAGATAGGTGTTGACATCATTTTCACACAAAGGTTTCTGCTGCGGTGACAGGAGGACGTCCTTCGGGCTCCATGGAGGCCTCAAACACTGAAGGGAGGCTCTGGAGAAGGAGGCAGTTCAGCGCGCAGGCGCAAGGGATGTTGCCAAATACGTTATGATCGTTAGCTGGGCAGCATTCCCGTGCAGGCTCTGTCGGTACTGACAGTCACATATGTGATGGCTCATTCCTGCTTGTACCTGTAGATGCGTCTCGGCAGATAGCAGACAATCCCAACTGCACTCACATAACTATCTACACAATGGTGATCCCATGGGGGTCATGAGTCGTAATGGATATGCGTAGCATACATACCTGCCTGTGTGTGTGCGGTGTCCAGGGCCGTAGGCAGCCCATATGTGTAGACAGGACCGAGTCTCTGTGCAAGCTGCTGCTCCAGGGGGCTGAGCATGGTTGGTAGGGGGCCGCCGCCACCTGTGCCACGTGCATGCTGTTCGTCCTCACACATGTGCTGGCGCACACCTCTTTTGATGTCGGAGAACCTCTTTTTGAGGCTCTCTATGTCCCGCGGGTGTCCCCCCTGCCTCAGCCACGCTTCTGCTTACCTCCTCCCACGCCGCATTCCGCCCTGCTGTTGATGTCCGTGTGCTCAGCCTGCCAAAGAGAACCTCGTATTGCTCTAGCACCATGGATAGGAGGTTGTGGTTCTCCCCATCTGTGAACCGTGTGGCCCTCCTTCTCAGGCTTTCAGGCACAGGGACCCTCTTCCTTTTCCCAGTGTGTCTGATGGGAGCAGGATGGCCCCTTGCTGATGGCTCACCATCCATAGGGCCTGCAGGTCCTGGCCCCAGTGGCACTGGTGGGCCCACCTCCTCACCCTCACCCTCTCCCAAACTCGCCCTCCCCCTATACCTCTCTCTATCCCTCCCTCTCCCCCTCTCTCTCTCCCTCTCTCTATCCCACCCTCTCCCCTCTCTCTCCCTCTCTCTATCCCTCTCTCTATCCCTCTCCCTCTCCCTCTCTCTGTCCCCCTCTCTATCCCTCTCTCTATCCCTTTCACTCTGCTCATCCATCACCCTCCTCTCACATGTCCGCTCCCCACTCCCCTCCTCACCGCACATCATCCCTTCTGCCTCTCCTACACCACGTACAACACAGACACAACAGCTATATACTCAATAGCAATAAACCAACACAGTAAACGGAACAATACACCCAACAGTACAGAGACAAATGACAACAACAAACTATTTGGCTACAGATACAACACACCTCCTACTATGAACCCTCACCAACCTATTCCTCCACAACCTATCTCTCACAAAACTATACGTCCTCCAACAACCCTCAACGTTTTTCAGGCGTGTAGTGTTTTTTATATTTGTTTTTGCACGTTGGTTACATTGCGCATGCGACATTGTGCGACGGTGCTGCTTGTGCGCGGTGCGTAACTGCACTTACGCATAGGCGTTCGTTGGTGGGTTTGGTTGTGTGCGAGGCCACGCATGTGCAACTCTTTGCGCATGTGCGTTTGTGTGTGCATAGTCACGCACAGGCAACGCATCCGGACAGGCATAACGAGATGCACATGGGCGCCGTGCACAAACCAACAAACATCAGCATCAAATTGCACATGCGCCTCGCACACATCCACACGCACATGCGCTCTCATTTTAACGTGTGCGGCGTGCACAGGCAAACGCCCATGCGTAACGGGTTGCACATGCGCAAACTGTTGTACAGGGGCGCCGCGCAGAAGCGGCGCCGTCGCACAATGGCGCATGCGCACTCTACGGACAGCCATTTACCTATATAAAATGATGCCGAACATTTGGCCACATTGAGGGTTGTTTTGTAGGCGCGGCGAGTGTTGTTTGGGAGATAGAGAGAGCTGAGAGCAGGTGTTGTTACTAGTGTTGTTTGTAGTGTATGTAGTGTTTTGCTGTTGTCTGTTGTGCTTGTAGTGCATGTACTGCTGATTGTAGTGGTTTCTGTAGCGTTTGTAGTGTTGTATTGTGGTATGTAGTGATTGTAGTGCTCATTGTAGTGTTCTTTGTTGTGTTGTCTGTAGTGTCTGGTCTTGTGTGGCTAGTGTCGTATTGTTTTGTAAGGTGTCCAGTGTTTCGGGAGGTGTGTGTGTGTGTGTGTGTGTGTGTGTGTGACCACAGTGGAGGGATTGATGGCGGAGATATATGTTGTTGCATGTGCCCGAAGATGTGGGCGGATGCTGCGGTTGCTGGACAGGGGATATGGTGTCCATGTGGCTGTGGCACAGGGCATGGGTGTGGACCCGCAGCAAATCAGACCTGCTCCTGTGGAGGCGGCACAGAGATGTGCTGTGCGTAGATGGCGCAGACGGCGGCCGAGGTGCAGGCTCGGCAGACTCGCCTCTACAGGCCCAGGGCCCAGCTCCAGGGCATGCGTGAGGACCAGGTCATCTCCCTTTACCGACTAAGCACAAGGGCTATTAGGGGGCTCTATGAGGATCTAAGACCTGACCTGGAGCCCCTGACTGACCGGTCCCATGCCATACCGGGTTTAGTCAAGCTCCTTGCTGCCTTACATTTTTTTGCCTCTGGCTGTTTCCAGTCATCTGTGGCCGCAGTGGGTGGCATGAGCCGCCCCACCTTCTCACGCTGTCTTCACCAGGTACTGCGTGCCATGGTCAGCCGGGTGGGGAATTACATAGGCCTTCCCCACAATAGGCAACAGTGGGGGACCCTGAACCAAGCCTTTGCGGCGTTAGCCGGGATACCACACGTGATGGGAGCTATTGATTGCACACATGTTGCCCTGGTCCCGCCCAGAGACAGGGAGGTGGTGTTCCGCAACCGCAAACACTACCATTCCCTGAATGTTCAGGTTGTATGTGATGCTAATCTGCATATTCTGAATGTGGTCCCAAGGTTTGCAGGGTCCACCCACGACTCCTACATCCTGCATCGCTCAGCACTATTTCAGCAATTTGAGGAGGGACAGTATGGGGACTGTATATTGCTGGGTGAGTATTTCCAAATCTATCATGACATCATGCATATATGTGTGTGTTTGAGTAACATCTCTCATATAGTGCGCCGTTTCCTCTATGTGCAGTTGGATATTGAACTCACATTCAGCAGACAGAGGAATGTTCTGAGTTTACATCCTTAGGGGGTTGTACACGTTGAGTAACAGGGGACATGATTGGACATGTAACATCAGTTGTGAAACAATATCTGTGATAAACGTGCTGATGGTGGTGTTGGAACTATGCACCTGTGCAGATGTGTATCCTGGTTGTAGTTTGCTACCTGTGTGTGTATTTCATGTGGCCACAGGGAGGGGGAGGGGGTTTAGTGTCCTTCTCACCCAGCTGTGCATACGTGGCTTTGGATTAGAAACTGCGGTATGTCCTGTAACATTTATGTCCTTGACAATCAATGCACCTAACACTTGTCATGTGTGTGTGACGGCAACACACTCACTCAGTACTGTGGTTGTTAGCCATTTCATGTTAGCTAATGGGGGGGGGGTTGAGACGTATGATGTATGTTCCTGACCTTTGCAAATGGGAGTACATGTTTGCATCGGAATGTTAATGGTTTAGGCCTGTGCCATGGCAGGGGGGGGCAAATAGTCTAGGGTTTGCATTACCTTGGGCCACTGCAGATGTGTGGTACGTAGGCATCATTGTATGTGATTATCCTGCTGTTATTCAGCATTTGGTAAGGGTGACAGCAAGGGCAAGGGGCCAACTTGGGGCCATACAGAGAGGTATTGGTAGCACATACACAGGAATGTAGTCAAACTCAGTAACTGTGATATTGGTAGGCTCAGTGGGCTACAGTGTGCAATTCTGTGGAGCGCTGATCAACACGGATGGGAACATGATGGGGACAATGCCCAGGGTGTCTACTAACATGGTTGGTGGTCAACAAGCAACAGCATATGGCGTCAGGCTGCTATATGTAGATATGTAGACTTTCAGGACACGGGGTGTGGAGGTGAGCTTGTGTTGATCTTGTCAGACCTCCAGGTCAGGACATGTTGTGTGTTGGCACCTACATTGCCTCACAACACATTATTGTGGTGTTTTAGTTTGCTAACATATACATTTCACATGTTATCTGTGTATGGTGGTTTAGTCTAACCTTGGTGGTGGTAGTGCTTATAACATTAACTGCATAACAAGACGCATGTGCTACACATAGCGTATCTGTGGAGGCACAAATGGGACTGTGGTGTTGTTTGGCATGTCTGCACAGACTCAAGAGGCCCTTTGTTCCATTTCTATCACCAGAGGTCTTATTTTGGCAAATGTACATTTCTGCTGTCAGAGCTTTCTGTCAGGAGGTGTTAGGATTTGTTTCTTACGTCTATACCTGTGTCAATTTGTGCTGGCATGCGTCCAAGGATTCACCTGTAACATTTCGTTTTGCAGGTGATGCAGGGTATGGGTGTCGCCCCTGGCTGCTGACCCCTGTGCGTCAGCCACGGACACGTGCAGAGCGGATGTACAATGAGGCCCATGCCTCCAGCCGCTCTGTCATAGAGCGCACCTTTGGCGTGTTGAAAAGTCGCTTCAGGTGTCTGGATAGGACAGGTGGGGCCTTACAGTATGAGCCAATGACTGTTGCAGAGATAATCCTAGATGTTGCATCCTGCACAACATTGCTCTCAGGCATGATATTCCTGCAGAGATTAATGAGTATATGGAGGAGTATCAACCGTGACCACATGTACATGGCAGTGGTGACACACAGGCGGGCACAGCGGTCAGGCGGAGGTTGATTGCAGAGATATTCACTGGTATGTATTGCATATATTCCCACATATATGTGTTGTTGTGTGAGTGTGATGGTTATCACGGGTGATGTTTCTGACCATGTAGCTATCTGCTGCAACACTGCATTGTCATTACACTGAACATCCAATGGTAGCATATAGCCATGAGTGTGTGATGGACACTGTGCACAGGGCACAACAGCAGCTGTTGGTGTATTGTGTGGGTCGGTGTGGATACACCTTTCGGATCTTTTTTGGGCTGACAGTACCAGTCAGTGGCTGTTTGTGTTAACAACTGCTGTGCTAACCCAGTTATGTCTTTTTCGTGTGTGTGTGGAGCACGGTGTCAGGCATATGGTACGGGGTTCACTGTGGGAGGGAGGCACATGTTTGTGGAGAGCTTTCCGGTGGGCTCTTTGTTCATCTCCTACAATCTTGTAGGTGCTTGTGTGTGTGTTATGCTCCGGTGCGCTGGCTATTGTGTGTAATGTTTGGTTTCAGGTATGGTGCAACGTGTCAGGACAATAGACCCAGTACACATGCACATCGACGACGTTCCCATGATGTGATTGCTTACTTGGGACGGGGTGTTGGTGCAAAACCACACATTGTCCCGTACGGAATACCTCCTCACGTAGCACAGGACATGGGGATATGGTGAGTCATGGGGACACTGTGCAGTGTGGAGCCAGGGGTCCATTATCAGTGTACTGTTTTTTTTGGAAGATGAAAAAAGAGGAGTCATTCATTGCAGTATTTTACATGTCGACCAATACAGAGGTGTCAGAGGGCGTCAGATCACCAAGGGGGGAGGACTGTAGCCAATGGTTTGGACCCTGCATGTGTGGGTGATGTTGCGGTTGTGCAGGTTTTTCATTTGCCGCATGGGATATGTAGGTGATACTATATCAACATTTGCCTCCTGGCTTGGGACA